>OY288222.1:1250000-2500000 GCA_958449745.1 Ochropleura leucogaster | reverse complement strand
TTTTATTAATTTTTCTGTATTATTATTTTCTAGCTTTTGCACACGGCTTCGCTGGCGATAAATTTGGGGTAACACAGCTTTCCTTTCCTGATTTACAGGTACCTGCTGCTTTTGCCCTTGCGCCTTATTTATTGTAATAACAAAGCTAAGTTTTCCCTTTTTTTTGCACTTTCTCCCTCATTTCCCACTTTGAAAAAAAATAAAATTAGCCTATGTCCGTCTCCAGGGTCCCAACTATCTCTACCAAAATTCATCAAAATATATTAGGCCATTTAGGTGTGAAGAAAATACAAACAAACAAACAAACTCACTTTCGCTTTATAATATTAGTAAGGATTTATTTGTCAGATCAGTGCAATTCATTATTGTTAGTAAAGACTTTGGTTTTAAGATTTTCATAAAATGTTCACCACGTCTATAGTCACCAAAGGGTAAACAAACATGTACACTTAACTAGTTTTTATTTTTAGAGTTCCGTACCTCAAAATGAAAAAACGGAACCCTTATAGGATCACATTGTTAACCGTCTGTCTGTCTGTTTGTCTGTCATGAGTTCCCGAGATGCAGGGTCTCGGGAACTCGTAAAGGTATCGTCGAGATGAATAAAAACCATATCATTTGACTACGTAGACTTTCTAGAGAATTGATAATTTAGAAGGTTGATATTTCCACACGCAGAGTTGAAAATATGGTTGTAATTTCAACTCGATACCTTCACGCGTTTCCGAGATAAAATATCTTTACAGACAGGCAGACGGAAAACAAAGAGATCCAATAAGGGTTCCGTTTTTTTCTTTTAAGGTCCGAACCCAGAAATAATAATAGACAAATATAATTTTGAAAATATGTGGCGATAATATTTCTAATAGATTTTATATTTTTTTAGATTTTATTAATCCAGTTTTATGTCTTTTTTGTAATTTGCTGAATATCTGAATAAATAAAGAGAAAAATAAAATAATCTTTTCAGAATCGGTATCACTGAAAACTTTAAAAAAATACATTAAACTCATGGTAAAAACCATATATAGCGCGAGGTTCAGTCTCTGTCTACTACGTCCTCAATGGCCCATGTATCGGCGCTATATTACGAGCAGTACAATATAATTACGGCATAATTTGAGTGTGTCGCTACTTACTGCGATACGTTATTTGCTATTCAATGTTCGAGTGCGTTCACATTGTTACTAGAATGGAATCAAATATTGTGTTTACCATCTTTTGCTATGGCTTTTAACATATTCTACTTAACTTTATTTGTTATGTTCTGGCTTTCAGTCCTGCTGAAAATGCCTGAAACATAGGTGTACCTAATTGTAAAACCCACATTGCGCTAATTATGTTTAAGTCCCATGCAAGACGGGACGAGCCTTTTGCCATCAACGGAGCACAAATCCGAACTCCGTGCTACTTAGATAACTCGGTTGAAAAACCCAATTACACTACCTAACCTCGGAATCGAATCAAGGACTCCACAGGAAAATAATTGTATATATTTTTTTGCTGTCGTTATTTGTATTTTTTTCCTGCTTCACCTGCTTGCTATCTCCCTGTCCTCGGAAAAGGGCTCCCTTCACTGCTCCCTTCTTCCTACCTTCAGAGAATGCGCGGATTCGTGAGAACTATGCTTTGGACTGGGCAACTACAATACTTTCACAAGTTATTTTGTCTTGTGACTGGGACTGTAGCAGCATCTTTTTTGGTATTATGACATAAAATAGTGCCTGTAGTGGTCTAATTGAAATAAATGCTTAGAGTTTAAATCGATCCCGTGACTATTCACTACAAAACTAGGCCCTTTAGCCAAACAGCAGTCGGCAGCAGACGACAATCATTATCGCTCAACAGTCACTAATACATTCTCAACTTTATATCCTAGCACATATAGTTGAAATCTATTGACGTTTATATATCGTTTTTGATTCTTTCGTTCGTTATCGCTCAGCAGTCTTTAATAGATTTTCAACTATATGCACTAGGGTATAAAGTTAAAAATGTATTAGTGACTGCTGAGCGATAACGATTGTCGTCTGTTTTCGTCTGCTGTTTGGCTATAGGGGCAGAATCTCAACCACCAAAGTACCAGAACTTACAATCACGCATGTGCCTCACGTATTTTCCGGTATCATCTTCCTTATTCCTTATTTGGCAAGAATAACTCTTTGTGATTGATATCAGCATTGATATTGTAAGGATAATGAAATAAATTATTATCATTTGTAGTTCGTTTGTTACCTGCTGAGATGGGCCACCCAATAAAACAACCTTCCTTTGTGGAAGCTTACCTATATTAGTTTCTTACGATACAACCAAAAACAGTAGCTCTCAAATATTGCTGTCATTTTTAGCCGACTTCAAAAAAGGAGGATGTTCTCAATTCTACTGTTTTTTTTTTGTATGTTTTATGCGATTTGAGGGCCGATATTTAATTTTTTTTTTAATCGAAAGGGTTTTTACTCGTTTATGAGTTTTCTACAATAATAAATATACCTACTCGTATGGAAAATAAATACTCAATAGGAATTTGTGTAAGATACCATTAATTCAACTGAAAATGCAGAAGTAAACTGATTACCAAAATAAACATCAAAAAGTGGGTGGTGCCTTTTGTTTCATTCGTCGACATTTTTGCCACCGATTCCAGAAGGAATTATTTTCCACATTTTATTCCACTTTTTATTTTCCTTCCCTTATCTCATTCTATTTGGGGTCGGCGCAACACTTTTTCTTCTTAGTAGTAGGTAGGTAGGTCAGTAGGTACAAATAAATATTATTAAAAATTAAGTCAATCTATTTAAAACATTTTTAATATTGATATTTTTTTTTATGTATACTTGTGGACCGCGAATTAAATTTAATTTCTTAAAATGGACCCCGAGCGAAACTAATTGGTGACCCCTGTACTAAATATTGATATACAATGGTCACTATAAGATGTCGTTAAGTTAACTACTGATGTAATAACTTACACAGCGATAAAAATAATGGAAAAGTAAAAAAAACATATTCTAAGTACTGAAGAGATTAACTGCTAGGGTGAATGCACCCCCGCCAGAAGTGACGAGAAGGAACACCGTGTGGTTTTAGTCAGTAAAAGTCTGACAGACCCCTCCGCCATGTCGGAGGACATCCATCGAGGATTTCCACACGTAAAAAAGAGGTTCCTTAAGTAGTTACTGAATTAATAAACCGACTTGTTATTAAATAAATCTTATAACTTTTTACGGTAGAAGAACTGAGTTGCGAGACTTGGTTTTTGATGACATCCTTACTAATATTATAAGAGTGAAAGTGAGTTTGTTTGTTTGTTACCTCTTCACACTTAATGTCTAAACCGATTTTGATGAATTTTGGTACAGAGATAGTTGGCAACTAGGAGACGTACATAGGCCAGTTTTTATTAAAAAATGGAAAATAAGGGAGAACGAGGAAAGAAAAGGGAAAACTTTGCGTTGCTATTACAAATCAATAAGGCGCAAGGGCAAAAACTGTAGGTAGCAGGTACTCTGTTGTACCAAAGGAGAATGACCACGACAATATGGACCACGGTTCAGAGTTGCATCAATTCCAAAGTTGTTTTAGATGGTTTATAAATTAACCAAATAACCATCTACAATTGCTTTTTTGGAATCAAAACCCGCATTTCCAAGTTTTTTTAGAAAACGTAATTTAACCTCAAAATAGAAATATCCGTCGTGTATAGAGGTAAGTTTATAGGTCGTAATTTGGAGAGCAGATTAATTAGCATATCTGATGGGATAGAGACATAAATAAATCAGTACTTTGCCTCGATCAAAATAAAGAAAAATGTAAATTTTAAATCGCAATGAGCAAACTTAGCATGCACCACGCGCAATTGTCATTGGACTTTTTGACAATGACAAATTCAATTTGAGACACCAATACTAATGTTGCCACTTTAGATTTTAAATAAAAATCGATTACTCGAATAAATACACTCGACACATAATTATTTCAAATGACTGATTTAGTTCTATAATCATTAATTTATTAAAAAGTTTCGATTTATATCAAACCGAAGCAAGATAATTAAAAAAAATCTATGCAATCATTCATTTGTATCGTTAGCCACCAAAGTGAAATTGGTTTTGAAAACAAAATATTAATACGACTACTGTGTGTGTGAAATACTAATTATTTCACACCACAGTAGTATCATCTCGCTTTATTATTTATAAAAACCTTGCGATTTACCTTTCCAATGACTTTACATTTATATTAATTTGTAATCGTATGCAAAAAAAATCGATTACAGTTCTCAATATATTTACTTATTTTATATATGACAACACTTTAACGTCAGAATAGCCGGCAGCCTACTGCCGGCTATTCTGACGTTAAAGTGTTGTCATGTAATTCATTCATGTAATTCATTTTATCAAAACAATTTCATAACTTATTAAGGCTTCTGCACACACGCGCGGCGCGGCAAGTGGCGACAAAATCTCCGTAGAACAATTACTATGAAAACGCATGCTACCGTTCACACAGGCGCGGCGCGACACGTTGCGTTTTAGATTTTAGATTTTCCTTTCGATAAGCAAGTTGAAGCTGCGACACGCCGCGACAACTCTGCGGCAGAAAAACAAAAGACGCCTAGAACATTTTGTATGAAGCGAGCTCTGTCGCAACGCCTGTGTGAACGGCGGTGCGGTGCGGCAAGCCTGCGGCATCGACTCGGTGATCGACTACTCGATCCTCTTTCTCTCGAAAAGGGGTAGGTTAGGGTCCCAACCTATCCATTTTCTTGCAATAAAAGCCCTTAATAGGTGTTCGCCACCCTGGGGACCGCTTGGGGAGAGCGGAGGGGTCTAATTAACTCGTACTGACTAAGGTGCCGTCCTAACGGTTTATCGATCGTACGATGACACGATGCGTTCTCGTCGCATGATGAGTTCTGTCTGCGACGAGACTGTAGAAGACTATTTAACCTTTATACAAGTATAGCAAAATTTGGGACGAAAAATTTTCACTTCGATAATCTCGTAATTTAAAACTGTCCTTTTTTATTTGTTAAGATATTTTCACAAACTTGATTTCACTTTGCAGGTGTAGGTATAAAACGTATATTTCAGTTTATTTCAATTTCCTAAAACTAAGCGTTTTCTAGTTATAATGAAAATTTGTTCTGTGTTTTAGTAGTCTTCAGTAAATGATTTAATTTGTTAGTATTTGTTCTAGAATATCTAGAATATTCTTATTGTTTAAGTAAGTTATAATATTATCAAATGTGTCGTATAGAGTAAAAATGACAATGCAGAAATGTTTATTTTGTGTTTTCATAGTTTAAATAAAACAAACACCGCTGCAAAATTCTCAGTCGTAATAAAGTTTGCGACGAAAAACGATTTAACGAATACGCGATAGAACAGGCGGGCCCTAGAACGTCTTTTTAAACGTTTCGTCGACTATGCCCACAAACACCACAACGTTTTTCTAGAAACGTTTTGAATTTCAGCAATTCTCAGTAGGGGCAGTGATTTGAATTACGTATCAATCCAAGATACGCATTATTTAATTCTTAGGCAACGATGTATGAAACACGAACAATGTCCTTTCGCCTTTCATTTGACAACCATTTTACAAGTGCCTGTCACTCCGCGGTGTCCTCATCGAAGCTCGCAAGTCATCGCGCGGGCATAGGCAATGCTTCATGGACCATTTCCATCGTACGGTGAGAACGCATTGCGTATTTGTACGATCACTGCATGTTAGGACAACGCCTAAAGCCGCCTAAAACACTGCCGTGCAGGCCCTAAAGTGCAGTACGAGGAAAAAAGCAGTTTCGGGAAAACCTTTAAAAACTTTTTAACACTGTTTTTCTTGGATTATTTATGTGTATGGTGCATATTTTTGTTGTTACGAGGACTAAGTGCCAACAAAGATAGTATTTCCATATATGATAAACAAATGTTAGTTTTGTTTATCAGATTTTAATTAAAATCGGGTTTTCTGAAATCTTAGCTTTTACTGCACGCAAAAAGTTACACATATTATACAGATTAAAATGCGGTAAAAATACTTGATACTACAAAATTAAGATAAGATAAGTATTAAGATAGTTCTTTGCTACTTTGCAGACTAACTTGCAGCATAAGACTTTCTTTACTGCATTTTAATTTGTATCTTGGACAATTGCACATGTAGTATATAACAATTGCTTCCAACTAACGGGTATGTTTTAGGTAGGAATTTACAGAAAAAAGTGCATTATGTTTAGAATTTGTCGTTTATTTTATAATATTGTAAGGTAATTGTTTTAAGGTGCTTTAAACACAGGTGGTTATTAAGGCATTTCGATAAAAATAAATGGTATAAACCTTTTCGGTTTCGCAAGACACACGAGATCTTTCCTTTAAATAGCACATTTATTAGTTTTATATAAATGTGTCATTTAATTGAATGATTTTGATTTGTAATTTTGATCTTGATCTTTGATTTTGTTTAAAAATTGTTCCAAGTTGTGTTGAAATACTTCAATATAATTTTGAAGTAGCTATGTAACTCACTTTTAAAAACTCCGATCAAATAAGTTTTCCGTGGGATCTGGAGGCGATAGTGCTCGCGCGCCTGTTTGAGTGGCGCGCGTAGGCACTACACCGGGGGGAAACTCCGCTGCCGCGGCAAATTTCCGCTCAGCGGACAGACCTCCAGTGCGACCTCGTGGTGGCATGGAGAGAGCGACTGTCGCGATCCCGTGCAGGGCACGCCACAATAGTGGCGGTAAAGAGGGGACCCTCTTTCACCGGACACGGAAGTTTCGGGAGGTTCCTGCACATAATCGGGCGGGAGGAAACGCCCGGGTGTCACCATTATGACGATCGCCCGGAGGACACGGTGGAGCACACAGTGGCGGTCTGCCCAGCGCGGGGCGGAGCACCGCCGTGCCCTTGTAGAGGCGATCGGCGGCGGCGATCTCTCGCGTCCGGCCCTGGTTCAGTCCATGGTCCGGAGCGAGAGGGATTGGGAAGCGGTCACCTCCTTCTGCCAAGGAGTAATGCTAGCAAAGGAGGTGGCCGGGCGTTTGAGGAAGAGAACATCAAGCCAACCCAGCTGCCGCAGGACACGCCTCGGGTGCCGCGAACGACTCCCGGCCACCGTAGATGCGGGCCTGGGGACGGTGAGCAATGGGTAGCTCACCGTCCGTCCGACTATTGACGACTGGCCGTGTCGACGGCGCGTTCGTGTTTCACGCGCGCCTCAATGTGATGTCAGCAAAGCAGAGGGGCTTGTCAGAGTCTCCGCCTGGGTTGCGGGTTGTTCGAAAGAGATACCGCGGCCCCGGAACGTAAAGGGCAATAGAAGGAACATGGATGGGTTTTAGTCAGTACAAGTCTGACACTCTCCCCCGCTCCGCCCAGAAATCAAATCATCAAATAACTTCCCCCGCGCAAGTTATTTGAGATTGTGACACGGTGGTCTAATAAAATATTTGTCTAAGTTCTTTTTTTAACTTTTTACTAGGTATATTTTGTATGTTTCTGGTTTTTCTTTTTTTACTTTTTCGTTTATTAGTATTTCTTTTTCGACTGCTTGCATATGATCTGATGAACTACTTTCTAATAAAGGCACAGAAATATATTTTTTATCTGCTACCGAGTCGTCTGAATGTTGAAAAACTGGTGTTTTAGCTAATAGTGTCGCGTTTTGAAAAATATGTGTTGATGTTGGCAAAACCTCAGAACATTATAAATCTTCTTATGTCACAAGATCATTGAATGAATGTTCAGAAGCTATTTCAGTCGTAGCTAAATCCGTTAGATCAGACTGGGGGAGAGCCTCAACGAGCCTTCGCTGCCTACACTGGCGTGGCGCAGACGTCTTCCTTCCTGGGCAGTAATCGACAAACAAGCACGACTGATTGAACGAGAGAGATAGCGACAAGTTCTGACTAGAACACAGTAAAATATGACCTTTACTGCAGTGAAATTAGTAAAATCGTTCAAGTTACCAATTATAATGCAGTAACAGAGTGTCATACTGCGTTTTAATTAGCATATATCTTATTTTCATCTTTTGAAAAATATCGACTAGGTATACTGCATTAAATAATGAGCATACTGCAGTTTAAATGGTTAGTTCATAATATGAAATAAACTAGTGATCAACCATGCAGTTTTAACACTGTTGGTACAAAAACTACTTACTGCGTTTTAATTTTTACCCCTCAATATTTTTTTGGGTGTAGAATACAGTTTTTTTGTGGTAATTTAGATATTTACTGCGTTTGACTTGGTAAAGTGACGGATCGTGGTAGACGTAACTGCTATTACTGTATTTTAGTTGCTATTGTAATATATTTAGACATGCAAAGTTAAGTTACTGCTTTCACAAATTTGATTTTTAAACCGTTTAAAGCATCCCAACAAAAATCTGATATGGGTTCAATATTCAACGAAAAAATTACAAAAAGGCTGTTACTGCGTTTTACGGTCTGCAGAACAGAAGTCACAGCGGTATCTCGATGTGACTTCTGTTATTCGGACTGGTTTTGGCCCACTTCACCGGCTGAGTGAGAAGTTAAATGGGGAGACAATATTCTGCATAACATCTACGGAACCATCCACTGGACGTGGAACGCACTTGGACAATTTTTTGACTCATGCTGCCATTTTTTGTTTAATGACCAGACTTGTCAACTGTAAATAATCGTGGAACTAATAAGTACTAAATATTTTTTTCTAAATGTTTCACGGTTGTCTGTGATACCTATGACAAAAAGGTGTCTACATATATTTTATAGCTATCCAGGAACTACGAATGTGGTGTTGCTCTGGTGCATTTCCTTACCAGTTTAATTAGTTGCCAGAATAGTAATGGCACGATAGGTGCGGGTCCGACCGGTACCATGTTCAATCCGCTTCTAGCAAGCTCTTCCACAGCGTCGTCGTTGCCTCGGGTATCGCTGTGTCCTTTAATCCATTGGATAGTTATGTTATTGAGGTTACCAACTATGACTTATGTAGATACGTATTTATTTTTTGTATTGCTTTTTGTACTGTTCCGTATTAAAATCACTTCTCTTTTGGAAAATAATGGGACATAGCAGCCGCGTATGATTCTTTTGAAATCATTTGGTTTTATAATGCAGTTGTTACAGCGTTAGTAGGTACCTAAGTATGGAGGAGAGCGTTAGCCTGACAATAAGTCATTGCTTACTTTACAAAACGTAAAATAGTATAAGAAGTTAACAAGCGTCTAGGAATCTATACGGTCAACAATGTCGACTCATTCACAAATAATTCTTTAAAATATTTTTTTAATGAAATAAAACACTATATGAAACAAGTGACGCAGATGTTGCCATCTGTACAAAGGTTGTATAAATTTGTGATTTGATAGATAATGTTAAAAAAAAAACTGATTATATAGATTTGAAAAAATAAGATTGAGTAAACGTAGAGACATCCACTTTGTGCCGTTTATGAGCTCAATTTTGAATATGCTTTTTTAAATAAAGACACTTAGCGTGTCTTTATTAAAAAAGCATATTCAATGTAGTTACTAACTTTCCATCGGTCAGTTCTGAAACTGGGATTGGTAACTTGTTGTGAAAGCGTTTACTGTTTATTAGAAATGACTTGCTAGTTTTTGTCAAACTGAATTTAAGAATTGCAATTTTTCGGACATATAACGTACATTCGAAGATTTAAAGTGAGTTTTTCGTCGCAAATTTGATTACGATTGAAAATTTTGAAGCCGTGTATCTCTTATTAAAACTATGAAAACACTAAAAAAACATTTCTGCATTGTAATTTTTTACTCTATACGACACACTATAATATTATACTACTAATAATATTATACCTAACCTAAACAATATGAATATTCTACAACAAAAGCTAACAAATTTAATCATTTACTGAAGTGACTACTAAAACACAGAACAATTTATCATTATAACTAGAAAACGCTTAGTCTCAGGTAATTGAAACAAACTTAAATATACGTTTTATACCTATACCTGCAATTTGAAATCAATTTTGTGAAAATATGTCAAGAAATAAAAAAGTGCATTTTAAAATTACGAGATTATCTAAGTGATTTTTTTTGCCCTAAATCTTGCCATACTTGTGAACAGGATAAACAGTCTTCTGGTTTAACGCATCGTGTCATCGTACGATCGATAGTCAGTTAGGACGACACCTTATTACGATTCTATTAGACCTCTCTGCTCTGCCCAGGCGCTCCCCAGGGTGGCGGACACCTATTAAGGGTTTTTATAGCGAGAATATGGCTAGGTAGGGATCCTAACCTACCCCTTTTCGATTTATAGAGGATCGAGTACTCGATCGCCGCGGCGGCGCCGCGGCTCTGTCGCGGCTGCGGCAAGTTGCGGCAAGCTGCGACAGAGCCCACTTCATACAAAATGTTCTAGGCGTCTTTTGTTTTTCTGTCGCGCGCCGCGCCTTGCGGCAACTCTCGCTATCGAGCGGCAAACTCGATCCGCGCGACGGGCTGCGACACGCCGCGACAACTCTGCGGCAGAAAAACAAAAGACGCCTAGAACATTTTGTATGAAACTTACTCTGTCGCGCCGCTCTGTGTGAACGGCCGCGCGACGCCGCGCGCTGCGGCATCCACTCGAGGATAGGTTAGAATTTTTCGATAGCTTAACACTTTCAGCTGAGCATCTGGGTATTCAAATGTTTGTTGCGCGACGCACTATTTTCTTATACAAAATAAATGACGATTAGTGACGTTCTGTTTTTCATACAACCAAAGATAATATGAAATGTGACACAACCGTTACAGCACGTCGACGTTTATCCATGTTGTGTCATATGCAATCCACGTATAGTGCATAAATAAAGCACAACGTCTAACGACGTTGACGTCGCGTGGTGTTAAAAGTATCTCGAGCACGACCATGAGACGGACATGATGTTGGGTTGTCCTCTATCGTAGCAGGTGGACGGAAGACAGGAGAAGAAGGCAATAGTGGCTCAGGAATTGTCGGGTTGCCGGGGTTACTCTCTGTGTCTAGAAGCGGAGGGTCAGGATTTCCCGGGTTGCCTTCTATATCTAGAAGCGGCAGTGTTTCCGTATCGCGATCAGCACTGTTGGAATGCTCTGACATAGTTCTAGGTCATTTTGATTTTCTAGTGTCAAAAATACTTTCAGAACTTGCACTGTGATCCTCATCGATCTCTATTTACCTTGTTTTTATCCATCTAAAACAATATGTAATGTACCCTTTTACCAACAAATTGGTACGATTTACATACGGTCTACATAGTATTACCTATATTTATCATAATGAAAACATGATTATACTTATTATTTTCACAAATATAGACGCAAACAATAACCATAAATAACTTTACAATAAAGACCTACACAAAATAATAAATACTTTTGATAATTCGAAGGCATAATTTCCTAAAACCGCAGCACTGCAATTGAATACTCTGAGCTCACGGCGCACGAAACGACTGAAGTATGGGAGCGGGGGCATCGAGGGACGTATTATGACGTTGCGAATGTATGCGTAATTAGAATGTATGTGTGCGAGTAGCGTTATAAAGTGCACAAAAAAACTAGCCTGGAGTGGCGCTAGCAGTCCCAAAATTTAAAGTGATACGGCGCGATGACGTAGCTTGAAGGATTTTGTATAAGCCTCAGCCGTTTATACACGTTCTTTGAAGAAATACGTATTTTTTACCGACGTGATTAAACGTTGTGTCAAATAGCGTTTATCAAAATTTACGTATTATAACGTTGCTCAGCTCAAAGTGTTAAGATCGAGTAAATAACGCCTGCCGCGCCGCGCCAGTGTGTGAGGCTCTGCGGCACAGCTTTGTCGCCGCTTGCCGCGCCGCGCGTGTGTGCAGAAGCCTTAAAGTTTACAAAATAAACCCCTATACAAAATTGGCATTCTAATTGCAGAATGTCTTCAAAAATAAAGAAAATAATTGTGATATATTTTTTATCTTGATGCATGAGAAAAACTAGTACCGTTGATGGTCATGATCCTTTAACTAGTTATTTATAAGCCAGCTCTTGTTTTAAGTAGGTTTGAAGAGACACCCAAAATTCTCTATTCTCGTACCGTAGGACCACGGTAAATGAAACTTCGCTTACACATGTACGTGACTTCGTCTCCCTTTGTGAACTTTAGACTATAGTTACATACTTGTATATAATATCTATTTAGTCTAGTTATAACTTAGACTTACTAGTTTACAGTAAGTTTGGATTTGTAGTTGATATTAACTTGTCAGTTTGGGAACGTGGACTGCTTTGTGGTTATTTTACTAAATGGCTGAAGATATAACTGGTCTGTAAGTTGATGGGGACATATTTTATGTGGTTTTGGGGTTTATTTATAAACACACTAGCTTTTGCCCGCGGCTTCGCTCGCGTTAAATTCGGTAGCGCCTTATTGATTTGTAATAGCAACGCTAAGTTTTCCCGTTTCTTCCCTCTTTCTCCCTCATATCTAACTCTTTTTTTTTAATAATAGCCTATGTCCGTCTCCTGGTTCCCAACTATCTCTGTATGAAAATTCATTAAAAATCGGTGTAGCCATTAAAGCGTCAAGAGGTAACAAAGTAACAAACAAACTCACATTCGCTTTTATAATATTAGTAAGGATTAAACACTCCTTGAAGTTAAGAGCCTTGCGGGAGACGCCCCGGGCTTCGGGCGCCGCGAGACGACTCCCGGCAACCTCAGCAAATCAATTCAAATCAAAATATTTTTATTTCACATAAGCCTACATGGGCAATTATAAAACGTCGAAAAAATGTGCAGGTTCAGGCTCGACGATAAGTTGTTCCTTACTTTACAAAACGTAAAATAAAATAATACGACTAAAATTTACAAGCGTCTAAGAATCTACAAGGCCAATATAGTAGTATATTTATAAATACATTAAAGACAGTGCTTGACGTTAAGGGCCTTTCTACCGTGGTTTGTGTTGTTCGAAAGACATACCGCGGCCCCGGAAAATAAAGGGTAAAAGAAGGAACATCAAAATAATAAAAGTTTAGTTTAAAATATCACCATTATGAATACAAACTAAATGTAATAATTAAATTGATTACGTCATTAAATAAACGATACCTATCTTAGATTTGAACTCCGGTGGACTTCGAGCCAATACATGCAAATCAAAACATATTTACGAATAAATGTACCTACGAACTAGGCCCATATATTAAAAAAAACTATTGCATCAGCGTACAATAAAAATAGTTGCACTATCACAGCATCTATTTTTCTAATGATACAAATTAACTTCAGACGGCTAATCATATATTTTCCTACACATAACGTGTTGTATGTAACTCTTCCTCAATTGTATAAAGCCGTGATATAAAAATTATTATATTTCCTGAAACCTGGTCTGCTCTAACAATAATACGGAACTGCAATAATGAGGCAGTGCCGGTGTTGCCAGCTTTCTATTTTTTGCTTTTCTTTGGGGAGAATTTTATTTTGTGTAGGCTGTTGAATTAGTGTCAATTTTAATTCATGGCAATTTTGTGCTAAATTAATGAGGATGTCGCGGTTTTTCGATTTTAAGAATTTATTTAGTGTTTTATACAATAAAATGTGTTATGTTAAATGTTGACACTAACAAGTAGTTATAATTGTTTTTATGGTGAAACTGTAAACATTAATAAATTAAAACTAACCTGGGTAAACTAACTTAGAAGTAAACATAATTTACGCTTTCAACTTCATATCATTCTTTACGCCATCTATTTATCTTTTCTTTCACCTTTCCCTCTGTCATAGATCTCATTCTCCATCCATCAAATGCTGGAAAGAGAGTTCATACCTATCATGATTTTAGTCAAATGCGCTTCGTCCCTCCTCATTGCATGTCCATACCAAGACAAACGACTCCCTTTAATGTTGTTTGCAACAACCGAAAATGTCACAATGATTGTATTGTTAATTTTTGATATATTTATTAATTTATTGTACCTATTTTAGAGAGACAAGCCACGAAACTAAACCGAACTTCCTTTCTGCCAAAACAAACACAACATACCTACAGAATCACCAGGGTAATTTCCTGCATGCACTGGCAACACCCGCAGTTAGCGCGAGGTGGCCTTGCGTCGCGTCCAGAATGCTAACCAGACTCAGTGACAGACGGACAAAGACTCATTGTTGGGCCAAACACCTCGGTGTGATGGGGTTCACGAGTTGAGGAATGGCTTACTACAGTGTTTAGTTTCCGGAGTTTTTAGCTTCCGCAGTAAATGTTACGGCAAATAAATAAAGAAATGATGGTTTAAAAAAACTATAAACACACTATCTCTTATTCTTCTCAGCAAACCCATTTTGATATCCAAATCATGGGATATCCATACCATCCAATAATTAGTATGCCATTGGACAGCACGGTTTGCGCAGAGCCTGGGCAATCGACTGCTGCGCTGCGTGTCGCGATTTCGATTCCCGCACGGAACAAATATTTGTATGACCTACAGATAGTTGTTTCTGGTCTGCCTGTTTGTTTGTGAGTTTAAATGTATGTAAACGCACCCAAGATACAGGAGAAATTTTTAGTGTGGGACAACGTTTTTCTTAAAAAAAAAGACTTTGGTAGTCTGCCATATTGAATTTAAAATGACGTCACTTACAAAATTTCAGCTAAATCAGAAACTGAATAGCGTGTAGTGTGTCTTCGATTACATGTAGATATTTAGTAAGTTAAGTCATCATCTGGTTATAGCCTTTTACTAGGTCTAGACTGTCTATCTAACTCTAGACTATTAAGCCTTCAGTATCTAGATAGACTCTTAACTTCGATAAAAGTACATTCCTAGTTCCAGCGTATACTAATAATCTGTTAGTTGTCACTTTAACAATCGATTACATACAAGAATGGCGTGCACTATTAATAAGTTTACCAGATACCAGGATTTTACATGGAACGGCTGCTTTGACCTCCACAACCAGTTAGTACTGGGTAAAACTGTTTCCCTTATTAAGACTGGTTGTCAGTCTTTTGGAACACTGACTCCTTGTAACGACAGTCCGAGGCACGGAGGAAACTTCTTAGGTAATAGGTGGGCACCCATCCACAGACCAACCTAGGCAAGCGCGGCTTATCCTAAAGATCGACCCGAACGGCTGCTATTATTTAACTACGAGCTCCGTATACAGGTATATATATATCAGGCTTAGCAATGTTCCATATATACTGCTTGGGTAATTTATGAGTTATCTTGTATACCTACCTAATACATATTATTTCTTTTAATGTATAAGTACGATATGCTAATATTATATCTTAGAAAGAATGAAAAATATTGAATACTTGAAAACAATTTGTGTGACATTTCTTTATAACACAACTAAATAGGCAAATTAATTTTATTTTGCGTAAATAACAATAAATGTATGGAAAAAGAATTATTTCCGTAAGTCGGTGGCTATAACTCTATGTTTATAACTAAGGTAGGTAACTTAATTATGTAATTAAGTTACCTACCTCCGGAATTAAATTAATTTTCTGTCTTTTTAGTGATTTTTCAACAAGCTATTGTTTCTTCCACCGGGGTTTGATCCTAGGACCTCACGCGCACTCAACAGTATATGCTGCTTACCTACTAAATAGATCATATTTTACCTTCCGGATATTTTCGCTTCCGTAATAAAGTTGAAGATAATAAACAAATGTGTTATTAGGTAATTTGCATTTGCTAAAGAAATGCCTATAAACATTTCATTTGCCACGCAAATGCAACAAAGCTGAACATAACATAACCACACCTCACACTTAGCCACACCTGGACCACAGATCACCTTTTATGTGAGAGCGAACTTTAAGTTTTAATAGATGGTCACCCATCCACGGACCAAGTTAGACAAATACGGCTTAACCTAAAGAGCGAACGTACAGTCATTCATAAGAAAATATATACTTAGAATTATAATTTGTAACTTTTTTTTAGAAAAAAAAAACGGACCCTCATAGAATCACTTTGTTGTCAGATTATTTAAGTGTCGATGTCGGTCGGTTAGTCTGTCTGTCAAGACCATTAATCTCCAGAAAGCGTGAAGATATCGTGTTGAAATTTAAACCATAAATACTAAAGTCTATGGTCCTTTTCTAATGTGAAAATCAATACTTTAAGTCTACGCAGTCAAAATATATGGCTGTTTTGTGAGTAGTATCTAAGTTTGTACGGAACCCTGGGTGCACGAGCACATGCGTGGTGTAAGTGAAAAGAGGCTAAAATACCGTGAAATACAACTACTAGTTATAAAGTGTGTTGATCTACTGGTTCCCAGCATCCTGTGAGTAGTTAACAATCGTTTTTTTTTTTTAAATTTTGCCCCATACTACGAATTTCTCCTGTATCATGAGAGCGTTTACAAACAATTAAACTTACATACTCAAACAGCCAGACCCGAAAAAAATATCTGCAGGTCGTACAAATATACGTTCCGTACGGGAATCGAACCCGCAACACGCAGCACAGCAGTCAATCGCTCAGCCACTGGGACAACTGTGCCGTCAAATTTTAAATATCTCTTAGCCTGTTATTGGAAGGCTAAGTTGCCTAACCAGCGTCCTCGGGTAGAACGCGAAGCTAAACATATTTGGTTTTTGAAAAATCTCTATTTTTTATTCTTTTATTTGATTGGAGGCTTTTATCCTCAAAGGCAAGTCAGCCTCATCATAACTTAAACTACATTTTAAACTAAACTACACACTTATGAAAGAACTAATCCATTAATCTACACTAAACAAATCAGCAAGGAGAATTGCTATTTTCAGTGAGGGTTGTGCTAAAATTTGAACATATGAACCAATATCATATTCTTTTAATTTTAATTTACTCCACAGTGTTTCTCGTTCTTGCTTTTTCTTAGGACACTCTAAAAGTAAAAAATCTCTTTACAATTCACAATTTATTTTTATAGACGGGCCTGTTGGTCTAGTGGTTAGTGGCCCTGACTGCTGAGCCGGTGGTCGTGGGTTCGATTCCCACCCAGGCCAACTTTGTGTGATGAGCATGATTGTTTGTTCTGTGTCTGGGTGTGATTTATCTATAATATGTATATATTTATAAATTATATAAGTATGTATATCAGTTGTCTGGTTACCATAACACAAGCTCTGCTTAGGTTGGGATCAGATAGCCGTGTGTGAGTTGTCCCAAGATATTTATTTTATTTTATTTATAGGTACGTATTTATCGGAGCATGCTGTTCTTATTTTAAACCCATCCATATCGTCTGTCCACAATACGAACGGCCAGTCAATCCGTTCCATGAACGAGTGAACATTACGTAGCGATCGCGTGAACCCGTTCGATTGGAACGAATGAACGAACTGTATTGCGTGACCGTTATTGTTTTTTTTATGTTATTAAATATTCGTATTTAGCTGCCTGTAATCGGTTGCTCTTGAACGATTAAGTGCATTTATGTAATATTATTTACTTTTTGGAAAAACCTAAAATCTAATAAAAAACTTACTTATTCTACTTCCTACTTTAATATTATAAATGCGAATGTTTATTAAGATTTTTGTATGTTTGTTACTCTTTCCCGTCGAAACGGCTGAACAGATCTTGATGACATTTGGTAAAGAGGTAGACTATGGTCTGGAATAACACATTGGATATATTTTTTATATCACTCAGGCGAAGCCGAGGGCGCCAGCTATTTTACTAATATTATGTTACTCTCTCACGTCAAAATGGCTGAACAGATCTTGATGAATCTTGGGACAAAGGTAGATGATACTCTGGAATAACACATAAGATACTTTACTTTTCGATATCACGCGGGCGAAGGTGGGAGACGGGAGAAGGTGTCCTTATTAAAAACGCATATTACAAAATCAAGGACTACGTTGAAGATAAAGAAGTTTGGCTATAGTTCCTTCTGCGCATGCGGCTTCCCTGGTAGCTGTATTCAGCACAAATTTGTGGATGTCTCTAACTATTCTCAATCTTGTTATTTTTCTGTGACCTCTTTAATCATATATTTTTTTTGCAATAGTTGTCAAATCACGTATTTATATCACCCTTGTTCTGAATAGTTACAGTACTGATAGCAACATCTGTGCGACTCGTCTCTTAGTTATTATTTTGTTTTTGCATTTTTTTTCTCTCTTACGTTTGTATAGATTCTTTTCTACCAATTCGTTGTGAATGAGGGGACATGGTTGGCCTTGTAGATTCTTGGACGCTTGTTAACTTATGTTAACGTATTATTTTATTTTATTTTACTTTTTGTAAAGTAAGCAATGACTTATTGTCGGGCCTACGCTGTCCTCTCATACCCAAGTGCTAACGCTGTAACAACAACATTGTAAAACCAATTGATTTTAAAAGAGTAACTATGGAGTTTCTTGCCGGTTCTTCTCCATAGAAAACGACCAACCCGAACCGTGCATCTTTTCTCGACGTTTTATAAGTGCCCATGTAGGCCTATGTGAAATAAAAATATTTTGATTTTGATTTTGATTTTGAAGACGCGGGCGCCAGCTAGTAAAATGTATAATTGTAAATAAATACTGGCTACCCATTTGTTTACCACACATTTGTTAAGGGCTCTACATCAATGAAAGAAAAGATTTGCAACTATATCTAACGAACCTGGTTACTTATCTCTTTTGCTAACTGTACATTGTATTGAGAACATTTATTTATTAAATCTTTTGTACAAATAAACACTGTATAAAGGCGGACTTAGGTTTTTTTACCAGCCTACCTTAGGGTGATGCCGAGACAAAACACATTAGGTACAATAACAGTAAAAAAGGATATCACTTTAAAAAAATATTTTATATCCGTCTCCTGCTTCCCAACTATCACTGTACCAAAATTCATCAAAATCGGTTAAGCCATTAAAGAGTAAAGAGGTAACAAACAAACTCACTTTCGCTTTTATAATATTAGTAAGGATTTATACACAGTAGGTACTACCATAATATATTTACTTTATTTGGTACGAATCGACTAAAAACATGTGATTTTCCTATTTCAAACACGTCGCCACAATTCTTGTACCCCACAACCAAGTACGAAATTTATGACATAGGCGGAGGATCGCGAGTGCAATACTAATTCGGGCCCTTACGATGCTTTCCTGGACAATAGTACCGTGCACTAGCATTAGTATCGGGAGGGCGTGCGCCGGCGCAGCTGCGCCGATACACAACGAACATAGCCGAACACACGTGAAAACTAGTGCATTTTAAAGTGTTTTTGTGAAAAAGTTGAAGACGATAATTGGTGATTGTACCTTGTTTTTGAGTTTCAATGGCTGGTAATTGGTTTTTCTACCTTAATTAGTTATTTTTATTTGTTTATCGAGTAGGAAATAGGGTTGTTTCTAGTACTTATGTAGTTAAAAATCAGTAGTATTTTACATATTTGTGTTCTGAATGATAATTATCGATTTAATTACTTTTACTAAGTTATTTTACATTGTTTTGTCTAGTCAAAAATAGCTTAATTAATATTTATTTACAAAAGTTTCTGTGGTATCTTTTTATACTATAAGTAGTACTTATACTTATTTGTTTTTTGCATAATCGTGTTTTGTATATTCACTTTCAAAACGTATCATAAAAATTAACAACAAAACAACAAAAGAAATTCCTCGTGAAAGTGTATGTTTGCCCTTCTATGACACACGAGTTCCAATTTTGAATGCGAAACAATGCGTGTACCGAATTTCCCCGAAGGAGCGCGAGGTTAGCCGAACGGTATCAATGCCGTGATAATACCGTATTATCTACGATCTGATTAATGATACGATCATTACAAATCAATTTTAGTAGTACGTTTTAGCTTCTTGAATGAAGCTTGTGTTAAGAATTCCATAATTGAATTTTGCTAGATGTTTACATATATTGGAAAGTCAAAAGAATTAATATCAATAAACTATTCCGATCTTCTTCTCCTCCGGCGATTCCAATCAGGTGAACATTTTAGAATTGTTTCTTTTAAATTCGTATTTGAAATAAAATCGTACTCGACGATTGCAATCTTCGCGGGGTCGTTTCGGATCGGGTGAGATCGCCATCCGAATTGTACCGAAGCGGGATTCAAAATTGGAACTTCGTTTATTGTTTAACCGTTATTTTGTACAGTTACGTGTCCCTTCGCAAATCGAGAGCATGGAGACTCCTTTGTACAACCTTTTTGTTGAAAGACAAGACAAAATCGTTGCATTTTGTACTTTATTTCAAAGGATTATAGACTAACAGTAGTTTTCGAAGTGTGTTTCGTATGTTTGCTCAAGTGCATTTAACGATCGTTGATAAATATTGGCCGTTGACCTCAAATTTTTGTTTATTTATACGATGCGCGCTAATTAAATGTTAAAGTATACTGTTTTGACGATAAATCCGTGGGAATTATTACCATAATATCACGACTGTTATCCCGAGGAGTTAGTCAGAGGTGTAACTTAGAATAATCATGTTAAAAAAAAAAAACGTTAATTTTCTTTACACAAGTTACTTAATGCTAGATTTACTGATGGTCAAAAACTTAACTTTGTGAGAGACTGGTGCTTGAAGTACGTTTCAGAAAATCCTGTATTAGGTACGGGATATTGCGCCAGTTATGTTTAAGTCACTAAAAGAGGAGAGTTTATTGGAATTTTGTATTTGTATTCCTGCTAGATATTATAACGCCTAAATTTAAATTGAGACAACTCCAAAAACTTTTTTAACCGACTTCAAAAAAAGGAGGAGGTTGTCAATTCGTAGGAATCTTTTTTTAATGATAGTCACCCATTACTCAAAGACGTCTGGATAGATTTGCAAAATTCTTATTTTGTATAGGGTATACTTTCCAGGTGGTTTTATATCAATTTTATTTATATTGTTTATGAGTTATCGTCTAAAATACATATTTTTTTTCTCTATATGGATGATCTGCTAATCTTTTATAGTAATACTTCCGGAATTCAGTGACAAAAAGTCAACGAAACTAACAAAAGCCACCGACTTCCGGAAGTGAAGTTATTTTCCACTTTTAAGTTTTTTTTAAAAGTCCGTTTTATTTTTTACAAAAAAAAAATAACTACTAACTATTAATATAATAAAATAAAATTTTAACATACAGTGACATTTTATAACGTATTTATGGTCTTAAATTAATGGATTTTTCAAAACGTTTAAATATAATATATAAAATTCTCGTGTCCCAGTTTTCGTTCCCATACTCCTCCGAAACGGCTGGACCGATTTAAACGAAATTTTGTGTACATATCGGGTAAGTCTGAGAATTGGCCAACATCTATTTTTCATACCCCTAAGTGGGCAGCGGGTGAAACCGCTGGGCACAGCTAGTTTTATATAATATAGCTGTCTTGCACGTTTTCACCTGCGTCTTTAGTTGCTGCAACGGTCCCGTAGGTAATAGATAGCCTATGTTAATTCCTTATAAATAAAAAAAAACGCTACTGTAGTTTTGGAGCCTATTCGATACAAATAAACAAACAACTCTTTTTTCTTTATAATAATAGATATTTTATAATAATTTATATGTATAAGCATGTATTTGTTTAATAATTTGGAAGTTTACATTATTTTATGTACTGTATGTATGGGCTTTCGATGCCTGGATTAAAGTGATTGATTGCTTAATACCTTTCGATACAAACAATAATAAGCTTTTTGGCGTTTCGAAAAATTTTATTTTTTGTATTATGTCATATTTCTAGGTGTGGGTTATTTGTTTATTCTGAAGTTTTGTACTCATTACTGTTTGTTTGTTTCACTTAATGCCGATGCACCCTTTTGGGATCCACCGCTTTGGGGCAAACCGGAAGTAGCCATTAAAAAAATAACAATTCGAAAGACTCCATCAATACATTATAATATTATATAACTAGCTGTGACCCTCGGCTTCGCCCGCGTGATGATAAAAAAAATCTTATGTGTTATTCCAGACTATAATCTACTTCTGTGCAAATTTCATCAAGATCCGTTGAGCAGTTTGTTCGTGAAAGAGGATCAAACATACATCCATACACACAAACTTTCGCATTATATTGGTAGGATAACAGAGTATCCTAAATGTTAACTTGGGAGCAGATTTTTAACTCATTTTCCTCATTTTTAGGGTTCCGTAATTCAAAGGGCAAAAACGGAAACCTTATACGATCCCTGTGTAGTCCGTCTGTCTGTATGTCTATCTGTATTCTGTGTGTCTGGCTGTCTTTCTGTTAGAACCCTTGATCTCGGGAACTGAGTTTTTGACTTTTAAAACCATATACCTACTCAACTCTGTGGTCCCTTAGAAAATATCAACCCTCTAGGCTAGTCGAGGCGCAATCGGGGCGCGAGCGCGTTAGGCGCGTCGCCCACACGACATTTGTAAAGAAAATCTCGTTGTGGCGTGCGTGCGCCTCAACTGCAGCCTCGACGCCTCGATTGTTGGTCGTGTGGGCGACGCGCCTAAGTCTACGCAGTCACAAAAGATGTGGTCGTTTATAACACAAGTTTGTACGGGACCCTCGGCGGGGGAATCTGACTCGAACTTGGCCGGTTTCTTGCTTATTTAGGCTTGTGTCTCATTGTTTTCCTTTTGTAAATGGAGATGTCAATTGTTTTTTGAGAATCTCTTGAAACAACATTTATTTAGGACCTCATTGGTATGGTGATCGCAATCATGACTGCTGAGTTCGTCTGATGAGGTTCTGAGTTCATTTCCCGGGTTAGGCAAAATGAAGGTGTTTTTTTTAACATCAGGATTTTGTCAGTAACAGCTATAGGCTACTTAAATTTCATGGGACTTAAACATTACTTACAAAATATTGTACACTTCTCTTTTGTCCTAAAGGGATCATTATTTGATTTTGTCTTAAAAGAAACGACTTACACGTAACTTGCGTCATAAACGACCATATCTTTTGACTTCATACACTGCTTTTTGTATCCACGCGTTCTCGAGATAAAGGGTCTTGACAGACAGACAGACGAAGAACATAGTGATCTAATAATAACAAAACGTGGTGTTAGGGTTCCGTATTTCAAAAGGAAAAAACGGAACCCTAAAACCAAGTTTTGTCAATTTGTTAAAACTATGCAAGCTTAGGTCATTAATAGAACACAAACAAACTAACAAAATCTGAGGACGCACCAGCTGTACATTTCCAGTATAACATGGCCTCGCTTTGTAAAAATTTCACCAACAATGAGAGATCCACATAAACTGGTTTTGTATAACTTGCTTGGTCGCCGGGTGTACAACCTAGGTTTTGTGTGAAATAAATATTTCCAAGCCATTATGTCTCCTAAACAATAAAACTTGAGAGGTGTCAAGGGACACCCGGGTGGAACGAAGTTATTATTTATTATGTACAAAAAACCTGTATACACACAACAAAATTAATCGTCGCGACACCACACAGTTCAATGCGAAATAGAAAGACGAAACGGAAATAACTGGCGTGCTTTCTATGAGAGAGAGAGAGGAACACGCGCATGCCGCACGGTTTACAACTGTAGCAAAAAGTGTCGTTACAACTTTTGGTTTTAATCCTTTTCTAGCCCCTTTTCGCAACGCGCAATAAGGAACTACGTTCCAAAAACTGTTATTTATAGATATCATATATTGTTGTTATTCCGTTGTCACGGCAACGTGGGTCCCGTACAGGTTAGCTTTAAGTTAAAATATATAATATTTTATGTTCTTTGGCCCCGTATACAATGTTATTTATATAGATTTGTGTACTGTTTTAAAATTGGTGTAAACTGTGAGTTTTTGGACTAGCTAGAAGAATTTGGGATTAGAAATAATATTTGGGTCAAGATTAAGGAATATGTAGGAGAGTTTAATAGTCATGTTTGTATTTTTTTGTATTATAAGCGGTGCTCGTATTGGCGGTGGCAATTTATGTGTATTATTAGGTACAGAAAGAAATAAATCCCTACTAATATTATAAAAGCGAAAGTGAGTTTGTTTGTTTGTTACCCTTTTGACGCTTTAATGGCTAAACTGATTGTGATGAATTTTGGTGCATAGATAGTTGGGAACCAGGAGACGGACATAGGCTAATTAATAATTTTTATTTTAAAAAAGTGGGATGTGAGGGAGAAAGAGGGAAGAAAAGGGAAAACTTAGCGTTGCTATTACAAATCAATAAGGCGCAAGGGGAACTGTGCTACCCCAAATTTAACGCGGGCGAAGCCGCGGGCGAAAGCTAGTAAAAAAATAAATTAAAAGTCCCACACATAATTACAAAAAAAATAAACATTGAACATACAAAACTCAAACTCATAGCATTTATTTTTATTAGACCATTTTTAATGAGGATGGGAAATCATCAAATAAGTGGGAGGGGAGGAGAGTGTCGGACTTGTACTGACTAAAACCCTCCCATGTTCCTTCTATTGCCCTTTACGTTCCAGGGCCGCGGTATCTCTTTCGAACAACCCGCAACCCCGGTTAATTAGACAATTATAGGCACTTTTGAATGTCATAAAAAGCATCACAAACATTTTTAAATAAATTTGGAATAAAAAAATAGCTTAACGCGTTTTCAGAGGCACAGGAAAACTCGACATGTAACAGGTGGTCACCCATCGACAGACCAACCTAGGCAAGCGGGGCTTAACCTTAAGATCGACTTGAATGGCTGCTATTATTTAGAGCTACGAGTCATTTGATGATTAACCATCTGAAAAAAAGAGAGTAAGTGCAAAGTTCATTACAATGAAAGAATTTGACATAATATCAATGCACTTACTCAAAGGTTAGAGATGCGCTATAAATAATGCCTTAAATACACGTTAATCGTAAATTCTTGAATACAAATTGTAATCTCTAACACGGCTTATGTACAGGGTTGCCATTTTTTTTTTCTATGAATTAGAAATTGGTCATTGGCATTTGCCTAGCATTAGCTTTTAAAAAATAATTATCTCCTGTTCTTTATCGTGTGGTTTAATGCCTTACCTGTTTTCATTGCTTTTATGCCGCCCGTTTTTTACGGTTGAAAATCATTAATTAATGGAATGTTGACTCTTAAGGCCAACACAAAAGGTCCTTTTTTGCCCATGTCTCAACTCAACGGATTTTAATGCAGTTTTCAGTAATAGAGTGATTCAAGAGGAAGGTTTATATTAGTATCGACATTGCACTCGAGCGAAACCGGGGCGGGTCACTAGTATTCGATATTTGACACGATATTTTTTTTTTGGTTCATTTTTTTCCGGTCTTCACCTAAAGAGTTTTTGCTTTCTCCGTGCACTAATTGGACCGAACGATTTATGCCATACATTATTTTTAAAAATTAAAACTCTTATACGTACTATTTACAGACTATTATCCAACCAAAACCACTTTTGAAAACAAAATGTAGAACGTACGTAAAAAGGGTTGGATACAAATAATATTCTAGTTTAAAAAAAAACATGCTCTCTCGTAGTTTTACTAACAAACCCTTTCAATTGATGCTGATATCATACATAAAAAATACACAGTCCGCCATCTTTGGGTCTTAGATTCATCTTTGTCGGCCATATTGGATTAAGAATGACGTCACTTATCTAACATGAAGAATAAAATTAAAATTTTAGAAAGTATATATGAATTTAATTTGGATTAACACATAGGTTTTTTATCCCGGTCTGGTTGTCAGACTTTAGAGACACTAACTACCTGTAACGACTGTCAAAGATCTACAATTGACACTTGGGACGAACAGCTCAACGTGCTTTCCGACGCACGGAGAAAATTCAGTATGTAACGGGTGGTCACCCATCCACAGACCAACCTAGACTAGCGCGGCTTAACCTAAAGATCGACCTGAGCGGCTGCTATTATTTAGCCACGAGCTCCTCATATTTTTACTAACAAAACCCTTTCAATTGACGCTGATACCATCTATAAGAATAAATAGTCCGCCAACTTGGATGTCAGCCATATTGGATTAAGAATGACGTCACTTGGCTTGTTATGAAACAGAACACAAAAATTTTAGAAAGTACAAATGAATTGAAAAAGCTACCAAAGTACTTGCCCGCATTTGAATTTCACGACCTCATGAACAAGCATGGTATATCGATAGCTATCTTGGATTAACACATAGGCTTTTTATCCCGGTCTAGTCTGGCTTGTAGGAAATAAGGCCAAGTTCATAGCTCAGGGTCAAGATTATCGTTATTCTTTTTAAAAAGCGGGTTAATTCTGTCTCAACCCTAGCAAGTACTAAAATGCAAAACAATGCATTGCTTACATTTCGTGAGGGGCAAAGGGCAACAGTCTTAATCCCGCAGCCACATTCCATTTGCAGCTAGAATTATTAATGTGGTACATTAGTAACACAGTACTGGCATCCGTGTTTAGGTGTGTAAAGTGTGTATCACGCTTTGTTTTTGTAACTAAAAAAAAACTGTTTAAAAAAAGAACACTAAAAGACGGAAAATAACTTCCACAGAGTCGGTGACTTTTATTTGATTCATGGATTTTTAAGCCTATGATTTTTCCTCTTTTTAGAGTGTTTTTGGAAGTCGGTTTTTTAAGCGGGGGGGGGGGGGGGGAGTGTCAGTCTAAAACCCACCCATGTCTCATCCTTCTATTGCCTTTTACATTTCGGGGCCGCGGTATCTCTTTCAAACAACCCGCAACCCGGGCAGGCGGTGGCCCTGGCACACCCCTTTGCTTTGCTGACATATCTTTGAGGCGCGCGTGAAACACTAACGCGTCGTCGAAACGGCCTGTCGTTAATAGACGGACGGACGATGAGCTACCCATTGCGCACCGTCTACAGGCCCGCATCTACGGTGGCCGGGAGTCGTCTCGTGGCGCAGCAGAGATGTTTCTGTTATTTTTAGCTGTGCTAAAATAGTTTGAATTCGATGTTATGCTTTTTGGTGAAAATTGTGGAAAATATTTTGAAAAATACTATTTAGAGATTCTAGATTTAGACAACCTTTGACCATCGTATAATCGTGAAATGGAAAGCTGTTTATTATAGTACACTAAAAGAATTAGGTCAAGTGGTAAATTTAAGTTTTTTTTTTTAATATAGAAAAATAAGACATTATAAGCTGTTATAGATGAGAATTTCATGCTAATTTTACTAATAGATTAAAATGGAAAGTTGTATTTCCACATAAAAGTTATAGTTTAAATTACATATTAAAACAAATAACCTGTTTTTAATATACATTTGAAAGCTAAGGTCTTTATTCATGTGCTCAAAATCTATTAAAATAACTTCTTTATTTCTATGCTTTGAAATATGGTGTGAGTTTTTTTTAAATGTTTTAATCATAGCGTTTGGCGTTTGGGCCCGTCTCATTGATACCAACATTGGGAGCCAGATGTTAAAGTTAAGCCGCGTTTACCTAGGTTGGTCTGTGGATGGGTGACGAAAGTTTACATATTTTTGACCATCGTTATAATGGCTTAATAGATTGACAACCAAGGGGTATTTTTTCCGGGGTAGCGGGTTGTTCGAAAGAGATACCACGGCCTCGGAACATAAAGGGCAATAGAAGGAACATGTGTGGGTTTTAGTCGGTACCAGTCTGACCCTCCCCCCGCTCCGCCCAGAGCGAGGGAAATTATTTAGTGATTACAAGTCCCCAAAAATGAAATAAAAA
Source organism: Ochropleura leucogaster (assembly GCA_958449745.1). Taxonomy (NCBI): domain Eukaryota; kingdom Metazoa; phylum Arthropoda; class Insecta; order Lepidoptera; family Noctuidae; genus Ochropleura; species Ochropleura leucogaster. Next base: position 2,472,420 of record OY288222.1, on the reverse strand, counting down.
GCGAGGGAAGTTATTTGATGATTTCCAATCCGCAAAAACTAAAATAAAACGGGTATTTTTTTTCTTTTCTTTTTTTTTAAACATTGCCTGATAATAGAAATTTCTCCTGTGTCATGGGTGCGTTTACAAACATTTAAACTCACATACACAAACAGCCAGACCCGAAACAAATATCTGCAGGTCATACAAATATTTGTTCCGTGCGACACGCAGCGCAACAGTCGATCGCTCAGCTACTGCGCCAGCCGTGCCACCGTGCGTTTATTAGTTTCCTAGTTCAACCAGGGTTGTGGAGATCAAATAGGCAGTCGTTCAAAATACTGGTATTCAGCCGGAAAGACTGTAAGCCACTCCGATAAATCCTTACTAATATTAAAAAAGCGGAAGTGAGTTTGTTTGTTTGTTACGTCTTTAAGCCTAAATTGCTAAACCAATTTTGATGAATTTTGATACAGAGATAGTTATGGTAGTTAAGACCCTGGAAACTTGGGCATAGGCATATTTTTTATTAAGGGAAAACTTAGCTTTGCTATTTGTTGGCAACACAACATTTAGTTAAAATAAATAAGGCTAATGGGCAAAATCTATAAGTAGCCGGTACCTGCAAATCACGAAAGGGGAACTGTACTCTACCCCGAATTAAACGCGAGCGAAGCTGCGGGCAAAAGTTAGTATGTACTAATTTTATTCGAATAAGTTAAACAGGAGTATAATTAATATTCTAGTGAAAATAATTGCAAACATCAAACAAATAAAAATGAACGCTACCCAAATAAAAAAAAGGTACAAAAATAAATTACCATTTATTTAACATTCTATACGGTTGCAATAACTTATGCAACACTGCGGCGTACCAAAATCATTCCGTATGTGTATCGCACGATGACCTATCAAGCTATAATAAACCGGTTTACGGGGATCTCTTCTTGTTCTGAAAATCTGTACAAAACGTGGCCAAGTTATACTGGAGGTTTTAGCTTGGTGTGTCACCGTGTGTACGGAGATCAACCTTAGCCTTGCACTGGTAACAACAACCTTTGTACGAGGCCAATAACCTCATGAATACAGCGTGATACAAAAAGGTGTGGTTTTATCCAAGAGTGTTGTAAATACCATTAAAATGGAGAACTTTATTTAAGGGGGAAGAGCGAACCTCAAATTATCATCTATCATCTACGGTGGCCGGAAGGGTTCCCGGCCACCGTAGATACGGGTATGTGGGCGGTGGGCAATAAGTAGCTCACGGTCTGTCTGTCTTGTGAGGATAGGTCGTGTGGATGGCGCGTTCATGTTCCACGCGCGCCTCAAAGAGATGTCAGCAAAGCAGAGAGGCATGCCAGGACACACTACCTTCTGGGGTGGTGGGTTGTTCGAAAGAGGTACCGCGGCCCCGGAACACAAAGAGCAATAGAGGGAACATGGATGGATTTTGGTCAGTAAAAATCTGACACTAACTAACTTCCCTCAGTAAGTGATTTTACATCCGAAAAAAAATAACAAAAGGTGCCAAGGTAGCTGCGAAATACAAAATTTCTAAGCATAAGAAAACAAATTGAATCGGAAACCAGAAACGGGGTCGATGTTATCTTTTTTTTAAATTTAGTTTCAGGTTAAGCTTATTAATTAGAATCGTTTTAAAAACAAGTAAATCGTAAATGATACCTTGAAGGTTGCAGATTAAAAAAATCGTGTTCCACCGACCCCAAATAACAAGGGAATAAGCACAAAAAAAATTTCGATGACAAGGTCAACAACCTCAAAATGAACCACAGATTATTAAGCTCTCGCATTGTATGCAAATGTTGCAAGCAGTAAAAAATGTGACAGTTTTTTTTTTGTTAATCCACGTGATGCATTGTTTTGTATGGATTTGGATTAGCGATTGGCCTAGATTTGTATGAATGTGTTGACGGGTTTTGCCGATGTTTATTCGTTGAATTTTAAAGCTAAAATAACATTAGTGAGTGTTCGGAAAGTATAAAATAATTTACGATGTATTTTTTTTTAAATTTTATCATATCAAAAGCGTCACCTTGAACGAATAAATTCACGCTATTTTTCTCATGAAGTAAGAAGAAACAAGAAATCTAAAAGCCGTTTATTATAATATCTACTTTTTAATCATCATTTCATCACGCCTATAAGCTTCAATGGATTAAGCAGAAGTGAACTTAGTAGTACACTAACATTTCACCAGTTTTTTCTAATCAGTTTTTTTTTAAATTAAATTGTTTTTGAAAACAGGCACGAGACAACATATCATCTGACTAACCTTTTCTCAACTATGCGGCTTTTAGTCTAACCGAATGGAGAGACTGCCTATCTGACCTCCATAACAAAATCCCTTGCTAAGACTTATTGTCATCCTTTCGGGATGCTGACTACCTGTAATGACTGTCAAAGATCTACAAAAAACAGCCGGAACAAACAGCTTAACGAGGCACGGAGGAAACTCGATATGTAACGAGTGGTCACCCATCCACAGACCAACCCAGATAAGCGCGGCTTAACTTAAAGACAGACCTAAGCGACGAGGTCTTCGTTTCGGCATGAGTCAACATAATACATATAAATAGTTGACCTAATTTGACAGACAGGCTGACTCAGAAAAATAATGTCATTTTTCCTTTGTTTGTTTATGACGAACAAACACAAAAACAACGTTTACTTTTTCACGTTAAAAGGTTTTTCCTTTTCGCCCTAATGTATTCTTTTAAAGAATTTGCATTTCTTTTCTTTATTTTTTCATTATTAAATAATTAAGGTCGCCTTCACTCTTTTTTTTAAATAATAACTTTCTTGAACTTAGAGATGGTTTGAAATGTTTTTATTTAATCAAAACTTTTTTTCTCGCTCTTTGGTCTATTGGTTACAAGCTCGACTGCTGAGCATGAGGTTTTGGGTTCGACTCCGAAGTCAGGCAAAATGTTTTTGGGTGTTTTTCGGAGTCGGGCCCCGTTGATGTCTACAGGCTCGCTTCCACATAGGAACTAAACATAACTAATGGATGTAGTTTTAGAAATACCTTCTGAGGTATAAAAGTCTGATGTTTCGTTATGGCATAATTTGTTCTTTTTAGAACATTGCGTTTTCTCGACATCCGTGTGTCACTAGGAGGATTTAGTAAATGATAAATGATGTTTATTTTGCAAGTAGGTTTTCACAAACACTTTTACACGTCATTTTTTTTAAAACTAGATGAGGCCGGTGTTTCGTACCCGACTACTCTGAGAAGAAACAGCCGAAACAAACTCAGAGGTCATAGTCTCTTTTAAAGTCAAGACATAATAATCTTGGTTAACTTACATGAGGACTATGCAGATAGTGTCTGAAATGGTCTTTTAAAGAAAGAACCACACAGATTGAGTGGACCTGTCCAGTCAGTGCAAGCATTTGTCAGTTATCGTGTAGCTCAACTCATAACCCAAGTAGAATAATTGAGTTGAAAAAAGGTAGTCTACCTGGCATTATGCTAAGCTGGACTCCTATATGGTGCAACTTTGAGACACACACTTCGCCCTAGTGGGCGAACTTTCAGTGGCGTATCAAGGGAACATCAATACAGCATATTTAAGCAGCCCATAAAGTTTAGAAAACTTAACATTATGAGTTGTAGTTTATAAGGGCAAGCCAGGCTTTTAGGCTTGTACGGAAGAGCCGCCACTGCCACCTTTATAAATGTACTAGCTTTTGCCTGCGGCTTCGCTCGCGTTAAATCCGGGGTAACACAGTTCCCCTTGCGCCTTATTGATTTGTAACAGCAACACTGAGTTTTCCCTTTTCTTCCCTCTTTCTCCCTCACAACCCACTTTTTTTTTAAATTTTCCTATATCCGTCTCCTGGTTCCTAACTATCTCTGTACCAACATTCATTAAAAACGGTTCAGCCATTATAGCGTGAAGAGGTAACAAACAAACAAACAAACTCACTTTCGCTTTTACAATATTAGACACATCAGATCTATCTATGGGTCAATCTAACTTCTATTTTACCGTTTTTTGTTCTATTTATTTTTTTCTCAGTTGCTAATTCCTTGTATTGTGTCTTTTGTTGCATCAAATAAATGATTTATCTATCTTATCTATCTACAGTACGGCCAACGAGAAGCGATACGAAAGGTCATAAACCTAAAGAACAACTGTAGCGTTGACAATCTAATATTTAGCTCTTTCCATCTTGTGCCTTTGTCGTAATGTCTCGTTCTCCCGGCAAAAACATGACAACGTTAAGACGGGTTCGCCAACATTCGGGCGGCCATTTTAGATGGGGTTTTAGCATGGGTTTTGTTTACATTTGGTATCGCTTCTCGTTGGCCGTACTATATCTTATGTACTTACTAGTCATCAAGGCGTTTAAAGGACAATGTTTCATTGTCTAGACATTAACGTAGACACATAGACAGTGTTAATTTTAGCAATAGTAAAAAAAAAATAAGGAGAGGATAATCTATGGATTTATGTTCATGCCTACGTCAATATTGCGAAATTAGGACATCGAACTTGTCAACAATAAAAACAGTGGTTTTCCTTCTTTTATTGTTAATCATGAGTTTTTTTTATCTATGACTAATTGTAATATGGGTAAGGTTCTGACTCAATTTATTATGTTACCTACTCAGTGATAAGCAGAAGTAGATACTTTGACCACATTTGACAATGAGTCAGTAAGTTACACTATGATGTTCTATCCGACTCGACGCCCAAAAGGAGGGTAATGGTTTTAGTTATGTGTGTTACTACGTTAGACTAGTTAGTAGCCCGTAAAAGTTCGAAACAAATGAATCGAATGTTTTGAAATTTTTAATTGTTTTACACTTTGATTTTGTTTTGTTTATTTACATCGAACACAGTCATGATAACTCAAACAATATCGGACTAGAATACCGAGGGTTCCGTACAAACTTCCGACATCATAATTTTCCTGCCCTTGTCCCATTCTATTTGGGGTCGGCGCAACACGTTTTTTTCTTCCATTCTCCCCTATCAGACGTCATGGCATCATTTACTCCTTTCTCCTTCATATCATTCCTTACACAATCCATCCATCTTTTCCTCTCGCTCTCCGTCCATCAACATTCAGATCCATCAGTCTTTAGTCACATGTCCTTCATCCCTCCACATGACCATACCGAGACAAACGACTCCCTTTAATTTTTTCTGTAACCGGCGCAACTTTCAAACTTCCTCGAATATATTAATTCCTTACATAAACGGCCATTTATTTTGATTGTACATACTTAGAGAGTTGATTTTTTCAGTACTCGAAAGAAACACAGACTTTAGTAGGTATATGGTTGTAATTTCAACTCGATATCTGTACGCGTTCCCGAGATAGAGGCTCTTGACAGACAGATGGACAACAAAGTGATAAGCGTTCCATCTTTTTTTTATAAAACGTGGCCTCCACACTAGGAATTTCTCCCAAATCGTGGATGCGTTTACAAACATTCAATCTCACATACACAAACAGCCAGACCCGGAGCAACTATCTGTAGGCTATACACATATTTGTTCCGTACGGGGATCGAACGCGCGACACGCAGCGCAGCAGTCGATCGCTCAGTCACTGCGCCAACCGTGTCGTCAAATCTTTTCCTTTTGAAGTCTTCAGAAAAATTTAAACTTACACGGCTACGATGCTACAAAACAGCTCAGCAATACGACCTCCTAACCACTGAACCACTGATTAAGTGATTAGCAATTTAAGTTAGTTATTTGGTTAGTGTCTGCTCATGTGAGTAGGGTCACAGGATGACGGGAGCATTTCTTGTGATCCCCAGTGGGGTCATTTGATACAGCGGTCGGGGGCATGGCTGGGGTCAATGTCAGGGCAGATCAGTAATACTTCATCCTATGAAGGATTCGCAAAACATTCGCATTTATAATATTACATATTATAAATGCGAATGTTTGTGAGGATTGATGTATGGATGTATTGATGTTTGTTATTTTTTCACGTCAAAACAGCAGAACGGATCTTGATGAAATTTGGCACAGAGGTAGATTATAGTCTGAAATAACACATAGGATTTCATAAGATTCTATATCACGCGGGCGAAGCCGCGGGCGAAGCCGCGCTAGTTATGCTAGCGCCAGCTAGTTTAGTCACATAGAACTTATGTCAAAATACAACTATCCGTAAGCAAAACGAGTCGTTTTTGTTTATTGGAAAGGGGCATTAGTGGTCGCGACCGCGACTGCTACTTACTGCTGTCCTTGGTTCGATTCTTGGGTCAAGCAAAGTTTTTTCGAGGTTTTTTGGAATTTTCTTGGCAACAGCCATGGATTCTGCCCGGTCAAAGGCAACAGGCTCGTTCACTATGACATGTATCTTAATCATACTTGTGGATATTATTAGATACACCTCTGCCAAACCCTTTGGGGATTACAGCCGTGATGTTATGTATAATGTGCACGTAATTAACGAGTATATTCAAATTATAAATAATAATCTAAGATTCATAAATTATATCACAACTAAATAAATCAACTGTTCTATAAATAGTCAATATAACAATAAAAAATATTTAAAAGTTAACACTACCATACCAATACCATACCATACGAATAAGCATATAATCCTTACTTATATTATAAAAGTGAAAGTGAGTTTGTTTGTTACGTCTTACCGCCTATATGGCTTGACCGATTTTGATGAATTTTAGTACAGAGATAGTTAGGACCCTAGAGACGGACATAGGCAATTTATTTTTAAGTGAAAAAAGAGTTTAAATGAGGAAAGAAAGATATTTTTTTTCGATCATCACGCGGGTTAAAAAGCTAGTACATTTCTAAAGATTTGAATATTAAAAAAAAACACATTTTTATTCATATACGATTAGATAATAACACCTGAATTGTATAATGATAAAACTTCGACATGTAAAAATAATAACTATCTTCTAAAACAGAGCTTCCTCTCTTCTACCCTTCTGGTGTACCCTACAGGGTGGGTATATCTAATATATAAAATTCTCGTGTAACAGTTTTCGTTGCCATACTGCTTCGAAATGGCTGGACTGATTTAAAGGAAATTTTGTGTACATATGGGGTAGGTCTGAGAATCGGTCAACATCTATTTTTCATACCCTAAGTTAGCTGCGGGTGAAACCGCTGGGCACAGCTAGTCTAATATATAAAATTCTCGTGTCACAGTTTTCGTTCCCATACTCCTCCGAAACGGCTGGACCGATTTAAACGAAATTTTGCGTACATATCGGGTAGGTCTGAGAATCGGCCAACATCTATTTTTCAGACCCCTAAATGAGCAGCGGGTGAAACCGCTGGGCACAGCTAGTAATCTATACTTCTATACTAATATTATAAAGCTGAAGAGTTTGTTTGTTTGTTTGAACGCGCTAATCTCTGAGACTACTGGTTGGAATTGGAAAATTCTTTTAGTGTTGGATAGTCCATTTCTTGAGGAAGGCTATAGGCTATATAACATCACGCTACGACCAACAGATGCTGAGCAGCGTGGGTGAAACCGCGGGGAACAGCTAGTGATCTAAATATTATAAGAACTACCACATAAGTAAACATTATGGTAAAGCACGAAAGCTATTAAGTATGTCATGACGACCTTCATATTTTCATCCTCTATTTCTAGTCCAAGCTCTTACATAATTCTCGAAGCAAACAATACTAAACAATTAACAACCATAACACAATTAAGCAAGGTTTATATTCCCGCTCACGTTAATTACAAAAAATCCAAGTTATTTAGAACCTACACTTGATTGGTACTTATCTTATCTTTACGAATTCTTTTATCATAACGCTGTCACATTGATGGGCTAAGCATGGTTCATTCAAATAGTTAACATTGCCAAATGTAGTTTGTGTATGCGGGCAGTAATTAAGGGGTATTTTGTTGTATTTTTTTTATATTTAAAAGTATTAATTAGTAGCTGTTAGTCGCGATTTTGTACGCCTTAGGTTCGCAGTTTACCTTGCCTTATAATTTACTAGCTTTCACCCGCGGCTTCGCCCACGTTAAATTCGGGATAAGACAGTTCCCCTTTTCTGATTTGCAGGTACCTGCCACCTGTAGTTTTTGCCCTAGCGCCTTATTTATTGTAATAGCAATGCTAAGTTTTCTCTTTCTCCCTCACATCTCAATCATTTAAAAAAAAATAGCCTATGTCCGTCCCCCAACTATCTCTGTACCAAAATTCATCAAAATCGCTTTACCATTTAGGCATGAAGACGAAACAAACAAACTCATTTTTGCTGTTATAATATTTGTAAGGATAGCTGTCAGTTGTAAAACAAGTGAGAAAAATGGACATAATGCAATATTGCTCACTCCCTTACGTTATTAGCGTAATAATATAATGTCTTTCTTTTTGTTTTCTTTACATCTTTTTCCTTGACAAGTTTCATTATAATTCAATCAGCACAGCGGTAACAAACAGACAAATCAAATCTACACGATGAACTTCAATGGACAAAACTACACGACCAAAAAATCATTAAAAAGACGGAAAATAATTTTTCTTCCGGAAATCGGTGGCCAAAAAATCTATGAATCAAAGAAAGTCACTGACTTCCGGAAGTATTTTTTTTGTAAAAAGAGATATTTTATTTAGCCTTGTTACTTGTTGTAAGATAGGGGAGGGAGTATACTTATTGGATTACAAAAAAATATATATTTGAAAATTGACCCACAATTGACCCAAAAAATTTTAAACTGTTTAAGCGTCTCCGATGGGAGACGCTTAAACAGTTTAAAAATTTTATTATTAAAAATAGGGTAGACTTCATCATAAATAGTTACTTGTGATACTATTAAAAAAATTATAACTTTCAAATACTACATCGTTTTTAGAAGTTTTCTTATAAATTGATTGATCTAGATTAGATATGAATGATTGGACCACATAAATAATATTCAAATTGACCAAACAATCATTACAAAAAAATAATGACTTATGAAAACAAACAATTTATAATGACTCATTAAGATTTGCCAATGACACTGATTTTAAAATCATTAACATATTTTTATAATAGCTTAGTGAGAGGCTTTGCTTGCAAGATTTTTATCTAACTAGCCAAAAGCTAAGCCCTGCTCGCTTTCCGGAGAGGGTCAAACTTATCACTTAGGGGTATGAAAAATAGATTACAACCGATTCTCGTACTACCCGAATATACATATAAAATTTCATAAAAATTCCATAAACCGTTTTGAAGGAGTATGGCGACCAAAATTGTGACCTGAGAACTATTTGTACAACAAAAAGACAGATTAACACTATTATCTTATTTATGAGACTATCTTAATTCGTTTGTTAGCATTGCTATCTCGCAAGGTTTAGTGTGCATAAGCAGTATTGACAAATTATATATCATAGACAGCGTTATTCTTTTGTTTAATCTTTAAGAAACCGTGATTCGTCACATTTATTCAATCGAGCACAAAACAGTCATACACAACAACCTCAAAGTTGAACAAGCTCCTAATTGTCACATACGTTCATGTAGTTTCGTTTTTAGAAAGTATCTTTCAAATTACAGTAACACATACAAAACATAAATTATATTAAGACAAAAACTTTTCCTTTGACTCACGAAAGGGCTAAACAAACAACAAGAAAATTAAACAAACAATTAGTAAAAACACCGGTCACCTTGACCGACCTACTGACTTGACCGGGATAGAAAAGTATGCTAACGATAATTATTACGTATCACAAAAATCACTGCGGTATCGCTGCTCAATACAATGCGGGCCCACATATAGCGGATGGCCTACAATACCAGTAGTATATAAAAGATACCACGGAGATGCAACCCCAGTTCCAACACAGCTCTTACATGAGAAGTTTGTGTCCAATATTTTCGTATTTATTTTTTTAGAACCGGTTATGGGACGTCCGATGTTGGCTTTAGTCGTCGGCGCGGGCCTGCTCGCCATCGTCGCGTCCGCACCTCCGGGGAAACCGTCCTTAGGCTGGGGCGAACGCACCTTCGCCATCGTCGAAGTTAACCAAGCAGCAACAGCATACAACCAGCTAGTCACAAAGCGTGATGCTGCCGATGTCACCGTCACGTGGAACGTCTGGTCCGGCGACCCAGCTGATAAGTCCAAGGTGCTGCTCAACGGAAAGGAGTTCTGGTCAGGAGCCGGCTCTGCCACCTCAGCAGCCTTTAAAGTGAAGAAAGGAGGTAGATACCAGATGAAAGTGGAACTCTGCAACTCTGATGGATGCAGCTACAGTGACTCAACTGAGATTGTGGTGGCTGATACTGATGGTAGCCATCTCCCACCCCTGGACTATTCCATTGGAGAGAGGAACAAGCCCTTCAAGCAGACTTCTGGAAAGGTCGTCGGCGCCTACTTTGTTGAATGGGGTGTTTACCCTAGGAAGTTCCCCGTAGACAAAGTGCCCATCCCCAATCTGACCCATCTTCTCTACGGTTTCATCCCAATTTGTGGTGGAGACGGCATCAACGACAGTTTAAAGGAGATTGAAGGCAGTTTCCAAGCTCTGCAAAGATCATGCAGCGGCAGGGAAGACTTCAAAGTATCCATCCACGATCCTTGGGCTGCTCTTCAGAAACCCCAGAAGGGATTGGGTTCATGGAACGAACCTTACAAGGGTAACTTTGGCCAATTGATGATGTTGAAACAAGCAAGACCCGACCTGAAGATCCTTCCTTCCGTTGGTGGTTGGACCCTGGCCGATCCCTTCTTCTTCTTCACCGACAAGGTTAAGAGGGACCGTTTCGTCGCCTCGGTCAAGGACTTCCTCGAGACCTGGAAATTCTTCGATGGCGTTGACATTGATTGGGAGTTCCCTGGTGGTAAGGGAGCCAACCCTGACCTCGGTGGTCCTGAAGATGGTCAGATCTACGTGACGCTGATGAAGGAATTGAGAAACATGCTGAATGAACTGTCTGCCAAGACTGGTAAAAAATACGAACTGACTTCAGCTATCAGCTCCGGTTGGGACAAGATCCAGGTTGTTGACTACAAGGCTGCGCAGCAGTACATGGACCATATCTTCCTTATGAGCTACGACTTCAAGGGAGCCTGGTCTAACGACACTCTTGGCCATCAAGCAGGACTCCACGCTCCTGCATGGAACCGCAAGGAAACTTACACAACTGACTTCGGTGTCAAATTCCTCTTGGCTCAAGGAGTTAGCTCAAAGAAGATCGTCGTTGGTGTTGCCATGTACGGCAGAGGCTGGACTGGAGTCAACGGCTACAAGGATGGCAACCCATTCACTGGAGTAGCTACTGGTCCTGTCAAGGGAACCTGGCAAGATGGAGTGGTGGACTACAGAGAGATTGCCACCGAAATTGCTCAAGGAAAGTGGGAGTACCATTATGATAAGGTGGCTCAAGCACCTTACGTGTTCAGAAAGGAGACTGGAGACTTAATTACTTATGATGATGCGCGATCAACGATCGAGAAAGCCAAGTACGTGAGGAATAATAAGCTTGGAGGCTTGTTTGCTTGGGAAATAGACGCTGATAATGGTGATATATTAAACGCCATGAATATGGGTCTCGGTAATAGTGCGTGAGTGAAAACTGTGCGAGTTATGTGCGAAAATTGTGATTGTAATCGTAAGTTTAGTTTTAGGCGAAATGTCTCAAATTTTATTTACATAAAAATTGTTGAGCGACTGAATTTGTGTATCTGTAAGTAATATAAAATTATTTAAAATCTTATTTCTTTGTTGTTTTTATTACCTTTTGGTTGTTTGTGCTGTAACTCATGAAACTATTTTACTTTATATTGATTTTTTTCACATTTAATTTTACCAAGTCCAATGGGATTTGGTCTCATAAAATGGTGGTAAAGCCGTTAGAATATTTTGTTGATTTTGTGATAAATTGCAACTTTCAAAGCTGTTGCTACTTACTGTAGGGTCCTGATTTCCTAGGTTCGAATCCTAGACTATAATGAAAACCTTATCCAAATGATGTTTAAAAGAGTGAGATAAGGCAATGAAATATTGTCTGGTAGAGAATCCCTTGTTTCATTAACTCCGCTGAAATACAATAAGTGTAATCCCCAAGGGATTAGTAAGAGATAATTTTGTCAGCACAGTTGGCCCAGTAGCTGAGCGATTGACTGCTGCGCTGCGTGTCGCGGGTTCGATCCCCGCACGGAAAAAACATTTGTATGACCTACAGGTAGTTGTTTCGGATCTGGCTGTTTGTGTATGGGATTTTAAATGTTTGCAAACTCATTCACGATACAGGAGAAATTACTAGTGAGGGGCAAGGTTTTTTTTTAAACTATAAAAAATTAACAATACAACTCGTATACGTCCTCAATAGTTGTGTTTAAATTCCATTGATTAGGGCCGAGTCTATTGCCATGAAACGGTCAGGAATCCAAACTACGTGGCTGCAACTGAGAAATATCTGAGGGAAAAACCCAACAACACTTTGCCTGACCTGTAAACCGAACCCAATACATCATACTCAGCAGTCCAGCTTTCAACCACCAGACCAACGATGTTTTTAAAGTGTAGAATCGAACCCGCGACACGCAGCGGAGCAGTCGATCCAGCACCTACTGCGCCAACCAAAATACCGGATATAAGTAGGTATATTTGCCAAACCTGTACATAATTATGTGTGACTAAGATAGTTCATTATGTAAGTATATATAAAGTCCATGGCACCTGACGATTTACGTCTAGAGGTCATTGAACTGATAGTATGCAGACCTTGACATTATGGGAGAATTTGTTTAATTTGACAGCATTTTTTTTAATTTCCTGTTTTTTTTTTTTAATAATCAATGAACAAACAATTACTAAATTAAACTAAACTTATAAATAAATTAAAAAATAGCGTCAAAAATTCGTCCTCAACCGCTGTCAGTTGGCAATGTCCCCAAGAGACTGGCCGCGTTGCCACGTTGTATGGCAACGCTAAGCCTCTGGCCAAAGTAAAAGCCAGCCCTTGGGTCACGGGAAGTGTCAACCAGACGTTTTGAAATTGCCTTGAAAAGGCTGTGAGCACAAGGACCCCACGGACCCAGAGTTTCAACCCCAAACGGCTCGAAAATATAATTCCCAATAAGGTTACTATATTTACGCCACTTGAGGTTCTCTGCAGCCGCAGCAGCAGCGCCAACGCAGCACGAAGAGCTAGGAAGATGGGATGGCGCAAGAGTATCGACGCACGTTGCGTCCCACACTAAAGTTCTACCCAACTTCCAAAAAAACAAAGACATACCGTCCGGTCTTTTGCCATCGTTGCATGCCAAGCCATTGGGTTCTAAAACAGCTGGAACGCCGACGGTGACAAGAGCTCGACGGATGATGTCGTTAATATTCGCGTGCCGCGCAAAACGGCCCGCACTTCCTGTGAGATCCTAAAACTTTGGAAATATTGTATCCTAATTGGTAATTACAGTTTTGAACTGTTCCGGATCGAAGCATCAAGCAAAACCGAAACCCCTTTTTACGGATGTTAATCCAAACTAATATTATAAATTAATGCGAAAGTAACTCTGTCTGTCTGTCTTTCTGTCTGTCTGTGTTTTCTTCACGCCTAAACTACTGAACCGATTTGTGTGAAATTTGGTACAGACATAGTTTGGAACTTGAGAAAGGACATAGGATAGTTTTTATTACTAAAAATAAAAATTAAATTTATTCCGGACATACAGCGCCATCTATTGGTCAGAAGTCGGCATCAATTCAGTACTATAAAATAAATGTTGAGCTGTTAATATGCTCCGTGCTGCCGGAAGTCACTATTCCACGCGAACGAAGTCGCGAGCAAAAGCTAGTCATCAAATAACTTCCCCCGTTCAGTGCGTAGCGGAAACCCATCCATTTTCCAACTTTTGCCCTTTGTGTTCCGGGGCCTGGGTATCTCTTTTGAAACCAACCTGCGACCCGGCAAGCAGCGGGTTCCCCTGATTTGCTGACATCATAAAAGCTGATATAAGGTGTAGAAAACGAAGTAGGTGTTATCCACTTCAGTCTGAGGTAGGTAGGTGCTCTATAAAATTAAATTGAAATAATACTATATGTAGAAAAAAATATAATTATAAATCGAGTTTTATAATTAAACATGTGCCTATATTGGCACGCATTACACAATATTTATTTATTTACACTTTGAACGTTGGCATATATTTCGGTATATTAATGTTGAGATAAATCAACGTCAAAGAAACTCTATGAAAAAAAAAAGAAAAAATATAAATATGTACCTAAATTAACTAGTTAAATAAAATCTCGAAAAAAACTTTTGTTTTAAACTATAATAATATCAGTAATCATATTTTTAATATTTTTTTTATATTTTTAAACTTTTTTTTTATGATTTTAAGAAATATTTAAAAATGCAATTATATGTTGAAAAATAAATAAATGTCCTAATCAGTAATCATGATTCAGAAGACAGTACTCCTCAATACGGCCCGCATTGTGAGGAGGTTCTTGTCTCTGGAGCTCTAACCGCCGGTAGCAGGTCCAAGCTACCGGTGGTTAGGGCTCCAGAGACAGCTCTCGATACCGGCGGAGACCTATTTTTAAATATTTTTTTAAAGAAATATTAGTATAGTATTTATAAGTATGACAAATGGATAAAGTCAATAATCAAGTTATTTTTAATGTGTAGGTTCTGTTGTACAGTGTCGCTGATGCCACAAGGTTATAGAAATCAACTTCTGGGTTAGTAAATTATTGACTCAGACATTACATCTCAAGGTTTCGTATCTATGCAGTATAAGTACAAAATATTAGAGTTTATAAAAAACCAGCCAAGTGCGAGTCAAACACGAGCACCAAGGGTTCCGTAAAAAATTGTGACATAAATGGCAATAACTTTTGATTGGGTAGACTTAGAGAATTGATTATTTCACAGCTATAAGGGAGTACAAACGTAAGTATATGGTTTTAATTTCAACTTGATACCTCCCCGCGTTCCCGAGATAAGGGTCTTCACAGACAGACATACAGACAGCAAAGTGATCTTATAACGTTCATTTATGTTGGGTTCATAATTTCGTCACTTAGCTAAACATGTATTGTCATCAAGCTGAACATGTATGATGTATACATGTTACTAAATCTTAAACTAAGTAGTGAGTGAAGTTATACTTAGTTATAGTTTTTCTTAAAGTATAGGTTGACTAGCTGTCCTCAGCGGTTTCACCCGCTGCTCAGCTCCTTAGAGTCGTAGCGTGATGTCATAAAGTCTATTCATTTTGTGAAAGAATGCCTATGCAAAAAATTAAAGTCCATCCAGTAAGGAATCATGGTTTCTCATATAAACTTTGCCAGTCTGTTTCATACCCTTAAGGGTAGAATTTAAGCAGAGTCTGCCAGAGTTGCGGGTTGCTCGAAAGAGATACCGCGGCCCCGGAACATAAAGGGATCGCCCTTTTGGTTCCGGGGCCGGGGTATCTCTAGATGGAACATGGGTGGGTTGATTTCCCACCAGAATTTCCCACCGTTTTGACATGAAAGAGTAACAAACATCCATACATGACGGCACGGTTGGCGCAGTGACTGAGCGATTGACTGCTGTGCTGCGTGACGCGGGTTCGATTCCCGCACGGAACAAATATTTGTATAGCCTACAGGTAGTTATTTCGGGTCTGGCTGTTTGTGTCTGTGAATTTAAATGTTTGTAAACGCACCCACGATACACGAGAAAAACCTAGTGTGAGTATATATCAATAAAAAAAAGACATATAAGCTCTACTCACCCAGTTACAACAAAAGCCGTAATGTTTAACAAACGAAGGTTACTAGGTTACCAAGATAACATCACTATAGACCAGTAACATCAATCCTCTATTGTATGCGATTACGGGACCAGACATGATGATACATCATTATTCATAAGGTGCGCGTGCGCATGCAGTGGTTTTTATTTGAATAATCTTTGATGCATATCGGTCCTTCCGAGAAAAAGTACGTTAGTTGTTTTCTCATTTAAATATTTCAGTAAGAGTGGTAAAAATAATAATTAAGGCAGATATCAAATCAGCTTACGTAAATAATGTCAAAGCCTCTTTTTAAAGTAATTTTCTGTTGACTATATTTGGCGTGTCGCCCACAAAACCAACAGTCGAGGTGCAGTTGAGGCGCAGGCACATAAGAGGCACGCAGCAACGATTTTTTTTTTACAAATGTCGTGTGGGCGACGCTCCTAACACGCCCGCGCCCGACTGCGCCTCTACTGTTGGTCGTGTGGACAACGCGCCTTAGAAGGCTAATAATATCTTTGTTTACGAAAATTTAAACTTTGATTACATTACACTATGAAAACATTTTATCCAGCTAACCTTTTCCTAACTATGGTGGGGTCAGCTTCCAGTTTTACCGTATGCAGCTGCTGAATACCGGTATTTTACATGGAGCAACTATTTGACCTACACGACCCAGTTAGTACTGGGTAATACGATACCCTTGGTAAGACTGGTGGTCAGACTCGGGACACTGACTACCTGTAACGACTGTTAAAGAACTACAAATGACAGCCGGGACTAACAGCTTAACATGATTTCCGAGTCCCAGAGGTAACTGTAACGGTGGTAAATAGTACATCAACATAAAAGTATTATTTTTCTTTCAGGCGTTTTAAAATTTATTGTACGATCCGCTACTCTGTGGAACACTTCCAGCTTTTCTGTTTCTCGTTCATTATAATCTAGTTCTTGAAAAAAAAAGCTTTGGCCTGACGCTGGTATTCTGCTGAATCCTGCTAGTGACACACGTTACCCGTATCATCCAGTCAAACTTAGGCCGTATCATCGTGAACTCCGGGGCCTTAGTCTGCTATTACAATAGTGTCAGAATGGTCGATCACTGATCGCATAATAATAAATTCTTTATTATCAGACAACAAGATCCAACATGTTAGTAAAAATTCTTATAATTAGTGTTAGTAACAAATTAGTTAAGTATCTCTCTTACATAATTAATATCTATACCCACCCCTAGTTCGCTTCATGTGGACGATGAACAAGCGAAAGAAACCTCACTCATTCATCACCCCCACAAAACGTACCAGAATAGGAGAGTAGATATTCTCCGCCACTGTCCTCAGAATACTGTTGTCACTGTCCCGCAATCTCGTTATCAAGGACGAGATTTTTTTCCGAATGACCGCATAAAAGTCGTCAGTCCGATTCAGCGCAAACATCTCAGATGCGCTACAATAACGGGGCAACCCCAACAGCATTCTGAAAACATTATTATATTGGATGCGCAGGCGCAGCGATCTTTTGGTAAAGTTGACCCACAGACTTCCCGTGTACATACCCTGACAATAGGCTTTGAAAAGGGTTATTTTAACCTGGTTAGTACAACGGTAAAACCTGCGCGCCAACATATTCCCTCTGACCGCCAGTGCCCTGCGCTCCCTCTCTATGTCCACATTGTCCTTAAGGTCGTCGGTAAGTATGTGCCCCAGATACTTAAAACTATGTACTCGCCTTATAACCAAGCCATTTAAAGTGAAACTTGGTACATAGTCGGTATTCCTACCAGTGGCCTTAAAAACCATGTGTTCACACTTTTTAACATTATAAACGAGTCCATGTGTAGCTGCATAGTTCTCGCATACTCTCAACATCTCCCTAATAGATCCCGCAGTCGGGCCCAACAGCACCATGTCGTCCGCGTAGCTGATATTATTAATGGTAACACCACCCACGCTACATCCAACACGCATGCTACTGAGCCCGGCCAGAAGATCATTCACATATAGGTTGAAGAGCCTAGGAGAGGTCAGACCTCCCTGTCTCACACCACACTCCAACCTATATGGATCAGAGAGTGCTGTTGACCATTTCACACTGTTAGTTTGGTTTGCATACCAATACTGCAGAACATTAAGCACTCCTACCGGAATATTCCTGTCCTCCAGCTTTCTCCACAGCACATCATACGACACGAGTAGTATAATGGTTGATTTTGCTAATTTTGGTAATACTAAACTTGTCAAAATCAACCATTATGCGATCAGTGATCGACCATTCTGACACTATTTTTCCAAACTATGTTGGGGTCAGCTTCCAGTCTAACCAGATACAGCTGAATACCAGTATATTACATGCAGCGACTGCCTATCTGACCTACACAACCAAATGAATACTTAGTAATACGATACTCCTTGGTAAGATTGGTTGTCAGACTTTCGGGACAGTAACTGACGGTACAGATTAACGTGCACTCCGAGGCATGGAAGAAACTCGGTTTGTAACGGACGGTCACCCATCCATAGACCAACCTTGGCAAGCGCGGCTTTACCTAAAGATCGACCGAGCTGCTACCATTATTTAGCCAAGAGGTCTTCCCATAACATAACTGGCCAAATATGGGTGTTACTAATAGATATACCTCTGCTTACATCTCTGGGGCTTACCAGCGCGATGATAATTTCTGTTGTGTTGTTCTACGACTTTTTGAAGGCCAAAACTTCTGTTTCAATAGCTCCTTAGAGGGCTATCAAGAATCTCAGACGTTCAAAGCATTTATGGAATGCATAAATTAGAATAAACCAGAGTTAACATTGTCTTCGGTTATGTAGAATTACTTGATATTTAAGTTGTTTTGTGAGAGTAAAGTAATCTTGTATTGGTAATGTAATTTAATATTGACTTGGCTCGCGAGGTTGTCGACGTGTGGGATGTGTATTCAGCGATCATTTTGGCAATAGTCTTAACAACCAATGGCTTAACTGCCCTTGATAAACACCTGAGGAGGCTCTCGGAGAATCAAGGGTTTTATACATAAAGTGGTACTCCTTGGCAAGGCTCGCATTTTTAGAAGGTTCCTCTTTCTAGAGCCTAGACTGCCGGTAGCTTGGACCCTATTCCTAATACCGGTAAGCTACTCGATTTATTATTTTAAATGCTTTTTCTATGTTTTTATTCAGAAATAGTTTAAATAAAAAATTTAGTGTATATAGATGAATGAACGGAATTGTAGTTTATACATTGTACCCATATTATCTGTGATGCATTAATTCAGATGGATGGATTGTTTAAGGAATGATTTAAAGGAGAAAGGAGTAAATGATGCCGTGACGTCTGATAGGGGAGAATGGAAGAAGAAAACGTGTTGCGCCGACCCCAAATAGAATGGGCAAGGGCAGGAAAATGATGATAAAAATGAATTAATGCAGAGGTTACATTTTACTAACAAATCCGATATTGAAAACCACCTCTGTTACCATGAGCAGGTGGAGATTCATAGATGTATCGCCCTTTTTTTGGCCTGAATGTTCAGGCCAGGCCCTGCTAGGGCTGCAGCTCAGATTTACTGACATCTTTTTGAGGCGGACGTGAAACATGAACGCGCCGTCGACACAGTCTGTTGTCTCTACACGTACGGCCCATTCCTCAGCATAGACCTGCGCATTTTATGGCAGGGATTCGTCTTGCGGCTTTCGAAGCCCGGAGCGTTTCCCGCGGAGATGGTTCTGCCCTGATTTGTATGTAAATGCAGTGTTATATTTCAAACAATGGGACAATTATTATCGTCCTTTGATCTACTCTCCGGTTTCGTATTAAGCTGAAATTTTGCATTCTTATTTAGTATATGACACGCATGGTTAGCCAGGTCATTATTATCTTCCAATTATAAAAAATAGGTATAACATCTCTGCATACAAAAAAGGTGCTAGCACAAAACAAAACACATTCTAATTAATTACAAAAAATATCATAGACGATAGAACAAGGTTACATTATTCCAGAACAATATCTATATCAAAATAAATCTATTTAAAGCGTATTTAAAAAAAAAACAATATTTATTACGTCTAAGCTCATTAGGCAAACGAAAGCTACTGAACAGCAATACAATATCTAGAAAATTTATTAAACTTTCTCCAAATCCTTACTAATATTATAAAAGCCAAAGTGAGTTTGTTTGTTTGTTACCTCTTCACGCTTTAATGGCTAAAGCGATTTTTATGAATTTTGGTACAGAGATAGTTGAGAACCAGGAGACGGACATAGGCTATTTTTTTTTAAAAAAGTGGGATATGATAGAGAACGAGGGAAGAATCGGGAAAACTTAGCGTTGCTATTACAAATCAATCAGGCGCAAGAGCAAAAACTGCAGGTTTGCTTGGCGTGTTATACCGAATTTAACGCGAGCGAAGTCGCGGGCGAAAGCTAGTAAAACAATATATCAAAAGACGCCACTATGATATTCGCTTATTAGATTAATCAACATAATCAACTATGTCAGTGGGTACGCGCGCTGACAAAAAACACTAATTCTATTCAAGACAATCGCACGCTTTGGGGCTAGGAAATAGGCGGATAGTAGGCTATTTTTCACTAATTAATTAATTAAATTTAAACATTTTAAATCCTTTTCATTAATAAATTGAAATAAACGTAAGAAACTAACTTACATATAAATTTAAAAATAGCGTCCAAAAATCATCCTCAACATGTAAATGTTTGTTGACGGGCCTGTTGGTCTAGTGGTTAGTGGCTCTGACTGCTGAGCCGGAGGTCTTGGGTTCTATTCCCACCCAGGACAAACTTTGTGTGATGAGCATCATTGTTTGTTCTGTGTCTGGGTGTGATTTATCTATAATATGTATGTATTTATAAATTATATAAGTATGTATATCAGTTGTCTGGTTACCATAACATAAGCTCTGCTTAGCTTGGGATCAGATAGCCGTGTGTGAGTTGTCCCTAGATATTTATTATTATTTAATGTAATGTCCTTAAGAGAAGACGGCATCAGATGGATGGAGTGCTATGTCGAGGTCGGTTTCCAGTCTTACCGGATGCAGCCAAATTTTATTATTTAACATGGAGCGACTTTTTATCTGAACTCCACAACCCAGACGACCACCGGGCACCATTTTCTATGTAGAAACCCTATCCTACCAAGTACCGTACCGTTGCATACCGACCTTCCTCCGTGCCTCAGAAAGCATGTTAAGCTGTTGGTCCCGGCTGTCATTTGTAAATCTTTGACAATCGTAACGGATAGTGTCCCGAAAGTCTGACAACCAGTTTTCCCAAGGGGTATCGTATTACGTAGAACTAACTGGGTTATGGAGGTCAGATAGGCAGTTGCTCCATGTAAAATACTGGTATTCATCTGCATCCGGTAAGACTGGAAGCCGACCCCAACATAGTTGGGAATAAGCTAGGTAGATGATGATCCTGCTAATACTATAAATGCGAAAGTTTGTGGAGATATATAGATGGACGTCTGGATGTTTGTTACTTTGAAACCTTTTAAAAAGTACTGACCGTAGCTGGATAAATTTTGCCACACAGTTTATAAGCTTAACGATCCCGTGATACAATTAACAAACTCCACACGGGCGAACCCGCGAACATAAGCTAGTCGTATATAAAAAACATAACGAAGTGAAGATGAATCTTTGAACCGGCAAAAATGCAAGCCCCAAAACATTATAACAAAAATAAAAATCTGAGCCGAAACCCGAAAATCTTCATCCAAGATATTTTTATCGCCCCACCTGTGCTCGCAAATTGCCCAAAATTATCGTATGCGTATCGTAATCTGTATAACGGCATCTGAAACCACATTAAGCACTTATGTAAAGTACGTATTTATGTGATCACCCTATAGAAGGGACAAGATACTGTATATTACTTGAGAAGCAGCATCCGAGTGGGTCCTTAATCTGTTGGCGGTGGACTAAGAAGTCTCGACGCAGAAGGTTCGTTTTGAAATGTAATGACAGCTGGGCCCATACCTCTGGGAATGATACAATTATTAGAATGATAAAATATCTGTTTATTGAAAAGACTATGTGCAACGATAACAGATATGAAAGAGAAAGAAATACATTCAGTATTGTCACGAATCAAACAATTATATTGTAAAATAGTTCGGTAAACGTGTTGTTTACTTTTCAACAGTTTTGAAATGTGAATATTTAAACTGTATTGTATGGCAAACTAGAAAAGAACTTGACAAAGTTATGGTGAATCGGTTTATTTTGGGTAAGCGCGTTCCCTAGACCGGCCACCGTAGACAGTCCGTATACATAGTGACGACGGCTCGTAAGTGTTCCACGCGCGCCTCAAAGAGATGTCAGCAAAGCAGAGGGGCCTGCCAGAGCTACACCCTGACGGGGTCGCAGGTTGCTTGGAAGATATGCTGCGATCCTGGAACACAAAGTGCAAAAGAAGGAATGTGGATGGGTTTTAGTCAGTAAAAGTCGGTTATATGAAAATTTCTCATCCGAAAAAATGGGGCCTTGATTGGTCAAGCAAGTATCAGTGGTAGATCAGTGACTACGGTGCGTTGCTAATTTTTTAGTCCAGGAGTTCCCAAACTTTTATAATTCACTAGCTGCGCCCCGAGGTTTCTATCGCGTGGTGATATAATATACAATATATCTTTATGAATTGTAGCCTTTGTGCATATTATTTTAAGTTTAAAAAAAAATAATTCAGTAGTTTTTGCGAGAAAGAGTAACAAACATCCATGCATCCATACATTGCAAGAAAGAGTAACAAACATCCATGCATCCATACATATATACATCCATCCATCCATACAAACTTTCGCGTTTATAATATTACTAGCTTTTGCCCGCAGCTTCGCTCGTGTTAAATTCGGGGTAACACAGTTCCCCTTGTACCGTATTGATTTGTAATAGCAAACGCTAAGTTTTCCCTTCTCTTCCCTCTTTCTCCCTCACACCCCATTTTTTTCAAAAAAAATATTAGCCTATGTTCGTCTCCTGGTTCCCAACTATCTCTGTATCAAAATTATATCAAAATCGGTTTAGCCATTAAAGCGTGAAGAGGTAACAAACAAACAAACAAACTCACTTTCGCTTTTATAATATTAGTAAGGAAGTAAGGAAGTAAGGATAAGTAGGAAGTAGGATAGTAGGATAGAACAACTCGCAAGGCCGGAAGGAATCAAAGCCGTCAATTAGCCGATACCTCAAAAGTCGATGAAGTGGGACTTCTTAATGCTTTGTTATCATTCTTCAGGTCAACAAACCTCGCGTATAAACCCTCCAGTTTCATGGCCCAACATTGAACGGGTTCGTTCATACCGGTATGTCAACTGAACGGATCAACTAACGGCATTTTATTTTGTGTTTTAGTACTATCAAGTTTGTTTGTCGCTTATGTGTCACGACGTTTATGTATATATGTACCTAGCTTGTGTATTGTTTGAGGTCATCGTGGCTTAAAAAAAATAGTACTTTTTGACAAAAGTGGGGAAACATTGTCATTGCAATCGAGGCGGAATTTTTAGAAGTCTTAGAAAATGCGAAGTTTTTTGTTTATTATAATAACGCGGTCCGGGGAGTCAAATCAAATCAAATCATTTATTTCAATTAGACCATTACAGGCACTTTTGAATGTCAAGAAACAAAATGAATCTACAGTCCCGGTCACAAGGCATAATAACTTGTGAAGGTACTGTAGTTGCCCATTTCAAAGCATTGATATCTATGGAGAATAGGCAAGAAACTCCATGGACACTTTTTTAAATTATAATATTTTTACAAAATGGTTTTTATAACATTCATGTTGAGATTATACAAATATGTGAGAACGATGTAGAAAAACGTGCACAGTAAGAGCGTCCAGAGTAAATAAAAAGCAAAATTCAATTTAAAATCTAAATAAATTAAAAAATGACCGTGGTAGCTAAAATATGTCGACCAGTCCCAACTGACAGCCCCATTCAGCTCAACTATTTTGAAGGGAGTTAAATGACCCGATACACTCGCCACCATCAGCCAGACATTTAAGTGAGCATGACACTATCAACCACCAGGGCTTCGTGGTGGGGCTGCCCCGCTTCTGTAGGTCATTAGAGATGTGTGCGGAGGCGCGCACGGACCACGCAACAACGCGCAAGAGGTGCGCGTCTCTGGTGCGCCGGGTGTGGGCCAGCCCCAACGTCATTTTGGTAATGATTGCCGACAAGCTAGACTGTCCTTATATCCGGCATTACTGTGGCATTGTGGCATTCCCAGTGAGAAAATTTTAAGTATTTGTAGTTTGTAATGGCTGGCAAAATAAGACTGACTTTTTGTGCAATTTTAATGTGCCGACAGTTAATCTAATGAATTGTAATGCATTTTAATTACATATTAATAATCTTAATTTTAATGTAATGTAATTTGTTTGTATGTTATTTTATTTTTCTGACATCATTTATTTTATTGAAATTAGATTGCATGTTTTTGATGTAAGTTTTATTGTATATTCGTTTTATTATTTGTCTAATTATTTCCTTTATTAACTTTCCTTATTACTTTTACATTTTTAAATATATCATAATAAAAACATATTCAAGCAACATTTAGAAATGTAAAAATTATAGTCCGCCGGTATCGCGAGCAGCGTCCAAGCTACCGGTGGTTAGGGCTCCAGAGACAGGAACCTTCTCACAATGCGGTCCGTATCGAGAAGAACTGCCTTCTAAATCAGGCCCTTGATCCAACCGCCTAAGGAGAGCTTCGACAGATGGCTCTTGGCTATCAGGCCATTGGCCGTAACGACAATCGCCACAATGATAGCAGAGTTCACATTCAACATGTCGACAACCTCGTGTGCTAAGTCGAGATAATATGCAGTTTTGTTTCTTTTTCTCAACTTTTACGAGGTTCTCGTTATGCGGCATGGTAACATGATTGGTTAAGCTGATTGGTTTATCTATTATTTTTATTATTACATTAATAATAAATTACTTTATGACTACCGGAGATTTATTGTGAAGGACGGCACGGTTGACATATGTCGGGCATGCCACCGTCCGGATGAATCAATACGACACATTATCTCCGGTTGTTCTCGTCTAGCTAAAGGAGAGTACTTGCATAGACACAACCTTGTAGCCAGGATTATCCATCAGCAACTTGCTCTAAAATACAACCTTGTGGAATCGGAAGTGCCGTACTACAGGTATGAGCCCGACCCAGTTCTTGAAAATGGCAATATCACATTGTACTGGGATCGCTCCATCATCACTGACAGGACTATTGTTGCCAACAAGCCTGATATAGTGGTGGTGAATCGATCAGAGCGGCGCGCAATGATTGTTGACATAACAGTCCCGCATGATGAGAACCTCGTGAATGCCGAGAAAGATAAGCAAATCAAGTATATTGACTTGGCTCGCGAGGTTGTCGACATGTGGGATGTGGACTCAGCGATCATTGTGCCGATAGTCGTTACTGCCAATGGTTTAATTGTCAAGAGCCTCGACCAACACCTGAGGAGACTCTCGTTAGGCAGCTGGATGAAGGGCTTGAAACTGACATGGCTCGAATTATTAGGAGGTTCCTTTCTCTGGAGCCCTGACCTGTAACTTAGACTCTGTTCGCGATACCGGTAGGCTACTATTTGTTACATTTATAAATGTTTTTTTTTATGTTTTTATTAAGAAATATTTAAAAACATAAACTCATTTGTGTATAAATCTATAAATGAAACAAATAATTACGTTACATCTTGTTTATATAGTTACTCGTGACTATACAAATCCAGGGTAATCTAGTATTTTCCTAGGTTACATCATCAGCCATGAATAAGACTACATTATTATAGTCTAATCGTTGTAGGTGCAAAACTCGTCTTCAAATCAATAATTATTAACAATTATATTGTTGGTATTACTAGATTGCTGTTTCTAGTAATGTGAGCATATAAACTAAGGCTGAAAAAGACTGTCGACAAAAAAAAACATTGTTTTTTTTTTTTTAATATAAACATTGTTGTTTGTCTAGGGGGAAAAATAAAATAACGGCGGCACATGAATAGTTTCTGCCTTGTACATATAGTTTACTAGCTGTTTCCAGCGGTTTCACCCGCTGCTCGGTTAGGGGTATGACAAATAGATGTTAGCCGATTCTCAGACCTACCCAATGCACACAAAATTTCGTTCAAATCGGTCCAGCCGTTTTGGAGGAGTATGGGAACGAAAATTGTGATACGAGAATTTTATATATTAGATTTAGCCTTTACTTATCAATACTTATATTTTTACTTATTTATGTTCACCAAACAAATGAATTGGAATCTTCCAATTATTAAAAAAGAAGGTTTAAAATAAAAACAACATACATTTATGTCAATCACATTGACACAGACTATGAAATAGGGTTAGCAACATAATAAAAATCAATACCCTCACTATAGTACGGCCAACGAGAAGCGATACGAAAGGTCATTAACCTAAAGAACAACTGTGGCGTTGACAATCTAATATTTAGCTCTTTCCATCTTGTGCCTTTGTCGTAATGTCTCGTTCTCCCGGCAAAAACATGACAACGGTAAGACGGGTTTGCCAACATTCGGTCGGCCATTTTAGATGGGGTTTTAGCATGGGTTTTGTTTACATTTGGTATCGCTTTCTCGTTGGCCGTGCTATAAGCGTGTTTTTTTAAGTTTAAAAAAAATGAAATAATAAATCCACTCTGACAAAAAGTGGGTTAGCAATTAGATTTTTTATTCCAGTATTTCTGTACAACTGACAGTCCTGTTTTAATTTTGTTGTGCATTAAACTAATTGTATTTTATGTTCCTGTATCAAGGGTTTATTTAAGGGTTTTTTTTTTAATTTTAAAACAGAACATCTACCAAAGTAGATGTTCTTTTTTAAAATTAGAATTGAGACTTTGAGACTTGGGTAAATTAATTGATGAATCCATCTTGTCTGTAGGTAAATTAAAAAACAAATTTAAAAGCTTTAAGTAGGTACCTACCAGTTTTTTGCTAACATTTACGAACAAGTTTTTGGTATGCAAACAAGAAGATGCATCGTAAAGCCATATTTTTTTAAATACAACATCGACATTGGAAACACGTTATTCGGTTATCCGGGGCCTGCCATCACCTCTTTCTTGGAAGAGCATTCTTCATTTTCCTGTCCTTGTCCCATTCTATTTGGGGTCGGCGCAACACGTTTTCTTCTTCCATTCTCCCCTATCAGACGTCACTGCATCATTTACTCCTTTCTCCTTCATATCATTCCTTACCAATCCATCAATCTTGTCTTTGAGTTTCCTCTCGCTCTCCGTCCATCAACATTCAGATTCATCAGTCTTTTAGTCGCATGTGCTTCGTCCCTCCTTATTACGTGTCCATACCAAGACAAACGACTCCCTTTCAATTTTTCTGTAACAGGTGCAATTTTCAAAATATCCTAGAATATTCTCATTCCTTACTTTATCCATTTCTGTCACTCCACACATTCATCTAAACATTCTCAACCAGAATTGCAAGTAGTACGGTTACAAATCGCAAAAAAGACGTTGTAATTTTTTCTTCATACAAATCGCCATATTTTGTGGTGGGAAATCATCACATAACTTCTCCCGCTCTAGGCGGAGCGGGTGGGGGGGGGGGGAGTGTCAGACTTTTACTGACTAAAACCCACCCATGTTCTTTCTATTGCCCTTTACGTTCCGGGGCCGCGGTATCTCTTTCGAACAACCCACAACCCCGCCCCGGCAGGCGGAGGCTCTGGCAGGCCCCTCTGCTTTGCTTTCTCTTTGAGGCGCGCGTGAAACATAAACGCGCCGTCGACACGGCCTGTCGTCAATAGACGGACGGACGGTGAGCTACCCATAGCTCACCGTCCACAGGCCCGCACAATTCGCCATCTTAAGTACTGTAAAAACATACAGATTATGTTTATAAAATGCATTAAAATAAAAAAAAGCTTATTAGTCATAGGTTTATGCAAAAGCAAAACTTGGCAATAAAAGAAAAAAATTAATTGCACATTAAAAGTGTTCTTTAAAACCTGACGCACAATACAATAAAATTGTCTGTACCTACATGATAAATGACCTTTACAAAAAAATAAAAAACTAAAATGGCGACCGTACGTTGCTAGCATACCGGTTAACGTGATTCTCGGTGTAAATATTTAATTGAACACATTATGGACGGAACTATATAAAGACGACCTATTTAGTCAGAACGAGCAGTGGAACAAAGTAGTTCAGTAATATTACTTGTGTTTGTTGAGATTTAAAAAAAAATCCTGTTGCCATGAAGTGTTTAGTCGCTCTGTGTGTTTTGGCTATTGTTGCTTTGACGTCTGGTACGCCTCACTCAAGAGGTTGTATATATATATTGGGAAGATGTAAGTTTAAGCTATAAAATATTAATTCTTAACACTATGTTATTTTGTTTTTGTATAAAATTACGTTCTAGTGTTTGTATATTCTTTTGGCGCTTGATTGTAGTTATCAGGTCGCTGTTGGTTGGGAAATTCATTGTAGAAATTATGTTGAAAAACAAAATGGCGGTTCGATAAAAAAAAAAAACGAATTCTTTACGTCAGACCTTGATCCATATGTTAGTAAACAGACGATTAATTAGAAGCCATGTTAGTAACAAACACAATAAAGATTCTAAATTATTTAAAACTCAATTATTCTCAAGTAAGTGACACGTTATGTCTTTATTGGGAATCAAGATAAAATTATCGCGTCAAAAAACATAACTCGACTTAAAAAAACAATCAGTAGTCAGTGTAAAAAAAAGTCAATGAAACAAACTAAAGAAGTTATTTTTACAATTCCAATTTTTTTTTGCCTAAAAGTATTTCATTTTCTTTTTGGTTGTGGCATCTCACACAAACCCTTGTCCAGTATCAGTTTTAAAAAAAAAAACACGTGAATTTAAAAAAAGAAGCTGGTTGTATACAGTCATGATCTCTTTTTTTTAAATCGTTAAAAAATAAAATGTATTTTTTTTAATGATTAATTTGGCGTCTGATTGCGCGCCATTTTTGACAGCTGTCTAATTTTCAACCCAGAAAATTTAACGTCTGTTGCCCTTGGTATAAATAGTGTCTTTATCATAACAAAATATGTGGGTAAGTATAGTTGTCGTACCGGTTCACAATTTTAAATGTTATTTAATTTATTTAAAAGATTAAATACTCATTAGCGATCATAGGTACTATATAACGATGTCAATTTACTTAATTCAGGCAGTTGAATATAAATAGGTATATTGAACCTGTCTGTTCATTTGTTGAAAAAAAAAAGTAAATTAGTACCATGAAGGTTGTCATAGCCCTTTTTGTTTTTACTGTGATCGCTTTGGCAACTGGTAAACCAAAGTCAAGAGGCTGTATCTACATTGAGGGAGAATGTAAGTTTATGGAAAAAAAAATCCCCGTTTACACAGCGACATTTTAAAGTATACATATCCAACATAACATGACCTCGCTTTGTACTGATTTCACGTACGAGAGAGATCCATATAAACTAGTTATTAATAGCTTGAATGATAGTCATGACTACCAGCATCTATTAAGTAAAAAACAATTGACGGCACGGTTGGCGCAGTGGCTGAGCGATTGACTGCTGCGCTGCGTGTCGCTGGTTCGATTCCCGCACAGAACAAATATTTGTATTACCTACAGGTAGATGTTTCGGGTCTGGCGGTTTGTGTATGTGAATTTAAATATTTGTAAACGCACCCACGATACAGGAGAAATTCCAAGTGTGGGGCAAAGTTGTTTTTTTTTTTTTAATAAAAATATAACCAAGTGACCCAAACCAGATCAAGACAATTTTTCTGCAAATTCTGGAGTTTTCTTTTTACTGTGACATAACAATCATAAATTCAACAAATATCTATCCGTTTTTAGGGATGTATGTACATGTATTTATCCTATTACTAAGACTCCTCCGTCTGTCCATCTGTCACCAGGCTGTTTCTCATGAACCGTGATAGTTAGACACTTGAAATTTTCACAGATGATGTAGTTCTGTTGCCGCTATAACAACAAATACTAAAAAACAGAATAAAATAAATATTTAAGGAGGCACCCACACAATGATCATGATTTTTTGACTTGATATTGGTACAGAACCCTTCGTACGTGGCCGGTATTTTTTATTTGTATCATCTTAAAAACAATGTATTTTTATTGAAAAGTTTATTCTTGAACCACTAATCACCACCTTGTAATTGCAAGTTGAAAATGTGATTGTGTGTGTGAAAAGTGATTTTGTAAAAAAAAGCGGCAGTCGAACCTACAATACGCTGCGTGACATCCAATCGCTCAGCCACTGCGCCCACGCCTAACGTGTCTATTTTATCCATTACCTTCTTCATATTTAAGTAAACATAGGTATATAATAATCATCTGAAAATATTTGTTTACATATAACAATTTTATCTTACATGTAGTTATCAAACACTATTTTCGTTTATGTATTCGTATACATATTATTTATATTTTTACATATGTCTTATCATAACTTAATAAAACAAAAAACATAGAAAATAGTAGGTCACCGGTATCGGGAACAGACCCAAGCTGCCGGCGGTCAGGGCTCCAGAGAAAGGCACTCCTAACAATACGAGCCGTGTCCAGAAGTACCGTTTTTTGTATCAAGCCCTTGATCCAGCTGCCTAACGAGATCATCCTCAGGTATTGGTCGAAGCTCTTGGCAATTAAGCCATTGCCTGTAACGACTATCGGCACAATGATCGCTGAGTCCACAGCCCACATCACAACCTCGCGAGCCAAGTCAATATACTTTTATCAATCATTTATTTTTTCTTTACAACCTAGTTTTAGTTAGGCGGCCCAGCTGTCAGATCTTTGACAGCTGTCACTCGTAGTCTCTGGCCGGAAAGTCTATCAAGCAAACTTGTCAAGAAATATCGAGCTTCTGGCCAAAATAAAAGTCAGCTCTCAGATCACGCGAAGTGTCAAATGACAAATAATGATGTTTACGAACAACAATACCTATAGTAATTAGATATAATAATTTTGTTTTGCAACATAACCTGGGTTTATCTTCCCAAGTTTATCTTCCCAAGTTTATCTTAGGGGTCAGTTTGTAACTGATATGTTTATTTATGTTCTTAGTAGCCTCGGGTAAGATAAAAATATGGCATTAGCTATCGCTCGTGGGTTCGCCCACGTTATTTTCTTTTTTAGAAAATACACGGAACAGGTCCATAAATTATTGGTTTTGTGTTGTTCTGATGTATAAGCTATACCCTCAAGGAACTCGTGGCTAAATGATTGCAGCTGCTCGGGTCGATCTTTAGGCTTACCACTCAAGCGTCAGTGGTACACACGACGCCAGGTCAACCAATTCTAAACTATTATAACCTCATCGCTCAACTACGGGTCGAACACCGTAGTAGGGATATCAGGTTAAATCACTGGCCCCACACAAGGAATTTCTCCTGAATCGTGAACATTTAAACTCGCATACACAAACAGGCAGACCCGGAACAACTACCTATAGGTCATACAAATATTTGTTCCTTGAATCGAAACCGCGACACGCAGCGCAGCAGTCAATCACTCAGTCACTGCACCAACCATGCCGTCATTCTCAATTCTCACCGGCATTTCAAATTGTTACAGGCTCTAGGGAATGCGAGGTAGGTACCCACGCTTACACCACCGGCTGTGATTATCTTACTCCGGAGGCAACCTGTGAGAATCCCAACCCAGTAACTGACAAGCAAGGAAGAATCTGTGACTACTCAGCCTGCTACTGCGACTCTCCAACTGTCAGGGATTCCGTGAGTGGAAAATGTGTGAAGCTTGAAGACTGTCCCAAGAAAGCGTAAAAATTTAAGGTCTCCTTTTGATGCTGTTCTGATGATAAATGTTACAAAGACACCATATTTTTAATAATTAAAATGCGTTTGTAATACAAATTGGAGTCTGTTGTTATTTATTTCCAAGACTTGAGGTTCTAAAATGGCCGCTTAAGCAAAAGCTATTTTAGATTTTAGAACCCCAGGATATTATTACCTACCTATTATAATCTATACTATATACTATAATATTATAAAACTGAAGAGTTTGTTTGTTTGTTTGAACGCGCTAATCTCAGGGACTACTGGTTGGAATTGGAAAATTCTTTTAGTGTTGGATAGTCCATTTCTTGAGGAAGGCTATAGGCTATATAACATCACGCTACGACCAACAGGTGCTGAGCAGCGTGGGTGAAACCGCGTGGAACAGCTAGTTTCTCATAAATAGACAGAGACAGAAGCACTAAATAAAGAAGTGTCTGAAAAACCTGTTACGTCATCAGACCTAGCTGCTGGTCTAGTGGTTTGAGGCGCAACTGCTAAATATGATATCCTAGTTTCGATTCTGAGGTTAGATAAAGTGTGATTGTATTTTTCTATCATTTATTTATTAAAAAAAAAACTTGAGAGGTGTCAAGGCAGTGGCGTAACTATAGGGTGGCAGGACTGGCAAAATGCCACAGGCCCCCGACCCAAAAGGGTCCCGGCCCAAGAGGCCGCCAGGTCAGAAATATTTTTTCTTATTATCACTACTATAAGTGGTTTATTAAAATTAAACTAAGTACAGCGTGACGTTTTCAACTGATAGGGGCCCAATAAATGAATTAGTCACGGGCCCCAGTTGGTATAGTTACGCCACTGTGTCAAGGGACACCGGGATGGAACGAAGTTATTATTTATTATGTACAAAAAACCTGTATACAGTCAACAAAAATAATCGTCGTGACACCACTTTGTTTAATGCGAAATAGAAAGGCGAAACGAAAATAACTGGCTTGCTTTCTATGAGAGAGAGAGAAAGACGCACGGCTTACTACTTATAGCAAAAAGTGTCGTTACAACTTTTGGTCTTAAGCAAAAAGTGGCGTTACAACTTTAGTCTTTTTAAACAAACTGAATAAATAGACAGAGACAGAAGCAATTAATAAAGAAGTATCTTAAAAACCTGTTACGTCATCTGACCTCGCTGCTAGTCTAGTGGTTGGAAGCGCGACTGCTAAATATGATATCCTAGTTTCGATTCTGTGGTCAGGCAGTGTGATTGTGTTTTTCTATCATTTATTGATTAAAAAAAAAACTTGAGAGGTGTCAAGGGACACCGGGATGGAACGAAGTTATTATTTATTATGTAACAAACAACAAAAATCCTGTATACAGTCAACAAAAATAATCGTCGCGACACCACACTGCTTAATGCGAAATAGAAAGGCGAAACGAAAATAACTGGCTTACTTTCTATAACAGAAAGAGAAAGACGCACGGCTTACTACTTATAGCAAAAAATGTCGTTACAACTTTTAGTCTTATTAAACAAACTGAATAAATAGACAGAGACAGAAGCAATTTATAAAGAAGCATCTGAAAAACCTGTTACGTCATCAGACCTCGCTGCTAGTCTAGTGGTTGGAGACGCGACTGCTAAATATGAGACCCTAGCTTCGATTCTGAGGTTAGATAAAGTGTGATTGTATTTTTCTATCAAATCATTTATTTTTTTCTGAATACACTGTTACAATGGTGGTATAAGAATTACATGTATCTAGTGATTCTACCGTAAGGCATGCAAAATTTATACAGTCATAGTTATTAATAAATTAATCGAGATAGACATTGGAATAAATAAAATTGAATTAAATTAGATAAAATTAAATAAGCACGATAAAATTATAATAAGTTAAAGTCATAGTGGAGAATTAATTATTTTATTTATTTTAAAAAAGAATATTTAAAAGTAAAAAGTACAACGATAACACTATTACTCTAAAATCAGACACTAATATTAAAAACAAACTTACGCTATCCTTACTAATATTATAAAAGCGAAAGTAAGTTTGTTGTTCATTTCGTAGTGGCTAAATTTCTAAATGGCTTTGTTTTTAAATTGCGGTATGAGGGAGGAAGAGGGAAGAAAAGGAAAAACTTAGCTTTGCTATTACAATACAAAACGCGGAAGGGCAAAAATTACAAGTAGCAGGTACCTGCAAATCAGGAAAGGGGAACTGTGTTACCCCGAATATAACGCGAGCGAAGACGCGGGCATATGCTAGTTATATTATAAAAGCGAAAGTGAGTTTGTTTATTTGTTACGTCTTAACGCCTAAATGGCTGAACCGATTTTGATGAATTTTGGTACCTACAGAGATAGTTGGGACCCTGGAGACAGACTTAGCCTAAAAAAGTGAGAAAAGGGGAGACAATTTTTTTTTTCGATCATCATGCGGGTTAGCGCTAGCCCAAAGTAACTATGCCACGCGGACGAAGTTGCAGGCGAAAGCTGATCTAATATATAAAATTGTCGTGTCACGGTCTTAGCTATTAAACTCCTCGGCTGCACCAATCGGGGTAGGTCTGGGAATCGGCTAACATATATATATATACTTCTAGGAGTGGTAGCAGCGGGCACTCCTCAAAGAATGGAAGAAGTAATTTGAGGATTGCCCAAATGCCCATAGCAGTGGGCACTTTTCAAAGAATGGAAGAAGTAATTTGAGGATTGCCCATAGCAGCGGGCACTACTCAAAGAATGGAAGAAGTAATTTGAGGATTTCCCATAGCAGCGGGCACTCTTCAAAGGATGGAAGAAGTAATTTGAGGATTGCCCATAGCAGCGGGCACTCTTCAAAAAATGGAAGAAGTAATTTGAGGATTGCCCATAGCAGCGGGCAAACTTCAAAGAATGGAAGGAGCAATTTGAGGATTGCCCATAGCAGCGGGCACTCCTTAAAAAATGGGAGAAGTAATTTGAGGACTTCCCATCCAAACGAAAACAGACCTTATCATAAAAGTACGTAGGTACGTTTGTACTTATCATACTGATTTTTGTGAATCAAAGCAATTATTTTATTTGTTCACCAACTAAGTCATCGGCGCTATTATATAAGTTGAAGTATATAGTTTAGAGGAACAGTACTGTTAAATAGCTCAAGCTAATAATACCTCCAGTTTAGCAATTAAAAGTATTTTAGTTACCATGAAGTTTTTAGTTGCTTTGTGTGTTTTGGCCCTTGTCGCTTTGTCAGTTAGTATTCCTCAGAGATCGAAAAGATGTATCTACATTGAAGGGAAATGTAAGTTTTTTAATACTTTTTAATAACTTCCTATTTTTTTTTTTTAGCAACTTTCGATATATACAGCCATATAAACCAGAGAGTTAAGTTTATGGTCTGACAGACAGACAGATACGGACCGCCTGTCTGTCAACCCTTTATCTAGTTGATATTAAAACCGTATACTCAACTCTGTGGTCCCTTTGTGCCGTGAAAAATCAACCATCTAAGTCTACGTAGTCAAAAGATATGGCTGTTTATGTCGTTTGTACGGAACCCTCGGTGAGAGAGTCTGACTCGCCCTTGGCCGGTTTTTTTTTTAAAGTTGGTTAACTTTTTACAAAAAGTTTTTTTTTTCGATGTGGTTTACTGGTACTTCACACATTTTTTTGTCGTCTGAACATTTTCATTTGTAATTTAAATTTATAAGCAGATCATCTACATAACGACGACACGGTTGGTGCAGTGGCTGAGCGTTCGACTGCTGCGCTGCGTTTTGCGGGTTCGATCCCCGCACGTAAAAAGTATTTGTATGACCTGGCAGGTAGTTGTTTCGGGTCTGGCTGTTTATGTATGTGAGTTTGAATGTTTGTAAATGCACCCACGATACAGGAAAAATTCCTAGTGTGGGGCAAAGTTAAAAAAAAAACAACTAAAGCAAAATTAATATCATGTATATTTGGCATGGAAAATTTAATATGCGCCATGTTGAATGATTGACTTGAGTTCAGTTGATTGATAGAATAGAAAAGAATATAGTTTATTGCAAACCAAAAGTAGAACAAAACTGTTTTACAGAAATTACTATTTCTATGGTTACAATGGCGGTTTTATCGCTGATAGCGATATCTTCCAGAAAACCTTTATTTTGTATTGATGTGAATTCAGAGGAAATTAATAGTAAATTTCTGTCATATCTGCAGGACAGGTTTATCCTACTGTCCTACTTTGGCGAATGTTTGTGAGGATGTATGGATGTTTGCTACTCTTTCACGTCAAAACGGCTGAACGAATCTTGATGAAATTTGGCGTAGAGTTAGATTATAGTCTGGAATAACTCATAGGATATATTTTTTTCGATCATCAAGTAGGCGAAGCCGCGGGCGCCAGCCAGTACTAACTGACATAAGACACAGCCCACGAAAGAAGTGGACCGTGAGAAGACGCGTAACCTGAAGGAGGCTTACATCTGTTACCTGACATGGTTTATTTTATTTTAACCGACTTCAGAAAAGGAGGAGGTTCTCAATTAGGATAAATGGTTTTTTTTAGCTGTTTGTTACGCGATTTCTCTGTTGATTATGGATCGATTAACAAAATTATTTTTATAATCGAAAGGGTATATACCTACTCTACTTAATTAAATTATATGTGGTTAGTTTATCAGTTATCTTACATAAAACGTATTTTTCTTCTAATGTAAAAGGACGATATGCCAATTTCTCTCAGTAGCAATGACAAATGAATACTCGAAAAGAATGTGTATAAGATAAGATAATATAAATGATATACATATAATAGATAATCTTATACATTATATTATTTCAAGACATTCAAAGTGATTTTGTTTAGTAATTTTGTTTTTTAATCTTTGCCCCACTCTAGGAGTTTCTCCGGTATCGTGGGTGCGTTTACAAACATTTTAACTGACATACACAAACACCCAGACTCGCAACAACTATCAGTAGGCCATACAAATATTTGTTTCGTGCGGGAATCGAACCCGTGACACGCAGCGCAACGGTCGATCGCTCAGCCACTGCACCAACCGTGTGATTAAAAAATGTTATCGCCTGCTTTACAATTCTTAGCGATATTTCTAATTATTACAGGCGTCAGACCATGCGAGCCAGGCACCCACTCTTACACAACCGGCTGTGGCCCTGTGACCCCTGAAGCTACCTGCGACAACCCTAACCCAATAACTGACCTAGAAGATGAAGTTTGTGACTTCACAGACTGCTACTGCAACTCTCCAACGGTCAGGGATACCATCAGCGGGAAATGCGTGAAACTTGAAGACTGTCCTCCCAAGAAAAACTAATATGAAACGTTGATATTGACAAATGTTACACAGATAACATATTTATTGTAATTAAAATGCGTTTGTGGTAGAAATTTGAGTTTGTTGTTATTTTTTTAATCCTTACTAATATTATAAAAGCGAAAGTGATTTTGTTTGTTTGTTACCTCTTCACGCTTTAATGGCTGAACCAATTTTGATGAATTTTGGTACAGGGATAGTTGGGAACCAGGAGACGGACATAGGCTATTTTTAAGAAAAGTGGGATGTGTGGGAGATATAGGGAAGAAAAGGGAAAACTTAGCATTGCTATAACAAATCAATAAGGCGCAAGGGGAACTGTGTTACCCTGAATTTAACGCGAGCGAAGCCGCGGGCAAAAGCTACTGTTATTATAAGAACGTTGTCTACTAGGCTATTTTCGACTTTATTTTTTTGGGGTTCCTTACATTAAAAGCAAACAACGAAACCGCTATAAACCAGCGCTGTGCTGTGGGGTCCCATGGCACAGCATCATGCTGAGTAGTGACCTACCTGTCGCAGTCACGACAAATATATACAGTATTTGTAAATATTTGTGATCAAATCAAATCAAATCATTTATTTATTTGCAACGAATGTGGGTTACAATAAAATACAGATGGAGAAATAGGAGTGAGCCATGCACATTCTGCCTGAAAATGGGCATGCAAAAATTTTAAATTATAGGTATAACTAGCGGCCCGGTACGTGCTTCGCTACGTATTTACAAAAAAAATGTGATGCAGCGCCATCTGCCGGACAAAATTGTGAATCTAAACCATTCCCAGATCCCCTTGAACACACACAAAAATTTTCATCAATATCGGTCCAGTCGTTTGAGAGAAGTTCAGTGACATACACACTCACAGAAGAATTATATATAAAGATACATAATTATTATATCTATTAAAAATTTACAAAATTAAGTGTTACCTATTAAAACTAAGTGTGTAGTAACATGTTTAATTCTTTTTTTTGTGTGCTCGTCGTATTTTGCGACTAATAAATGTTTTTTCTTTATTTTCTTTCTTTCTTTCTATAGGACCAGTTTGTTGTCAGTCTGTCAAGACCCTTTATCTTAAGAATGCGTAGAGGTATTGTATTGAAAAATAAACATGAGTCTGTAGAACCACTAAATACGTGTATGGTCTGTCAAAGATCTACAAATCACTGCTAAGAATATTACCTACGTGCCTAGGAACGCACGCACCCATCCACAGACCAACTTAGACAAACGCGGCTTTACCTAAATATTGTTCCGATCGGCTATTATTTATCCATGAGTATGTATACATAGTGAATATCACACGTTTCCAACCGACCTTGACAGTAAACAAGTTTGTAAGTTGAATGTGTGATTTATGACACCACGCACCATTTTCATAAACACTAGGTAACGCCTAAATATTTGATTGGGTAGTTTTTTCAACTTGTTAATTAGTGTGTGTGTAAAAATTCTAATTAAACAGATGCAAAGATTAGGCAGTGATTCTTAATGGTTAAGCAGATATCTACAGATCTCTCAGAAAAAGTATTCGCTTCAGGATAAGGACCGGATTTGGTCCTTACTAAACTAAATAGTTTATTATCATTCCTTTTTGTGGTTTCTTAAAAATATATGAGAACATACTCAGGGCCTTGTAGGGAAAAGGAGGTAGCTTCAAAATGAGATACATTTTTGGCTGGTAAAATATTTTTAATGTATTTGTTACCGTTTGTTTATTAACGTGTGAAGCAAGCGAATTTAAAAAAAAAATCTTTGAATGCCGTTTTCTTTTTTTTTTAAATAAAGGAATGTTTTCTTTGAGTAAAATTTTCTATCTAAAGTATTAAGAGTACTTCCCCTTTAGGTGGCATTGCAAAATTCCACCCTGTATATTATTACTGTGTACTTATTTTTAGGCTAAGACATTCATATTTTGGAAGCTATTCTCTTCCTATTTTCATACACTACTGTCTACGTTTCTTTTCGTCATATTTCCTCCCGCAGGCCTGCTGGTAGAAATTCCTTTTGAAAAAAGATGTGCCTTTGTACTCCTATGTTTTTTTTATATGATATTTCCTTGATTTTTTTATCATGTGTCATAAATTATTAAATAAATAAATTCTTGTTTTTTTAGATACAAAAGTGGGCCAGTTCCAGCCAAAAATATGATATTAACCGGCTAGTGCGAGTCGGGGTCGTGTATCGTAGGTACAACCGTACAACCTTGCCACATATCTTGTCACTGTAAAGACTTGGAGGGTTCATTTTTTTCACAGGTTTAAAAGACGAGAGCCTTATAGTATCACTTTGTTGTCCGTCTGTATGTCTGTCAAGACCCTTTATCTCGGGAACGCGTGAAGATATCGAGTTGAAATTAAAATAATATACGTTAAGTTATAGTTAAGTCGGTGGTCTCCTAAAGTTCAAGCAGTCAAAAGATTTGCGCCATTTATGTCGCAAGTTTGTACAGGACCTTTTTTTTCGGGTGGGAATTCATCCAATGACTTCCCCCGCTCTGGGCGGAGTGGGAGGGCATGTCAGACTTGTACTGACTAAAACCCACCCATGTTCCTTCTATTGCCCTTTACGTTCAGGGGCCGCGGTATCTCTTTCGAACAACCCGCAACCCCAGATTTGGACCTTTGATGCGCGCGTCCGACTAGCACTTGACTGGTTTTTATTCCACAAACGGGTTTATAATTAATAAAATTGTTGAAAATGGACAATCCCCATTATGTTCATTAAATTTCCCCTGAACCACACTACTGGAAAAAATTAAAGGATCAAAACAAAAAATCCAAAATTTTGATAAATTTTCAACAGGCCGTGACTCTGAGAAAAATAGTCGTACGGGAAATTCTTACTAATATTATAAAAACGAAAGTGAGTTTGTTTGTTACCTCTTCACGCTTTAATGGCTAAACCAATTGTGATAAATTTTTGTACCGACATAGATAGTTGGGAACCAGGAGACGGGCATAGGCTAAGTTTTATTTAAAAAAAGTAGGATGTGAGGGAGAAAGACGGAAGAAAAGGGAAAACTTAGCGTTGCTATTACAAATCAATAAGGCGCATGGGGAACTGTGTTACCCCAAATTTAAGGCGGGCGAAGCCGCGGGCGAAAGCTAGTCAAAAAAAGTAAGAAATAGTAGCTCCAAGTGTCTAGTTTTTTGTTTGTTGCTGGTTTTTTTAAGATTACTCCAAAACCGTAAAGAATACAAAATTTTAAAGTTCTAATCCAAAAACCAGACACCTTTTTTTGATTTCCCATACGACCATTTCTCTCGAAGTTACGGCCTGTTGAAAGTTTCCCAAAACTTTGTTTTTATTTTATCCCTTATTTTTTTCCATTAGTGTAAAATAAACTTATTATGATTGTAAACAGTCACATTATTAATAAACCCATGGCCGACAAGTTGAAGTTATGGAGGTCAAGTACCACATTATATCATGGTATTAGCCCTGACTTGTAGTCCAAACAAAGGGTTATTCCCATTTATATTTGTGTTGGCTGAGGTTAAGACCAGGGTTTTGGGCGCAAAAAGTACAAGCGTTGTTTAGAGTACGAGGAGCAAGTTATAATTTTCTTTATTGATTAACTATAGGTACATAATTTTTTTTATAAATATCCAACAATCAAATAAAAGGAAAAATAGTACCCCTCCCGTATACGGAAAAGGGTCCAAGTCTGGTGTTCAGAGAAACGAACCTCCTTACAATACGAACCGTCTCCAAGAATCCCACTTTCTGTTTCAAGCCTTTGATCAAATCCAATCGACATCCGTGTGTCACTAACAGGATTCAACAGAATACCAGTGTCAGGTAGTCTACCTGGAATTATGCTGAGCTGGACTCCTATTTGGTGCAATCTTGAGACACTCACCGCCCAGTAGTAGGCGAAGTTTATAAATATATGTGGTGTGTCTAATTGTCTACAGGTCAATCTAACTTCTATCTTATTTTTTTTTTAATAAAAATTGTCAAGTTACAACATCTTATAATAAAATATTAAGTTTATAAAAAAAAAACTTGAGAGGCGTCAAGGGACACCCGCATGAATGAATGAATGAATGAATAACTTTATTTCGGGTGGCATAGACCCATAGAAAATTAATATAATATTGTTAGACGTACACAGACACATTAAAACAGATTCCCTATCATTAAGAAACAGATTTATCATAAAAACAGATGCAATAACGCATGGAACGAAGGGACCTATTATTTATTTTCTACAAAAAACCTGTATACACTCAACAAAAATAATCGTCGCGACACCACACTGTTCAATGCGAAATTGAAAGACGAAAATAACTGGGTTGCTTTCTATGAGAAAGAGAGACAGACAGAGAAACACGTTTACAACTATAGCAAAAAGTGTCGTTACATGTTTTGGTCTTATTATTTCCGTCTAACCCCCTTCGCAATGCGCGATAAGGAATTTCGTTCCAAGTACCTATTTCGTATTAAATGTCAATTTGATTGATAAAAATGTTTGTTGTTATAAATTGAATGTATTTAAAATACGCTATCTTTCTACGTACAACATTAAAAATTATAATCATAATTAACTTTAATTTGTCTTCCGCAATGTTTTATCCAAATTTAGTTCTGGAGATGGAAACAACCATAATAACATTAATAAAAAAAAATATCCCAAAAAGTAGAAAAATATGGTAAAGCAATTAAAATGTCATTTCTTAATGAATTGCCTTAATTGAGGAGCTAAGTTTGAAGTCGTTAATGACGAATGTAATTATTTTTAATTATCTTATCACTAACGAGAGTTTTATTGATCAGTTGGGTCATTTGAATGTTATTTGAACGTTTGATCTTACAACCAAAACAAAAAAAAATGGGCACAATAATAAACTTCACGTTGACTGATAAAGTTTGTGAAAATATTAGTTTTGCACACAAAGGAGATTTTTTCGTGTAAAATCGTAATGTCGATTGTAAATTAAAAACACCCGTATAACCCTACTTTGTCTAAAATATATATTTAATAAAAGGGGGTGGTACTTTCGCAGCTGGAGCTGTGGGGCAAAATATAAGCCAAAAAATTACTTGAAACTTTAAAGACATCAATTTCATTTTTACATAGGCCTACATGATCGATCACTTACCAATGGTCGAGAAAAGTTGTACGGTTTGGGTTGGTCGTTTTCCATGGAGATGAACCGGCAAGAAACTCCATGGCCAACATGTTAAGAATGGAGGATTTTAAAAAGAGTAATCTTTTAACATCCTCCATTCTTATCGTGTTGTTAATGGGAATAGGGAGAGGTCATTTCTGCTAAGCAATCATGCTAGCGTTTGAGGAAGAGGACCTCAAACCAAATCAGCAGCCGCGGGAGTCCCTCCGGGCGTCGGGCACCGCGAGACGGTTCCTGGCCACCGTAGATGCGTGCCTGTGGACGGTGAGCAATAGGTAGCTCACCATCCGTCCGTCCAGTGAAGACAGGCCGTGTCGACGGCGCGTCAGTGTTCCACGTGCGCCTCAATGATATGTCAGCAAAGCAGTGGGGCCTGCCAGAATCAATACTAATATTATAAAGCTGAAGAGTTTGTTTGTTTGAACGCGCTAATCTCAGGGACTACTAGTTGGAATTGGAAAATTATTTTAGTGTTGGATAGTCCATTTCTTGAGGAAGGTTATAGGCTATATAACATCACGCTACGACCAACAGGTGCTAAGCAGCGCGGGTGAAACCGCGTAGAGCAGCTAGTCACCGATACAGAAACCGTGTCTCCGGAACAAAAGGGCAATAGAAGGAACATGGTGGGTGTTAGTCAGTACAAATCTAACACACCCCTCGCTCCGAAGTTACTTGATGATTTCCCACTCGCAAAAATAGGGATGATGATTTTTTCCCGATGTTTCGATGATTTGTATAAAGACATGTGTACTATAGGCACACAGTACCTGTTTCATTAATTACAGGCGTAACGTTTTGTGTAATCCGCCATCAAATTCACGACCTCATTACATTTATAATCAGAACAATACGAAAATTTAGTTCAACTCATTAAAACAGCCAACGTGATGAACATTTTAAAATTAATTCAGTTTGATTACTAACTTTACATAAAACAAATTTAAATGTGTGGACAGCTGTACTCGTATGTTGTAGCATAGTGTACATTTTGTTATAAACACAGTTATTTAACTAGAAACAAAAAAAAAACTTGAGAGGTGTCAGAGCTTTTTTATTCGGTATAACACACCAAGCAGACCTGCAGTTTCTGCTCTTGCGCCTGATTGATTTGTAATAGCAACGCTAAGTTTTCCCTTTTCTTCCCTCGTTCTCCCTCATATTCCACTTTTTTTTTAATAAAAATATAAATAGCCTATGTCTGTCTCCTGATTCCCAACTATCCGTGTACCAAAATTCATCACAATCGGTTTAGTCATTAAAGCGTCAAGAGGTAACAAACTCACTTTCGCTTTTATAATATTAGTAAGGATTATGTACAAAAAACCTGTATACACTCAACAAAAATAATCGTCGCGACACAACACTGTTTTATGCGAAATAGAAATACGAAACGAACATAACTGGCTTGCTTTCTATGAGAGAGGGAGAGAGAGACAGCCTGAGAAACACACGCACGTCGCACGGCTTACAACTATAGCAAAAAGTGTCTTTACAACTTTTGGCCTTAATTTTTTTCCGTCTATCCCCCTTTTACAACGTGCGATAAGGAATTTCGTTTCAAAAACCGGCCAAAGTTGGCCATTTATTTTCACTGCTTAGACTACGAAGGTTTATTCACTGAACCATAGACTTGAGTATATGGTTTTAATTTCAACTCCATACCTTCATGCTTTCCCGATATGTCGAGAGTGACAGACAGACAGACAGACGAACTACAAAGTGATCATATAAATTGTTCGTTTTTTTTCTTCTGGGGTACGGATCTTGAAAAACAGGCCAAATGTCGCCTACAGTACGGCCAACGAGAAGCGATACGAAAGGTCATTAACCTAAAGAACAACTGTGGCTTTGACAATCTAATATTTAGCTCTTTCCATCTTGTGCCTTTGTCGTAATGTCTC
Source organism: Ochropleura leucogaster (assembly GCA_958449745.1). Taxonomy (NCBI): domain Eukaryota; kingdom Metazoa; phylum Arthropoda; class Insecta; order Lepidoptera; family Noctuidae; genus Ochropleura; species Ochropleura leucogaster. Next base: position 2,428,540 of record OY288222.1, on the reverse strand, counting down.
GTTCTCCCGGCAAAAACATGACAACGTTAAGACGGGTTTGCCAACATTCGGGCGGCCATTTTAGATGGGGTTTTAGCATGGGTTTTGTTTACATTTGGTTTCGCTTCTCGTTGGCCGTATTGTAGTTGATATCACATTGGGTTCCGTAGCACCGAACAATATAATAACCACAGAACATAATAATAACAATATCACTCACGGTCATTCATAAGATTGTTATTTGACGGCACGGTTGGCGCAGTGGCTGAGTGATAGACTGCTGCGTTGCGTATCGCGGGTTCAATCCCCGCACGGAATAAATATTTGTATGACCTTCTAGTAGTTGTTCCGGGTGTGGCTGTTTGTGTATGTGAGTTTAAATGTTTGTAAACGCACCTACGATGCAAGAGAAATTCCTAGTGTGGGACGACGTTTTATTAAAAGAAAAAAAAAGATAAAAAAGAAAATTTCCACTCAACAGCAAAGCTAAATTTGTTTTTTATAGTACGTTAATCAAAACAAAGTTACTGCTGCAGTTGGTCTATAAAGTTCCTTTTCTCGAAAACTAGCAAACCTTATTCAAACCGATTTTCGTTGAAAGCTTTTTTGCGGCTTTACAAACCAAATATATATTTTTTTATTTACTACTAGCTTTTGCCCGCGGCCTCGCTCGCGTTTAATTCGGGGTAACACAGTTCCCCTTTCCTGATTTGCAGATACCTGCTACTACCTGTAGTTTTTGCCCTTGCGTCTTATTTATTGTAAAAGCAAAGTTAAGTTTTCCCCTTTGTTCCCTCTTTCTCCCTTATTTCTCACTTTAAAAAAATTAGCCTATATCCGTCTCCACGATCCCAACTATCTCTGTACCAAAATTCATCAAAATCAGTTTGGCCATTTAGGCGTGAAGACGTAACAAACAAAAAAAAACAATCTCTCTTTCGCTTTTATAATATTAGTAAGAAAGTAAGGAAAAGGATTTTTTCGGTGAACCATATATGAAACTGTAATAGATCGTTATTTACGTCGCTAAGATTTGTGGCACGTGTCTTACGTCAGAATATCTTATCAAACAGACGTTGGTACTTATCACGCTTTTTTTTTGCGAATAAAAATAATTATTTATTTGACTAAGAAAATATCATCTGCTATATAAGTCGACCTTTTTGGCTTAGACGAGCAGTTCAATAAAATAACTGAAGCGATTGGCCTGTGTTTTTACGCAAAACGAAGTATTTTAGTTACCATGAAGTTTTTAGTAGCATTGTGCGTTTTGACAATAATTGCTATGGCGTACGGTACACCCCTTAGAAGCGGGTGCTCATATGATCCTTGGGGACGATGTAAGTCATTTAATCCTTACTAATCCTTTATTATAAAAGCGAAAGTGGGTTTATTTGTTTGTTACGTCTTCACGCGTAAATGGCTAAACCGATTTTGATGAATTTTGGTACAAAGGTAGTTGGGACCTTGAAGACGGACAAAGGCAAAAAAAATGCGAAGGGGGGAGAAAGAGGGAAGTAAAGGGGAGATAAAGTTTTTTTTTTATTATCATGCGGGTTAAAGTTAGCGTTTACCCAAAGTAACTATGCCACGCGGACGTAGTCGCAGTCGGAAGCTAGTCCTTACTAATATTTTAAAAGCCAAAGTGAGTTGTTTTGTTACGTCTTCACATCTAACCGATTTTGATGAATTTTGGTACACTGATAGTTGGGACCCTGGAGACGGACATACGCTATTTTTATTAAAAAAACACTGAAATATGAGGGCGAAAGACGGAAGAAAAGGGAAAACTTAGCATTGCTATTACAATAAATTAGGCGCAAGGGCAAAACTACAGGTAGCAGGTAACTGCAAATCAGGAAAGGGGAACTGTGTTACCCCAAATTTAACGCAAGCGAAACCGTGGGCAAAAGCTAGTTAAAAATAAAATTAAGAACATATTATTTTAAGCAAATCGTGAACCTAACGCGTATGAAGTTTGTTATTGTCAGTTATTTTTATCTATTAAGTACCTACATTTAGAAATATACATATCGGTTCCAAAATGACCTCTCAGATAAACTTAAGAGATAAGTTCAGATAAAGAAACAAATCAGACCAGAGCAGTCATTTCTAGATCCTTAACAGTCGTAACAGGTGAAAGTTTGACAACCAGTCTTACCAAGTCGAAGATTCGGTTGGCGCAGTGGCTAAGCGTTTGATTGCTGCGCTACGTGTCGTGGCTTCGATCCCCATTATTGCCCACACGGAACAAGTATTAGTGTGGGCCCACAACTACCCTACCATGACGTCTTAAAGCAGAACTTATTCCACTGAGAGAAAGAGACAGCGCTATACAGAGTGTCTAGCACCATCTCTTTCTCATACAGGAATAAGAACTGCTATAAGATGTCATGGTAACCCTTCAGGTAGTTGATCTGGGTCTGGCTGTTTGTGTATGCGAGTTTAAATGTTTGTAAAACACCCATGATACAGGAAAGTTCCAGGAATCGATGGAAAAGGGCTAGGCAGAATGATGATGGAACTAGTTGATGGTAACGGGTAAGACTGGTAAAGTGTCACTTTGTGTAGGGGTCTACACAAAGTGACACTTTCAGGTCTGTTTTTTTTTTGGGTGGGAAATCATCAAATAAATTCCGAGAGTGTCGGACTTGTACTAAGTAAGACCCACCCATGTACTTGCTATTGCCCTTTGCGTTCCGGGGCCGCGGTATTTCTTTCGAACAACCCGCAACCTCGGCAGGCGGAGGCCCTCGCAAGCCCCTCTGCTTTGCTGACATCTCTTTGAGGCGCGCGTGAAACACTAACGCACCGTCGACACGGCCTGTCGTCAATAGACGGACGGACGGTGAGCTAAATGTAGACCCTCAGGTTCCCCCAACAAATGAAAATGAATTAATTTAATTGATGACGGGAATGTTGGTCCAGTGGTTAGTGGCCCTGACTGCTGAGCCGGAGGTCGTGGGTTCGATTCCCACCCAGGACAAACTTTATGTGATGAGCATGATTGTTTGTTCTGTGTCTGGGTGTGATTTATCTATAATATGTATGTATTTATAAATTATATAAGTATGTATATCAGTTGTCTGGTTACCATAACACAAGCTCTGCTTAGCTTGGGATCAGATAGCCGTGTGTGAGTTGTCCCAAGATATTGATTAATTAATTTCTTAAATTTACCTAATGATAAATGAAATTGTATAAAATCTGGTTCTTCTAACCTGACAGTGACAGGAATTTGTTCCGCCACTTCTTCTTCCTCGCTGTAACACTAGGTAGTGGCGAAGGTCGGACGTTTTGTGGGACTATGTATTGTAATTTTACGTTCAAAAATTGCCGATTTTATTAAATTACTTTTGTTTTTAATGCCTAATTCCAATAAATGACTTTTGTTTTCAATGGTAAATTCCAATAAATGACTAGTTTCTAATAGCTAACTCCAATAAATGACTTTTGTTTTTAATAGCACATTCCCATAAATGAGTTTTGTTTTTAATGGCAAATTCCAATAAATGACTTTTGTTTGTAGTGGCTAATTCCAATAAATGACTTTTGTTTTTAATGGTTAAATCCATTTTTTTTTTGTTTTTTTTTTTATTATTTTAACGACGTTTCCAATTGTTACAGGCCTTAGACAATGTGAAAAAGGAACTCACTCTTACAACACCTTCTGTGGCCCTCTGACTCCTGAACCAACCTGTGATTACCCCCACCCCGTAACTAATGAAGGATCAATAATCTGTGACTACTCAGCCTGCTACTGCGACTCTCCAACTGTCAGGGATTCCGTGAGTGGAAAATGTGTGAAGCTTGAAGACTGTCCCAAGAAAGAGTAAAAATGTAAGGTTTTTTTTTCAAAATACATTTTTTTTTATCTAAGTTTTGTAATTAAAATGCGGTTGCGAAAAAAATTGGAGCCTTTCTTTTACGCTAATGTCCTTTTTTGGTATTGTTCGTCGTTTCGTTGAGCTCCTTGGGTTATGAGTCGAGCTACACGATAACTGACAAATGCTTGCACTGACTGGACAGATCCACTCAATCTGTGTGGTGCTTTCTTAAAAAGACCACTTCAGACACTAATCTGCATAGTCCTCATGTAAGTTGACCAAGATTTTTTTGTCTGGACTCTAAAAGAGACTAAGTATGATCTCTGAGTTTGTTTCAGCTGTTTCTTCTCAGAGTAGTCGGGTACGAAACACCGGCCCCATCTAGTTTTTAAAAAAAGACGTGTAAAAGTGTTTGTGAAAACCTACTTGCAAAATAAACATCATTTATCATTTGCGGATGGGTTATAAATAAGTTCCCCGGTCTGGGCGGAGCAGGGGGAAGTGTCAGATTTTTTATGACTAAAACGCACCCATGTTCCTTCTTTTGCCTTCTTTGTTCCAAGGGCGCAATATCTCTTTCGTGCCACTCGCCAACCCGACAAGCGGTGGCCCTGGTGTTGCAACATTGCCGAAATATCGTAAAACATGTGTAAAAAAGTTTTTTATCTCAGCATTTTTAGTTATGGTATAATGATATCATTATCCTTTCCTTACTAATATTATAAAAGCGAAAGTGAGTTTGTTTGTTACGTCTTCACGCCTACATAGCTATACTAATTTTGATGAATTTTGGTACAGAGATTGTTGGGACCCTGGAAAGGCTATTTTTTTTAGAAAAAAATTGATATATGAGGGAGAAAAAAAGCAAAGGAAAAACTTAGCATTGCTATTACAATAAATAAGGCGCAAGGGCAGAAACTACAAGTAGGCGGTACCTGTAAATCAGGAAAGGGGAACTGTGTTACCCCGAATTTAACGCGAGCAAAGCCGCGGGCAAAAGCTAGTATCACATAATTTTATATCAAGTATAATTTTCTATCGTTACTAAAAGATTAGCCAATCATCCATATAGACAGCGAAAAACAAATTTTGCTTACGATAACTCATAAACTACCTAAGCAATATAAATAAAATTAATATGGGACCACCTGGAAAGTAGGGTATACTTTCCAGGTTCCATATCCAATTATCGATCAAAAAAGGTATTTCGCAAATCGGTCCTTAATAATAATAATTTATTTATTTTCGGATACCAGAGATCCATAGTGTTACTAGCACGCCTTATATCTAGTGTTAGTACATACATAAATAGAACAATTAGAGTATTAGTCACTTTGTACAGAAGATGAAAGCCAGTGAATCAAGCAGTCTTCCTCTCCACAAAATGCTTCAAAATAGGGGAGAACAGACTCTCGGTAACTGTTTTTAGAATGCTGTTGTTACTGGCCCGGGATCTAGCTGCCACAGACACTATCTTCTTCCGTACGACTAGGCGACTGCGTGAAAGCCGTCAGTACGGTTCTGTGCAAATATCTCTGACGCACTACAGAACCGGGGCAATCTCAAGAGCATTCTAAAAACATTGTTGTACTGGACGCTCAGAACATCTAGCGACCTTTTGGTGTAGTTGATCCACATACCACCCGTGTACAGACCTTGACAATACGCTTTGAAAAGTGTTATTTTGACCAGGTCCGTGCAGCGGGCGAATCTACGAGCCAACATATTACCGCTGACCGCTAAAGCCCTGCGCGTCTCTTTGAGTAATCGGTGAAGAACATACATAAAAAAACCAACGAATTGAGAACTTCCTCCTTTTTTTAAAGTCGGTTACAAAGGCGTTTTTGCAATAATTTTTTGATAAGTTTGATGTATGTTGATGGATTCGTTAAGGGTTGGTATGCACTCTCTGGACCGGGGTCAATGACCTGTCAAAACCATTCGCTTCTGTTATATTGTTGAAAGCGAACGGTATACATTGTATTGAGAATTTTTAATTCACCTATTTCTACCTATCTTTTATTCACGAACATTTGACACGGACTGTCTAAAAATACGTTATTTATTTGCGTTAGTCTAAATAAAAGGTGTTCAAAATTAGAAAATATTTTATATGTGTTTTATAATGTCGTCGGCGTTCATTCACCTTGTCAAGGGTGACAAAGTTCAGGCTATTTTAATCTATACACATACACCCTTATAACATAAATAACAGTCACTCATCACATAATTACCTATACCGTGATAATCAAGTAATGTTTAGTAGGCGTTCAAAATCCTTACTAATATTATAAAAGCGAAAAATGAGTTTGTTTTTGTTTGTTACGTCTTCACGCCTAAACGGCAAAATCGATTTTAATGCATTTTGGTATGGAGATAGTTGGGACCCTGGATATGGACATAGGCTTATTTTTGTCTATTTTTAATCCCCCACTTCCCTTATATGGGGGGTTGCAATTTGTATGGAGCAATTTTCAAGGTAGAAAGCAAAAAAATAGTATGCGGACTATTTGTTACTAAAAAAAACATCGTGCATCATTTATTTTTCATAAATCTGCCCCCAACCCCTTGGGACTTTTCACAGTTTTCAATTTAGGAAGCTAAAATAACACAATTCTAAATTAAAATATAGAAATTCAAATACATACATCCTAACAATTAATAAAAAATATATATTCAAAAAATACAGAATGAAGACAGTAAAATTATAAAATAGAAACACTACTTATTTAATTACTTATCTTCATTAAAAATTTCTCATTCAAAATCTCTGTCACAAAACATTCACACTCTGTCTCTGTTATTAAAATTTACATTTTACTATTTGTTAAACAGAAATACATACATAATAAATATCTACACCCTTATTTAAGAAAGAAGTTAAATATAATGACCATCATAAAATGCCCTTAGTTATGTAACCAAAATTATCTACTTAACACCAGAAAAATAATGTCTGAAATCACAATAGTACCAGCTATTTTAGTCACGACTGTACTTTAAATTGTATTCGACCACCAAATGTAACGCTGACGATCTTGCTGACAGAATGACATTTAGCATTGTCGTTGAATGGGATATAGCCGACTTTGTAATGGCGTATTAATAGGTATTTAATTCACACTATTTTATTACGAATTACTCACTTTATAAACTTTCGTAAATATACTTGAATTATAACCTCATTATGGTTAACACCCCGACTCGGATAGGTTAGGTTGCGCTTTAGCCTTCGTGTTTTTTTTTAAACCACCCAGAAATAAAAACTTTGGTTATAATTTTACTATAAAATGCTGGTTTAGTTTTCGTAATCATTTAAAATTTTTGGGTTAACCACGATTTATTTGGAGTCATTTTGCTTAAATAGGATAGCAAAGTATTAAAACTTTGGTTATAATTTTATATTAAAATGCGGGTTTCATTTTGGTGATCATTTACTATTTTTGTCTGCTATTTCTTACTATATCTGGTGGTAAGTTAAACATAAGCCTTTAAGAAAAATAATATATTTAATTATTTTTTTTACTTTTCATTTCGACTTTGGTAATTGGGAGAAAAAAATGATTTTAATATCATTTATTTTCAACACATGATTGATGATGAGAAAAACAACGTCTTATGATTTCCAGCTAATTACAATCAAGCTATATTATCGTTGTAGTGTTTAAAAACAACTCTAAGTATACCTCTTCAGCAAAAAGAATAAGAATAACATAAAAACCTCACGCTTGTAAAGATTTTCCTGTTTTTTTATTGTAAACAAGGATAGTGATGGGTCTTGTCTTAGTATGCGGATAGTTTCGGATATCCAATATACGACAAAATAACAGCGCTGTTTGAAATTATTTTATCACTTTGCAGGTAAGTAACTATATTATATATTTTTTTAAATACGTGCCTTAGACGAGGTTTTCGGCTACTGGGACCGCAATTAACTAGGACCGCGGTCCCAGTCGCCGGATCCGTAAAAAATAATATTTTTCTTCCAGCGACTGGGACCACTCATAGATAACATAAAAAAATCTATTATTCAAGCCAAAATTAGTACAGTCAAACGAAAAAAATATGAATCAAAAAAATATGAATCATTGACTCGTTCTACTATCATATCATATCATATCATCATTCTATACTCCCTCTCTAGCTTTATATTTTAACACAGTTAAGGCTGATTTTGTGATAATTACTTACTTGACTGATTTTGTGTGAAGTCATAACGGCCATTTTAAAGTAATTGTGATTGACATAGATAGTACCACGTTTATTATTTTTATTGTGTTTTTTTTTATTATATTTACGGTACCAGTTAAAGACTAATTTTGTAATAAACAATTACTTTCTGATTGTTAATTATTTAGAAATTGTTGATTGTTATGCACGATTTATGTGTTTTTTTTTGTTGATCGTTGTTAACACGATCTAAAGCATACACTATGTTTTAATTACGAAAGTTTTAAATAACAGAACTGTAGTCAGTGGTTGTTTTTATTATATCAATAAATGATGTTTTTAAATCAAAAAGGATTTTTCTTCAATTGTTACATCTAAAAATTTTTTGTTTGACTGTACTTTTTTTTTATTTCAGTTATCATATAAGTGGTCCCAGTTCCAGTCCCAGAGGAGCTCGTGGCTAAATAATAGCAGCCGCTCGGGTCGATCTTAAGGTTAAGCCACGCTTGCCTAGGTTGGTCTGTGGATGGGTGACCACCCGTTACATACCAAGTTTCCTCCGTGCCTCGGAAAGCACGTTAAGCCGTTGGTCCCGGCTGTCATTTGTAGATCTTTGACAGTCGTTACAGGTAGTCAGTGTTGTCTGACAAACAGTCTTACCAAGGGGTATCGTATTACCTAGTGTTAACTGGGTTGTGGAGGTCAGATAGGCAGTCGCTCCATGTAAAATACTGATATTCAGCTGCATCCGGTTAGACTGGAAGCCGACCCCAACATAGTTGGGAAAAGGCTAGGCAGATGATATAAGTGGTCCCAGTCGCCGGAAGAAAATTATTTATTTTATACAGATCCGGCGATTGGGACCGCGGTCCTAGTTAATTGCGGTCCCAGTCGCCGGAAACCTCCCTTAGACGTGAAGTTGCGGAAATCAGCCTGTTATACAATATATATTTTTATGACTTGTAAAAGGTGATAAAAAGAAGAATATTTTTCTACGATAGGTCACGGTAAGACTTACTATCAAACAGGAGTTGCGGGTTGTTCGTAAAAGATACCGCAGCCCCGAAACATAAATATCCGCAAGAAAAAGGAGATTTCAAGTCCACCTGTATAACTTTATTGAAACACCCTATCCAAATTGAATTAAATATCCGAAACGTCCGTGTATGGTACATCACTAGTGACTCTCGGTAAATATTCCGACCATGCTCACAACGCAAATGATAAGCTTATACACGATACAGGTTTTATATTTAAATGAACGTGTCCATTGGTGAGACGTGACGACAATTTTTGTTTTAACTTAATTAAAATAAACAAAAATAATTTTGTTCTCTTCTAAGGTAGCGATTGCTAGCTCACCGTCCGTACGTCTATTGACGGCGGGCCGTGTCGACGGCGCGTTCGTGTTTCACGCACGCCTCAAAGAGAGTCAGCAAAGTAGAGGGGCTTGCCAGGGCCTCCGCCTGCCGGGGTTGCGGGTTGTTCGAAAGAGATACCGCGGCCCCGGAACGAAAAGGGCAACAGGAGGAACATGGGTGGGTTTTAGTCAGTAAAAGTCTGACATGCCCCCCCCCCCGCTCCGCCCAGAGCGGGGGAAGTCATTAGATGATTTCTCACCCGAAAAAAAAGGTCGCGATTGCAAAGGTAGTAGTAACCTGGCCAAATGACTTATCTGGGTCATCACAAACACCAGTGTAGAATTGTAGATCTCCTTTGCAAGATAGCCTCACCTACTTTCGTGGAAATCATTCACAATTGACGACACGGTTGGCGCAGTGGCCGAGAGATCGACTGTTTTACTGCGTGTCGCGGTTTCGATCCCCGCATGAAACAAATATTTGTATGGCCTACAAAAAGTTGTTTCGGGTCTGGCTGTTTGTGTATGTGAGTTTAAATGTTTGTAAGCGCACCCAAGATACAGGAAAAATTCCTAGTGTGGGGCAAAGTTTAAAAAACAATCACTTCCACCGTTAAGTATTAAACCAGGATGGATAAATGGATGTAACATGTATGGACCTATGGATTTATGGATGTTTGTGTGGTATTTAGGGAATCGTCGGGAATGCAGAATATAGAAATCGTAATAAAACTGCTAGGCACCGTTACAGATGTATTTGGACTGACACTTTGGTACATAATAAATAATTATCTTGGGAAAACTCACACACGGCTTTCTGATCCCAAGCTAAGCAGAGCTTGTGTTATGGTAACCAGACAACTGATATACATACTTATATAATTTATAAATACATACATATTATACATACTACGGTCGCATATTAACCGTATCTACCCATATCTACATAATAATTAGCGAGGACCATAATTTAATTATACATCACAGTTTGTTACTCTTTCACGTCAAAACGGCTGAACGGATCTTGATGAAATTTGGCACAGAGGTAGATTATAGTCTGGAGTAGCACATAGCATTTTTAATAGTCACGCGAAGCTACGGGCGCGAGCTAGTAAATAAATAATCAACATTGTCCAGTGTTTACAATACAGGAGAAAATTCCTAGTATGTGGCAAAATTTCCTAAAAAAATAAAACGAATGCGTAGCTGCAAATTCATATTTATCTAAATACAACTTACCCATTTACCCAAAACCCTTCAATAAAACTTAAAGCTTACTCTAATAGTATACAACAAAATTATTAGTTTTATTCAGTGCCTCAAGCAAAGGGTCCAGGGAACGGCCTTCGAATCTATGCCATTGTCATAAACTGTACTAAGAAAGGAATTAATAATCTTCCCTTCGTTCCTATATTTACGAAAACCTGACAGACTTAAGGGTACGTTTCTGAAGTCTGCCGCAACTGCAAACCGCAACAGCACATCTGGTTACGAATTTACTACAAACATATTGTTCATTTGCCAAGAATGACGTATTTTTTTTTTAATAAACCTAGTGGGGTCCACCTGTTTCACCCGCTGCTTGGTCGCCACCAAGCAGCGGGTAGCGCGATGTTGTTGATCTAAAACCAATATCGTTTAAAGACGTTAATAATAATTAAATATTATACGAATGTGTTGTAGGCATTAGTATTATGAAATACGGTGCATAAATTAACAAAGTGACGTAACGAACGTTATATGAACCCTTAAAGTTTTGACAGAAGGTATTTATGCAATAAAAATAAGCAATAATACTGTCCATATTTTTTTTTTGAAGCGCAAACATGCGATTTTTGAAACGTGCTTTCGTAGAGAGCGGCACTGTCGTGTCCGCAAATTCACAAAACACTATTTCTTGTTTCCATTCACAACTGTCTTTCAGAACACTAAATAAGAAAAATGTTGCTGCCATCATAGTAGTATAGAGTTTTTACCACAGCGGCATAGTCGCTAGCGCTTACTGTCGCAACGTCAGGCGTTTGCAGTCTGCCGTCGTTTTCGGAACCGAACCTTAATTCTGTATTTAATAAACGCCCTGACAGACATCAGATTGTCAAGAGAAATTACTTTTTTCACCTTTATTATTTTCTGACTGGTTGTCAGTTGTCAGGGACACAGTAGAATGGGATAAGTGTGTTAACTTTGTATGAATTTTGTAGATAAATATTTAATGTAAAACAAAAATTAATTTAAATAATCTTTTTATTTGTTTGGGGTCCAAACCAGAACCAACCAAAACCAGAGCAGAGGAAGTCATAATATAACTTCCTCTGCTCTGGGCGGAGCGGGGGGGTGTCAGACTTGTACTGACTAAAACCCACCCATGTTCCTTCCATTGCCCTATGTATGTTCCGGGGCCGCGGTATCTCTTTCGAACAACCCGCAACCCCGGCAGACGTTAGCCCTGGCAGAGCCATCTGCTTTGCAACACTAACACGCCGTCGATTGTTGTGAGCTACACATTGCTCACCATCCACAGGCCCGCATCTACGGTCGCCGGGAGTCATCTCGCGGCGGACCCGACGTCCTCAACGCAGTTTGTAATGTCCCCAATAGAATGACCTCTGACCAAAGTAAAAGCCTGATCAGTTTTTTTGTTATTGATTCCCAAGAGTTAAAGATTTATGGTGGTTGTCCATTCCTAGAGACACTCCAAGGCAGGGCAAGAACGAGAGTGTATATTTTAGAATGCTAGCCTATAACGGCCCCGCCTCTGGGAAAAAGCTTCTTCTCATATTAAAAAAGTCACGAGCATTGATCACCACGCTTACTTAAGACGGGTTGGCGATTTTTGAGAGTGTAAAAGATCTCTTAAAAATGTTTTTGGCTCCTGTGTTCACCATTGTTCCGATTATCTTTAGTTCTGTTTCATACCTACGAACTTTCTACTTATTATATAGCCCTCCTGAATGTTTTCAGTCACAGTGGACAATCTTAATGGAGACAAGCCATCGGCGCAGGAGATATTATAGTATACAAGTGTGTGCGCAGCCACAGGTACACTATCTGTTCCCTCACTGTCATAGTCCGATGGGATGGCAATCCAACACGACTGGAAAGAGATCAGAAGGGCTACTATGACATCTTATAGCAATTCTTATTCCACTGAGTGAAAGAGATGGTGCTAGACACCCTGTATAGCTCTGTCTCTTTCCCTCAGCGGAATAAGAATTGCTTTAAGAGGTCATAGTAGGGTAGCAGATGCAGGACTAACTTTCAAACTCTGGGCTGGAATTCCTCATGGAAAAACCCAATAACATTTTTTGTCCGACCCAGGAATCGAACCAACGGAGCAGTTACCTTCAGTTATCTTCTACTTACGGAGGTCATAGTTTCAAGTTTTTTTTTTTAATATAACGTTAAGTTATGAGGATTTTTCTTACTCTTCTGATTTGACTACGACACGGATCAAGTCCAGGTTTAATATAAGAGTATTTGATGGCACAAATATCACAATATTTGGGGACTATTCATCTGCCCGCATTGTGTGACGGCTCACGATGTCCCGTTGATTTCGAGGGTTTGAAATCGAAAAGGAATCATATCTTGTTTTCTAACTTTAAATTAAATTTTTTGGCAGACACAACATTTTTTTTTGTGTTTTGTTTCACCAAGGGCCGATTTTCCAATCGTTAGATAACTTTAAGGCGCTCGGCAAACGTGAAAACTTTTGTGTCTTGTTTCAAATGCAAGCTACCGATAAATATTTGATTAAACTTATGGTTTTCTGTGATGGTGTGCCGTGTCGGCAACAAAAAGTGACTCAGTTTGCGCAGCCCCTTAACTAAAGAGTAAATGTGACGTTTTGACAGAGTGTCCATACAAAAACTGTCAAAATGTGAGACTTATTCGTCGAATAAAACTAAACTGGCCATTGAAAATTCGACCCTAAATAATGGTAGTTAGGGAAGGGAAGTCAGTAACAGGGCTCTGCTTATTACCTGTTGAGAAGTAGGCACTAAGGTACTGTAAGAGGTTTTATATTCTAAACAATGCTGGCTGATATAGCATAACGTAATAAAAATAAATGTCGTTTTAAATATAGAATATGATGACGGCTTTGCTCAACAACACAACAAACAACCTATACAAAACCAGTTTATGCGGAGCTCTCATCGTAAGAGAAATCTACGGTGTACGATCCGTAGTTGAAAGAATAGCATAAACTAGTTTTTATAGGTTGATGCGAAATTAGATTTGAAGATTTATGAATGGTGCACAAGTTGCAACTGCCGAATAATTCGATCTCTAGGCAACGACTCGTAAAACAAACACAAATGTGCAACAACTTGCAAATCTGTTGCAGTAAGCTCTCCGTTTATGTTTGTTAGGAAATAATAATTAAGAATGTGAATAGTATACTGCCAAATAATAAGGGACCACGAGCTGGAGAATCTGCAGGGTCTGCTATGGCTATGTCCCTGTCATTTTCTTTTTTTCAGCAACTCATTTTTTGTAAAGGATTTTGTTAAGTAATAAAGAGAGTTCGAAAATCTAATAGGTTAAACATCCCCTTTTTTACACTGCCGTCAATAGAGGACTACCAGACACATTCGAAAAGTAGCATAGGGGCCAACGACGTTGTTGTAGGGGCCAATGACGCAGCAGTAAAGGCTAACGACGTAGAGTATGGGCCAACGACGTAGAATTAAAGGCCAACGACAAAGCAATAGAGTACAATATCGTAGCAGGAGAGGCCAATGACGTAGAATATTGACCAACAACGTAACAGCAAGTGATAATGTCGTGGCAGTAAGGGCTAACGACGTAGCAGGAGGGGCCAATGACGTAGCAGTAGGAGCCAATGTCGTAGCAGTAAGGTAATATGCCGTAACAGGAGGGGCCAATGAAGTAGCAGTAAGAGCCAACGATGTAGCAGTAGGGGCAGATGCCGTAGAAGTAGAGCTTACTTAGTACTTACCTACTACTTACAAATGTATTAACGTTAAAATACCATTATAATTCGTCTCCTACAACAATAATCAACTTGCTTTTCAATAGCTGACGCATCTCATATCAACTTCGGTTCGCAGCCATTACGTTAAATCGAGCAAGCTGCGCTCAAAGATCAAAGACTAGCAAACTAACTCTGTTTCATGAAGTTATTTCAATGGATGTATTAATGTGTTACTGTGAAAGTCAGAAATTTTCGGCTGTTTGAATATTTTTCAAAACTTTTTTTTTTAATCAATATCGCTTTATTTATCCATTGGTTTTATTTTAAAAGTGTTTATGGAAGTATTTTATCCTCAATTCTGCTACTATATTCCTCTTACCGTGTTTATGACAATCTAAATTGAATTAATACTGAATTTTTGAGACCAATTTGGCATCTTATAGCGTCCATTCGATTTTATCCGATTTAAAAAAGGAGGAGGTTCTCAATTCGACTATATATTTGTGGGCTGATTTTCAAAATTATTTTTATAACAGAAAGGATATAATTCCGAAGTAATTTATTACAAAATGTAAATATATGGACGATAATATCTCTTAGTGGCAATGAAAAAATTATATTCGTGAAGAATTTGTGTGAAATACACATAAACAATACAACATAACATATCACAACTAAACAATGCATAGATATTATATGATATCGATTTCCGCAAGTAAATATATTTTCCATCTTTTTAGTGTCCCAAAAGTCGGACAACCAGTCTTAAAAAGGGGTATCGTATTACCCAGTACCAACTGAGTTGTAGAGGTCAGATAGGCATCCGCTCCATGTGAAATACTGTAATCAGCTGCATTCGGTTACGCTAGAAGCCCAAAAGGCTAAGCAGATGATGATGGTATATGTAACCATACAACATAAACACTCCAGGTTACAGTCAACTGTAATTCTCCACCAGAACAGTATCTTTTAAATATTTTCTAACATCATGAACCAATCTCTACCAATACAAAAGACGAACATCCAGAAATAGAAACAAATTGACATCGCAAAATCAATTCCCTGACACGGCGTTTTTCCTAAGTTCCAAGTTTCCAACGATGTGGAACTTCGGGTGATTACATCAAATCGTGAGGGGACTCAAAGGTAACATGCTCGTGTGTTTGTATCATGGAGATCACGAAACAATTGAATGCTGAACGCTCCCGCTGAGAGAACGTTTCTGAACGCATTATGGGATTGTGGTACTATTGGTTCTCGCAATTGCTGAAGTGAGTTTGTGAATAAAATTGGAAAAATCTCCGTTGAAAAAATATACGTGGACTATTCAATAAAAGACATAATATTCTTACAGCAGTTTTTAAAATATTTTTTAAAGTGAAACTTAGTACATCGCCTCAAACTTTTTTGTCTGTGTGTTGCATGTCGCGTGACGGTCGGCCGCGGAGTTCGGACGTCTAAATGTCTATACTGTGAAACAAAGTTTCACTTTTACCGTGGTTTCATTCCACTCAATGCTTTTTTTTTAAATGTGAATTTAGGGGGAGGGAAGTTTTGATGATGCGGGGGGGATTGTCAGACTTTTACTGACTAGACCCCACCCATGGCACTTATTTTGCCCTTTATGTTCCGGGACCGCGGTATCTCTTTCGAACCCCGGCAGGCAGCAACCCCGACAAGTAGTTAAATACCGGTTTAATAACGTTATTAAACAAGTAACTTATATTTTGCTTTTAACGTATATACGCCATGTATTCACCGCACTTGTATTTAAGCTTCTTATTTTTGTAATTAAAATAATACTATGTTTGGTTTAAAGGTACAAATAGTAGCAAAGCCACAAGTGAAGATCGATCGACATCACAAACAAATAGTAGCACCCAACTCACTCGTTTATCACGGCTTGCGTTGATTATCACGCGCTGTCGAACCGCGGCCCAGCGTGACGATTTAATCGCGACAAACAATTTATTTGAAAGTCGAACACTTTCTGTTTGTCTTCACAACTGGGGGAGAGAAGGACTGGCTTTGTAAATGGTTTTGTTTTTTTTTTTCTTTTCGGCGATTTGGTACAGATTCTGATTTGTATAAGTAAATAAAAGAAAGGAAAAAAAGAAATCATTTGTCACGAAGACATACTAAACAACTAGCTGCGACCCGCGGTTTCATCCCCGTAAACTGGGATATCTTTACTTATTCCTTACTTAATATTATAAAAGCGAAAAAGAGTTTGTTTGTTTGTTACGTCTTCACGCCTAAATGGCTAAACCGATTTTGATGCATTTTGGTACAGAGATAGTCGGGACCCCGGAGAAGAATATAGGCTATTTTTTTTATAAAAATATTGAGATATGAGGGAAAAGAGAGAAGAAAGGGAAAACTTAGCATTGCTATTACAATAAATAAGGCGCAAGAGCAAAAACTACAGGTAGCAGGTACCTGTAAATCTGGAAAGGGGAACTGTGCTACCCTAAATTTAACGAGAGCAAAGCCCCGGGCAAAAGCTAGTTATACAATATTTTTTTATTATATTCTTTTTGTGACAGTTTTGTATAATGTAAAATGTCAGAATTGTATAGTCTAATTACCACCAACTTGGAATTGTTATACTATCTTTATATCAAGCTCCTCAATTTATTTTGTCTCTAAAAGTCAAGTGAACTGATTTCCAAGATACATGTTCTTTACCTAGTTTGGAAGTTAGACGCTCATTTAGTTTTTAGCAGCCTTTTTAAATTTACAACCCCGTGTTGTCATATTTCGTACTAGGCAATATTTTACTGAGTCCAATAAACTATTGTTATTATTATACATAATTATAAACCATCCTCTTCAATCACTTAATCTATTGCTGAAAACTGTATTTTTGACGGGCCTGTTCGTCTAGTGGTTAGTGGCCCTGACTGCTGCGCCGGAGGTCGTGGGTTCGATTCCCACCCAGGACAAACTTTGTGTGATGAGCATGATTGTTTGTTCTGTGTCTGGGTGTGATTTATCTATAATATGTATGTATTTATAAATAATATAAGTATGTATATTAGTTGTATGGTTACCATAACACAAGCTCTGCTTAGCCTGGGATCAGATAACCGTGTGTGTGTTGTCCCAAGATTTATTTTATTTTATTAAAATCCGTTGAAAACTTTAATAGTTCTAAGCGAATATACAACGGTAGTGATTTCATTTTATACTGTGTAAAGAGCATATATGAGCATTTACGTAAACTCTGTTGAAAGTAGTTATAGAATGTTTTGTTTATGGATGATGCATCATAAGCCGGAAAGTTGTACCAAGGGGTATCGTACCGGGGTTGCGGGTTGTTCGAAAGAGATACCGCGGCCCCGAAACATAAAGGGCAATAGAAGGAACATGGGTAGGTTTTAGCCAGTATAAGTCTGACACTTCCTCCCGCTTCTGCACCCCAAAGCGGGGGAAGCTATTTGATGATTCCCTATTCGCAAAATTAGGAGCAGACTGTGACTGCTATTGCTACTGAAAGATGACCTCAACAATATAAATGAGGAGAAGGTTATGCAGTAGATGATGACAATGGTGTCAGGCAATGTAGACTATTTTGTCGGATAGTGGTAGAATGGTCATTTCTTAGATTTATGCGGAGCAGTAAACGTCCACGTTAGTTTATCTGCTTAGTCTTTTCCCAACTATGTTGGGGTCGGCTTCCAGTCTTACCAGCTGCAGCTGAATACCAGTATTTTACATGGAGCGACTGCTTATCTGAATTCCACAACCCAGTTAGTACTGGGTACCGTTATACCCCTTGGTAAGACTAGTTGTCAGACTTTCGGGACACTGACTACTTGTTACGACTGTCAAAGATCTACAAATGAAAGCCGTGACCAACAGCTTAAAGCGCTTTCGGATGCACGAAGGAAACACGGTATATAACGGTTGGTCACCCATACACAGACCAACTAAAGAACAAGTGGCTGCTATTCTTTAGCCACGAGCTACTTTAACTAGAACAAGACATACCAATTTGCTTTAACTATCAATTTATCTAAAAGATAAACATTAAAACGTCTAGGTATAGTAACCAAAGGAGCCTAGACCTATTCCTAAAAATAACAATGTACCCAACCTACATTTAGGCAAACCCTTTCAAATTACTGCTGGTAATAACATTGTGAGCCTAAAGGCTATCCAGCTCCTTAGAGCCTATTTAGTTAAGTTTATTGCCACGTTAACATTTTATTTCGAATGTTATTACGATAAAAAAATTACGCTTTTTGAAAATGAAAGATTTTGGCAAAAACATGGCATATGCTGAAGGTTGGTGGTCATAAAACTGTTTTATTCTATTCTATCCTGGATGCCCTGCAGGAGACACTGTTCAAACCTTTTTGAAATTCGAATTTAAATTCATTTATTAATTTGGCTTATTCGTCAACTCGCGACTGCGCGCGAGTTAACACTTTCCGATTTTACCTATTTTTGTTATAGTCAACTCGCGACCGAGTGAAAATCTGACGTATTTACAAAGATGGCTGTAAATACGTCAAATTATGAATTTATGAGACGCGAGTTGACGATTGAGCCATTATTTTTGTGAACAAAAGGTACAATATTATGATGTACTATCTGGCAAACTACCAAAAGACAAAACACTTTTGTAGATGACTGTAAATACGTCAGATTATGAGTTTGTGAGACGCGATTTGACGAATAAGCCAATATTTTTGTGAACAAAAGGTACAATATTATGATTTAGTACTATCTGGCGCCCGCGGCTTCACGCAAAAAACTACGGAGCAACTTATCAAAGCGAAGTTGCTCTGTAGTTTTTCGCGGTAACGTGCATCGAAGTCAAGTGGTATTGCAGTGAAGATCTATCGCGGTAACGTGCATCGAAGTGTAGTGACTTCGCAGAGACGGTTTTTCGCCGTCGAGTGCATCGCAATTTTGTAGCATCGCAATTTAGTAGTGCATTTTGTTCTATCGCACCGAAAGGCATAAAAAATAGTGTCAGTATCATAGTGTTTTAAAAAAAAATGTTTTTTTACAAAGTAAAAAAAATGTTTTTTTACAAAGTAAAAAAATCAATGTAAAGGGGCCTTTGACGCAGTGGCTAAGCGATTGGCTGCTGCATTGCGACAACAAATTCTTGGTATACAATGTATTGGGTCACCCATCCACGGATCAACCTTGGCAAACAAGGCTTTACCTAAAGATCGACCCGAGCGACATCATTTAACTACGAGCTGATCTATTTCTACTTTTACATAGATCTTTTTCTTTCGTTAAAAAAAACATACAGTGCCACAGTAGTCGGGCAATCGCTAAAAGCAATCTCATCAAGACCATAAAGCAAATCAGAAAAACAAAATAGCTTGGACAAAACCAAAAAGTCCGAACTTATGAAAAGCGTCTATAAATACCATCCAATCACATTTCAAATCAAACATCCAGCTTCCACTTTTCGAATATCAAGAGAAAATAATATTCAACATCGCAAATGCCGTATTTGATCGACATCTCCCATTAACCTATACAGTTTACGAGACTAGCCGATGCTTGCCACAATTTGGGGCTCAAAGGCCACACGCTGGGTCAGAATTCAATAAACTTGTCAATAACTTATATAAAATAACGCCCCACCGATGACCCTAGGCGCGGGCTTGAGCTTCGGGACAAATAAATGTATACAGTCTGTTTTATTTATTGTAACGGCAATTTTGTGACGGTCATTTTTTCTGGTCGAAATTGTAATGCGGGTGTGAGTTTTTTTTTTTGACAGTTCATTTTATGTTTTTAATTGGTTTCTTGATGGGATGCGGTATGCGGTTTTTCGTTGTTGTTCCGTATTTCAAAAAGAAAAAGCAGAACCTTCATAGATTCACTTTGTTGTCAGTCTGTCTGTTTATCTGTCTGTCTGTCAAGACCCTTTATCTGGAGTACGAGTGGATGTCATCATCTGCCTAGCCTTTTCCCAACTATGTTGGGGTCGGCTTCCAGTCTAACCGGATGCAGCTGAATATCAGTATTTTACATGGAGCGACTGCCTATCTGACCTCCACAACCCAGTTAATACTGGGTAATACGACGGTCAGGACGGGACCAACGGCTTAACATGCTTTCCGAGGCACGGAGGAAACTCGGTATGTAACGGGTGGTCACCCATCCATAGACCAACCTTGGCAAGCACAGCTTAACCTAAAGATCGACCCGAGCGGCTACTATTATTTAGCCACGAGCTCCTCCGAGTGGAGTACGAGTGGATGTATCGAGTTGAAAATAAAACCATATACGTGGTGTTTTGGGGCAGTGAAAATGATGAGCAGTAAAAGATATGGCCATTAATATCGCACGTTTGTGCGAAACCCTCAGTGCCCGTGTCCGACTCGCATCCGAGTTTGTATTCTGATTTAGTTACCGATATTTTAGTTTAAATTTCTTTTTATTTTTTAACTAAAACGCTGATATTATGGCTTTACACATAGAGTGATAAAGTATATGATTATAAAATACTTTTGCCCGCGGCTTCGCTCGCGTTAATTTCGAGGTAATACGGTTTAGTTAGTGACAAATAGACCGCATATTTTTTTTTCCTTTCTACCTTGAAAATTGCGAAATGCTCCATACAATCTTTAACCCCCTATTTTAGGGAGAAATTCCTAGTGTGGGGCAAAAAACATATTTTTATACAACGAAAAGTTTTCAATTTAAAAAACCCGGTCAAAACTTTTTATTGTTTTGCACCCCTGTGTAATACGTAACTCAAATCCTACTTTTTACTAATCTATACTAATATTATAAAGCTGAAGAGTTTGTTTGTACTTTTGTGTGTTTGAACGCGCTAATCTTAGGGACTACTGGTTGGAATTGGAAAATTCTTTTAGTGTTGGATAGTCCATTTCTTGAGGAAGGCTATAGGCTATATAACATCACGCTACGACCAACAGGTGCTGAGCAGCGTGGGTGAAACCGCGAGGAACAGCTAGTATATAAATAAAAGAGAAAATCACTGACTCATTCACCACGAAATCTCTGAAACTACAAGTGTTAGGAGCCCCAAATTTTGGTAGAACCTTTTAGAACGTACGTGTTCGTCGGACGTGTACGGGATTTTGCAAAATTAAACACCTGCATGTGTGAAACAGGGTGGCAAAGTCTGTATGGGAGAGCGCGATTCCGTCTACGAAATTAATGGACGATATAATATTACGCTAAAAGCTGAACTGCAGGTGAAATCGCTGGGCACAGCTAGTTTTAGTTTTGAAAAGAGATGTAAGTAATGTTTTTTCAAAATTTTCATATTTATTATATAGTAACAGAAAGCTCTTAGGGATCAAGTTTTTTCTATTTACTTTAAATATATTCGTACTTACGAGACATATCGTATTCGTATGAAAAAATAACTCTTATTCAAAATATGTGGCTAAAATGAAAAACAATATGCCGTAGGAAAAATCTAAAGTTAGGGAAATTATTTCAGAGGGGCCTGCAAGGTCCTCCTGCCCGGGGTTGCGGGTTGTTCAAGCAAGCCCTTCTGCTTTACTGACATCTCTTTGAGGTGCGCGTGACACACGAACGCGCCGTCGACACGGCCTGTCGTCAATAGACGGACGGACGGTGAGCTACCCATTGCTCACCGTCCACAGGCCCGCACCTACGGTGGCCGGGAGTTGTCTCGCGGCGCCCGGCGCCCGGGGCGTCTACCGCGGCGGCTGGGTTGGTTTTAGGGTCAGTACAAGTCTAACACTCTGAAAAATTCCTCCTAAATTACTGTTTTGTTTTTTTTATTCACAATTGTCCATTGTCTTAAATGGTGACTGGGGGCCCTTCACCCCCAAAAAGAAGGGCTAGGGCTAGAGCCCCTAATACAGACCCATACAGCCCAAAAACCCTTAATATAGACCCACTCCTGCTTGTGGCTACATTGCAAAGATGGACGCTCCACATATTCTGAGTCTGCGACCCACCTCACGCTTTGCGGTCTCCACACAAGAACACGTTTACATCTGTGAATAGTTTAATGTATAATTCCAACAGTCAAAGCTTAAAGACACGTGCATAATTCTCTCGCACAACTTACCCCAAGCGAGACCTTTTGAACTGTTAAATAATTCATTCATTGATCACTTCCGGCCAAGTTTCCTTAGTCAATCGAGCTTATGCAAAACTGTTCGTCAAAGCTAACTTTTTGGCCTCAAGTGTAAATTATATGGATTGCCGCTACAAAGTAGTGGGAGTCAATTTTATTGTATTTATGGTCAAAGAAAGCACGTTAAGCCGTTGGTCATGGCTGTCAATTGTAGGTATTTGACAGCCGATTTACCACCTTCGTTTTGCGGACGACATGGTCAAAATAATAAATAACTATCCTATGCTACTATATATATTTTATATGTACTATTATATAATAAATGCGAATATTTGTAAGAATGTATGGATCTCTGTTACTCTTTCACGTCAAAACGGCTGAACGGATCTTGATGAAATTTGGCACAGAGGTTGACTTTCTTTTCGATAGGCTGACGAAGTCGCCGGCGCGAGCTAGTAAATAATATAATTGACTTGGCTTGCGATGTTATCGATATCGATAGACTTATCGACCAATGGCTTTATTGCTTAAAGCTTCAACTAAGAAGGCTCGCATTAGGCAGCAAGATCAAGTACTTGATACAGAAGGCATTACTCCTTGACACAGCCTGCATTGTGAGGAGGTTCCTGCCTCTGGAGCCATAACCACCGGTAGCTTGAACCCTGCTCCTGATACCGGCAGACCCCTATTTTATATTTTTAGAGAAATATTTAACATTGTAGAACATAAGCATTGAAAGTGAATAATATCAAAATCCTTACTAATATTATAAAAGCGAAAATGAGTTTGTTTGTTACCTCTTCACGCTTTAATGGCTAAACCGATTGTGAAGATTTTTGGTACACAGATAGTTGGGAACCAGGAGACGGACAAAGGCTAATTTTTATTTTTAAATAGTGGGATTTGAGGGAGAAAGAGGGACGAAAAGGGAAAACTTAGCGTTGCTATTACAAATCAATAAGGCGCAAGGGGAACTGTGTTACCCCAAATTTAACGCGGACGAAGCCGCGGGCGAAAGCTAGTAATATAATATTCGCAGAAAATCTAACAGACTTGATAACCGTGCTAAGAGTGGCTTGACAGTGGAGGGTAAAAAAGTAGGCCTATTTATAAACATAACAAAAATCAAATAATAAAAAAACAGTACAGGAACTGATTCTGTTACTATCGATAATCAAAACGGATTCGTCAAAAATATACATTTATTTGGACAAACTAGTTTCTTTTGAAAACCATTCTGTGAAGGAGATAAATAGAAGAATAGCTATTGCGAGAGAAAGATACCAGGGCTGAAAGGAAATCATGAAAATAACTTTTTTATTCATGTTATTTGGTTGACAACTTTATTTTGCACTATTAAACCATTAAATGGTTTGTTATAGTACTTTTTTTTGGGTTGGGAAATCAAAACCTGCCCATGTTCCTTCTATTGCCCTTTATGTGTCTCTTTCGAACAACCCGTAACCCCGGCGGCCGGGAATTCTGGCAAGCTCCTCTGCTTTGCTGACATCTCTTTGAGGCGCGCGTGATTGTATTGGTACTTACATTCGTTACTTAATTACTAAAAACAAGTTATGTACTTTAAATTAATAAAATCAATCGATATTATTGTAATTGTCGAAGCACCACAGTCTTGGTCAGATTGTAATAATGTTCTTTTATTTTTTTGTCATTTGTATTTAATCATTGTGTGTTTTTTCTTATCTTATATTTTTCAAACTGTCTTGTCAAACTTTATTGTAAACTAGCTTCGCTCGCGTTAAATTTGGGGTAACACAGTTCCCTTTGCGCCTTATTGATTTGTAATAGCAACGCTAAGTTTTCCCTTTTCTTCCCTCGTTCTCCCTCATATCCCACTTCTTAAAAAATAAAAATTAGCCTATGTCCGTCTCCTGATTCCCAAACTCTGTACCAAAATTCATCAAAATCGGTTATCATTAAAGCGTGAAGAAGTAACAAACATAAAAACTAACTCACTTTCGCTTTTATAATATTAGTAAGGAAAGTTATTAAGTAAATGCTGTGGTCAGTCTCATTTGTATTGTTTTGATACAAAACTACGAAATGGGATATGCGGACCCAATGATTACGTCTAAGTGAAAAAAGTAAGGATTTTTCACATAGATAATTTGAATTTTCCCTTTCTGAAAAACTTTCGTTTTATCCTGAAACAGTTACGTTCGATAGGGAAGAAATTTACAGGATCTTAATACAAGGAAACGCCGTAAGATATTGTCGGGATGGCTAGAAAATGATGAGTTTGCTATTCGGAAGCTTTAGCACAATATCCCGGGAAGTATTTGCAGCATCTAAGCATCGCACTTTATGAACGTAATTTTCTTTTATAAGAATTTCAGTTTTCTTCAGTGTTCAGTTTTATTTTGTAAGTGAATTTGTTTTACTAACACACTTTCCCGAAAATTGGCTTCAATGTATTTCACACGCGTCCTTGCCAACGAGAGCTTTCGTTTTAGGGTTCCGCACCCCAAAAGGAAAAAAACGGAACCCTTATAGTATCACTTTGTTGTCCGTCTGTCTGTCAAGACCCTTTATCTCGAAAACGCGTGGAAGTATCGATTTGAAATTTCAACGTAATAATATACTCATGTCTGTGGTCTCTTAAAGCTGTTAAAAAAGCAACCTTCTAAGCACGCGCGAGTCAGACTCGCTTTTACCCGGTTTTTCATTAAACGTGCGCGTTGCATTAACCTGTTCTGTACATGGTGTAAACGAGCCCTTCACGAGAAGAATCTGTACATCAGACCGGAGCGAAAGTGAATAGGAAACGGTCACCTCCTTCTGCGAAGCAGTCATGCTAGCGAAGGACGACTCCCGGCCACCGTAGATGCGGGCCTGTGGACGGTGAGCAATGGGTATGTCTATTGACGACAAACCGTGTCGAAGGCGCGTTAGTGTTCCACGCCCACCTCAAAGAGATGTCAGCAAAGCAGAGGGGCCAATTTAATAAAATTAAAAACTTGGATTTAAATAAAAATCTGTAAAAAAAGTTGAACGTTTACCCCCAATAATATTTCCGTAACTAGAAAACAAGAAGGTAGGTTCAGAAATAGTGCAGCAAATGCATATAATCCGAAGCTCAATCATAAAACAGAAACCAACTTCTCAACAACCAAACCGACGCATCAACAAAGGAACACCAACAAAGAATATCACGCATCAAAAAGCAAGTAAAACATCACAAAAAAAGTAAAAAAAACCCAGGAAAAAGTTACGTTCATTCGCTGTTTTTCAGCAAAAAACGTGACTGAGTTTATCATGTTGAAACCCGTCGTCAAACAGTGTATTTTCATTAACAATATTTTACGTTAAAAACACGCTAATAGGATGTCGACAGAGCATTTAAGTGCGTGTAACTACTTTGACTGCGCGGCGCCGCATACTATATGGTTTCCGTTTAGTGTGGGACAAGTTAAAAAAAGCTGGATTACCTATAAAGGGGTGAACTTAAAGGGGTAAATATTAAAGTTAAGTAAGTAAAGTTTACCCCTGTATACTCCAGTCTTTTTTAACTAGTACATATTCAAATATTTATTTGCATTTCAGTCATAAGTAATTTATTTCATTACATTATAAATTGTGTTGAAAATATTAAAAATAAAAACAATAAATAAAAAATTGCAATAAAATTACCATTCATTAGAATACATTCCGAATTTACAACCAATTATAAATGTCAAATAAAAATACTTACAATATTTTTTTTATATTATAAAAGCAAAAGTGAGTTTGTTTGTTTGTTACCTCTTCATGCTTTAATGGCTAAACCGATTTTGATGAGATACCTATTACTCACCGTCCACAATATAAGAAACCTTGGTTACTCTTTTAAAATAATTTATTTGAATAATATAATATTCATAAATCGCTATAAGTTCATGCCTTGACACCGTGTGAACATCAGATACGATTAAATATGTAATAACATAGTGTTTACAATCAGTGCAATGATTATTCACATTGTTTTTTTTGTTCTTTTTAAACATAGCACTTTATTATATATTTACGACCCGCTTCATTATTGCCTTGACTACAATCTTTTTTGTTTTGATATTTTTAACGAGTTTTTTGTTATTTTTCTAATATTCTTATAACTAAATTCTATTTAAAATTTGATATAAGTCTAATCAGGATTAAAGGTCAGCATAGTTGATGTGATTAAAAGTAAAATAACAAGATAAATATAATCGTATTTTGTGATATTTTATTAGAATTTAATTGGTATTCTTATTTTTTTTTCTAATTAATGGCGAAAATGGTTATATAATCCGTTGGTAGTTTAGAAGTAACACGCAATATGTGTTAAATTACTCTAAAAGTAGTCGAAAGGTAGGTACTTACAACTAATCCCAATAACATTGAGAACAAATACCGTTTTGTCGGCACGGTTGGCGCGTTGGCTTAACGACCGACTGCTGCGCTGGGTGTCGCGGGTTCGATTCCCGCACGGAACAAATACTTGTATGGCCTAAAAATAGTTGTTTCGGGTTTGGTTGTTTGTGTATGTGAGTTGGATTGTTTGTAAATGCACCCACGATACAAGAGAAATTCCTAGTGTGGGGCAACGTTTTTACAAAATAAAAGAAAATGTAACATTCGACTTCTCGATAACTAAATGGTTTCAAAATATCTTCGGAAATCATCACTTGGTTTTCCCAACTATGTTGGGGTCGGCATCCAGTCTAACTGGATGCAGGTAAATACCAATATTTTACATCGAGCGACTGCCTATTGACCTCCACAACCCAATTAGTGCTGGTTAATAAGATCTTTGTCTCCCTTTTCCTTTACTCTTTCTCCTTCTTTTCTTAAATTATTTTTTGTTTAAATTAGCCTATGTCCGTTTCCAGGGTCCGACATTGACCGACATTGAATAATTTTGATACAGAGATAGTTGGGAAACTATCTCTGTATCAAAATTATTCAATGTCGGTTTTCCCATTTAGGCGTGAAGACGTAACAAACAAACTCACTTTCGTTTTTATAATATTAGTAAGGATAAGTCCAGGTTTCCTCACCGTGACCCGTTCCCGTACCGTTACCGTTCTCTTCTTCACCGAAGTCTATGATGGCTTAGATAAACTTGAAAAAGTACATTTGGTTTTTAAAAATTACATTTGTACTTGCTCGGATTTGAACTCACAACCTCATAGATTAGAGGCGAGGCGCTTGACCTGTGGGCCAACACGACGTCCGCCAATACTTACTTAATATTATAAAAGTGAAATGGAGTTTGATTGTTTGTTACGTCTTTACGCCTAAATGGCAAAAACGATTTTGATGAATTTTGGTACAGAGATAGTTAGAACTCTGGAGACTGACATAATTTTTGTTTCTCTCTGAATCTCCTATTTTAGAGAAGTGGGGGCACTTCTCTAAAATAGGGGATGGAAGTTTGTATGGAGCATTCCGCAATTTTCAAAGTAGGAAGCCAGAAATTGGTATTCGGACTATTTGTCACTAACAAAAACATCGTGCATTATTTTGTTTGGAGTTTTCGCAGTTTTTAAGGTAGGTAACAACAAAAACAAAAGTTAAAATCGGTACACACACTCTCTATTACCAACGAAAAATACCTGCAAATCAGGAAAGGGGACCCGTTAACCCCGAATTTAACGTGGGCGAAACTGCAGGAAAAGTTGGATATTTATAATTTTTAAATTCAAACCAGTAGTTCCGGAGATTATACCTTTTAATCAAACAAAATCTTGAAGGGTTGACCAAACACATGCACATCCGTAAGATTCGAACCAATCTTACCAATACCAACCCTTCTATTGTCTCCACAAACCAATTGTTCGGCATCCTAAAGCTGACAATCCCTTCCACTCGACCGCACCATGGTACATAACCATAAAAACCATTTTATGTACCACAACCACCCGATTTTCTAACATTACAACTATAGGACATTTGTTGGTACTTATTTGACCTTATTTAGGGTACACGGTGACGAGCGATAGCGGTTACTAGCATTTTTTTTATAAAAAAAAAGTTTTCACTAGGAATTTCTTTTGTATCTTGGGTGCGTTTACTAACATTTAAACTCACATACAAAAACAGCCGGAACAACTACATGTAGGTCTTAAAAATGTTTGCTCCGTGCGGGGATCGAACCCGTGACACGCGGCGCAGCAATTGATCGTGAGTCGTAACAAGGCCCAAGGTGGACATCAAAGATACCGCGGCCTCGGAACGTAAAGGGCAATAGAAGAAACATGGGTGGGTTTTAGTCAGTACAAGTCTGACATGCCCCCCCGCTCCACCCAGAGCGGGGGAAGTCATAGGATGATTTCCCACCCGAAAAAAAGAAAAAAAGGTGGACATCAAATATTACAAAAATATAATTTATGCATAAATTATAATTTTTAAAAATAACTTTTATTAATTTTATTTTATTTTTATTTATTTTTTAGATTGGGCTTTCTCCTTTGTTAACGTAATACTTAATCGGCCTCTTTCCCATCCCCAAAACAAAGGTTTCCGTTTTTTTCTTAATAAGGTACAGAGCTCTCAAAACCCCTTGCACTATTCAGCACAAAGTTTTAAGTGCGTAATATTGTGTCCTCCTTGCGGTCTGCAAATCAAACATATCATGTTGTTTGAAAGAAAAAACGCTCCCTCCTCATCACCCGCTATCGCTTCTCACTCTGCTCGACCCCTAATAAAACGATAGTCTGTTATTATAGTAAAGTAAATCGATAGGCTTTTCCAGATTGCAATTTATGGCGCTGAGATAGTAAGGAAAGTTTTTTTATGTTACGGAACCCTTGAGCGTCGTTTGGGTTTTTTGCTTGCGACTACGGAACTCGGATTTTCGGATTTCGTAACAGATTATGACACTATAGCGAAGTGTTTATATTTTTGATGTTATTATTTTGATTTTGACGAGAAAGGAATATTATCCTGTAGGCCTACTATGACTTAAAGCAGAACTTATTCCACTGAGTGAAAGAGATGGTGCTAGACACCCTGAATAGCTCTGTCCCTTTCCCTCAGTGGAATAAGTTCTGCTTTAACATGTCATGGTAGGCCTTCTGTTCAGTTATCAATGTAGTAGGTGCTTTTATGTGTTTTTTTATTTGAAAAACATACCTACTTCTATCGTATTAGTCATTTAGTAATTCAAAACGTTGCCCTACACTGGGAATATCTCCTGTATCGTGGTTGTGTTCACAAACATTTAAACCCACATACACAAACAGACAGACCCGAAACAACTACCTGTAGGTCATACAGATATTTGCGTGCGTTTTTTTACGTGCGGGGATAGAACCCGTGACACGCAGCGCAGCAGTCGATGACTGAGGCACTGTGTCAATTTTTTATATATTATTATTAATAACTGCCCACGGCTTCCCTCCCGTTGAATTTGGGATAACACAGTTCCCCTTTCCTGATTTGCTGGTACCTGCTACCTGTAGTTTTTGCCCTTGCGCCTTATTTATTGTAATAGCAAAGCTAAGATTTTCCCTTTCTCCCTTATTTCTCACGCCTATGTCCGTCTCCAGGGTCTCAACTATCGCTGTACCAAAATTCATCAAATTCGGTTCAGCCATTTAAGCGTGAAGACGTAACAAACAAACTCACTTTCGCTTTTATAATATTAGTAAGGAAGTAAGGATTGATCTTTCTTTGGTCTTGTGCGCTATAATATCTCCCGTGCAGATGGGTAATCTCCGCTGAGATCCTATGTGACCGAAAATAGTCAGGCGCTGCCATAAATTATTAATAAGAAGTGAGGTACAAGTTTCTCATATTTGAGTATTTTTAAACCAAATGAAAATTTAATAAGTAAGTACTAGCTTTTGCCCGCGGGTTCGCTGGCGTTAAATTCGGGGAAGCACAGTTCCCCTTTCCTGATTTGCAGGTACCGGCTACCTGTAGTTTTTGCCCTTGTACCTTATTGATTGTAATAGCAATGCTAAGTTTCCCCTTTTCTTCCCTCTTTCTCCCACTTTTTAAAGAAAATCTCCAGGGTCCCAACTATCTCTGTACCAAAATTCATTAATATCGGTTTAGCCTTTAAGGCGTAAAAACGTAACAAACAAACTCGTGACCTCTGATAGGGGAGAATGGAAGAAGAAAACGTGTTGTGCCGACCCCAAATAGAATGGGACAAGGGCCGGAAAATGATGATGAGTTTGAAATACAAAATAATTGACTGGCGGTTTTATGAAGGCTGGGTCCATTTCCATCTTGTATTACTAATACTCTTCAAGGTCGCAGATAGCAATAACTTAACATTTAGGTTTAAATAACGAACCAAATTACACCAACACACATATATCACATACATTGCCAATAAATATTTTGTTCCCTATCTGTAAGCAACTCGATACTACTCGAGTAAAGCTCTCGATTTATTGCGAGAATCGAATAATTGATTCCAATCGATATCGAGGGGATGAATAAATCACCCCAGCCATGCCCTGGGATTTGAATGACGGAGTCTGATCAAAATATAATAGAATCAAAAATGTCGTGTGTATTCTTTTATATTGTTTACTTGTTGGGGTTCCGTTCCACAAAAGGATAAAATGGAACCCTTATAGGACCATTTTCTTCTGTCTATCTGTCAAGATAATAATAAATAAATATCTTGGGACAACTCACACCCGGCTATCTGATCCCAAGCTAAGCAAAGCTTGTGTTATGGTAACCAGACATACTTATATAATTTATAAATACATACATATTATAGATAAATCACACCCAGACACAGAACAAACAATCATGCTCATCACACAAAGTTTGTCCTGGGTTGGAATCGAACCCACGACCTCCGGCTCAGCAGTTAGGGCCACTAACCACTAGACCAAGAGGCCGTCAGATCTTATCGTATCAATCGTAAACGGTGCGGTGGCTGAGTGATTGACTGCTGCGCTGCGTGTCGCGAGTTCGATCCCCGCACTGAACAAATATTTGTATGGCCTACAGATAGTTGTTTCGGGTCTGCTTGTTTGTGTATGTGAGTTTAAATGTTTGTAAACGCACCCACGATATACAGGAGATACAGGAAAAGTCCTAGGGTGGGGCAACGTTTTCAAAAAAAAAAAAAAACTAAATAATAATATGTCAATCATAACAACAGCACCTCCCCACTCCATTTTCTCATATAACTAAACCAACTTAACTTCAACTTAACTGCAATAACTTGCTTAGTTCTACCCCATCCAATGTAATAGCTCTCATGCTTATCATTGAACAGCCGATACACGGCGGCGTAATTGTTTGGGGCGCACTATCCGCAATTAGAAACAATGTATGGTTCGTATATTACATAAACTGGGATGATGGCGTTCCCCGAAGAGAGATAGAATTGGCTATAGATGGCTGAGAACTTCGTCCGACAATAGAAGTTGAAAGGGTTTAAAGGTTAAGCTACGGTTGTAAGGGTCGGTTTGAAGATGGGTGACCGTTCATTATATGTATAAGTTCTTCTATGCCTGGTAGCTTATAAACGGTACACATATGTGGTAGTCTTCCAGGCTTAGCTTCCCTAGTCTAACCGTATAGAGTTGAACACCAGTATTTAATGGGGAACGACTGCTTATCTGACTTCCATACCACAATCCAGTTAGTACTGAGAAAGACGATACCCCTTAGTAAGACTGGTGGTTAATCTTTCGGTCTACTATCTGTAACATCTGTCAAAGATATACAAATGTCAGGCGGGACCAACAGCTTAACGTGCTCTTCGAGGCACGAGACTAGTTCCGTAATGAGTTCGTCATCAACAGACCAACACAGGCAAGGGCGGTTTGACCTGAAGATCGACCTGACGGCTATTATTTAACCTCGTGCTTCTCTCTGATGAATATATAGTCCTCCTGATTGTGTTTGGCCACGGCACCCATTTTCAGAGGAGATTAGCCATCTGCGAGGGAGATTTAAATAGTGCACAAGTGTGTGCGCAGGCACATATTCCCTCACTATCATAGTCCGATGGGATAGCATCAGGAGAGAGATCAGGCGCAGGGTATCTTACCGCCAATTTCCAAACTCCGGCCTCCGGGTTGCTTCTATGAAATTCCTAATGGAACCGACCCAGCAATCGAACCTAGGACCTTGTGTGTTTATGCGACAGCGAGACCAACATAACAGTCACTGCAAAAATACGAAAGTTTCAAAACTATAATTCGACAAAGCTTCAAGACAACATCTTCACCAAACTAATTATCCCATCCCTAAAATTCATCAAGAACATCTTACGTATTATGACAGTACACTTCAAAACAGCCATAGTTTCTCCATATTATCAACCCAATACTTCCTTAACGGTTATGAAACAAGCCACGGTATTATGTTAGTTTATGTTTGGCGATAAGCCGGCATCCAATCATACGCCTTACTCCCGGGGGCAACTATTCAATTTTATTTACTCCATTCCTAGAGTATGACGTCACGGTGGAAGATGGTAGCCATTTTGAATTGTTGTTTGTGGTTATGTTTTCATGTGTTGTCAATTTTTAGAGGGCTTACTTTTTGGGGCTAAAACGGAACCCTTTTTTTCTTTTGCAGATCAGATGTGAAATTCCTTACTAATATTATAAAAGCGAAATGAGTTTGTTTGTTACGTCTTCACGCCTAAATGGCTAAACCGATTTTGATAAATTGTGGTACAGAGATAGTTTAGACCCAAAAGTGAGAAATGAAGGACTAAGAGGGAAGAAAAGGGGAACTGTGTTACCCCGAATTTAAAGCGAGCGAAGTCGCGTAAATTAAGTAATTGGAGTGTGGACTGGGGTGGGGGAGTGACATACTTGTAGGGACTAAAACCCACCCATGTTCATTCTTTTGCCCTTTATGTTTCAGGGCCGCGGTATCTCTTCCGAAGATCCCGGAAAACGGAACCCTTATAAATTTGCTTTGCCCGTCTGGTTGTCTATCCGTATGTCACAGCAATTTTACTCCGAGACTGTTGACACCATACATCGAACCATATTTCGAAGAGATAAACCACTACACATTTTTGTTTCTGCTGTGAAAAAATCACTCGTCTACGCAGTCAAAAGATTTGGCTATTTATGTCTAAGGTTTTTACGGAACCCTTGGTACCTACGCGAGTCTGTTTTTTTTTACTATGAACGTCGCCATTTCCAACTGAAAACTCAAGATCAGCATTTAACCTTTCCGAAATTAATTTTGTATGACTTCTTTTGTACGTATTGCCTAACACAATGATTTTCTCCAATTCAATCATAGGAGGCCAAAGGACGTCTCATAGTTTTGCCTTCGAATTCACTCGCTTAAAATGTTCTGTGTGTAGTTATATGACGGGCCTGTTGGTCTAGTGGTTAGTGGCCCTGACTGCTCAGCCGGAGGTCGTGGGTTCGATTCCCACCCAGGACAAACTTTGTGTGATGAGCATGATTGTTTTTTTGTGTCTGGGTGTGATTTATCTATAGTATGTATGTATTTATAAATTATATAAGTATGTATATCAGTTGTCTGGTTACCATAACACAAGCTCTGCTTAGCTTGGGATCAGATAGCCGTGTGTGAGTTGTCCCAAGATATTTATTTATTTATATATCCTGCCGTACTGTTGTGCACTCCAAGTCGCCAATTCCTAGGACACTGGGGGCTATCAACGCTCTCCTGAACTCTAACACAGGTTTTGAAATGTTTGCGGATGAATGGAATACTGTTAGAATGTTTGGATTTCTGTGAGAAGAACGAATGACTGAATTTAATATAGTAAATGAAATATGTTTAAATAGTATAAATAATTGGCCTCGGCCGTACTATTTATAATAAATACATAAATATCCTACTTCGTAACTCAATGAGCATGTCATCAATTTATTTGTTTTTTTTTTTTATTTTCTCCTCCTTTTGACCGTTAAAGGGTAAAAAGTAAATAGAAACTCAGACAGGCCAACAGACTGATTGACTGATAGACAAAACTCAAACTGAAATTCAAAGCTTTTAATTTAAACCTATACTGACACTTTTGAATGTCATTAAAACAAAAAAGGTGGTTGTAAATGAAGACGATAATAAAATTTTTAGCCATTGAACCGCTTATCCGTAATATGTATTTTTCCCGCATCTGAATATTCTCAGCTAGAAATGGCACACGTAAAGAATATCTGGACAAATATTAGGATGACCATAAACCACACAAACGTCAAAAAAACTTACAAACTACATTAAACTATATGGTTTTAGTAAGTTGTCTTAATATTGTATGCAAGTAACAACAATTTTCTAACATCTTTCCTTATTAACCTCAAGGTAATAAACAAGAAAAGACAGCAAGGACCTGTCCCAACAGTTCATTGTGTAAAAGACTAGACATCCACATTTCTTGGAAGTACTGACTCACTTCGAATATCAAGCAGCACTTCACAGTTTTCTTTTCATTGCAGCGCAGTCTGAAGATAAAATACTGAAGTAAGATGTTCTAAAGCTTGCTTTTACTTGTTGATATAAATTAGCTTTATTTTTGAACAATGCTTTGTCATGATTAAGGGTTTTAGGAAGACCAAGACACACTTAATGCCGTGTCGACGACGCGTTCGTGTTTCACGCGCGCAGCAAAGCAGAGGGGTCTGCCGGGGTTGCGGGTTATTCGAAAGAGATACCGTGGCCCCGGAAGATAAAGGGCAAATCAAGGAACATGGGTGGGATTTTGTTTGTTCTCCGTTTCTTTCCGAGTAAAACTCCTCCCGCTCCGCCCAGAGCGGTTGAAGTTATTTGATGATTTCACATCTGTTAAAAAAAGGTTTGCGCTTTTCGTTTTCTCACCTACTGTTTTACTGACTAGTTTGTGTGTAGTTTTATAACAATGCTTCACGCTGCGGTGGAGTGGTGACTGCAGACCGTAGTGATATCATATGCTGTCACTAATAGAGCTACAAGATTTATTCTTTTGTTTGACAAATGATGTCCACAACACTGTAGGATAATAATGCCACTGCCGTAGAAGTGTGTTTGCGTCCGGACTTAAAACCGCAGCGGCATTAATGCTTGCGGTTATTTATTCCGGTCAATTTAGACATCCAGAGCTACATTAATTTACAACAAGCTGAAAATTCTTGAAACCATTTAAAATATATTCTAATATATAAAATTCTCGTGTCACAGTTTTCGTCCCCATACTCCTCCGAAACGGCTGGACCGATTTAAACGAAATTTTGTGTACATAGCGGGTAGGTCTGAGAATCGGCCAACATCTATTTTTCACACCCCTAAGTGAGCAGGGTTAGAAACCGCTAGGCACAGCTAGTTATAAATAAAATTTGAAAGTCCCCCTGTATGGAAAAAAAAGTTATTCAAGGTTAAAGGTGAAAAACGTGAGTTTTCGCGATTTTCGTCAATACGGTAAGTTTTATCATCATCACCTTCAAACATGCGACCTGGTGGAGGGTAGGTAGACTAGTAATTGTCAATTGACTTTTGTATAAAGTTGGTGAATCGGAACTAAATGAATGAAGATTGAAATGGGTAGTTCTTAATAGGCACTTTTTCATATGTTTTTGTTTAGTTGGCGTATCGGAACAGCTACCAGACGGTATGTATCCGAAAAAAAAACAGGTTCGGGTTTGACTCGCACACCGAGGGTTCCGTACAAACCTGTGCCATAAACAACCATTTCTTTTGACTGCTTGGGCTTAGAGGATATGATTTTTCCACAACTCCAAGGGATTCAGACTTAAGTCTATGGTTTAAATTTTAATTAAAATAGATACCTTCACATGTTCCCGAGATGGTCTTGACAGACTGACAGACGGACAACAAAGTGATCCAAAAGGGTTTCGTTTTTTCGTTTTGAAGATCGGAACCCGAAGGTTGCCCTGATGGTTGAGAGATTGTCATGCTCACTTATATCTCGCTGATGGTGGCGGGTGTGTCGGGTCATTTAGTTCCCTTCAAAATGGTCGAGCTGAATGGGGCTGATCCATACGTCATGTTCGTGAACGGGCGCTGTCAGTTGGGACTGGTCATCTCTTAGCTACCTCGGTTTGTTTTAATTCTTCTATTGAACTCGTGCTAATTATTGCTTTTACTCTGGACGCTCTAAATGTGCTCGTTTTTCTACATCGTTCTCACATTATGAATAATCTCAACATGAATGATGTATCCATGATTTTATAAAACATTATGATTTAAAAGAGTGTCCATGGAGTTTCTTGCCAATTCTTCTCCATACAGATCTACGCTTTGGAATGGGCAACTGCAGTACTTCCACAAGTTATTATGTCTTGTGACTGGGACTGTAGCAGCATCATTTTTTTTCCTATTTTTATGACATTCAAAAGTGCCTGTAATGGTCTAATTGAAATAAATGATTTGAGTTTGAGTTTAAAAATGATGCGAACCAACTTCAGTCGGCTAAAGATGTTGTTGATTACATACTTATTTTCCTGTGTGTATTGTTTTTTCTTTGTTCTTATTGTTGAAGGGAGAAATGAGTACAACACAAGTTTGAAAACCGTAAGTTTATTTAATAATCCAACGTTCATTATCTTAATCACATAATTCACATAATTTTCTCTTAAAAATAACTTTTAGAGATTATTCATTCTGAAGGCGTTTTTAACTGTTTTTTTTTATTCTTAAGCCAGACGTGATATTTTAATTTCTAGATATGTATTTAATTTCGATATGTTATTTAAGTATTCGTGAAAATTATGCACCCTTATTTGTTAATTATTTACAAAAAAAAAACGCCTCCTAGAATAAAAATCTCAATTAATTTACAAATATTTAAATTGATATGGAAGAGTTTGTCTATAAATTCTATAATTACCATAATAACTATTAATAATTGTTGGCATCATTCGAATTTACAATTTATTTATAGTCTTTGGAACATTTATTTACATATCACACTGGATTTGTTCCGTATGCTATCTTTCCGGCATCTGAAACAAAAAGTAAATATTAAAGAAAGAAAGAAAGAAAACACATTCAAATTTATTTGGCACTTGCTTCAAGTGCGCACAACATAAAAAAAACGAATTAAATTTTGATGAAAAAGGCGCACACTGCTTGTGTGCGCCTGCGGCTCTGTGCCAAATTTCATCAAGATCCGTTCAGCCGATTTCACGAGAAAGAGTAACAAACATCCATCCATCCATTCTCATTTTTCTTCGATATCACGCGGGCGACGCCGCGGGCGTCAGCTAGTAATTGTATAAAAAATGAAAATAATTATTCATTTTATTTGTTTGTTTACAATGGGAGGACCATGTTAGTCATTTTTGCTTTTAACGGTGTCTGGGAGTTTGAGTACTAGGTATAAGCTAAGCGACCTACACAAATATCCTTTATTTTGGTATTGTTCGTCGTGTCGTTGAGCTCCTTGAGTTATGAATCGAGCTACACGATAACTGACAAGTGCTTGCACTGACTGGACTGGTCCACTCAATCGGTGTGATCCTTTCTTAAAGAGACTATTTCAGACACTAATATGCATGTCTTCATGTAAGTTGGTCAAGATTTTTGTCAAAGGTCTCAGTTTCTTCTCAGAGAAGTCGGGAACTAAGCAAGGTCCTCATCAAGTTTAAAAAAAAACGTGTAAAGGTGTTTGTAAAAATCTACTTGCAAAATAAACATCATTTAGTACAATACAAATGAATACGAAATTAACTAATTTGAAAGGCTAAATTAACTATTTACAAATAAACTCGATGTTATTAAGGCGACTGAAGTCGCGTACATAAGGCAGCGGTCTCACTGTCGCGCGACAATAGTAGAATTCTATTTTAGCAGAGTAAATCATAATACGCAGGTCCCTGCAACCTGAAGTGGAAAGCAGAGTGTAAGTCCTATATAATTCGGGGTGAGGCTATCAACCAGGCACAATTCTAGACTCTATGCTTGATACCGACAAATTCTTAATGGAAAAACCGAACAACACTTAGCCTTCTCATTTTGATGGATGGAGAGGGAGAAAAATAGGCCAAATAAAACATGGATGGTGTAAGGAATGATATGAAGGAGAAAGGCGTAAATGATGACTGACAGACTGACAGACGGACACCAATGTGTTCCTATAAAGGTTCCGTTGGTCCTTTAGTGGCATAGAACAAAAAAAAACGCCTAACTATTACAAGGATTATTAGACACAGTTGGCAGTAGTTGAGCGACCGACTGCTGCGTTGCGTGTCGCGGTTTCGATTCCCGCACGGAACAAATATTTGTACGACCTGCAGATACTTGTTTTGGGTCTGGCTGTTTGTGTATGTGAGTTTAAATGTTTGTAAACGCACCTACGATACAGGAGAAATTCCTAGTGTGGGGCAACGTTTTTTTATTAAAAAAAGAAAAAGATGACGTGATAGAATAGAAGAAGAAAACGTGCTGTGCCGACCCCAAATAGAATGGGACAAGGGTAAAAAATAATGATGTTTATCGCTAACGATGGGACCAATGCCGAACTAGCAGTAAATACAGTGAAGTATTGGTTTCAGTTCGCTTCAATGTTACCTACACAATAGCTCTGTCAGATTTGAGGTCGATAACGGTTAAATATTTATTAGAACTTTGTCTACAGTAGATTGGACTGAAGTGACGATTGTTGAGTTAATTTGAGATGGTAGGTAGTTTTCGGTAGATAATGTTATCGTTTTAACAAGTCTGTTTAGAAATTTTGAAGCTTTGCTTATTTGATTGCTATGTCTAATGAAAAAAATGACTGAACTGTTTTCGATGTAGCATGGCGTGAGTGACATTCGTTAATTGTACCATTCCTCTTCAATCTGGAACGTTATTTTATAGTAATTATTATTATTATATAGGACTAGTTGGTTCCAGCGACTACAACCGCGTGGTTTCGAAAAAAAAAAACATTTGTGTTATTCCAGACCATAATCTACCGCTGTGCCAAATTTCATCAAGATCTGTTCAGCCGTTTTGACGTGAAAGAGTAACAAACATCCATACATCCATCCTCACAACCATTTGCATTTATAATATTTGGAGGAAGTAGGAAGGCTGGTGCCTGCGGTTTCGCCTGCGAGATATCGTAAAAAGTTTCCTATGTGTTATTCCAGACCATAATCTACCGCTGTGCCAAATTTCATCAAGATCCGTTAAGCCGTTTTGACGTGAAAGAGTAATAAACATCCATACTTCTATCCATCCTCACAAACATTCGCCTTTATAATATTAGTAGGATAGTAGGATTAAAAAAAAAACAATAACCAAATATAGAAACTTCAACCGGGGTTTCAGTTGCCAAAATCCTGGAATCCAGTGGTTCGATTTTGTTAAAATAAAAAAAGTTGCGCAAAAATTTACAGTGAGTTTTGTATGTCGAGAACAGAATCTAGTTTTGAGTGACAGCGGTACCGTAGTGAGCGCAAAACAACGAATCAGGAAGAGGGTAGGCCGTTTTGTCTGCTTATAAACATCCACCCGCAATAACTTCAGTCTTTACCCGTCCTTTGCTAGAGCCAGCTTTCGTTGCTGAGCCAGTAAGTTCAAATCAGTCCCTAAATAATATCACTCAGATCTAGCCTGTCCCTTTGCTGTCCTTCCCCAGCGATGCCTTAAGCGGAGGCTCGTACCCCAGAGTGCCCTTAGCGTGTAGTCACTTAGCTTGTAAGTTTTTTGCCCTGGCTGGAGGCCTTAATTTTAAGGCATCTATAGGAATTGCCCTGTTAAGCAGACGACAACCTTTTATTAAACCCGCAACGCGCAGCGCAGCAGATGATCGCTCAGCCACTGTGCCAACCTTGCCGTCGTCGTTTTGTGTGTACTTCCTTACTAATATTAGTACGTGAGTTTGTTTGTTACCTCTTCACGCTTTAATGGCTAAACCGATTTCAATTAATTTTGGTACAGAGATAATTGGGACCAAGGAGCCGGACATAGGTTAATATTTTTTTGAAAAAAGTGGGATGTGAGGGAGAAAGAGGGAAGAAACGGGAAAAGTTAGCATTGCTATTACAAATCAATAAGGCGCACGGGGAACTGTGTTACCCCGAATTTAACGCGAGCGAAGCCGCGGGCAAAAGCTAGTAATATCATAAAAGCGAAAGTAAGTTTGTTTTTTACGTCTTTGCGCCTAAATGGCAAAACCGATTTGGATGATTTTTAATTTTTTTTTGGTACAGGGATAGTTGGGACCCTGGAGACGGATATAGGCTATTTTAAAAAAAGAAGTGTGAAAAGGGGGAGAAATCTTAAATGGGATTTTTCGCAGTTTTCAAGGTAGGAAGCTAAAAATTGGTACACACACTTTTTGTTACCAACGAAAATTACCTGCAAATCGGGAAAAGGGAACCCCGGGTTACCTCGAATTTAACGCTAGCGAAGCCGCGGGAAAAAGATAGTTTAAGAAATAATTCATTACCATATTCTCAGCTGTGACTGATGGACTGTACGCTGACTTGTGTGGCTCACTGCTCGCCTCTCGGATGCTGTATGTCTTGCTATCACTCGACTCCAGCACCACACGGGGAGGCTCATTATCTGAATAAGAGAATCAGTTATAACCCCAGGGAATAAATTAACTGGTAATTTGGGTGAATTCGTGGGGTAAGAGATGAGTTGTGAATAAATTAAAATCTGGAGCATTATTCATAATAAATAAACAATTTTTCATGGCAGTATATAGATTAAATCTTGAAAAAAGGCTACCTTCAGAAAAAAGCTTTGCGAGGTATTAAAAAAATATGTTCCTACTGTAGGGTTACTATGAAATCTTATAGCAGTTCTTATTCCTGTGTGAGAAAGAGATGGTGCTAGACACCTTGAATAGCTCTGTCTCTTTCCCTCAGCGGAATAAGTTCTGCTTTAAGACGTCATTGTAGGTTAGTTTTTTTTTATTTTAAACATGAAAATTAAGTTACGAAAACAAACAACATTATTTAAACCACCTGGGCAGTCAGACTTGCTGTCTGTTTAGACCCGGAGGCATATTGACTAGCTCTTTTATCTGGCGATACTCATCAGCCTTCAGACAAATCATCAAACAACTTCCCCCACTCAGGACGGAGCAGTTTTGAGTGTCAGACTTTTACCGACTAAAACCCACCCATGTTCCTTTAACCTTTATGTTTCGGGTCAGCAGTATCTCTTAACCGTAACCCTGGTAGAATACTCACCAGCCTTAGGGTTCAGTATGTCAGGTTTGGTCTCCAACTTGTCTGCGGGTGCAGGGTACGCGATGAGGAACCTCCTCCCCTGGGCGTCCACCTGGACCACGCTCTGTGAGGGTCGCTTACTGTTGGTCGTGGTTTCTCCTCGCCTGGTAACAATAAACGTTACGTAATACTCAATACTTTATTGCATCCCATAATGTATACAAGGCTGGTAGGTAATTGAAGAGAAACAATTATGGACCCTGTCGGGCACAGCAAGTTAGTTTTTAGAGGAGAGGATGAAGCGCTTTTTGTTTAAAAACATAATTATATTGAAATTAAGGAAGAAAATCTTATATTAAGATATTTAAGTAGGTAGATATTATTTATGTGCAGATTTATATTAATTTTATTTATTATTAGATATTATTCATTTATTTATATATTTATTTATTATTAGATATTATTCATTTATTTACATATTTATTTATTATTAATACTTATTAATATTCTAGATATATATTAGGTAATTATTTTATATTTAATATCACCCCTGTATTTGATGAAGGGTTAAGCTGACGTCTAACTCATGAACAATTCAAATCGCGAGCTTAAATAATAAACATTCATCATCTGCCTAGCCTTTTTCCAACTATGTTGGGGTCGGCTTCCAGTCTTACCGGATGCAGCAGAATACCAGTATTTTACATGGAGCGACCGCCTATCTGACTTGCATAACCCAGTTAGTACTGGATAATATGACACCTCTTGGTAAGACTGGTTGTCAGACTTTCGGGGCAGTGACTATCTGTAACGACTGTCAAAAATCTACAAATGACAGCCGGGATCAGCAGCTTATGGAAGAAACTCGGTATGTAACGGGTGGTCATCCATCCACAGACGCAACTAGGCAAGCGCAGCTTAACCTGAAGATCGACCTGAGTGGCTGCTATTATTTAGCCACGAGGTTCTCCTTAAATAATAAACATCAAACAACCAACAACAAATCAACTTCCTACTTAAGTTATTGGTTATGTTGGCGGGGCAATCGTGGTCAGAAGTTGCGCAAAACAGAAAGATTTAAAAGAAAAACCGGCAAAGTGCGAGCCGGGCTTGTGCACCGAGGATTCCGTAGAAACTTGCGACATAAACGCCCATATCTTTTGACTGCGTACACTTAGAAAAATATGGAACCCTATTTTATTGAAGACTAGCTTTCGCCCGCGTTAAATTTGGGGTAACACATTTCCCCTTGCGCCTTATTGATTTGTAATAGCAACGCAAAGTTTTCCCTTTTCTTCCCTCTTTCTCCCTCACATCCCACTTTTTTCCAAAAAATATTAGCCTATGTCCGTCTCCTGGTTCCCAACTACCTCTGTACCAAAATTCCTCAAAATCGGTTTAGCCGTTAAAGCGTGAAGAGGTAACAAACAAACTCAATTCGCTTTTATAATATTAGTAAGGATGGAAAATCAACAAATAACTTCCCCCATTCTGCCGTTAAATAAATAAAATAAAATCTTTTTATTTCAGACATTTTCAGCCCATATTATTGTTAGTAGTATGACTTAAAAGCTATGTTAGTACATTTACACATAATAAATTAATTTAAGTATTTGCCGCCCTCTGGGGCCCCGGGCACACGCATTTGCATTTGAACCCAGTGCCCCAGAAGAGGGCTATCCAGTTTATGACTGAGCACATTCAGGATGGCGTTAGTGCTACCACGCGTGCGGAACATCAAAAGTTAAAACCAACTATGTTCTCGTAATATATTTAAGTAATAATATAACATGAATATTCGATAAGAATTGGTGTGAGATATCTACTATCATGCCATAACTAAAACCGCTGAAACAAAAACTTCCAAACCGACTTCCAAAAAAAAAAAGTTAAATATAACATGACTATCGGAAGTCAGTGGTAAAAAAGTCAACGAAACAAACAAAAGTCTGCGACTTCCAGAAGTAAAGTTATTTTGTTGTA
Source organism: Ochropleura leucogaster (assembly GCA_958449745.1). Lineage (NCBI taxonomy): Eukaryota > Metazoa > Arthropoda > Insecta > Lepidoptera > Noctuidae > Ochropleura > Ochropleura leucogaster. Next base: position 2,385,156 of record OY288222.1, on the reverse strand, counting down.
ACAAAACAACTTATACACAAATAAACCTAATAAATATGTAGAAAACGGAACCATTGAAGTTATGTGAAATAATATTATTAGTATTCATGCAATGATGAAAACATACATTGATAGTGTATACCATACAAATTATCTTATTGGAGCAACAAAATAACACCGTCGATAACTATAATATACATATAATAATTTTGCTCTTGCGCCTGATTGATTTGTTATAGCAACGCTAAGTTTTCCCTTTTCTTCGCTCTTTCTCCCGCACATCCCACTTTCTTTTTTTTAAATTAGCTTATGTCCGTCTCCTGGTTCCCAACTATCTCTGTACTAAAATTCATCAAATCGGTTTAGCCATTAAAGCGTGAAGAGGTAACAAACAAACAAATAAACAAACAAACAAACTCACTTTCGCTTTTATAATATTAGTAAGGATAAGGATATTAGTAAGGATTTTGCTCTTGCGCCTGATTGATTTGTTATAGCAACGCTAAGTTTTCCCTTTTCTTCCCTCGTTCTCCCTCATATCTCACTTTTTTTAAAATAAAAATCTAGTCTAGTCAAAAGCTAGTTCTGTTTATAATCGAAAGGGTTATACTCCCGAAGAGTCTTACTATGATCATTTGATCAATGTCAATAATGCTTGGGTAATTTTATCTTCTATAGCACAATTTTTTTCTTCTAATTTATATGGACGATGATAATTATGCTTATATCTTTTATTAGCAATGAAAAAATAATACTCGATAAGAATTTGAGTGAGATATCATTATACCACAATTGAAAAGCCTGAAATATAAAACGTTTTCTTTAGAATACAGCTTAATAAGGCAATTTTTGAATCATATAAATCCTTACTAATATTATAAAAGCGAAAGTGAGTTTGTTTGTTTGTTACCTCTTCACGCTTTAATGGCTAAACCGATTTTGATGAATTTTGGTACAGTGATAGTTGGGAACCAGGAGACGGACATGGGCTAATTTTTATTTTAAAAAAGTGGGATGTGCGGGAGAAAGAGGGAAGAAAAGGGAAACTTAGCGTTGCTATTACAAATCAATAAGGCGCAAGGGGAACTGTATTACCCCAAATTTAACGCGGGCGAAGCCGCGAGCGAAAGCTAGTAATATAATTAAGCTACAATCCCAGTTACAATGCATAATAATTTGTGAAAGTACTGTAATTGCCCATTCTAAAGCGTAGATCTCTATAGAGAAGAATGGCCATAAAACTCCATGGATACTCTTTAAACCATAATATTTTTACGAGATGGTTATTTTGCATGGTTACACCATGCGTGTTTAGAATATACATAAAAGTGAGAACGAATGTAGTAAAAAGTGCACATTATGAACGTCCAGAGTAAAACCTGCATTATCCCTGCAGCAGCCACAGTCACCGAGATCTTCTGTAATGGCCTTATTATTAGTCAATTGTTATTTAAGATAAGGTCTCGGTAAATGCCTTCCTTGGCGCTTAGCCAGGCCACTCCGGCCAAGTTCTGTGCCGACCATACGTTTTATAGTTGGGACGACAGAGGTCGCTATTGTCTTAAATAGCGTTTAGGGAACCTGGGAAGTGGGTAGAGGTCTAGTATCTTTGCTTTCATTAAGGCTTCTTTATGGGTTACGGGCCCACTTAACGGGCCTGGAAATTGTTTCAAAACTTTCTGATGAAGGTGTAAATAAACCCTGTCCAGAGTCAGTACGCAATCAGTTTACTAAAACACGTAGAAAGATAGAAATAGTTCGTTTTGATTTAAGTGAGGTAACTTTGTCATTGCGGCCAAGGCAGATTTAGCGCCCGAGTCGTAAGGCGAAGGTGTTATGGAGCCGGGAACACTAGTGACAAATTGAGTGAATCAAATGACGTTTTTTAATACACTGACGAAGAAATTAAATAACATAACAAAAAGTTATTTTGTCATTAATCAATAACAACTTTTTTTTTCCACGTGCTTCGTTTTCTCAGACCGCAAGGGAAACCAAGCTATGACACCACACACACACCACCAAAACAGCCTTATATTAAAAATAAGAAATTAAAATTACTTTTGTATTTAAACTTAAATCAATGTTATTTTAAAAGCAAATTATTTTATAAACGATCATTTTTATTTTTTGCCATCCACATTTTGTTGATATCTACATTTTTTTTTAAATACAGTCCTTAAAATCATACGCCTCATTTACTTTAAAAAATCACCGCCGCCTTTAGAGGTGTGAAATCAGAAAAAAAAATAAAGCTCTAGTTGCGAAAAATTAGAAAAAATACGTGCGTGAAACATGTTACATGTTGAACCTAATCATAGTGCAATAAGAGCTAGTTTTCGCGGAAGTGTAAAAATATTTCATCATCATTTTCCTGCCCTTGTCTCAATCTATTTGGGGTCAGCGAAACACGTTTTCTTCTTCCATTCTTCCTTATCAGACGTCACGGCATCAAGAACTCCTTTCTGCTTCATATCATTCCATAAACAATCCATCCATCTTTTCTTTGGAATTCTTCTCCCTCTCCGTCCATCAACATTCAGATCCATCACTCTTTTGGTCACATGTGACTCGTACCTCTTCATTACATGTCAATACAATTGAGGTGTAAAAATATTTAACGGTACAGCACTCAAAAGATATGGCCGTTTATGTCGCAAGTTTATATAAAATAAAGCGCATTTATAATATTTTAAGGATTATAATTTAAATCATTTTAATTTACATGTCATACTTCTTATAGCAAAGACACCATCTTTTTATCCTATTCTTTATTTAAAACGACCTGAGTATTTGAACGTTATGCTATAACAGCCAGCATTGCTTAGGTTATATTACTCTTACAGAACCCTTGGCTCGCGGGTCTGACTCGCTCTTCGCCTGTTACTCGTTCTGAGCATCAAACCCAAGATCGGACCAAAGTTGCAGTCAAGATGATACGCCTTTCAGAACAATCTCAACGGTACGCATCAACGCCTGATAAAATCATCACACTAATCAACATTACCTAACTAGTTTGCTAAGTTGATTTTTCTAAACCAAGCCAATTTGTAACTAATATCTTACAAATCAAAGACAAACGCAATTATTAACATTGAATATCGTTTGAAGAATGACAGAACTATTCGAAATTGATAAATAAAGTAACATAGAGTACACACACAAAAAGCAGTCATTTATTAAATTTAATATAGTATATCTTTGACTTAAACACCCTTTTCTCCCCCTTTTCTCACTTTTTTAGCCTATGTCCATCTCCGGAGTCCCGACTGACTATCTCTGTACCAAAATTCATCAAAATCGATTTGACCATTTAGACGTGAAGATTAACAAACTCACTTTTACTTTTATAATAATTAGGAAGGATTTAAATTCTATCTTTCCTTCTTACAACCCACCTTCATTATAATATTCGCCGCACAATACCGTACTTTGTTCTTTTAGATTATTACGTTTTCTCGACATCCTTATGTCACTAGCAGGATTCAGCAGAATACCAGTGTCAGGTAGTCTACCTGGCATTATGTTGAGCTGGACTCCTATTTGGTGCAATCTTAATAAATAAATAATAATAAATAAATTCATTTATTTCAGGAAATTTTCCCATACAAATTTGAGTAGCAATTTATTCAATCCATTACATATAATTGTAGGTTAAATAAGACACACACCGCCCGGTGTACCACCACCAGTAGTCGGCGACCCTTACAAAATGTTTGTGATGTGTCTAAATGCCTATGGGTCAATCTAACTTCTACCTTACTTTTTTTTCAATTTATTCTTTTTTTCTCAGTTTGATATTTTTTGTGTTAATTCCTATGTTGTGATTTATCTATCTATCAAAAAGAGATAACGAAAGAAAATGACTTTACTTCTGGAAGTCGGTGAATAAAAAACAAAATACCCGACTGCACACTAAAAAAAGAGTAAAACAAGCCCCACAATAATATTGAGCAGGCGGGGACCAACAGAGGCTTATTTATAGTCATTTCGGTTGTGCACCATTTAGCAGAATTTTCGTTGGTGGCGGTCAAGGTGGTCCCCGCCTGCTCAATATTATTGTGGGGCTTGTTTTACTCTTTTTTTAGTGTGCAGTCGGGTATTTTGTTTTTTTAATAATAATTTTTTTATTTATAACTTTTTAGCTGTTTTTATTTAACGAAAATGTTGTAGATGTAGAAGACTATGTATATGTAAGTACCATGATACCGCATACATATTTTTTTAAAGGGAAATTTAGAAAAAATATTATTATGTCTTTATCCCGTGGGACTTTTAGGATAAAATGTATCCTATGACACTCCCGTAATCAAGACAAATCTAACGATACCTCATACATCAAAATCCATCAAGCCGTTTAGGCTACAGGTGGTCACAAAGGAAAAGACATACATACTTACATACACTCGAAAAACATTACCCTCCTTCTTTGGCAGTCGGGTAAAAAAAGGAAAGCCCGCCTCTCTGTCTGTAGAGACACTTTTATGAAAAAATATTTTTAAATTTTTAGTTTATTTTGATAACTTTTTTTAGGTTAATTCCGTTACATATTATTTTACTTTTAACAAAAAAGTTAGGTTAGCCTAAAAATACATCAGTCAAAAGTCACTTCTAAAATCAAATCAAACCAAAAACAAAGCAGTCATTTCACGAAGAGATAACATATCTATTGATTACTAACTGTGACGCATACACTAAACTACTTCTTAGTCCAATAAAGGAGTCTCCAAACACCTTTATAGAGCCAATAAATATAAAGTTTTGAATTCAAACCTGACAGAGTCTGAAAGTTCTCAGTTTACAGTTGCATAGAAGAAGTTATCCAAGCATGTGTTTGAACAGAACTATTGGTCCTATCTGAAATATATCTTTGTTTTAAATTGGAAATGCAAGAGTGAAACTCGTGTGGAACTTTTTAGTTATAGGTACCAAATAACTTTTAACTCCTGTAACGGGTCAATTTTTAGTTTAGAATATAATCTTTATTAACATGAAAAGTTAACATTACTGTAGATCTTAATTGTCAAAGTAATAGTAACACTAAAATTAATAACAAACACTTTTACAGGCTAGTAGCACTTTTATAAGTACACTAGCTGGCGCCTGTATGTTATTCCAGACTATAATCTACCTCTGTGCTAAATTTCATCAAGATCCGTTCAGCCGTTTTGGCGAGAAAGAGTAACAAACATCCATCATGAATAGGCATCTACAGTACTTTCAAAAGTTATTATGTCTATTGACCGGGACTGTAGCTTTAACATTTTGTTTTTTGACATTCAAAAGTGCCTGTAATGGTCTTATTGAAATAAATGATTTTGATTTTCAGCCTCATACACATTCGCATTTATAATATTAGTAAGATAGTAAAATACTTACTTTCGCACGGCTAGGACGACGATAGCGCCTGCAGCTGTTAGAATAGCAGCAAGTCCCGCGAAGGCAGCCGCTGTTGGAAACTTGGTCTCCGCTAGAGTGGTGCTCTCTGTGTTAATAAAAAAAATATATTATGTACTTATACATATCATAACATGACACATAAAACGACTGCAATTAAAAAAAAATCGTTGCCCCACTCTAGGAATTACTCCTGTATCGTGGGTGCGTTTACAAACATTTAAACTCACATACACAAACAGCCAGACCCGGAACAACAATCTGTAGGCCACAAATATTTGTTCCGTGCGGGAATCGAACCGACGATCGAGCCACTGCGCCAACCGTGTCGTCTAATAATCTTTGTATATCTAGGCGTTTTTTTTTTGGTTTCATGCCTCTAAAGGACCAACGGAACCTTTATAGGAACACATTGGTGTTCGTCTGTCTGTCTCTCTGAGATAGTTGGGAACCAGGAGACGGACATAGGCTAACTTTTATTTTAAAAAAAAGTGGGATATGAGGGAGAGCGAGGGAAGAAAATTGAAAACTTAAGGTAAGCAAAAACTACAGGTAGCAGGTACTATGTTATACCGAATTTAACGCGAGTGAAGCCGCGGGCAAAAGCTAGTATCGATATATTTTGAAATTCAATAGAACACAATACAAACAAAATGAAACCCGTTTCTACGACGCAGTTTTCTATTAATAATAGAGTTATATGATAAACAAACATAGCGCTAGAATGTCTTCCTGTTTTTCTTTCATTACGGATAGTGAAAAGTAAGTTATTATAAAATAACAATGGAATTGTTATGACGTATTACACCCGTCTGGTTATTATTATCTATGTTATCGTATAACGACTTGTGTTGATTATAAGAACAGCTACCCTACCATGACGCCTTAAAGCAGAACTTATTCCACTGAGGGAAAGAGATGGTGCTAGACACCCTGTATAGCTCTGTCTCTTTCCCTCAGTGGAATAAGTTAGGCCTACAGGTTTCCTTACGATGTCTAATTCACCGAAGCCTGTGATGGCTTTGTTTTTTTTAAGGGTGAGAAATCTTCAAATTACTGCTTTTGCTCTGGGATGAGCGGGGGGAGTGTCAGACTTTTGCTGACTAAACCAATCCGTGTTCCTTTTTTTGCCCTTTATGTTCCGGGGCCAAAGTATCTCTTTCGAACAACCAGCAAACTTGGATAGATTTATATAAACTTTTAGAAAAAACATATAAATTAAAAAAGTCACATTGATACTTGCCCGGGTTTGAGCCCACGAGCTCATGCACGAGAGGCGAGACTCTTAATGTGTAGGCCATTGTGACATTACATCAAGTATATTGCTTAATTACTTTCAAAATGACTAAAATACAGTTTTCGTAAATAGATTTCAAAATTCAGGCTACTATACAGAAAATTTTAACTGTACTAGTAAAACTTTGGATCCATGCAGAATCCGTATATTTGACCTCGTTCAAACCACAACCCAGTTGTCATTGAATATCGGGTGCATATTGACATTTAAAAACGTCAAAATTTCGAACGAATTGACGTAAGGAAGCGGACTAGCCAACTGTCAATTTTGACAGGAGAGTGTCATCGATCGATGTGAAAACAGAAAATAGTGAAACTACAAGGAACCAAGTGAAATGCCGGGTTATTTTTTTGACGGACCTGTTGGTCTAGTGGTTAGTGGCCCTGACTGCTGAGCCGGAGGTCGTGGGTTCGATTCCCACCCAGGACAAACTTTGTGTGATGAGCATGATTGTTTGTTCTGTGTCTGGGTGTGATTTATCTATATATGTATGTATTTATAAATTATATAAGTATGTATATGTATATCAGTTGTCTGGTTACCATAACACAAGCTCTGCTTAGCTTGGGATCAGATAGCCGTGTGTGAGTTGTCCCAAGATATTTATTTTATTATTTAGTATTATAAAGTTTATCCGTTTTAAGGTTGCTGTCTCCGATATACCTTGGCAGCAGGCTGGGCAGGGTATTTTTTTTTTAGAATGGAAATCATCAAATAACTTGGAAAGTGTGTCAGACTTATACAGAACCCTTATTTCACCCTTTATATTCTGGGGCTGCGGTATCTCTTTCGAACCACAACCCCAGCTGGCCTGACGGGCCCCTCTTTTTTGCGTACACCGATGACGTCATTAGTGAAAATACTGGGTTCTCGTGGAAGCCACAGGAGCAAAGCAGCTGGTAAAACCTAGTTCTAGACTATAAAGTTGAAGTTAGATGAGCGACTGTTTACGCTCAAGTTGAACTACTTCTAAAGAGTATGAAGACGCGTTTTATTATGATGGCAGACTATCTAAACTTGGCTTAACTGCGTGCTAAGGTTTCAACACATTCAGTTTCTATATTTCAGTCTTTTTAGGGTTCTGTACCTCAAAAGGAAAACATTAAACCCTTATTGGATCACTTTGTTGTTCGTCTGTCTGTCTGGCTGTCAAGACTTCAGAAACGCGTGGAAGTATCGAGTTGAAATTATAACCATATACTTTAATGGGTGGTACCTTAAAGCTGTAAATCAATCTTCTAAATTTACGCAGTCAACAAATATGACCGTTTTGACGCAAGATTGTACGAAACCCTCGATGCGCAAGGCCGACTCGCACTTGGCGGGTCTTTTTTTTATAAAGTCACTAGCTTCCGCCCACGACTTCGTCCGCGTGTCATAGTTACTTTGGACTAACGCTAACTTTAACACGCGTGATGATCAAAAAGAAAAAGAATGTCTTTCTCCCCCCTTTTCTTACTTTTATTTAGAATAGAATAGAATAGAAAAATATTTATTCGAAACAGACACAACACAACACCAAAAGAAAAAAAAAAAGGTACACAGAAAACATGGACAAGGTTGCGCTGAGCGTGCCCATAACGAAAGGGTTACCAACTCAGCATATGCTAGGCGTCTGACCCCCAACGCTGGTTTTCAGTTATTTCAAACTTAGCTTATGTCCGTCTCTAGGGTTCCAATTGTCTCTGTACCAAAATTCAACAAAATCGGTTTGGGAATGGCGTGAAGAGTAACAAACAAACAAACTCACTTTTGCATTATAATATTAGTACGGATTCCATCACTCTTACCTGCCCTCTTCTCCGCGTCTCGAAACACAAGGTCCCGCAGCAGCACAGGTTCTGAAGCACCCTTACTGTTGCGGGCTGTCACCGCCAGGTCCTCATCTTCCTCTAAAGACTCCACCGCTGTCCAGCTTATGTTGAACCAGACTATAAGATCTGAGGAGAAAGGAACTTTGTAAGAGAAAAAGTTATTTCAATGGGTTTTGTTTAATTTATTTAGATACTGATAGTCTAAGATCCGGCTGCAGAATCAGTGTACCTATCGAGTATTTGCTGAAAACCAAATTTTTACACATATTCATGATTAGGAGAATTTATATCCACCAGGTTGCCTATCAAAATGTGACCGCTAGTATTTTTAATTAAATTATTAATAATTCATAATCCGTAAGAAATTTCATTGACTTTTTTTTTCAATGAAATGTCGTCTACTTTACGGCAACATCTATAAAGACTCTGAAAAATTATGGTTGCCGTTGCGCACCTGGCCGCACCTCTTCGCAGCCAGGTATACACAGGTATGAATTTGTTACATTTATACACCCACAACGTACATTTATAATTTATATATCAAATTAAAGCTAATTTTTTTCTGTATATTATTATATACGGTTGCTTAATTAAATCTGGCCGCCAATAAGGGTTGCTGGCTAATAAATATAGTAAATATTAAAAGTAGATTGAAAGAGAGCTAGCGCGTAACACCACTAGTCAGACGAGGATAGCGATTGCCAGCTGTCGGACGGTTTAAAGCCATTGCGCATGCGTCAGATGTTAGTGTTCTCAACCTCCGATTCAAACAATAGTAGGCACGACTCAAAATAATAAATACTCTAAAAGAAACGTCTTTCTTTTCTAAAATAAAAATTAAAAAGTCAATGACAAATTTAAAAATTACAAAAAAAAAGAATATTGATGATGAATAAAATCAAGGTTACTTATGTAAAAACATTGTGTTGTACAAGTACTGTATGAAATTATGTACACGTGTTAGAAGTTATACTTCTTTGACGTACCTACTTATAGAAAAATAATTATAAGTAGGCTAATATTTGAATTTTGTCACCATAATCAATATCAGTTCAGCACACAACACTTTCTCGTTCATGTTTACAAACACGATCAAGGAAACAACAACAGAAAACAAAACTGACAAAATACAACAACCTCAATGATTTATTTTGGTTTAATACTATCTAATTTTTGACATTAAAAAAAACATTGATTCAGGATATTGATGAATATTTAATTGAGGTGCCAGGCTGTTTATCGTCCACCTTATGAAGCATCCACGTGTATTATATTTAAATCTGCATCTGTTATCTGTAATTAGAGTAAAAAATACTTATTACTTACACTTTGTTTAAAGTAAAATAATAAATTGTTTTTTTTTGTGTTATTATCTTAATACTACGCGCTGCTCAGCACCTGTTGGTCGTAGCGGGATGTTATATAGCCTATAGCCTTCCTCAAGAAATGGACTAGGAACCAACACTAAAAGAATTTTCCAATTCCAACCAGTAGTTCCCAAGATTAGCGCGTTCAAACAAACAAACAAACAAACTCTTCAGCTTTATAATATTAGATTAGATAACATAAATGATAAGGGTTTAAATGTACTTATGTAATTTGATATTTAGTCCATTTATTGTTTTCTTTACATAAAATTATATTTTTAAATATTTCTTAAACACATAATTTGATATTATTATTATACTGTTTGATATCCAAATAAACAGATAAAAAAATTAAGCAAGTGTTTCTTTCACTGAACTTACCAATAGAACATTTCTTGCATGATATCCTTTGCGACAGTAATATTATTATATATTATCTTTCTTCATTCTCCTTCGGTCTCATCATAGCAAATAATGTGCTATCTATACATTCTATAACACCGGGTATGTTAGTTTTCTTATAAAACCTAAAATAAATAACATTTTAAATAAGTACTAGTACACCTAAATAATGTAATCAAGGGTTTAACAAAGGTGTAAGGTTTAAAAGATATGCAATGTCTGCAAGCAGTCATTTGTGACCGTACAATTTACTTTCACACTGAGCTGATAAAAGATGTAGTTCGGGATAGGTACTGAATTCAATAATTTGGTCACAAAACTTACTTTATAATGCTGTAATATTATAGAAAAGTTACCTGTAATTTTTATTAGTTGTGTATGTAGTTGTGTTAAATATAGTGGCATCAGAAGCTGAACCAGGCCAACAGGCTACTAAATTCATATTTCATCATTTTACATCACACAGCTTATATTAGGGGATCCCTTTCAATTTCTAAATTCTCCAGTCTCTGAACCTAAGAAAAGAATTGAATTGTGTTAACAAAAATTTATATAGTAAAACCTAATCCCATCCCCTACTAAATAACACATGGGTGATGAAATAAAATTATTATATGATTTACAAGGTACCAATGAAACAAATAAATACTGCTATAACATACAAAAACCTGATGATTTAGATACACCAACAAAGTCAGTCACTGGTATTAGCATTGTCCATAATGCGTAAAATAGTAGTCACTATGAGTTGGTGAAAAGGATGTATCATGTATACCATAAGTAAAATGCGTAATGAATGGTGTTGTTTTGGTTGTCTCAAATGAATATTATGCGGTAAGACATACACATACCTGGCTCCTTGGCTTCGACATGTAAACTTTGGAAATCTAACTTGGAATTCATTATTATCGAAGATACTAAAATGATCCATCATCAATTTATATCTTCATTGATTAGAACCACTTTCTTCAACTGGTTCGGAGTTACTCCAGCCCAAAAATCTTTCAAAATCACTTGATTCACTATCTGAACAAGATATTTTACATTTTTGTGGATAGCCGACCGAAATCGAACAGTAAACACATTGAAAAAGGCTCGTAACTTTGACAGTTCGTTGACATTTATACTTTTATAAAAACACCAAAATAATATTCATTTATTCACACTGTTTAATTGTACTCTTATGAAACACGTGCTATAAATATAAAAATACTAGAAAGTAGATTTTATACAAGTTGAACGTATGTTATCGATCTTCATGCCACCTAGAACTAACTTCACACGATGAATCCACCAGTGTGACCAACTACAAATTAGAGATCCTGCCCAACTTAGGCAAAAAAACTGACAAATCCTGCCAAAATCGAAAGCACAAAATGCCAATGTAATTTAATAAAACTCCAAAAATTTAAAATAAATAGACACATTATTTTTTGGAGTTTTATTTAAAATAATTGATCTTAAAGTCTAAAACTGAACTGAATTAAATTATACATTCGTATTAACATCGAATTCTTCTTGATCACTTTCTTTATACATCGCTTTTGTCATTTTGTCAACAAAAGTGCCAGAGAGTAAAATAAAGGGCTAAACCTGCCAAAATGCAGGTTCCTGCCACATATGGTCACACTGGATACCACCTAGAACTAACTTCAATGTGTCGCTGTAGTACCAAATCACTCTCATCAATTTTCTCCATCGCCCCAAAAGAAGTATAACTTCAAAAAGATTTAATTTTATTCAAGTATTACATTTATTTTACATATTCATCAATCATCAGTTTAAGCAAATTATGAATTTTTAAAATGTATTTTATACTTCCATGACTCTTTTTTAAAAATCTGAATCATCGGAGCTCTCAGTCACACTATCATCGCAGGTATCACTTTCCTCAGAAATATCGGTATCGTCATTATTATCGGAAGGCTTGTTCGTGGAATCACACAGCACATTCTCAACTTGCGCTGGAGTTGAATCTCCCAGGAACCATGTTGGTTTTAAAAAACCATCTAACAGCAGCCAGCCATTATTTTCCGCGCTGAACTTGATGCAATCCCGCTCAGTAGCATTTAACCACATCGAATTAACAAAGATGGTCCGCAATAATTTTTCCTTTAAAGATTTCCAGCATGGTGGAATGTGCGAGATTGATAATTTTTCGATGCACAAATAAAACAGCAATATATTATGTTGTGTACGTACTCCAAACAGCGTGGTTTCGAACTTAAAATAAAAATCACAACTGATCCGTTGAGAACACTAACATCTGACGCATGCGCAATGGCTTTAAACCGTCCGACAGCTGGCAATCGCTATCCTCGTCTGACTAGACAGTGGTGTTACGCGCTAGCTCTCTTTCACTCTACTTTTAATATTTACTATATTTATTAGCCAGCAACCCTTATTGGCGGCCAGATTTAATTAAGCAACCGTATATAATAATATACAGAAAAAAATTAGCTTTAATTTGATATATAAATTATAAATGTACGTTGTGGGTGTATAAATGTAACAAATTCATACCTGTGTATACCTGGCTGCGAAGAGGTGCGGCCAGGTGCGCAACGGCAACCATAATTTTTCAGAGTCTTTATAGATGTTGCCGTAAAGTAGACGACATTTCATTGAAAAAAAAAGTCAATGAAATTTCTTACGGATTATGAATTATTAATAATTTAATTAAAAATACTAGCGGCCACATTTTGATAGGCAACCTGGTGGATATAAATTCTCCTAATCATGAATATGTGTAAAAATTTGGTTTTCAGCAAATACTCGATAGGTACACTGATTCTGCAGCCGGATCTCGTACTATGAATACAGTAATAAAAAACAGGAACAGAAAATAGATCTAAAGAAATTTCTTCCAGCATACCTGCGAAGGGAGAGTAAATAAAAAGAGATGAGAGATGTAGATACAGTGCGTAAAAAAAACAGAAAATAGAATAAATGAAAACACAAGCAAATAATGACTCAATACAGGCCAGGCAATTAGAAGGTTACAGGCACTTTTTTTTAAAGAGTAAATGATGTCGTGAAGTCTGATAGACATTACAAGAGACAGTCCCACAAAAACGCTCACCCTTCGCCACTTCCTAGTGTTTTAGCTGGGAAGAAGAAGTGGCGGAACAGACTCCCCAGCAACAGAATGGAAGAAAAATACGTGTTGCGCCGACCCCGATTGGGACAAGGGCAGGAAAATGATGATAATGACTATCAATCAAGTTGGAGTGAATCGGTTTCATTGCAGGCAAGTGTGCTTCATTCTAGGCCACATCATCGCTTCACATCGGGCGAGATTTAGCCAAATGCAAGCCTATTCAGTATAAAAAAAAAACTTGAATATTTGCACATCCGTTGGTTGTTTATTAACAGCATAAATGACGTTTTGACAATAGGGGGACCTACCTACGTGGTCAGCATTTTACTAAAATTTTGTAACATATCAAGCAAAATAAATGAAACCCTATTCTAGATTACAGTACATACACATGGTCACATCTGTCGAATATTTCATTCCATTTCATTATTGTAAATGGACATTTGGATATCAATATCATATTGATTTTGGTCTGCAAAACCAATTACCAGCATGCGACGCCATTTTAAAGTATTCAGGTGCGTTTTGTTACTATCCTTTCATGGTTCGTGAAATGAGGAACTCGTGGTGCCTTTAATAACTGCCGCTCGAGACGGTCTTCAGGTTAAGCCGTGTTTGCCAAGGTCGGTCTGCGGATGGATGACCATATTCTATTACATACCGAGATTCCTGCCCCGCCCCGCATTAAACCAAAAGGTGGTGCGGTGCTGCACCCGTCAATTATCGTTTTCTCCAATACTTTCACAGTATTGGCTGCGTCTTCCTAATATAACGAGTATTTGTCATAATCTGCCTAGCCTTTTTGGAGTTTATTCCTTTAGAATCGATTTTCATTATAAGGCGCCCGGTATGAGAAAAATCCGAGGGGTAAAACCTACTAAAGTAACGAAAATGTGTCACCTTTAGTGCGCAACTTTCTAATTTGGCTGTGAGTGTATTAAGACGTACATATGGTATGCTGTATAGGCGACTATACCTATATACTATATGTTATTGAGCTTGTTTGTTTCTATCAGTGTCGATGTATTTATATTGCTATTTTTTTCATTAATTTGTGAATTTACCCTTTCATATGATATTAATCTTTTTTCAGTTGAATGAATAAACTCTTTTTGCGTATGGTTAGATACTCGTACTTAAGGAGTAAACTCCAGTCGTGCGTCGGAGCTGACACACACACTTTTTTCAAACTATGTTCTGGTTGGCTCCCAGTCTAACCGAATGCAGCTGAGTACCTGTATTTTACATGAAATGACTGTCTATCTATCTTTACAACCCAGTTAGTGCGACACCCTTTAGTAAGACCTTTTGTCAGACTGTTAGGCCACTGACCACTTGTAACGACAGTTAAAGATCTACAAATGACAATGGGACCAACAGATTAATGAGCTTTCCGAGATACGGAGGAATCTTGGTATGTAATGGGCGGCAACCCGTCTTTGAACCAACCTAAGCAAACGCGGCTTAACGCAGCTATTATTTATTTATTTATGCACACACATGATACATAACAGGACATTAGATTAAGACAGAAGAGCACAAAGGTACTGCTTATTTCTTTAGAAATTTCTTCCAGCAGACCTGCGAGAGGAAAGTTGAATGAGATATGTATGACACAGTGTGTGGAAAAGATAAAACAGGATTATTTAAAATTATCACAAATATTACACATATAAAAATAAATACTGCGATAGTAAATTATACAGTGTGGAATTTTGTGATGCCACGTCCTGAAGGGGAAGTACTCTTAATACTTTAGGTATATTTACCATTTTTTGTAAATTATCAAATTAATTTAAGATTTCATTGTTTTGCTTTCATTTAACTTATGAAGTTTGTTAAAGAGATTTCATTCTTATTGACCCTAACGATCGATGCAATAAAAGTACAGCTACCCTACCATGACGTGTTAAGCAGAACTTATTCCGCTGAGGGAAAGGGACAGAGCTAAACAGGGTGTCTAGCACCATCTCTTTCACTCAGTGGAATAAGTTCTGCTTTAAGATGTCATGGTAGGGTAGCTGTACTTTTATTGCATCGATCGTTAGTAGGCCTACAGGGTGCAACTTTTACAGATTTAAGATGGTTCGAATGCCGTTTTCTTTCTTTTCAAAAATATATAATATTTGAGTAAATTTTACTATCTAACTAAAGTATTAAGAGTACTTCCCCTTCAGGTGGTATGACCAAATTCTACCCTGTATACCTAAAATATAATTATGTAGAATATTACAGTCTGTAAAGAGAAGAGGTAGGCTCTTTGACTTGCTTTTTAAAGATAAATAAAGTTTAAGAGTCTCGTTTGTTAGGCGGTAGTGAGTTCCACAAACGTACTGCAGGAACAGAGATTTATGCGACAAATCAAAACTTACCAAGAAAATTAGCAGTGGTATTCCCCAGCACCCTGGTATTTTCTCCCATCACGTCCAACGTGAAGTGTTGGTTAAGGCCTCCGTCGTAGCCAGCTGCACATTTGACGGAGAGGTGTGGTTCGTTGCGCAGGAGCAGACGCTTGGCTGTGCAGTTCCGCGGGGGTGACGGCCGAGCTGGTGAAAAAACGACTGTTAGAATATTGACTTTTCGTTTTAATTAAAAACTTACATCCCTGGTGCTAGGACTCGTGTATTTTTAAAGGTCATAAAATAGATGAGGTTTTCATGTCGACGGTATTTTTTTTCCAACTACCGTTGTATGTAGGAAAACCAATCGTGGTTTTTCCGTGATAGGCTTAATTTGTTTTTTAACCTGCTGTATTTAGTTCGCAATATGTACCGTTTATGGCCTATGTCCGTCTCCTGGTTTCCAACTATCTCTGTACCAAAATTCATCAAAATCGCTTTTATAATATCCTTATCCTTACTTAATATTATAAAAGCGAAAGTGAGTTTGTTTGTTTGTTTGTTTATTTGTTTGTTTATTTGTTACCTCTTCACGCTTTAATGGCTAAACTGATTTTGATGAATTTTGGTACAGACATAGTTGGGAACCAGGAGACGGACATAGGCTAATATTTTTTTTTGAAAAAAGTGGGATGTGAGGGAGAAAGAAATGGGAAAACTTAGCGTTGCTATTACAAATCAATAAGGCGCAAGGGGAACTGTGTTACCCAAAATTTAACGCGGGCGAAGCCGCGGGCGAAAGCTAGTTAGTAATAATTATCAGATAGTCTCTCAATGTCTGCATAAAATGAAAGAGGGTTTCTAAAAATCTTCAACCACTCAATCAATCCAACTTCGAAATAGAAATCTCAACGGCCTTCAATTTATCAAACTTCATCGGAGTTTGGCAGATATTACCTAGGAATTAAGGTACAGTCACAGACACGGATATTTGACAACTACGGTCGTCGCAGCTTTCTTTTCTTCCATATTTCTCATTGCCCGTTATTAATAATAAATAAATAAATATCTTGGGACAGCTCGCACACGGCTATCTGATCCCAAGCTAAGCAGAGCTTGTGTTATGGTAACCAGACAACTGATATAAATACTTATATAATTTATAAATACATATTATAGATAAATCACACCCAGACACAGAACAAACAATCATGCTCATCACACAAAGTTTGTCCTGGGTGGGAATCGAACCCACGACCTTCGGCTCAGCAGTCAGGGCCACTAACCACTAGACCGACAGGCCCGTCGATATTACACCAAAGATCGTTCAAAACTAAACATCCTGTCTATCATCACCTGCCTAGCCTTTTCCCAACTATGTTGGGGTCGGCTTCCAGTCTAACCAGATGCAGCTGAATATTTTGAGCTCAATATTTTACATGGAACGGTTGCCTATTTGACCTCCATAACTCAGTTAGTACTGGGTAATACGATACCCCTTGGTAAGACTGGTTGTCAGACTTTCGTGACACTGACTACCTGTAACGACAAAGATCTACTAATGATAGACGAGACCGTCGGCTTCATACGCTAGATCACACTGTTCAATGCGAAACAGAAAGATGAAACGAAAATAAGTGGCTTGCTTTCTATGAGAGAGAGAGAAACACGCGCACGCCGCATGGCTTAGAACTGTAGCAAAAAGTGTCGTTACAACTTTTGGTCATAATTTTTTCTTTTCTTTTGCAACGCGCGATAAGGAACTTCGTTCCAAAAACAAATATAAAATAGTGACACTGACTGTACGTAGTAAATTAATAATTTCACCAAGTTAATTAAAACATTCCAGTTTTCCTAAATTGATCGGTGACCCGCAATCAAACGTTCCCGTTATAAAATACGGTCGAAGTTTTGCAATCGGTACTCCGAATCGTATACGGGTTTACGGCGAAACTTACACTACAAGCAAGTCCTCATTTCAACTGTTTTGAATGCGATCCGTTTTTCTGTTCCGTTTTAGTTACGGCTTTTAGTGTTCTCAGAGTTTGTGGAGTTTCTGTAAAGTTAGTTTGGAAAGTAAAAGATGGTATGCTTTTTTGGTTTTATAAAGGACTAGCTGTTCCACGCGGTTTCACCCACGCTGCTCAGCACCTGTTGGTCGTAGCGTGATGTTATATAGCTTATAGCCTTCCTCAAGAAACGGGCTATCCAACACTAAAAGAATTTTCCAATTCCAACCAGTAGTCCCTGAGATTAGCGCGTTCAAACAAACAAACAAACTCTTCAGCTTTATAATATTTTATGTAAGTATAGATTGATAACTGCGAGGACTACACTTGACGATACGGTTAGCGCAGCGGTTTAGCGATTGGATGCTACGCCGCGTGTCGCGGGTTTGATCGCGCACGGAACAAATATTAATACGACCTTCAGATAGTTGTTACTAGTCTGGCTATTTTTGCATGCGAGTTTAAATGTTTGTAAACGCATTCACTATACAGAAAGAAATCTTAGTGTATCTGCTTAGATTGGAAGCTGGCCATAACTTATTCGATGTACAAAAATATTTTTTGCAAAAAAAATGACCGACTTTTTTATTTCGGAATTTTTAGTATAATCATATTTCACACATTTTTTTATCAAGTATCCATTTTTTTACTACTAAAATATATAAGCAGATCATCCATATAGCCATGAAAGAAAAAAAATATGTAGATATTATAGCCGATAACTCAAAAACTATCCGAGCAATATCAATAAAATTGATACGGAACTTCGAAAGTATACCATTTCATACAAAAACAAAAGAATTATGAAAATCGGTCCACAGTTGGACGGTCAAATATAGAACCTCCTCCTCTATTGAAGTCGGTTATTTATTTATTTGGATCTCCTACCAACCTACACAATACCATGGGTTGTTTTAAGTGTGTTCTTTCAATAATAGAAGACCACAGCACATATAACTATAGCACGGCCAACGAGAAGCGATACCAAATGTAAACAAAACCCATGCTAAAACCCCATCTAAAATGGCCGCCCGAATAATGGCGAACCCTTAACGACCGAAGTCTTAACGTTGTCATGTTTTTGCCGGGAGAAAGAGACATTACGACAAAGGCACAAGATGGAAAGAGCTAAATATTAGATTGTCAACGCCACAGTTGTTCTTTAGGTTAATGACCTTTCGTATCGCTTCTCGTTGGCCGTGCTATAGGTGTTAACACAAAAATATTTATAGAAGTGAAAATTGAAAACTATTTTAAAATCATAACAAATCGGGAAAGGCATATAAGCTTTGCTTAAGCGTGTGTTTTATAAACTAAAATCGTTACTAATATTATAAAAGCGAGTAAAGTAAGTTTGTTTGTTTGTTACGTCTTCACGCCTACACATGGCTAAACCGATTTTGATCAATTTTGGTACAGAGATAGTTGGGATCCTGGAGACGAACATAGGCTGACTTTTAAAAACAAATTTAGAAATGAGTTCGAAAGTGGGGAAAAAAGGGAAAACTTAGCTTTGCTATTACAATAAATAAGACGCTATGGCATAGACTACAAGTAGCAGGTCAGGATTCCTGCAAATCAGGAAACTGTGTTACCCCGAATTAAATGCGAGCGAAGCCGCGGGCAAAAGCTAGTAATTATTATTACTAAGATCGACAACAGTCTATACATAACCAAGTAATGCTTCAACAAACTCCTCCATGTTGACGTACCCTTTCAGAGGCAAGCAGACCCTCGTGTTTTCCTAACATTACGCCCTCAGTTTGAAAATACACATCCATATAGGAATGTGTATTTTCGAACTAACGTTATGTGAGGCCTGTTTGATTCCTAGTTTATTCCCATGAACATACATAAATATATGTATGTCACAGTAAGATAGTTTTAGATGTGATACAGTTAAGTATATTAAAAAAAAAAAACGTTGCTCCTACACTAGGAATTTCTCCTGTATCGTAGGTTAGGACAAACATTTTAACTCACATACCCAAACAGCCAGACCCGGAACAACTATCTGTAGGCCATACAAATATTTGATCGGTACGGGGATAGAACCTTCAACATGCAGCGCGGCAGCCGATCGTTCAGCCACTGCGCCAACTGTGTCGTCATAATTATGCATCATGACTGCCTAGAATGAGGTCAACTTTTTTGCGGTTGGGAAATCCTTACTAATATTATAAATAATATAAGCGAAAGTGAGTTCGTTTGTTTGTTACCTCTTCACGCATTAATGGCTAAACCGGTTTTGATGAATTTTGGTACAGATAGTTGGGAACCAGGAGACGGACATAGGCTAATTTTTATTAAAAAAAAGTGGGATATGAGGGAGAACGATGGAAGACAAGGGAAAACTTAGCGTTGCTATTACAAATCCATCAGGCACAAGAGCAAAATCTGCAGGTCTGCTTGGTGTGTTATACCGAATTTAACGCGAGCGAAGCCGCGGGCGAAAGCTAGTCATCAATAAATTTCCTTGCTCTAGGCGAAGCGCGGGGGAATGTCAGACTTGTAATGACTAAAACTCATCCATGGTTCTTCTTTTCCCATCGTGTTCCAGGGCCGCGGTATCTCTTTCGAACAACCCGTAACCCTGGCGGGATAATTTTACATTTAAATGGGGGTTTTTTGGCTGTATAAAAAAGTGTTTTATAATTAAATAAAAACTAAAAAAAAAAACAATAATATTATATTTTTTATTTTGACGGGCCTGTTGGTCTAGTGGTTAGTGGCCCTGACTGCTGAGCCGGAGGTCGTGGGTTCGATTCCCACCTAGGAAAAACTTTGTGTGATGAGCATGATTGTTTGTTCTGTGTCTTGGTGTGATTTATCTATAATATGTATGTATTTATAAATTATATAAGTATGTATTATCAGTTGTCTGGTTACCATAGCACAAGCTCTGCTTAGCTTGGGATCAGATAGCCGTGTGTGAGTTGTCCCAAGATATTTATTTATTTATTTTATATAGGTAACTTTCTCAAGATTATAAATCACCTTTAAATTACAACCTTCCGGGATATAGTTATATCCCTGTTATATCCCTGGGGATAAAAGTTAGCGAAGTAACGACATTGAGTGAATGGCCGCAGTTTACGGTCCCAGTTGCCGAAGTGGTTGAACTATCGGCTACTGCGCTGCATGTCGCGTGTTTGATTCTCGCAATTTTATTTTTGCAGATTGGTAGTCATCAAATAACTTCACCCGAGCAGAGTAAGGGTGAGTGTCAGACTTTTACTGACTAAAATCCACCGAAATTCCTTCTTTTATCCTTTTAAGTGCCGGGGCTGCGCTATCTCTTTCGAATAACCCCCAACCATAGTCGAGTTTCGTATGGGACTATATTAATATTACAAAAATATATATTAACATATTATATTATATTGTTACTAGCTGTGCCCAGCGGTTTCACCCGCTGAGGTTTAGGGGTGAGAAAAATAAATTTTAGCCGATTCTCAGACCTACCCAATATGTACCCAAAATTTCGTTCAAATCGGTCGAGCCGTTTTGGAGGAGTATGGGAACGAAAACTGTGACACGAGAATTTTATATATTAGATTAAAAACTCTAGCAATTTTTGCTTTTACTCTGGATGCTCATAATGTGCTCGTTTTTCTACATCGTTCACATAATTTTATTATTATGTTTTATTCATCATCGTTTTCAACATGAATGTAACCGTGATTTTGTAAAAATATTATGATTTAAAAGGGTGTCTATGTAGTTTCTTGCCCATTCTTCTCAATAGAAATCTACATTTGGGAATGGGCAACTACATTACTTTCACAATTGATTATGTATTGTGATTGGAAATGTAGCAGCATCTTTTTTTTTTGTTTTTATGACTTTCCAAAGTGCGCTATTTGAAATAAATGCTTTGAGTTTGAGATTATTATATACAAAATGGCAAATTTCGATTTTAAAATTTTTTAAAGTTGTCGATAGATACCGCACACAGCACTATACGTTGTTTTTATTTGCAGCGTTCATTTCCTTAAATTATGTATTGAATACCGCCCCTATTTAAATTGTTTTCACAATTTTACATCACTTTATTTTAACAGTTTTGTTTTAGCCATTCGGCACCTTTGATTTTTAGCCGACTTCAAAAACGAGGAGGTTCTATGTTTGACCGTTTTTTGTTTTTGTATATTCACCGGTTACTCCGCCAATTGTGGGCTGAATTAAAGAATTCTTTCTTTGCTCGAAAGGGTAAACTTCCGATGTGGTCCCCTTTTTAATTTTATTTTTAATATTGCTTTGTTAGTTTATGGCTCATCGTTAATAATATCCTTATTAATATTATAAAACCGAAAGTGAGTTTGTTTGTTACCCCTTCAC
This sequence comes from Ochropleura leucogaster, assembly GCA_958449745.1. Lineage (NCBI taxonomy): Eukaryota > Metazoa > Arthropoda > Insecta > Lepidoptera > Noctuidae > Ochropleura > Ochropleura leucogaster. The sequence continues at coordinate 2,363,111 of OY288222.1, read as the reverse complement.
GCTTTAATGGCTGAACCGATTTTGATGAATTTTGGTACAGATATAGTTGGGAACCAGGAGACGGACATAGGCTATTTAAAAAAAAAGAGTGGGATGTGAGGGACAAAGAGGGACGAAACGGGAAAACATAGCGGTACTATTACAACTCAATAAGGCGCTAGCCGCGGGCAAAGGCTTATTTATTTTTCTTCTATGTCTATATGGATAATTTGTATGAATATATTTTAGTAGCGATGGAAAAATAATAAAAGATAAGAAAAAAATAATTATTTGACTTCCAAAAACAAACTCAAACTTGGAAAATAAACTCAAACTATATTTCCGGAATTCGGTGTCAAAAAATCAGCAAAGCAAAAGTCACCGACTCCCGGAAGGAAAGTTATTTTCTACATTTTAGTTTCACTTTGTTGTATGTCTGTATGTCAAGGTCCTTTATCTCGGGAATGAGTCAACATATCCAGTTTAAATTATAACCATACATCCTTTGGCATCTTTGTGCTGTCAACCATGCTGTTTGTGTCGCCATTTTGCACGGTTTTTGGAACGAAGTTCCTTATCGCGCGTTGTGAAAGGGGGCTAGACGGAAAAAATTCTTACGAAAAGTTGTCACGACACTTTTTGCTATTACAAGCTGTGCGGCGTCGCATGTTTCTCTGTCTGTCTCTCTCTCTCTTATAGAAAGAAAGCCAGATATTTTCAATTCTATAGGAACTTCGTTCCATCCGGGTGTCCCTTGACACCTCTAAATTTTTTTTAGTTTATTTTTAAGTTAGTTTCTTGAAGTTATTTTTTTTTAACATTAAACTATTTTAATATTGATTCAGAAGGCCTGTTGTCACATTATAATAAGTTACAAGTAAAAACGGGAATAATTATTGTATGGATTTCAGTCTACCTTAATTTTTAAAACGCATTAACACGTATTTCTAAATTATATTTACTTTGAAATTAAAATGTATAAAATTAATACGGTACTCAGATTAAGTAAATACTATTGGCTTCCTAGAATTTACAATATTAAATTATAATTTCAATACAAACATGAAATTTGTATGGTAAACCGATCGGAAACAAAATGGCGGCTACCATTAACATTTATTTGAAATGAAACCAATCAAACGATAGTGTGTTTATTCGATTGACTTTGTGTTGGATTGCCAATTTTTAAAAGGACACTTTTGTTTGATAGTTCGTTACTGTTTTTATTAATCACTTAGTTTTTACCAATGAATGAGCAATAATTTTAATAGGATTTGATAGATAATGATGTTGGTACAGTGGGGGGCACAATTGGAGAGGCAAAATTACAACGTAACAGCTTGACGTTTAGTTTGACTTACGACCTTATATTTTCAAGCATATAGTCGTTGTCGTCAACAAGTGATTGTAGCTCATAATTTCAACTTATAAATTAGAGTCAGGAGTCATCCACAGACGTAATCTTTCGGGTGGGAAATTATCAAATACGCTGTGGGCGAAGCGAATGAGAGAGATTTGTACTGCATGCGTGTATTTCTTGCTTATATTCCAGGCACACCTCAAAAAGATGTCAGATTGGGGTGGGAAATCATCCCTTCCCCCGCTTTGGGCGAAGCGGGGGGGCGTGTCAGACTTTTACTTACTAAAACCCACCCATATTCCTTCTATTGCCCTTTACGTTCCGGGGCCGCGGTATCACTTTCGAACAACCCGCAACCCCGGCAAGCGGAGGCTCTGGCAAGCCCCTCTGAATCATTAAAGCTTGAGGTTGTGTATTAATTGGTTTACACACACATGTTGAACTTTTTGAGTTTCAAACCCTAACCTAATCTATTTTAAAACCACCCGTAGCAGCTACTTTAGTTTATCTGTACTATATTAACTAATATACTAAACGCTAATTAGCCCCAAAAATACAACAGCGAACTCGATAAACAACAAGATTTAAACACCCAATACCTACTTGGCGAGAACACGGTGCGAACATTCGATAGGCTATAAAATTAGTAATTTCCTCCGTTATTTGCCCCGCTATAAAGTCGATTAAATTCTCTATTTTACGAGCAACTACGTGCGACTTCACTAGTGGCGCGGGACCGTGTTCGGCATTCCTTAATGTCAGATTCTTGATGAAAATTACTGCATTTTTGTCGACGGTTGGGGAGGTATATTTAAATTGTTTGTTTTTTCGTGAAGGATGCATTGTGTGGGTGTAACAGTTTATTTCACTGGTTTTGTTTTGTTCTATTTGGGAGTATTTGTTGAACAAACTTGAAGAACGTTTGCTTTTTAGGCTTCCCTAACACAAAAGGAAAAAAAGGGAACCCTAATATGTTCACTCAGTCGTCTGTCTGTCTGTCAAGACCCTTTATTGTTAGAAAACCGTGGAGGTATCAAGTTGAAATTAAACCTATATACTCAAAACCTATACAACATTATTTTTAGTATATGCGAAACCTGAATATAGTTTGTTCAGAATAAGTAACTGAATCGATTCCAATCATTTTTACACCATGTTATATTTTTTCCCAAAAAAAATAAAAAAGTTTATAATATGTACACCATGCGACACTAAGTACCTATTCGCAAGGGCACAAAACACCCGGCCGGACCTCGGCAAAAAAAAATGCGCGCGAGTCACGCTCGCGCCGCAGGGACGCCGTGCGCCGTTGGTGACAGTGTATTTGTACGGAAATCCAGGTAACATAACAAGCTTATAACTTTGTGATTTTTCATGATACAGTTTTGAAATTTTGTACATAGAGTCTTTATATAAATATACTGGACAGTTGTTTCGGCTTTCGCATAAACTAAAAATGATGTTGTTTATTTAGTAGTTAATTAATTAGAAAAGATAATAACGTCATAAATAAAAAAAAGACGACACGGTTGGCTAACTACGTGTCGCGGGTTCGATCCCCGCACGGAACAAATATTTCTAAGACCTACAGATAGTTGTTTAGGGTTTGGCTGTTTGTGTATGTGGCTTTAAATATTTGTAAGCGCACCCACGACACAGGAAAACTTCCTAATGTGGGGCAACGTTTTTACAAAAGAGAAAAAAAATACTAATTTATTAATTTGATTACTTTTACTGCCGCTTAGCGGCCATTTTACGTATATAACAGGACTTGTACACTATTTACAATTGGCTACCGCCAGCGACGAGCACGAGTTTACACTAAGCGTTTAGTCTACAGTATGGCCTAAATGCTGTAATAATATAAACAACCCAACAAATACAAAGTTTGATAAATTACATCCAAATTTTTTTAATATTCTGCAAGACAGGGCAAGAAATATCCAATTTCTATTATCATAAAATTTTCTTCTTATTTTCAGCCAATTACAATGCTGTTTTCATACAAAATGTCGGAGGTTATTTTTTAATTAACTCAGGCAACAAGCAGAGGACGGTCGGAGTTCAATATATTATTTTAGGATAATTCTTTTCCTTAGAAAAACAAGCCTATTAGCGTTCCTCTTCATAATGGCCGAAAAAAGTTAAAAAGGACGATGGGAACGAGGATCGTGGAAGAAAGGGAATTCGTTGTTTTAGAAAACGTTTTGTTTTGTTCATTGTTTTTTGAAGATATTGGGTATCGATATAGAAATATGATTTATTCAATATTAAATAGACTTTTAAACTTTTACAACAAGAGAGAATCCTTACTAATATTATTAAAAGGAAAGTGAGTTTGTTTGTTACATCTTCACGCCTAAATGGCCAAACCAATTATGATGAATTTTGTTACAGAGAAAGTTGGGACCCTGGAATCGGACATAGGTTAAATAAAGTGAGAAAAGGGGGAGAAAGAGATAAAAAAGGGAACAAAAGATTTTTTTTTTTCGATCATCACGCGGGTTAAAGTTAGCGTTAAGCCCAAAGTCGCGGGCGGAAGCTAGTTCATTGTATATTACTAGCTTTTGTCCGCGGCTTCGCGGCGTTAAATTTGGGGTAACACGGTTCCCCTTTCTTGATTTGCAGGTACCTGCTACCTGTAGTTTTGCCCTTGCGCCTTATTTATTGTAATAGCAAAGCTAAGTGCTCTTTTTCTTCTGTCTTTCTCCCCCAGTTCTCCCTTTAATTAAAAAAAAATTGCCTATGTCCGTCTCCAGGGTTCCAACTATCTCTGTACCAAAATTCATCAAAATCGGTTTAGACATTAAAGCGTGAAGAGGTAACAAACAAACAAAGTCATTTTCGCTTTTATAATATTAGTAAGGATTGCACTTGGCCACAGGTAAGAGTTAAAAGTTGTGTGTCTTGGCACATCTATTTTTTTCTATACTCCATGTTAACTTTTCCGGGTCAGCGCTGACTTGATGGTGTTCTGACCATCAGTTTTATGGAGCTTGACTCTTGAATGATGGGAGGGCAAGGTGTTTTAATGTCTTAAAGTTAATTAGTCTCTCAAATAGGAAGGTAAATTATTCGAAATAATTTCTTTTAAAGAATGTACTCAGCTTCTCATTATGATTGAGGTATCGTATAACATAAAATTGACGACGACGAAAGACATTTTGATTTTTAAGCGATTGTTTGGTAAATATGCAGTCTGCTTAGTGTGAAAGTGTTTATCTTCAACTATTTAGGTTTCTGTCAATTGGGCATCAAATAATATTTAATACCAAATTTAAAAGAAAAAATATGTAACACTAGCTTCCGCCCACGAATTCGTCCGCGTGGCATAGTTACTTTGGGCTAACGCTTAGTTTAACCCGCTTGATGATCGAATAAAAAAATATCTTTCTCTCCCTTTTTCTCCCCCATTTCCCATTTTTTTCCCAGCCTATGTCCGTCTCTTGGTTCCTATCTATCTCTGTACCAAAATTCATCAAAATCGGTTTAGCCATTAAAGCGTGAAGAGGTAACAAACAAACTCACTTTCGCTTTTATAATATTAGTAAGGATTGTTGTTTACGGAGAGAGGTAGTGCTTTTTGACCAGAATTTTAAAAGTGGACAGGGTTTAATCATGTTTCATCATCATCAATTATAATCATGTAACTATGCGACGACACGGTTGGCGCAGTGGCTGAGCGGTCGACTGCTGCGCTGCGTTCACGGGTTCGATTCCCGCACGGAACAAATTATTGTATGGCCAACAGATAGTTGTTCCGGGTCTGGCTGTTTGTGTATGAGTTTAAATGTTTGTCAACGCACCCACGATACAGGAGAAATCCTAGTGTTAGGCAACGTTTAAAACTCACCTGCTGGAACAATCTGGAAGACACACGGTCTCTTCTGCCTACCCACCGCGTTGGTAGCGCGGCATAGCAGTGCTCCATAGTCTCGCTCACTCGCTGCTCGGTAACGAAGCTCACTGGATGTGCCACCCGTTGACACTGAACAGGAAAATGAGAAGAGCTGTATTCATAATTATTTGGACTAGAAATCTCGAGGATATATCGTATTTAACAGTGCTAACTTTTTTTCTTTTCTTTATTTTATACAGGAAAAATTCCAAGAATGGAGCAACATTAAAAAATAGACATTAAATGCAGTGACAGTCAGTCAGTCCAGTTGGTGTCATAATATACCGCTTTTTTGCGAATGATAAATCATCAAATAACTTCCCCATCTGGCCCCTCAGGTGGAGCGGGGGGAATGTCAGACTTGGACTAATTAAAATCCACCCATATTCCTTCCTTCCCTATCGAACAACCCGCAACCCCAGCAGGTGGTGGCCCTAGCAAACCCTTCTACTTTGCTGACATCTCTTTGAGGGCGTGGAACACTAACGCGCCGTCGACATGGCCTGTCATCACTGGACGGATGGACTGTGGTCTACCCATTGCTCATCGTCCACAAAAAAATATATTCCTGACAACGATATACCAAGCAACATGAAATCTAAAGCAGAATAAACTAAGAGTTCAGTCAAGTTTCTCTTCACCATACAAGTATTCCACTTACCATATCTAGCAGGCGACACCTGGAAACTCTCTCCGCTGTTATTGAACTGCCAGTAGAACGTGACGTCAGCGGGGTCTGCGTTCACTGTGCAGCGCACGCGCAGCGGCTCGTCCAGTCGCGCTCCGATTAGCAGGGGAGACGGTTGTGCGCAGACTGGAGCGTCTGTGTGATAGGACCAGAAATGAAAAAAAAAATATGAATAAGAACTTCTTTACACGCACGGTTGGCGTAGCAGCTGAGCAGTCGACTGCAGCGCTGCGTGTCCCGGTTTCGATCCCCGTACGGAACAAATATTTGTATGATCTATATATTTGTACGATTAACCATTGGGAGTGGTTGTTGGAAATAATGGGACTAAAACCCACCCATGTTTCTCCTTTTTCCTTTTATGTTATCTTTTTCGAACAACCCGCTACCCCGGGCCTACCCAAAACCGCGGTGTGGAATGACTATAAGAAATGAAGGTATCACTTACATTGCACCCTAAGATACACCGCCTGACTGCTGGATTCTCCCATCTGATTGGCTGCTCTGCAGGTGTACAGCCCGCCGTCCCTCTTCGTCACCTTCTGAAGGACTAGAGACTTGGTGCTGATGAACACTCCTGAAGACATGTTCTGGCTTACTTGAACGTCCTAGGAAAATAGCTAAAGTTAAATATTTAGCAACTTTTTTAACATAACAAACAGAATATATTTTCTATTGACAGCAAAGTAGATGATTTTTTAATCCCCAATAATTGTTTTCCCCTTTTTTAACTTCTACATACTTTATTTATTTATTAAATCACTTGCGCCTTGCGCGGTTTCACCCACGTCTTTACTAGCGTGATGTTGTATAGCCTATGTTAGTTCCTGATAATGTAGCTTCATATTAGTGAAGAAATGGTTAAAATCGGTCCAGTAGTTTTGGACTTTATACAAAAACAAAGTTAAATATAAAGGTTCAAGGAATAGTTGACTGAAACTGTTTAAAATGAGAAACACTTTAGTTAGTTACAGTACGGCCAACGAGAAGCGATACCAAATGTAAACAAAACCCATGCTAAAACCCCATCTAAAATGGCCGCCCGAATGTTGGCGAACCCGTCTTAACGTTGTCATGTTTTTGCCGGGAGAACGAGACATTACGACAAAGGCACGAGATGGAAAGAGCTACATATTAGATTGTCAAAGCCACAATTGTTCTTTAGGTTAATGACCTTTTGTATCGCTTCTCGTTGGCCGTACCTTAAATTGTATATTTTATTGAAGACAAACATGACAACTTTTCTAGTACATGAAACCTACTTGACAGTTGTGTTGTTGGGGAGTTTGTTCCACAACTTCTTCCTAGCGAAGATTCTAGAAAATGGCGAAGGATGGACGTTCAAAGTGTGCTGATCATCAGCCTACTTTTATTTTTTTTATGCCCAAACAACTTATCTCAAACTAGCTGTTCCACGCGGTTTCACCCACGCTGCTCAGCACCTGTTGGCCATAGCGGTATATAGCCTATAGCCTTCCTCAAGAAATGGGCTATCCAACACTAAAAGAATTTTCCAATTCCAACCAGTAGTCCCTGAAATTAGCGCGTTCAAACAAACAAACAAACTCTTCAGCTTTATAATATTATAAGTATAGATTAGAACTTCCTAAACTCCACAAAAAGAAATCAACTCAGCCTTTATGATCATTTTATCCAAGATGGCGGTCGCGGTTGAAGTAAAAAACTTTGAAGTAGTAAGTAACGTTTGAATGAATCGTTACGTAAATACTTGAGTTCGACTCCAAGGCTCTTCACTTTGACCCATACACTCGAAGGTTCTCGTTGAGGAGAACTCAGCTCCTAAATTACCTTAATCGAGATCCTCAACTGTTTTAAGAGCCTTTACTTTTTCTTTGGGGTTTAGAATTTTATGTACAATTTAGTGAATTTATTATCTACCTATATACATTCATATTATATAAGGGACGCAAATATTAAACAGGTTCCAAAAAGAATAACAGGGAAAAGTACTGAACTAATCCTTACTAATATTATCCTTACTAATATTATAAAAGCGAAAGTGAGTTTGTTTGTTACGTCTTCACGCCTTAATGGCCAAACCGATTTTGATGAATTTTGGTACAGAGATAGTTGGGACCCTAGAGACGGACATAGGCTTTTTTTTTTTAATGATTGTGATATGAGGGAGAAAGAGGGAAGAAAGTGGAAAACTTAGCATTGCTATTACAATAAATAAGGCGCTGTATAAGAACTGTGCTACCCCAAATTTAACGCGAGCGAAGCCGCTTAGATCTATTAAACTACTTAACAGATTTGAATACAGTTCAGCAAAAAATAGAGTAAGATTAAAAAGTATGGATCATTTGTATAATATATCAGTCAGTGAAACAGCAGGGTACAACTAGTTGTATGTTAAATTTACTTGAAAATACATTAATATAATGCCACTTCCTCACTCACGTTATGGTACCAAGAGATGCGATGCTCCTTCGGGTTAGCTTTAATATTGCACTCAAAGTACACGTCATCCCCCTCCTTGATGTCATTGGGGTTCAGGGTGCTGCCCAGAGACATGGTCAGGACTGGTCTGTCTGTGGAAGAAGATTAAGAGTTAGTAAAACAACCACACAAAGAAATAATAAAGTCCAGACGTAATGTGGATTATCACCATTGATAACAATAGAACATGTAATTTTGTCTGCCTTTTTGTGGATGGAAAATCATCAAATAACTTCCCCCACTCTGGGCGGAGTGTCAGACTTGTACTGACAAAAGCCTACTTATGTTCCTTCTATTGCCCTTTACGTTCCGTAGCCGCAGTATCTCTTTGTTCCGTGGCCGCTTAGCTTTGCTGACATCTCTTTGAGTCGCGCGTGGTACACTAACACGCCGTCGAAATATTGTCTGCCTTTAAATGCCAATTGATGAGAATTTAAAGGTGTCAATTTAATTCTAAAAGAACCGACTAAATGCGAGTCAGACTCGCGAACCGAGGGTTTCGTTCAAACTTGCTACAAAAACGGCAATATGTTTTGTCGGCGTAGACTTAGAGGGTTGATTTCACAGCTGCAGAGATCACAGACTTGAGTACATAATTTCTACTGGATACCTTCACGCGTTTCCGAGATAAAGGGTGTTGATAGACAAACAGACAACAAAGTTTGACGACACGATTGGCGCAGTGCCTGAGCGATCGACTGTTGCGCTGCGTGTTGCGGGTTCAATCCCCACACGGAACAAATATTTGTATGGCCTACAGATAGTTGTTTCGGGTCTGGCTGTTTGTATGTGAGTTTAAATGTTTGTAAATGCACCCAAGATACAGGAGAAATCCTAGAGAGTGGCAACGTTTTTTTTTTTATAAGGGCTCTGATTTTTCCTTTTGAGGTACGGAACCCTACTTAAAAGAAAGTTACAACTTGTCAACACCTTTGTGCCAACCCTCCTTTCTAGCATGGTAGAGTATACAAAAAAAACATGTTGAGTACTTTTACTCGTTCAGTAAAATCGGTTAAGTTTCTTTGCAATCGGTACGCCACGACAAAGTTTCACCAGTTTGCAACGAACTTCGGAAATAGATTCATCAGGTCAATTCATTGCCTTTAAGTTCTAGTTAGCAGGGAATTAAAATGTCGCATTTTGTTGGCTTTCTTGAGCGTCATTGAACTTAACGAACGACTTTTTCTTGACCAGGTTGTGGATTAAAAACTTGGAAAGTACCAAAGAAGAGTCTAGAATTTAAACAATTTCTGTTGGATCGGGTTGAATGAACTTTTGCTAAAGGAATGTATAATTAAAACTGTAAGATTTGACTGCTATGCTGCGCTTTGTGGGTTCGATTCCAGCACGGAATATTTGTATGACCTACAAGAAGTTGCCTGAACGGAATAGTCTAGCTATAAAAAATGTATTCCTAATTTAAACTTAATCTAAAACTGAGGTGTGTTAAATTTAACTTTTGGTTTTTTACATAATAATAGGTGAAGCTAATTAAAGTGTGTCTTAGTCAGTACAAGTCTGACACTCCCCCCCGCTCCTCCCAGAGCGGGGGAACTTATTTGATGCTTTCCCACCCTAAAAAAATTGTGTTAAATGATAAATAAATGTTAAAAGGTGTTTACACGTCTTTTACAAAAAAAAACTAGATGAGGCCGGTGTGCCCGACTACTCTGAGAAGAAACAGCCGAAACAAACTTAAAGGTTTCTTTTAACGTCCAGACAAAAATCTTGGTCAACTCACATGAGGACTATGCATATTAGTGTCTGAAATGGGCTTTTTAAGAAAACACCACTCATGTTGAGTGGACGTGTCCAGTCAGTGGAAGCATTTGTCAGTTATCGTGTAGCTCGACTCAAAACCCAAGGAGCTCAACGACACGACGAATAATACCAAAAACAGGACATTTGTGTATGTCGCTTATAGTACTCAAACTGCCAAACACTCGTCAAAAACTAACAAAGTAAATAAAAACAATGGTTATATGGTCCTCACATGCACAATACACAAATCAAAAACTAAAAAAATATTAACAAAATTAAATTTATGAGATGAATGAAAGAATGAGATCAGATCATAATTAAATCAAAAAATTGTTGAAATATTTGTTTTTCTCGTTTATTTATTTGCTAATTTTATACATTATTTAATCATTTGTTAAAATCTGTACCTAACTCCCCGTTGTGCAACAAATAAAATATTTTTATTGTAAGATATGACAGCTCAAAACCAATACTGATTTCAAGCCTCAAACTCAAAGGATTTATTTCAATTAGACCATTACAGGCACTTTTGAATGTCAAGAAACAAAATTATGAAGCTACAGTCCCGGTCACAAGGCACAATAACTTGTGAAAGTACTGTAGTTGCCCATTCCAAAGCGTTGATCTCTATGGAGAAGAATGGGCAAGAAACTCCATGGACACTTTTTTAAATTAATAATAACTAGCTTTTGCCCGCGGCTTCGCTCGCGTTAAATTCGGTAGCGCCTTATTCATTTGTAATAGCAACGCTAAGTTTTCCCGTTTCTTCCCTCTTTCTCCCTCATATCCCGCTCTTTTTTGAAAAAATAAATAAAATATGTCCGTCTCCTGGGTCCCAACTATCTGTGTACCAAAATTCATCAAAATCAGTTTATCCATTTAGGCGTTAAGAGGTAACAAACAAACTCACTTTCTCTTTTATAATATTAGTAAGGATAGTGTGGGTGAGAGACAGAACTATACAAGATGTCCGGCACCATATCTTTCCCACAATGGAATAGGATTTTTTTTTTTTTTTTAATAACTTGTGAAATAGTGTAGTTCATTTTGCTCCCAAACGCTTACAAACAACACTACATATGTCCATGTAAATCATTGACCCACACCGCCTACTGTCCGGTGCCTTCATTTTAGCGTCCAGTCGCAGATAGGAAGCGGTACTCGTGCCCTAATTACAGGCCTGCGGTCCATCAATACGGTGGACTTAGTTCGTGGTTGGTGACCGCAACCGTGCGTTGGTTGTTTAGTGGAAATGTTTTTTTTTTTTTTTAATAAAAAGTAAGGAATGAGTATTTTAGAGGAAGTTTGAAAGTTGCGCCTGTTACAGAAAAATTGAAAGGGAGTCGTTTGTCTTGGTATGGTCATGTAATGAGGAGGGATGAAGCACATGTGATTAAAAGAGTGATGGATCTGAATGTTGATGGACGGAGAGTAAAAAGAAGGCCAAAGAAAAGATGAATGGATTGTGTAAGGAATGATATGAAGGAGAAATGAGTGAATGATGGCGTGACGTCTGATAGGGGAGAATGGAAGAAGAAAACGTGTTACGCAGACCCCAAATAGAATGGGACAAGGGTAGGAAAATGACGTTTTTTTTTTTACATAATGCTGTGTGTAGTCTTTCACAATTATGTGTAACTTGTATATCTTTACTAATATTATAAAAGCGAAAGTAAGTTTGTTTGTTTGTTACGTCTTCACGCCTAAATGGCCAAACCGATTTTGATAAATTTTGGTAGAGAGCCGGGACCCTGGAGACAGACACCGATCATTACACGGGTTGAAGTTAGCGTAAGCCCAAAGTAACTATGCCAGTTGGACTAGTTACTGTATAAAATCTGGTTATTCAAGCCTACCAGATAGTATGGTGAGGAACGAACTCCCCAAGTTTGTTTAAAAAAATACAAAAAGTGTCGTCATTTTTGAGAAAGTTTAATGTAAAGAGGGAAGAAAAGGGAAAACTTAGCGTTGCTATTACAAATCAATCAGGCGCAAGGGGAACTGTGTTACAGCGAAATTAACGCGAGCGAAGCCGCGGGCAAAAGCAGTAATACATAATATGTGAGAACAATTTAGAAAAACGAAAACATTTAGAGCGTCCTGAGTAAAAGCAAAAATTAGCAAGAGTTCAATAGTTGAATTAAAACAAACCGTGGTAGTTAAGAGATGACCAGTCCCAACTGACAGCGCCCGTTGCGATTTTTTTTCTTTACTTTTTGGATTTCATGGTAAATATCCCGTTTCAAGTGTTAATTATTATGTTAGTAACCATGTCAGTTTTAAAAACTCACATTTGCATTGTACCAAAAACAGTCATCCAATATTAAAATTAATGTCTGAGCACGGAGGTCGTGTTTAAATTTTAACAAAGCGTATCTGGACCGTCTGTCGGAGTGTCCGGCTGTCCGGGTGTCCGGTTTGACGCGGACAATCCGATCAGATGACAGCGATGCAGCCGGCGTTGTGTACTGCACTTGTGCGCTGTTGTTCATTTCATTATGATGAGGACTAAATGTATTAATTAAGGGATTTGTGTGTTCGTATTTTTTATTTATCGCAGTTTTTCTGCCGTGCTAAACGCAAAAGTGGTATAGAATCATTTTTTTCGTACATTTATTTATTTCTCCACATATAATTACATTTTTAAATATTTCTTAAAATCATAAAAAAAACATTTAAAAATATAAAAATAGTAGCCCACCGGTATCGGGAACATTATTATTATTATTAATGCGAAAGTGAATTTGTTTGTTAAATCTTCACGTCATGATGAATTTTGGTGCAGTGATAGTTGAGACCCTGGAGACGGACATAGGCTAGAGCTAGAGAGAAATGAGGGAGAAAGAGGGAAGAAAACATAACTTTGCTATTACAATAAATAAGGCGCAAGAGCAAATAAGTACTACAGATAGCAGGTACCTGGAAATCAGGAAAGGGGAACTGTGTTACCCCAAATTTAACGCGAGCGAAGCCGCGGCCAAAAGCTAGTAGAATTTACTTTTTTACTTACACGAAAATTGAAACACAACTTTATGATTTCAATGGCGGTCTTATCGCTGATAGTGATATCTTTCAGGAAACCTTTGGTTGGACTGTACGAGAGTAGAAATACAACGGGGGTAGTCAATGGCGTACCTACTGCTAATACTACACAAAACAATTAAAATAAAGTTATATTATCAAAAATATCAATCGAAATAATATTATAAATGCGAATGTTTGCGAGGATGGATGGATGGATGCATAGATGTGTAGATGTATGGATGTTTGTTACTCTTTCACGTCAAAACGGCTGATCGGTAGATTATGGTCTGGAATAACACATAAGATACTTAATTTTTCGATTATGCCGCGGGCGAAACCGCGGGCGTCAGCTATTGCTGTATATTTATTTAAAATGTGTTTTATTACAAGTATAATGCGGTAGACAAACAAGATCAGTGTTAAATATAGATTGGGAAATGGGCATTTAGGCGTGAAGACGTAACAAACAACGCTTCGCTTTTATAATATTAGTAAGGAAGTAATTATTAGTCCCTCGGTTGCAACGAATGCACTGTCTGCTTGTTGTTTGCAGACTTACTGACTGAAAATGGTGACGCACGTGAGAAGTATCTTGTTTTCTGAGATATTGGGTGGGCATTTTCTTAGCAGTGGGTAATTCCGAAGACCCAAAATCTTGTCATAGTAATCAAAAGCTACTCACAAACAACACTCATCCTGAAGGCGTCTTCCAGGGCAACCCTGAGCACTGGGTTGTCAGCTCTACACCGGATCATAGCGCCATCGTCTTCTGGTTGAGGCAACATCGTCATCTTACTGACTGTGGTCGTCTCGTTTGTGAACTCGCTGTGCTGTTGAAGAAATTAAGTTTTCATTTTTACAAATATTTTGTTACATATTTCTTACTAGCTTTTGCCCGCGGCTTCGCTCGCGTTAAATTCGGGGTAACACAGTTCTCCCTGCGCCTTATTGATTTGTAATAGCAACGCTATGTTTTCCCTTTTCTTCCCTCTTTTTCCCTCACATCCCACTTTAAAAATGTATGTCTGTCTCCTGGTTCCCAACTACCTCTGTACCAAAATTAATCAAAATCGGTTAAGCCATGAAAGCGTGAAGAGGTTACAAACAAACAAACTCACTTTCGCTTTTATAATATTAGTAAGGATTAAAATATAGATAAAACAAAAATCATTTAAAAATACAGAAATTGTAGTCCGCCGGTATCGGCCACAAGGTTAAAGTTACCGGCGGTCAGGGCTCTAGAGAAAGCCGTGTCCAGGAGAACCGTTTTCTGTGTCAAGCCCTTGATCCAGCTGCCTAACAGAGCATCCTTAGGTATTGGTCGATGCTCTTGGCAATTAAGCCATTGACACATTATATTAAGTTACTAGCTGTTCCGCGCGGTTTCACCCACGCTGCTCAGCACCTGTTGGTCGTAGCGTGATGTTATATAGCCTATAGCCTTCCTCAAGAAATGGACTATCCAACACTAAAAGAATTTTCCAATTCCAACCAGTAGTCCCTGAGATTAGCGCGTTCAAACAAACAAACAAACAAACTCTTTAGCTTTATAATATTAGTAAGTATAGATAATGTGCCAATCTCTTAATTGGTATTGATACATTAAGTTTATTTTAGAGTTTACAAACATTTAAACTCACATACACAAACAGCCAGATCCAAAAACTACCTGTAGGTCATACAAATCCAATAGAAACACATGGGTGGGTTTTAGTCAGTACTAGTCTGACAGTCCTCCCTGCTCCGCCCTGAGCGGGGTAAGTTATTTGATGATTTCCCAACCGCAAAATAAAGGGGAAACATAACAAAAAATTGAAATCAATGAGTAAATACTAATGAGACTTATACCTTCATCTCATTAGTTTATACCTACAAAACAAACTCTATAAAATAATTTTATTCTCATACAGTTAGAAACCACAATGAACAAATGCAGCAGAAACAAGTTTTTAACCTAATTAGATGTTAAATCTGAGAATACATCTATGTTTTCAGTATTGTATCTCTATATTCTCGGATTATGTATTTATATATTTACAATATATGTACACACAGTAGACAATACAGGAAAAAAACATCCGGATAGTATTGTCTTTTTCCTTAAGAAATTTATTATTTTACTAGCTTTTGCCCGCGGCTTTGCTCGCGTTAAATTCGGGGTAACACAGTTCCCCTTTCCTGATTTGCAGATACCTACTACCTACTTGTAGTTATTGCCCTAGCGCCTTATTTATTGTAATAGCAATGCTAAGTTTTCCATATTTTTCCTCTTTCCCCCTTATTTTTCATTCTTTTTTTTTAAAAAAGCCTTTGTCGTTCTTCAGGGTCCCAACTATCTCTGCACCATAATTCATCAAAATCGTTCAGCCATTTAGGCGTGAAGAGGTAAGAAACAAATAAACTCACTTTCGCTTTTATAATATTAGTAAGGCTTTACAATGTAGACAACACAGGAAATAAACAAACATATAAAACTTATTCCTTAAGAAATTTATTATTTTATTTTTTCAACCTAGTTTTCTCTTCAGAGCTTTATGAGGGATGAAAGAGGTATCAAATATATTTAGCTTTTAAATACTGTTCGTCTTCTTCAAAGGTTAAGCAGTAGTTGCCAAGGTTGGTTCGTGGATGGATGACCATTTATAATCCACTTAGACTGGAAGCTGATACAACATAGTTTGGAAAAGGCTAGGCAGATAATGATGTATGAAAATGACTTGACCTAAAATATGGATGTATCAGGATCGCTTAAAGGTATCACGTTGAAATTAAAACCATATTATACGACGACGGGCCTGTTGGTCTAGTGGTTAGTGGCCCTGACTGCTGAGCCGGAGGTCGTGGGTTCGATTCTCACCCAGGACAAACATTGTGTGATGAGCATGATTGTTTTTTCTGTGTCTGGGTGTGATTTATCTATAATTATGTATGTATTTATAAATTATATAAGTATGTATTTCAGTTGTCTGGATACCATAACACAAGCTCTGCTTAGCTTGGGATCAGATAGCCGTGTGTGAGTTGTCCCAAGATATTTATTATTATTATTTATTATATACTCTACTACTTAAAGCTTAATCAACTCAAATCAAACTTCTACGCAATCAAAAGATAATTTCCATTACATTTGTAGACGCGGCTATGTAGACGGTGCGCAATGGATAACTCACTGACCGTCCCTTTATTAACAACCACGCGCGCCTCAAAGAGATGTCAGCAAATCAGAGGGGCCTGCCAGGGTTGCGGGTTCCTCGAAAGAGATACCGCAGCTTCGGAATACAAAACACAATAAGGAACATCCTACCGGGGTTGCGGGTTGTTCCTAAGCGATACCGTGGCTACGGAACACGTTTAGTAAAAATCTGACATTCCCCCCACTCCTACAAGAGCGAGGGAAGTTATTTGATGATATCCCTTCCGAGAAAACAAATATATTCAGTACTAGCTTTCGCCCGCGGCTTCGCCCGCGTTAAATTTGGGGTAACACAGTTCCCTTGCGCCTTATTGATTTGTAAAAGCAACGCTAAGTTTTCCCTTTTCTTACCTCTTTCTCCCTCACATCCCACTTTTTTAAAATAAAAATTAGCCTATGTCCGTCTCCTGGTTCCCAACTATCTATGTACCGAAATTCATCATAATCGGTTTAGCCATTAAAGCGTGAAGAGGTAATAAACAAACAAACAAACTCACTTTCGCTTTTATAATATTAGTAAGGATTCCCCGTTGACCCTTGTATATTTCCCTTCTATTAACACTACGCCTCCATTATAACAGTCAACATATGTACATATGAATATTCTTGTAATAAAATAATCTTAGCACACCCAAAGCAAGACAGCAAAGATTTTATCTCAAGCAAAAAAAAAAACTGTAGCAAAAAGGACCTTAAGATGTAGTCCTAAGTTTGTATGATAACGTCTCGTTCGTCCTGTTTCGGAGTTAGATTATGTAAGAGATTAGCCAACACCTAAGTTTACCTACAGAATTAGCTGGGGTTCTCGCCGGAGAGAGGACAACGAAAATTAATGACGCTCAGTTATCAAGAGTCTAGTTTACTGTTTGAGTTTGTTCAAATTAAGGTCTTGTTCGGATGAGGCGATTTGGATTTTAAGGAACCAATAATCTTGAATTGAGAACCTCCTCGTTTTTTAAGTCGGTTAGTAAAATGTTCTCAAAGACAGTGTGAGATTTACTTTATGCAAATACGTTCATTTCAATTTCATTTTTAAACTTTGCCCATTATTGCAACATTCATTCATTCGCTAGTTCATTTAGTTTGGCACTTAACCTTCATTTACACACATATTGGTCTGTGAGACCGATAAAACACTTTTTCATGGTTTATCTTTTATTTAACATCAATAATGGCATTTTGAACTTCCTGTTAGCTGCATGATTGTTCGCACAAAGACATGTACAAATCGAACACTTATGACCGTATTAGGTGAAAATCGGTCTCAGAGACCGACGTATTCAATGTGTATTCTGTGAGTTTATACTGAAACTAATTTTGAACGATTCTTCTTAATATTGTCAAAAAACGTAATAACCGCGAAAAAGGAAAATAGAAATATTTGAGTTTTCGGTCCCGCTTGCGGGTATTACTGTTAGCTCACATCATCTCACTGCTGGGCAAAAGCTCCCAGGCTTGCAGTTCTTTCGGCGGGTATAGGTGTTATTAAACTTGGCGAGGGCATTTTTTTTTGTCGGGTGGGAAATCATTCAATGACTTCCCCCGCTCAGGGCGGAGCGGGGGGGCATGTCAGACTTGTACTGACTAAAACCCACCCATGAATAGAATAGAAAAGAATATCATTTATTATCATGTTCCTTCTATTGCCCTTTACGTTCCGAGGTCGCGGTATCTCTTTCGAATAACCCGGCAGCTTGGCGAGGTCTTATTTAGGTTAATATATTAGGTTCTGTTGTTGATCACTAAAACTATTCTAGGACAGTTTGCGTAGTGGTCGACCGATCGACTGCTACGCTGCGTGTCGCGAGTTCGATGTCCGCTTGGAACAAATATTTGTAAACGTACCCACGATACAGGAGAAATTACTAGTGTGGGGCAACGATAAAAAAAATGGATACAATAAGAATTGACCGCACCATGGTCGTAGGCAAGGAGTAGCAAGTTCTTTTTTTTTTGGGCCATCTTATTCTGGATTCCTGTCAACCGCCTGTAAATCGCTGCAGCTGTACAAGACCTTAGCTGTTGAAAGTTCAGGTCCCAAGTTGATCCTAAACTCTAACGAAGATTGCGCTAGAACTTTATCTAGTTATTTTTGTTTTTTTTAGTAGAAGGTGTAAGTAGGTTGAAGTACTAATTGCGTTGGGATTGCTTAAAGATATTTTGTCGGGCCGTATTGACCCGTTTTACACCAATTACAGAAAATTGCAAGTTTTTTTTTACATATAAACTTACGTACACAAACAGCCAGACCGGGAACAACTACCAGTAGGTCATATAAATATTTCTTCCATGCGGGGATCGAAACCGCGACACGCAGCGCAACATTCAATTGCTCAACCACTGCGCCGACCGCGTCGTTACGAAAGAGAAAAAGGGGAAGAAGAGGGAAATCTTTGCAATAGCAATGCTAAGATTTCCCTCTTCCCTCTTATAAGGCACAAGGGCAAAAACTACAGATAGTAGGTACCTGCAAATCAGGAAAGGGAAACTGTGTTACCCCGAATTTAACGCGAGCCAAGCGGGCAAAAGCTAGTAATATCATATTTTCGTAAACAAAGATATTATTAGCTTCATAATTTAGTCAACAGAAAATTACTTTTATAAAGAGGCTTTGCCATTTTTACGTAGGCTGATTGGATATCTGACACGGAAACTCGATAAAGAAATCTAAAAATAATCATACGGTACACAATTTTTCTAGGAAAATTATTATGTTTATTTAATTCTAGCTGGCGCCCGCGGCTTCGCCCGCGTGATATTGAAAAAAATATATCTTAAATGTTATTCCAGTCTATAGTCCACCGCTGTGCCAAATTTCATTAAGATCCGTTCAGCTATTTTGACGTGAAGGAGTAACAAATATCCATACATCCATCCTCACAAACATTCGCATTGTCAAACAAAAAAAAAATATTTTGCAAATCCGTGCAGGCGTCTTTGAGTATTCTGAAAACATATACGAAAAAAAAAAATGTATTCCGTCGAATTGAGAAACTTTTCCTCTTTTCTAGTCAGTTAAATATACATGTGTTTAGCTGGTTTTATTGGAAACCTACCCAGTATAGGCAGGAAAAAGGCTGGATAAATGAAAATACTCTGACAAATATCTAATACGAATAAACTCAAACTCAAATCATTTATTTCAATTCTATAGACCGTTACATGCACTTTTGAATGTCAAAAAAAGATATATGAAACTACAGTCCCGGTCACAAGGGATACTAACTTGTGAAAGAACCGTAATTGCATGTTGTTATATTTGCACACCTAGGCAGATTTAAAAAATACAGGTTCGACAACACGGTTGGCGCAGTGCCTGAGGAATTGTCTGCTGCGCTGCGTGTCGCGGGTTCGATCCCCGCACGGAACAAATATTTGTATGGCCTACAGATAGTTGTTCCGGGTCTGGCTGTTAGGGTATGTGGGTTTAAATGTTTGAATACACACCCACGATACAGAGGGAATACCTAGTGTGGGGCAACGTTTTTTAAAGAAAAATAAATAAAGTGTACTTTGAACCTTTTGTAACATCTATTCAACTTGTGTTAACTTCAACTTCAACTTGTGTCTGACTGCTGAGCCGGAGGTCGTGGGGTTCGATTCCCACCCAAGACAAACTTTGTGTGATGAGCATGATTGTATGTTCTGTGTCTGGGTGTGATTTATCTATAATATTTATGTATTTATAAATTATATAAGTATGTATATCAGTTGTCTGGTTACCATAACACAAGCTCTGCTTAGCTTGGGATGAGATAGCCGTGTGTGAGTTGCCCCAAGATATTTATTTATTTTATTTATTTGTTAAAATCAAATCAAATTCATATATTTGCAAATATATGAATTTGATTTGATGATGATTTAAGGAAAGTTCGCACTGGGTATACCTCTTGGTAAGACTGGTTGTCAAACTTTCGGGACGCTGGCTAACTGTTAGGACTGCCAAAGATGTACAAATGACAGTGACTTAACGTGCCTTCCGAGGCACGGAAGAAAATCGGGATGTAACGGGTGGCCACCCATCCACAGATTAACCTAGGCAATAATACAAATATGTGCAAGGATAAAAATTGTCATTACCCAGTACTAACTGTGTTGTGGAGGTCAGATAGGCTGTCGCTCCATGTAAAATACTGATATTTAGCTGCATTCGGTTAGACTGGAAGCCGACCCCAACAAAGTAGGGAAAAGGCTAGGCAAATGATGACATATTTTTGTGATTAGTGTATTTCTTTTTATTTACAAATATAAATACACTAATCAACTGCTATATAAAAAAAGAGGTAAAAGCATTTCATGGTCTCTTACCCGTACCTTTCCTCTGGTGTATCTTCTGTTCTCCCTGAACCACGTGACCTGAGCGGCTGGTCTGCTGCCGTGGGTGACGCAGATGATGATGATCTCGGAGTCAGCAGACATCTGTCCAGGCTTGTTGGTGATCATCACTGAGGTTGGGCGCACTGGGGACAAACGTGAGATGTCAGTCGATTGTGAAGAAGAATCCTTACTTATATTATAAAAGCGAAAATGTGATTGTTTTTTACGCTTTCACGCCTAAATGGCTATACAGATTTTGATGAATTTTGGTACAAAGATAGTTGGGACCCTGGAGACGGATATGGGCTAGAGCTAGAAAGAAATGGGGGAGAAGAGGGAAGAAAATGGAAAACTTAGCTTTGCTATTATAATAAATAAGGCGCAAGGGCAAAACTACATGTAGCAGTATGCTAATTACGAAAGGGGAACTGTGTTACCCCGAATTTAACGCGAGTGAAATGAGTGAAACCGCGGGCAAAAGCTAGTCTTGTATATTTTATAATTTAAGCTGTTACAGCACAGCATTGGACGTTAACCCTTTACCGCATAGGACGCCATTTAAGGCTGGTAAAGATTTTTTTTTTCTTTAATAAAAATAAGTAAATGTTATTTTTACTGAAATACACATTGATTTAATTACAGACATCTTCATATAACGGAAAGTATTTTTTGTTCTCTATGCTACACTCAATCTGCACAGGCATACAAAAACATGTGTAGGAGAACTAGAACCTTAGCATGAACACGTTTTTGCATGCTCATTTAATATTTTAGTACATAACATTCCAGCTACTGAAAATCTCATGTCATGTAGTGTGAAAGTCGTTGTAGAAATATAGCCGCCAGGGTCCCACGCTCACACGAGAACAAAATTATGATGCAAATGTGTGACAATAATTAACTGTGTTACTTTTGCTTCGTTTTATTACTAAAATACTCTGGGAAAAGTGTAAAGTTATGTTTCCTTTTACACTTTATAAAGTTCTCAAGTAACGTGTGTGTAAATCTGATAATTATTTACAGTGAAGATGCTTTCTTGTTTCCTTTGTGACACTATAAGAAAAAAAAGCAAGAAAAACAAAGTTATTTAAAAAAAGAACTACGAAAAGTATTCTTACTAATATTATGAAAGCGAAAGTGAGTTTGTTTGTTACGTCTTCACGCATAAACGGCCAAAACGATTTTGATGAATTTTGGTACACTGATAGTAGGGACTCTGGAGACGGACATAGGCTAAAAAAATGAGAAAAGGGGAAAGTAAGATATTTTGTTTTGATCATCACGCGGGTTAAAGTTAGCGTTAGCCCAAAGTAGAAGTCGCAGGCGGAATTTAGTGTTATTATACTTACAATGCATCTCAACCCTGGCTGTCCTTTCATGGGGGCTCAGCAGAGGAGTGTTGGTGGCCTGGCACCGTATGCTGGTGTTCAGCCAACTCCTCTCTGCTCCTCCTATGCTGATCTTGCTGACGATGACCTTGCCATCGTTCTTGAGGATCGTGTGGTCATCTATTTGTTTGTTGTTGATCAGCCAGGTTAACGTTGGTTGGGGACGACCTGGTGGAAGAAAATAAATGATTATTTATTGTCAATCCTTACTGTGAGAGCTGCGAAAGTGAGTTTGTTACCTCTTCACGCCTTAATGGCTAAACCGATTGTGATGTTTTATTTAAAAAAAGTGGGATGTGAGGGAGAAAGAGGGTAGAAAAAAGGAAAACTTAGCGTTGCTATTACAAATCAATAAGGCGCAAGGAGATCTGTGTTACCCCAAATTTAGCGCGGGCGAAGCCGCGGGCGAAAGCTAGTTGCCTATACAAATCGGTATACAAAATTGGTTATCCAGCTGAAGAGGAATGAATATTGTTTTAAGCCACTCAACATTGACTAGTCGTGTAAGTAAAACTGGGGTCCTTACAAAATGTTATTGTATACAGTACGGCCAACGAGAAGCGATACCAAATTTAAACAAAACCCATGCTAAAACCCCATCTAAAATGGCCGCCCGAATGTTGGCGAACCCGTCTTAACGTTGTCATGTTTTTGCCGGGACAACGAGACATTACGACAAAGGCACAAGATGGAAAGAGCTAAATATTAGATTGTCAACGCCACAGTTGTTCTTTAGGTTAATGACCTATCGTATCGCTTCTCGTTGGCCGTACTATAGATGCATCATTTTATATTTCACAATTTAGTTTTTACAGGTTATTTTAGCCCTATTTGCGGATGGGAAATCATCAAATATCTTCCCCTGTTTTAGGCGGAGCGGAAGAGAATGACAGACTTATACTGACTAAAACCCATCCATGTTTCTTTTTAAGCCCTTTATGTTCCAGGTATCTCTTTCCAACAACCTGTAACTCCGGCAAGCAGTAGCTTTGGTAGGCCTCTCTGCTTTGCTGACATCTTTTTGAGGCGCGTTTGAAACACGAACGCGTCGGTGTCACGGTCCGTCGTCAATGGACGGACGGACGGCGAGCTAACCATTGCTCGCCGTCCACAGAACCCCATCTACGGTGGGAGTCTTAAATTAGTACGGCGATCATGTTCACAAACGACGGTCTCGCTCAGACGGTGCTTATAGTCAGTAGTTCTAGGTCAGCCGACCTGGAACTCTCAAAATACGAGTCGATTGTCTTCAAAACACGCTATCATAGCCTAATTGATCTTCTTAATCATCAAATTCAAAACTCAGTACTTTCAAACGTTTAACAAAGATCCAATTAAAACCCATAATTAGCAAAGCTCTTAAAGGCAAACTCCAAGAAACTTCAAATTATAATCGAGTCAACAATTATTCGCAGTAAAACCACGGAAATTACAACTTGAACATGTTCTCAACTGAAGTACTAACAAAAAGGTCTGAGAAAACTATCAAACAATTAGACTAGGTCGAAGAACTTGGGTCTCGCTTGTAAATTTAGCAAATTTTGCGCTGCAGCGGAACTTTTAGCTGAGTTTCTCAGCGCTGCAGCGTAAACAAGGGGAAAGACCAACGAGGTTAGGTACAGTCAGACGTTGCTACAACTTTGAAAACCTTCCCTTATCTAACTGCGGAGTTTAGATACTTTTGAGCTAACTGTACTGACCTGAGGTGACTTTCTCGAGATGTTAACTGGTTGGGAAGTTTTGAAAGCGTTTAGTAAGTAACTACCGTTTCATTTCAGTGGAAATTTGGCGTTGAATGTGTGAAGATTCAGCGGTGGATTGTACTATTGCTTGTTCAGCGTACACCAAAAAGGTGTGATCATATTTTAGGGTGTAATGATTTTGATTATAAAACTGAACATCTTTCTCCATGAGAATCATCAGTATAAAAATAATAAAAAATGGCTGTCCAGTGCAATATTTAATATCTATTTTTTGTTCTTCATGTTCCTTCTTTTGCCCTTTTTGTTCCGAACTGCAGTATCTCTTTCGAACAATCCGCAACCCCGGTCTTCTTATTCCTAATATTTTGTATGTAAAGTGTAATGAACAGTACGTTCTTAAAGTTTAGTATGTTATTTCATTCGTTAGTATTTTTAGTTTGTGGCTTATTATATTTATGTTAGTATTTTTAGGCGTAAGTGCCACTTTTCCAATCGGACCAAAGTAGCTCTATCCTCACAATCAATTAACTTAGTCATGTTAAATTCGCTCCTTTTTTTAAACTATCTGACCAGACTCCGTTTTAAACCGGCATTTTCATTTTAAAAAATACACCTTTTAATCTACCAAGCAATAGAAAAACGAATAAAACCTACAGCTTTTCCGGTTACCAAGTCATCACACAAAATTCAAAAAAATCGAGTCCATAATTTCGTCCATTTTTCCGCGAAAAAACTGGACGAAAATATAGTTGGCGGTCAAAGTGATGGCAAACTAGAAAAATTGAGTAATAAAATATTCATACCAAAATATAAGCCTGACAAAAAAAAAAAGATTTTAAAACACATTACATAGTGTCCCAAATACAAAAAAAAAAAAACAAAATGGCGGACTATTAATTGGATTTCCATTTATTTCAGTGTGAAAACGTAAATACCGGAAATCGTTGATAAAAAAAATTGAATTGAAGATAAAGTGACCAAGTTTTTTGTTATTTATGGAAAATGATATCGAAAATTGTTGGTGCGAAACGTAAAAATAATAAAATATTGATTTAGTTAGGTTTGTTTTTGTTTTCGGGTACGGTTATTGCATTCAGGTGTTGTGACAATGCAAATGAATGGAATAAATTATTTGAATACTAGCTTTTGCCCGCGGCTTCGCTCGCGACGAATTCGGGGTCACACAGTTCCCTTTTCTGATTTGCAGGTACCTGCTACCTGTAGTTTTTGCCCTTGCACCTTATTTATTGTATTAGCAATGCTAAGTTTTCCCTTTTCTTCCCTGTTTCTCCCTCATTTCTCACTTTTTAAAAAAGAAAAAAGGTTATAATAGTCTTTGTCGGTCTTCAGGATTCCAACTATCTCTTACTTATATGTATAATAAAAGTGAAAGTGAGTTTGTTTGTTTGTTTGCTACGTCTTCACGCCTAAATGGACAAACCGATTTTGATGAATGTAAAGAGATAGTTGGGACCCTGGAGACCGATTTTTTTTTCGATCATGACGAGGGTTAGCGTTAGCCCAAAGTAACTATCCCACGTGGATGAAGGCGCAGGCGGAAGCTAGTTGTCTTTATAAATATGGATTTTAGGGTTCCGTACGTAAGAAAAAAAACGAACCCTCGTAGGATTACTTTGTTGTCCGTCTGTCTATCTGTCAAGAATTATTTCGGAAACGGTTGGAGATATTAAATTGAAATTCAAACCTTAAACTAAAGTCTGTAGTCCCTTATAGCTGTAAAAGAAACCCTCCAAATCTAAGCAATCAAAAGATATAGCCGTTTATGTCGCAAGTTTGTACGGGAGTGCGCGATTCCGACTTACACTTGGTTCTACGGGACCCAGTGCGCGATTCCGCCTCCTACTGCTTTTTTTTCTATTTCACTAAATATGCTAGTTGCCCCATTCATAAATAATGAGATGCATAACAGGCGACACACTTATTCAAAGCATACTGAATCAAGTTACAGGACAATCAGAAGTTTTATTTCAATAAGAACGTTGTTACACATAGTTCCAGGTTTTTCCGAAAGAACTCGGGGCGCGAGCGAAGTTAGTTTACTAACAAGAATAAGCGACTGCATAATATATGATAAAGTATCGGGGAGAAGCTTAGGGTAGGAGGGTAGGAGGGTAGGGGAAACTGTTAGTACTAAGCATTTATAAGTTCAAAGAATTAGTTATTTTGAATATTTAATGTTTAAGAATTTGCTGTAGATATTAGTCCTAGGCTCCAATATTTTAAGTGGCAAAGTTTGTGAGAATAATCTGAATATGTTGTTTTATTTGTTACTCTTTCATGCAAACTACTAAAGAGATTTAAATGAAATTTGGCGAATAGTTAGTTTATAAACTAGATAAGACTACTAGACTAATACATAGGATACTTTTTATCATCTTCTTGTGGGGCACACGGGTGTAATCTAAACCATACTAATATTGTAAAAGCGAAAGAAAGTAAATGGCCCAACCGATTTTGATGAATTTTTAGAACAGAGATAGGAACCCTGGAGACGGATATAGTCTATTTTTTACATCTCGTCATTCGACGTCATTTCATAAATTACTTTGGGATCGAATTTCAGTCTTAACGAATGCAGTTGAAATTTTTTTTCCCTTAAGTCCGTACTCTGTAAAAAAATATAAACTCTTTCACGAAGTCTTTTTCAAATAATCCTTTAATATAAAACAGGACTGTTCTCTTTACTCTAGAAGCTTAGTCACAACACTATATCGACGACGCCATTCGGGAAAAACTCAACGGCAAAATTGTATAAATTTTAACGAGCTATAAATATCGACACATTGCCTTAATCCGGAACTGGCAGTAACTGGGACAAGGAACGGCCTTCGTAAGTCGAGTTCTTAAATGCGACACCAGTTTTTCGTCTTATTTGTTTCAGTGAAGCGAGGATTTGTATTCCACGAGCTCGTTTCATCGTCTCCTTTCTTCCATCGGGAGTCCAGACGTATCATCCAATGACTTGCCCGCTCTGGGCGGAGCGGGGGGGCATGTCAGACTCGAACAACCCGCAACCCGCAACCCCGGCAGGCGGAGGCTCTGGCAAGCCCCTCTGCTTTGGTGACTCTCTTTGAGGCGCGCGTGAAACACGAACGCGCCGTCGACACGGCCTGTCGTCAATAGACGGACAGACTGTGGACGGTGGTCCACAGGCCCGCATCTACGGTGGCCGGGAGTCGTCTCGCGGCGCCCGGCGCCCTAGGCGTCTCCCGCGGCGGCTGGGTTGGCCTGATGTTCTCTCCCTCAAACGCCCGGCCTCCTCCTTTGCTAGCATTACTGCTTCCGTACTGCAGCCTTACGTAGCGTTTTGCTACATCTTTTACTATACGCACTGCCAAGGAGTGGACTTGCTCTGCCTGCATCCAGTTACATTGGAAGCAGACTCCAACATAGTTGGGAAAAGGCTAGGCAGATGATTATGTAAAAGAGATGTCAACAAAGCAGAGGGGCCTGCCAGGTCTCCCGCCTGCCAGTATTGCCGGTTGTTCGAAATAGATACCGCGGCCCCAGAACGTAAAAGGCAATAAAAGGAACATGGGTAGGTTTTAGTCAGTACAAGTTTGACACTCCCCCCCGCTCCGCTCTGAACGGGGGAAGTCATTTAATGATTTCCGATCCGCAAGAAAAAGTTGCCTGATATAATAAATGATTTTTATAGTTGTAAAAAAGGCTAGTATAGGCTGAAACGACGCAATTTACCTATACTAACAGACCAATTTTAAAACAGCTTTCATGCAATTTTCAACCCTCAAGCTGCAATTAGAAAACCACTCGTTTTTTCCGAAAAAGCTTTTCCATCAAAAGTGTCGCAGTTTTTATCAAGTTCCAAAGTCGTTTGTTCAGATTAGTGTGCAAAGCTGTGACGGCCGAGTTTAATGGTATAAAGTGATATACATGGTCACCCGTTCAGTTTGTGAACGTATATATTCATTTGCGAGCTTGGTGTTGTCTCATCCGGAGAATTTTTCAAGAAATTTTTCAGGGTTATAATGTTAGTTTGTTAGATTGAGCTTATTTTTTATGGTTAACAAGCTTTTGCCCGCGGCTTCGCTTGCGTTAAATTCGGGATAACACAGCTCCCCTTTACTGATTTGCAGGTACCTGCTATCGTTTTTGCCCTTGCGCTTTATTTATTGTAATAGCTAAGCTATGTTTTTCCTTTCTTCCCTCTTCCTCTCGCATTTCTCACTTTAAAAAAAGCCTATGTCCAACCGTGTACCGATATTCATCAAAATCGGTTTAACCTGGAGTCAGAAATAGGCTTTTTTTAAGTGGAAAGTGAGTGGAGAAAGTTTTTAGTAAAGGGGAACTGTGCTACCCCTTAACGCGAGTGAAGTTGCGGGCAAAAACTAAGCGAGGAGGTATCGAGTTAAAATAAATACCATAAACTCAAGTGTGCGATACATTTGTGCTGTCTCATCGTCTCTTTGAGGAGTAATTATCACCCTGAGAACGTTTTTAAGCTAACTCCAATTAGTAGCTTAGAGCCGAAAAAAAAAACAAAATGGACGCAATTTATCTTAATTTACGAAGTATTTAGTCACATTAAATCCTCGACTAATGTTTTTTCCTCCTCCCTGTAAAAGTTTTAGGCATAGCTCTCTTGTTTCAGGACCCTCCCTGAAATCTTAACTGAATAAACTTTCAGACAAACAGGGCACTGATACAAAATGTAGATGATATATTTTTCACTTAGACTTAGGTAATTGAATCATGTTTTACAAGATGTTCTGTTTTCAAAATGTTTTTTTTTTTTGCAACTGGCGTTTGTGTATTGCCAGATGTAAGAACGTGGATGAGGCAAAAGGAGTATTTAAGTATAGTAACAGGTGGCGTTCTGTAGTTTCAGGCGAGAGTATAATATATAAAGTATGTATGTAAATAGACACATTTTAGCAAAGACGAAAATGGTCTACTAAGCAAAGTTAACTATTGCCTTGTATAGATTTGGAATTTGAACCCACCCTTCACAATTTAAAGGTGCACCGATGCATTTTCTTCATCGTCTAAAATGATCGCTTAGGCAAAAATC
This sequence comes from Ochropleura leucogaster, assembly GCA_958449745.1. Lineage (NCBI taxonomy): Eukaryota > Metazoa > Arthropoda > Insecta > Lepidoptera > Noctuidae > Ochropleura > Ochropleura leucogaster. The sequence goes on along the minus strand of OY288222.1, from coordinate 2,334,287 downwards.
ATAATAGGTTAATTATTTGAATTAGGTAACCAAAGGTGACAATTCACAAAGTTAACGTAACAAGACATTCTAAGAATTTGTTCGTAATTATTGTATTACTAGCTGGTGCCCGCGGCTTTGTCCCCGTGATATCGAAAAAAATAACTGTGTAATCTATGTGTTATTCCATACTATAATCTACCTATGTGCCAAATTTCATCAAGATCCATACATCCATCCATCCTCACAAACATTCGCATTTATAATATTATATGGTAGGATAGGATTTAGTAGGACAGAAAGTAGGTTATTAGTAGGAAGTAGGATAGCTGGCGCCCGCGGATTCACCCGCGTGATATCGAAAAATAGTATCCTATTTGTTATTCCAGACTATAGTCTACCTCTTTGCAAAATTTCATGAAGACCCGTTTAGCCGTTTTGAAGTGAAAGAGTAACAAATATCCATACATCCAGCCATGCATCCATACATCCTCACAAATTTTCCCATTTATAATATTTATTGTACATTGTATTGTATGTATTAAAATTCTGATAAAGCGGCCATTTTGTACCCCCTAATCAACAACTTCATGATGCTGAATCAAGTCTAAATCCACCAAGAAAACAATAAAGAAGCTCCTAAAACAAAACCAAAAAGATCTTAAAACCAATATAAATATAGCAATAAGCCCAATATCATGGCGATCTAACTCACCCTGTTGACACGAATATTTGGCTTAAGGCCCTGTAAATCTCTTTAAAAGTATTAAGCACTTTATTTATTGTCGGCAAGGCTTTACCTAAGAACTGGGATGTATTAGAGTGTTATTTAGGTTTATCTTCATAGGCTAAAATGACACCAGAGTAGGAGCTTAAATAAAGAATTTTAATATTGACATACATTATCTGTTGGTTGCGTTTATAGGCTAAGAAATAAAGGAGAAAGAAGGAAGAAAAGGGAAAAAAATAAGGTGCAAGAACAAAAACTACAGGTAGCAGGTACCTGCAAATAAGAAAAAGGGGAACTGTGTCATTTTGAATTTAACGCAAGCGAAGCCGCGGATAAAAGCTAGTCCATTAATAGATAAGTCATTTTGAAGAGACTGTGTACTGTAAAACTGTCCTTTTGATCTGTCCTGCTCAGCTGCCTTAAAATTATAATGTTATGGTAGTGTTGCCAAGGGGTATCGTATTACCCAGTATTAACTGGGTTGTGGGGGTCAGATAGGCAGTCGCTCCATGTAAAATACTGATATTCAGCTGCATCCGGTTAGACTGGAAGCCGACCTCAACATAGTTGGGAAAAGGCTAGGCAGATGATGGACCCAGATTATAGGTACATGTTCACCTTCACATAATAGTACTACTAGCTTTTGCCGCTTCACTCGCATAAAATTTGGGGTAACACAGTACCCCTTACCTGATTTGCAGGTACCTGTTACCTGTAGTTTTTGCCCTGGCGTCTTATTTATTCTAATAGCAAAGCTATGTTTTCCTTTTTCTTCCTTTTTTCTCCCCCATTTCTAACTCTTTTTTTTTTTAAATAGCCTAAGTTCGTGTCCAGGGTCCCAACTAGTCTACGGCCATTTAGGCGTGAAGACGTTACAAACAAACAAACTCACTTTGGCTTTTATAATATCGGTAAGGATTACAATTTGGTTCTAGCAGAAATATTAAGCACATTTGTCTTCCAAACATAGTCTTAATTCCTATACACTGTCTTCAACTGTTTACACAGAACTTAAGTGGTTAAGTTCTCGAAAACAAACCTAAAAATAGCTCACAAAACCTCGAACCCATACTAATCACACTCAATCAAAACAACTACTTCTTACGACAAACCCATCCATTCAGAACGATTTCAAACAAATAGCAAAAACTTATACATTTCGCGTCTCTCCAAAGTTGCGTCGACTCCACAAGAAAAATGCCCGCGCTTTGTTACCGAAACGTAATTTGTATTACTAATAGTTCGTGTTTTCCGATCCCCCTTTGGGAGGGGGAGCTAGCGGTTTTTCCCGGTTATTTCTCGGTTATTTCCCGGTTATTTTTCGGTAGAGTGTTTTCTTTGTTCGCCTGTCTGCGTGACTGATATCATAACTACTCTTTGTGAACGTTTCAGAAAGTAGTTCGATTGTTCTGTTGGATGGTCGTTGAGATTAGTATTGCGGTTTCGGCGGTTTTGTTTGTTGAAGATTTTTGTGTTAGTTTTTGGAGAACAATGAAACAGTCTTTATGTGTGACGGTATTAGTGTTCGGACAGTACATCTAGAAGGCCTAGAACAATCTAGGCTTCCATTAATCATCCCAGATGTTGTATGTTATTATTTTGACATTGCCTTGTTTAATTAGTATGTATTGATTAAATCTTGCAATTGAATTTCAAACTAACCCTCCAATCAATTAAGCTGACTTTTGGTTCTCTCGAAGAAATATTTTTATGTCAGACATGACTAGATCTCGCAGCCAGTATCTTCTCCTCACGGGAGATTTCCTGAACGGTTAATAGCTCGGTCATGAAACTTTCTGTCCTCGCAATTTTGATGGATAAACTTAACCTGCATGACTAACTTAACCTATTAATTTTCAACATGATTCCAAGTTACAGATAAATTGTGCTCGCTATTAAATATCTCATGTAGGCTCTCTAGACCACGCAACCCGCTGATTATTTGAACTTTTCACCATAGTATAATAACAAGGCATAATAACTTGTGAAAGTACTCTAGTTGCCCATTCCAAAGCGTTGATCTCTATGGAAAAGAATGGGCAAGAAACTCCATGGAGTGTCCATGGAGTTTTATTTTAAATTATAATATTTTTACAAAATCGTGTTTACATCATTTTTGTTGAGATTATGCAAATATGTGAGAACGATGTAGAAAAACGTGCACAGTAAGAGCGTCCAGAGTAAATAAAAAGCAAAATTCAATTTAAAATCTAAATATGTCGTGGTTATCATAAAATATAATCTAATAAAATGAAAAGTCTCTTTTCTTATTAATAAACGCCCCTACCCATTTCATATCTCACAGTACCTTGAGCCGGGAGGAGTGTCAGAAAACTAAACCCCATCCATATTTCTTCTTTTGCCCTTTATCTTCCGGGGCTGCGGTATCTCTTTCGAACAACCCGTATCTCCGGCAGGCAAGACCAATTCAGTCTAGTCTATTTTCTATTATTAAAATATCAATAAGTTTTTCCAGTTTTGCAATTATAGTCAAAACCGTACACGAAACCACCATTTATAATTCTAAAAATAAATATTTTATGCAGCAATCAAGCGTTTAGTTTCAAGTTTAGTTAGAAACTGTAATTTTGAATGCAAATGAGGACTTGAAATTGAATTGCCTCATTAGAGTCAATAATTAAGCCCTTAGGAGCTTATAATTGCCCAATTATTGCTTAAGCATTGCCTCGTAGAACTTATGAAGGGCAATTAGAAGCAGTCATAAAACTTGAAAAATTACAGGTTAAGTAAATAGGCTTCATGTGAACTTTGGTGAAAACAAAAGAACTTTAATGTTTTCTGAAAAATATTTAACTGAACTGTAGGCCTACTATGACATCTTAAAGCAGAACTTATTCCACTGAGTGAAAGAGATGGCGCTAGACACCCTGTATAGCTCTATCTCTTTCCCTCAGCGGAATAAGTTCTGCTTTAACGCGTCATGGCAGGGTAGCTGATATGTGATTATATTTCACATGGAGCGACTGCTTATCTGACCTCCACAACCCAGTTAGTACTGGGTAATGTGATACCCCTTGGTAAGACTGGTTGTCAGACTTTCGGAACACTGACTACCTGTAAAGACTGTCAAAGATCTACAAATGACAGCCGGGACCAACGGTTTAACGTTTCCGAGGCACAGAGGAAACCCGGATGTTACGGGTGGTCACCCATCCACAGACCAACCGAGGCAAGCGTGGCTTTACCTAAATCGACCCGAGTAGCTGCTATAATATAGCCACGAGCTCCTCTATGTCTTCATATTCCATACCTCTGTATTATTCTCTAAATCGCTACAGACTCCTTCTTTCTCGATTGTTTAAAAACAACATTTTCATATCTTAAGCGAATTTGAAAGTTGAGGTAATCTCTGTTATTTTTAACCTTAAGTTAAGCTTTGGAGCTTAACATTGTTTTTGTGAGAGAATTCACAAAAGTACGATGAACAAAAATACATTATATGTTTTAGAGATTTCTTGACTAAAATCTTAAGTATTGTGTTAGCTGATGTCCGGGGTGCTGCCCACCTGAAGTTCCTTATTCCCTATTTATAAGTTGTATACTGTTATTCTTGTAATTTGTAAAGTGTATTTTTATTTATTTAAAAAAAAAAGTTACCCCACGCTATGATTTATTCCTGTATCGTGGATGCGTTAACAAACATTTAAACACACAAACAGCCAGACCCGAAACAACTATCTGTAGGCCATACAAATATTTGTTCCGTAAGAGAATCGAACCCGTGACACGCAGCGTAGCAGTCGATCGCTCAGCCACTACGCCAGCCGTGTTAATCCAGTATAGCTATTTACAAACAATCTAATCGTAATCGTCAATAAAATTGCGAAAAAAATATGATTTAAAAGAGTGTCCATGGAGTTTCTTGCCCATTCTTCTCCATAGAGATCAACGATTTGGAATGGGCAACTGCAGTACTTTCACAAGTTATTGTGTCTTGTGACTGGTACTGTAGCAGCATCCTTTTTTGTTTTCATGACATTCAAAAGTGCCTGTAATGGTCTAATTGAAATAAATGATGTTTGCACTAGTCCTCGTAATCCAATCGTCAAACCGGCAAAACTCTATTCACAGAAAAAAAAACTCCACACAGTTTCTTTTTTTTTAAACATGGCAAGGTACGTTACACGTTACATAATGGTAGCAAATGTAAATTTGTAGTAGAATATTTCACCAGGTATTTATTTTTCGCTATGATTGACGTCTTTATATCGTAACACGGTTGTGCAGACAAGTCAAGATTGACCGATTACGGACCTGTGAATAGCATTTGGAGGACGTTTTCGATTATACTCGATTGCAATCGAGTCGTTGTGAACAGCTATGCAGGGTGTAAGCTATCTGTGTGCCAAATTTTATCTAAATACCGTTTGTCCTGGCTGTCATTAATAGATTTTTGACATTCGTTTCAAATAGTCAGTGGCTTAATAGTCTGTCAACCAGTAGTGACATCGTTCTATATTTATATTTTATCTATAATATGTATGTATTTATAAATTATATAAGTATGTATATCAGTTGTCTGGTTACCATAACACATTCTCTGCTTAAGCTCTGCTTGAGTTGTTACAAGACGTCTACGTGAAAAGTGTCTATATTAAAAACAGAAATAAAATAAATAATGAATTTAAATAATCCGTGGCAACTGAGAGATGACCACAGATCAGCCCCATTCAACTCAACCATTTTAAAGGGAACTAAATGATCCGACACACGCGCCACCATCAGCGAGACATTTAAGTGAGCAATAAAGACAAGCCAAATAAGTAGAAAATACTATCAAAACAATTAAGCATACCTGATTAAAACTAGATTTTACATTAACATATTTTGAGTCTACCTTTGCCTACTCTAATTAACTAGTAAAGTCTAAAAACAATTAACTAAGTCAACATTAACAAATAGCTATCTGCTTAAGTAAGCTGTTTGCCCAGGTTTAGCACTTAATGTTGTTTTAATAACCGTGCGAACAACTTTGTTACAAACATTTGTTTAGTTAACTGAATTATTTGATTGTGTATTTTGAGGATTCCGTGGAATTCTGTAAATTTAATGAAGCGTTTATTACTGAATCAAAATCTGACGGATTATTATTTCAAGTATAGGATTTTATTGATATTGAAATTCATGACTACGTATTTTATTAACAACAGCAAAATTTTTAAGAAATTTGAAATGGTTTAGTATGCATAAAGCTTTTCTTTTGTTAGGGTTCCGTACTCCCAAAGTAAAAAACGGAACCCTTATTCATGATCTGGGGTAGTCTTCCCAGGAACACTACTGTCTGATAAGTTTTATGAACCAGACTTTATACAGGCGTATCCAAGCCTATGTCCGTCTTCTGGGTCCCAACTATCTCCGTACTTATCAAAACCGGTTTAGCCATTTAGGCGTGAAGACGTAACAAATAAACAAACAAACTCACTTTCGCTTTTATAATATTACTAGCTTTCGCCCGCGGCTTCGCCGGCGTTAAATATGGGGTAACACAGTTCCTCTTGCGCCTTATTGATTTGTAATAGCAACGCTAAGTTTTCCCTTTTCTTCCCTCTTTCTCCCTCACATCCCACTTTTTTTAAATAAAAATTATGCCTATGTCCGTCTCCTGGTTCCCAACTATCTCTGTACCAAAATTCATCAAAATCGCTTTAGCCATTAAAGAGTGAAGAGGTAACAAACAAACAAACTCACTTTCGCTTTTATAATATTAGTAAGGATAAAAAATAAAAAAGTAAGGATGTCTCAATTTAAAAAAAAAGAAAATAATCGAACAACAGCTACAGAACCCAACATAACTCAATTTTTTTTCATAAGCATAAATAACCTGAAAAAATTGCAACAAAACACAATACATAATCAATCCTTGTCGTGAACAGGGAAGCTTAACTGATCTCAATATCAGGTACTGGACGTGGTGCTATAACTGGCACAGAAAGTATCTGCAATGCGCTCTACTGCTATTTTACGTCGAATGTGAACATTGCTCGCATTTAGATTTCATTATTAATGTTTGAATTTTCTTCGGCCATTTGTTCGTAGAAATTGCTGGTTTATGTTGCTCTTTGTGATAGGGTAATTTGTGCTGTTTTGTTTTGTTTTTAAGGTTGAAGATTGAAATGGTATAAGTATTAATAAACCTTACGCCTGTATTTCTGCGAAGGTTGAGGCAGAGGTGTACTTTAATATACTTGTAATTTGCCAGTTCAGTTTTGGCACATACATAAATATACATAAACACACACAACATTTAAAAACAAGTGCTGCTAATTAGTTTATAAGTTTTGCTCATTTGTCATTTTAAGGAATAGTATAGTTAAGTATCTCAATATTGTTAACTAGCTTTTGCCCGCGGTTTCGCTCGTTGCTTTCGGAGGAACACAGTTACTCTTTCCTGATTTGCAGGTACCTGCTACCCGTTATTTTTGCCCTAGCGCGTTATTTATTGTAATACCCAAAATAAGTTTTCCTCATTTCTCACTTTAAAAAAAACAGCCTATGTCCGTCTCCTGGGTCCCAACTATCTCTGTACCAAAATTCATTAAAATCGGTTAAGCCATTTAGGCGTGAAGACGTAACAAACAAAAAAACTCGATCGAAAAAAACTCGACGACTATAAATCTACCTCTGTGCCAATTTTCATCTAGATCCGTTCAGCCGTTTTGACATGAAAGAGTAACAAATATCCATAAAATATTAGTAGGATATTTCTTGTAATAAAATCGAGATATCAAAGACATACATCCATAGTATTTTTCTCTGCTAAGCACAGAACATTTCATAAACATAGCCTTTTTCAAAGAAAACCTAAAGTAAGCTAAACACATTGCTTGACAATTGTAAATTTGAAACTAAAGTTAAGCTGTTACGCGCTAAACAAGCTGTTCCAAGTTCAAAAGAGCCAATCTTGTGCTGCAGCACAAACAAGGTTAGGAGACGGTAAAGTTAAGTGTTGTCAAAGCTTTTTATTGTATTACTAGCTTTTCCCCTCGACTTCGACCGCGTGGCTTAGTTACTTTGGGCTAACGGCAAGTTTAACCCGCGTGATGATCGAAAAAAAAAACTTTTTCTCCCCAATTCTTCCCTCTTTCTCCCACTTTTCTTTAGCTTATGTCCATCTTTAGGGTTCCAACAATCTATGTATCAAAATTAATCAAAATCGGTTTAGCCATTTAGGCGTGAAGACGTAACAAACAAACAAACTCACTTTCTATTTTATAATGTTAGTAAGGATAAGGATTCGTGTAGCATTTGTTTTAAAGACAAGAGTCTAAGAATATTTCGTAACGTTGTTGTTCAAAAGAAAACATAAAATAATATTTGACATAATTACTGTATGAAACTAAAAACATTTATTTTAAATAGACCAAGACATTATTCCATGTCAAAAAACAAGATGAAGCTACAGTCCCAGTCACAAGGCATAATAGTTTGGGAAAGTACTAGAGTTGCCCATCCCAAAGGGTAGGTCTCTATGAAGAAGAATAATAACAAAATATTGTTACTACATTCATAAGAAAAGTTTTTTTTTTTAGAAAACTTGCATCTAGATAAAAAAATAAGATTGAGTGATTTAATGATGTTTGAGGTCAATTTAAAGTTTTCACAGAAAAATAATACGTGTAAATGCTACAAGAAGATAGAAGACATCAAGGTGATAGCATATCCTTACTTATTATTATTTTTATTATTTATTTATTAATATTATAAAAGCGAAAGTGAGTTTGTTTGTTGGTTACCTTTTCACGCTTTAATGGCTTAACCGATTTTGATGAATTTTGGTACAGAGATAGTTGGGAACCAGGAGACGGACATAGGCTAATATTTTTTTGAAAAAAGTGGGATGTGAGGGAGAAAGAGGGAAGAAAAGGGAAAACTTAGCGTTGCTATTACAAATCAATAAGGCGCAAGGGGAACTGTGTTACCCCGAATTTAACGCAAGCGAAGCCGCGGGCAAAAGCTAGTAATAATATATGATCAAAATAATAGGGAAACTTTTCACTAAACGTGGGTACCTACTTTTTCTATTGACAGCGATGTAGATGAATTTTTTGACGCTTTGTGATTTATAAAAAAAAAACTCTGGCCCACACTAGGAATTTCTCCTGTATCGGTCTTCGATTGTTTATCTGTATTTCCTGAAATAAACTTATTTTCCGCATAATTTGAGTTTGAGTAGTAAATTTCTTTTGGGGGTTTTTTTATTTGTGATGGTACACAATTTTATATCGAGTATTCATTGTCCATTGCTACTAAAACGCATATCATCCACACACATTAGAAGATAGCTCACTACCAAACAAATCTAGATCAACTGATATGGGACGCTTTTGAAGTATACCCATTTGGTTATAAATAGAATTTTGAAAATCACCCCAAATTGGCAGAGAAATCAAGTCATAAATATCTACAATCAAATTGAGGACCCAGTGTATCTTCGTCTTCATCGTCTGCCTGCATGACTGCCTAAATCCCGACAACGCAAAAAAAAATTAATGAAAAAAAAAAATTACAGAGAATACTACTACTACTTACCTCCTCTCAACTCGCAGAGTAGTGTGAAGTTCCCTCCCTCTTCTAAAGGCCCAACCACGCCTGCGACGTCACGACCTTGCTCGTCGTACAGGAGAAGCTGATGTGGAGGTACTGGTAACAAAATAAATATATATTGCAGGTGAACAGTGACAGCTGTGACCAACAGCTTAGCGTATTACCATCAACCACGGGCCTGTTGGTCTAGTGGTTAGTGGCCTTGACTGCTGAGCCGGAGGTCGTGGGTTCGATTCCCACCCAGGACAAACTTTGTGTGATGAGCATGATTGATTGTTCTGTCTGGGTGTGATTTATCTATAATATGCATGTATTTATTAATTATATAAGTATGTATATCAATAAATTGTCTGGTTACCATAACACAAGCTCTGCTTATCTTGGGATCAGATAGCCGTGTGTGAGTTGTCCCAAGATAATTAATTATTAATTAACCAGGCTTAAGTACCCCGTGGCGGATACCGAGAAATTCTTGATGGAAACATCCAGTAATAATTTGCCTGACCCGGTAATCGAACTCTGGACCTTACACTCAGCAGTCGCGCTTGCATCCTCTGGACTAAGTTATCGGAGTGGATTGATAAATAAAACTTATTTGATGCAACAAAAGACACAATACAGAAATTAATACAAAAAAAATATCTAACTGAGAAAAAGAAAAAGTATCATTTGTTTGTGTAAACATGTATAACATGTTATTTTTTTTTTAAAAAAAACCTTGCCCCAATCTAGGATTTTTTCCTGTATCGCGAGTGCGTTAACAAACATATAAACTCACATACACAAACAGCGAGACCCAAAACAACTATCAGTAGGCCATACAAATATCTGTTCCGTGCGGGGACCGAACCCGCGACACGCCGAGCAGCAGTCGATTGATCAACCACTGCGCCAACCGTGTCGACAACATTGGATATGCACATATTGATGGTACAAGATTCAAATAGTTGGTTCAACATGTTTTGCCATTTTCAACGTACAAAATATTACACAATTCATTTTAAAATTAGAATTAAAAAAATGGAATAAAAATACATAAAAAAGTAAAGATAGGAGTTAGATTGACCCATAAGCATTTAGACACACCACATACATTTATAACGGTCGCCCACTACTGGGCGGTGTGTGTCTCAAGATTGCACCAAATCGGAGTCCAGCTCAGCATAATAGTAGACTACCTAGATAGCAACATCTGTGCGACTCGTCTCATAGGTATTATTTTGTTTTTTTTTTATTCTTGTATAGATTCTCTTCTACCAATTAGTTGTGAATGAGTGGACATGGTTGCCTTGTAGATTCTTAGACCCTTGTTAACTTTGGTTATTTATTATTTTATTTTACTTTCTGTAAAGTAAGCATTGACTTATTGTCGGGCCTACGCTGTCCTCTCATACTTATTGAGTACTAACGCTGTAACAACAACATTGTAAAACCAAATGATTTTAAAAGAGTAACCATGGAGTTTCTTGTCGGTTCTTCTCCATAGGAAACGACCAACCTGACCCGTGCATCTTTTCTCGACGTTTTATTATTATTGTTAAATATTTATTTCAGCCCAGAACCATAAATTGTTAGTAACAATGCACTTAAAACTATGTTAAAATAGACAATCAAATTAAATGAAAACATGAAGCCTCATTGTTGCTTCAATATGCTGTTTATTTTAACATATAAGGCTCATTTACAAATCGGCGAAAGGTAATATCTTTAGGCCATAGGTTATTATCTAAAAATATGTCGAGTTTTGTTTTGGGAACATACAGCTTATAGGAATTGTAAGTTTTTTTTTTATTTACCCATGTAGGCCTATGTGAAATAAAAATATTTTGATTTTTGATTTTGATTTTACCTATGAGTAAAATATGTTAAGGATAACTCACCAACAACATTCAGCTTAATCTGGAAATTCCTGGTTGGAGAGTTCTTGAAGTCCACCCTACACCTGTAGATCCCCTCATCATCAAGCTGTACGGCATCCACAGTCAAGGCCGAGGGTCTGGACATGGTGACGAAGTACGCTCGTCTGCCGAATGCCAAGGGATCAGACCAATGGAGGGCCTTGTTGAAACTTCGGCCGCGAACGTCGAAACTGAGGACAAGGAAACACTTCAAATTACTAGTTCAAGTCGTTAATCCTTACTAATATTATCAAAGCAAAAGTGAGTTTGTTTGTTTGTTCTTAGCGCCTAAATGGCTAAACCGAATTTGATGAATTTTGGCACAGAGATAGTTGGGACCCTGGAAACACACATAGGCTATTTTTTAAAAGTGAAATATGAGGCAAAAAGAGGGAAGAAAAGGGAGAACTTAGCTTTGCTGTTACAATAAATAAGGCGCAAAGGCAAAAACTACACTACCTGCAAATCAGGAAAGGGAGGTATATGGTGGTTTTAACTCATTTCCAACTCGATACCTTCTACGAGTTCCCAAGATAAACGGTCTTGACAGGCAGACAGACGTACAACAAGGTGATGCAATAAGGGTTCCGTTTTTTTTTTCCTTTTTGGGGTATAGAATCCCAAAAACAGTGACAAATCAAATCTGTTTGTCTCACCTTCAAGACATTGAAACGACACAACGATCGATATCCCAATTAAGGCCCCCTCTAAAACAGGACCCTTCACCCTTTAACAGAAACATTTTTCATCAAAAACCACAAAAGAAAACCCTTTTTTAAAACGCCTTATCTAAACGTTGTGTATTTATCAATGCTCTGTCTACGTTGCACCGTAACATCAACATTAACACTGAAAATTCAACCTTACAAAGATCTTGGACAAGGTTGAAAATTCAGTGGTTGTACAAACAATGGGTGTTGGGCCATTAAATCCGCCGTTGAGCGGGCGACAGCGATTCAGTTTGCGCTTTCCGTTTGTGTAGTCACGCCAAGTTTCCGGTTGTTTGCGACTAGTACTAGGTATTACTAGACACTAGATATATATCTAGATAGTAATTGTAGTGTAACGGAACAATGGGCCTAGATTTATTACCGTTTGTCTGGATATGCTGTAAGTATCGCTTTTGTGCTTGTTCAAGGAAAGGAAAAACTGTGTGTTTTGTTTTTGTTCGCTGTTTATTAGATTGTCTGAAGCAAGTTGTGTCTACACAGGTGAATTCAGTTCAATTCTTTTGGTGAACGTTTTTAAAAGGAAAATTTACTTCAGGATTTTTTTTGTAACTATTTTTAGGGTTTCCTATCTGAAATAGAAATAACAGACCTCTTATAGGATCACCGTGTTGTCCGTCTGTCTGTTTGGTTGTCAAAACCCTTTATCTCGGTAACGCGTAGAAAAACTTAACGTTCTAAGACTACGCAGTCAAAATATATGGGCGTTTATGACGCAAGTTTATACGAAACCCTGGGTGACTGAGTCCGACTGGCACTTGACCGGTTTTTTCATTTTCTCATTTATTTGCTTGTTTTGAATCAATAGCTCATGATGTGTTAGAAGTCACTTGGCTAGTAGCTGGCGTGTCCATATTGTACTGTAGGTACAGACGCCTGCACATCAAGCTACTACAATCTGTCAGATTTCTTTGATAGATTTTCAACTTTATTTCTAAAGTATTAGGTTCAAGGTTCATTGGGAAAAATTCAGTCAGTTTCGGGTAGCTTGACCTGCTGGCGTCTGTACATTATGATGACATATCAAACTATACAATTCCAGTTTATGTAGATCTCTCATTGTAAAGGAAATCTATGGTGAGAGATCTGCATAAACTGGTTGAATGATGAAATAAACTTTAAATAGCATTGACTGCATAGTTGGCGCAGTGGCTGAGCGATTCACTGCTGCGCTGCTTATCGCGGGTTCGATTCTCACACGGAACAAATATTTTTATGGCCTACAAATGTTTTGGGTCTGGCTGTTTGTGTATGTGAGTTTAAATGTTTGTAAACGCATCTACGGTATAGGAGAAATTCCTAGTGCGCAGCGACTTTTTATTTCGCATACTCCTCCAAAACGGCTCGACCGATTCTTATGTATTTTTTATGCTTAATCAGTAAGTCTGAAGATCGGCCAATATCTATTTTTCATAGCCCAAAGTGATAAGGGGGACCTGAGCCGCGGGTAAAACCGCTGGGCACACCAAGTATTATTTAAAAACATACGCCTTTCACTTTGGTAAGTAAAAAACTACACGAAACGCAAGTTTACAAACCCTATAGTAACCAATGCTTTAAACGTTTTCACAAAATAAAAAGTCTTGTTCAAAAAGCAAGGCTTAAAATTTATTACCTTTTGACAGTAATTAAACAGGTATAACGTCCATCTTTTCACAAGCAAACACGAACGCTTTTGTAAGCGATATTCAGTAAAAACGGCACTTAATTTATTTCCAAAGACTTTTTGTAGAGTGTATCTGTGTTTTAATGAAGAGTTTTTGTTATTTGTGACACTAAACAGTGGTTTAAATAGCTGTTCTATAAGATTTCTAGGTATTATTTTACTTTGAAAGTGATTTTGTTGTGTTTTGTAAGGCTGCTACCCTACTATGACCTCTTAAAGCAATTCTTATTCCGCTGAGGGAAAGGGACAGAGCTATACAGGGTGTCTAGCACCATCTCTTTCACTCAGTGGAATAAGAATTGCTATAAGATGTCATAGTAGCCCTTCTGATGTTATAATTTATTAAGTACCACGTGGTTTTTTGGTTTCTTTTGAGATACGTTTTGCTTTAACTAAATCTAATAGAATTTGTTATTGTGAATATATACGTTTTCTTTCAATTAAACGATTCGATTCCTGTACGAAACAAATATTTGTATGACCGGCAGATAGTTGTTTCGGGTCTGGCTGTTTGTGTATGTGAGTTTAATGTTTGTAAACGCACCCACGATACAGGAAAACTCTTAGTGTGGTAACGTTTATTTAAAAGAAAAACAAAAACTCTCAAATATAATTGGGGTTAAATACAATGAGCACCATAAAATGCTTTGATACCCTTAGTTATGTAACCAAAAATATCTACTTCACACCAGAAAAATAATGTCTAAAATTACAATAGTACCAGCTATTTTAGTCACGACTGCACTTCAAATTGTATTCGACCACCAAATGTAGTAAATGATCAGCAAATCTTGCTGACTGTTGGCGACCAGCTACCAAACTTTTTAATAATTTTATATTTCTTCTTTTTGATTGTCATTGTTTTATGTTTTGTTTTAAGAAAAAGTCAGTTTGTGAAAAAACATGTGCTGCAATATATGAAAAGCTGAACTTGTGGTTTCATTGCTCTCTAAAATTATCCTGTTCTCAACATTGGTGTCAGAAGTGAACGGTTAAATGCCCACCACAAGATCGCAGACAAAGGCAGCAATGGCGGAGACTGGTACAGCAGGTATCGTTTCAACAGGTGCTCTTCAAGAGGGTGGTGCTTCCACATTCGGTGCCATCGCGCCGGCGCCGCCCCGTACCAACCCTAACGAGACCTTACCACCCGCCAGCAGGACCTCGTCAAGCATCGTGCCTCAGAGTGCACGGTCAGGTCATTCTAGCAGCACATTAAAAGCACAAATCCTGACTGCAAAGGCGGAGCACGCTCGTCGGCTTGCGAACCTACAAGCGGAACGTGACCGCAGCCAAGCGGAACGTGACCGCAGCCAAGCGGAACGTGACCGCAGCCAAGCGGAACGTGAAACCGCCGTTGCGGAGTTGGAATTGCAGGCGAAGCTGGCCGTTATCCAGGCCAACTCTATAAGTGCAGGATCCCGCCATTCCGACAAGTCCCACTACACGAGACCACAGCGCAGAGTCGAAGATTGGTTAGCTGAATCACTTTCTATGTTTCCGAAGCAAGGTAACAAAGCGCATTCATTTGTTGACAGGACAGACAAGCCGAAGTTTTCTAACGTTGTACCGCAGGACCGTCCTCGTTCGACGCCCGCCACAGCCTACGGAGATGGTCCAGTGACAGTGACACATCCTCCCTTTGATGTACTGGACCGTACCCACGAGACACGCCCTGTCCTCACCTGCGCGCCACCTCGTCAGGCCCCCGCTCACCCGCCATCGCATCCGGCCCCAGCCGGCACGTTGACGCACCCGTTTCCCTGTGTCTGTACGCTCCCTGTGGGCGCGTACTCATCAGTTGAGCCAGCTGAACATACACAACATGCACTAGGTTTAGGCACACTTACTAATGATGACAATTGTTGTTACAAAAATAAAAATCATTGCCAAGATCTAAGTACATCATTTAATCAGCTGGTCGACGCTATTAGAGGCTCAGGGAAGAGGACAACAAAGGTTTGTGATATAACTAAGTTTGATGGTCGCGTCTCGGATTGGTTTCACTTCAAGAAGTCCTATGAACAATCCAAGGCGCACTTTTCTCCTAGTGACAACATCACACGACTTGGCGCGGCGCTGCACGGTGCTGCTAAAGAGGCAGTCTCCATAAGATTAATAGCAGCTGATGACCCGGAGCAGATCGTTGAAGCGCTCGAGACCAGGTTCGCTCAACCGGAAGTCATCGTACTCCACCAGATCTCTGAGGTCAAAACCCTCTCTAAAATAAGTGTTTACGAGTCTGCGAGAGAGCTTAACATCTTTGCCTGTCGCGTCCGTAATTGCGTCGAAGTCATCCGCTTGCTGGATCTGCCCGAGCACCTTGCTTCACCGGACCTTCTCAACATCATCCTAGGTAAGTTGACCCCACTCCTCAGATCTAAATGGAGAGATTTTGCATCATCGAGAGTTGGCTCCGGTAAGTTTAAATTGGAGATTTTGGCCGATTTTCTTGAAATCGAGGCAAAATTACAAATTAAATTTGATGTCATAGTGTCAGAGCCGAATCTTGTCAAAGGTCAATGTCATCCCATCAAAACCACAAGAGACAAAACTTACGCAATTGCGACAGTGTCAAACGTCACGTCAAAGTCGAAAAGTTTTTATTCATGCCATTACTGCCATAACGGTAAGCACGAGGTTAGCGACTGTGAAGGTTTTAAGTCTCTGCCTCTGGACGATCGGTGGCAATGGGTGATGGAGAACAAGGTTTGCCGTAGATGTCTTATAAAGGGTTCGCACCAATATCGCCACTGCAAGAAGAAGTGTGAGTTCGAAGGCTGCCCGGCTGAGAGGCGGCACCACACCCTCTTGCATAGACCCCAACCTGTGACGACAGCCCATGTCGAGATACACTCAGCCGCGGAAATCCTCAGCCTCAACGCGCAGAAACCAAGCACGTCGAAGGAAGAGCAGCGAACGGTCACCGTGGCCCACAACTCTACTCCACTGAAGTCATCCTGCCTTAAGCCACTCTTAAAGGTTGTAGCAGTCACTATTTCTGGACCCCTTGGAAGCGTTAATACATATGCCCTTCTTGACGACGGGAGCTCCGTGACTTTATTGGATCAGTCTGTGGCGGAGTCAGTGGGAGCTGAGGGCCCTATGTGTAGGCTGAATATTGACTGCATTGGTGGATTGAGTACGCAGGCCGATGTGAGATATGTTAATATCCTAGTAAAGGGTCGATATGGTACGGACAGTTTTGACATCCGAGCACGCACCATTCCCAACTTGGGCATCAAAAGGCAGACAGCACGACAATGACTGTCGACAATGACTCACTGGACAACCTCATCAAGGAATACTTTCGACTGGACTCTATAGGGATAACCAAGGCAGACCATCGTAGCGCTAGCGAACAACGTGCGTTAAACATTTTAGAGGAGTCTACCAAGCGCTTAAATTCTGGTAGGTACGAAGCGGGCCTATTATGGCGCGATAACATCTCTACCGTCCCTAAAAGCCGCGACCTAGCCTTATCTAGATTTGTTAGCCTCGAGCGTAAAATGGCTAAGGATAGTGCTTATGCCGATGCCTACAAGCAAAATATTCAAGAAATGATAAGCAAAGGGTACGCTGAATTATGTTCGGGTCCACCGTCCGGCCAGGTCCCGTGGTATCTTCCACATTTTGGAGTTACCCACCCACATAAGAAGAAGCTGCGCGTTGTCCACGATGCAGCAGCAAAGTGTGCAGGTGTCAGCCTCAATTCGCTTCTTCTGACTGGACCGGACCTATTGCAGCCGCTTCTTAGCATCGTGATGAGGTTTAGGGAAGGCCCGGTTGCCTTGTCGGGAGATATCAAAGAGATGTTCCCGCAAATTAAAATTAGACTGGAGGATAGGGACTCCCAACGTTTTTTATGGAGAGATAGCCCCGGTTTGCCACTCCAGGAATTCCGTATGTCCTCTATGATATTCGGCGCCGCATCTAGCCCGTGTACTGCGCTTTGGGTGAAAAATAAAAATGCTAGTCAATTCCAGTCACGATACCCGGACGCCGTGCGGTCCATCGTCGAGGACCATTACATGGACGATTTCTTAGGGAGTTTTGACAGCATCAGTGAGGCGGCTCAGCGAGCATTTGAAATATGGTCCATACATAAAGCTGCTTGCTTCGAGATGCGTTCTTGGGTTTCGAATTGTAAGGAAGCCCTAGCGATAATCCCTGCAGACTTACATGCAACAGACGCTTCACATACGGTGAGTTTAGGTCCGACTTCTCCCTCACAAATTCGGGTATTAGGTCTTACGTGGAACACCAGTGAGGACAATCTTTGTTTCGCCAAGAACCTTCCAAAGGCCCCTACTAAGTATACAAAACGTTCAGCATTGTCTCTATTGATGTCTGTCTACGATCCCTTAGGTTTTTTAACTCCCGTTATTATGAAAGGCCGTGCACTATTCCAGAAAACCTGGAAGCTGGGCATCGACTGGGATCATTCACTGCCGGCTGATTTGATTGAAGATTGGAAAAGATGGTTGCTCGAAATTCAAAAATTAAGCAACAGTTCTGTTCCCCGATGCTACTTTCGCGACACCGGGCGCATTAAGAATGCCCAACTTCATGTTTTTGCCGACGCTAGTGAACGCGCGTACGCCTGTGTGGTCTACTGGCGCTTCACAGACGAAGCTGACAACGTAAGCTTATCCCTGGTAGGGGGAAAGGGTAGGCTGGCGCCACTGAAACCCGTTTCAATCCCAAGATTGGAGCTCCAAGCTGCCCTGATCGCTTCGCGTTTCAGCGCGTACGTCACTGAAGCTCACAGACGACCACCCAATGAAGTTTATTTTTGGACGGATTCTCTAACCGTTTTAAAGTGGCTTCGTAGCGACGTTTGCACGTTTAAAGCCTTTGTTTCGTTTCGATTGGGAGAGATAGCTGAAACAACAAACATCCACAGTTGGAGATACGTCCCCACGGCTTTAAATGTCGCAGACGACGCTACGCGAGACATTCACAATTTCACGACTTCTTCACGTTGGTTCACAGGACCCGCATTTCTCTTGTCTCCACCCTCTGACTGGCCATGTGAACCGACGTGTGCCATCCCTCCGGTAACCGAAGAACTTAAACGAGCTTCGGAATCTGTGGGACTGATAGTTGCCTCACCGCGACAACTACCTTCACCGGTAGTAGCGGATCACCAACGCTTTAGCAGTTGGACCCGGTTACTTCGTGCCACAGCGCGAACCCATCAGTGTATTGACAAGTTTCGATCAATTTTGCACCCAAATTCCAAATTCACTCAAGAAGCACTTCGAGATGCTCGTAACCTTTTTGCCCTTTCCGTTGTAGACCTCAACGTTGCGGAGGTTCACTTATTTCGTAAAGTCCAAATAGATTCTTTTCACGAAGATTTGATGCACGTTCAAACAGCACGTCCCGTTTCGAATGATAGTAGGCTTCGGAACCTGTCGCTTTTGTTCGGTGAAGATGGGCTCCTACGCCTTTCTGGCCGCACTGCCGTCGCAGAGTATGTAGAGCCACGCCCGATTGTCCTGGATGGCCGACATCCTATCGTCAAGCTACTGATACACTCCTATCATGCCACTGATGGCACTCAGGCGGTTTATTGCGAGAAGGGGATGCCCGACTAGGATATACTCTGACAACGGAACGTCATTCATTGGCGCAGCAAAAATGCTGCCAGAGCTGTTCAACTTCTGCGCCAATAAAAGAATCGAATGGCGATTCATACCCCCATCCGCGCCTTTTATGGGGGGCTGTTGGGAGCGGCTAGTCCGCTCGGTGAAAAATGCTATCGCAGTCACATTGAAGCAGCGGACTCCAAAGGAAGATGTGTTAAACACCCTGCTCTTAGAGGCCGAGTGCACTATCAACTCAAGACCACTGACGCACGTCTCTGTGGATGCAGACGCAGAGTACGCCCTGACTCCATTCACTTTTTTGATCGGAAGCCCAAGCAGCGAGCCAGACATTAATGTCTTCGACGACGCCGACTTGTTTCGACGTGCTAACTGGAGGAAAGCGCAGAGGCTGGCAGACCACTTCTGGCAGCGCTTCGTGCTCGAGTACCTACCCACGCTCACACCTAGAAGGCGGTTGCAGGAGACTCGTCCGTTAAGGGTGGGCGATCTAGTCCTCATTGCAGATGGCACGCTACCCAGGAATCAATGGCCCCGAGGGCGAATCGCGGCAGTGCACCCGGGGAAAGACGGCATCGTCAGAGTTGTGGACGTCACCACGAAGGGGGGCGTGCTGCGACGACCCACTCGAAAGGTGGTATTGTTGGTCGCCGGCCAGTAAATTGGTGCTTCACACCGTCGGGGGCCATGTTGGCGACCAGCTACCAAACTTTTTAATAATTTTATATTTCTTCTTTTTGATTGTCATTGTTTTATGTTTTGTTTTAAGAAAAAGTCAGTTTGTGAAAAAACATGTGCTGCAATATATGAAAAGCTGAACTTGTGGTTTCATTGCTCTCTAAAATTATCCTGTTCTCAACACTGACAGAACGTCATTTAGCATTGTCGTTGAATGGAATTGAGCCGACTTTGTAACGGCGTATTAATAGGTAATTAATTCACACTATTTTATTACGAATAAGTCACTTTATAAACTTTCGTAAATATACTTGAATTATAACCTCATTCTGGTTAACACCACGATTCATAGGATAGGATAGGTTAGGTTGGAAGGCTAAGGTGGGAGCGTAGCGGAGCGTAGCGGAACGGAGCTCCCGCTTTAGCCATCTTGGTGTTTTTTTAAACAACCCTGAAATAAAAACTTTGGTTATAATTTTACTTTAAAATGCTGGTTTAATTTTGGTGATCTTTACTATTTTTGGGTTAACCACGATTTATTTGGAGTCATGTTGCTTAAATAGGATAGCAAAGTGTTAAAACTTTGGTTATAATTTTACATTAAAATGCGGGTTTCATTTTGGTGATCATTTACTATTTTTGTCTCCTATTTGGTACTATATCTGGTGGTAAGTTAAACATAAGTTTGTGTATAGAGGGGGTAACGATTCTGAAAATTCTTCCACTCATGAAGAGCTAAATGATAAATAATTATTTTATTTTGTTTATTTAATTATGTTTCATCCAATCAAAACTAATAAAATTTACAACAATACTATATTGAAATTAAAAATGTAATGTCATGAAATGATTGTCTGCTACGTCCTGATGTTTTGTCATGGACGATTTTTTTTTATTTAATGTCAGGAAAATTATAATGATGATGACATTACCCAGCAGTGGAATAGTACCAGACTGCTATAACATTCGCTCCAACCGCCGCCTGTGGAGCCCACAACTAAATGACACCGTTGTACACAACATAAACTCGAGTATACGGGATCAGTCTCGTTAGTGGCGAGAGAGAACAAAGACTAACACATCACTCCGACAGTGTCTATGGTCTGGGAAGGCTAACTACGTTTGTCATGTGGTTTTGGTACATCTTCTGTTAAGGAAGTCTTAGGTGCGATTCCCAGGTAAGGAAGTTAGTTGAAAGGCAAAACCTAATAACACATTGTACCTTTTTTTTGGATTTTTAGGGGTCCGCATTTCAAAAAGAAAAGACGGAACCCTTATTGGATCACTTTGTTAGGCGACTCTGTCTGTCAAGACTCTTTATTTCAGGAACGCGTTAAGATATCGAGTAAGTGAAATTAAAACCAAATAAACAATGACACGGTTGGCGCAGTGGCTCAACGATTGATTGCTGGGCCGTCCATCGTTTGATCGTTTGATTCCCGCACGGAACAAATATTTGTATGGCCTACAGAATAGTTGTTCCGGATCTGGCTGTTTGTGTATATAAGTTTAAATCAAAATCAAAAGTCATTTATTCAATTTATTGTACGTCAGATTACAAAAGACAGTCCCACAAAAACGCCCTGCCCTTCGCCACTTCCTAGTGTTTTAGCTGGGAAGAAGAAGTAACGGAACAAACTCCCCAGCAACACATCTGTCTGTCAGGTTAGAAGAACCAGATTTAATACAATTCCGTTTATCACAAGAAATAAGAAATTAAATTTAATGTTATTAGGTTAAAATAAATGTTTGTAAACGCACCCACAATACAGGAGAAAATCCTAGTGTGAGGCAATGATTAAAAATAAGCAATATACTCAAGTTGGTGGTCCCTTTTGTACTGTGAAAATATCAACCTTCTAAATCTACGCAGTCAAAAGATATGACTGTTTATGTCGCAAGTTTGTACGGAACCCACGGTACGCGAGTCTGACTCGCTCGTGGCTGTTTTTTTGTTGTTGTTGTAGTAACCCAGTTTTTGTGTACGGTTAATATGCTCAACCCTTTTAGATGGAATTAATTAACCAAAGAAGTGTTTTCTTCTAATTTCGGTATCATCGTGTACGGCCTCTAATATATACTCAAATATAATTTTACGATAAAAATATATAACAAAAAGAAAAGTATATTTATTTATTTATTTATTCACGCCTGAATAGCCCAACTGATTTTGATGAATTTTGGAACAGAGATAATTGGGATCCTGGAGACGGATATAGACTAAAAAAAGGGAGAAAAGGGGTGAGAAAGATATTTTTTTTCGATCATCACGCTGAATAAAGTTAGCGTTAGCCCAAAGTATCTATGCCACGCGGACGAAGTCGCAGGCGAAGTTAGTAATTTTTATAATTTACGCTGCTCGTGTACTCAAGACCTAATTGATGGAAATGTAACCACAGTATAAACCTAGGTGCACACGCTGCTGTACCTCGTTAGCAACCGCCGACTACATCGCACTAAGCCTCCGCCCGGCGATACCCGATAATCTCCCGGTAATAAATAACTGATTCGATGTACACCTAGCCTATAATGTACACATACAACATGATTTACAATAATGTATAGATACTTAATACAAGCAAACCTATAAATAATTATGTTCTGCTAAGTCAGGCAATTCTCAATTGTTAGGTTCGAGATGAAATTTTTGGCAATGTTGCTCGTTTTGGTTAGGTTATGGCTTTAGTATTGTGCAGTAAGTCAAGGTGACTTGTCGCTTAATAATAACAGCCACACGGATCGATCTTTGAGGTACAGCCGCACTTGCCAAGGTCAGTCGTCGGATGGGTGAACACAAACTCAAAGCATTCTGAAGATAATTACAGACACTTTTTAATGTCAAGAAACAAAATGATGAAGCTACAGTCCCGGTCACAAGGCATAATAACATGTGAAAGTACTGTAGTTGCGCATTTCAATGTGTTGATTTCTATGGAGAAGAATGGGCAAGAAACTCCACGGACACTCTTTTAAATAATAATATTTTAACAAGATCGTAGTTACATCATTCACGTTGAGATTATAATAATATGTGAGAACGACATAGAAAAACGTGCACGGTAAGAGCGTCCAGGGTGAAAGCAAAAATTTAAATTAAGTGACTATTCATTACGTACCGAGTTTCCTCCGTGCCTCGAAATACTCGTTATACGTTAATAATTAGGTCCCAGTTGACATTTCAAGATCTTTGACAGTCTTGTTGGCAGTGTCCCTAAAATCTGACAACTAGTCAAGACAAACAAGGGGACCGTATTACCCAGTACTAACTGGGTTGTGGAGGTCAGATAGGGAGTCGGTCCATATAAATTTCTGGTATTCAGTTCAATAGGCAGTTCTTGCCTAACGTATTCTTCTCTACGTGAAAACTACTGCTGTAATGTTTCAAAAAAAGTTTTTTTTTTAATTATTTAATTTTGGTAAACAAGTCAGGGCCCATGAAAACTCTGAAACCAGGTTAGGCATTAACCACACGACAGTAAAAAACCAGGTCAAGAACGACGGTCAGACTAGCGCACCGAGGGATCCTTACAAACTTTCGACATGAACAGCCATATCTTTTGACTGCAAAGACTAAGAGAGTTGATTTGATCATTTATTTCATTTATCACAACACGAAGGGACTGCAGACCTAAATATATGATTTTAATTTCAACTCGATACAGCTACCCTACCATGACGTCTTAAAGCAGAACTTATTCCACTGAGGGCAAGAGACAGAGCTATACAGGGTGTCTAGCAACATCTCTTTCCCTCAGTGGAATAGAACTGCTATAAGATGTCATGGTAACCCTTCTGATCGTTTATTTTAGATTGGCATTGTAGATTTTTAGACGCTTGTTAACTTTTGTTAATTTTATTTTACGTTTGACAATGACTTATTGTCGGGCCTACTCTGTCCTCTCATATTTAAGTACTAACGCTGTAACAACAAAATTGCAAAACCAAATGATTTTAAAACAGTAACCATGGAGTTTCTTGCCGTTTCTTCTCCATAGGAAACGACCAACCCGAACCGTGCACCTTTTCTCAACGTTTTAAAAGTGCCCATTTGATTTGATTTAGAACTTGATAGACGTCTTCAACTCAAATTTAATTTATTTAACGAATTGTTTACTTTGTAACAAACAAACATGTTTCTATACCTGAAAATACTTAGTAAATTAAAAGGGCTTTCTACCACAAAAAGCCTAGGTCTTAACAGTATTTCACGAAAGATTTTCCTATATTTACAGTAGGCTTAATATCATTAGTTACTACTCGAGATTCAACCCTACACAGAGAAAATGAGCGTAAAAATCATTAAATTATTCATAATGGCCAGGTGTAAAGATGCCAAAGTAACCAGGCAAAACGTTGTTTATGAATACTAAATTAACTGGAAATTATACATATTTTATTAGTTTGTTAATTTTAGATATTTTTCTTAATTACAAAGTCTGTTTATTGTTTATCGTGTTTGTTAATTCTGTTTTATACGCCTCATGGATGCTTCAATGGGCATTTTAAATTAAAAGGTTTGTTACGCAATAATTAATCAACCTTGATAGAACAGATACGATTTGACGGGCCTGTTGGTCCAGTGGTTAGTGGCCTGACTGCTGAGCCGGAGGTCGTGAGTTCGATTCTCACCCAGGACAAACTTTGTGTGATGAGCATGATTGTTTGTTCTGTGTCTGGGTGTGAATTATCTATAATGTGTATGTATTTATAAATTACTAGCTGTTCCCCACGGTTTCACCCGCGCTGCTCAGCACCTGTTGGTCGTAGCGTGATGTTATATAGCCTATGTTACTCGGGGATAATGTGGCTTTCCAAAGGTGAAAGAATTTTTGAAATCGGTCCAGTAGTTTCGGAGCCTATTCATTACAAACAAACAAACAAACAAACAAATCTTTCCTCTTTATAATATTAGTTATAAATTATATAAGTATGTATATCAGTTGTCTGGTTATCATAACACAAGCTCTGCTTAGCTTGGGATCAGATAGCCGTGTGTGAGTTGTCCCAAGATATTTATTTTATTTATTTATTTTTATTTAGATATTAAAACGTTTCCCCACTCTAGGAATTTCAGCACATCAGGCGAAAAGAAAAAAGCATGGATGGGTTTTATCAGTACAAGTCTAACACTCCCTTCCATTACAGTTGAAGTGGGAAGTCATTTGAGGGTTTTCCATTCGAAAAACACATTTATTTAAACCTCCATTGGAGTCATTATTACTTCACCAATCCATTTTAGGATAGACCAGACGTCTATGCTCATCATCTGCCTAACCCAACTGCATCTTACTGCGGTAGCCATCCAGTCTAACCAAATTCAACTGAATACCAGTATTTTACTTGAAGCGACTGCCGATCTGATCTCCACAGCTCAGTTAGTACTGAGTATTACGTCGTATTACACAACCAGACTTACAAAGCGGTATCAACCTATTCGTAAGAGGGTTGTCAGACTTTTGGGATATTTCTTACAGGTAGTCAAATCTCTTGAAATGACAACCGGGACCAATAGTTCAATGTGCTTTTCGAGAAATGGAGACAACTCTGTATGTATTGTATAGACTGAATTTCCAATTTCAATGTGTGAGTATTGTGTAATTTAATTGAGTAGATGGTTGCCCTGGTGGTTGTGATTTTGTCATGCTCACTTAAATGTCTTGCTGATGGTGGCGTGTATGTCGGGTCATTTAGTTGCCTTCAAAATGGTTGAGCTGAATGGGGCTGATATATGCGTCATGTTCGTGAACGGGCGCTGTCAGTCTTGACTGGTAATCTCTTAGCCGCCTTGTTTTAAGTAATTCATCTATTAAACTCTTGTATAATTTCAACATGAATAATGTATCCACGATTTTGTAAAAAAAAAAATGATTTAAAAGTGTCCAAGGAGTTTCTTGCATATTCTTCTCTATAGAGATCTACGCTTTGGAATGGGCAACTACAGTACTTTCGCAAGTTTCTATGTCTTGTTACTGGGACTGTAGCAGCATCTTTTTTTATGACATTCAAAAGTGCTTTTATTGGTCTAATTAAAATAAAAGATTTGAGAATTGGATGGTCACCCATCTACGGACCAACCCTTGCAAGGACAGTTTAACCTGAAGATCGACTTATGCGGCGAATACTACGTAGGAAAATCTTTGCTAATTTTGTAAAAAAAACTCTTTAAACAAATCCTTTGTGTTTTCTTCAGAAAAAAAAAACCCTAAAATTAGCCCCTCCTCGTTTCCATTCATCAATTGAACGGGAATGATGTTTAGTTAAATACAGTGCTATAGCTCACGTACGCGTCACGCTTCGTTAACCCAACGGTTAACGAACCGTCTTGGATGTTGGATGGGTGTGCGGGATGCTGGAAAATTGTGCGTGTTGGACTGGTCGGTTGCTAATTGCTAGGAGAAGTCTTGGTTTGGAGCTTATCTTACCAGCAGGCGTGGCATGACCAATGCTGTCTAAGTCACACATGTCTATTCTTCATAGACCTCTACGAAGAATAGACGTGTGTGACTGTGAAACGTTGATTCAAGATGGGATATCCTTATAAATGAATTTTGGTACAGAGATAGTTGGGACCCTGGAGACGGAAATAGGCTAAAAAAAGTGAAAAAAATGAGAGAAAGAGGGAAGAAAAGGTGAGGGTTTTTTTCGGTTAAAGTTAGCTTTAGCCCTAAGGTGGACGAAGTCGCGGGCGGAAGCTAGTCTGCTATATATTTTTGGTGAAGAGTTTCGGAAGTTAGTTTTTGTGTTATCGTTTAGACGTCAAACTTATAGGTCATAATGAAACATTGAGATTAAAAGCCTGCGAATAATCTCGTACAAAAATTTTGATCCCAACATTTTCAATTTTGACACACAAATGCTCCCCGACAAACTCGAACTCAAAGCATTTATTTCAATTAGACCAGTACAGGCACTTTTGAATGTCAAGAAACGTCAAAAAATAAGCTACAGTCCCAGACACAATGCATAATAACTTGTGAAAGAACTGTAGTTGCCTATTCCAAATCATTTAAAAGAGTGTCAATGGAGTTTCTTGCCCATTCTTCTCCAAAGAGATCCACGCTTCGGAATGGACAACTACAGTACTTTCACAGTTATTATGCCTTGTGACTGGGACTGTAGCTTCATCGTATTGTGGTCTTTGTGTTGACAGTTCAAAAGTGCCTGTAACGACTTGCTTTTGATTTTGACACATCAATTCGAAAAATCAGAGCTAAATTTTCTAAGTCGTAAGATTTTGATAAAATCTTTTAAAAAGTAAGTAACAAAACTACCTTCATCGCCAATTAAACTGACCTTTTATATCCCGGAAACACACAAGACGGTCCCAAAGCCCATTATCAGCAAATATCTATAAGATAACCATAAATCGTGTCAAATAGAG
This sequence comes from Ochropleura leucogaster, assembly GCA_958449745.1. Taxonomy (NCBI): domain Eukaryota; kingdom Metazoa; phylum Arthropoda; class Insecta; order Lepidoptera; family Noctuidae; genus Ochropleura; species Ochropleura leucogaster. The sequence goes on along the minus strand of OY288222.1, from coordinate 2,307,050 downwards.
TCATTACAATGATTTTATATCATTTTTATAGTTCTCAATTTAGTTAGGAGTTATGTCTTAAAGTCTGCTCGTATAAATCAAACGTATTTATGGAACCGTTCCCCGAGGAAGCGAATGTTTTATTATTTTAGTTGAAAATTGTTTCTATGGCTATGTTGTTCTGTTGAGATAGATTTTTCTCGTGTGTTACTGATGTTACACAAATAATAACAATATTTTGCAACTTATAATAATTGTAACGTGTAAACAATTGTTGGTTAACCTAAATAAATAAATAATAAAAAAAAACATTTTAGAATCAAATGTCATTTATTCAAATTAGGCTGTAATCAGCACTTTTTGAGCGTCAACATTGCAAAAGACAGTACCATAAAACATAGACATTTTTTCCTTTATACCTTATTAGATACCTTAACCCCCCCCCCCACCTTTGAAACTAGCTCGTGGCTAAATAATAACAGCCGCTCAGGTCGATCTTTAGGTTAAACCGCGCTTGCCTAGGTTGGTCTTGGATTATACATACATGCACGAGCACATTAAGAGCATCCAGAGCAAAAGCAAAAACAAGAGTTTAATAGATAAATTAACTAATTAAAACAAACCGTGGCTAATAGATGACCAGATAGCAAGGAGTGCTATCCCTTGTTTGTGGATGGAAAAATCAACATATATATTTCCCCACTCAGGGCGGAACGGGAGGATTGTCAGACTTTAACTGACTAAACCACCCACTAACCCACCCATATGGGCCACGGTATCTCTTTCGAAAATCCGCAACTCTGGCAGGCGTTGGTCCTTGGACATCTCTTTGAGGCACGCGTGGAACACGCCATCGACACGGCTGAACCTCAACCCCATACCTCTTCTAAACCTGCACCATAGTCAAGGACGGCTATTCCTTTTCCTGACAACATACCTACCTAGCTTTACTACTACATCGCATCTTCTCGCGTTCAACGAAACCCTTTAATCTCAGATCCCATTACGATTAATCTCGACCGATTTATCGTTCCCTGCAAATATAACTTTTGCTATCTTAAAACCCAATAAGTTATTGCAAACGACTTTCGATCGCAAGGATTTCGTATTTGTGTTTCGGAGTTCTGTTTATGCTGTTAGGGGAACTGCGTGATGATGTATTTGCAAGTTTTCTTGTTTTGTGTGTTAAGTTTTTTAATCAAAGTTTTGTGATAATGTTTGTGAGGTGGTAATTTGTGTTTGAAATTGCTGCAAGGCGTTTTATCATTTTGCAGCCATAAGGTATTTTTATAAAACTTATAAAGATAAGGATAGGGAGAAACTAGCGTACTTAGGGTTTTGTACAAACTTGCGACAAAAACGGCCATATCTTTTGACTGCGTAAACTTAAAGTATTGAGGTTTTTTCACAGCTCTGAATAAATGGTATTAATTTCAAACGATCAATGACACCTTTACGCGTTCTTGATATAAAGGTAGACTAGCTTTCGCCCGCGGCTTCGCTCGTGTTAAATTCAACGTTGGTACACCCAGCAGACCTGCAGTTTTTGCTCTTGCGCTTGATTGATTTGTAATAGCAAAGCTAAGTTTTCCCTTTTCTTCCATCGTTCTCCCTCATATCCCAGTTTTTTTTATAAAAAATAGCCTATGTCCGTCTTCAGGGTCCCAACTATCTCTGTACCAAAATTCATCAATTTCGGTTTAGCTATTAAAGCGTGAAGAGGTAACAAACAAACTCACTTTCGCTTTTATAATATTAGTAAGGATATCCCACAAGCTATCGACACATGTTGCTCTCACATAGTTTTAATAAAACAATATGCTAAATAGTATATTTTTTGGATAGAAAATCAGCAAATTACTTCCCCCGCTCTGGGGAGGGGAGTGTAAGACTTTTACTGACTAAAACCCACCCATTTTCCTTCTTTTTGCCATTTGTGTTAGGTATCTCTTTCGTACTACCGGCAACCCCGTTAATACACCTCTGGTCAGGTGAATCTAGGTCACCAAAAATGTCTTTAAAACGTTGACTTATATGACATGTTGTCTATAGGTTACATTTAGTTGTTCAGTCAACCTTAATGAAAATCACTTCCATAGACAAATCAATTAATGACACTCACCTAAGGTCGATAAGAAATATAAAAGTGGATGGCAAATGTCTGATCTGGAAACTACATTATATATATATACATATATATAATATTCTTGATATAATATAATAGTCTTGATCAATTGTTTCGTAACAAACCTTTTAATTTAAAATGCCCATTGAAGCATCCATGAGGCGTATAAAACAGAATTAACAAACACGATAAACAATAATGAGACTTTGTAGTTAAGTAAAATATCTAAAATTAATGAACCAATAAAATATGCAAAATTTCCAGTCACACAGTGACTTTAACCCGTTATGTTCCGAGGCCGCGGTATCTCTTTCGAACAACCCGCAACCCCGGCAGGCAGAGGCCCTGGCAGGCCCCTCTGCAATATGAGGTGTTAGCTCTATAAATTAAATATTTTTGACAACATCCAGTCGAATAATTACAATCTCAAGAAAATTACAGCTAGCTCTGAATGTTTTCAATATTACTAGGCACACGAATATCTATTCTTCACTGAAATAAATTAAACACGATTATAAATTCGAATTACTGAAGCGAAAAGGACACCCTCCTACGCCATAGTTACTGGAAATGTCTCAAAACGACGATTTCCTATAATTAATACCGGCAGCGTTACAATAATTAAAATGGTCGCCATCTTATACGTATAGGGTGTGCTAAATGTGCGTTTGATATTCACAAAGAAAATAACGTTTTTTTTTTTTGGAACGAAGTTCCTTATCGCTCTTTGTGAAAGGGGGCTAGACGGAAAAAAATCTTACGAAAAGTTGTCACGACACTTTTTGCTATAGTAAGCTATTGTAAGCTGTGCGGCGTCGCATGTTTCTCCGTCAGTCTCTCTCTCTCTTATAGAAAGCAAGCCAGATATTTTCATTTCTATAGGAACTTCGTTCCATCCGGGTGGCCCTTGACACCTCTAATTTTTTTTTGTAAATTGGGCTCCTGTTGTTTGTTTCATTGTCTTTTATACCACTTTTTTTAAATTTTAAGGTATCATACCTTAAAAAGGAAAAACGGAACCCTTATTGGGTTACTTTGTTGTCTGTCTGTCATGACCATTTATCTCAAGAAGGCGTCTAGGTATCAAGTTGAAATTAAAACAATAAACTCAAGTCTGTAGTCCCTTCAAGTTGTAGAAAAATCATATCTCTATGTCTACGGACTTAAAAGATATGGCCGTTTATGTCGCAGCATGAGGCTCTCTCCCTCATACACCCGGCTACCTCCTTTGTTAGCATGACTGCTTTGCAGAAGGAGGTGACCGCTTCCTATTCCCTCTCGGCTCCGGACCTTGGACTGAACCAGGGCCGGACGCGAGAGATCGCCGCCGCCGATCGCCTCTACGAGGGCACGGCGGTACTGCCACTCAAGTTGGGCAGACCGCCACTGTCTGCTTCACCGTGTCCTCCGGGCGTTTCCTCCCGACCGATTATGTCCAGGAACCTCCCGAAACTTCCGTGTCCGGTGAGGACCTGCGTAAGGTGGTAGGTGAGGACACCATGGCGCCTCTTCAGCCACTCCTCAAAGAATGGAGTTATCACCACTATTGTGGCGTCATAACTCTGTGATGTCTTAAATAAAGACATCACAGAGTTATGATGATAAAAAAATACATTTGAATTTAAAAAGTCACAATGGTGTTTGCCTGGATTAGAACCCACAACCTCAATACTCAATATCTTTATTGCTTTATACCTCATGCGCGAAACGTGAGGCAACTCACGACGAGAGCGGCGGTGGGCAGGCTGAAAGCCAAAAACACCGCCCCGGGACCCGACGGCTTGCATGGCAAAGCCTGGGTCCTGGCCCTGGAGGCTCTCGGGCCCCGACTACTAGGGCTCCTAAGCGCATGCTTGGAGAGAGGCCAGTTCCCACTTCGTTGGAAGACGGGGAAGCTGGTCCTCATTCAGAAGCCGGGGCGCCCTGCGGACTCTCCGTCCGCATTCCGGCCCATTGTGCTGCTCGACGAGGTGGGCAAGCTCTTTGAAAGAGTAATTGCAAACCGCCTCGTCGGGCACCTTGTGGGGACGGGGCCGGATCTTGCGGAGCACCAGTATGGTTTCCGCAAGGGGCGCTCGACGGTGGACGCCATCATGCGCGTGAGAGCCCTCACGACGGGGGCTGCAGTGTCCAGGGGTGGGGTTGTCGTGGCGGTGTCTCTCGACATCGCCAACGCGTTTAACACCATGCCCTGGGGCTGCATCAGGGAGGCACTCCAATACCACCGGATGCCGACCTATCTTCGTCGTGTGGTCGGGGCATATCTGACGGACAGGGCCGTCATATACCCCGGTCGCTCTGGAGAGTGGAACCGGCGAGAGATGTCGTGCGGTGTCCCGCAGGGATCGGTCTTGGGGCCGCTCCTGTGGGACATCGGTTACGACTGGGTGCTGCGCGCCGACCTCCCCAGCGGCGTCAGTGTAGTTTGCTACGCTGACGACACGCTCGTCCTGGCTCAGGGGGGGTCGCACCAGGCGGCGGCCGACAATATGACACGCGGGGTTGAGATAGTCGTGGAGAGGATCCGGCTGCTGGGTCTCGAGGTGGCCTTGCACAAATCCGAGGCCATGGTTTTTCATGGCCGCGGAAAAACGCCACCGTCGGGATCCCAGCTGACGGTAGGAGGGGTTCGCATCGGCGTCGGGTCGACGATGAAGTACCTGGGAATCGTCCTCGACAGCCGGTGGAACTTCGTCGAACACTTCCGACGTTTGGCTCCCAAGCTCGAGCGGACGGGGGCTGCTTTCAAGCGGCTCCTGCCCAACCTCAAGGGGCCAAACGCCTCCTGCCGTAGGCTCTATGCCGGAGTCGTGCGGTCCATGGCCCTTTACGGGGCCCCAGTATGGGCGCGTTCTTTAGGGCGGCGCGCCGCCCACTATCTGAACGCGCCCCAAAGGGTGGTGGCCATACGGCTTGTCCGGGGCTACCGCACGATCTCCGGCGAGGCAGCAAGCCTCCTTGCCGGACTGCCACCGTGGGATCTGGAGGCGATAGTCCTCGCGCGCCTGTTTGAGTGGCGCGCGGAGGCACTACACCGGGGGGAAAACCCACTGCCGCGGCAAGTTGCCGCTCGGCGGGCAGACCTCCGGTGCGATCTCATGGTGGCATGGAGAGAGCGACTGTCGCAACCCCGTGCAGGGCACGCTACAATAGTGGCGGTAAGTCCCCTCTTTGAGGAGTGGCTGGAGAGGCGTCATGGCGTCCTCACCTACCGCCTGACGCAGGTCCTCACCGGACACGGAAGTTTCGGGAGGTTCCTGCACATCATCGGGCGGGAGGAAGCGCCCGGGTGTCACCATTGTGACAATCGCCCGGAGGACACGGTGGAGCACACAGTGGCGATCTGCCCGGCTTGGGCGGAGCACCGCCGTGCCCTCGTAGAGGCGATCGGCGGCGGCGATCTCTCGCGTCCGGCCCTGGTTCAGGCCATGGTCCGGAGCGAGAGGGAATGGGAAGCGGTCACCACCTTCTGCGAAGCAGTAATGTTAGCGAAGGAGGTGGCCGGGCGTTTGCGGGAGAGAACATCTGCCCAACCCAGCCGCCGCGGGAGACGCCCATGGCGCCGGGCGCCGCGAGACGACTTCCGGCCACCGTAGATGCGGGCCTGTGGGCGGTGAGCAATGGGTAGTTCACCGTCCGTCCGTCGATTGACGACAGGCCGTGTCGACGGCGCGTTCGTGTTTCACGCGCGCCTCAAAGAGTGTCAGCAAAGCAGAGGGGCTTGCCAGAGCCTCCGCCTGCCGGGGTTGCGGGTTGTTCGAAAGAGATACCGCGGCCTCGGAACGTAAAGGGCAATAGAAGAAACATGGGTGGGTTTTAGTCAGTACAAGTCTGACATGCCCCCCCGCTCCACCCAGAGCGGGGGAAGTCATTGGATGATTTCCCACCCGGAAAAAAAAAAAAAAAGGCAACTCACGACATCCTTATAATTTTTATTCTCTTATTATTTTTTTCCTGATATTCAGTAAATATCATCGAAATACAAAGGAAAATAATAAGCTGCTTTCAAAAGCATCTTATAATTTAGCGCTAAATACACTAGTGCGTAATACCGTTGAGCTACTTCTAGGAAACAATTCATTTGAAAATACTAGGACCAGTGCGCATTTCGAACAATAATATAACATTACAACACGCTTATGTTCCGAGAAAGGTAGACAGATATCCTTAGTTCGTGGCATATATTTAGCCACCATAGCAACTCGCTTCTTAGAAATGTATAATACAAATATGATGATCACAGCACGGATTTTCTTTGAAAAAAAAAACGACCTGTATATAGAATTATATTATTAATGAAACGAATTATTGACGCATAAGTTGTGTTTTAATTGAATTTTATCTAATCTAATTAACTTCTGGCGTCTCTGATTGGATGGCCGGATAATTAAAATTGTTATAGGTGCTATATTTTAGTGTGTGATTTCTTCTAGAGAAATTATGGAGTTGACCTTGAATGAAGACACCACTACCTTATTTCCTTACTAATATTATAAAAGCAAAAGTGAGTTTGTTTGTAACGTCTTCACGCCTAAATGGCTAAACTGATTTTGATGTATTTTGGTGCAGAGATAGATGGGACCCTGGGGACGGACATAGGCTAAAAAGTGAGAAAAGTAGTACAAGTGGGAAAGAAAAGGGGAGGTAAGGATATTTTTTTTAGCGTTAGCTTAAAGTAACTATGCTACTCGGACGAAGACGCGGGCGGAAGCTAGTAAATGAATAAATTATGCTTTTCGAGGCACGGGGGTATCTTACCACCAATTTCCAAACTCCGGACTGTTATTGTGAAATTCCTAATCATTCATTATTGTGTGGTTAATGACTAACCTAGTGCTGACCAGTCAGAGGGGTTTGCCAGAGCCACCGCCTGCCGAGGTTGCGGGTTGTTCGAAAAAGATTCCGCGGCCCCAGAACGTAATAGGCAATAGAAGGAACAAGGGTGGGTTTTAGTCAGTAAAAGTCTGACACTGCCCCCCGCTCTGGACGGGAGTGGGGGGGGGAGTGTCAGACTTTTTAAGACAGACTTGTTAAGTTATTTGATGTAAAAAATGGTGTTAATTAGTCCAGTAAACAAAGAGGTTATTAGTTTAGAGGTTGAAAGCATGAAGTTTTTGGTTTACAAGTGTTCGGCATAAATTGGCTGAATTGGGTAGCAAAATGTAATATAATGTAGCCTTAAGCCGTTAGTAAGTTGTTCCTTGTTCTGAATTATAGCTAGGAAGTGTTTAGTTACGAAAATATTTAATTACAAATATCTAACTTTAATATAAATTTTACTTTTTGATGGACCTAAAATACATACAATTCAACAGTTTAAAAAAACATTGCCCTACACTAGGATTTTTTCCTGTATCGTGGATGCATTTACAAACATTTAAACTCACATACACCAACTATAAAAAATAAATAATAATAAATATCTTGGGACAACTCACACACGGCTATCTGATCCCAAGCTAAGCAGAGCTTGTGTTATGGTAACCAGACAACTGATATACATACTTATATAATTTATAAATACATACATATTATAGATAAATCACACCCAGACACAGAACAAACAATCATGCTCATCACACAAAGTTTGTCCTGGGTGGGAATCGAACCCACGACCTCCGGCTCAGCAGTCAGGGCCACTAACCACTGGACCAACAAGCCCATCAACTATCTGTAGGTCATACAAATATTTGTTCCGTGCGGGGATCGCCCCACGGAATGAGTATTACTAAGGCCTACAAATAATTGTTTCGGATTCGGCTGTTTGTGTATGTGTGTTTAAATGTTTGTACACGATACATGAAAAGTACCTAGTATCGAGCAAGGTGTAAAAAAAATAGATTTTTCAGCCATAACATAATGATAGATACGTTGTTTTGTCACGCCTTTAATAATAACAAGGTAAAATACGTAATTATGCTTGAAAACATATCTTGTTTGGTAATTATTTACTTCCACAGAAACTATTGTAATGAGTGACTTACAAAGACTAGTAATTATATTGGCTTTTGTTTTACGATTTTCTATTTTTGTACGTGTTTTATGTTAACAAATTCCATTTGAGCCGTGTATGAACCAATTATATTTAGTTCATTATAATTGGGTAATAAATATTAACATTTGAGGAGCAATTTTCAGAATATGTAATTGATGTTTGATTTAGTTAGTTTTTTTTTAATTATTTCCCTTTGAAGCATAGACTACTATGCTTCAAGGGGTAACTACGGTTGATTTTGGTCGGCTTCCAGTCTAAGTTAGGTTCGACTGGAAGCCGATCCTAAGATAGTTGAGAAAAAGGCTAAGCAGATGATGGAAATGGGTTGTCTCCAAAAGTTCCATCAACCCAAATTAAACTATCAAATGCAAAATGATCTTATAAAATCAACATTCACTACAAATAACTTAATTTAAACACTCCAAGATCTTAGCAATCACTATTACACTGTACTACGGCGTAGTGCCTCTACGGCGTAGCGCTACGGTGCTACGGCGTAGCTACATAGATCGGAGTAATGAAGCGTACAGCAAATAATACTTTAATTTCTGAGCAGGTATACGGAGTGTTCTCAATTTGTTGGGGATTATGTTTCGATATTATGCCGTAGAAAATCAATGAGGGTTGCTGGGTTAATTGGTAGATGATTTAGATAATAAAGCGGAAATTAGAAAAGTTATCGTCTTTTAATATTTATGGTTCTTTAGGTTTTTCTGAAAAAGTTTAGCAGTATTTATGTTTTAATATCGCATAAGCAAAGAAGTGCGTTTCTTTCTGTATTTTTACATTTTACCTTTTTTTTCTCAATTGCATAAAATGTATAATGTTCAGTGGAAAAGTGGACTTACCTAACACAAGCGTCTACTTGTTCAAAAGATGATCTCCAAGCTAAGTGTGATATAGAAATATGTAATTGAAATAAACGTATTTATTTTTAATCGAGTTGCCATCATCTAGCAAACAATATTGGTCAATGTTACCTAAATCCAAAATGTCCACTGCCCCAAGATCCACATTTTTAAACTTATGAGGCTTCTTACCACTTGCTTACTTTTTCATTACCTACATATACACTAGTAGTATTATAAAGAGAAAAGATTTGTATTTTTTATGTAATAAAAAAACTCAAAAACTACTGACCCGGACCTACGGAAACTACGGACCGATTACAAAAAATCTTTTGCCATTAGAAAGCTACATTATCATTAAGTAACATAGGCTATATAATATCACGCTACTACCCACAGAAACGGCGAAATAACCAAAGACACGAGAGAAACCGCGCAGAACAGCTAGCTTAAAATAAAGTCAAAACCACATCGTCAAGTTGTATTAAGTGGGTCAGACACACGTGTGACAATTATTTCTTGTAAAACCAAGAATTAATTCAACCTGTTTACGAGATTGAATTAAGAATCTTGCAAATTAACTTCATAGTTTATTTGTCTATGCTTGTTGGGAGTATCCACGACATAGTAACATGTATGTATATATGTATACATATAAAGTTGTAGACTTGTTTGTAATACTATACATTGTTTTCTTGATTAGACTGGGGAGCCATAAATAGAGCATGATTTAATCTCCAACCTGAATCTTAGTTGAAAATGTATGTTGTACGTACTACTTGTTATTTCTGTTGGTTCTACTTGTTCCATACGTCTGTCTGTCTGTCTTGTTTTTGCGGATGAAACAACTAACTTCCCCCGCTGTGGATAGAGCGGAGGGGAATGTCAGATTTGTACTGACTAAAACCCACCCATTATCCTTCTTTTGCTCTTTATGTTCTGGAGCCGCGTTATCTTTCGAACAACCCTTCACCCCGGCAGGCGGTGGCCCTGGCCTGGCCCCTCTGCTTTGCTGACATATCTTTGAGGCGCACGTGGGACACGAACGCTCGCGACATGGCTTATCCGGTCTCGAGTTGAAATTAAAACCATGTACTCAAATCTGTGATCCCTTTGTGCTATGAAAAATCAACCCTTTAAGTCGCAGCCAAAAAATATGGCCGTTTATGTCGCAAGTTTGTACGGAAAACTCGGTACGCGAGTCTGACTCGCTTTAGACCGGTTCTTAGGTTAAGTTGCGCTTGTCTAGGTTGGTTTGTGGATGGGTGACCACCCGTTACATACCGAGTTTCCAGCGTGCCTTGGAAAGCACGTTAAGCTGTTGATCCCTACTCTCATTTTGTAGATAGGCAGTCGTTCCAAGTACCTAAAATACTGGTATTCAGCTGCATCCGGTAAGACTGGAAGCCGACAACAACATAGTTGAGAAAAGGCTAGGCAGATGATGATATAAGATGATGCGGCTTAGGGTAGACCCCGCTTGCTTAGAAGAAACTAATTCACGAGAACTTTGAAGAGACCCCGATCCGGTGCGCGGTGGTTACAATAATACAGTTTCAACTACCTTTGTAAACCAACAAGTATATTAAATTACTCGCGAACTACTAAAACTCAAGCTACAAGTTAACCGTGCATGTCACAGTAGTAAAAACATAATTAGTAAGCGTTGCTGGCTTAAGTGTTGCCAGCATTATGCATGCTGCGGCTCCAGTTCTATGTTGGGGTTGCCATCATTTGGAGATTTAGAGGGACTGTTCTTTTATAATTTGATGTTTTTTACTGAGATAATAAGTTATTGGTTTAGTGTTTAAGAGTACAGTAGGCCTACTATGACATCTTAAAGCAGAACTTATTCCACTGAGTGAAAGAGATGGTGCTAGACACCCTGTATAGCTCTGTCCCTTTCCCTCAGCGGAATAAGTTCTGCTTTAACACGTCATGGTAGGGTAACTGTTTCTGTTGTTGTCAAACTGCTAAATCTACAAGAATTTAGAAAATAAAAAATGCTTAATCTATTGTTATAATGGCGGTCTTATCGCTAATAGCGATATGAAGAAGAAAGATATCTTTAAGACAACCTTTGGATGGATTGTACGAATATAAAAATACAACGGATAACCAATGAATAACAACGGATGGGGATACCACGGCCCGGAACATAAAGGGCAAAAGAAGGAACATAGGTATGTTTTAGTCCGTAAAAATCTGACTTACTGAATAAGTTTTTTGACGGTTTTGAATTCGCAAAAAAAATGTCCTTTATCATTTGTGTGCTTTGATTTTTTTATTTCATTACTAGTTTTTGCCCGCGGCTTCGCTCGCGTTAAATTCGGGGTAACACAGTTCCCCTTGCGCCTTTTTGATTTGTAATAGCAACGCTAAGTTTTCTCTTAGCTTCACTCTCTTTTAGTAAGGATAGTAAGGATTAAGATAATGTTTTTTTTTGAAGATTTCAATCCATCTCTATGCTGTTTAGTAAACAATAACAGCAATAACAGCAATTCGATACACCATTTCTAGAAAACAATTCTGACAATTCACGTTGAATTTTCAGAAAAAGACGAAATAGTACGATTTCTATTGTGAATGCGTGTACCGACTGATATTCGTACAAAAAACAGGAACAAATATTTGTACGAAACACACAAAATATTTGTTTGAGTGGAGATGAAATAGGGATTTTTTATACAGTTAGTTGTCAAAAAAGATGGCATTTAACTACATCCAGTTACATTTGGAGCTGATCCCATAGTTTTTAGGAAGCTAGGCTTTTTTTAAACCCCACCCATGTTCCTTCTATTGCCCTTTATGTTTTTAGAGCAACCCGCAACCCCGGCAGGCGGTGGCCCTGGCAAGCCCCTCTGCTTTGCTGACATCTTAGAGGCGCACGTGGAACACTAATGCGCCGTCGACACGGAATGTCGCTTATAGACGGACGGACGGTGAGCTAGCCATTGCTCACCGTCCATAGGCCCGCATCTGCGGTGGCCGGGAGATGGCTCGCGGCGCCCGACGCCCGGGTCAGTTTTCACGGCGGCTGGGTTGGTTTGAGGTTCTCTCCCCTAAAACACCCTGAATGATGTTTGTGTCTGCATCAACCATAGGTTGACTGGTAGAAAATGCCGTGCCGCGCCATTGTCTTACATAAATAAATGATGATAGTCGGCATACCGATGAAGCCACATTTTATTTTAAGTGGAAACTGCCCCTTATAAACATCTACATTTCAGCTTCATAGCTTCATGGCTGAAATGTTTTTTTTCAAATGCGTTGCCCTTCACTAAGAATTTGTCTTGTATCGTGGGTATGTTTACAATCATTTAAACTCCCATACACAAACAGCTAGACCCGAAACAAACATATGTAGCTCATACAAATATTTGTTCCGTGCGGCGATCGAACTCGCGATACTCGCCCAGCTACTGGGCCAACCGTGCCGTTGTGCATTCGCTGTATCCTAGTGTTTTAGCTGGGAAGAAAAAGTGGCGGAACAACCTCCAACAACACAATTCTAAAAATTTGTACCTTATTAATTTGTTTCACAGAATTTTAGTCCCCAAAACGTAGAGAACCTATTCAAGCTACTTGCGAGTTGTTTCACTCCTCGCGACTACGAATTGAATTAGACGTCATCTAAACCAACGGAGACACTTAAAGCTGTTCCTGCAGAAATTACACAACCACAAACAGTACTACAGAGTGGAATATGTCTATTTGATAAATTATTAAGTGTATAAAACATGGTCGTTTTAAGCATTGATAAACATTGTTTATCAATGTAAACATTGTTTTCCGATCATCTGTTGTTTTTGTCGATAAAACGAGCGTGTATTAACAATTCTGTTCAAATCCAAGACCCTTATTATTAGTAATTTTGGTTTGATGAATATCAAATATGAAACAGATCATTAAAATTCCCTCTCCTGTTTCCATAATTTGAGGATGCTGGCTATCTAGCTGGTTTCGAGGTCACAAAAGCGTTCATCCTGGCTCCAAATCCTCAGGCCGGGTCAAGTGTTTCGTCCATTATGTTTTATTTAAAACCAACTTCTAAAAACTGAGAAGGTAATGTGTTCCGTCGGCATCTTCTTTCTTTTCATTTATTTACGGCGATTTCTCCGTGACTACTACACCGATTTACGTGATTATTTTTTCATTTCGTTTTGTCTCATATTTTTTTCTGATCTTGTATAGTTTTTAATCGGTTAATATATTTATTTCTAAGAAGAATTACAAATTCACTTACAGAGAAAAACTTAATTAAATGCAACTTAATTAATAGCAGTAAGCGTAGCTTAAAACAAGAATTCTACAGGTATCTGCCCTTCTTTGTCTAAGTTAATGAAATTCAATCCAAAAATCAAAAAAAAATTACAATGTAAAATGAGCGTATCAAAAATGTGTATAGGGTGCCACAAATATATAAAAATGGTAAGTGTTTTAAATTAGTTAACTCTATTTTGTACTCTTGTCCTAAAATTTAGTTTAAAGATATATATTGTATAACTATAGGCCAGTTGTGTACTACTTATTCTTTTATCAACTCACTATAACTCACTATTTGTCATTTTTCTGTAGGTATATGTCAGTTATTGTAGTGCCCTAATTAAATAAAAAAATCCTTAATCTTTACTAATATTATAAAAGCGAAAGTGAGTTTGTTTGTTTGTTACGTCTCCGCGCCTAAATAGCCAAACCGATTTTGATTAATTTTGTTACAGAGATAGTTGGGACCCTGGACACGGACATAGGCTATTAAAAAAAAAAGATTGTGAAATGAGAAAGAAAGAGGGAAGAAAAAAGAAAACTTAGCTTTGCTATTACAACAAATAAGGCGCAAGGGCAAAAACTACAGGTGTGAGGGAGAAAGGGGGAAGAAAAAGGAAAACTTGGCGTTGCTATTACAAATCAATAAGGCGCAAGGGGAACTGTGTTACCCCGAATTTAACACGAGCGAAGTCGCGAGCAAAAGCTAGTAAAATATATGTCAGATTTTTTGCTACAGAAAAAGAACAGTTAGTACTGATTATGTATGCTAGATAGTTCCAAAATAATCTAGAAACTAAGTAAACAAGCTAGTTGCAAATGGTTTCGCTCCTCGACGTACTGCGAATTGAATTAGACTGCGACGCCGTCTCGACCAAGCCTGACTCTCACGTGACGGTTCCTAAGCGACTGTGATTGTTGGATTATCTAAATGTATACTTGCAAAAACATATACAATATAGGCTTACCTACTGATGCTCTATGTGGCATTATATCGACACCTCTGGGCTCAAAGGTCGTAAAGGACAAAATGCAACTTTTCAAGAGAAGCAAAAAACTGAAAAAAAAATCGTATTTTTACTATAACTTTTTTGTTTCTTGAGCTATTTAAATGAAACTTTGGGAAAGTGCTTAGAATTCATAGTACTTTCTTGGGCAGTATTACGATTTTACCCTAATGCTTTATTTGTCGAGATAGATTTCCTTTACGACCACAAATTTAAAAATAAAAGTCCTTTACCCCCCTAAAATTTTCATCTTATGATTTTAGTTTAGGGCGTAAATCTACTTTACTGTGCAAAATTAATCAAAGTAAGGAAATAATGGACAAGTGAATTTTTTAGGTTCTAAAGGATCACCCGCTAAGCTATTCTAAAAGGATTAATTGATAATTAAGCTTAATAATTAAATGGATCACGTAATTGTATGTATATTATATTTTATTTTTTATGTTCATTTTTTTACATACAATTACATTATTAAATATTTCTTAATAAAAAAAAACATAAAAAAAAATTGTAGACCACCGGTATCGGGGACAGGATCCAAGCTACTGGCGGTCAGGGTTCCAGAGAAAGGAACCTCCTAACAATACGAGCCGTGCCAAGGAGTACCGCGTTCTGTATCAAACCCTTGATCCAGCTGCCTAACGAGAGCCTCCTCAGGTATTAGTCGAGGCTCTTAGCAATTAAGCCATTGGCAGATATGACTATCGGCACAATGATCCCTGAGTCCACATCCCACATGTCGACAACCTCGCGAGCCAAGTCAATATACTTGATTTACTTATCTTTCTCGGCTTTCACGAGGTTCTCATCATGCGGGACTGTTATGTGTCAACAATCATTGCGCGCCGCGCTGATCGATCCACCACCACTATATCAGGCTTGTTGGCAACAATAGTCCTGTCAGTGATAATCGACCGATCCCAGTACAATGTGATATTGCCATATTCGAGAACTGGGTCGGGCTCATACCTGTAGTACGGTACTTCCGATTCCACAAGGTTATATTTTAGAGCAAGTTGCTGATGGATAATCCTGGCTACAAAGTTGTGTCTATGTAAGTGCTCTCCGTTAGCTAGACGAGAACAACCGGGGATAATGTGTCGAATTGATACACCCGGACGGTGGCATGCCCGACTTTTGTCAACCGTGCCGTCCTTCACAATAAATCTCCGGTAGTTATTTGTTATCATAACTTCATCCATAATTGCACAGATAAAACCTTCGGTTTCTCCAAAGAGATCCCCGGAACGTAGGCAGGCTACAGACGCTGATTGATCTACATCGGGTTCATGTAGGGCCCGGAAAAACCGTCCGTGAAGCTCCTTACTGTGCCATACCTCCTTGCGGTCATTAGTGTCAAGCACTACAGATTTGCGTCTGTTAGCCAAGGAGAGCGGAGCGGAGGCCTTTGCCACTGCAACCACATCCCGTTGCATTCCCACGTCGGTTTCTAGGAAATATTCCCTGAGACTGCATATCTCGCGATTATGGAGTCTTGGTATTTAAAAAGCCTCGACCTCCACAACTCCGCGGGATATACAGTCTCATAACCGAAGAACGTGGGTGATGCATACGAAATGCCGTTAATAATGTACGGACCTTCCTATTCAAGGCGTCCAGTTCTGTTTGAGTCCATTTGAGTTTGCCGAAAGAGTACTTCAAAACCGGCATGACCCAACCGTTGAAAGCACGCACCTTGTTTCCGCCTGATAAAAGACTATTAAATACTTTTCTCTGGCGGCCAAAGAAGCGCTCCTTCAACGATTGCTTCAGCAACGTTGCGTTAGCAACATTGATGCCCAGCGCTTCCGACATCCCCAAGTACTTGTAGGTTTCGGTTGCTGAGAGGGGTCTAAGGTTTATGGAATCTGAGGGCTGGATTCCCACAGATTCCACAATTTCCCCTCGCTTTACATGCATGACCGCACATTTGTCTACACCAAATTCCATCCTGATGGCGCTACTGAAAGTTTCAGTTACCTTCAGTAGCTCTATCAGCTGCAAATCGTTGGGGGCAAAGAGTTTCTGGTCATCCATGTAAAGAAGGTATGATATAAAATGAAAACTTCACCTCAATCAATAGTCCAGACCTGAATTCTCCAGCAGCGTGCTTAGAGGATTCAAGGCTAAGCAGAACCAAAGTGGACTCAAACTATCGCCCTAGAATATACCTCGCTCTATCCTTATCGGTTCACTATTTCTCTGAATCTGCCGACATCCTGGATAGCGAAGGACTGTACTCCATTGCCTCATACACGAGATCAGGAATGTGCGTAGAGTTGCATTAACTTTATACGACTCTAGCACCCTCATGAGCCATGTATGTGTTATTATTATTATTTATTGTATGTTGAAAACACATGTATAAGAGTCATTTTAATAAGGTAGGGGTTGAAGAAGATACCAAAACTTTAAAAATCCTTGTAATTTTGATGATAATCGGTTTATTATTACCTACCTACGTTTTACGAGATCGTGAGTTAATAGTTTTGTTTAATTTTAAGTTGGTAGGTTGAGATTAAATTCGGAATATTCTAGGATTTATGGGACAATTTCTCACTTAAGTTTATAATACGCCCTTAGTGGAAGCACATAATTGAAAAGAAACTAGGTAGTAAAGGACACTTTATGTTCCTTTATTTTAACTTGTAAGGGTGTAAAGGGCAATTTGCAAAGAAGATGCCCTTTACATCAAAATTTTTAAAATGACTTATATTAACCACCAAAGGAGGTAAAGGACAATTGACATTTTTAATGTATTTTAACCCCAATTTTGCTTTACTACCAAAATGAGTTCGCTCTGGTTACTAAGTGTTATTTACGTCCATATTTTTACGGTACATTTTGTTTAACGTCTTAAATTATGTGGGTCGTAAAGGCATTTTTTTTGCGAATTTCGTAAAACGGAATATACAGATCGATAGAGAATTAAAAAATTAGTAAAACTGTATCAAAAAGTCATTTTCGCCAAAATGTCCTTTACGACCTTTGAGCCCAGAGGTGTCGATATATGAGATAAATAATCTTAAAGATAGCTTTAAGAAAGAAAGAAAAAGTACAAAATAACAAAAAAATAAACATGCATCAGAAACATTTACAGATACATATATACTATACTAGCTTTTGCCCGCGGCTTCGCTCGCGTTAAATTCGGGGTAACACAGTTCCCCTTGCGCCTTATAGATTTGTAATAGCAACGCTAAGTTTTCCCTTTTCTTCCCTCTTTCTCCCTCACCTAGCCTATGTCCGTCTCCTGGTTCCGTGAGCGTGAAGAGGTAACAAACAAACAAACAAACTCACTTTCGCTTTTAAAATATTATAGTAAGGAGTAAGGATATACAATGAGTCTGGTCACGGACTAGCGATATTCTATGTACTTATATAACAAACATTATATTATAGTAGGTACTCAAATAATTACCTATGTGATTAAATAGATATTGGCATTTACTCAGTGTTCATTGTGGTAATCATATTACATAAATATCTTTACAGTCTTTAATACAAGCTTTACAGTTGATAAAATCAAAATTATGTAGCGTGTGTAAATAAAAGAACTCTTATTTGTGTGGACCGACTCGCACTTGACCGCTTTTTTGTGTTGAGAGTGCAATATTCTATAAAAAAGTACTCGTAGATTTATTACTGTGCCAAAATGGGATAGAGCTTTGACCTGGATCTAGAAAGATAGTTTCTACTATTTTTAGGCGTTATAGCGTAATAGGAAATGTCCAAATAGTTTGGAAATTGTCTCCATCAAAACTTTTTACATTATTTCTAAGTCCATTGTGTAAATTTTTGGGAGACAGCTTTTTCTTTAGTGTTTTCAATTAGTTGCCTGTATTTTTGTTTCTTTGTTCTAATGGCCGCATAATAAGAGCCTTACGGTTTAATTTTCAAGGTTAAACAGAATACTTAGGTTGCTCTGTGGATTGTTGACCACCCATAAATTACTGAATTTTCTTTATTTTTCAGAAAATACGTTAAGCTGTTGGCCCCGGCTGCCATTTGTAGATCTTTGACAGTCGTTACAGTCAGTGTCCCGAAAGTATGACAACCAGATTCATCAAGGGGAGGGGAGGTTTTTTTCTAACGTTGCACCATTCTAGGAATTACACCTGCATCGTAGGTGTGTTTACAAATATGCGGGAGCGGGGGGGAAGTGTCAGACTTTTACGGACTAAAACCCACCCATGTTCCTTCTATTGCCCTTTACGATCGGGGGCCACGGTATCTCTTTCGTACAACCCGCAACCCTGGCAGGCCCCTCTGCTTTGCTGACATCTCTTTGAGCCTCGCATGGAACACTAACGCGTAGTTGACACGGCCTGTCGTCAATAGACAGAAAGAAGGTGAGCTACCCATTGCTCACCATCCACAGGCCTGCATCTATGGAGGCCGGGACTCGTCTCGCGGCTCCCGACGCTTTGTTGACTTGAGGTTATCTCCCTCAAACACCCGGCCACTTCCTTCGCTAGCATGACTGCTTCGCAGAAGGAGGTGACCGCTTCCCATTCCCTCTCGCTCCGGAAAATGGACTGAACCAGGGCCGAACGCGAGAGATCGCCGCCGCCGATCGCCTACACGAGGGCACGGCGGTGCTCCGCCAAAGCTGGGCAGACCGTCACTGTGTGCTTCACCGTGTCCTACGGGCGATCGTCACAATGGTCCCTTTCCGCATACAAAACCTTTCAGACCACGCCAAAGTAAAACAGCTCAACAATAGTTGTACAAATACAGCAGAGAGTAGGTTTCTATTAATTAATATTCAGTCCGAAAATCATAAATCAAACAATACGATTTTCACACATAATTACGTGACTAGAGTATCGAATATTCCTGCTAAATCTGACGTTGAACTATTCATTCGCTAATTCAGCCTACCCAATTACTAGGTACGTGATCGCTTTTGTTTGATGGTTATAGATTGAGTGAGTGGAAATTAATTTATGAATTGCATAGTTTTCAATGTGGCATGCTCATAAAGAGAAGGCCCGCAGATGGATGGATTTTCTCAAAATATTGGTCACCCGCGGCTTCGGAATAACACACCAAGCAGACCTGCAGTTTTTGCTCTTGCGTCTGATTGTTTTGTAATAGCAACGCTAATTTTTCCCTTTTATTCCCTCGTTCGGGAAGAAAAGGGAAAACTTATATGAATACTCATGTCCCTCTTTTTTTATAAAAAAAATGCCTATGTCCGCCTCCTGGCCCAACTATCTCTGAACCAAAATTCATCAAAATCGGTTTAGCCATTAAAGCGTGAAGAGGTAACAAACAAACTCACTTTCGCTTTTATAATATTAGTAGGGATTATTACTAAGAAGAGACCTGAATAGAAGCTCACTAAAATTTTAGATTACATTTTCGCCAACCATAATGTTATGACAGGAGACATCCATTTATCCGTTTAGCCTTATTGAAACTAGGTTCAGGGTTATTTCTAGTACACACGACGGCAAATCAACCTATACCAAACCATTTTAACCTGATCTCTCTACTAGGGTGCGCGATCCGTGGTAGAGAGATCAGGTTATAATAGTTTAGAATAGGTTGACCTGTCGTCATGTGTAGGGATTGCAGGGAGCGACACTAAGTAGGTACTGACTATATAGCAAATTATTTTAGTATATTAAGTTATTCAGGTAAACCTACTGATATTATTAATGCGAAAGTTTGAGGATGTAAGGATGGATGTCCGGATGTTTTTTGCTTGTTTACGCAAAACTGCTGAATACATTTGCATGTCATAAATAAATAGTAAAAACTGTCCAAGTGTGAGTTGGACTGGCGCATAAAGGGTGTCGGTAAAAAAATACGTTTATATGTTGTATTAGCTGTTCCCCATGGTTTCACCCGCGCTGCTCAGCACCTGTTGGTCGTAGCGTGATGTTATATAGCCTATAGCCTTCCTCAAGAAATGGACTATCCAACACTAAAAGAATTTTCCAATTCCAACCAGTAGTCCCTAAGATTAGCGCGTTCAAACAAACAAACTCTTCAGCTTTATAATATAAAGTATAGATATTAAGTTATTCAGGTAAACCTACTGATATTATTAATGCGAAAGTTTGAGGATGTAAGGATGGATGTCCGAATGTTTTTTGCTTTTCACGCAAAACTGCTGAATAAATTTGCATGCCATAAATCCTTTCCTTACTAATATTATAAAAGCGAAAATGAGTTCGTTTGTTTGTTTGTTACCTCTTCACGCTTTAATGGCTAAACCGATTGTGATGAATTTTACATAGATAGTTGGGAACCAGGAGACGGACATAGGCTAATTTTTATTTTAAAAAAGTGGGATGTGAGGGAGAAAGAGGGAAGAAAAAAATTCAACTGTCTAATTATCGCGGTTCATGAGATACAGCCTGGTGACAGACAAACGGACAGCGAGTCTTAATAATAAATAAATAAAATAAATAAATATCTTGGGACAACTCACACACGGCTATCTGATCCCAAGCTAAGCAGAGCTTGTGTTATGGTAACCAGACAATTGATATACATACTTATATAATTTATTAATACATATATATTATAGATAAATCACACCCAGACACAGAACAAACAATCATGCTCATCACACATAGTTTGTCCTGGGTGGGAATCGAACCCACGACCTCCGGCTCAGCAGTCAGGGCCACTAACCACTAGACCAACAGGCCCGTCAAATAGGGTTCTGGTCTTTTGAAAAAATACAGAATAAATAACAATTTCACAACGGATAACATAGTTCAGTCTAAACAAAGTGTCTACCCTCCATGTATTTTGTTAGACAAACGAAAATAACCAATGCATTTATTGCTAGAAATCGGTTTTTACAAAACTTTCTGTGGATATCACCAAAGTATTTATTTATCACTAGCTTTCGCCCGCGTTAAACTTGGGGTAACACAGTTCCCCTTGCGCCTTATTGATTTGTAATAGGAACGCTAAGTTTTCCCTTTTCTTCCCTCTTTCTCCCTCACATCCCACTTTTTTCAAAAAAATAAGCCTATGTCCGTCTCTTGGTTCCCAACTATCTCTGTACTAAAATTCATCAAAATCGGGTTAAGCCATTAAAGCGTGAAGAGGTAACAAACAAACAAATAAACAAACAACTCACTTTCGCTTTTATAATATTATATAATAAGGATTGTACCTAAAGCAATTTAAGGTCTTGTACGCAAATAAAAAAACAAGTTATTAATAAGCCTATAATGTTGATCACATGATCTCATCTCAGCAGTAAGTGTTGGATAATGTCCATGAGGGTGTCCATCTAAATCTACCCGGACATTAACAATGATGGAGTTTATAAGGTCACTTAGCTTGCCAAGTTTGGGCACAGCGGCCAATAAGATCAATCGATTAAAGATATTACCTAGCATATTACATATCAGCATCATTTTAGCTATATGAATGTTGCTGTGTCTGTACTTGTCGAAATTCCTAGTAAAATCTAAATGCGAACCACCAACTATGTGTTGTGGCCTCTTTGTGCAATTGTTCGCATATTAAACACAGCAATTAACACAATACGCTGCAATCTGTGGAACTCGTCGAACAAATTGGTCCTTCGAGCCGGATCCCAAAAGAAGAAGCTGTGCTGCTTATTTCAAAAATCGGACCGAAGGTCCCTTGTAGCTATTCCGATCCATCACAGTAAATCAAAGTTACAAGATATGTATAATAATCCAAACAACAGATAAAAATTAACTACATTGACAAACCTATAAATCCGCCATCTTGAAAACAAATTAAAAGCAACATATTTAAATTTCGAAGCTAACATCGCGCGTAGTCCTACACTTACACCAAACACGGTTGTAGCGCGGGTAACGAGGCGTGGCGGCGCGTCGCGTCCCGCTCTGACACACGTCTAGTAATTGAAAATTTATATCGATACACGCGAAATTTGTTACGGGACGGTGTGATATTGTTATTTACGGCCCTCATTTAGGACTAAGAAGATTATTTCGATACAAATTAATTTGTGGAATGGAAAATGATTGCGAAAATGTCAGTATGATTTCCTGAGATGAATATTAAGTTACAGGAAATCTTATTAAATGTTTTCTGTAAAAATATAATTATTGCTTTGATGTGAAAATTTTGAACATACCTGCAATATTAGTTAGATATAAAAAGCATGTTTTTAATTAAAGTATATTTAGTGACGCGCGCCTAGGGTTCAGTAAACTTAAACAGCCATAATAATATATGATTGCCAAGAACCTAGATGAACATCTGTCGAAGCTCTCCTTAGATGGTTGGATCAAGGGCCTGATTCAGAAGGCCTCCTTGATACGGCCCGCATTGTGAAGAGGTTCCTGTCTCTGGAGCCCTAACCACCGGTAGCTTGGACCCTGTTCCAGTTACCGGTAGAAACCTATTTTTAGATGTTTTGTTTTTTTTTTAACATGTAAAAGTGTAATTTTAAGATGAAAAGTAAATAAAGGCAAGCATAGCCTGGAGTTGACGTATCTTGTCAGTTACCTTTGCTTTTATGAAAATAAGCTGTGATATTTTTTATTATTCATAATGTGAGGATACCGAAACGACGCTAGGTCATGGCTCCGGAGTCTAGAAAGAATAATTTTGTGCGCTTAATATTTTATAGGACTAGTTAAGGTATACAGATGACCTGAAAAAGGCCACATGTAGTCCCTGAGTGTTGTCTGGAGATTATTTGTACAAGGATTTTTTTGATTGATATGATGAAATATAGATTTACTAGCTTATGCCCGCGGCTTCGCTTGCGTATAATTCGGGGTAACACTTCACGATTTTAAGGTACCTGCTACTTCTTGTTTTTGCCCTGGCGCCTGATTTATTGTAATAGCAATGCTAAGTTTTCCCTCATTTGTCACTTAAATAAATTAAAATAGCCTATGTCCGTCTCCAGGGTCCCAACTATCTCTGTACCAAAATTCATCAAAATCGGTATAGCCATGTAAGCGTGAAGACATAACAAACTAACCCAGTTTTCGCTTTTATAATATTAGTAAGGATTATGAAGTCGATAGATTTTTCTGTTTAGTCCGTAAAATTTAATATTAATGTCGACGGTTTTGTTGTATTTAATGTTTAATTAATGTCAGATGCGAAATAAAACTATTTACTTGAAATTGGCTAACAAAACGAGTTGTCTTTTGACAAATACGTATAATGTAAACGGGACAAATGTAACAACTGTCAACAAAGACTAGATTTTAACATATTTATTTTTTCGTTTGGGGTTAAAACAGGGTTTAAAAGTATCTTATGTATGCACATTTTATAAACTATTTGTGTGCTAAATCTAATATATAAAATTCTCGTGTCACAGTTTTCGTTCCCATACTGCTCCGAAACGGCTGGACCGATTTGAACGACATTTTGTGTACATATCGGGTAGGTCTGAGAATCGGCTAACATCTATTTTTCATGCCACTAACTGAGCAGCGGGTGAAACCGCTGGGCACAGCTAGTTTAATATAAATCTGTTGAGTAGTTTTAGGTGACAGACTAGTCGTAACAAACTTTTGTATTGATAATAATTAATAGGATTCGTTAGTAAAAGAATTTAATGAAAATTAGGTAATACTAGGCCTACATTGAGTTGTTTTTGCTTAGTAAGGAGTTTATTAAGCGTCCAAGATTAAACCCAAATTAATAACAACAAAAATCCTTTCAGTATAGTGACGTATCCAAAAATAAATAAATATCTTGGGACAACTCACACACGGCTATCTGATACCAAGCTAAGCAGAGCTTGTGATATGGTAACCAGACAACTGATATACATACTTATATAGTTTATAAATACAAACATATTATAGATAAATCACACCCAGACACAGAACAAACAATCATGCTCATCGCACAAAGTTTGTCTTGGGTGGGAATCGAACTCACGACCTCCGGGTCAGCAGTCAGGGCCACTAACCACTAGACCAACAGGCCCGTCACAAAAATACATTTCGCAAATTCAAATCCAAAAAGTACACAACGATAGTCGTGTACTGTCCCAAAAAAAATATCATAACAATGTTGGCACATATTTTTCAGTGCATTTTCAGAGTATTCTTTTGCACACTGTCCATCGGGTCGGAAGTGATTGTTAAAAGAGCGGACGGTCTCGAAAACTGCAGATTCAGAGGTCCGATACTTAACTTCAGATAGGAAAATATTTATGAAGAACTAGCTTTTGCCCGCGGCTTTGCTCGCGTTAAAATCGGGGTAACATTGTTCTCCTTTCCAGATTAGCAGGTACCTGCTACCTGTAGTTTTTGCCCTTGCGCCTTATTTATACTTATAGTTATTAGCAAAGCTAACTTTTCTCTTTTAATCACTATTTTTACCTCATTTCTCACTTTAAAAAAAAACATGTCTATGCCTATGTCCGTCTCCATAGTTTTAACTATCCGTTAAGGCAAACAAAAAAAAAACAAACAAACATAGTTATTTTTTGGGGTGGGAAATCACCAAATAACTACCCCCGCTCTGGGCGGAGCGGGGGGGCGCATCTGACTTTTACTGACTAAAACCCACCCATGTTCCTTCTTTTGCCCTTTACGTTCCGGGGCCGCGGTTTCTCTTTCGAACAACCCGCACCCCTGGCAGGCGGAGCCTCTGGCAAGGCCCTCTGCTTTGCTGACATCTCTTTGAGGCGCGCGTGAAACACGAACGCGCCGTCGACACGGCCTGTCGTCAATCGACGGACGGACGGTGAGCTACCCATTGCTCACCGTCCACAGGCCCGCATCTACGGTGGCCGGGAGTCGTCTTGCGGCGCCCGGCACCCGGGGCGTCTCCCTAGGCGGCTGGGTTGGTTTGAGGTTTTCTCCCTCAAGCACCCGGCCTCCTACCGGCCTCCAGGTAACAAAAAAGCAAATAAACATACTCACTTTCGTTTTTATAACGTAAAATATTAGTAAGGATCCTTACTAATATTATAAAAGCGAAAGTGAGTTTGTATATTTGTTACCTCTTCAAGCTTTAATGGCTTAACCGATTTTGATGAATTTTGGTACAGAGTTAGTTGGGAACCAGGAGACGGACATATGCTAATAACTTTTTTTTTTGAAAAAACTGGGATGTGAGGGAGAAAGAGGGAAGAAAAGGGAAAACTTAGCGTTGCTATAACAAATCAATAAGGCGCAAGGGGAACCCCGAATTTAACGCGAGCGAAGCCGCGGGCAAAAGCTAGTATTAAAATATAAAGTACAAGTATAAGTCCTGTTCGTTGAAATCTACTTTATACGAAACACCCATTCCGTAAGACAGTTGCACACCGCCAAAGCAGTACGTACTAGAACCGCTTGCTGCCCACAATGCCTTTGTGAACGTATTGGCATCCCCGCCTTAGAGTATTCCACTTAGAGTTTGGTTCGAAATGTCGAGTAGATTGCTATGATTCACTTCGATTTTGTGTCTCTTCAAATTGGAAAATAATTGTAGAATGTTTCGAAATTGCAACTTTGCAACTCGTCTAACGGAAAATCCTTACTAATGTTATAAAAGCGAAAGTGAGTTTGGTTGTTTGTTACGTCGGTTTTGATGAATTTTTGGTACAGATATAGTTGGGACCGTGGAGACGGTCATAAGCAATTTTTTTTAAAGTGAGAAAGAGGGAAGAAAAGGGAAAACTTAGTTTTGCTATTACCTACAATCAATAAGGCGCAAGGGCAAAAATTACAGGTACCTGCAAATGAGGAAAAGAGAACTGTGTTAACCTGAATTTAACGCGAGCGAAACCGCGGGCAAAAGCTAGTATTATTTTGTTGAATTTTTTTTTTGTATTTCGTTTATTAATTTATTAGATTAATTAAAAATACACGTCACACGTAACTTTAGGCCTATTGCTCTACTATAGGAACTTATCTAACATATTACTTTAACCAAAAAAAAATACGTTTTCTTCATTTAAAATCACTACCTCGAGATCCTTGGCAGAGGAAAAGGGTCTTCACTGTTAGACCGACTGTCAATAGAATAAGTCTTTATTGGATCCTACTTTTACACTCTAGAAGTTCTTAAAATAATGTTAAGGACAATAAATGTCCGGATAGATCTAACTGAGTGACTTACAGAGTGATGGGTCTGAATATTGATGGACGGAGAGCGAGAGGAAGGTCAAAGAAAAGATGGATAAATGATGTAAGGAACTAGCTGTTCCGGTTTCACCCACGCTGCTCAGCACCTGTTGGTCGTAGCGTGATGTTATATAGCCTATAGCCTTCCTCAAGAAATGGACTATCCAACACTAAAAGAATTTTCCAATTCCAACCAGTAGTCCCTGAGATTAGCGCGTTTAAACAAACAAACAAATAAACTCTTCAGCTTTATAATATTAGTATAGATTATACGAAGGAGAAAGGAGTAAATGACGCTGTGACGTCTGAAAGGGGAGAATGGAAGAAGAAAACGTGTTGCGCCGACCCCAAATAGAATGGGACGAGGGCAGGAAAATGATGATGATGATAGATCTCTTTATTGAATTCAATAGCTACGCTAGCGTTTCAATTGTATTAGAAAAGTATTTCGTTGTTTCCGTGGAAGGTAGTAGGCCTTTTTAGTGTGTAGAGGGGCCTACCAGGCAGTACCAGGGCCACCGACTGCCAGGGTTTCAGGTTTTTCGAAAGAGATACTGCGGCCCCGAAACATAATGGGCAAAATAGGGAACATGGGGGGAACCCTTAAAAGAGAGAATGTAATTTTATATGGGACTTTTGGCAGTTTTCAGAAAAAAAAATCGCACCACACTTTTTTACCAACGAAAAATACCTGAAAATCAGGAAAAGGGAACTGTGTTACAACACGAGCGAAGCCGCGGGCAAAAGATTAAAAATAGCAAAAATAAGCGAGCTAAAATAACTTTAATCATCAAATAACGTGGGAAGTGGGATTTTCTATCCTTAAATAAAAGGCTTCTAGTGTGAGACGAGTTACGAAGGAAACTCGGTATGTTATGGGTGGTCACCCATCCACAGAACAACCTAGGCAAGTGCGGTTTAACCGATTATAATGAAACCGATTTAAAGATATGCGGTATTTCCTCCGTGCCTCGGAAATCACGTTAAGCCGTTGGTGCCGGCTGTCATTTGTAGATCTTTGACAGTCGTTACAGTTAGCCAGTGTTCCGAAAGTCTGACAACCAGTCTTACCAAGGGGTATCGCACTACCCAGTACTAACTGGGTTGTGGAGGTGAACAGACGATAACTTAGTGAGAGATGAGAGTGAAATATATGAAGCAAAAATAAATTCAGTACATTTTCCTACGTTTTGGAGTCAAAGCAAAGTAAACACCTTGCAAAGTATGCACGCTCTAACTTGCGCCACACATGCCGATCGGTAGGTAACGAGCCGTGAGCGTACCGCGTCACTTGTCTACCGAACGTTCCTTCGATGAAATTTCAATATACACACCCTATCTCCCCAAACACACACAAAAATATACTCTAACATCTAAGAAATAAAGTTGAGCTTTGAATCGAAGGCGGAATGTTTCAATACAGGATGTTTCTCCGTCAACTATTCGGAAAAACGTTCCGTTTTACAAAAAACGTGATTTCTGTCAATAATAATGTGTTTTTGCTTTTCACTTCAGTGAACTCGCTGCTGGGAATAACTTTATTTTGTTTTTGCGGAATATGTATAGAATAATTTTGTGTTGAAAAAATATTGGAAAGAAATATAAAGCAAAGAATAACGATTGATGTGAAACAGTTTTGTCTGTAATTGTATTACTTTGTGATAACGTTGTGAAGAGTTGCCTATTTGATCGACATATTCATTAGAATAAATCAGAGTATTGTATTTATATGTACACACGGCGACAGATCAACCTATACAAAACCAGTTTATGCGGATCACTCATTGTACTTGAAATTTATGGTGTACGATCCGTTGTTGAGAGAGCAGCATAAACTGGTTTTGTATAGGTTGATCTGTCGCCGTGTGTACTACCTAACTTATAAAGATTTGTCTTCAACGCTGTCAGTTGGAAATGCCCCCAAGAGACTGGCCACGTTGAATGGCAACGCTAAGCCTGGCCAAAGTAAAAGCCAGCACAGGGTCACGGGATTGTCAACCAAACGTTTTGAAATTTCCTTAAATAGGCTGTGAGCACAAGGAGCCCACGGTCCCAGAGTTTCAACCCCAAACGGCTCGAAAATATAGTTCCCAATAAGGTTACTATATTTACGCCGCTTGAGGTTCGCTGCAGAACTCTCACTTTTTTAAATTAAGTATATTGACCTGGCTCGCAAGTTTGTCGACATGTGGGATGTGGACTCAGCGATCATTGTGCAGATAGCCGTATCTGCCAATGGCTTAATTGCTAAGAGCCTCGACCAATACCTGAGGAGGCGCTCGTTAGGCAGCTGGATCAAGGGATTGATACAGAAAGCAGTGATCTTGGACACGGCTCGTATTTTTAGGAGGTTCCTTAGAGGTAACTGTGGCTCTGCTTCCGGTACCGGGTTACTATTTCTAAATGTTTTTTGTCTGCAATATAATAACATGTGTAGAAATGAATAAACGGATTTAAATGTTTATTATCAAAAAAACTAGCTTCCGCTCGCGACTCCGTCCGCGTGGCATAGTTACTTTGGGCTGACGCTAATTTTAACACCGCGTGATGAAAAAATATCTTAAATACCTATCTAAAAAAAATATCTTTCTCTCCCATTTTCTTACCCTTCCACCCCCCCTTCTTATCTGACTTTTTTTTAAATTCATCAATGTCCGTTCCAACTATCTCTTTACGAAAATTCATCGAAACTGTTTCGGCCGTTTAGGCGTGACGACGTAACAAACAAACTCACTTTCGCTTTTACAATATTAGTAAGGATACCATCCAAAATATGATATGACAGATGACCGCATGTCCAAAGATTTGTTTCTTAAATACTTACGGCATTTAATGAAAAATCAAAGATTTAATAAATACTCAATCAAAGAAACACTAAACATTTTCAAAATTTCTAAAGTCCCTATACTTTTTAAACCTAGAATTTGTCAACGAATGTAGTATTCAATGAAAATTGTCAACGAATGTAGTATTCAATGGAAAACCGAACCCTTCACTAAAAACCCAACCAAACATCGTTTAACAAGCCAAAACCTGTCGTTGACCTGTCAAACATCACGCTAACAAGACAGTTTAGTCGATCGGCAGAGCGAGCGAGCACAATGCCGAAATACTTTGCAAGACTCGGTAACTGCATGCCAGAACTTATGCATGTAATTTGAACATGCTTCCTTACATTCAATTTATCAAATGTCTACTAACGTAAGGGTATTTACCGGAACTTTTGCGTGGATAGTTTGAGAATTGCTGCCGTACCATGACGTCTTAAAGCAGAACTTTTTCCACTGAGGGAAAGAGACGGAGCTATATAGGGTGTCTAGCACCATCTCTTTCTCACACAGGAATTTGAACTGTAATAAGATGTCATAGTGACCCTACTGATGTAATAGTATCGGTTGCTTTGAGAATGAATCTTAAAATCAGGGATGTTCAGTTGATTTTCCTTTTTTACCTCAAAAGGAAAAAACGGAACCCTTGGATGACTTTTTTTTATTAACGTTAGCTCTTGTAAAATGCAAGCATCATGACGCATGAAACGATTTAAGCTTTCTCTTTTAAATTTTTGAGGGTTTCTTATAAAAAAGGAAAACATGGAATCCTTATTGAATCACTTTGTTGTCCTTCTGTCGATCTGTCTATCTGTCTGTAAATACACTATCTCGGAAAAGCGTGTAGGTATGAAGTTGAAATTAAAACCATAATATACTTAAATCCGTTGGCCCTTTGTGATGTAAAAAAATCAGCCCTCTAAATCTACGGAGTCAAAAGACATGGCTGTTTATGTCACAAATTTGTACAGAACCCTCGGTGCGTAAGTCTGACTCGCTCTTGGCTGGTTTTTTTCTTTTTCAAATAACTTCCTCCGCTCTAGGCGGAATTTATAATAATAGTATTCTATGATTTCTGGCCTCCATTGGAAAAAGGCGTTAACATAAGAAGTATGTATTTATTTCTACTGACATGACTGTCTAAAACCCACCCTTGTTCCATCTTTTGCCTTTTATGTTCCGGGGCCGTGGTATCTCTTTCGAACATCCCACAACTCCGGCAGGAACTTAACCTGAACCTAAGATACTTTATGATATGAAAATCCTTACTTATATATATAATATATATTTATATATTTTATATTATTTAATATTATAAAAGCGAAAGTGAGTTTGTTTGTTTGTTACCTCTTCACGCTTTAATGGCTAAACCGATTTTGATGAATTTTGGTACAGAGATAGTTGGGAACCACGAGACGGACATAGGCTAATTTTTATTTTAAAAAAGTGGGATGTGAGGGAGAAAGATGGAAGAAAAGGGAAAACTTAGCGTTGCTATTACAAGTCAATAAGGCGCAATATCAAGGAATACCGTTTTACCCCAAATTTAACGCGGGCGAAGCCGCGGGCGAAAGCTAGTCGATTATAATTTTAGATACCATTTAAAAGAACAGCGGATTCATTTAATTAAATAAATAAATAAATATCTTGGGACAGCTCACACACGGCTATCTGATCCCAAGCTAAGCAGAGCTTGTGTTATGGTAACCAGACAACTGATATACATACTTATATAATTTATAAATACATACATATTATAGATAAATCACACCCAGACACAGAACAAACAATCATGCTCATCACACAAAGTTTGTTCTGGGTGGGAATCGAACCCACGACCTCCGGCTCAGCAGTCAGGGCCACTAACCACTAGACCAACAGGCCCGTCAAATTATCATCATTATCTATTCAACCTCATTTATTTAAATGGTCGTATCTAAGTGTATTTCAGTTTCGGAGTACAATAAAGTATATCTCAATTTACAGGCGTTAGGCAGCTGAAATTTTCAGAAATAGCCTGAAACCTAGGCAGTGACCACTCTCCTTATTGACAGCTTATTAAGCCTACCGATGTTCCAAATTTAAATAGTTAGTTAGTGTTGGCACGAGGAAGTCATTTATTTTTTTAACACTTCAAGCACAATGTACAGAAGCGGACTTAATGCCATAGGCATTTTATACCAGTCAACCTTTGGGGATGCATAGACAAATAGTGGTAGGTGTAAAACAGAAAAAAATATTAACTTATTCTATATGGATATATAAAATACTAGCTGTGCCCAGCGGTTTCACCCGCTGCTCAGTTAGGGGCCTGAAAAATAGATGTTAGCCGAATCTCAGACTTACCCGATATGCACACAAAATTTTGTTCAAATCGGTCCAGCCGTTTCGGAGGAGTATGGTAACTAACACTGTGACACGAGAATTTTATATATTAGACTATAAATATAAAACAATACTTTAAATTTAATTTGGTTAACATCAACCTGTAGATAATTGATCCGACAAAGGCTTAAAGAGAAAAGGAATAAGACACACTTTGGCGATTTAGTTCGAGAATTACTGACGTTAATCGACGTGATTGTCTATAGATTTAGGGAAATTGTAGTAAGAGGAAACCTTTGCACTTCTCCAATATAATTTATTATGTAGAATAGTTCGTCTAGGCATTGGACTGTAGAGCATAAGGTTCAAATTCCGGGTCGAGAAAAGTATAATTCTTGCTGGCCCACTATTATATGGGATTTAAACATAACTGACTAAATGTACAACTAGATAAATAATAAGATAAAATAGCCTTTATTTAGTGAACGCAGGATAAGCAAGACGCTTATAACTAAAACAAAAGTATTAATACTATTTAACGACACGGTTGGCGCAGTGGCTGAGCGATCGACTGCTGCGCTGCGTGTTGCGGGTTCGATCCCGTCGATATAATATTACTAGCTTTTGCACGCAGCTTCGCTCGCGTTAAATTCGGGGTACCACAGTTCCCCTTTCCGGATTTACAGGTACCTGCTACCTGTAGTTTTTGCCCTTGCGCCTTATTTATTGTAATAGCAATGCTAAGTTTTCCCTTTTCTTCCCTCTTTCTCCCTCATATCTCAATCTAAAAAATAGCTTATGTCCGTCTCCAAGGTCCCAACTATTTCTGTACCAAAATTCATCAAAATTGGTCTTGCCATTTAGGCATGAGGACTTAACAAACAACGTCACTTTCGCTTTTATAATATAGGTAAGGATGCACAAGTAAACTTTCTGACCACGAGAGCAACGTTTCAGGGAATAAATTGACGAGCAACAGAAACCAGTAAATACATCAAAAGTCAAGATATAAACGGATCGATATTATTTTTCGAACTGCAACGTATCTTTTTCACATTTTAAATAAACCGGGTAATAAATAAACGCCGGATTCCACCGATAAACGGTTTGTTTAAAACGGGCCCGAGTTTCTACGTCCTAGGGACTGTTGCGAAGTTAAATGTTAAAACAAGTGCCGTTTTGAAGATAGGCTTTGGATAACGAAGAGTTATTAAATGGTGAGAGTGTTCTTTTAGATTGTGGTTCTTTTTTTTTGTTTATCTTCTTTTTTTTTACTTGCGCGTGATAAAACTTTTTGGTGTTCTTAAACTTGTGTTTAGTGAAAAGTTTTGTTGATTGTTATTTTTTTGAGTATTAAGTTTTTCTGGAACGGCGACGTGGGCACAGGAACGGCACAGGGTGTACCTGTATGAAAGTAAGAATATACAGGGTGTAAACGACTGGGGTTGTGGGTTGTTCGTAACACAAAAGGCGAAATAAGGAACATTGATGGGTCCGCGGTTGCAGTTTGTGCTAGGGTTGCGTGTTGTTCGAAAGAGATACCGCGGCCCCGGAAGGTAAAGGGTAAGAAACATTGGTGGGTTTTAGTCAGTATAAGTCACTCCCCCCCCCCCAACCCGCTCCGAGTAGGAGCAGTTATGATTCGACCGTTGTAAATGTATGTGATGTGTTTAATTGTCTGTGGGTCAAATCTTTGTTGTTTTTCCCAACTTGATGTTTTCTTGTATTGTATCTTCAATTGCATCCAGTACCTTATTTATCTACTAGCTTTTACCCGCGGTTTCGCTCTCGTTAAATTCGGGGTAACACAGTTCCTCTTTCCTGATATGCAGGTACGTCACCTGTAGTTTTTGCCCTTGCCCCTTATTGATCGTAACACTAAAGCTAAGTTTTTCCTTTTCTTCCCTTTTTCTCCCTCAGTTTACACTTAAAAAGCCTATGTCCGTCTCTAGTCCCAACTATTTCTGTACCAAACAAACTCCCTTTCGCTTTTACAATATTAGTAAGGATCTTCAGACTCGTAATGACTGTCAAATATCCACAACTGACAGCCAGACTGATTTGATACATGGAATCCACTATAGTGATGTCTTGAAATTTGTATGAAGCGACCAAATTGGATCGTGAATGGTTTCGTTCAATATCTGCTATGCCTGCGGTAAGGGTATTTGATCAACTTCAAAATCAAACTGAATCAATTTGGTGGAATCGTGTGGTGAGGGCATTATATTTTCCAGCGTTGTGGATTGTTTGAAAGAGCTACCGTAGCCCTGGAATTCAAAGGGCAAAGAAAAGAACATGGGTTTTTAGACTGTTAAAGTTTGACATTCCCAAAGTGGGGGAAGTTATTTCATGATTTCCCATCCGAAAATCCAGCCCAATCCAAAATGGCAGGATACCATCCTGCCAGAATCTATACTAATATTATAAAGCTGAAGAGTTTGTTTGTTTGTTTGTTTGAACGCGCTAATCTCAGGAAGTACTGGTTCGAATTGAAAAATTCTTTTAGTGTTGGATAGTCCATTTCTTGAGGAAGGCTATAGGCTATATAACATCACGCTACGAACAACAGGTGCTGAGCAGCGCGGGTGAAACCGCAAGGAACAGCTAGTGATATATATAGCTGGAATTCCTATCTTGATTCCTGTAAAATTTTCATGTCGAAAACTTTTAAGCTATGTCTAGAAAGTCCTTACAACTGCTCACCGAACTGACTTCAGACAAAGCAGCTAACCTAACCTCTGATACCTTGACAAATGGCGAAACGTATGCTGCGTGTCGCGGATTCAATACCCGGACGAAACAAATACTTGTACCTCCAGGTAGTTTGTTCCGGGTCTGGCTGTTTGTATGTGTGAGTTTAAATGTTTTTAACGCACCTACGATATGCAAGTAATTTCTAGTGGGGCGAATTTATATTGAAAATAATAAAACGGCTCCTCTATACATACCCTTTTCCCAACTATGTTGGGGTCGGCTTCCAGTCTTACCGGATGCAGCTGAATACAGTATTTTACATGGAGCGACTGACTATCTGACGTCCACAACATACTACTGAGTAATAGGTTACCCCATGGTAACACTGATTGTTAGACTTTCGGGACACTGACTACATGTAATGACCAACAGCTTAACGTGCTTTCCGAAGCACGGAGGAAACTCGGTATGTAACGAGTAGTCACCCATCCACAGACCAACCTAGGCAAGCGCGGCTTAACCTAAATATCGACCCGAGCGGCTGCTATTATTTAGCCACGAGCTCAACTCACATTCACAAACAGCCAGACCCGAAACAGCTATCTACAAGTCATACGAACATTTGTTCCGTGCAGGAATCGTACCCGCGTCACGCAGCGCAGCAGTCGATCGCTCAGCCCCTGCGCCAACAGTGTTTTCACCACTATATATCATTGTGTCATCACTAACTATGACTCCAAATGCTGACCGCAGAAAGCGCAGCTTAACCTAACAAATCAATCAACCTTCAAATCCTATTTTATAGAAATCAATACCTACACTTTCTTTTTCAATTTACCAAAAGCGAAGCCAGGTTATATACGAAGTATAAAACAAAATAGTTTTCAGGGTAGCTGTCCCAATTCTCAGTACAGTAAATGTTTACGAGTCGCGCGGGTTATAAATAAACTACCTCTTTGTCTTGCCTGTTTCTCTTTCAATCTCATTTTTTCATTTTGTTAGAACAGATAAAACAAATATGTCAAATGGAAAACTAGGTAAAAGATGGCTTTAATTTTATGCTTGGATGATGTTCTTTTTGTACATAGAGCAAATACCTAACTAGTGACTGTATTTTGTGTTAGCTTTGAGAAAATGTTATATCAGGTTTTCTTTTTTAGGAGATAATGTGGTCATGTTTTTGTAAGATTTTGTATTCCAATTAACAACATGTTTGGCGCAGTGGCTGAACGATCCACTGCTGCGCTGCGTGTCGCGGGTTTAAGCCCCGCACGAAACAAATATGGTCATTAAAATGACCAACGTTGTTTCGGATCTAGCTGTTAGTGTATGTGAGTTTAAATGTTTACAAACGGACTCACATTACTGGAGAAATTCTTCTATTATTATAATAATAATATTATTAACCTATTATGATTCTGCTTAAGCGGTCAATTCACACCATTTTTTTTCTTCGCCGTCTGCCGTTTCGCCGCCGCGTGTCAGATTTTTACTGACTAAAACCCACCCATGTTCCTTCTATTGCCCTTTACGTTCCGTTGCCGCGATATCTCTTAGGAACAACCCGCAACCCCAGCAGGCGGAGGCTCTGGCAGGCCCCTCTGCTTTGCTGACATCTCTTTGAGGCGCGCGTGAAACACAAACGCGCCATCGACACGGCCTGCAGGCGGAGGCTCTGGCAGGCCCTGGCAGGCTCTGCTTTGCTGACATCTATTTGAGGCGCGCGTGAAACACAAACGCGCCGTCGACACGGCCTGCATGTCGTCAATAGACGGACGGTGAGCTACCCATTGCTCACCGTCCACAGGCAAATTGCACTCCTTGGGCCTTGGCGCAGCCGTGAGGTTAAGACACACAATAATTTCCTATATCTTTTTTCTTTGTTTTATGTGCACTCTTTAAAAACTTAATTTCTATCTTACAAAATATTGTTTCTAAATAATTCTATCTTATCGTAAGATGTACTTCATATACACTCGAGACATCTTGTAATATCAAAAAGGTACCAATAAGGCCATTACAGACACTACAATAAATGTTTTTACAGTCCTAATTACAATGCATTTTAGCTTGTGAAAGTACTGTAGTTACCCATTCCAAAGCGTAGATATCTATGGAGAAGAACCATCATCAGGCTAATTGTAACTTACAAAGTCCATATCCGCATTGTTCCATTTTCAAAAAAAAAACTATTCTAAAACTAAACAACCATCCTCCACGTCACATGTCAACAAAATATATTTGTGAATACTTCAAAATTAGAACAGCTAGGGCGGCACCCATTCTCGTTAGTGATGCACCCTAACGAGGGCGCGCTCCGCAAAACGGATTATCGATATCCCGCCATATCGGAGCGACAATCGATTGACAATCGTTCCGGGCTTACTCGTACATTAAAGCTTTCGCTCGTGTCATAGGTAAATTCTACTCATCTACCTTTATGGTTTGAATGTTGTACTTATTGGCTGATTTTCAGGAAAATTTAGTCGTTTGATAGTGAATTTAATGTTGAAATTCTGTTCGAATATTACTGAAATAGAATCCTTACTAATATTATAAAAGTGAAAGTGAGTTTGTTTGTTTGTTTGTTACCTCTTCACGCTTTAATGGCTAAACCGATTTTGATGAATTTTGATATAGAGAAAGTTGGGAACCAGGAGACAGACATAGGTCTTAATTATTAAAAAAAAGTGGGATATGAGGGAGAACGAAGGAAGAAAAGGGAAAACTTAGCGTTGCTATTACAAATCAAAAAGGCTCAAAGGCAAAAACTGCAGCCAGCAGGTTCTGTGCTATACCAAATTTAACGCGAGCGAAGCCGCGGGCAAAAGCTAGTATTCTATAAATTGTGTTTTCGGGGAATTTCTAATGCTTTTAATACAGAATGCGTGTTTGAGATGATCGGAGAAATTGTGTCCAATTTTAAGCGTGGAGCACGCTTGCCTATAAACACATGTGAAATAACACAATCACACGTGTGCGTGTTTGTGTGTGTGTATGTGTGTGTGTGTGTTGTTCCATATGTGAATTAATACCTCCGTATAAAAACTAGGGATGACTTTTATGCTCCAAAAATAACGTTGTCAAATTAGACGGAGGTATCCACATGTTTGTTATTTCTTTGAAGTTCCGGTTTTCTTTTAAAACCTGCGTCGGGCACTAGTTGTCCGGCAGTTTGCTGAACTGGGCCTATTTGGCGCAGCCGTGAGACACAATAATTGTCTTCTTTTTGTGTTTAGGTTTAAATTTATTTTTGTTATGTTTGGGAGCATTGAGGCGGGCTTGTTTAAATAACGGAACAAATATTTGTATGACCTACAAGTTGTTGTTTCGGAATTTAGTTTTTAAAAAAGACATGTAAATTGCTTGTGAAAACGTACTTGCAAAACAAACATCATTTATCTTGCGGTTCTGGCTTCAATTCTCAGGTTGGACAAGGTTTAATTTGATTTTTCCATCTGGAGTTTCTCAGTTGCAACCACGGAGGCTGGATTTGTACCCAATAAAAATGTCAATAGGGTCGCCCTCTATTACATAATAAAACACCTTTCCTTACTCTTCAGAGAGAATAATGTATGACGTTATGTTATGCAAATACCTAAATTAATGTACATATTTAAGGCTGTTCAAACCGGGCATTCCTTCATACAATTAGTGTACACAGTTAAAAGATGTGGCTGTTTATGTTGCAGTTAAGTCTGACTCTCTCTTAATCGGTTTTGCGGTCTGCCTTTACTCATACGACCATCCAGATTCATACCCAAAACTTTCCTCATGACATTTTCCCCCAATCCTCCTCAGTACATCCTACGTAGTGTCCGTAGAATGTGATGAGGAGAATTGGGGAAATGTGATGAGGCTAAATTTGTTTCTCTTGAAAAAAAACGTTGCCACACACTATGAATTTCTCCTGTATCGTGGGTGTCTTTACAAATATTTAAACTCACATACACAAACAGCCAGACCCGAAACGGCTATCTGAAAGTCATACAAATATTTGTTCCGTGCGGGAATCGAATCCGCGACCACTGCGCCAACCGTGTCGTCAACATTGGAGTAATAAGATAGGATATATTTACATATGTGTTTAAATATTTTAGTGTTACATATGTGTACAGCTAAATATTATTATGCTTATATGTGTACTTATATTTAGGTTAGGACATTCATATTTTAGTTACTATTCTCTTCCTATTCTCACACACTACTGTCTACGTTTCCTTCTTCATATTTCCTCTCGCAGGCCTGCTGGTAGACATTTCTTTAGAAATAAGCTGTGCCTTTGTACTCTTTGTTTTTATGATGTTTTCCTGTGTTTTCTCTTGTGTGTGTCTACATAAATCTATACTAATATTATAAAGCTGAAGAGTTTGTTTGTTTGAACGCGCTAATCTCAGGGACTACTGGTTGGAATTGGAAAATTCTTTTAGTGTTGGATAGTCCATTTCTTGAGGAAGGCTATAGGCTATATAACATCACGCTACGACCAACAGGTGCTGAGCAGCGCGGGTGAAACCGTGGGGAACAGCTAGTTATTAAATAAAGAAACAGCAAAAAACAAACGTTGCAGGGAATCTAATTCTGGAACAACAAATCGCAACCATGATGGTCCTTTCTAAGCCACGCATTTACACAATGGCTCTTAAATCTGACAAAACACTCCATCCCCACTCCTGCAAGTGCCATATAAACAAAAAGCGTTAAGCAGAAAGTTAAGAAGAATAACTCTTTTTAAAGCTCTATAAAGCATAATATTCTACACATAAAGCTGTCATAATAAGGTTATAAAACAAACTTATTCGACTGTGGAAAAATTGCATCTTCGCTGTATGAAGTTCATGAATTTTATTTTTAGTTTTTTTTTTGAGAAACGTTGCAGTTGCAACTTTTGTTTTGGGGGGATGGGAAATCATCAAATAACTTCCCCCGCTCTAGGTGGAGCGGGGGGAGTGTCAGACTTTCACTGACCAAAACCAACCCATGTTCCTTCTATTGCCCTTTGCGTTCCGGGGCCACGGTATCTTTTTCAAACAACCCGCAATGCAGTTGCAACCTGCAAGCGTCTCTTTGTGCCACTCTGATAATTTAAAACCTAGATTAACATATAATAATATTTTTTATCACAATTCCGTAGGACATGCGGGTGAATCCGCGGGCATAAATTAGCCTTGCATTATCTTAAAATGATTCTCTTAGAATAATCCCGCAGTCGATTTTACAAAAAAAACCGGGCAAGTGTAATTTGGATTCGCGCACTAAGGGTTCCGTACGTACTTACGACATATCTTTTGACTGTGAAGAGTTAGAAGGTTGTTTTTTCAAAGCTCCAAAGGACCACCGATTTGAGTATATGGTTTAAATTTCTACTCGGTACCTCCGTGCGTTCCTGAGATAAAAGGTTCTGAAGACTTGGCAGACAGACAGGCAGACGAACAATAAGGGTTCCATTTTTTCCTTTACGTTAGGTAGGGAACCCTAAAAATAGTTATCATATTTATTATTTGTCATGAGTTCCTGATATTACAGCACTGTCGCAAGCACCATGATTATGAACAAACACACACTTGACAACATGGTTGGCGCAGTGGTTGCACTGCGTGTCGCGGGTTCGATTCCGCACGAAACAAATCTATACTTCTATACTATACTAATATTATAAAGCTGAAGAGTTTGTTTGTTTGTTTGTTTGGACGCGCTAATCTCAGGGACTACTGGTTGGAATTGGATAATTCTTTTAGTGTTGGATAGTCCATTTCTTGAGTAAGGCTATAGATTATATAACATCACGCTACGACCAACAGGTGCTGAGCAGCGTGGGTGAAACCGCGAAGAACAGCTAGTATTATAATATAATAGTAGTTGTTCCGGGTCGGGCTGTTTGTGTATGTGAATTTTAATGTTTGTAAACGCACCTACGATTCATGAGAAATTCCTATTCCTAAGGGGTTACCCCATAAATCGTTAAATTTAGAAAAAAAAAAAAAAACAATATTGGAACATCACAGACTACATACAGTATTCTGTGCTTCCTTAAATCCATCCTAAGGTTGTCTTAAAAAGACTCATCCTGTCACCTTATTTATGAATACTATATTGTATAATTATGTATGGTTTACCTATTGTATGTGTGTATTATATGTGTTTTAAAAAAAAACTTAGCTCCACAACAAAGTTTTTTTTTAAAACAAAAGCAAACTCAAAAAAAAGTGGAATATAACTATCGATTATTGGTTTTGACCTTCTGGTATTTCTATCTATATTGTGTCAACACAAATACAGGATATTATTCTCTTTCATATTATGTTATTACGAGATAATGAGCCGTGAGTCCATTCAGCTTCATAATAACGGAATGAAGTAACAGAATTAGGTCATTTGCCGTTTATTGTTTTAATTGTTTGGCTGTCTTTAGCAACCGGCGCGTCTTTAATTTTCAATAGGAAAGCTGATTTTGGGAAATTTTGTGCTTTGTATTATGTTGTAATTGGGTTAAGCTGTGCATTTTACTTAAAAAGGCCATACACGATGCCTATAGTTAATTAACTAAATCAATTGTTATAATAATAAATATCTTGGGACAACTCACACACGGCTATCTGATCCCAAGCTAAGCAGAGCTTGTGTTATGGTAACCAGACAACTGATATACATACTTATATAATTTATAAATACATACATATTATAGATAAATCACACCCAGACACAGAACAAACAATCATGCTCATCACACAAAGTTTATCCTGGGTGGGAATCGAACCCACAACCTCCGGCTCAGCAGTCACGGTCACTAACCACTAGACCAATAGGCCCGTCAAACAGGCCGTATTTGACGACACGGTTGGCGAAGTGGCTGAGCGATTGACTGCTGCGCTGCGTGTTGCGGGTTCGATCCCCGCACGGAACAAATATTTGTATGACCTAAAGGTTGTTGTTTCGGGTCTGACTGTTTGTGTATGTGAGTTTAAATGTTTGTAAACGCACCCACGATACAGGAGAAATTCCTAGTGGGGGGAAACTTTTTTTTTTTAATTATGGCATATTCCCTCAAAACTCGTGTTTTAGAATTCCGTAACTCAAAAGGAAAAAAACGGAACTTTTATTAAATCACTTTGTTTCCGTCAAATCTTTTGGCTGTGTAGATTTAGACGGTTGATATACTAACAGCACAAAGGCACCACAGACTTGAGTATATGGTTTTAATTTCCATTTGAAACATCGACGCGTTCCGGAGATAAAGGGTCTTGACAGACAGACTTCTTTCTTTCTTTCTTTTTTAAAAAACGTTGCCGCACACTAGGAATTTCTCCTGTATCGTTGGTGCGTTTACAAACATTTAAATTCACATATACAAACAGCCAGACCCAACTACCTGCAGGTCATACAAATATTTGTTTCGTGCGGGAATCGAACCCGCGACACGCAGCGCAGCAGTCGATCGCTCGGCCACTGCGCCAACCGTGCCGTCAAACGAAGACTGACAACAAAGTGATCCAATAAGGGTTACATTGCATTCCTTTAAAGGTACAGAACCATAAAAAACAACCCAACAAATCCTCTAAGTTAAATCCAAGCAACTCCCTGGCCACTGAATTGGGACGTTGCCCCATAAAGTTGATTTTATCATAATTAATGAATGGTCGCATAAACAAAATTGCGTTAAATTTAAAATGTCGTTTACTACCAGTCTATAAGCCTGATATAAATAAAATTTCGCGGTTGCTACTTGGAGCGATCGATAGAAGCTTGCAGGTATTGTAACTTAAGTTACTGCAACGGCAAGCAATGTTATTGGCAATCTGTGTCAGTAAATTATAATGTTTTTTTTTTTTTTTTTTAAAGATTCTTTATTTATTCAGAAGAACATACATTGTTCACTTATTGAATAAATACATATTTATAAAGAGTGTGGTCCAGTAGCTAGTAGTTTTTTTTTTGTGAATGTTATTATACAGATATTATGTTGTTAGCTTAAATAATTTGTATTGTTAATTACGTGTTCTTTGAGTTTACCTTTGAATAAGTTCAAAGAAGATGTGTTCTTGATATCTGCCGGTAGTTTGTTATATATTTTAACGCCTTCGTATTTTA
The DNA here is from genome assembly GCA_958449745.1 of Ochropleura leucogaster. Classification (NCBI taxonomy): domain Eukaryota; kingdom Metazoa; phylum Arthropoda; class Insecta; order Lepidoptera; family Noctuidae; genus Ochropleura; species Ochropleura leucogaster. Next base: position 2,264,830 of record OY288222.1, on the reverse strand, counting down.
TATTTTTCCTGCCATATTGCGTCCGTGGGGGGTGTGTCTGTATTTGGTTTCTTTGGCTGTATTTTGATGTTTTTGTGTTGAAGTATAATTGTGTGTGTATAGTTTTGTTAAGGATTTTTTTTATGAGAATGCAGGTGTTGAATGTGTAAAGTTGATGAATGCTCATTAGTTTAGTGTTTTTATATAGTTCAGAAGTAGGTGTATGATGGTCGTAGTTGAGTAATAGTTTAATTATTTTATTTTGTGCCCTTTGTAGGTCATTTAGAGTAGATTTAGTGGCGTATCCCCAGATTTCGATTATGTAATTTATGTGTGAGCGTACTATTGAGTTATAAATGTTGTAGCGGTATAAATATAAGCGTAATCTGATTTTAAGACTTATCTTTACTACAAATACAGTTTTAAATCAGTCGGGGTTTGGTGGCATAAATTTGTGCCAGCGGGGCTCAACGGTAATACTTGTTTACTGGCACGTTTTTGACTTGTTAATTATTTTTTTACTGAAGTTAATTGAAAATAATTTTGGAATTTATAACATAGTTTGCATTTTAATTACACCATTCTGAAACTGTCAAAAAATATGGCGTTTACTAATATTTTAGAAGCTAAACTAAGATATTTTAGGTACAGATAAATTTATGACTTAATCTTATTTGTAAAGGGAGAGAGAGAGTTATGGATAAAAAAAACATATTGTTATCAGAGTTTTAAATAGCAGACTAGTGACTTTCTGTCGTGATGGTTAAGCGTCTCGCCTCTCATGCATGAAGTTGTGGGTTCAAATCCGGACAAATACTAATGTGTCTTCTTCAATTCAAATGTACTTTATTTATGTATAAGTATGTAAAACATCGGTGGAGGAAAACACCATGATATATGTTGATTTTATAATTAAACTAGCTTTTTCCCGCGGCTTCGCTTGCGTTAAACTCGGAGTAACACAGTTCCCCTTTACTGATTTGCAGGTACCTGCTACCTATAGTTTTTGCCCTTGCGCCTTATTTATTGTATAAGAAAAGCCAAGTTTTCCCAGGCTTCCAACTATCTCTGTATCAAAATTCATGAAAATCAGTTTAACCATTTAGGCGTGAAGACGTAACAAATAAACAGACTCACTTTTGCTTTTATAATATTAGTAAGGATAGCCTTCCTCGATAAATGCCTATTTATTTATCAAATCGGACCAGTAATTCCTAAGATTTGCGCGTCTAAGCAAACAAACAAACTCTACAGCTTTATATATTAATAAAGATCGATAGCGCAGTATCTTCAGTCAATAATAATATCAGAAACGTAAAGAACACAGCCAATATTATCTGTATACTTTACTTCAGTGCCTGCATGAGTGAGCCAAGAAGTGGGTCACTGTCTTTATACCGTCAACTAGTGACCTGAAACTTTACTCAAACGATATAAAACATAGGACGGTTAAAAAGAAAAAATGATGGTTGTGCCAGTATCAGGTTTTTTTTGTATTTTTTTTTAAGCTATTGCATAGCTTCTATCGCGGGCCTTTAGCGTGGAGACTGAATCCAGAAATTTCGTAACGAAAACGCCTAACACTTTCATAACAAATACGGTTAGTTATTTCAATCACGATTCGAATGTTCTATTAGCGTGTTTGGTAGTGAATCGGATAGTCAAACGACATTACACTGGATCAAACCCGAGGTTTGTTTCTTTGTTTTTTTCTTTTTGCGACTTCTTTTCATTGAAAGTACTTTTTAAATATTATATTTAGAATTTTTTTTATTTATTGCACATGTTTTATTTATTGCATGAGTTGATAAAATATGCTATGCAATAGCTTTACCGCGGCAGTTCCCGAGTGTCACACGTTTTTTTAATACATTGACACACTAGGAATCTCTCTTGTATCGTAGGTGCGTTTACAAACATTTAAACTCACATACACAAACAGCCAGACCCGAAACAACTATCTGAAGGTCACACAAATATTTGTGCGCCGCGTGGGAATCGAACCCGCGACACGCAGCAGCAGTCGATCGCTCAGCCAATGCGCAATCTCTGCTGAGATTGACCGCCGTTTACGAAACGATCAAGAGTACTATACATGTGTACTTAACACAAAATTGCTTGTCTGACCATTCTAATGATCGTGTTCTTACCCCCACGTAGAACATTGACCTAAAGTGGGCGGACTAACGACTACATGCTAGACTACATTTTAGACTTAAAGTTGAGATAGAATTAAATGAAACGTTCGTAAATGTTTGTGTTTATTGAACGCCAAGTTAGGCTCTGGTCATATAATCAAGTATAAAGTCAAGGAATTATATATTTATTTACAAACTAGCTGGCGCCCGCGGCTTTGCCCCCCAAAAACAACTAGACTAGACTATAATCTACCTCTGTGCCAAATTTCATCAAGATGCGTTCAGCCGTTTTGATGTGTTAGAATAACAAACATCCATTCATCCTCACAAACATTCGCATTTATAATATAAGTAGGAAATGGAGAATCAACAGATATTACAGATAGGTAAACAATTGAATAAATAACACAGAGCCAATAACAGGTTCCCACGAGTAAAAAACGGAGAAATTAATAAAATTCTTACTAACAAGCACGATAAAAAACTTATCTTAATATACACAGAATTTCCAGTGCCACACGTATTTTTTCTAATACATTGACACACTAGGAATCCCTCCTATATCGTGGGTGCGTTTACTAACATTTAAAACTCACATACACAAACAGCAAAAATAAAGAAAGAAAACACAGCCAATGCGCCAACCGTGCCGTCCATTATACACATACACGAACACACACACACACGCAAGCACACACACACACAAGCATCCTTTATATCTAAGTTGCTGTATAATTGTATATTGCTATGGAAGAGTGGAGTCTCCTAACACAGGCATTATTAGCTTAATCTACCCTACCCCATATATACCCTACTAATGTAAAACTCTTTTGTTCAGAAATAAAGTTTTTGTATTTGTATTTAATTATGATTCTTTCACAGTGTATTCTTTACATGATATATGTGCCTGCTTATATGTATAAGGCTTCCTTTTCTTTAACACGTTGTATAATATATATTTCACTGACCTGTAAAGCGGTTTCCCTCCAGCATGCCGAAACCACAACACCATATACACGCGGTCCTCATTAGAGTCAGGTTCGATGTCGCAAGGCAAGGACGCCGTCCGCCCCACGACGGCTTCAACTTCAACCGTTGAAACTGGAACAAAATCAACTGTTTCTCAATAGACTTGATCTTTTGTAATAGCTGTTGGGGTTAGGTTATCATGGGTTTAAATTTTTTGGGGTGGGAAATCATCAAATAACTGCCCCTGCTCTGGGTGGAGCGGGGGTAGTGACAGACTTGTACTGACTAAAACCCACGCATGTTCCTTCTCTTGCTCTTTACCTTCCGGGGCCGCGATATCTCTTTCGAACAACCCGCAACCCGGGCTTTGGCACGTGTGTAGTCTTAGATTCTCAGAGCATTTTGAAAGTTGGCGACTTCGCAATTTGATGACGTAGTGTTAAAGGTCGCTGCACACAGCGGGCGCGGCGCGGCGGGACGGGACGGCGACGCGACGCTGAGCAGTTGTAATGTACTAGATATTACGGACGACGCCACACAGAGCCGTCCCGCTCGACGCGACGATAACCGTCGCGTCACGCCGCCGCCGCGCCGAGCGGGAATACAAGTCAGAAGCGGCGGGGACGGGCGCGGCGGGACGCGAGCGGCATAGGCAGTATAAAAACAGTATACGGTCGGCGTGAATGGGCGCGACGGGACGGGACGTTATCGCGCCCGCAGTGTGACCGATGCCGCCGCGCCAGCGTCGCGTCGCCGCCCCGCCACGCCGCGCCCCGTCACGCCACGCCGGCTGTGTGCAGAGACCTTTAATTACTGAAGAAATTAAATCATTATTTTCCTACCCATGTCTCATTCTATTTGAGTTCGGCAACACGGCAACACGCACTGAAGAGATCAAGTAACGTATGCAAACAAAATATGGAATTAAAAACTCTAATAAAGTTATTTTAAACAAATCGGGAACCTTACGAGTACGACGTCGCGGGTAACAGCTAGTCTATTATATATGTATATATGAGAATATATTATAAATATTTGTATATATATAGTCTCGAACAATATCTGAGGAGGCTCTCGTTAGGCAGTTGGATCTAGCATGATTCAGAAACCGGTACAAGAGTACCAGTGTCCTCAAGAAAATACGGATTTTATTGTTAGAAGGTGTCTCTGAAGGACTGCCGGTAACTAGGACCCGATACCGCTAAGATATATTTATTAATAATAAGTTTTTTTTAGTATTGATATTTTTTATGAATCAATAAGGCTTCATTATAAGATAGATTGGCGAATTAGTTAGGCACTGATCATCTGTAATTTTATTCCATAAGTATTAAAAATCTATTGTGTCAAAAAATATGAAATTAAATATATTACTTAAAAATAAATTAAAAATAGCGCCAAAAAATTCGTCCTCAACGCTGTCAGTCGGCAAATCCGCAAGAGACTGGCCGCGTTGCCACGTTATTAGATAAATAGATATTTTATTTAATTGATGCAAGGTAACAGGAATTAACACAAAAATATATCAAACTGAGAAAAAAAAGACAGATTAAAAATAGAAGTTAGATTGAACCAGAGACAATTAGACACATCACATACATTTATAACATACTAGCTGTGCCCAGCGGTTTCACCCGCTACTCATTTAGGGGTTGAAAAATAGACGTTGGCCGATTCTCAGACCTACCCGATATTTTGTACACAAAATTTTGTTTAAATCGGTCCAGCCGTTTCGGAGGAGTATGGCAACGAAAACTGTGACACGAAAATTTTATATATTAGATACAACTACAGTACTTTCACAAGTTATTATGTCTTGTGACCGGGACTGTAGATTAACATCTTGTTTTTTTTTTTGACATTCAAAGGTGCATGTACCTAATGGTCTAACTAATTGACATAAATGATTTTGATTTTTGATATTTTTTATTTGATTACTATATTAATACTTACCGTCTCATTTGTACTCGATTTTTTGAACAACTGAAACGATTATTTTTGCACAAAGCAAACAGTTGTAAAGATAAACGAAATATCAGAACAAACGATCCCACCTGTTCGGGCGAAATAAATCTATTATGTATAGAAATATGTACATAATATAGAAATAATACGGTACAGTCGTAATATGCTCTCAGAACGGGTTCGAGCCCAAAACAACATTGAAAAGATATCATGTCATGTTTTTCTTTAAGATGTAATAATATTTACTAAGAAATGTAAGAAGGAATACTTGTTATTCTATTATTGGCTGTTCTATTATCTATTTGAAAAGGTTATGTATATTATTTTGATAAGAGTGTGTTATAGGGACAAAAACGGCGGGCCTGTGGACGGTGAGCAATGTGTAGCTCACCGTCCGTCCGTCTATTGACGACAGGCCGTCGACGGCGCGTTCGTGTTTTACGCGCGCCTCAAAGAGATGTCAGCAAAGCAGAGGGGCTTGCCAGGGCCTCCGCCTGCCGGGGTTGCGGGTTGTTCGAAAGAGATACCGCGGCTCCAGAACAAAAAAGGGCAATAGAAGGAACATGGGTGGGTATTAGTCAGTAAAAGTCTGACACTCCCCCCGTTCCGCCCAGAGCGGCGGAAGTTATTTGATCGCCATCGCCCAGGGCGAAAATTAATAATCGATAACAATTTGTATGAAACATCATCAAACTACAACTAAAGCAACTAAAATAATTTTCTTTTTTTGCGAAAAATCCTGAAGTCGGTGGTGATAAAATCAATAAAACAAACACAAATCACCCGGAAGTAAAGTAATTTTCCACGTTTTAGTATTTACTAGCTGTTCCCCACGGTTTCACCCGCGCTGCTCAGCACCTGTTGGTCGTAGCGTGATTTTATATAGCCTATAGCCTACCTCAAGAAATGGACTATCCAACACTAAAAGAATTTTCCAATTCCAACCAGTAGTCCCTGAGATTAGCGCGTTCAAACAAACAAACAAACAAACTCTTCAGCTTTATAATATTAGTATAGATATAGATATGGAAGACAAACGCGCCGTCGACACGGGCTGTCGTCAATAGACGGACGGACGGTGAGCTACCCATTGCTCAGCATCCACAGGCCCGCATCTATGGTGTCTCCCGCGGATTTAAACCTTTCTTGGTTGCAAACTCAAACCGAGACTTTGATTCAACTACCTAAAGTTCAAATTCATGGTCAGCCTAATCATGAAGCTACGCTGTAAGAAAACAATATGTATTCTCTTTTAAAAAATACAGACTTATTTGTCCACAGATAAAGTTAATTATTTTTGCTTAGAACTAAAACCTTGGAAGTGAAAGCTAATTCTAAGAAAAGAAAATATATTGTTCTTATCATAAAAGTTAAATCTTAATAAACAAATTAAACAAGTGTTTTTTATCGCTTTTCCACATTATAAGTCTAACTAGCTTTTGCCCGCGGCTTCGCTTGTTACGTGTTCACACCTAAATGGCTAAATTGATTTTGATGTATTACAGTAGTATTTTAGTACAGAGATAGTTGAGACCCTGAAGACGGACGTAGGCTATTTTTTAAAAGGGAGAAATGAGGGAGAAAGACGGAAGAAAAGGAAAAACTTAGCTTTGCTATTACAATAAATAAAATGGCAAAAACTACAGGTAGCAGAGTTTTCCGTGAGCGAAACCGCGGGCAAAAGCTAGTTTAACATAATTTGCCACATAACTCGCGTTCGATTCTACTGGCACAGCATGGCAATGTGTCATGCATGCCAGTCCCCTCGATTAATCCTGGCAACTTGTCATCTACTGCAATTTATAAGAAACTTAGGACAGAATTGGGTTATTGGACCTGTAACACGGTCTAGAATCTAGCGATGTAATGTTTACAAGACTTGGAAAGTTTCTGGGGTTTTACATTGTCATAAGTTTACGCCTGTGTTACAAGAGGGGTCAAAAGGGGATGGAAAATCATCAAATAATTTCCCCAGAGGGAGTATCAGAATATCAGACTTTTACTAATTAAAACGCACCCATGTTCCTCCTTTTGCCCTTTATGTTCCGGGGCCGCAGTACATTGGATTTTACAAGACTTAAATGAAAAAATTATTGGTATTTTATCGGTCTGATAAAATATATTTGTAGATTTAAAATAAGGTTTACTTATCTATACTAATCTATACTAATATTATAAAGCTGAAGAGTTTGTTTGTTTGTTTGTTTGAACGCGCTAATCTCAAGGACTACTGGTTGGAATTGGAAAATTCTTTTAGTGTTGGATAGTCATTTCTTGAGGAAGGCTATAGGTTATGTAACATCACGCTACGACCAACAGGTGCTGAGCAGCGCAGGTGAAACCGTGGGGAACAGCTAGTACAAAATAAACTCCGTCAAAATTAAACATCAATGCCTGTTATTTCCAATGGATATGCAAAGGTGTACCTAGTCCTCCCACATTTGACCAGTTTTGTTTAAAATTCCATGTTATTAGGAACGAGTCTGCTGCTATGATCCTTTTTTGCAGTTGGGAAATCATCAAATAACTTCCCCCGCTCTGGGTGGAGCGGAGGGGAGTCTCAGACATGTACAGACTAAACCCACCCATGTTCCTTCTATTGCCCTTTATATTCCGGGCCCGCGGTATCTCTTTCGAACAACCCTCCCCTGGATTACTATTATGTTTTAACTAAATAAAGTATATTTTTGGTGCCAAATAACCAAAAAAAAATACGTTCAGTCATTTCATAAACAAATCTGGTTTATAATCCTTACAAATTCGTCTCTGAGGCTTAAAATAATTCATGTTACGACGACGCAAGCACTCTAAAATATCTCATCCCTTCCAAAAATTCGCAGCCATCTTTAAACAGAATAATTTACGAATTTAGAACTCGAACAGCGAAATTATGAATACCCTAATTTTGTAACGAGTTACTGTAACCAAATACCTTTGTTCACCAGCTGCTTCCCTATTTTAAATTCAGTATTAAAGATTTGAACGTTACAACTCGTAACGTGTAACGTTTGTGGTTACAGCAACGAAGTAGTTTCTGGAACCACATCTATGTTACGGCTTGGCCACGAGACACACGTTCACGCGAAAGAAGTGTTACGATAGACTGCGCCAAAAAAAAAACTGCTTAGCGAGTGCAAAAATAATTAATAACTTGCCTTGTTAGTTGGTATGTATTAGTCAAATTTTGCAACCGCATTCCCCCCAACCGATTGAGCTGCTTTGTGGCAGTAAGTCTGCCCGTGTACCAGTACTGGTAAGTATTATAAGTCTTTAAACTGACATGGTGGTCCTAACAATTCAATATAGTAAATATCCCCAGGTTTCAAATGTTGATAATACGGGTAAATATTGTACATTAATTTTAATTAAATAGATAAGCGTTTGCGCACATCTTTGGTTAGTGATTATACGAGTATATTTTTACGACAGACCAGATTTCTTTCATTAGCCAAGATTGACTGGAAAACTCTTCAACGGTTGATAAATTAATAGCACGGACACAAAACTTTGTATGCGGGTTTAATTTTTATAAAAGTACTAATTAGTTTATTACTAACAAAGAGCGGATATTGGGAATATTTTCACACAAAAACTTTGATTCTCAATGTTTTTAATATTGACACACGGATATTGATACTTGAAAGTAGTAACAAGTGTTGGATTGCGATTGTTTTTGTATTTTTCCGTCAATCGCTTGTAGATATTAAAATGTCTTTGATTTCCACTCCCGCAAAGTAAACAGACGTAAGTCGCACCGGTGACGCAGGCGTGCGTCTTATCGCCTGAGGTTGTGAACGAGGTATAATAACGTATATATAGTTTATATTGTAACCACATTATCTGACAGAACTAAGATTTCAAACTAATTACCTACTCTAGAATTACACTTAGGTTATTCTCAGTTCAGACGTGATTTTAGAAGGTCTAATTTTAGAAAATCTAATGAAATCCTTCTTAATATTATAAATGGAAAACTTTGGATGGATGTATGTTTATTAATCTTTCACGAAAAATCTTCTGAACGGATTTAAATGAAGTTTGGTAGATCACACATATTTATTTATTTAAACTTTATGTACAATAATGGTACATAGGCGGACTTAATGCCATAAATAGAGCCATTTCTTTTTCTCAGAATCGCGTGATGAACTAAACAATCTAATGAATATTAAATTGTAATTTTCATTATCTATCAAGCATTAGTAAACACTGTTTCTCGTAAAAAACTTACTAGCTTTTGCCCACGGCTTCAATCGCGTTTGGGGTAACACAGTTTTCCATTCCTGATTTGCTGGTACCTGTTACCTGTAGTTTTTGCCCTTGCGCCTTATTGATTGTAATAGCAAAGCTAAGTTTTCCCTTTCTTCCCTCTTTCTCCCTTATATCTCACAAAAAAAAATCCAATGTCCGTCTCCAGGATCTTAACTATTTCTGTACCAAAATTCATCAAAATCGGTTTAGCCATTTAGGCGTGGCAAACAAAAAAACAAACATACAAACTCAGTTTTGTTTTTATATACATACAGCTATACCAGCCGACCAAAAGTCTAGTTTATTACTAAAATTCCTGAATCCAATACTCAGTTCAGTAAGCATAACTTTCCAAACTTGCGCTTATATTATTTCACATTGCATATTCATTAATCTTACACAAACAAACCAAGGAAAGGCTCTTTGGTTTTAAATATATATTTACCAGATTTTGCCTGCGGCTTTGCTCGCGTTAAATTCGGGGTAGCACAGTTCCCGTTTCCTGATTTGCAGGTACCTGCTACCTGTAGTTTTTGCCCTTGCGCCTTATTTATTGTAATAGCAATGCTAAGCTTTCCTTTTCCTTTTTCTCCCTCATATCTCATTTTTTTTAAATAGGTAGCTTATGTCCGTCTCCAGGGTCCTAAATATCCCTGTACCAAAATTCATAAAAATCGGTTTAGCTATTAAAGCGTGAAGACGTAACAAACAAACTCACTTTCGCTTTTATAATATTAAGTAAGGAAGTAAGGATTTCACCGTGTTGTATTAAACCTTGTGGTTTTCAATCTAAGATCGGATTACCTCATTGATTCCCATGGGTGTTCTGCGGCTTACAGATTATCAGGGGGATACAGCTACCCTACCATGACGTGTTAAAGCAGAACTTATTCCGCTGATGGAAAGGGACAGAGCTATACAGGGTGTCTAGCACCATCTCTTTCACTCAGTGGAATAAGTACTGCTTTAAGATGTCATAGTAGGCCTACAGAACATGGGATGCCATCGCACTACATATCGCCACGCTTGTATTCCCCAAGGGGTCTGGCAGATATGTATAGCTAATGATAACAACCTTATTGTCATGTTCTAGTTATGTTCATATTCAAATTCCATGGAATAGCGAGTTGATTTATTACTAGTTTATTTAGTAATAAATCTTCATGTATTTCGTTTATTTAATACTAGCTTTTCCTCGCGACTTTATTCGCGCTAAATTCGGGATAACACAGTACTTTTTGCCGTTGCGCCTTATTGATTGTAATAGTAATGCTAACTTTTCCCTTTTCTTCCCTCTTTCTCCCTCATATCTCAATTTTTAAAATCAAAATCGGTTTAGCCAATTAGGCGTGAACACGTAACAAACAAACAAACTCACTTTCGCTTTTATAATATTAGTAAGAATAAGAAAAGAAACCTTAGGAAGTGTTTTTTGATTTCCTTCAGAATTATAAAACGGTTCTTAGTGGTCCCTACTCCTAAAAGTAAAAAAAAACGGCACTCTTGTAGACTAAAACCTAATTGTAAACATCATTCATCATTTATATGACAGTTGAGGAGGAACTTTTCGACGATATTTTTTAGTTTTTGGAGTTTACTCCTTAAGAATCGATTTTCATATATAAGGCGCCCGGTATGAGAAAAATCCGAGGGGTAAAACCTACTAAAGTAACGAAAATGTGTCACGTTTTTGGTGCGCAACTTTCTAAATTGGCTGTTAGTGTATTAAGACGTACATATGGTATGCTGTATAGGCGACTATACCTATATACTATATGTTATTGGGCTTGTTTGTTTCTATCAGTCTCGATGTATTTATATTTCTATTTTTTTTTCATTAATTTGTGCATTTACCCTTTCATATGATATTAATCTTTTATCAGTTGAATAAACTCTTTTTGCGTATGGTTAGATACTCGTACTTAAGGAGTAAACTCCAGTCGTGCGTCGGAGCTGACACACACGCTTTTTTTTATATGTCAGTTTCTTTAAACCATTTTATTTTTTCTTCAGGATTTTGTCATACTCAGATTCAAATTCAAACCATTTATTTCAATTAGACCATTACAGGCACTTTTTGATGTCACAATAACAAAAAAAGATGCTGCTACATTCCCAGTCACAAGACCTAATAACTTGCAAAAGTACTGTAGTTGCCCATCCAAACGCGTAAATGTCTATGGAGAAGAATGGGCAAGAAACTCCGAGGACACTCTTTAAAATCATAATATTTTTACAAAATCATGGATACATCATTCATGTTGAGATTATAAAAACATGTGATAACGATGTAGAAAAAACAAGCACATTAAGAGCATTCAGAGTAAAAGCAAAAACAAGAGTTTAATGAATTCACTACTAAATTCTCAATTATTTATTGCATTTGTAGCGGCACTACCAAACGTAATCTAGCTATAGAGTACAACAACGGTAGTTATTAGACATGAAGACCTTACATCAAAATTGCTAGATATATGGGAAATTCCGACAACAACTGTCGGGCAGTAGCCAACAAGACATAACACCCGTCTGGTTGGAGAATCCATCGTGGGGAAGAGCTTTACACCCTTTACTTTATACTTGTTCAATATAAATTCATCCTCTACAATGCCAGGATACACCCAAAGAAACATACCACAATCTTCAAAAGAAATACTCAAACATCTTCACAAAAAATCCCGGAAATCTGAACCACGGAAATTACAATTCTCTACGTTATTTCTCCTCAGGAAAACACCACCTAACTTTGAATTAAATCCTCCGTACGCACCTTAACCGGAATAAACCTCACGAAATCTTACCTTGGTATTTCAGCACGGAAATCTAAGAAAGGAACCACAGACGTTCCCATTCCATCCCAGACGCCTTGATGCAAATTTATTTTTAAACTCTGTCTACTGAAAATTGAACCTTACTTTTCAGGGAATGAAATTGGTTTTTCCTCTACAGTTTGCCAGTAAGAGAACCTGCCAATATGCGGGTAAGAACAATTTGTAAGTGCGGGGACATACGGACTTTTAATTTGGCTAGTCGCTTCGTAATATGTAGTCGTACGACGAGTTTTTTTAGAACTTACTTTAATTTGCTCGTTTGAATTCGGTGGTATGCAAACTCGGTTTTATTCAAGTGCTTTTAGAGTTTCATTTTAGTTCGATAATTTTGGTCTACAATTTCAGGTGGCACTTCTTTGTGGAGGTGCTCATCCAGTCAATTACTGACCACGTTACCTTTTTCTGCTAACAGCGTTTCACTGTTCCAGTTCAAAGTTGAATTGCTGTTACATGACATATATTTTATTAATGGCATTTGATACGGAATATTTGCCATGTTTAATTTTTATTTTAAGTTTGTGTTATGAGGTTACTGACCATGTCAGTTTCAATGTAGGACATATATTACAGCTCCATTTTTTTGGTATGGTTAGTGCCATGAAAAAAAACAACCAAATGTGAGTAGCGCGAAAGGTTACGTTTTCCCGCCTAAAGGGCCTAACCGATTTTGATGAATTTTGATACAGACATAGTTACCTGATAGGGACCCTGGAGACGGACATAGACTATTTAAAAAAAAAAGTAAGATAATGGGGAGAAAGAAGCGAAGGAGGGGGCCGGGCGTTTGAGTGAGAGATCCTCAAATCACCCCAGCCGCCGCGGGACACGCCCCAGGCAACAGGCGCCGCGAGACGACTCCCGGCCACCGTAGATGCGGGCCTGTGAATGGTGAGCAATGGGTAGCTCACCATCCATCCGTCTTTTGACGACAGGCCACGTTAAAGTTACGTGAAACGTCACGCGTTGCCGCAGTTTTTAGCAACAAGTGACGTCACACGTGAATTTTAATTGGCTATATCTTTGTAATTTTTGGTCAAATTTACAAATAAAAAAATACGTGTCCCTTATTTTTGAATAATCTAAAAGACGGACTAAATAGAATGTAATTACTTTGACCCTGGGTACTACCCTATTACCAACATATTTCGAGCTTTGTACTCCCTTTTTTTAAATCGTTATTTAAAACAAACCTTTCTCTTCAGTCCACTGGACACCACTTAGTAGAAGATCGAAATCAAAAGTCATTTATTCAAATTAGGCTGATAATCAGCACTTTTTGAACGTCACATTACAAGAGACAGTCCCACAAAAACGCCCTGCCCTTCGCCACTTCCTAGTGTTTTAGCTGGGAAGAAGAAGTGGCGGAACAAACTTCCCAGCAACACATCTGTCTGTCAGGTTAGAAGAACCAGAATTTATACAATTTATATGTGAAGGTAATACACAACAGCAGTTTAGAACAGAGCCAGCATTCGCTGTATGATCTAATCGGTTTAATTGCCCACTTCGTGACAAAGCACTAATTGTGTCTTTGTTTGCCATCGATTCCAATGGCTTGGAATAGATTGCTGATAGAGAGAATATAGCTTTATTCGGCTGAGAGCAGCTGAATACGTGTAGACGAAGATCTGGCAATGATGATGATAAAGAGAATATATAAAATAGTGCGAGCAGCTAGCGTTTACCGGTGGTGATGGGTTTTATTTTACCTACAATATTTTACGTTTTTAATAAAGATAACAATTTTATAGGTGAAATTCACTTTAAGTAGAACAGTTGCGATAACATGCAATGACAAATTGTAAGTTATTCAGTTGCGCAACTAGCCAGACCCTGAACAAATATCTGTAGGCCATACAAATATTTGTTCCGTGCGGGAATCAAAACCGCAATACAAAACGCTCAAACAGCCACTGCGCCAACCGTGTCGTCAAGTTGAGCACACCAAATCTCTCAACAACCACCCTAGAAACCCATCAAATGAAGTCGCTATGCCTGAAATGGGCTAAATGGCATCATGATAATCAGATCACCTGATAAAGTAAATTCTGGTCAAAAAGCTAAACTACCACTCTCCTTAAACAACAACATTAAATATTTCTTTATTTTATATGTATACTAGCTTTCGCCCGCGGCTTCGCCCGCGTTAAATTTGGGGTAACACAGTTCTCCTTGCGCCTTATTGATTTGTAATAGCAACGCTAAGTTTTCCCTTTTCTTCCCTCTTTCTCCCTCACATCCCACTTTTTTAAATAAAAATTAGCCTATGCCCGTCTCCTGGTTCCCAACTATCTATGTACCAAAATTCATCACAATCGGTTTAGACATTAAAGCGTGAAGAGGTAACAAACAAACAAACTCACTTTCGCTTTTATAATATTAGTAAGGATTAGTAAGGATTACATTTATTTAGATCTAAGTACATATTTGTTTTTTAAATTAACCTATTCATTTTGAAAAAAGTTACGCCACAGACAACCTACGGTACTGTTTCTCCTCCTTTATCCATCCAAAGGTTGTCTTAAAAATATCGCTTTTAGCGATAAGACCGCCCATTGCGTCACCCTATTTATAAGTTGTTTAGTGTTATTCTTGTTACTTGTATGGTGTACATAATCCTTCCTAAAATTATAAACGCGAAAGTGAGTTTATTTGTTTGTTACGTCTTCACGCCTACATGGCAAAACCGATTTTGATGAATTTTGATAGTGATAGTTGGGACCCTGGAGACGGTGGATAAACTATTTTTTTAAAAGAGTGAGAAATGAGGGATAAACAGGGAAGAAAAGGGAAAACTTAGCTTTGCTATCACAAAAAAATAAGGCGCTAGGGAAAAAACTACAAGTAGCAAGGACCTGCAAATCAGGACTAAAATTGATAATAAGACACCTGTCTGTGCTGTGTACTGTGATATGTCGCAAGCTTTTGACTGTGTTGACCATGAAATTTTAAGAAACAAACTTGACTCCTATGGTATAAGAGGTAACATTCTGGACTTATTAAGTACCTATATTTCAAAAAGAAAACAACTTACAGCAATAAGAAACCTAAATTTTAAAACTAAAGAAGAAGTAACATACTTGTCTAAGGAACGTACAATATATTTTGGTGTACCACAGGGTAGTGTGCTGGGCCCTCTTTTATTCTTAATTTATATAAATGATCTCCCCAGAGCCATAGACTTCCCAATATCACTCTTTGCTGATGATAGCACAATAACAATAGCATGTGATAAACCTGAATCATATGAAGTAGATGTTAATAGCGCGGTAGCTACAATGATCTCTTGGCTTAATAATAATAATTTAAAAATTAACCTCAGCAAAACACATATAATGCACTTTGGGCATAAAAAAGCGAGTTCAAAAATGGATGTCCAATTCCAAAATAACAAAATTCAGGAGGTAGATCGTACAAAATTTCTAGGCCTTATAATTGACAGGCAACTAAGTTGGAAGGACCACATCGAAACACTATGTAAAAAAATTAGTAGTTCATCGTATGCCTTATATAAACTCGCCCCAACAGTCAACACAGAAGCACTACTTGTTGCTTACCATGGCCTTGTAGCGTCTATATTAAGGTACGGCATTATATTTTGGGGTAACTCTACGAATAGAGAAGCCGCTTTTAAAGCGCAAAAACGGTCCGTCAGAGCCATGTTTAAACTAAAAGTAACGGACAGTTGTAAACCATTTTTTCAAAACTTTAAAATTTTAACACTGCCGTCTTTGTATATTTATGAAACTGCATTATTTGTTAAGTTGAACCCACATCTGTTTCCTAACTTATCCGATACAGTCAAACGGAACAGGCGGAATGATATGTTACGTGGACGTAGAGCCAGAACAGCTTTAATGTGGAAAAGTATATTCTGCATAGCCCCGCAAGTCTTTAACAAAATCCCAAAGCAAATCAAAGAATTACATTTAAATGGTTTTAAAAAAGAACTTAAAGCTTTGTTGTATAAAAAATGTTACTATAATTTAAATGACTATTTGAATGATACTTTGACATCCTAATTAAATTGTAATTTTGTAATCATATAATCATTGACATCTCAAGTTTGACATTGAATAATTATTTGACATTGTACTGAATACTGATAATATTTATTTAATTGACATGACAATAACTGTAATTTCTATTTCCTATTTAATGTTTGTTTTAAAATTTTGTTTATGTACCAAATATTTGCACGCCCCCAGTGGCAGAATATGATGAGACCTTTGTTTATATTTAAGACCATAAAAATGTACCATATTCAGACAATTAAATGAATTTGAATTTGAATTTGAAAGGAAAGTGCAATTGTGTAACCCTGAATTCAACGCGAGCGAAGCCGCGGGCAAAAGCTAGTAAAGAATATTCTATCTATCTATCTAAAGACAAATTCTTCGAGGTGAAAACCTGTAACCTACCATGACGTTTTAAAGCAGAACTTATTGCACTGAGGGAAAGAGACACCCTGTGTAGCTCTGTGTCTTGCAAAAGCTAGTAAAAAATATTCTATCTATCTATCTATCTAAAGACAAATTCTTCGAGGTGAAAACCTGTAACTTGAAGACCTACCATGACGTCTTAAAGCAAAACTTATTCCACTGAGGGAAAGAGATGGTGCTAGACACCTTGTATAGCTCTGTCTCTTTCCCTCAGTGGAATAAATTCTGCTTTAAGATATTATGGTAGGGTAGCTGGTCTGCAAACCTCCAACAAACTCGCCGTTGTACATGCTCGTATCTCAGAAGGTAATGTTATCTCAATCGCAAGGTATCGAAACAATTTTCTTTATACCAGCACCGATTGAATAGCTGTGGTGTGAGCAACACATTTGTGACTGAAAAACGCAAATATTCTCAATGTAATTGAAGTTCTCTTATTGAGAAACGTTGAAAAGACGGATTGATGTTAATGTTTGTTTTGTAGACATGAAGTTAAATCAACATCTTGGAGTTCAAAAAGATTGTTTTAATATCACTTTTGACAAATATTGATATTTAAAAAAAACATTCTTGAAATCCCCGGTGCAAATATAGCTTGTTCAATCCTATCCTAGTAATATTATCCTGCTTTAATATATTAATCTATACTAATATTATAAAGCTGAAGAGTTTGTTTGTTTGTTTGAACGCGCTAATCTCAGGGACTACAGGTTGGAATTGGAAAATTCTTTTAGTGTTGGATAGTCCATTTCTTGAGGAAGGCTATAGGCTATATAACATCACGTTACGACCAACAGGTGCTGAGCAGCGTGGGTGAAACCGCGTGGAACAGCTAGTACTATATATATATTTTTTTATATTTCTTTAAAAAAATATAGAAAAATATAAAAAAATATATCTCCGCCTGTATTGGAAGCAGGGTTTAAGCTACCAGTGGTTAGGGCTAATAAAACGTAGAATACTTATTACTGTTTCTGGAGACAGGAATAAAGTATTCTACGTGTTTTCTAGACTATAATCTACCCCTGCGCGTAATTCTGTCAAGATTTGTTCAGCCATGAAAGAGTAACAAACATCAATACATTCATACATCCATCCTCACAAACATTCGCATTTATAATTTTGGTAGGAAAAGTAGGATAGTATATTTATTTAATTTAAAGTTTATAGATTTGGTTTTCGTCTAGTATAGAAATTAGGTAACATTGAACTCAATCCTTACTATCCTTACTAATATTATAAAAGCAAAAGTGAGTTTGTTTGTTACCTCTTCACGCTTTAAGGGCTACACCGATTTTGATCAATTTTGGTACGGAGATAGTTGGGAACCAGGAGACGGACGCAATTTTTTAGCAAAAAAAGTGGGATATGGATAGTGGAGAACGAGGGAAGAAAAGGGAAAACTTAGCGTTGCTATTACAAATCAATAAGGCGCAAGAGCAAAAACTGGAGGTAGCACTGTGTTATACCAAATTTAACGCGAGCGAAACCACGGGCAAAAGCTAGTTAAATATAAAACTCAACAAAATAAACAACGATGATGACCATCGTAGCAACCACATTTGTAAATCCACGTTCCCATTAACCATCTCCATTTTGTAAAGCAAGATGGTAAGTATTAGTAACATCTGTGGTTGGCTATCGCCGCCGATGTAATGCCTCTCTTAAGGCGTATGAACGAGCGCCATTTGTAAAACGATATAAGAACATGTCGCTGAGCTTATTTAAGATAATATTGCTGCGTGGGAAGCGTGTGTTTGGAAATGTTTGCCTGTTAAATTGTTTGGGTTTTAGGGTACCCTTTTTTTTTCGGTTGGGAAATCATCCAATGACTTCCCCCGCTCTGGGCGGAGCGGGGGGGCATGTCAGACTTGTACTGACTAAAACCCACCCATGTTTCTTCTTTTGCCCTTTACGTTCCGAGGCCGCGGTATCTCTTTCGAACAACCCGCAACCCCGGCAGGCGGAGGCTCTGGCAAGCCCCTCTGCTTTGCTGACTCTCTATGAGGCGCGCGTGAAACACGAACGCGCCGTCGACACGGCCTGTCGTCAATCAACGGACAGACGGTGAACTACCCATTGCTCACCGCCTACATGGCATCTACGGTGGCCGGAAGGCGCCCGGCGCCATTAGCGTCTCCCGCGGTGGCTGGGTTGGGCAGATGTTCTTTTAGGGTACCTTAACTCAAAAGGAAAAACGGAACGCTTACAGGATCAATATGTTGTAAGTCTGTCTTTTGTCAAGACTATTTATCGCAGTAACATGTGAAGTTATTGAATTTGGCTTATTCTAATAAACGACTTTTGTTTTTAATGGTTAATTCCAGCCTGCCTGTTGAGGGTTGTTCGAAAGAGATACCACGGCCCCGGAACGTAAAGGGGAAAAGAAGGAGCATGGGTGCGTTTTAGACAGTAAAAGTCTGACTCCGCCCAGAGCGGGGGAAGTCATTTGATGATTTCCAACCCCAAAAAAAAAGAAAAAGGCTACCGTAAAAAGGAAAAATACGGAACGCTTACAGTATCAATCTGTTGTCCGTCAATCAAGAACATTTATCTCAGTAACGCGTAAAGGTATCAAATTGAAATTAAAACCAAATACTCAAATTTATAGTTTCTTAAAGCTGTAAAAAAATCAACCCTCTAAGTCTACGCAGTCAAAAGATATGCCTGTTTAAGTCGCAAGTTTGTACAGAAAACACGGTACGCGAGCCCGACTCACACAGGGCCCGGTTTCTTCGTACTCACAAGTAAAACACAGTTTAGTTGAACTCAGTTTCTATTTGTACCTACTAGCGTGGTTAACACTAGTTACACTCGTGTTTTCTTACTTCAATAGTTCTTTTGGTGTTGATGGTCGTTCATAAGACGTTTTTCTTTTTAACTTGGCAGGATCACCGACCTATAAATTGTCTGTGTTGAATCTACTGCATAACGATGTTTAGTAAGAAATTGCTTTCTTTCATATTGTAGTACACAGGGTGTAAAGAAAACCATGCATTCTGTATGGTTATGGTTATTGACGGGCCTGTTGGTCTAGTGGTTAGTGGCCTTGACTGCTGAGCCGGAGGTTGTGGGTTCGATTCCCACTCAGGACAAATATTTGTGTGATGAGCATGATTGTTTGTTCTGTGTCTGAGTGTGATTTATCTATAATATGTATGTATTTATAAATTATATAAGTATGTATATCAGTTGTATGGTTACCATAACACAAGCTCTGCTTAGCTTGGGATCAGATAGCCGTGTGTGAGTTGTCCCAAGATATTTAATTATTTATGTTCTGTCATCAAACTAACTAAAAAACTCAACACAAAAAGAAATAGTTGAGAAACGTCTTTTAAAAGCTAAAATATCCTTTGGTAAGACTGGATGTCAAACTTTTGAGACTCGGATTGATTATCCTTACTATCCTTACTTAATATTATAAAAGCGAAAGTGAGTTTGTTTGTTTGTTACCTCTTCACGCTTTAATGGCTAAACCGATTTTGATGAATTTTGGTACAGAGATAGTTGGGAACCAGGAGACGGACATAGGCTAATTTTTACTTAAAAAAAGTGGGATATGAGGGAGAACGAGGGAAGAAAAGGGAAAATTTAGCGTTGCTATTACAAATCAATCAGGCGCAATAGCAAAAACTGCGGGTCTTCTTGGTGTGTTATACCGAATTTAACGCGAGCGAAGCCGCGGGCGAAAGCTAGTGCTAATATATACATAGATAAATTTTCGGCTTAACTGTAATCAGAACGGTTGACTCCCAAATCAACTGCATCAGTATTCTTAAAAAAAAAAAACACTAACACTCTCAATTTCCCACAATCAAAAAACCAAACAAGATCGTTACCAACTTATATAATACTCTACGCCAATCACAAAACAGTCTTTTTTCCTTTAAAAATATATTATTAGGGCACATCTATATTGGCGTTTTATCGAGTACTGGAGTCGTTACGAAATCATTACATTTTATGGAGCAGGCAAATGGGCTGCTTGCTGTTTGAGCAGTATTTTAGTAAACATGATGTGTGTACTATGTTTTAGTGTCTTAATAGGGTAGTTGACACCACCAATCAATTGATATACTTTTTATGAGCTGTCAAAACGCGCTTCCCCCAATAGATTTTGTATGAGACTCGCAACCGATGACGTCACTAAGTTGTCAAGTCAATGATGCAACTATTTATTGATTTAAAAGCAACTAAAAATCGAATTTTAAAGTTATTTTGAAATTAATGGAGTTCTCAGGTCTAGAATAAGGCGTTCTTTCAGAAAAATTGTGTTTTAAAATTATTGGTTAATGGTGTCAACTACCCAATTGTTCCGGGTCTGGCTGTTTGTGTGTGTGAGTTTGTTTGTAAACGCACCCACGATACAGGAGACATTCCTAGTGTGGGGCAACGTTTGTTTTTGTTTTTAAATGAAATAAAATGAACAAAAATGAGACGGTTGTCAATTAAACCAAGCTTGAGCTCAGGGTTATACGGCGCATTAATGTTTCACGCGCGCCTCATAGAGATATTAGCTAAGCAAAGGGACCTGCCTGGGCCACGCGCGCCTCAAAGAGATGTCAGCAAAGCAGAGAGGCCTGCCAACAGCACCGCTTGCCAGGGTTGCTGGTTATTCGAAAGAGATATCGTGGCCCCGGAACATAAAGGGCAAAAGAAGGAACATGGGTAGGTATGAGTCAGTACAAGTCTGACACTGGGAGGTTACTTGATGATTGTCCATCTGCAAAAAATGATTCAGAAGTATTGAACTATATTGTGTAGATTCCTAGTGTGGGGCAACGTCTTTCTTTTTAAAAAAAGAAAAGATGCAACTGAATGCCGTATTTAACATGGAGCGCCTGCCTATTTGACCTCCACAACCCAGTTAGTACTGAAAATTACGATAGCCCTTGGTAATACTAGTTGTCGAACTTTCGGGACACTGACTATCTGTAACGACTGTCAAAGATCTACAAATGACAGCCGTGACCAACAGCTTAACGTGCTTTTCGAGGTGCGAAGGAAACTGGTATGTAACGGGTAGTCACCCATCCACAGATCAACCTAGGCAAGTATGGCTTAACATTAGGATCGACTTGAGTGGCTGCTATTATTTAGTCACGAGCTCCACCTAGCAAGGAAAGAGTGTTAGACACAAACCATGAATACAGTCCGCGCACGTCTCTATGCTCATAATTTTGCGGCCGAACCGTTCCGCGGCCGTTTCAGAGCCCGTGAATAAACATGAGTCCTAAACATGAACCGTATGCGAATCGGAAATAGAACGGACGATACCTAGTTACGGCCCGGATGGAGTACCGTACAGTTTTTACTTATAAACGCGAAAACTGCTAAGTGATTCTGGTGAAAACGGTCTAAAGAAAAATAACGGATAAGTTTTATTTGGACCGTGTTTTGCGTTTGACGGGCCTGTTGGTCTAGTGGTTAAATATCTTAAATCTTAAATATCTTGGGACAACTCATTTAGGTTAGGTTAGTGGCCCTGACTACTGAGCCGGAGGTCGTGGGTTCGATTCCCACCCAGGACAAACTTTGTGTGATGAGCATGATTGTTTGTTCTGTGTCTGGGTGTGATTTATCTATAATATGTATGTATTTATAAATTATATAAGTATGTATATCAGTTGTCTGGTTACCATAACACAAGCTCTGCTTAGCTTGGGATTAGATATAGAGCCGTGTGTGAGTTGTCCCAAGATATTTATTTTGTTTGTATGTATGTATTTAAGTATTTATTGTTATATTATATTTGTTAATGTTTTCTCCAAACGCTTTCTGTTATGCAGCCTGCACCTACTATGTTTTCTCTCTGCATCACCCTAAGGTAGACTGGTAGAAAATGCCTAAGGCATTAAGTTCGCCTTTGTACAGTGTTATACATGTGCATAAAGTTTAATAAATAAATAAATATTTATTTATTTAATTTGATGCTCAACAAAGTTTTGGGGTATTTTTTTAAACAATATGAATTGAAGATTCCCTAACATATACATAATTTGGGGTTGCGGCTTGTTCGAAAGAGAGCCCGGCGCATGAAGGGCAATAGAAGGAACATGGGTGGGTTTTAGTCAGTAGAATTCTATCAGTTTCTGCACTCCGCCCAGAGCGGGCGAAGTTATTTGATGATTTGCAATCCGCAAAAAAATGCATTTACGTTATAAACGCGTGATGTATTAAACATTTTTAATTTTAATATTTAATAACGCTGAATAAACGCATTTTCTTTCTTCTAAACTAATATTATAAATGCGAAAGTAACTCTGTCTGTCTCTTCTTCACGCCTAAACCACTGAACCGATTTTAATGACATTTGGTACAGATATAGTCTAGGACCCGAGAAAGGACATAGGATAGTTTTCATCCCGGAAATCCCCCGGGAACGGGAACTATTAATCCACGCGGAATAAGTCGCGGGCAAAAGCTAGTTCTAAATAAATAAATAAAATTTTAATTCAGTACTTTACGAAGTACGGTAAGCACTGCGTTAAGTATGCTAAAAGATCTCATCATGGATGATTCGCCATCCAAGCCCCCTTAGCAAATGCTAATTAAGCTTAAAAATTAACCTGCGCCGCAAATTATCCACAAGTAACTCCAAACAGAAAAAAGTGTGTGTGTCAACTCCGACGCAAAACTGGAGTTTACTCCTTAAGTACGAGTATCTAACCATACGCAAAAAGAGTTTATTCAACTGAAAAAAGATTAATATCATATGAAAGGGTAGATTCACAAATTAATGAAAAAAATAGTAATATAAATACATCGACTTTGATAGAAACAAACAAGCCCAATAACATATAGTATATAGGTATAGTCGCCTATACAGCATACCATATGTACATCTTAATACACTCACAGCCAAATTAGAAAATTGCGCACTAAAAACGTGACACATTTTCGTTACTTTAGTAGGTTTTACCCCTCGGATTTTTCTCATACCGGGCGCTTTATATATGAAAATCGATTCTTAAGGAGTAAATTCCAATATAACGAGCACCAATATAAATTTGACGGCATGGTTGGCGCAGTGGCTGAGCGATCGACTGCTGCGTTGAGTGTCGCGGGTTCGATCCTCGCACGGAACAAGTTTTTGTATGGCCTACAGATAGTTGTTCCGGGTCTGGCTGTTTGTGTATGTGAGTTTAATTGTTTGTAAACGCACCCACGATACGGGAGAAATTCCTAATGTGAGGCAAAGTTTTATTAGAAAAGATTAACATCAATTTGTAAGCTGTAGAAATGTGTCAATCTTGTTGTTAACCGTTGTAGAAATAGCATTAAAACAATGGCTGCTTGTCTCTAAGTAACAAAGAAACTTTGTTTACAAAAAGATAAATAAAAATACATGTGTATGTTTTATTCAAAACAAAACACTTTCTAATTATAACAACATTTATGTCAATCAAATTGAAATTTCTTTATTTTAAAATTAGTTTCCGCCTGCGGCTTCGTCCACGTGGCATAGTTACTTTGGGCTTTTTTTTTCGGGTGGGAAATCATCCAATGACTTCCCCCGCTCTGGGCGGAGCGGGGGGGCATGTCAGACTTGTACTGACTAAAACCCACCCATGTTTCTTCTTTTGCCCTTTACGTTCCGAGGCCGCGGTATCTCTTTCGAACAACCCGCAACCCCGGCAGGCGGAGGCTCTGGCAAGCCCCTCTGCTTTGCTGACTCTCTTTGAGGCGCGCGTGAAACATGAACGCGCCGTCGACACGGCCTGTCGTCAATCGACGGACGGACGGTGAACTACCCATTGCTCACCGCCCACAGGCCCGCATATACGGTGGCCGGGAGTCGTCTCGCGGCGCCCGGCGTCATGGGCGTCTCCCGCGGCAGCTGGGTTGGGCAGATGTTCTCTCCCTCAAACGCCCGGCCACCTCCTTTGCTAGCATTACTGTTACTTTGGGCTAACGCTAACTTTAAGCCGCGTGATGATCTAAAAAAAATATATTTTCCCTTTTCTTCCCTCTTTTCCCCCATATCTTAATTTTTATTAAAAAAAAAATTAGCCTATGTCCGTCTCCAGGGTCTCAACTATCTAGTCTATACCAAAATTCATTGAAATCGGTTTTGCCATTTAGGCGTGGAGACGTAACAAACAAACAAACTCACTCTCGCTTTCATATCAGTTTAATAAAAAAACTCAGACTGTGACTTTTAGTGACTAAAACCCACCCAAGTTCCTTCTTTTGGGTTTTACGTTCCGGGGCCGAAATTTCTTTCGAATAACCCGCAACCCCGGCAAGCGGTGGCGCTGGCCGCTCTGCTAAATCTATACCTTTACTTAAACGTGTATTTGTGATTTTTTGTGAAACAATCTGTTGTTTTTTTACGTACTAGCTTTTGCCTGTGGTTTCGCTCGCGTTAAATTCGGGGTAACACAGTTTCGCTTTCCTGATTTGCAGGTTACCTACCTGTAGTATTTGCCCTTGCGCCTTATTTATTAAAATAGCAAAGCTTAATTTTCCCTTTTCTTCCCTCTTTCTCCCTCACATCTCAATATTTTTTTTAAATAATAACTTCTGTCGATCTCCAGGGTCTCAACTATCTCTGTACCAAAATTCATTAAAATCGGTTTAGCTATTTAGGCGTGAAGACGTAACAAAAAAACAAACTCACTTTCGCTTTTATAATATTAGTAAGGATAGTAAGGATAATCGCACAACTAAATATACTAATGAACCAACAAGAAACACAGACAATCAATACATCTTAGTAACATCATTAAGTCAATACATAATGCAACAGGAAGCCTCTATTCGAGCCGGTATAACAAGCTGAAACAGTGCCAACGTTTGGTACTAACATACATCAGCAAACACTCATGAAAACATAATGCGGTATCTGATACCGCTAGTATTTAGGTACCGGTACCGGTACCGCTAGCGGAAACTAATGCTGTCTTGTAAGTTGGTGAAGTTATAGCCATGGGGGCTGGGTTTTTGTCAGTCTTGCAGTACGAGGTTAAGATACAATTCCAAGGGTGCAAAGCCGCAATAGGTAGGTATTTTACTCTATATGAAAGAAATTTTAAAAATATACAATTCAGATAGCTTAGGCAACAAGCAATCGAAAAATGTTAAATTTAAATTTAAAATAACTGAATAAATTTTAAAATTGATTTCAAAGTTTTCACTTTTTTTAGTCTGTTGTTTTAAAGCGAAACAGTGTCCGCCATGATTATTACGTCTTAAGGTCATGTAAACAAAAAAACTGACAACTGTCAACTGAGCAACTATTACTTTTTTTGTATTATAAAACTTTACATTTTATTTTTTATTAAAATAGTAGTAATAATACCATGGAAGAAATAAATACTACCATATAATAATACCATAAACTATAGTGAAAAATACAACTAAACAGAAATACTAATAACAGCGCATTTGTTTACATGACCAACTGACGTCATGACCACAGAGTAACATGGCGTCAAGCGTTTTTGTGATTTTACGCGCGAAAATAGAAATTGTAAAATTGAAATGCAGTTTTATGGCACTTATCGATTGAATATTTTTTTTTGTTTTTTTTGGTGGTTTACTAGGACCCTAGGATCAAAATGAGATACTTTTTAAAAATAGGTGTAATACCGTATTTCGCAATGACGAACCGTATGGTTTCTTACTTCTAAAATTAAAAAAAACCGGCCAATAGCGAGTAAAACTCAAGCACCGACGGTTCCGTACAAACTTCCGACATAAGCGACTTATGTGTATGACTGCTGCAAATTTGACATTTCATCGTTGAAGTTCTATCACCACGTAAGTCAAAAGTAGTAACTTTTCAGGACAAAAAAAATCGCATTATTTTAAATCCTTACTTCCTTACTAATATTATAAAAGCGAAAGTGAGTTTGTTTGTTTGTTACCTCTTCACGCTTTAATGGCTAAACCGATTTTGATGAATTTTGGTACAGAGATAGTTGGGAACCCGTAGACGGACATAGGCTAATATTTTTTTGAAAAAAGTGGGATGTGCGGGAGAAAGAGGGAACAAAAGGGAAATCTTAGCGTTGCTATTACAAATCAATAAGGCGCAAGGGGGACTGTGTTGCCCCGAATTTAACGCGAGAGAAGCCGCGGGCGCAAAAGCTAGTAGATATATAATTATCAACCAATCTCAAATCCAGAAAGAAGTCTTTAACTACTACTGAGAAAGCCCAATAACAATTTGCGAAACCCAACATTCGAACCCAGGACAGGGAATTATTTACAGAGAAAACTTCAAAAGATACCATAGATAATTTTTTATTTCGCAAAGTGAACTCTAAAAGATTTCCAGTAACTCTAAATTCAACTTGTGTAATTTGTATCTTATTACTTTCAAAATAGAGCATTCATGAAAAGTACTACTATAAAATGAAATGACAAATTATAATGAATCGCGTATTAAATACCTGAATTGAAGTCTTCTGAGCAACATACCACAGTTTCCTCTCTTAGAATTTACTCCACGTTTAATTTATTTACAAATTGGCAAGAGATATTAAGAGGGACTTACTGGAAAACTAATTTACTGAAGACGTATTCGTTCAACACAGATATAGTCATCAGTAAAATATGTAATTATGCTTCAGTTTAATTACGATTGGTTAATTACTTTTTGATCCTCGGGTTAAAGGATCACTTGGCTTAATAATTGAGTAGTTGACACCATTAACCAATAATTAAAAAACACAGTTTTTCTGAAAGAACACCTTATTCTGGACCTGAGAACTCCATTCATTTCAAAATAACTTTAAAATTCGATTTTTAGTTGCTTTTAAATCAATAAATAGTTGCATCATTGACTTGACAACTTAGTGACGTCATCGGTTGCGAGTCTCACACAAAATCTATGGGGGAAGCGCGTTTTGACAGCTCATAAAAAGTATATCAATTGATTGGTGGTGTCATTTACCCTATTACAGACGTTCGATTTTCAAAATAAAGATCGTCATACATACCGGGTAGATTTCTTTTTTTTTAACGAATGGGACGGTATCAAATCCTATTAATATTATAAATGCGAATGTTTGTGAGTATGTATGTTTGTTATTCTTTCACGTTAAAACAGCGGAACGGATCTTAATGAAACTTGGCACAGAAGTAGATTATGATCTGGAATAACACATAGGATTGGTTTTTTTCGATATCACGCGGGCGAAGCCGCGGGCGCTAGCTACTAAATAGTATTATTTATTTTTGCAGATAGGAATCATCAAACAAATTCCCCCGCTCTGGGTAGAGAGGGAGGAAGTGTCAGAGTTTTACTGATTAAAACCCACTCATGTTTCTTCTTTTGCCCCATATTTTTCGAGGCCGCGGTATCTCTTTCAAACAACCCACAAACCCGGTTCACATAGCCCTACATGGGCACTTGAACGAATATTTGGATTGATCGACGTGATAGTTTGATACCCATGTCAAATTCAAATTTTCAGGAACAGAAACCTCTCGAAATTTGTTTTGTCCGCGATTTTTACAATACCCTAAACGACTAGTATCCAATATTCTCAAATGTCAGAGACAGGGCCCTTTGACATTTGATAGCGGCACTTAAACCGACGTACATTGCGTTAATGATCCTCGGCGGATAACGAAGGGTACAATTATATTCAAAGTTGGTAATTTGAGTAGCGTTCCAATGTGTTTCTGATATCGCTTACATGTATCAAGCGCCATCATGTTTGATACACATGTAACCTGGTCAATTTGCTTTTAGGAGTTTCGTAATTTAACAAACATTCACATTTAATTTCACATTATTTTACAATAAATAAATGAAATAAATATTTTGGGACAACTCACACACGGCTATCTGATCCCAAGCTAAGCAGAGCTTGTGTTATGGTAACCAGACAACTGATATACATACTTATATAATTTATAAATGCATACATATTATAGACTAGCTATTCCACGCGGTTTCACCCACGCTGCTCAGCACCTGTTGGCCGTAGCGTAATGTTATATAACCTATAGCCTTCCTCAAGAAATGGACTATCCAACACTAAAAGAATTTTCCAATTCCAACCAGTAGTCCCTGAGATTAGCGCGTTCAAACAAACAAACAAACAAACAAACAAACAAACAAACTCTTCAGCTTTATAATATTAGTATCGATAATTCACACCCAAACACAGAACAAACAATCATGCTCATCACACAAAGTTTGTCCTGGGTGGGAATCGAACCCACGACCTCCGGCTCAGCAGTCAGGGCCACTAACCACTGGACCAACAGGCCCGTCAAATACAATACAATATATCTTGACATTCTCAATCAATTACTGATGTTATTTTATTGGTTTGCTTCATAATTATTATGTAAAATTTTATTATTTGCCATGATGAAATTATTAATTAACTACCTTTTGCCCGCGGCTTCGCTCGCGGTAAATTCGGGGCAACACAGCTCCGCTTTCCTGATTTGCAGGTACTTGCTACCTGGAGCTTTTGCCCTGTCGCCTTTTTTATTGTGAAGACGTAACAAACTCACTTTCGCATTTATTATATTATTAAGGGTTATTTTAGTAACTATAAACTGAGTTTTATTGAAGAAACAAAAACATAATTTCTGTTTTAATAACTGAAGAATACGGGCAATGTTAATAAATTAATGAAATAATTAACATTCCATGAATATTGTTATACAATAAATAATGCACGGTTAATGAAACACGAGCGTTTAAAATATACGTAGTTCTTTGCTTTACATTTACTTTTAAAGAATGTGTAAATATTATGAAATCATTTTTTAAATAGCTTTTGGCTTTTGTTTTTTTTTTAAACAAGAAGAAGATTCTATTTAACTTTTGAAGCTGTCTATATCGTACAAAAAACAGTTGAGAATTGTTCACGAAACTAAAATCTATTTTTAAAATTTAAAATATTGCAGTATTTTGTTTGGTTGGCACATCGGGAAGTATCCAAACGGTATGTAGCCAAAATTTTAAGTATACAGCTATAATGTAATTTAACTTAAGTATATATTTTCATTGGTAATACAAAAAATATGTAAAGTACTTAATCCAATATATATAATTCTCGTGTCACAGTTTTCGTTGCCATACTCCTCGGAAACGGCTGGACCGATTTAAACGAAATTTTGTGTACATATCGGGTAGGTCTGAGAATCGGTCAACATCTATTTTTCATACCCTTAAGTGAGCAGCGGGTGAAACCGCTAGGCACAGCTAGTAATATATATAATAAGACTAAAAATACTCTACATACAAAATCCTTACTAATATTATAAAAGCGAAAGTGAGTTTGTTTGTTTGTTACCTCTTTACGGTTTAATGGCAAAACCGATTTTGATGAATTTTGGTATATAGTTGGGAACCAGAAGACGGACATAGGCTATTTTTTTTAAAAAGAGTGAGAACTAAGGAATAAAGAGGGAAGAAAAGGGAAAACTTAGCGTTGCTATTACAAATCAATAAGGCGCAAGGGGAACTGTGTTACCCCGAATTAAACGCGAGCGAAGCCGCGGGCAAAAGCAAGTACACTTTATAAACCAATTGACTCGTAGTATAGATTACTTTATCTGTTTGCTACGAGGTGCCTACGAGCGTAGCAAGCGTAGCCGTGACATCATTCTGTCCGCTACGTCGTAGCGACATGACTTCCAAACTGTCCGATCACTCAAAGTAAGTATGTATGTGGAACATGGTTATACTTTCATTGTTATCAACTTAAGTAATTATTAAATAATTAATGTTATTACCTTTTACTATCATTGTATGTCCCTAATGTAAAAAAACAATATTTTAGTAAAACAATTGTCGGAATAACATAGATTGATTTTTAATCATATTTCATTAATGATAATTAATATATCTTACGAATAAGTAAATAACGATGATTAACTGAAGATAAATAATGGCTGGAAATTATTTCACGGGAAGTTTTTAAATGTTATTATATCTTACTAGCTGGCGCCCACGGCTTTGCCCACGTGATATCGAAAAAAAGTACCTAATGCGTTATTGCAGACTATAATCTACCTCTGTGCCAAATTTCATAAAGATCCGTTCAGCCGTTTTGACGTAAAAGAGTAACAAAAACCCACACATCCATTCTCACAAACATTCGCATTTATAATATTAAGTAGAGTGTTATAAATATTAATAACGGTACCATGGATGCGTAATTGATTAATTATTTTAACTTTAGAACTAGCCTACGTAGTAAGCGACATCATCGCCATTTTTAATTGCCAATTCAATTTCAATTTCACAAGTTATTATGTCTTATGACTGGGACTGTAGCAGCATCATGTTTTGTTTTCATGACATTCAAAATAAATAAATAAAATAAATAAATATCTTGGGACAACTCACACACGGCTATCTAATTCCAAGCTAAGCAGAGCTTGTGTTATGGTAATCAGACAACTGATATACATACTTATATAATTTATAAATACATACATATTATAGATAAATCACACCCAGACACAGAACAAACAATCATGCTCATCGCACAAAGTTTGTCCTGGGTGGGAATCGAACCCACGACCTCCGGCTCAGCAGTCAGGGCCACTAACCACTAGACCAACAGGTCCGTCAAATAGTCGAAAAAATTCCTTTAATGGTCTATTTGTCATACCCCTAAGAGATAAAGGTCTGAAGCCATCTTTAAGAGAGGTCCTAAGCAGCGGGTGAAACCACTGGGCACAGCTAGCTACAATACAAATTCTAAGCCACCATAAAACATATTTAACTATGCTGAGCTAACAAAAACCTATTTTGTAATTGCAACGTCAATCCCGTCATAATGTACCTGTTGAAAATCAACGAAACTTTGCCGAAACTAAATAATTGAGGTGAGTGAAATATTAATTGGAGAGTGTTTTATTATTTTAATAAATGGCGTGTTTGTGGCCGTGTGGTTTTGGACTAGACTATGATTGTTTTTTGCAAGCTGATTATTTTTATAATAGTCTTGCAATTTATGCTTCCTAGACGCTTGTTAACTTCTTCTTCTTAGACGCTTGTAAACTTTTGTTTACTTCTTAACTTATTTTACGTTTTGTAAAGTAGCAAGCAATGTTTTACTGTCGGGCCTACGCTGTCCTTTGATACTTAAGTAAGAACGCTGTAACACATTTTAAAACGATATGTTTTTAAAAGAGTAACCATGGAGTTTCTTATCGGTTCTTTTCCATAGGAAACGACCAACCCAAACCGTGCACAGATTGAATTGAAGTGATTGAGCGAATCTTGGATGCATCATTATCTGCCCAACTTTGTTTGGGTCAAAGTTTAGTACAACCAGTTGCAGCTGAGTGGCTGTATTTTACATGAAGCACCTGAGACATCAATCAAATCAAAATATTTTTATTTCACACTAATTCGTGCCCGTGGCTTCGCCTGAATGATGATAAAAACGTGTCCTATGTGTAATGCCAAACCATAATCTACCTCAGTGCCAAATTTCATCCAGATCCGTTCAGCCATTTTGACATGAAAGAGTATCAAACATCCATACCTACATCGAAATATCCATCTATCCATCCTCACAAACACTCGCAATCATAATATTATTAGGACAGGCCTATATAGGCACTGACTAGCCTCTTCCCAACTATGTTGGTGTCGGCTTCCACTCTAACCGGATGCAGCTGAATATCAGTATTTTACATGGAGCGACTGCCTATCTGACCTACACAACCCAGCTAGTACTGAGTAATACGATACCCCATGGTGGTCCCCATGGACTGGTTGTCAGACTTTCGGGACACTTTCTGTAACGACTTTCAAAGGTCTACTTATGACAGCCGGGACCAACAGCTTATCTTGCTTTCGGAGGATACTCGGTTTGTAACGGGTGGTCACCCATCCACAGATCAGCCTAGGCAAGCGCGGCTTAACCATAAGATCGACCCAAACAGCTGCAATTATTTAGCCACGAGCATTTTTCAACAACTGCTTTGAAAAACACCCTGTCAAACTATCAAACATAAGCACACACAACGCCCATTTGTAAAATATAGATTTTATCAGTGAAACATACTTTTAATTAAAAAGTAATTAACCAACGTATTATTCGCGCTGTGTAATAGCAAGTGGTGCGTAAACCCTTTTGTTTGGTTCCACGTAAAATACGTTCGCAAATTCTGTTACACATTCATTATGACTATCAATTTTTATATTTATTTTATTTTATCATTGTAGGAAAGCTACTAATAACTCGATAAGAACCATCCTTACTAATATTATAAAAGCGAAAGTGAGTTTGTTTGTTTGTTACCTCTTCACGCTTTAATGGTTAATCCGATTTTGATGAATTTTGGTACAGGGATAGTTGAGAGCCAGGAGACGGACATAGGCTAATTTTATTAAAATTTATTAAAAAAAAAGGATATGAGGGAGAACGAGAATGGGCAATTACAGTACTTTCACAAGTTATTATGCCTTGTGACCGGGACTGTAGATTCATTTTGTTTCTTGACATTCTCAAATGCCTGTAATGGTCTACTTGATATAAATGATTTGATTTGATTGATTTGAATTGCTTGATATTTCCATAACCAAACTAAACCCGGTACTAAACCATTTTAAAAACCATAAGAGATCAAATTTTTACCTATCTTCTCGCGTCATTTTTTAAGTACGATGTTTCCCTTCCAGGTTAGAAAGTACCCCAGCGGTGACGATATCTGATATTGTTAAGGGTTGTTTCGTCATAAAGCAGGTTTTGTATGTCCTCGACAATAATTAAGGGGTGTAACTTAAAACGCTTGTATAAGTGCTATTTACATGAAAAGTGATAGAACAACCTTATAAATGGCGTGTCGTATTTCAAGTATGACGCCAAACCAAGTTTTTATTTCAGAAAGACCTATTAAATTAAGGATGGTATTTAAAAGTACTTCAATTTATTCCCATTTCGTTTACCTAATTTTGCCTGTGTTGCACCAAATATACTGAATGTGCACCAAAATATGTTAATTAAAATATGTCATAACGAGCATCAGGAAAAAGACAGCACTACAATAAAAAAGTGTTATATCTTTATCCATTTTCTATTAATGCAAGTCGTTACTGGCGTAGGGGGTCGCAGTTTTAACCTAACCTAACCTACGCATTTTTTTAGCATTCAGGAAAGAATATTTGGTGCACGATCAGTATTTTTGGTGAACACAATTTTTTTTTCCCTTAAATTAATGTCCCTCTAACAATAAAGGTGCCAATTATCTCCCGTTGTTCTCGTCTAGCTAACGGAGTGTACTTGCACAGGCAAAACCAAGAAGCCAAGATTATTGAACTCGATAACTCTATGCGTTTCCTAGATAAAAAGTCTTGACAGATATTGTTTGTGTGGCCTACAAATAGTTGTTCCGGGTCTCTCAGTTTGTGTATGAATTCCAAGTGTGGGTTAACGTTTTTTTTTATTAAAATAAAGACCGACGGATAACTAAGTGATTTTAGAAGGGTTCCGTTTTTTTCCTTTTGAGGTACAGCTACCCTACCATGACGTGTTAAAGCAGAACTTATTCCGCTGAGGGAATGGGACAGAGCTATGCAGGGTGACCATCTCTTTCACTCAGTGGAATAAGTTCTGCTTTAAGATGTCATAGTAGGCCTACAGAACTTTAAAAATGTTCTTAATGCTCTCAACTGAAAATGTGGGCGTGAGACTGGTGACGTTGCATAGCAATGCTTTTTTATTTTATCTTTTAAAATCATCAAATAACTTCCCCCGCCTTGGGTGGAGCGGGGGGAAGTGAAGGACGTACTTACAACCATGTTCCTTCTTTTTGCGGTATTTCTGTCGCATAAGAACCAAGATAAAAGCAACGAAGCGATTGTAGTCGTTTATCTATTATTCTAGAGATTAAAGAAAGTTTATTACTGTCCTCAATATTAATAAATAAATATTAATATACTAAACGTATCACTACGTAGGTACTTTTGTGATGGTCCAGAGGTTAAAATCTTGTATCTCATGGATACGGTTGTGGGTTCAAATTCGGGCAAGTACCAATATGACTCTTTCTTTTCATGCGTGCTTTTTCAGTTTATCTTTGTCGTCACAGACATCAGTGAAGGAACCCATCGTGAGGAAATCCAGACTAATAATTGACTAGCTGGCGCCCGCGGCTTCGCCCGCGTGATATCGATAAAAAAGTATTCTATATGATAAGAAGATTATAAGAAGAGTCCGGTCGGACAGCGCCGATTATGATGAACTTCTAATAATCCTTTTTTTCCAGATGGGAAATCATCAAATAACCTACCGAGACTTGTGTACAGACTATCAGACTTCTTGTACTTACTAAAACCCCACGTTCATTCTACTGCCCTTTATGTTCCGGTGCCGCGATATCTCTTTCGAACAACCCGCAACCACGGCAGGCAGAGCAGGCCCGTTTGCTTTGCTGATATCTCTTTGAGGAGCGCGTGGAACAACTAACGCGCCATCGATACGGGCTGTCGTCGATAGAGGGACGGACGGTGAGCTACCTATTGCTCTAGCTACAATTTGCGGGCCTGTGGACGGTGAGCAATAGGTAGCTCACCGTCCACAGGCCCGCAAATTGTAATATTCCTAGTAGATAGTATTCTATGAGTTCTGGCCCCCATTGGAAAAGGCGTCAACATTAGAAGTATGTATTTATTTCTACCGACTGTCTAAAACCCACCCATGTTCCTTCTTTTGCCCTTTATGTTCCGGTGCCGCGGTATCTCTGTCAAACAACCCGCAACCCCGGCAGGCGGTGGCTTAGCTTTTGACAAAGACAAAAGCAGCGTGAACTTTAGAAGATTTTTTTTAAACGTTGCCCCACACTAGGAATTTCTCCTGTATCGTGGGTGCGTTTACAAACATTTAAACTCACATACACAAACAGCCAACCCCGGAACAACTAACTGGTCATACAAATATTTGTTCCGTGAGGGGATCGAACCCGTGACATGCAGCGCAGTATACGATCGCTCAGTCACTGCGTCAACTGTGTTGTCTACAATGTCAATCTAGTACGTATTTATTACTACTATTTTATTGCAGTAATTTTGGCAGTCTTTTGCCGGAAATGAGTACCCAAAAGCAATGCTGATAGAACCAATCGTTCATCCTCTAGTTAACACGCAATCAATAGTTAATAAAATAACGAAATAAACAAAAATATATCCCCCAATAAGATACCAAATCTGCTAATACATAACGATTGGGTACATAAACAGATTTGGTTCGGTTAAAGCGGAAAATTGCCTCCCCTATTTTCTCATTACAAATATCCTTATCTGGAAAATCGTTTGCGAACGGTTTTGAACTCTATTACAATGTGATAAGGTTTCTGTAACGATGTTGAAGTATCTCATTATAGGAACGTCAGATTTGGATCTAGAATATTATTTATTATGCAATGTTAAATCAATATGGAGTGTGTTTTGTGTTTTTGTGGTTATATGCGTATACGTTCTTTGCCCAGCGGTTTCACCCGCTGTTCAGCTTCTCAGTGTCATAGAGGGATGTTATATAGTCTATTAATTTCGTGAAATAATGCACGTTCTCCCACACAAACTTAGCCACACCAAAAAAAAATAATACTATTTTTTTTCGGGTGGGTAATCATCCAATTACTTCCCCCGCTCTGGGCGGAGCAGGGGGCATGTCAGACTTGTACTGACTAAAACCCACCCATGTTCCTTCTATTGCCTTACGTTCCGGGGCCGCGGTATCTCTTTCGAACAACCCGCAACCCCGGAAAAATTCAACCCTGGGGTTAAATTTGGGGAACGCCACAATAGTGGCGATAAGTCCCTTCTATGAGGAGTGGCTGGAGAGGCGCCATACGTCTTCATCTATAGATATAAAAAAATAAAAAATATCTTGGGACAACTCACACACTGCTATCTGATCCCAAGCTAAGCAGAGCTTGTGTTATGGTAACCAGACAACTGATATACATACTTATATAATTTATAAATACATACATATTATAGATAAATCACACCCAGACACAGAACAAACAATCATGCTCATCACACAAAGTTTGTCCTGGGTGGGAATCGAACCCACGACCTCCGGCTCAGCAGTCAGGGCCACTAACCACTAGACCAACAGGCCCGTCAAAATATATATGATGAGATGTATAATGATATCACATATTTTTTATCGAGTATTCATTTTCCATTGTAACTAAAATATTAGCAGATATTATAGACGATAACGGTAAGAATACCCTAGACCCTACCCTACCCTAGAAATCGGTCCAGGCATCGTTGAGTAATCGGTGAACATAGGAATTACATAGGAAAACCTCCTTCTTTTTTTAAGTCGGTTAAAAATGTCAAAATCTGGTATACAATTATACACTATCAAAAAAAAATAATTGGAAATCGGTCTAAGCATCTTTGAATAAGTAATCGGTGAATATACATAAAAAAACAAAGGAATTGAAAACCTCCTCCTTTTGTAAGCCGTACACACATGCTCCTCCTTTTGTAAGCCGTACACCGTGTACACTTTGGGGATCAAACATAACTCCTTTACCTAAACTATCTGTTATCCAACAAGCGACATAATTACGTATACGTCAATGTATCCGAACCGGTAACAAATCGTCCGGGATATCGGTGACGTCACTCAATACGTCACTATGTTGCAACATGTCGCTGTACTAGATACTAGAGATTACAATCACTAAGTAATTAGGTACAGAAGTCCTCATTAGTGCTAGTAGTGTTAGTACAACAGATTAATAGATCTATAGAAGTACTCGTATAACGTTAAATATGTTTTTAATGTACGTACGGCACGGTTGGCGCAGTGCCTGAGGGATCGACTGCTGCGCTGCGTGTCACGGGTTCGATTCCCGCACGGAACAAATATTTGTATGACCTGCAGATATTTTTTTCGGGTCTGGCTGTTTGTGTATGTGAGTTATATGTTTGTAAACGCACCCACGATACAGGAGACATTCCTAGTGTGGGGCAACGTCTTTTTATTAAATAAAAGAAGAAAAAAAAATACAAGTAACATTTTGTATGTTTCTGCAAGTGCTGTGCACTTCTGTAAGTGACGAACTCACTTTAGTTTTTCATTTATTGTGATTTTTTTGTGTATATGTGAGTAAGTCGTTGAAGTGCCTTAATAAATAAATAAAAGTAACTTTGCTTTACATTGTAAAAAAGTTGGAACAGTGGCCCCCAATATTTCCGTAAGTGGAACGTTTAATTTTCATAGTGCACAGTATCCGAGGAGGATATAAGGTCATCAAAGTAGATAGCGTTCTGTAGCATCCAACTACCCCAACAAAAAATGGCGAAAATTTACGTACTAATACGAAACATAGTCATAACAAAACCACATCAAAAGATCCAATCTAGAAAAAGCTACATTCCGAATACTGAAAGGAGAGCAAATATATTACCAATAAAATGTAAATACCATTCAGCAGACAGCCCTTAGGGACTTCCAGTTAATACGATGGACTTCCACTGGGTAGTCAAGCGTGAACCGATCGACTTCCGGTCGTCGCTTGTTTCATGTTTGATTCCGAAAATCAATAGTAGAATGAACGTTTGAGTCTATGCTTTGAAACAAGATGAGCGAGGTTAGGACTTAGCTAAGAATTGAGTTTTCAAAATCAAAATATCGTCGAGAAAAATGCAAGGTCCAGGGGGTCTACTCTAATTCTACGTAAAACGAAATTGCGGCCGAAACTTCGAACGTTTTCTACCACGGTTTCATTTCATTTCATTCATTTCGAAATTCCGGACGTCCGAAGTTTATTTGACATTAAAATTTTCTAAACCTACTCTAATTCACGCAAAATGATATAGAGTAGGGTTACAAACGTAACTACTTTTGACTTTCGTTCGTTAACGAAGTTACGTTTCGGAGAAAGAGAGTAGGCCCCCTGGCCCTTTAGCCAAACAGCAGTCGGCAGCAGACGACAATCGTTATCGCTCAGCAGTCACTAATACATTTTCAACTTTATACCCTAGCGCATATAGTTGAAATCTAATTGACGTTTACATATATCGTTTTTGTTTGTTTCTTTCGTTATCGCTCAGTCTTTAATAGATTTTCAACTATATGCGCTAAGGTATAAAGTTGAAAATGTATTAGTGACTGCTGTGCGATAACGATTGTCGTCTGCTGTTTGGCTATAGGCCCAGGTTCGTTTCCTATGGGGAAGAATCGGTAAGAAACTCTGTTTTTTGAAAGCTAAGATGAGCGAGGAACAAAGCTAAAAATTGCACTGTCACAAAAGATGAGCGAGATTAGCATATAGCTGAGAATTGCATTTGCGCACAAGATGAATGAGGTTAACACTTAGCTAAGAATTGGGTTGTTACCCAAGATGATCAAGGCTAGCATTTAGCTAAGAATAGCGTTTGTACAGATGATGAGTGAAAACAGCACTAAGCTAAAAATTGTAATTTCACCCAAGATGAGTAAGAATAACATTGTGGTCATTTGTCGGTTGTAGCGTGACGGTGATAGTTGAACGGTTATGTCATTGTTACTGCTAATTGTTAACAGTTAGCGCTCTAAACATCGTCACAAGTTACACATTATTAGAAAACAGAGTTTCCCAAATTAGACTTTTTTTGCGGGAAATCATTAATTAACTTACCCCGCTCTGCTCAGAATGGAGAGAAGGAGTGTCAGACTTTTACTTAATAAAATCCAAGCATGTTCTTTCTTTTGCCCTTTATGTTCCGGGGCCGCGGTATGTCTTTCCATCAGCCCGCCACCCCGGCAGGCACCAAACTAAGCTATTTCTTGATGTTCGGAGTTGCGTTTACTTATAAGAAACAAAAGAATTGGCACACCCAGTCGAAAGTTCTAGGTAATAAACAAAAAAAAATTAAGTCGATTTAATAAATCATGCATTGGCCCGGAGTTCACATCAATGATAGGTAGTTTTTTTTTGTTTAATGTCGTATTCAATTTAATTATGTAAATAAAATTGTATTCAAAATGGTGATATTGAAATGTATTTTATAATTAACTAGCTTTTGCCCGCGGCTTCGCTCGCGTTAAATTCGGTAGCGCCTTATTGATTTGTAATAGCAACGTTAAGTTTTCCCGTTTCTTCACTCTTTCTCCATCACATCCCACTTTTTTCAAATAAAAAATATTAGCCTATGTCCTTCTCCTGGTTCCCAACTATCTCTGTACCAAAATTCGTAACAAACAAACAAACAAACTCACTTTCGCTTTTATAATATTAGTAAGGATTTAATTTTTATTTGTGTTTCTTTATTGGGTGTGATGCGTTTTAGAACAAATAAATATATACAATCCTCCTTTTTTTTAGTCGATCAAAATTAAAACAAATATTTATCGATGGGTATAATTAATAAGGTATTTTGGTAAATAGCTGTCTTAGCTCAAGCCATGAAAAAAAAAACTTTTAAGATTGGTTAGATTCACACACATCCCTCGCTACGCATCTTCGCATCTTCGCTCATCTCGAATGGAAGCGTGGCCATTGTCATTGTTTCTGTTCAATTCCTCTTGTTAAGGGTTGATTTTACTGTGGAAATTAAGTAGGGGTTTGAAGGTTAAAAGGTTGGTTTCAAGGTTAAGTGATGTCGTTCAGGTCAACGTTATCAAAAATGGGTGAGCGTTGAGATGTTCAAATTAGTGAAGTTTATAAACTTACTAGCTTTTGCCCGCGGCTTCGCTCGCGTTAAATTCGGTAGCGCCTTATGGATTTGTAATAGCAACGCTAAATTATCCCGTTTCGTCCCTCTTTCTCCCTCATATCCCACTTTTTAGAAAAAATATTAGCCTATGTCCGTCTCCTGGTTCCCAACTATCTCTGTACCAAAATTCATCAAAATCGGTGTAGCCATTAAAGCGTGAAGAGGTAACAAACAAACAAACAAACAAACTCACTTTCGCTTTTATAATATTAGTAAGGATAAGTTTTATTGTTAAAATTAAACAGTGATTCAGCTTATTCATACTTCCATAAAAATATCTTAAACTAGCTTTTGCCCACGGCTTCGCTCGCATTAAATTTGGGATAACATAGTTCCCCTTTCCTGATTTGCACCTGCTTTTATACCTGTCATTTTTTGCCCTAGCGCCTTATTTATTGTAAAGGCAAAGCTAAATTTTCCCTTTTCATCCCTCTTTCTACCTCATTTCTCAATTTAAAAAAAAAAACCTATGTCCGTCTCCAGGGTCCCAACTATCTCTGTACCAACATTCATCAAAATCGGTTAGGCCAGGTCAGGCGTGACAAACAAACAAAGTCACTTCCAGTTTTATAATATTAATAAGGATGTGAAAGTCACAGGAGTGTGACTCTTTTTTTTTGGACATGTGAAATCATCAAATAACTTCGGTGGAGGGGGGAGGCGTGTCAGACTTGTACTGACTAAAACCTACCCATGTTCCTTCTTTTGCCCTTTATGTCTGGGGCCGCGGTATCTCTTTCGAACAACTCGCAACCTGTCTGTGATGTCTTAGGCAAAGTTTAGAAAGTATATAAAAATTGAAAAAGACACATTAGTACTTGCCAGATTTGAACACACAACTTCAAACATGACAGGCAAGGCGCTCAACCTTTAGGCCATCACGATAAACATCTTTTTACATATATAATTCAATAATAATTGTACGTATGTATGTCACTGAGTTCCTCTTAAACGGCTGAAACTATTTTAATGATTATTTTGTATGCGTTTCGGTGGCGCCCTGAATGGTTTAGATTTTAAAAATCAATCCGGCAGATGGCGATGCAGAAAAAAAGCGATGAAGTTGGCAAAGTTTGCATGGGTGAAGAATTGTTTATGATAAAACTACTTGGCTCGCATCAATTCATAATGGTATTAATTTAACGACAACGTGTTTGACTGTTGCGCTACGTGTCGGTTCGATCCCCGCACGGAACAAATATTTGTATGACCTACAGATAGTCGTTCCGGGTCTGGCTGTTTGTGCATGTGAGTCTAAATGTTTGTAAACGCACCCACGACACAGGAAAATTTCTTAGAATGGGGCCACGTTTTATAAAACAAAAAAGAATCCCAGTTAGCCAGAAGCCCCTCTCCAGCCATCTGGAGAGGGGCTTGAAACATATATTAGTCTATAGAAGCCGATTCTCAGACTTACTGAATATGCGTATTAAATTTCATAAGAAACCGTCGAGCCATTTTGGAGGAGTATGGGAACGAACATTGTGACACGAAAATTTTATATATGTATTATTTGATTTAAAAGAGTGTCCATGGAGTTTCTTGTCCATTCTTCTCCATAGAGACCAATGCTTTGGAATGGGCAACTACAGTACTTTTACAAGTTATTTTGTATAGTATCTGGGACTGTAGCTTATTTTTTTTAAATTGAAATAAATGCTTTGAGTTTGAGTTCGAAAGTCTGACAACCAGTTTTACCAAGGAATATCGTATGACCCAGTATCAAATGGAATTTTAGAGGTGAAAATATTGAAGTGTACGCTTTTAACGTAATAGGCGTTTACGTTAATTAATGGTTTCAGTATTTCAGTACATTTAACGAGTGTAAAACGGCTTATGTGTAACAAAAACACCAATTAAAAGTAACCTTTTGGAATATTCCAGCAATTGTTAGTTCTTTTGGAATGTTAAACACGTTACCAATTACCCGTTATTAAAGCGTTTAACAAATAAATTTACCTAGTAATTATAACGTTTCCTCAAATCTGATGAAATAGATATAGTACGGCCATAGAGAAGCGATACGAAAGGTCATTAACCTAAAGAACAACTGTGGCGTTGACAATCTGATATTTTACTCTTTCCATCTTGTGCCTTTGTCTTAATGTCTCGTTCTCCCGGCAAAAACATGACAACGTTAAGACGGGTTCGCCAACATTCGGGCGGCCATTTTAGATGGGGTTTTAGCATGGGTTTTGTTTACATTATTGGTATCGCTTCTCGTTGGCTGTGCTATAGATAGATAAATCATTTATTTGCCACAAAAGACACAATACAGAAATTAACACAAAAAAACAAATTGAGGAAGAAAAAAGTAAGGTAGAAGTTAGATAGCTCACCGTCCGTTCGTCTATTGACGACAGACCGTGTCGACGGCAAGTTAGTCTTCCACGCGCGCCTCAAAGAGATGTCAGCAAAGCAGAGGGGCTTGCCAGAGCCTCCGCCTGCCGGGGTTGCGGGTTGTTCGAAAGAGATACCGCGGCCCCGGTACGCATAGGTCAATAGAAGGAACATGGGTAGGTTTTAGTCAATACAAGTCTGACACTCCCCCCACTCCCCACATCTACCCAGAGCAGGGGAAGTTATTTGATGATGTCCCACTCCAAAAAACAAAAGGTAGAAGTTAGATTGACCCATAGACATTTAGACACATCACATACCTACATTTATAACGGTCGCCCACTACTGGGTGATATTAATGATCACACTATAAAAAACCAGTCAAGCGCGAGTCAGACTCAGGCACTTCGGTGCCTGAGTCTGACTCGCGCTTCCGTACAAACTTGTCACATATACAGCCATATTTTATGACTGCGTATGATGTATGACTTGAGGGTTAAATTTTTCACGGCGCAAAGAGACTTACCTACTTTATTATTATTTTAATACTAGCTTCTGCCCCCAACTTTGTCCGTGTGGCATAGTTACTTTGGGCTAACGCTAACTTTAACCCGAGTGATGATCGAAAAAAAAATATCTTTCTCTCCCGTTTTCTTCCCTTTTTCTTTAATTTTTTTAGCCTATGTCCGTCTCCAGGGTCCCAACTATCTCTGTACCAAAATT
This sequence comes from Ochropleura leucogaster, assembly GCA_958449745.1. Taxonomy (NCBI): domain Eukaryota; kingdom Metazoa; phylum Arthropoda; class Insecta; order Lepidoptera; family Noctuidae; genus Ochropleura; species Ochropleura leucogaster. Next base: position 2,221,530 of record OY288222.1, on the reverse strand, counting down.
CATCAAAAACGGTTCGTCCATTTAGACGTGTAACAAACAAAGGTGCACGGTTCGGGTTGGTCGTTTCCTATGGAGAAGATCCGGCAAGAAACTCCATGGTTACTCTTTTAAAATCATTTGGTTTTACAATGTTGTTGTTACAGCTTTAGTACTAAAGTGTGAGAGGACAGCGTAGGCCCGACTATATGTCATTACTTACTTTACAAAACGTAAATTAAGACAACAAGTTAAGAAGATTACTTAGTAACAAAATAACCCGAAAGTCGGTGTATGTGTATTCTGCCTACCCTATGAAGGGAACTAGGCGCGATATTATGTTTAATACTATTTGTATCAGATATATTATTCAGCTTAGATAAGATTGCTTTCAACCAATTTAACTTTTCCTCAATACAGGGTGTTTGTAAGTTAAGCTAAAGTTATTTAGCATCGATTGAGTAAACATTTATGGAAATTATATTTTCGTGAATTCTGATTGCGCTGAAGGTTGTGTGTTTGATTTCCGTTCGGTACAAATATTTGTGTACAACTTCTGGGTTGTTTGTTCCGAGTAAATGGACAGAATGAAATGGTACATGTAATTTTGATCATTTTTCTTGGTTACGTCAATTACGTATGTTTTTTGAGGAGCTCGTGGCTAAATAATAGCAGCTGCTCAGGTCGATCTTTAGGTTAAGCCGCGCTTGCCTAGGTTGGTCTGTGGATGGGTGACCACCCGTTATATACCGAGTTTCCTCCGTGCCTCGGAAAGCACGTTAAGCCGTTGGTCCCGGCTGCCATTTGTAGATCTTTGACAGTCGTTACAGGTAGTCTGTGTTCCGAAAGTCTGACAACCAGTCTTACCAAGGAGTATAGTATTACCCAGTATTTACTGGGTTGTGGAGGTCAGATAGGCAGTCGCTCCATGTAAAATACTGATATTCAGCTGCATCCGGTTAGACTGGAAGCCGACCCCAACATAGTTGGGAAAAGGCTAGGCAGATGATGACTTCAATTACGTATTTTTGGTATGAACATGAAGGGATGAAGCACATGTGACTAAAAGAGCGATGGACGGAGCGTGAGAAGAAGGCCAAAGAAAAGATGGATGGATTGTGTAAGGAATGAAATGAAGGAGAAAGGAGTAAATGATGCCGTGACGTCTGATTGGGGACAATGGAAGAAGAAAACGTGTTGCGCCGACCCCAAATAGAATGGGACAAGGGTAGGGAAGATGGAATGTGAATGGGGTTTAGCTAGTACAAGTCGGAAGAAGTTATTTGATGATTTCTCATCCGAGCAAAAGAAGGAACACGTTGCGGGTACTTCGAAATCATCAAATAACCCGCTCTGGGCGGAGCGGGAGGGCGTGTCAGAATTTTACTGACTAAAACCCACCCATGTTCCTTCTATTGCCCTTTACGTTCCGGAGCCGCGGTATCTCTTTCGAACAACCCGCAACCCCGGCAGGGTCGTTTTAGCCTGAAGTAGTGTCAAACACACACACACACACACACACACACACACTAACACACACGTTTCACGTTTATAATATTAGTGTGATAAAGCATATACCATTTATCTTAAAAGCCACCCTTTCTAAAAACGAAATAATTCAAACGGGCTGCCCAATTAACCCCTCCAAAGCAGATTATCCGCCATTTCTCACACACCCTGTATAATCCGAAAAGATACAAGAACCAGGAAGTTAATAGTATGTGAGTAACGTCCTGTAGACACGCACAGGGTGTGGGGATATGGTGGGATATAAAACTTGGTCAGACTTGGCATTTAAGGGCTATTTAGATTAGAATCTGGGTAGTGACAGCCTAGGAATAGATAAGACAGGGATAGCGAAGCTTGCTCAATCAATTCTTCTTCCTTACTAATATTATTAAAGCGAAAGTGAGTTTGTTTGTTTGTTACCTCTTCACACCTAAATGGCTAAACAGATTTTGATGAACTTTACACAGATAGTTGAGGCCCTGGAGACGGACATAGGCCAATTTTTATTATAAAAGTGAGTAACGAGCGGTTAAGAGGGAAGAACAGGGTAAACTTAGTTTTGCCATTATAATTAATAAGGCGCTAGGGCAAAAACTACGGGTATTACCTCGAATTTAACAAATGCTAGTAATGTTATAAACGCGAAAGTTTGTATGGATGTTTGTTACTCTTTCACACTGAATGAATTTTAATGAAACTTTACAATAATAAAGCTTACAAATCAAATAATACATAGGCTAGAATTCATAAAGATATTGTTTATTCTTACACCTCTGGAGTAAAACTGTGGGCCGCAGTTAGTATGTTATGAAAGTATTAACTGTTACCGATTCTAAGGAGAAAGGAGTAAATGATGCCGTGACGTCTGATAGGAGAGACTGGAAGAAGAAAACGTGTTGCGCCAACCCCAAATAGAATGGGACAAGGGCAGGAAAATGAGGATGATGATCGCTCCACATAAACTACCTACTGGTATCCAGCAAGACTGGAAGCCAACCTCAATACAGTTAAGAAAAAAGTGTGTGTGTGAGCTCCGACGCATGACTGGAGTTTACTCCTTAAGTGCGAGTATCTAACCATACGCAAAAAGAGTTTATTCAACTGAAAAAAGATTAATATCATATGAAAGGGTTAATTCACAAATTAATGAAAAAAAAATGCAATATAAATACATCGACACTGATAGAAACAAACAAGCCCAATAACATATAGTATATAGGTATAGTCGCCTATACAGCATACCATATGTACGTCTTAATACACTCACAGCCAAATTAGAACGTTGCGCACTAAAGGTGCGCACCAAAAACGTGACACATTTTCGTTACTTTAGTAGGTTTTACCCCTCAGATTGTTCTCATACCGGGCGCCTTATATATGAAAATCGACTCTTAAGGAGTAAACTCCAACAAAATTCAAACAAAAATCGTACAAAATTAATCTCAAAAAAAAAACCCAATCGTGCTGCCCTTACTCAGTTCAAAACGGAAGCAGTTGCATATGAAGCGTGTAGCGTGTAACATGTAACGCGTATCATACGCCAGAAGATAAAACAACTGCCGCGCTGTGTGCCGCGAGCAATTATTTATTTGGGGAGGTGGGGTCCAAGTGATAGAAGGCGGCGAGTGAACAAATATTAAATTCGGGGTAACACAGTTCCCCTTGCGCCTTATTGATTTGTAATAGCAACGCTAAGTTTTCCCTTTTCTTCCCTCTTTCTCCCTCACATCCTTTTTTGAAAAAAATATTGGCCTATGTCCGTCTCTTAGTTCCCAACTATCTCTGTACCAAAATTCATCAAAATCGGTTTAGCCATTAAAGCGTGAAGAGGTAACAAACAAACAAACTCAGTTTCGCTTTTATAATATAAAGTAAGGATTAGATAGTTGTAGACACAACTGTCCTACAACTGAACAAAGGTGACCCGAGTGGTCAGTGGCTGAGCGATCAACAGCTGCGCTACGTGTCGCGGGTTTGATCCCCGCACTGAACAAAAATCTGTATGATGTACAAGTAGTCGTTTCGCTGGCTGTTTGCGTATGTGAGTTGAAATGTTTGTAAACGCACCAATGATACAGGAGAAATTTCTAGTGGCGCAAAGTATTTAAAAAAAAAATTAAGAGGTGTCAAAGGACACCCGTATGGAATGAAGTTATTATTTATTATGTACCAAAAACTGTATACACTCAACAAAAATAATCATCGCGACACCACACTGTTCAATGCGAAAAACACGCGCACTATAGCAAAAAGTGTCCTTACAACTTTTGGTCTTAAGCAAAAAGTGTCGTTACAACTTTTGGTTTGATTTTTTTCCGTCGAGCTCCGTTTCGCAACGCGCGAAAAGGAACTTCGTTAAAAAATAATAATGTATTGCTTTACTGTTTCAGTCAAAAAAAAATATGTTGACTGCATTTTCAACATAAGCTCACAAATATGTTCGAAAGATCAAAAAGTTACTAAATAGGCTTGCATTTGGTCGCAATTCGCCCGCTGCACGCTTTTCTGGAAAAAAGCAATACACTCAAACTTTGAAATGATCCAGATTATAAGTTTTCAGGGAACAGATCAGCAGTGGACGAAGATTCCGAAGACTGGTGGTCGCGACGAAAAACCGCTATGCTCTTCTAACTCACGCTATGCAAGGGAAGCGGAAAAAGGCAAGCGCTGAATTTGAGCTCATAAATAATATGACATCCTTATCTATGACAGGTATTGTTTACTTGCGCCTGACCTGATTTACACTTGTAAAACTGTAATAACATGGCCGCTTGTTTTATGGTCGCTGTCTGTTCGACTGTTAGCTCTTATTTTCTCGCCCACTCTGGGCTTAGCGGGAGGAAATGTCAGACTTGTACTAACTGAAACCCACCTATGATCCTTCTATTGCCCTTTATGTTCTGGGGTCACGGTATCTTATTTTTTTATTACAAAAAAAACGTTGCCCCACTCTAGGAATTGCTCTTATATCGTTATAAACATTTAAACTCGCATACACAAACAGACCCGAAACAACTATCTGTAGGTCATACAAATATTTGTTCCGTGAGGGAATCGAACCCGCGACACGCAAGCAGTTGATCGTTTAGCCACAGCGTCAACCGTGCCGTCAACATCAACATCTCTTTCGAACAACCCGCAACCCCGGAGCTGACTGAGTTGTGGACGACTTTTTGATGCCCTTTTTTGGTGGTTAAGAGTTATGCTGGTTGGCTGTTGCCCTTTTGTCATTGATCGCTGCTATGCAGAGTACGGAGTAGTCGCAGCTATATTTTGAGAGCTGTGGCGGAGAGCTATACTCCAGATATTGGGCGTTTTGTTCGGAGTTTGATAAAGTAGGACACAATGTTCCTGCTTTGTCAGCCTTTGTTTTGATGTTTTATTTTATCTTTAATACTAACACTAGAGTATAAGCCGTTTTGTAATACTAACAAAATATGGATCTCCGTTGTCCGATTTTTTTTTTGTTTTTTAATTTTTATTGATGTCGCGTAGTTCATAGGAAAAATGCTTACGGTTATTTAACACGCTTTTTAACTTCACCTTCAAAAGTTAATTTCAACTACTTCCTGACTTCAGCTTCAGCTAAAAATTTCGGTTAACTAATTTGTTTGCTAATATTAAAAATGCAATAATTTTATATGTCATACTTGTATTTGCCAAAATTTCGTTAATAACGTTTCAGTTGCCATAATCGTGAAATTAAATAAAATCATTTTTACAAATTTCATCGGTCATAATAATTGATTCAAGTGTCATAATAATTTCAAACCACAAAATTTGGTGTAAGTATTTTGCATTTTTAATAATGTCGTTTTCCAAAACATTTATTCCTTACTAGCTAACGCCCGCGTGATATCGGAAAAAAGTACTATCCTATGTGTTATGTATTCCAGACCAAAGTCTACCTCTGTGCCAAATTTCATCAAGATCCGTCCAGCCGTTTTGACGTAAAAGAGTAATAAACATCCAAACATCCATCCATTCTCACAAACGTTCGCATTTATAATATTAGTAGGATATGATTCATTACTGACGTCTAATCTGTCAAGCATGCTTGCTTTGCAAAAGAGGAACTCTAGATATAGAATAGTGTTCAATGATTATGTTTCAATTTATCCCATACCCAGCTCGTAACAATAACCTTGTGAAAGCCGAAAAAGAACCTTGTGAAAGCCGAAAAAGAACCTTGTGAAAGCCGAAAAAGATAAACAAATCAAGTGACTTGGCTCTCGAGGTTGTCGATATGTGGGAGGTGGACTCAGCGATCATTGTGCCGATAGTCGTTACAGCCAATGGCTTAATTGCCAAGAGCCTCGACCAACACCTGAGAAGGCTCTCGTTAGGCAGCTGGATCAAGGGCTTGATACAGAAAGCGGTACTCCTGGACACGGCTCGTATTGTTAGGCGGTTCCTTTCTCTGGAGCCCTGACTGCCGGTAGCTTGGACCCTGTTCCCGATACCGGTGGGCTACTATTTTTATATTTTTAAATGTTTTTTTATGCTTTTTTGAAATATTTAAAAATGTAATTATATGTTGAAAAATAAATAAATGTACGAATATAAAAAAACTACAGCAAAACGGATATCTTTCCAAAGAAGCACAATAATACTTGTGCATTTCTAAAAGTGGGTAAACACTTGCAATTCCCGCAAGAATAACCATCTGATATATTAAATGTCACGGGTTTCTTTATCTCTGGAACATTTTCAAAATAATGGACACTGAAAGTTTTACACTGGACAATTTCTGTAACGATAAAGAGTGTGTTTTAACCTTTTCATTTCATGAAAAAATTTGGAACAATGCTGAAGAATTTTATGGTAAGACTTTTCCTACTAATTTTACAAATGCGAATGTTTTTGAGGACGGATGTTTGTTACTCTTTCACGCCAAAACGGCTGAACGGATCTTAATGATATTTGGCACAAAGGTAGATTATAATCTGGAATAACACTTAGGATACCTTTTTTTATACCACGCGGGCAAAGCCGCGGTGGCCAGCTAGCTTACTACACCTTTATAGATTTTTAGTTCGAGACATAAATTGCGAAGTTGACTTTAGAACGATGTGACAGCTGTCAACTTGACGTTTAGCTGAGCAGCGCGGAAAATTGATATTCAAGGGAAATTGGTATCTAGCTTTGCTGTTTATCGGAAAATCATACTCGGTGGCAAGTCGACCAATCTGTAATGTCCTGCAATAGTTAATGTACCTATATAACTTAAAAAAACTTTGCCCCACACTAGGAATTTCTCCTGTATCGTGGGTGCGTTTACGAACATTTAAACTCACATACAAACATTTGTGCCGTGCGGGGATCGAACCCGCGACACGCAACGCAGTAGTCGATCGCTCAGCCAATGCGCCAACCGTGCCGTTGGAATTAAGAGTATTGCTTGCATTTTCTCACACGCATATCCACGCAACTAAAATCTACTTCAGAAGAGGCTCCGTAATACGTTTAACAAATAACCACTTACACAGACATAAATTTAATACCTACATATTTTCATCAGACATCAAAATACATAATCCATAAACGACCACAGTCTAAATATATCCAGCATAACAACATACATACAAATATACAAGCCACAGCATATCAGTATTCAGTGCGAACAGACAGATAAAGTAACGACCATGTGAGAACGAATTGGCTTATTTATTTTATTAGCGTTCCGTATTGGGATACGAAAACGAATTTCGCCAAGTCCCGTTTCGAGTTTGGCCAAGACTAATTTTATTTTGTACACATAGATATTTTCTGTTGGTACGTACAGTTTTATATATTGGTTGAATTGAGATGTTTTTGCTTGACTGCCGCATTGGAATGAATGTTACAGTTGATGTGAGGTCTTGGGTTCAATTTCCAAATCTGGCAAAGTGTTGAAAGAAAGAAAATCAAGTTAAATTGGCATACACCTCATGTGCAGACAAGATTAAAAAAGAAACTAAAATACATATTTTATTAGAAGAACCTGCCTCCTAAGATACAGGATCTTCCAAGTTTAGGAGTCAGGGCTCAAATTCCAGTGGAGCCTGCCAGGGTTGCACCTGCCGAGGTTGCGGGTTGTTCGAAAGAGATACCACGGCCCCGAAACGTTAAGGGCAATAAAAGGAATATGGGTGGGTTTTAGTCAGTACAACTCTGATACTCCCCGCGCTCTGCCCAGAGCGGGGGAAGTTATTTGATGATTTCCCACCCCAAAAAAGGGCTTTAATTTTGGATTGACTGTTCTTTACCCATCATTGCACATTGTCATTGTATTTAATTAAATATGTGCCAATTACGTGTACTCAAATAATTTGTGTCAAACTTGTATCGTTCTGCTAATAAACTATTACTATTAAACAATTATTAAAACACAAAAATAGAGATAATTATTGTCTGTCTCACGGCAGATGGCCGGGAAAATTTGAAAGTTGCGCCTGATACAGAAAAAAATAGAGGTGTCAAGGGACACCCGGATGGAACGAAGTTCCTATAGAAATGAAAATATCTGGCTTGCTTTCTATAAGAGAGAGAGATACAGACAGAGAAATATGCGACGCCGCACAGCTTACAATAGCAAAAAGTGTCGTGACAACTTTTCGTAAGAATGTTTTCCGTCTAGCCCCCTTTCACAACGCGCGATAAGGAACAAAAAAATTGAAAGGGAGTCCTTTGTCTTGGTATGGACATGTGATGAGGAGGGACGAAGCCCATGTGAGTAAAAGAGTGATGGATCTGAATGTTGATGGACGGAGAGCGAGTGGAAGGCCAAAGAAAAGATGGATTGTGTAAAAATTCATGAAAATTGGTTTGTCCATTTAGGCGTGAAGATGTAACAAACAAACTCACTTTCTTTTTTGTAATATTAGTAAGGATGTTTGGCTGGAAATACATAAATAAGTATAAATATCTGTGGGACGATATAATTAGGCGTAGGATGAGATATATATAAACTGGCTTTAATAAATAAACATATGTAATTAATGAAGATGGTACGAGTAGGGTCCAAAAATCCAGATTAGAACTTTCGAGATTTTGTTTCGTGTTTGACTTGATTTTAGAAACCGTTTTTTGTTACGAACCACAAACTACACTTATACACTAACTAGCTGGCGACCGCGGCTTCGCCTGCGTGATATCGAAACTATAATCCACCTATGTGCCAAATTTCATCAAGATCCGTTCAGCTCAAAACACTTCAAACATCAATACATCCATCTTCCTATTTATCCTCACAAACATTCACATTTATTAGATATTGCTTTTGCTCGTGGCTTCGCTCGTGTCAAATTCGGGGTAACACAGTTGGGGAAATGTGTTACCCCGAATTTTCCTGATTTGCAGTTACAGGCCACCTGTAGTTTTTGCCTTTGCGCCTTATTTATTGTTATAGAAAAACTAAGTTTTCCCTTTTCTCAAAAATCATCTAAATTTTTTATCCATTCACAAAATCTCTGTCAATTTCTCGAATAACTAACTTAAAGCATATGTTGCTTACCTCTCCGTCATCTCACTTGTTGTAGACACTGTTAATGAATAGGTAATCATATCTTTATGAGGTATTCTGCTAAAAGGTGATAAGAGATTTACTACTCTCCTGCATAGGTTATAGGTGCTATTAAAAGCGTCGTCTTTATGACTACGTTATTCCGTGCACAAACTGACGCAAGACTGTGTTTAATGGTGGGTATTAATGCAGAGGTCTTTAGACACCAATTTGTCAAGTGATAGACGTTACTTTGCGTAAGAGCGCAAGCTAAACAATAACAGCCGGCCTTCGAGATTGAATCCTTACTAATATTATAAAAGGGAAAGAGAGTTTGTTTGTTACGTCTCCACGCCTAAATGGCCTAATCGATTTTATGCATTTTGTTATAGAGATAGTTGGGGTAGACGGACATAGGTTAAAAAAATGTGAAATAGGGAAGAAAGAGGAATAACTTCCCCTACTTTGGCAGCAGCTGGAGGGGGGGGGAGTGTCAGACTATTACTGACTAAAATACACCCATATGTATTATTTTGCCCTTTGAGTTCCGGGGTGGCGGTATAACTTTCAAACAACTCGCAACCCCCGAAGAAAAAGGTAAGAGAAAGATTTGTTTTTCTATCATCACGCGGGTTAAAGTTAGCGTTACCCAAAGTAACTATGCCACGCGGACGAAGTCGCGGGTGGTAGCTAGTTTTACATAATTAAAATTTAGTTTATTACTATCAATTACACCGTACGACGCCGGGCTGGGTGCTAGTATACTTTAAATCTGATTCCAACACTTAATCTAACGAATTTTCTTTAATAAAAAAAAACTTTTACTGCTTCAGAAAAAAGATGAAAAATTACTTTATAGACCATCTCAATCCAACGTGACAATACTTTTAAAAACTTAATCCGTCAAAAAAAAACGGCTAAGTTTGAGTCGGTCTCACAAATGAAGGGTTCCGTTTAAACATGCGACATAAACGGCCATATCTTTGACTAGCTGTTCCCCGCGGTTTCACCCACGCTGCTCAGCACGTGTTGGTCGTAGCGTGATGTTATATAGCCTATAGCCTTCCTCAAGAAATGGGCTATCCAACACTAAAAGAATTTTCCAATTCCAACCAGTAGTCCCTGAGATTAGCGCGTTCAAACAAACAAACTCTTCAGCTTTATAATATTAGTATCTATATTATGTAGATTGCTTAGACTGAGAGGATTAAATTACTTTACCTCAAAGCGTTCCCGAGATAAAGAGTCTTGACAGACAGACAGACGAACAACAAAGTGTTACCATAAGGGTTCCGTTTATTTTCCTTTTGAGGTGCGGAACCCTATAAAGAAACAAATAAACTTATAACTTACGAAAAAACTTTGAAAATATCTAGTACTTAAGTTCCAGTGAAATCTGGTTTTAATTACTTCAAGCCGGCAATTTGAAGCGTCTAGACCGAATTAAAGTCTAATAATCGCCGTTTTTTAGCTAAAAAAGTAGATTTTACATAGATATACATAGATAAATAGATTAGACATACTAGTCAAAGAAGAATACCTCTCCTCTATACCTACTTTGATATTTTATACATGTAGATATGAATTATTTCAGAATGGAGAAGGAGGGAGGACTGGGCGACGGGCGCCGCGAGACGACTCCCGGTCAGCGTAGATGCGGGCCTGTGGACGGTGAACAATGGGTAGCTCACCGTCCGTCTGACGCGTTAGTGTTTCACGCGCGCTTCAAAGAGATGTCAGTAAAGCAGAGGGACCTGAAAGGACCTCCGCCTACCGGAATTGCGGGTTGTTCGAAAGAGATACTGCGGCCCCGGAACGTAAAGGGCAATAGAAGGAACATGGGTGGGTTTTAGTCAGTACAAGTCTGAAACTCCCTTCCGCTCCGTTATTTGATGATTACCCATCCGCAAACAAAACAAAAAGGGTTCAGCTACCATGACGTCTTAAAGCAGAACTTATTCCACTGAGGGAAAGAGATGGTGCTAGACACCCTATATAGCTCTGTCTCTTTCCCTCAGTGGAATAAGTGTAATAAGTGCTTAAAGACGGCATAGTAGGGTAGCTGTTTTTTCCTTTTGAGGTACGGAACCCTAAAAAAAAATAGATTGCACGCCGTGACTTAATAAGGAGGCTTTTACATAACATTTTGACAGTAACAAGCTGGTAGAACTCTTTCTCATCATAATTTCCCATACCTACATGTGGTTGCTGTTTTAATCTGAATATATTGAATTGAATTTCATATTTTATTTGCTTTTTATTACCATACCCAAACGTTGGGGGAAATTCAGGAAATTTTAAACGTATGCGGAGCACTGAAATCCAGCACGAACTTGTACATCAAGCAATCTAGTATAGTTTACATTATCATGACGTTATCGACAATATTTAGTAGTTTTAGTTTTTAGGAGGTTGTAGACGGTATTGCGAAACGCATCCTTATTTTTTGTGGATGGGAAATTATCAAAAAAACTTCTCCCGCTCTGGTTGTCTGAATATCCTTACTTCCTTACTAATATTATAAAAGTGAGTTTGTTTGTTTGTTTGTTTGTTACCTCTTCACGCTTTAATGGCTACACCGATTTTGATGAATTTTGGTACAGAGATAGTTGGGAACCAGGAGACGGACATAGGCTATTTTTTTTTTTTGGAAAAAGTGGGATGTGAGCGAGAAAGAGGGAATAAAAGGGAAAACTTAGCGTTGCTTTTACAAATCAATAAGGCGCAAGGGGAACTGTGTTACCCCGAATTTAACGCGAGCGAAGCCGCGGTCAATAGCTAGTTACTAAATAAAACCCAACCATGTTCCTTCTTTTTCCCTTGTATTCCGACGGCAAGGTATCTCTTTCAGACAACCCGCAACCTAGGATATCTCTTCCTTGAGGTCCAGCGTAACATTAAAGGCCACTAATTTATGTGTCTCATAATAAAAGACATACCACAGACTACCTTCATAGGCACACAAATTAATAATAAGGATCTCTAAAGTAAGCAGTGTCGTATGAAACCCATTACGTCATAAAGTCTGAAACAAGACTTCTAACCCTTCTAATGCGCGGTCAAATTAATTTAACGGGTTCATTCCCTACCTTTTTATTATAGGGTTGAAAGTGGACGGTGGTTTCATTTTATATCTTAGGCGCGTCGCCCACACGACATTTGTAAAGAAAATCTCGTTGCAGCGTGCCTCTTATGTGCCTCAACGTCTCAAAGCGTCTAATTTTTTTTTTGCTTTTCAAATTATGTATTACTAGCTGGAGCCCGCGGCTTCGCCCACGTGATGTCAAAACGAAAAAATCCTATGTGTTTTTCAGACTAAAATCTACCTCTGTGCCAAATTTCATCAAGATCCGTTCAACCGTTTGACGTGAAAGAGTTACAAACATCCATACATCCTCACCAACATTCGCATTTATAATATTAAAGTAGGATAACATCAAGCCTTTGTCGGCACGGTTAGCGCAGTGGCTGAGCGATCGACTACTGTGCTGCATGTCGCAGGTTCGATCCCTGCACGGAACAAATATTTGTATGACCTACAGGTAGTTGTTTTGGGTTTTTAGCTGTTTGTATGTGTGTGTTTAAATGTTTGTAAACGCGCCCACGATACAGGAGAAACTCCTAATGTAGGGCAACGTTTTTTAAATAAAAATGTCCCGAAAGTCTGACAACCAGTATTTACAAGGGTTACCGTATAATCAGTACTAACTGGGTTGTGAAGGTCAGAAAAGCAGTTACTCAATGTGAAATATTGGTATTCAGCTGTATCCAGTAAAACTGGAAGGCGATCCCAAAATAGTTGGGAAAAAGCTAGGCTGATTTTGATGAACATCAAGCCAGTAATCCAAAGCAAACGACAACGTCTTAGGTGCGAGAAGCAATTCACAAAAAAAAAACATATATATAGGGAAAATATTCTGTATTATGTACACCATACGAATAAAACATTTTCTAATAAAATAACTTATAAACTTCTAATAACTTATAAACAGGGTGACAGAGTGGGTGATATTATCGCAAAAAATAAAACATATTTTCAAGACAAACTTTGGTGCCTTTTGATGGTTCTATTGTATATTCAGATAATTGTAATGTATTGTTGAAAAGCATCAAAGGTTAATGAAAGGTCAAATTAAATTAGCTAGTGATACTTTGACTAATGTAGTAGGTGTTGACATTTAACACAATTTGACAAAAAATAAACAATTTATTTTGTTAAATGTTACTAATTGTGTTAAATGACAACACCATACCATAAATTTATTATTTATGAATATACTTCCTCGAACACTAGCTTTTTTTATTTTATAAAAAGCCAGTTTTCTTGGAATTTTCTGTTGATAAACATTTTTTTTTTAAATGAAAGAGCTTCAAACTTTAGCGCCTCCTTGCTCTAAAAAAACCGGCCAAGAGCGAGCCAGACTCGTGCTCCGAGGGTTCCGTGCAAACTTGCGACATAAACAGCTATATCTTTTGACTGTGTTGACTTTAGAGGGTTGATTTTTTCACACCACTAAGTTTAGTATATCCGCGAGACGACTCCCGGCCACCGTAGATGCGGGTCTGTGGACGGTGAGCAATGGGTAGCTCACCGTCTGTCCGTCTATTGACGACAGGCCGTGTGAACGGCACGGTCGTGTTCCACGCGCGCCTCAAAGAGATGTCAGTAAAGCAAAGGGGTCGGGGTCACCACTTGCTGAAGTTGCGGGTTGTACGAAAGAGATACCGCGGCCCCGGAACATAAACGGCAAAAGAAGGAACATGGGTGAGTTTTAGTGAAAATTTGACAGTCCTCCCCGCTCTGCCCAGACTGGGGGAAGTTATTCGATGACTAGCTTCCACCCGCGATTTCGTCTGCGTGGCATATTTACTTTGGGCTAACGCTAGATTTAACCCTCGTCATGATCGAAAAAAAAACCCTTTTCTATTCGCTTTTCTTCTCTCTTTCTTACTTTTAAGCTTATGTCCGGTTCCAGTGTCCAAACTGGAACCGTCCAATATGATATGTTATGCGGTTCCTAGGACGATCCACAAGCGAAAGGCCCGCGCTGGCAAATTATTGTCAGTTGGTATTTGCAAATCCAACTCAGGCTTGCGTTCGCCTGCTCGCAGAATGGTCGATTCCTACAATAGCACTTTTGAACATATCGATATTTTTACATGTGCTCCCCATAAGTTTAAAAGTCTAATACTAAACGAACTTTCGTGAATATTACATTTATACACTACTAGCTTTCGCCCGCGGCTTCGCCCGCGTTAAATTCAGGGTAACACAGTTCCCCTTGCGCCTTATTGATTTGTAATAGCAACGCTAAGTTTTCCCTTTTCTTCCCTCTATCTCCCTCACATCCCACTTTTTTAAAATAAAAATTAGCCTATGTCCGACTCCTGGTTGCCAACTATCTATGTACCAAAATTCATCACAATCGGTTTAGCCAATAAAGCGTGAAGAGGTAACAAACAAACAAACAAACAAACTCACTTTCGCTTTTATAATATTATATATAAAAATAAAATAATAGTAAGGATTTGTACTAAGTTTTGTTACCGTAGCGATGATTATTATTTTCACTTTATGTATGCTTTTAATTAATCTGTGAACAGCGTTGTGGGCTGCAGTATTGTCAATAAGTCTTGTTTATTTATATGATGTTTATGTTTTATATTGTAGCTGTTTGCTGTTCCATTTGAATAAAATAAAAAAAAAATAAAAAAAACTATCTCTGTACCAAAATTCATCAAAATTGGTTCCGCCATTTAGGCGTGAAAACGTAGTAATAAACAAACAAACTCACTTTCACTTTTATATAATTAGAAAGGATTTACTATACGCATGAAAAAGCTTAAATAAGAAAGTTAAAATATAAAAACATTCTTATCCCACACAACAGTTTTTTTTTTCCATTTCCGAAACTTAGAAAGAAGCTTACGCTTAACTTAAAGCTGAAAATCCAATTTATAACTACGATGATGAAAATATAGACAGTCATATACTTTCCTCAACCAAAAATATACTTTCGTTGGAAAAATCTGCCTTTATAAGTCGGAATTTCTCAGTTCAATAGCCCAGAAATCATAGGACATCACGCCTGTAATCCCTGAAGGGTTTGGCAGAGGTGTTATGCAGGTCTGAATAGACTGGACTCAAATAAAAAATACGTGTGGCACTCGAGGACTGCAGTGGTAAAGCTATTGCATAGCATTTTTATCAACTTATGCAATAAATAAAAAATATCTAATATATAAAATTCTCGTGTCACAGTTTTCGTTCCCATACTCCTCCGAAACGGCTGGACCGATTTAAACGAAATTTTGTGTACATATCGGGTAGGTCTGAGAATCGGCCAACATCTATTTTTCATACCCCTAAGTGAGCAGCGGGTGAAACCGCTGGGCACAGCTAGTATAATATAATATTTAAAAAGTACTTCCAAAAACAAGTAGGTACGACGACCCCGGAATATAAAGGGCAAAAGGAGAAACATGGATAGGTTTTAGTCAGTAAAACTCTGACACTCCCGAAGTTATTTGATGACTTCCCATCTGTAAAAAAGGTGCTAAAAATATTGGAACATGAATAAATAATTTTTCATTAGCAATTCAGAAACCAAGATAACCTGCCCATAATGTGTTTTAGAGAACTAATCTTGAAAGATGGACTATCAAAAGCAGCAAGTCTTTGAAGTATGGAATTGGAAACGGAATGGGTTCCACAGGAAATTTTATTCCAAGTAATTTCCTTGAATTCTTGGGATCAGTAGTAAGGGCTAGTGATGGACGATGCACGATATTGGTTTCGGCTATTAACGTTTTTTGAAATTGGTTTCGGTTTTGATACCCGTAAGTTTATTGCGGGACCAACTATTGCTACCAACGGTTCGATTAGAGGTAAATAAATGGGTTTTTCATTACACTGATTTTGATTTCGATCTTTAGTATCTTATTCAATATTGACGTTTCAATTCACAAACGTATTCAATTTGACGGGCCTGTTGGTCTAGTGGTTAGTGGCCCTGACTGCTGAGCCGGAGGTCGTGGGTTCGATTCCCAACCAGGACAAACTCTGTGTGAGCATGATTGTTTGTTCTGTGTCTGAGTGTGATTTATCTATAATATGTATGTATTTATAAATTATATAAGTATGAATATCAGTTGTCTGGTTACCATAACACAAGCTCTGCTTAGCTTGGGATCAGATAGCCGTGTGTGAGCTGTCCCAAGATATTTAAATATATATATACTAGCTTTCGCCCGCGACTTCGCCCGCGTTAAATTTGGGGTAACACAGTTCCCATTGCGCCTTATTGATTTGTAATAGCAACGCTAAGTTTTCCCTTCTCTTTCCTGTTTCTCCCTCACATCCCACTTTTTTCAAAAAAATATTAGCCTATGTCCGTCTCCTGGTTCCCTACTATCTCTGTACCAACATTCATCCAAATCGGTTTAGCCATTAAAGCGTGAAGAGGTAACAAACAAACAAACTCACTTTCGCTTTTATAATATTAGTAAGGATATATATGGTTGGTATTATTCTTCTTTCAATAAGGTTGCTGATTAAGTTACTGTTATAGGCTTAACTGAAAAAATCATTGCAATAAATTTGTGCAACAGCTGTTTAAAGTGTGTTAATGAATCTTTGCCAAATCTTCAACCATGCATTTTGTAAGTACATTAACCTAAGCAACTCTAAGCAAAAACAATTGCTGGAAAACGACCTTTTTTTGGTGTGAAAAATCACGGTGAAACTCAATGTAAGGAACTCAAAATATCGTGTTGATACTTTGGAGGAATATAGAGCAATAACAGCTATTTTTGTGATGATAAGTATTCAATGTTTATTGAATACTTGTCATCACAAAAATAACTGTTAAAAACATGTAACTTTGACATCCAATTTCTCCGCAACTAGAAAGTCTCATGTCCAAGAATACAAACTCATCACAATGACAATATCAAAAGTCATTTATCAAATTAGACTAATAATCAGTAGGTACTTTTTGAACGTCAAATAACAAGAGATGGTCCCACAAAACGGCCGGTCTTCGCCACTTCCTAGTATTTAAGCTGGGAAGTAGTAGTTGAACAAACTGCTAACAACACATATATTCTGTCAGGTTAAAAGAACCAGATTTTATACAACTTTATCCTTACTAAGCCCTCGAACGTTCGCGAATATTCACCCAAGATGCCTCACGCGTCGAGGATTTTTCGATTATTCCTTTTTTTTGGTTTGACCTTGAGAAAAACGCAAATTTCGTGGTTATATTGATAATTAGTTAGTAAGATTATAAATAAATGAAACTGACCTGACTTCGTAGCGACGAGATAAATTGGCATTTTGCAAATTTTCTTACACATATCCTTTAACTTTCTCACATTACACCAAAACCACACACATATTCTCGAAAAAAACACTTGAATACGATAGTCCATACATTTTCGCAAAAACAATATTACTCATATCACATCAAAACACAATAATTACACGACACAATTACTTTTTCCGCAACTCAACAAAAAGCGACCATTCTTGCCGCATTCGCCGCTGTCTGTACTATAGGCAATGTTTACGATTTTGGCGCCATTTTTACCGGTTTATTTTCTTTCAACAACTATTATGATAACAATATGCAATTATATCACTTTGTAGTAACTTCATTATGTTTATAGGTAAATAAACTAACAAATTATGTAGATTTCAAAGCATTTCGAGATAAATTTTGTACGAAACAAGTCGAAACACGACGGCCGTGACGGAAAAAAATACGCATACGCACACGCAAAAACGGCTCGAAAAGTGACTGATAGCTGAATGACGGATCACTTTCTTTTTTTCAATCTTCTTCATTCCATGTATCGATATTGTCAATGGAAAATATTTTAATAGAAAGCGAATGAACTATTCTGTTCAATCAAATAAAGAACGGGTTGCAACTTGAAAATATGTCACAGAAAAAATAGCCAATCGGTGCAAGTCACTCTCGTACACCCGTGTGTACAATTGCGCGATGGGCACTCAACTCTCTCGTACACCCGTGTGTACGAGAAACGCGCGAGAGGCTAATGTTATAAAAGTGAAAGTTATTATGTTTGTTTGTTTGTTACGTCTTCACGCCTAAATGGCTAAACCGATTGGGATAGATTTTGGTACAGAGGTAGTTGAGACCCTTGAGACGGACATTAAAATAAATAAATAAAAACAAATATCTTGGGACAACTCACACACGGCTATCTGATCCCAAGCTAAGCAGAGCTTGTTACACTAACCACTAGACCAACAGTCCCGTCACATACATTAGCAACTTTTTGTCTCTTTCTAACCCCCCACTTCCCCAAAATAAGGGGTGGAAGTTTGTATGGAGCATTACGCAGTTTTACAAGGTAAAAAGCTAAAAATCGGTACACACACTATTTGATACCAACGAAAAATATCTACAAATCAGGAAAGAGGAACTGAGTTACCCCGAATTTAACGCGAGCAAAACCGCGGGAAAAGCTAATTTATCATAAAGATAATTAGCTTTAATAACCGAGAGAAATACCTTTTGGTTTCGTAAAACTACCCTTCACACGTCTGCCGGGGTTGCGGGTTGTTCGAAAGAGATACCGTGGCCCCGGAACGTAAAGGACAATATAAGGAACATGGGTGGGTTTTAGTCAGTCTGACACTCCCCCCCGCTCCGCCCAGAGCGGGGGAAGTTATTTAATGATTTCCCATCTACAAAAAAAAACCCTTTACACGTGACCCATCTAATATATAAAATTCTCGTGTCACAGTTTTCGTTCCCATACTCCTCCGAAACGGCTGGACCGATTTAAACGAAATTTTGTGTACATATCGGGTAGGTCTGAGAATCGGCCAACATCAATTTTTCATACCCCTAAATGAGCAGCGGGTGAAACCACACAGCTAGTCACACTATAAGGCTACTTATATAATTTAGCAGAAGGTACCAAGAAATCGATACAGTTGATTTGTTCGTGCTTCCCTTACAGTCTAAATCAGATCAGATAGTACGTTTTCACTCACAAAGAAGACAAAGTCTGTAACGAAATCGTACTAGCAATGGCTGCAATGTAGAAATAAAATGAAACAACAAAATGTAGAGATTGCAGCCATTCAAGCAGTTTTATGTGAAACGAGCTCCGTTGAAGTTTACACAATGGTTTTATAGTCCAAGTACCTCAGTTTGTTGAAATTGATATTTATTGTTCAAATAATTAAGTTTGTTTTTCAACACGCTTTTATTAGATTAATCTGTTACTATGGTATGATAACGATTAGTCTGAATTTTGAAACTACTCCTCTTTTCTTTACACCGCACCGGTTTCATGACCAATTCATACGCAGTTTCAATAATAAAGCTCTGGAATGCGCTATGTACCGTATGGCATTAAAAAACTGAAAGTAAATATACTTTTAAAAGAATAATAGTTCATAACCACTATTTGGGTCCGTCTACCAATTATTAGTCATAGTAATTACTGTTAAATTTCTCGTTTATATTTATTTTTTAAATGTATATATTAGTTTATTTCATATGTGAATAATGTGTATTAGTATTTGTATAAAAATACGTTTTCGAAAACAAATATACCTTTTGCCCGCGGCTTTGCTCGCAATAATTTTGGGGTAACACAGTTCCCTTTCCTGTTTGCAGGTATGTGCTACGTACGTACGTGCACAACGCAGTTAGTATTAGGTATCGTATTACCTAATACTAACTGCGTTGTGGAGGTCAGATAGGCAGTTGCTCCATATAAAACACTGGTAGTCAGCTGCATTCGGTTAGACTGGAAGCCGACCCGAAGTGTATTATATGCCCAATCTCTCTCATTAATTGACATAATTATTATTGACATTTATAATTGTTTTTCTTTTGTTCAATGTTATATTGACATTTATGTTTTTTTTTTTTCATAATTATTTTGACATTGAAGTCAATAATAGGTACAATTTTGAATTATGGTGGAAATATCTATATAATGACAGCATGATTATAATAAGTTCATTTAAATAAAAATATATAACCCTGTTTTTAATTTGCACGCCGAAATTAAAGGCAAAATAAGACATCAATTTTGTCTACTTGTCAACGTTCTGTACCTTATTTACGCAAATAAATGATTTTGATTTTGAACCCAATATAATTGGAAAAAGGCCAGACAGATGATAAAGAACAAAGTAGAGTTCGCAAAAAAAAAACAACCAAAAAATGTTATTAGTTTGGCCGAAACCAAAACTCACTGGTATCGGCCGATACCAATACCATCAAACATTATGATCGTTCAGCGCTATCCCTGTATTAAAAGCGCAAAAATCCTTTGAACAGACCCAGTTTCAGTATTCGTATGTAAATAAAGAGTTTCCTGTACCTATCGCTGCGATTGCGTAAAAATAGAAATTGGTTTTAAACGAAAAACTCCTTTGAGGATCATAAAACTAGGTTTGAATTTGTTTGTAACCTTTTTATGATTGGACGATTTGAGTTTCCTTTTTATAAGAGAGTGGTAGATACTAGTTGTGTTCTTGGGAATATATTTATAGTCTTCTAGCCTGGCGGCTTCACCCACTGCTCAGCATCTTTAAGGGTATGAAAAATAGATAACGACCTATTCTCTGAACTACCAAATATACGTACAAAATTTCTATATAAGAATTAAAGAGAAAATTTTTTCAGAACAAGGTTGTATAAATATGTGATTTGACAACTACTAAAAAAATATATAAAATTGAAAATTGAGAATAGCTAGAGACATCCACAAATTTGTGCCATTTATGTGCTACCAGATAAGTTCAATGTTGTTGCTATTGTAACAATAAAATTGCGGAAGTAAGGTAGGACGAAAAAAAGGCAAATTCAAACCATTGAAGACTAGCTGAAGCGGCTTCGCCCGAGTGATAATTGAAAAAAAAAGTATCCTATGTGTTATTCCACACTATAATCTACCCCTGTGCCAAATTTCATCAAGATCCGTTCAGTCGTTTTGACGTGAAAGCGTAACAAACATCTACACATCACAAACATTCGCATTTACAATATTAGTAGGAAACAGGGGGCACAGGACACTACCCAAGCAAAGCCTACCCACAACCAAGGAGACACAAACAAAACACGCTCCATCAGCACCACTATAAAGCAAAACAACAAACGCAAAGATCCGGGTGTAATTTATGCAAACCCGCCATAGAATGGCGCGAAGATAATATTCGTGTGTCTACCCGGATGGACGGACAAAGCCTCATTTACATAATACCGCTTTTCCAAACGTTCAAATTCAAATTCAAATTCAAATTCATTTATTGTTTGTTACAGGTGAAAAAAAAAAAATAGTTCTTATTATTAAAAATTAGCTCGCTGTAACATACCTTTAAGGTGTACAATATTCAATACGTCTTTCAATATATGTTTAACATTAAAATAAGATATGATTCGAAGTTAACGTCCATCATTTACCATCATCATGCATATACATTGTCAATTCACAGATTTAAAGAAAGAAAAAAAAAAAAAATATAGATTGAACCATACAAATTAAAATGTCCATTCAAATAAACTTATACAATTGATGTCATACAAATTAAAATAATTATTCAAATTAAAATTTATTCATTAATGTCATACAAATTAAATTACTCATTGGTGCTTTAGTATTTTTTTTTTTAATTCATAGTTTATTCATAGTTTATCTGATGGTGAAATCACAAGAGTTTTGTCATTAAAAAAGTTATTGATAGAGTAGTAAGATTTACGTATCAAGAAGTCCTTTAGGTGGCTTTTAAAACTATTTAAAGATTCACTGTTTTTTATATAATCAGGAAGTTTGTTATAAATTTTTACACCCGTACCAAATATACTTGTTTTAAACTTAACTGTCCTGCATTTAATTCCACTTAAAACATTTTTAAACCGTGCACTTCTCAATGTATCATAATTATTTATATCGCGTTTTATCATTACTGCTGCTTCATAAATGTATAGTGAAGGTAGAGTCAAAATGTGTAATCTAGTAAACTCTGTTCTACATGAATCGGTCTGTTTAAGCCCACATATACTTCTTACACACTTTTTTTGTGCCTTAAAAGCATATTCTCTGTTAGTTGAATTACCCCAGAACAGAATACCATAATTTAGTGTAGAACCTACATATGCATGGTAAACGCTTAGTAATGTTTTTTCGTTGACAACTTTTCTTAGCATGTAAAGGGCATATGAAAACTGATTTAATTTTTTGCAAATATGATCAACTTGCATTTTCCAATTTAGTCCAGAGTCAATATGAATGCCAAGAAACTTAGTGTTATTGACTTCTTTCAATTGTTCACCTTTATAATGTATATTTAGTTGTTTTTTTGATTTAGTGTTTTTATTTGTAAAAGTCATATAATTTGTTTTTTCAATGTTAATTTTTAGATTGTTTACGTTTAACCATTTTATAATACTTTCAAGTGTTTCGTTAATGTTGGTTTCATAATTATTTTTATCTTGGTTTGTAAAAATTGCTGTACTATCATCTGCAAATAGTACAATCTCCTGTTTTATAATATTTGGTAGATCGTTAATGTAAATAATAAACAAAAGAGGTCCAAGAATACTTCCTTGGGGCACTCCATACAGAATAGTTCTACGATTTGACGTATATGTTTGTTCCAACTTTGTATCATTTGTTATGCGTGTTACTTGTGTTACTTGAAATCTGTTAGATAATACGTTGGTGAAAGATACCTACGAGTAGGCACTTGGCAGCTCATTACGGGATTTCAAGTGGTCAAGCTTAATGCTGAATGTATTAAGGGTTTGTTGTGGATGTCGCCGGTGAGAGTGATATTTATGAAATAATATAGAGGAACTAGATTATTTTAACAGTACTGTTAGCAATATCTGCGTCAAGTGTTTCATAAAGTTACAGCTTAGGGTTCAGCTACCCTACTATGACGTCTTAAAACAGAACTTATTCCACTGAGGAAAAGAGACAGAGCTATACAGGGTGTCTAGCACCATCTCTTTCTCACACAGGAATAAGAACTGCTATAGGATATCTTTAGTGGTTATCCGTCTGTCTGTCTGTCAAGACCCTTTATTACGTGAAAGCGTAGAAGTATCGAGTTGAAATTTAAACTATTTACTCAAGTCTGTAGTTCCTTGAAGCTGTGAAATATATAGAATAGTGATTTGAACCTAGGATACCACTCACAGCAGCCTTCGTAACTGCAAAACCAACAAAGAAAACTCGACTAAAATAACTCAACAAATAAAATAAATCACCACGACACATTACCAGAATCTACTGCCAAAAAATAAGACATAAAATACTACTGCACTTAACAAAAAGAATACCGCAGAAATATCACATAATACATTTCTATACATTACATTATCACAAATACTGGCTGTCTAGAAACGGCGGCAATACAAATCCTTGTGATAAAACACCTAGAGATTACGAAAAACGGGCTTTCAGTAACCCGAAAAAAAAAACTGTAATCAAAATAGAAATGTCTTCACCTTCGTCACGGTATGAGATGTAGTAGAGACCGGACATTTGGGGAATGGTCGGACAAATTCTTTAGTTCCCTAGCCGCATACAGCGGGCATTGAATACCAATAGAATAATTCGACGGAATCTTGTGTAGCGCATTATTCGTTGGTTTTATGTCAAGGTTTGGGCAGACGGGCTACTTTTCTTTTGGAAGTTGTGATTAGAATCTTTTTTTTTTAATTAATACGAAGCACATTATGTGACTTAAAGAGTAATGAATCTGAATGTTGATGGATGAAGAGCGAGAGGAAGGCCAAAGAAAAGATGGATGGATTGTGTAAGGAATGATATGAAGGAGAAAGGAATAAATGATGCCGTGACGTGGAAGAAGAGAATATGTTGCGCCGACCCTAAATATAGGACCCTAGTTTTATAATTTACCCTGGTTGGAGGTCTTTGTCTCAAGGCATCCTTTCAGATTTGTCCAGTAAAGCAGACGACAACCTCCTAGCTTGAACTGCGAGACGCCATTCACAAAAAAGAAAAACAAGCCTATCCTTAAACGATTTGGCTAAGGTGTATTTTTGGAATTGGGAAAAAAGTTCATTGAACCACAACCATTTCTCCCTGATCAATAAAAAACTTAATGTAGGAGTAATAATTAACATCTTAATTTACTTTCATACCAAAATAAATATGAAAGTAACTCTGTTTCTTTGTAGTTTTGTAACCTTATCACAACTAAACGGCTGGTGAATCGTAATGAAATTTGGCAAGGCGATAGATTTTAGCTTGAAAAATGACATAAGCTAATAATTATCAGACTGATTACTTAGGGGGGTGACCATAAATGCGGCTTCCAGTTTAAAGGTATCCATGCAGCTAAGCACCAGTATTTTACAAGGGGTGACTGCCAATCTAACCAGTTTCTTCGCCAAAGGATACCGCTTATTAAGACTAGTTATCAGAACTTCGGGTTTTTCAGTTTCCATAAGGACTATCAAATAAAAATTGTATGCAACTAATAAAACATTTGGATTTTGATTACTTACCAATCCTTTTTTCATCTTTGCACTTTTAAATGTTAATTTATATAAAATAAAATATGCAAAACATACAAACATATAAGAAAGGGTAATTAGTAATTTTTATAAGCCTGAATTTATTTGTATGATGGTTCATAGGAATCGTCAATATTACATGAAAAGCCTTTTATCCTATAAGAGCTTTGAGGTTCCGGGGTTGCGGGTTGTTCGAAAGAGTTACCGCGGCCCCGGAACGCAAAAGGCAATAGAAGGAACATGGGTTGGTTTAAGTCAGTAAAAGTCTGACACTCCCCCCGTTCCGCCCAGAGCAGGGCAAGTTATTTGACGATATCCGACCCCAAAAAAAATATCTTTGAGGTACGACATCCTAAGTTTCCTAAGTATTCACCGTTTAAACAAACCATATATTATTCTACTAGCCTTTGCCCGCGGCTTCGCTCGTGTTAAATTCGGTATAACACAGTACTTGCTACATGCGGTTTTAGCCCTTATTGATTTGTAATAGCAACTATAAGTTTTCCCATTTCTTCCCTCTTTCTCCCTCACATCCCATTTTTTTTAAAGTGTCCTGGTTCCCAACTATCTCTGTACCAAAATTCATCGAAATTGGTTTAGAGCGTGAAGAGGTAACAAACAAACTCACTTTCGCTTTTATAATATTAGTAAGGATACTTTTGTCTCATTTTCAAAAGTTTCCGCGGCGATTAATGGCAGGTGCACGAACTAGTTATTAAAATTACAATATATGACTAAACTTTGTTTGTGCTGCAGTTTCGATACAACACTACAATATACTAACTTTGGCAACGCTGAATATTTAATTAAACTAGGGACAGTTTCTGAATAAAATACTGCACATTTAAAACTTTAAAGGGGAATATTTTTCAGTCGAAATGAGTATTGAATACAATACAGGTTTCATTACTTTAATTTTTAATTAACAACGGAAACATGGTCGATTTTCAATGTTTAAATAATGATGTACAAATCGAATTATGCATTAATATGAGATAATTTTATAATCGAGTCAATAAGCTGAGGTTTATAATAATAAATGGGGTTTTGCTTATTTGCAAACAATAAATTCACTTTATTTACTTATACAACACTTTGTCACCTGGATTTGATTGCTGGTATTGTTCTATAGTTAAGACGCATTTAGTATTCTAGTCACTACAGTTGCACACGTCACTATAAACCGATAAGGCATTTATCCCTTTTATGACGGGTTCAACCGCGACAAAATTTTGAAACTTAAAATAAAATAGAATATTTATTCAGTGATCAATAAATTTAAATCTTAAAATGTGTGTGTAATGTTTAATAAAGTTCAAATATAGGCAGAACTAGGTTAAATTAAACCTAAATACCCTAAATAAATAGTTAACATGGTTAATATCCCGTTTTAAATGTTATAAATAATGTTAGTAATCATGACAGTTTAAAAAGTAATATCCTGTCATTGTATTTTTATCAGACAAGTCGTGTTCAAAGGTCAATTTATAAAAGTTATATTTTTTTTTTGCCTAGTGTTATTAAATCTGGTGTTTATGATAGATCATTTTATATGCTATGTAACTAAGCTGTATTTTTTTATTACGTTAAAACAAATAAACACAAAAAATCAACCTATTCATTATCCAATCAAGCAATTATTCGGAAACTTTTCATCGCCCTCCTGTGTTTTAAAAGTTGCTCGTTTGTATAAACGTGTGTCAGAATAAACAAAATGTTTCTATTTCCAACAGACGTTATAACTTAGATCGACTTTATTATAATCCCAATTATGAAGGTTAAGTTTCTAGATTAAGGATTGTGTCTTCGTCTGTTTAGTACGTAAGATTAAGCGTTGTAATTACTTTGAAAGTTTCCACACGTACTAGTAAATTAGGTTTATGTTGCCAGGTATTGAAAACTCAATAGTTACTAATATTATAAAAGCAAAAAGGGGTTTGTTTGTATGTATTTTTATTTGCTAGTTTGTTACGTCGTCACGCCTAAAGGGCTAAACCGATTTCAATGAATTTTGGTACAGAGACACTTGGTACCCTGGAGACGGACATAGGCATTTTTTTTTTAAGTGACAAATGAGGGATATTTATATATGATAGAGGGAAGAAAAGAGATAACTTAGCTTTGCTATTACAATAAATAAGGCGCAAAGGCTAAAACTACAGGTAGCAGGTGCCTTCAAATCAGAAAAGGGGAACTGTGTTACGCCACATTTAACGCGAGCGAAGCCGCGGGCAATAACTAGTATACTAATATTATTAGGAGGCGAAGTTTGTAAGTTCGGATCTCTACACGTCCTAATCTGCCTAGCCTTTTCCCGAATATGGAGTCAGTTTTCAGACTAACCTAATCAGTTGTATATACCAGTATTTCATATGGAGTGTGTCCCTATCTGACCTCCACAATCTAGATAGTACTGGGTAATACAAAACCCCTTTGTAAGGCTGGTTGTCAGACTTCTGAGCCATTGAGTACTTGTAACGACTATCAAAGTTTTACAAATGACAGCATGGACCAACAGTTTAGCGCCACCTATCTATGGACTGACCTAGACCAGCGCAGCATAACCTCTCTAAATATCTCTGAAACTACTACACTGACGATGTTTTTCACTTAAGTTAAGTCACGTGTAGAAGCTAGCTTACAACTGAAATTGAGCTTGCGCAATTCAAAGTTCCTATTAGTTGAGAAAAAAAACTTTTCTTTTGAACACATTTTCCTTCACATCATTACAAAAAAATAACAAGCAACTTTTCCGTCGCCTCCTGTCTGATTGAAGTTGCCCGCCTACCCTAATCCCAAGGGGTGTTGGAAATTCGCAGTATGTTCTGATACCCCGCAATGAATACTAACAACAGCTTTCAAAAGAATACCGATACAGATTAAACCGGTGTCTGCACGTTTTGTATTGAGATATCTGTTCGAAAAAGTTTTGGGACGTGCCCATAGCCTACCCATGCAATTATCGTGTGAACTGTAACCACATTTGTATTAGTTATTGTGTCTTGTTTTGTTAAGTTTTTGTTTATTTCTTTGGAGAGGTGTTCATTATGCTGAAAGACTTTTTTCTGAAGTAACAACTCGTTAGACAGCCCAAAAGTGTACGTGCTAAGATTTGAAGTAAAAAGTTTTAGATTAAAATCGAAGAAAAAGTACTAAGGAATAACGCAGGGCCTGCCCGATTGTGGATTCGAAGGATATACCGCGGCCCCGTAACATTAAGGACAAAAGAAGTGAACATGGGTGAACATGAGAAAAGTCTGACACTCCCCCCCGCTCCGCATAAAGCGGGAAAAGGAAGTTATTTGGTGATTTCCCATCTGAAAAAAAAATATACATATAAAGCTGGGCCTGCTAGGACCACTGCCTGCCGGAGTTGCGGATTATTCGAAAAAGATACCGCGGCCCCGGAACATTAACGGCAAAAGAAAGAACTTCGATGGGTTTATGTCAATAATAGCGAAAAAAAGGAACATAGGTAGATTTTGGTAAATAATAGTCTGACACTCCCTCCGTTCCGCAACATAAATGGGTTTAAGTCAATAAAAGCCTGACACTGATCCGTACTCAGAGCGGGGGAAGTTATTTGATAATTTCCCATCCGTGAAAGAAGGTACTAATGTATTTGACAGCATATTTTACAAAAGGTATCGTATAACACCGTCACGAAGCTTTGAAGGTCAGAAAATCTTACCCTTAATAAAATACCGGTATTCAGTTGCATCGGGTTAGAGTGGAAGATGTATATATACTTCAAGATGCTGTGGCCTCAAGACAAGATCACAAGTTATGTTCATTTCTTTTACAATTTATTCATAGCTTGGGATTTGAACGTGTGCTTGAAGTACCTACTTGTCGCTTAGCTCTGGAACCACAATATTTTTACCAAAGTGTTCTAACCAACGCGAACATCGGCGCGAATACTTAAAAAGTATTAACAGGCTTGCACTAACTGAAACACGTCTTTAATAGCTTCACTTGTAAGTATGTAAAAGAGTAATCGTGGAGTTTCTTGCCAGTTCTTCTCCATAGGAAAAGACCAATCCGAACCGCGCACCTTTTCTCGACGTTTTTTAAGTGCCCATGTAGGCCTATGTGAAATAAAAATGGTCTGAATTTTTGTCAAAAATCTTAAAAGTTAAATAACCCACTTTCCAGTAAGTATTTTTTTTTAAATTTATTTTAGATTAATTGCATAGTTAGATAAATCACGTCGTTCTAATTTTCCTTTCTAATGTTAAAACACTGTGCTGTCGCGCTATGACTGGCGACAAAGTAGGTAAAAGATCAAAAGTTTTGAAACACAATAAAACATTTTCAAATTATAACAACATACATTTTTGTCAATCGCATTGACATAAACAACAACCTTACTTAAAGTGTTTTTTTTTTAATAATCTTTAGTATCTCTTGTTAAAGAAAATTATAATTTCTCATAAAAAATTCACAATAATACGAGAGAGCGATCACTAAATAATTAAAAAATGTTTGGTAATTTCGTAAAAAATATAACAATTGTGAGGGTAAGCAATGACAATAACAAAATGATGTATATTTCTTTGTTTGAGTGCAGTTCTGTCCCGGTCACACGTTATAAGCTCGAAGTTATTTAATTTATTACTGTAGCCCGCATACGTAACACAAGTATCGCTTCAAGACGGTGGACGCCATCATGCGCGTGAGAGCCCTTACGACGGGGGCTGCAGTGTCCAGGGGTGGGGTTGT
This sequence comes from Ochropleura leucogaster, assembly GCA_958449745.1. Lineage (NCBI taxonomy): Eukaryota > Metazoa > Arthropoda > Insecta > Lepidoptera > Noctuidae > Ochropleura > Ochropleura leucogaster. The sequence goes on along the minus strand of OY288222.1, from coordinate 2,192,298 downwards.
CGTGGCGGTGTCTCTCGACATCGCTAACGCGTTTAACACCATGCCCTGGGGCTGCATCAGGGAGGCACTCCAATACCACCGGATGCCGACCTATCTTCGTCGTGTGGTCGGGGCATATCTGACGGACAGGGCCGTCATATACCCCGGTCGCTCTGGAGAGTGGAACCGGCGAGAGATGTCGTGCGGTGTCCCACAGGGATCGGTCTTGGGGCCGCTCCTGTGGGACATCGGCTACGACTGGGTGCTGCGCGCCGACCTCCCCAGCGGCGTCAGTGTAGTTTGTTACGCTGACGACACGCTCGTCCTGGCTCAGGGGGGGTCGCACCAGGCGGCGGCCGACAATATGACACGCGGGGTTGAGATAGTCGTTGAGAGGATCCGGCTACTGGGTCTCGAGGTGGCCTTGCACAAATCCGAGGCCATGGTTTTTCATGGCCGCGGAAACACGCCACCGTCGGGATCCCAGTTGACGGTAGGAGGGGTTCGCATCGGCGTCGGGTCGACGATGAAGTACCTGGGAATCGTCCTCGACAGCCGGTGGAACTTCGTCGAACACTTCCGACGTTTGGCTCCCAAGCTCGAGCGGACGGGGGCTGCTTTCAAGCGGCTCCTGCCCAACCTCAAGGGGCCAAACGCCTCCTGCCGTAGGCTCTATGCCGGAGTCGTGCGGTCCATGGCCCTTTACGGGGCCCCAGTATGGGCGCGTTCTTTAGGGCGGCGCGCCGCCCACTATCTGAACGCGCCCCAAAGGGTGGTGGCCATACGGCTTGTCCGGGGCTACCGCACGATCTCCGGCGAGGCAGCAAGCCTCCTTGCCGGACTGCCACCGTGGGATCTGGAGGCGATAGTCCTCGCGCGCCTGTTTGAGTGGCGCGCGGAGGCACTACACCGGGGGGAAAACCCACTGCCGCGGCAAGTTGCCGCTAGGCGGGCAGACCTCCGGTGCGATCTCATGGTGGCATGGAGAGAGCGACTGTCGCAACCCCGTGCAGGGCACGCCACAATAGTGGCGGTAAGTCCCCTCTTTGAGGAGTGGCTGGAGAGGCGTCATGGCGTCCTCACCTACCGCCTGACGCAGGTCCTCACCGGACACGGAAGTTTCGGGAGGTTCCTGCACATCATCGGGCGGGAGGAAGCGCCCGGGTGTCACCATTGTGACGATCGCCCGGAGGACACGGTGGAGCACACAGTGGCGATCTGCCCGGCTTGGGCGGAGCACCGCCGTGCCCTCGTAGAGGCGATCGGCGGCGGCGATCTCTCGCGTCCGGCCCTGGTTCAGGCCATGGTCCGGAGCGAGAGGGAATGGGAAGCGGTCACCACCTTCTGCGAAGCAGTAATGTTAGCGAAGGAGGTGGCCGGGCGTTTGAGGGAGAGAACATCTGCCCAACCCAGCCGCCGCGGGAGACGCCCATGGCGCCGGGCGCCGCGAGACGACTTCCGGCCACCGTAGATGCGGGCCTGTGGGCGGTGAGCAATGGGTAGTTCACCGTCCGTCCGTCGATTGACGACAGGCCGTGTCGACGGCGCGTTCGTGTTTCACGCGCGCCTCAAAGAGTGTCAGCAAAGCAGAGGGGCTTGCCAGAGCCTCTGCCTGCCGGGGTTGCGGGTTGTTCGAAAGAGATACCGCGGCCTCGGAACGTAAAGGGCAATAGAAGAAACATGGGTGGGTTTTAGTCAGTACAAGTCTGACATGCCCCCCCGCTCCACCCAGAGCGGGGGAAGTCATTGGATGATTTCCCACCCGAAAAAAAAAAAAAAAAAAAAAAAAAAAAAAAAAAAAAAAAAAAAAAAAAAAAAAAAGTATCGCTTCAACGTATAGCCGAACAGTTTGAGTTGGCCGGCAAAAATAAACGCAATGTTCACGTGTTCGCGAGACGATCGCTTTAGTTAGAACTTAGTCTTTTTCATTTTGAAAGTGGGAAATCATCAAATCTTCTTTTGCTCTGGGTGGAGCGTGAGAGAGTGTTAGACTATTCCTGTCTAAAACCCATCCATGTTTCTTCTTTTGCCCTGTATGTTCCGGAGTCCCGGTAACTCTTTCGAACAAACTGCAACCCCGGCAGGCAGTGGCTCCGGCGAGTACCTCTTTGAGACGCGCGTGGAACACGAACGCGCCATCCACGGTCAGTCATCACTAGACGGATGGAGGGTGAGCTACCCATTGTTCACCGTCCACAGACCCGCATCTACGGTGGCCGGGAGTCGTCTTGCGGAGTTCGACACCCGGTCTCCTGCGGCGACTATGTTGGTTTCAGGATCTCTCCTTCAAACGGCCGGCCACCTCCTTCGCTAGCATTACTGCTTCACAGAAGGACGTGACCGCTTCCCATTCCCTCTCGTTCCGGACCTTGGACTTAACCGGGGCAGGACACGAGACATCACCGCCACGGTACAGTACCTTAATGCGTGATTTTACAGAGGTTTATTACGGATTGTCATGTCGTACACACATTTCGTCTATGGCGTGAACCGTTCCATGCAAAAGGGTTTAAGTTTATAGCTATTTATTTATATGGGGGCAATTTGACCCAGAGGATAAACACGTAAATGCAGTACCTACCCGACTTACGGGTTGTTCAACCATCATTTTGATAAGAGTAGTTTAGGTGCAGGAAATCGTGACAAATACTCACAGAGACTGGTGTAGGATCATCATTTTGGTCTTAAGTAGTTTTTTTTTAATGTGTTTTTTGGTCAAACTTAGTTCCCAAAAGAAAAATTTTTGCAAAAATAATAAGCGGAAGTGAGTTTGTTTGGTTAGCTTTTCACGCCTTAATGGCTAAAACGATTTTGATGAATTTTTGGTATAGAGATAGTTTGGACCCAGGAGACGGACATAGCCTATTGTTTTTTTAATGTTGAGATATGAGGGAGAAAGAGGGAAGAAAAGGGAAAACTTAGCATGGTATTACAATGAATAAGGCGCAAAGGCATACACTACAGGTAATTTAATCAAGATCCGTTCAGCCGTTTTGACGTGAAAGAGTAACAAACATCCATTTTCACAAAAAGTCGCATTTACGATAATAGTGGGCTGTTTGACAACTTCATTGACATTATCGCTAACTGTAATATTGTCGAGGTTCTCAAATGAACTTAAAAATCGTTGGAAGCGATATCTTAGGACCCTTTCGTCAGATACCAAACGAAATGATTTAAATCAAATCATTTATTTCAATTAGACCATTACAGGCACTTTTGAATGTCAAGAAACAAAATGAATTTACAGTCCTGGTCACAAGGCACAATAACTTGTGACAGTACTGTAGTTGCCCATTCTAAAGCGTTTATCTCTGTAGATAAGAATGGGCAAGAAACTCGATGGACACTTTTTTAATTTATAATATTTTTACGAAATCGTATTTACTTCATTCATGTTGAGATAATACAAATATGTATGTATTTGACGGGCCTGTTGGTCTAGTGGTTAGTGGCCCTGACTGCTGAGCCGGAGTTCGTGGGTTCGATTCCCACCCAGGACAAACTTTATGTGATGAGCATGATTGTTTGTTCTGTGTCTGGGTGTGATTTATCTATAATATGTATGTATTTATAAATTATATAAGTATGTATATCAGTTATCTGGTTACCATAACACAAGCTCTGCTTAGCTTGGGATCAGATAGCCGTGTGTGAGTTATCCCAAGATATTTATTTATTTATGTGAAAATTCCTTCTACTATTTTCCAAAACTGGCCAATTAAACCAAAAACACTCAGTACATAATAACATAAACATGTAAAAACACAATTCATACTAATTATTAAGCCGGCGAAGTTGAAATAATCCGCTATACTTTATGAAATGAACCTAGTGGGAATAATATTTCGATATAATTGGGGGCGGCCATATTGTAAACTGTTTATGGTTTAAAATCCGTTACACACGGCCGGGTAGAATGGCTAGCGAGGCAGTTAAATTAGTAGTTATGATCCCGAATGTAGATATGAGGATTTGTTTGGAATTTAATTTAATTTTGGTGAAGTAATCCCATGAAATATTGTGGGTTATTGTTTTATTGCGCTGGTTAATTTTGGTATGATTTGTTGTTTTCCTGACCTTGACGTAATTTGTTTATGATTTGGCGCAGTACGTTTTGTTTTTGCTGAAATATGATTTAGCCCTCATCTTCTCTTATCTTCTTTCCTAATCTAATCTCTGAAGAGTTCACCGTTTAATCTTTGAAGAGAGTAGAGATATTTTGGACCCTGGAGACTGACATAGACTAAAAAAAAGTACGAAAGGAAATTTTCTCGTTCAACACGCGGGTTAAAGTTAGCGTTAGCCCAAAGTAACGCGGACGAAGTCCCGGGCGAAAGCTAGTATGAATTTAAAATTAACATAATAATGAAATAATATGAATTCTCAAATAAAGTGTCGATTTTAATACATCATTGACAAGTCTACAAGATATACAAAGTGTAAATGGTCCCTTTATGAAACCGTCAACCAATAAACACGGCGCAAAATTTTTAGCTACGAAACGACTTTCTTTTTTGGGGTGAAAAATCTCATTCGATGGTAGGACACAATCAAAAGAGCTCAAAATATTGTGCTGGTGGAAGCATTGCATAGAATGCCTTAGATAGTAGATAATTATGAATTGAAAAAGTACGTGCCCGGATTTCTACCTACAACCTTATGCATGAAAGGCGTGGCGTTTAACCTCTAGGTCATCACGGTATACATAGTTTAGAATAACAAAAAATGGCATTTACATTCATTATTTCACTCATCATTTCCCTGCCCTTGTCGCATTCTATTTGGAGTCGGCGCAACACGTTTTCTTCTTCCATTCTTCCCTATCAGACGTCACGGCATCATTTACTCCTGTCTCCTTCATATCATTCCTTACACAATCCATCCATCTTTTTTTTTGCCTTCCTCTCACTCTCCGTCCATCAACATTCAGATCCATTGCTCTTTTAGTCACACGTGCTTCATCCCTCCTCATTACATGTCCTTATCAAGACAAACGACTCCCTTTCATTTTTTCTGTAACAGGCGCAACTTTCAAACTTCCTCGAATATATTCATACCTTACCACTACGCTACACTTTTATCCATTCTTGTCATTCCACACATCCATCTCAACATTCTCATCTCCGCTGCATGCAATCGTTTTTCATTACTTCACTAATAGCATAATTAACCACTTTCAGACAGATTCGTTCCTTATTTATAGTCAAGTAAACAAAGAAAACCATATTACTTACTAGCTTTTGCCTACGGCTTCGCTCGCGTTGATTTCGGGGTAACACAGTTCCCCTTTCCTGATTTACAGGTACCTGCTACCTGTAGTTTTTGCCTTTGCGTCTTATTTATTGTAATAGCAATGAAAAGTTTTCCCTTTCCTTGCCTCGTTCTCCCTCATAATACAATCTTTTTTTTTTAAATTACCTATGTCCGTCTCCAGGGTCACAACTATCTCTGTACCAAAATTCATCAAAATCGGTTTAGCCTTTTAGGCGTGACGACGTAACAAACAAACAAATAAACAACCTCACTTTCGCTTTTATAATATTAGTAAGGATGAGGTTAACGAACTCATCAACTACAAAATTGCAATTTAAGTACTATGAAAGTACAAATAAAAAAAGATACAAGAGACAGACAACAACACATTTGAAAGTAATAAAATTGTAATAAGTATAGGTATTAAATTTATCTTATTGTTCACATATAATTCTTTACAAACACGTAAAATTCTTTTGGCGCTGATTTGCCTGGAAAATTAAATAAAACGTATTTGTAAAGTATGGAATAAATACATAAGTGATTTATACAAATGAGATGGGGATGAAGGACTTATCATTCCAATGAACCCCGTGTGGACGAGGGAGAGAACCTCAAACCAACCCAGTCGCCGCGGGAAACACCCCAGGCACCCGGCCACCGTAGAAGCGGGCCGGTGGACGGTGAGCAATGGGTAGCTGACCGTCCGTCCGTCTACTGACGACAGGCTGTGCTGACGGCTTCGGAACTTTATTGTTCCACTCGCGCCTCAAAGAGATGTTAGCAAAGCAGGAGGGCTTGCTAGGGCCACCGTCTGCCGGGGTTGCGGGTTGTTCGAACAATAGAAGGAACATGGGTGAGTCTTAGTCAGTACAAGTCTGACACTCCCCCCTCCTCCCAGAGCGGGGGAAGTTATTTTATGATTTCGCACCCGCAAAATAACCCCGTGTAGAAATTTTACGCATGGTATGTACGGATGAGATAGGTAACCACGCTCGTTGCATATAGTTTTTATTCTTATTCGTTACTAGCTGGCGCCCGCGACTTCGCCTTCGAAAAAAAAGTATCCTATTTGTCATTCCAAACTATAATTTACCTCTGTGCCAAATTTCATTAAGATCTGTTCAGCCGTTTAGACCTGAAAGAGTAATAAACATCCATATATCCAACGTAGTATATTTTCTTAAAACCTGATAGAAAACTCAAAATTAAATTTAACTTGATTTGAAAGACTTTCGTAATTTTTTAAGAAACTTCAACTGTGTCTAACGATCTCGTTACCTCTTTCTTTTATTGACTGTACATGTAAGCTATTAGACAAGTGGTATGTATATAATTTTGTGATAACAAAGAAGGAAAGAAAGCACTTGGCACTTGCCATAAGTACGCACAACCTTAAGCTTAAAATTACAAAAAAAGAAAACTCAAATGACATTACAAAATAAATGAAATCCACATAAAAAATTAATAAAAATAAAATACACAAAAAAACGGCCAAGAGCGAGACAGACTCGCCCACCGACAGTTCTTTACAAACTTGCAACATAAACAGCCATATCTTTTGACTGCGCAGACTTAGAGAGATATTTTTTCACAACACATAAAGACAGACTTGAGTATATGGTTTTAATTTCAACTCAATAACTCCACGCATTCCCGAGATAAAGTTTCTTGACAGGCAGACCGACATCAAAGTGATCCAATAAGGGTTTCGTTTTTGATTTTGACGTACGGAACCTTAAAAAGAAAACAAAACATAGCTGAAAATGTGTGTCTACCGGTTGCGCTAAATAGCCCCAGTTCAGCAAAATGCCGAGAAGCTATTTCCTGACACTGGTTTGATTAGTAATTCGTCATCTACCTAGCCTTTCCCCAACAATGTCTGGGTCGGCTTGCAATCCTACCGGATGCAGCTGAATACCCGTATTTTACATGGTGCGATGTTGTATTTTACATCTGACCTCTATAACCCAGTTAGTGCTGGGTAATAAGACACCCCTTGATAAGACTGGTTTTGAGACTTTCGGGACACTAGCTGTAACGACTATCAAAGATCTACAAATGACAGCCGGGACCTACAGCTTAACGTGTTTTCTGAGGCACGGAGGAAACTCGGTATGTAATAGTTGGTCATCCATCCACAAACCAACCCAGACAAGCGCGGCTTTACCTAAAGATCTACCTTTTTTTTTCGGGTGAAAAATCATCCAATGACTTCCCCCGCTCGGGGCGGAGCGGGGGGGCATGTCAGACTTGTACTGATTAAAACCCACCCATGTTCCTTCTATTGCCCTTTACGTTCCGGGGCCGCGGTATCTCTTTCGAACAACTCGCAGCCCCGGCAAGCGGAGGTTCTGGCAAGCCCATCTGCACCTAAAGATCTACCTGAGAGGCTGCTATTATTTACCCACGAGCTCCTTGATTAGTAATTACGTAACTGTAAACTTAATTGCAAATAACAAACTTCACATCCCTAAATTACTAAGCAGATGGGCGTTACTGCTCACCCTCTAAATGAACTAATAGGAACATACATGTTCTATAGTACAAGGACAATCGAAGCAATGAATTCATGGCGCTAACACAATGGCGTCACATCAATGGAGTACACGGCAATTCAGTCGACGAACGGCCTGAAAGCACTTGTAACTCTATATTAGATTCTTTATTTCTGGTTTGGGTCCGGGATTGCGGGTTCTTCGAAAGAGATACTGCGGCCCCGGAACATAAAGGGCAGTAGAAGGAACATGGGTGGGTTTTAGCCAGTATAAGTCTGACACTCCCCCCCGCTCCGCCCAGAGCGGGGGAAGTTATTTGGTGGTTTTCCACTCGCAAACAAGGCACTTGTAACACTATATTTAAATTATTATATTCTTTCTTACTAATTTAGTCAAGAGTGATTGAGATCCGGGGTTGCGGGTTGTTCGAGATACCGCGGCCTCGGAACGTAAAGGGCGAAAGAAGGAGCATGGGTGGGGAAAACCCATCCATGCTCCTTTTTTCGCCTTTTACGTTCCAGCCATAGTATATTCTATGGAACATACACCCAGAACTGCGGAAATGGTAAAATGTGTGTTTTCTATTATTGGTTCCCCTCTTTGATGTTATATTTGAAACACTTCGCAACCCGAATGATAATAAACAAATAAAACAATACAATTCCCTATTAAAAATAGATATTTTGGTGAATTTAATGAGGTATGAAATTTTGCTACTCGACCCCCAACCAAAATGTCATACATCATTCGATTGTTCGAAAATGTCTATATTTAGCGGGAATTCGGTGCCCCTAATGAAATACATTTCGAATATTGTCGCTATATTTGAAATTGTTATCACAAAATCAATTCATGTCAAACATCTTCAGTGCCTTCCTGATTGGGGAAAGCATGCCTTTTGTTATCTACAAGGAGCTGATAATGATTTGATGTTGTTGGTGTGGCAGACGGCTGTAGTACTGATAGAATTCGTGGCCCCGACAATTTTGTGAGCACACAACTTCAGTAACCGACTGCTAGTTGAAGCCGATTCTTACTTCAAAAGAAGTCTGAGAAACTGCTGATATGTAATCCCAAAGTAGAACAGGGACTCTAAAATGGCAGCTTAAGCAGAATTGGATAGTTTCCATTGTCAAAATAATTACATTCTGTTTAGTCTATCTTTTATATTATTTAAAAATAAGGGACATGTATTTTTTATTAATAAACTTAGACCAAAAGTGACACAAAAATAGCCCATAAAAGTTACGTGTGACGTTACTCCTTGCGAAACAATGTAGCAACGCGTGACGTCACACGTAACTTTAATGGTCTATATCTTTGTAATTTTTATTCTTAATTACAAATAAAAAAATACTTGTCGTGTTAATTTTGAATAATCTAAAAGACGGACTAATATATTTATTTTTTGGACACTAGCCTAATATGTTAAGATGATAATTATCAATTACGTTAAAATTCTCAAAATGGTGAGATGATATTGTGAATTTTCAGTTTGTAATCAATATACGAATAGTAACGTAATTTATATTTTTGACCTAATAAGGTTTTGCTTGATCGGCCATTTTATATCCCTAGTTGTCATTTGTGTCACAATGCGTGTAAACAGCGACACGCCATTTGCTATTTTTATCGGTGGCCATTACTGTAACAAATTTTATGATTTAACCTGAGCACTAGAAATAGAAAGGATTTGCCTGGTGGACAGTACGTTTTTTTTCTTTACTCTTTACACGTGGCTCACTGATTTTTCTTTTTATTATTAAGATAAAAAGAAAAGCATGCATTCTTGATCTCTCTAAATCCCCCTCCTTCCTCAATCTAGGTGTTTTTTTTTTAATTTTATAAACTTAATTTTGTTTTAATACTATATTGTATTATTTAGTGACGTATAGCATTGTATTGGATGTATAAGGGTGCTATAATTCAGAAGGCCACCGACAACTATGGTTGCGGGTTGTTTGATAGAGATACCACGGCCCCGGAACATAAATGGCTATAGAAAGAACATGGGTGAGTTTTAGCCAGTACAAGTCTCACATTCCCTCCTCCGCTCAGAACGGGAGAAGTTATTGAATGATTTCCCATCCGAAAAAAAATCCAACAATGTTTCTTCTTTTGCCCTATGTGTGTCTGGGTAGCGAAATCTCTTTCAAACCTGTACCTCCGGCATCTAGCCCTGACGGGTTTCTGCTTTGCTGACATCTCTTTGAGGCGCGCGTGGAACACTAACGCGCCGTCGACACGGCCTGTCGTCAATAGACGGACGGACGGTGAGTTACCCATTGCTCACCGTCAACAGACCTGACTGAGGCCTTGGAGCAATAATGGTGTAAGAAAAATGCTTGTTTCTGATGGCTAGTCTGCTAAGGTAAGTTTATTTTAATAAACTCAATTACATCTTCTCAACAACCTTTAACAAAATTACCTTGACCTGCTACCCTACCATGACGGCTTAAAGCAGAACTTATTCCACTGAGGGAAAGAGATGGTGCTAGACACCCTGTATAGCTCTAGCCTACTGTGCTTGCTCGGCAACCAACCCACCCGCGTGTCCGAAGCTTAAAGCAAAATATCCAACGTTTTGTTTACTGCCTCACAAAGTAAATAAAATTTAAATCGAAGAAAAGCCTTTTATACTAATTAATATGCAAGTGACGTTTTTTTTAAACTTTTGCGATATTTATTGTAGACGGAATTGGACGGATTAACGGTTTTTCCTGTTTGTTTTTTGTTTCTAATGTTTTTATTCATTTATCGGCTCATCTGGTTAATGGAGGAAGCGATCTGAGTTGCCAGTGTTATTTTTAAGGAATTAAGTAGAGAATGGTTTTTGTGGTGTGTTTATAAAGTTAGTTTGTCTTATTACTTTGTTTGATTTCGTATACAATCTTGTTCTTCTAACCTGACAGACAGATGTGTTGCTGGGGAGTTTGATGCGCCACTTCTTACCAACTAAACACTAGGAAGTAGTGAAGGGCTGGCGTTTTTGTGGGACTGTCTCTTGTAATTTGAGGTTCAAAAAGTGCTGATAATCAGCCTAATTTATATAATTGGATTTTGATTTTAGAACAGTGTGGTGAGCTTGTTCTAAAAGTTACATAAAGATTCGAGGTTCATCCTTACTTAATATTATAAAAGCGAAAGTGGTTTTGTTTGTTTGTTACGTCTTCACGCCTAAATGGCTAAACTGGTTTTCATGAAATTTGGTACAGAGATAGTTGAGACCCTGGAGACGGTCATAGGCTTTTTTAAAAGTGAGAAATCACCTCCTACGAGTCCTAACGTGAAGTATTATACATATAAAAAATCCTCTTGAATCACTCTAGCTTTTAAAAACCAGCATCAACATCCGTTACGTAGTTTTAAAGATATAAGCATACATACAACAAAGCTACAGACAGACAGCGACTTTGTTTTACACTATGTAGTGATACTAAGAAGTAGGATTTAGTAACCAAATTCACAGACTAAAAACTTACTTACGACAAAATACTTTTCAACAATGAATCTGACACATCAAATCAAATCAAAATATTTTTATTTCACATAGGCCTACATGGGCACTTATAAAACGTCGAGAAAAGATGCACGGTTTGGGTTGGTCGTTTTCTATGGAGAAGAACCGGCAAGAAACTCCATAGTTACTCTTTTAAAATCATTTGGTTTTACAATGATATTGTTACAGCGTTAGCACTTAAGTATGAGAGGACAGCGTAGGCCCGACAATAAGTCATTGCTTACTTAACAAAAAGTAAAATAAAATAATACGTTAACATAAGTTAACAAGCGTCCAAGAATCTACAAGGTCAACCATGTCCACTCATTCACAACGAATTGGTAGAAAAGAATCTATACATAAGTAAAAAAATATGCAAAAACAAAATAATAACTAAGACACGAGTCACACAGATGTTGCTATCAGTATTGTAACTATTCAGAACAAGACACCTTTTTAATTTGTAGAACAATATAAGTTCTATAATATTACACCAAAGAGCGAACAAATAAAAACATAGGAAGCTCTTCCCCGGATTCACCCCGTTCGAGCGGGGGATGAAACGGGGTTCAGTAGTGATTAGGTATAACAGATCCCGAGGGATCTCCATGCTCAACCATCCTCAACACGTTTCGGTCCCGATAAATGTTATTTTAAGCACGTTCTCATATATATATATACATGTAATAGAACGCGGTATTATTTCTATTTAAAAACCTACATATATCATCACTAGCTGTTCCCCACGGTTTCACCCGCGCTGCTAAGCACCTGTCGGTCGTAGCGTGATGTTATATAGCCTATAGCCTTCCTCAAGAAATGGACTATCCAACACTAAAAGAATTTTCCAATTCCAACCAGGAGTCCCTGAGATTAGCGCGTTCAAACAAACAATCAAACTCTTCAGCTTTATAATATTAGTAAGTATAGAGTATAGATCAGTCTAGCCTTTTCCCAACTATGTTGGGGTCGGCTACCAGTCATACCGGATGCAGCTGAATATCAGTATTTTACATGGAGCGACTGACTATCTGACCTCCACAACCCAGTGAGTACTGGGTAATACGATACCTCTTGGCAAGAATGATTGTCAGACTTTCGGAACACTGACTACCTGTAACGACTGTTAAAAATCTACAAATGACAGCCGGGACCAACAGATTAACGTGCTTTCCGCGGCACGGAGGTAACTCGGTATGTAACGGGTGGTCACCCATCCACAGACCAACTTAGGCTAGCGCGGCTTAACGTAAAGATCGACCCGAGCGGCTGCTATTATTTAGCCACGAGGTCCTTTACCTACATATAAATTATTTAATCTTGGTGGTACACACGACGACACATCAACCCATTCAAAACCAGTTTATGCGGATTTCTCATCGTACGAGAAATCCACGGTGAACGATCCGTTGTTAAGAGATCAGTATAAACTGGTTTTGTATAGGTTGATATGTCTTCGTGTGTACATAGGCGGACTTAATGCCATAGGATATTCTCTACCCGTCAACATTTGGGTTAAATACGACAACATTGTGATACCTTACCATAAAAAAGCTGAGGTATTTAGATAAATATTTGTTGCAACATCAAAAGATTTAAACAATACAGGTTGTCAACAGAAAAAGTAAACTTCAAAAAAAAGATTGTAAAAGAAAAAAACAGAAAACAGTTTTTTTAAACGTTGCCCCACACTAGGAATTTCTCCTGTATCGCGGGTGCGTTTACAAACATATAAACTCACATACACAAACAGCCAGACCCAAAACAACTATCTGTAGGTCATACAAATGTTTGTTCCGTGCAGGGTTTGAACCAGCGACCCGTAGCGCAGCAGTCGAACGCTAACCCACTGCGTCAACCGTATCGTGGATTACGACAACAAAAGCCTCAAAACTTGTGAGATCCTTACCCACTTGCTTTTCAAGAAAAAACACAGGTCATTTCTTCACTACAAAACACAGAGAATTAACTCTCCACAAAGGTATAAAATAAAGAAAATTCTAAAGTATGTCATGACAAAGGTTTTTCCCTGTCTCTGCAACGTCTTTGTGTATAAAAAGGACGTCTTGTTTGCAATAAACTTACGTCCTTTGAAAATTGCGTGGCGCTTGTCATTTGTTTTTTAAACACTTGAGATTTTTTTTTCGTATTATGTGCACGTTTACAGTACAAATAAATAATAAATAAATATCTTGGGACAACTCACACGCGGTTATCTGATCCCAAGCTAAGCAGAGCTTGTGTTATGGTAACCAGACAACTGATATACATACTTATATAATTTATAAATACATACATATTATAGATAAATCACACCCAGACACAGAACAAACAATCATGCTCATCACACAAAGTTTGTCCTGGGTGGGAATCGAACCCATGACCTCCGGCTCAGCAGTCAGGGCCACTAACCACAAGACCAGGCCCGTCAAATTTCTTGGTGAAAGTCTTCTTTTTTGCGATTGCAAATCATCAAATAATTTCCCCCGCTTTGGGCGGAGCGAGGCTATATCAGACTTGTACTGACTAAAACCCACCCATGTTCTTTCTTTTTCCCTTCTATGTTCCAGGACCGCGGTATCTCTTTCGAACAACCCCAATCCCCAGCTTAAGACTAGCTCTTATTTTGGGCAAAAACTAATTACAATACTGTGTACAGTACGGCCAACGAGAAGCGATGCGAAAGGTCATTTACCTAAAGAACAACTGTGGCGTTGACAATCTAATATTTAGTTCTTTCCATCTTGTGCCTTTGTCGTAATGTCTCGTTCTTCCGGCAAAAACATGATAGTGTTATGACGGGTTCGCCAACATTCAGAACAACATTCATAAGAAGGTCAGCTTGGCAGTCAAGCTGACCTTCAAAACCCAGTTAGTAATTGGAAAACGATACACATTGGTCAGACTAGTTGTCACACCTTCGTGCCACTGAGTATAGCATGAATGTTGGCGAACCCGTCTTAACGTTGTCATGTTGTTGCCGGGAGAACGAGACATTACGACAAAGGCACAAGATGGAAAGAGTTAAATATTAGATTGTCAACGCCACAGTTGTTCTTTAGGTTAATGACCTTTCGTATCGCTTCTCGTTGGCCGTACTAAGACAAATGACAGCTCAACAAATGATAACTCAGTACATGTATTAGGTGGTCACCCATCCATGGACCTACCTAGGCAAGTGCGGTTAACCTTAAGATTGAGTCAAACGGCTGTCATTATTAAGCACGCGCTCCTTCTAAGCTAGGTTACTTCAACATACAAACATTATCATCCTCCAGCTACCCTACAATGACGTGTTAAAGCAGAACTTATTCCGCTGAGGGAAAGGGACAGAGCTATATACAAGGTGTCTAGCACCATCTCTTTCACTCAGTGGAATAAGTTCTGCTTTAAGATGTCATAGTAGGCCTTCTGATCGTTTTCTTTCACAGGGGCACAAGAGTGTGCGCAGGTACAGGTGCACTCTGTTCCCTCACTCTCATAGTCTGATGGGACGGCAATCCGACACGACCAGAGATAGATCAGGCGCTCCATCAACAGCTTAACTTGCTTTCCGAGGCACGGGGGTATCTGAACACCAACTTTCAAACTCCGGGCTGCTACTGTGAAATTCGTGTTGGAAAACCCCAATAACACTTATTGCCCGGGAATCGAACCCAGCAGTCCGCAAGACCAGCGGAGCAGCAAAACCAATCACTGAGCAATTGTAATGAGAATTCCCGCTCAAACTAACAAAGCTATCGATTATAACTCAATGGAGCCCTAGGCCTTCAAGGCTACGTCACGAGCCTTCAAGTAATTCAATGGCCCAGAAGATTGCCTAAGTTTAGGGGCTGCGGTTTTGACTGAGAATTACCCTGTAGTCCTTGACCTCCGCATGTTGAAAAGGGGATCGAAATTGATTTTCGGTTGTTTCCAGTCAATGGGTTTTTGTAATTTCAGCGAAATAAAAATACAATACAGTATGCGTTTGTTTACCGGTTCGAATAAAATTATAGTTAAGGAACACTGATAGAAATATCTTTTTAATTATATTGCCTTGTTAGTTTGTATTGCTCAGAAAATAGAAACAGAAAATATGTTTAAGTACATAAAACATTAAAAAAAAAACCTAAATTTTAATACTACAAATAATTTAAGTATTTCGTTCATTTATTGATTAACTTACATATAATTTAATTTAACATTTTTAAATATTTCTGAATTAAAACATATAAAAATAGTAACCTAGGGTTTTAGTCAGTACAAGTCTGACAATACACCCCGCTCTTTTCTCTTTTTGATAAAAAATATAGTAGTTTTTTTCTGAAAATCAATAAATTTGAGTAGGTACTAGAATGTTTGTTATAACCAGACCCGACAGATCGTATATGGAACCCAAGGCGCGCGAGTCCAACTTGACCGATTTTCTTTTCCTCAAGCCTGCTTACTACGGCACCCATTTGCCTGGAATTTAAACAACAACAAAAAAGTTACCCGTCAACATTATGCAATCATTGATCAGATCCAACCCAGCTTATATTGGGAGCCCGTTCAATCTTTCGTGATGTGTGAATAAACACAATGCTTGGACCTTACTCCAGTTTATAGGGCAAACACTTGCTGTTTTACTATGATTTGTTTTGGTTCTCAAGATCCTTTTTCGAATTAGGGGCGGGGAGGATAAACAAGTTTGAGTAAGATTTTTGGGAGACATTCACAGTTTTTTTTTTTTTTTCAAGGTATAAACATAGGTGTATTACCTGTGCGGCTGTTTGTGTGATACCCTTTGTGATTCTCTGCATAATCCGTTTTTTTTGGGATCCGTGACGGCGCGTACACATAGAACATCCGTTTTACAGGATCCTTTTTAACTGATCCGTCGCTACTGGAGGTAATATTCACACAGCATTTACAATACGCTAATAACATATACGTTTAAACGGACTTGTAAAACGGATTGCTGCTTATTTTGTCGGATCAGTATTTTTTACTGGATCCGGAATACTGTATTCTGTATGAACTCGCTCATACAACTACATACGCTAATAACATATACGTTTAAACGGACCTGTAAAACGGATGTTCTATGTGTACGCGCCCTGACTGAGAAGGAAAAAAACGGATCCGTGTCTGTCTGTTAAGATCCTTTACGGGGGAACGTGTGGAGGCTTTTTTTTTCGGGTGGGAAATCATCCAATGACTTCCCCCGCTCTGGGTGGAGCGGGGGGGCATATCAGACTTGTACTGACTAAAACCCACCCATTCCTTCTATTGCCCTATACGTTCCGGGGCCGCGGTATCTCTTTCGAACAACCCGCAACCCACGTGTGGAGACGTCATATTGAAATCAAACTTGGAACATTCACGGCCATTTCTTTTGACTGCGTTGACAATGTTGACTTTTCCATAGCTCCAAGGGCCACATAGTTGGGTATGTGGTTTTAATTTTAACTAGATATGCCCACGTGTTCCCGAGACAAAGGGTCTTGATATACAGACAGATGGACAGTAAAGTGATTCAATAAAGGTTACGTTTTTACCTTTTGAAGTAGGTACGCAACCCTAAAAAGCTAAAAGAGACGCTTTTTCGTATTTTTATTAGCATTAATTCATCTAGCTAACCATGCATTGTCATCTAAAGTATCAATAGGAAACCGGAAAGTGAGTAAAATTTTACTTAAAGATTTGTAACTTAGTCACAAGTGAAACTTATAAAATACTACTTAATATTATAAATGCGAATGTTTGTGAGGATGGATGTACGGATGCTTGTTACTTTTTTACGACAAAACGGCTGAACGGATCTTGATGAAATTTGGCACAGAGGTAGATTATAGTCTGGAATAACACATAGGATACTTTTTTTCGATTATCACGCGGCCGAAGCCGCGGGCGCCAGCTAGTATGACATAAGTTTGTAAGCTATGCGAAGATTTCGTCAAAAATTCGCATCAAATTAAATGTTTATTCTAAATTAGCGATGGTTGACAGGTAGATAATGCCCAAGGCATTAATTAACCCCACGTCTGATTCGACCTGTACCATCATACACAATATGCCTGTAACCCTTGTTAATTTATTTAATGAAACAATTTATAACACGATCACTGACCTGACATGCTTTTTACCCAAAAATTTTAAACTTTTAACGCGGTTTTTCATCCCCTGTTAATAAATAATTCAAAAGCCATCACATACAACAAAAAGAACGTGATAACAAACCGAATGAAATATTTATAATCCTTTCAAATATGTCCGAAAATCATACTATGTATAATATGGTAAAGAGGATGTTTTTTTGTTTGCACCAAATCAAATCAAATCAAAATATTTTTGAAGTTTATTGGAGTTTACTCCTTAAGAATCGATTTTCATATATAAGGCGCCCGGTATGAGAAAAATCCGAGAGGTAAAACCTACTAAAGTAACGAAAATGTGTCACCTTTAGTGCGCAACTTTCTAATTTGGCTGTGAGTGTATTAAGACGTACATGTGGTATGCTGTATAGGCGACTATACCTATATGCTATATGTTATTGGGCATGTTTGTTTCTATCAGTGTCGATGTATTTATATTGCTATTTTTTTTCATTAATTTGTGAATTTACCCTTTCATATGATATTAATCTTTTTTCAGTTGAATAAACTCTTTTTGCGTATGGTTAGATACTCGTACTTAAGGAGTAAACTCCAGTCGTGCGTCGGAGCTGACACACACACTTTTTTTTATTTCACATAGGCCTACTTGGGCACTTACAAAACGTCGAGAAAAGATGCACTGTTCGGGTTGATCGTTTCCTATGGAGAAGAACCGGCAAGAAACTCCATGGTTACTCTTTTAAAATCATTTGGTTTTACAATGTTTTTGTTACAGCGTTAGTACTTAAGTATGAGAGGACAGCGTAGGCCCAACAATAAGTCAATGCTTACTTTACAGAAAGTAAAATAAAATAATAAATAACCAAAGTTAACAAGGGTCTAAGAATCTACAAGGCCAACCATGTCCACTCATTCACAACGAATTGGTAGAAGAGAATCTACCCCAAATAGTTTAGAATTAAGATTCCGTAACTCAATAGGAAAAAACAGACCCCTTGTACAGACGCCTGCAGGTCAAGCTACCCGAAACTGTCAATTTTTCCCAATGAACCTTGAACCTTAATACTTTAGAAATAAAGCCGAAAATCTATCAAAGAAATCTGACAGATTGTAGTAGCTTGATGTGCAGGCGTCTGTAGGATCACTTCGTTGTCTGTCTGTCTGCCTGTCAAGTCCCTTTATCTCAAAAACGCCCGGAGGTATCGACTTGAAATCCTACTTGCTCCTTATTATAAATGGGAATGTTTGTGAGGATGGATGGATGGATGTATGGATGTTTGTTACTCTATCACCCTTGGAACTGTAAAATAACTAACCCTCTAAGTCATTGCTGTCAAAAGATACAGCCGTTTATGTCGCAAGTTTTCACGGAACCCTCTGTGAGCGAAGTCCCCTCCCACTTGCCTGGATTTTTCGTTAAAAGAAAGTTTAATCATCAGGAAGTAACATAGGTCAAATAACATCACGCTAAGACACACAAGAGCAGAGCAGCGAGCGAAACCGCTAGGCACAGCGACTATTTCACAAACTGACAAAAGCGTTGAAAATGGAAAACAATTTGTGAGCATCGCCAATGAAACTGTTAATAATTACAAAACTCGTGTCAATAAATTAATATTTGTGGCGGATTGTGTTCATAAAGTATATTTAATACTATTGATTTACTAATGTATTTCGAAGTTCCGTGAATATTAATCGGAGGTTTTTAATGTGGGTTTATGGGAGGGCGTGCCTTTTTGTGGTCGACTGTATTTGGTGACGGGACCCATCAGGCATGGCGGGCTGGTACACCACGGGGGACGTGGGAATGTACTTGTGAAGTCTGAGCATCTTTAGGGTGTTAGTATGTCTTCTTATTCGGAGCTCGTGGCTAAATAATAGCAGCCGCTCGGATCGATCTTTCGGATCGAGGTTAAGCCGCGCTAGCCTAGGATGGTCTGTGGACGGGTGACCACTCGTTGCATACCGAGTTTCATCCGTGCCTCGGAAAGCACGTTCAGCCGTTGGTCCCAGCTGTCATTTGTAGATCTTTGACAGTCGTTACTGGTAGTCAGTGTTCTGGGGTATCGTATTACCCAGTATTAACTGGGTTATGGAGGTCAGATAGACAGTCGCTCCATGTAAAATACTGATATTCAGCTGCATCCCGTTAGACTGGAAGCCGACTCCAATATAGTTGGGAAAAGGCTAGGCAGATGATGATCTCTTCCTATTTGGGTGTACCGTAGTTCAACTCTTAAGGGTTACAAGTCATGAATAAATGTATGTAGGTATTTATTTTTTCGGATGGAAAAACATCAGTTAACTTCACATTCAAAGAATCATCAAATCATCACAACCCCGGCAGGCAGTGGCCCTGGCAGACCCCTCTGCTTTGCTGACATCTATTTGAAGCGCGCGTGGAACATAAACGCGCCATCAACACCGGCTGCCGACACTAGACGGACGGACGGTGAGCTACCCCTTGCTCAACGTTCTCAAGCCTTTGTCTACGGTGGCCGGGTGTCGTCTCACGTCACCCGCGTCGTCTTGGTTGGTTTGAGATTCTTTCCCTAAAACATCCGGCCACTTCCTTCACTAGCATGACTGCTTCACAGAAGCAGGTGACTAATTCCCATTCTTCACATTCCTCCAATTTCCATTCACTCCATTTGCGAGACCGCGTCAGTGTGCCGTCACAATCTATACTAATATTATAAAGCTGAAGACTTTGTTTGTTTGAACGCGCTAATCTCAGGGACTACTGGTTGGAATTGGAAAATTCTTTTAGTGTTGGATAGTCCATTTCTTGAGGAAGGCTATAGGCTATATAACATCACGCTACGACCAACAGGTGCTGAGCAGCGTGGGTGAAACCGCGTGGAACAGCTAGTGTTATATATTCAGCCCTTACTATAAATATAGGTCCTTAAAAACATACATAAAGATAATAATTGCCAATGAAAACATTATTAACTATTCTATCAATAAAAATCAGCAAAAAAACTGAATCTACTTGAGTATTTGCCGACCTTTTTAGTAACAGAATTATTCCGAGCACTCGACTTATTGAACTTTTTCAGCCAGTCAGCTTTGCAAATTGATGGAGCCTGATAAATGGGTACAGAATGTAAGCATATGTAAAAAATATACTGCTTTCTGTATGTTTTTTTTTATTCTCAGGTACTTTTACATTAACGTACGTATTCAGGACCTTTTTTGTGATGAGAGTTAGTTAAGTACTGAACAGAATTGAGGATTTATATGTATAAAAATGTTATATAGAGGGGAGGGGTGCCGAATCTAATACAGATACCCTATTTTTAGTACATTGCTCGAATCCCCCCAATAAAAAAACAACGATTGAAAAAAAACGACTGTTGTTTTTAATATTTGTATGACCCACAGGTACTTGTTTCGGGTCTGGCTGTTAGTGAATGTGAGTTTAACGAGTTAGTTTTTAGAAAACGTGTTGCGCCGACCCCAAATAGAATGGGACAAGGGCAGGAAAATGATAATTTTGCACTTATATAAGTCACAAATATCTACAACCATGTACACACGGCGGCAGGTCAACCTATTCTAAACTATTATAACCTGATCTCTCTACTACTGATCGCATACCGTAGTAGAGAGATCAGGTTAAAATGGTTTCGTATAGGTTGATGTGCCGTCGTGTGTACAAACACGGCTTAGCAACAACTCTAAGAAATAAAAGTCGAAATATAAAGGTCAGTTTTGGTATAAAATTTAATAATTTTTAGGTGACCTTTCCGAAAAGGTACTCCAAAATACACTCATGTTGCCATGTATGTTATTAGTCTTTTCGTTACTGAACATATTTTAATAATAAAACAGGTATTAATGAAGGTCTCAATGAACAAATTTTGGGATAAAGTTAGTTAATTATTTATAAAACATTGACCGCAACGATCGATGGTTTATTTTAGGAACCTAATTCATTAATAAAATTTCGTTTATGTTTTTCCAAGTCAATGGATACGTTTACGAATAAAATCATGTTTATTCTTTTGGTAAACAGTTTCAATTAACTATATTCAGTTTTTTTTTTTTACAAAACCTTGGTCACAAAATTTAATATTCAGATTTTACATGTGAAAACGATGAAACAAAATTACATAACGCGTCAGTAAAAACAAGCATTGCATCGCAGTTGAGTTCGTGCCCCCCTGTTATTTTACTATACAAGTAAATGATCACTGCATTTCATGAAGTTTTCAAAAGTAGCTTTAAGTCAAAGTTTCCTCTTCACATATTCAAAAACATTCAGTCATTAATCGACTGTAAAGGTCACTGCTTACTGAGGCGTACCAACGCGAGGCTGTAATATGAGCATCAAGCACGAACGGAGGCCTATTACACACAATACAACGCTTACTCTTTATCGCTGATGGTATGGTAGGCGTTGCTCATAAACGGTAAACTAGAATCAACCATATTGTGCTTACCGTTGCAATGGGTGAAGATTATAGCGGCATCTATCACGCCACATATGAACTACGCATCATATGTTGTCACGCCAGAATGCTAAATCGCACAAATCAGGATTTACGACGTATTTATGTATTTTTCTTATTTTTGCATTAAAAATATTAATATTATATGGAAACCAGAGCTATGCTGGGCCCTCTCACAGCACAGCAAAATGCTGGTGGTGACAGTGTTCGGTTTCATCCATTTTTGAAAGCTTACTCGACCCAAATGCAGAGGATTGTTGATAATTTTGTTTTTGTCATGCATTGGCTACATACTTATATATGACCACACCATTACCTATAACATGCTTTCCATGACTAGTAATTGAGTAATAGATCACCAAAGACAACACCTAAAATAAAATGAACGATCTGCTTTTAATGTTGGCATTACCACGTATTTTTCTTTTCCTAATTTTCTGATCAAAAAGTTTTAATACTCGATATGTGGGTTTTTAGTTTGACTTAAAATGAAGCTCTAAAACAAATCGAACTCACCCAAATCCTCATTGGTGGTCTCAGTCCAGCCAACTTGACAGATCACGTTGTCCAGTAACACTGCAAAGAGAAGCGCGCGCCACGCCACTTTCGCGCCAATTCCACCCGCCATCTTGAATTTAATGGTGAACTGTCATTTTGACGTAACGTTCTACATTGTCTTTTGTCACACTATGAAGGTTTGTACCTGAAATGAAAAATAAATTTATTGAATTAATTTAATATTTCATGAGTAATTTGATAGACAGAGCTTTCATGAATATTCCGAGATAATAGTACTACTAAGGCCCACATTTCACCAGTCATGTTAAAGTAGCATGTAGCAGGGGGCGAACCAATTGCCATCAATTGGACACAGAACCAAAGTCCGTAGCTGCTAGTGAGAAATTTCTGAACCTAATAACACTTTATCCAACCCGGAATTCGAACCCGGAACATCATCTCAGCAGTTACTCTTGCGACCACTAGACGAACGAGGTAGCCAGGCTAAAATAAGTTTTATTTTTATTTTATTTATGACCAATTGTTTAATGATCAATTATTTTTTCAGAACTTTTGCAAGATAATTGTAATTGATATTTATAATTGAACAAGACAGTAGATCTATACTGTTGCAGGTTGTTCGAAAGAGATACCGCGGCCCCGGAACGTAAAGGGCAATAGAAGGAACATGGGTGGTTTTAGTCAGTAAAAATCTGACACTCCCTCCCGCTCCGCCCAGAGCGGGGGAAGTTATTTGATGATTTTCCAACCCAAAAAAAATGTGGATCTATGCTTATGGACTTCCATTAGCATAGAAAATATCTGAAAATGTCAAAATTTCTGATTAACACTTGTTAATCAGAAATTTTGACTCGAAAGTCGAATTGAAATCAAAAGTCATTTCTTCAAATTAGTCAGCACTTTTTCAAGGTCAACATTACAAGAGACAGTCCCCCAACACGCCTGCCTTATATCAGACTTCTCAGACCTACCTAATATGCACATAGAATTTCATAGAAATCGGCCCAGCCGTTTCGTAGCTTTCTTTTTTTCGGGTGGGAAATCATCAAATAACTACCCCCAGAGCGGGGGCATTTGTGTGTGTGTGTGTGTCTGACTTTTACTGACTAAAACCTGGTTGGGATTTTTGTTCCTTCTTTTGACCTTTATGTTCCGGGGCCGTGGTATTTCTTTCGAACAACCCGCAACCCCGGCACACGCTCATCCTGGCGAGTTCCTCTGCTTTGCTGACACCTCTTTGAGGCGCTGAAGGCGCGACCTTAGTTAAAAATAGCTTAAAATAAATTCAATTGTAGCTAGTTTTCTAAAACTTTATTTTAAACAATTTTCTTCAGAAAAATATTACTTTTCGAAACTAATAAATTTGTTAAAAATTGAGTTTAGTGAACAATAAAGAAAAGTTAGGTTTCAACAAACAAACAAGAACTAAGTTCAAGTTTTAATAGGTACTTAGAACAATTAGGTTAAAATTTAAACCCTTACTCTTAATCTCAGTTAAAGTGCACTTAAAACACTAACAATTTGATGTAAACAATATTAATAATCTTTACTTATACAATGTTCAACTACCTCTAACGAGTCCCGAAAATAGATGATCTATAGTACGGCCAACGAGAAGCGATACGAAAGGTCATTAACCTAAAGAACAACTGTGGCGTTGACAATCTAATATTTAGCTCTTTCCAGATTGTGCCTTTGTCGTAATGTCTCGTTCTCCCGGCAAAAACATGACAACGTTAAGACGGGTTCGCCAACATTCGGGCGGCCATTTTAGATGGGGTTTTAGCATGGGTTTTGTTTACATTTGGTATCGCTTCTCGTTGGCCGTGCTATAGTTTATTTTTAACTGTTATATTATGTTTAACCAACTTAACATAACGAGGAGATTCTATGTTTGACTATTTTATTTAAACTATTCTCAACGTTAGCTCCCCCAACTGTGGACCGATTTTCGTAAGGATATCAGCAGATTATATGGCCACAAAAGAAAAAATACATATCATCCTTACTTCCTTACTAATATTATAAAAGCGAAAGTGAGTTTGTTTGTTTGTTTGTTACCTCTTCACGCTTTAATGGCTAAACCGATTTTGATGAATTTTGGTACAGAGATAGTTGGGAACCTGTAGATGGACATAGGTTTTGGGCATTTTTTTTGAAAAAAGTGGGATGTCAGGGAGAAAGAGGGAAGAAAAGGGAAAACTTAGCGTTGCTATTACAAATCAATAAGGCGCAAGGGGAACTGTGTTACCCCGAATTTAACGCGAGCGAAGTCGCGGGCAAAGGCCAGTATACTATAACTCATAAACTACACGCAATATAAATAAAATTGATATGGAACCACCTCGGAAGTGTAGTTCGAACAAAAAAATAGTTTCCAGGTTCAAAGTAATTACATTCTATCTAGTCCACCTTTTAGATTATTCAAAAATAAGGGACACGTATTTTTTGTATTTGTAAATTAGACAAAATTACAAATATATATCCCACTAGCTTTTGCCCGCGGTTTCGCTCGCTTTAAATTCGGGGTAACACAGTTCCTCTAGCGCCTTATTGATTTGTAATAGCAAATATGTTTTTCTCTTTCCTTCCCTCTTTCTTCCTTACAACCCCCTTTTTTTTAAATTAGCCTATGTCCGTCTCCTGGTTCCGAACTATCTCTGTACCAAAATTCAACTAAATCGGTTTAGCCATTAAAGCGTGAAGAGGTAACAAACTCACTTTCGCTTTTATAATATTAGTAAGAAAAAGGATTAAAGTTACGTGTGACGTCACGTGACGTTACACGTAATCGTGACCCTTATTTTTGAATAATCTAAAAGACGGACTAATATATTAATTTATTTGAAACTATCCTATTACGTAAATCGGTGAACACATTGTTCAACATATTTTTTTATATATGTATAAAAAACATTTTACAAAATACGTTCGAACATAGAACCTCCTTCTTTTTTTAAGTCAGTTAATTTATGCTTCCTCTATACAATATTAGTGTAGATTAGTATGGATAACATAAATGAAACACGCCTTTTTATGAGATCACTTCCAGCGTATAACCCGTTAAAAACTTCGGGCAGGCGAATCCATGAATTATCAACTTTAATCGACAGGCGAGCGTAACTGCGATCTGTTTAAAGATTCAACATTTATTATTCAGAATATTGTAGGCTACAACGACCTAAAAGGTGTTGGCGTAAATACATTATCTCAATCCCCAACAATCACCTAGGGACCAACTTAAAATGTCACTCCTTAAATATAAATTTACTAGCTTTTGCCCGCGGCTTCGTTCGCGTTTAATTCGGGGTAACACAGTTTCCCTTTGGCCGATTTGCAGGTATCTGCTACCTGCAGGTTTTACTCTTGTGCCTTATTGATTTGTAATAGCAACGCTAAGTTTTCCCTTTTCTTCCCTCTTCCTCCGTCATAATCTTTTTTTTTTAATTTAAAAAGCCTATGTCGGTCTCCAGGGTGCCAACTACATCTGTACTAAAATTCATCAAAATCGGGTGAGCCATGTAATACCCTAATTAACAAAATCAAGAGTATTTTTTTCAAACTAAACACTTTTTGTATATCAATTACAAAAGAGAGTCGTCAAAAACGCCCACCCTTCGCGCTTCCTAGCGTTTTAGCCGGGTACCTAAAAGAAATATCACCTATATTACTTAATCAAGCCTCAAATACCAGGTTAAAGCCACCATTGAACTTGAAACCCTAAACGTTAGTTAACATGCAGACCCGTAACTTTAGTTAAATGTTAATAAGGCCATAAACTTAAAAATAACCCGCCCTTGACCGGTCATGTAATAATAATTTGTTGGCGAGAAAGAAAAGGTAAATTAAAATATTTCGGCGTAATTTCAAATGTTATTTGGTTATAAGTATGGTTTATTTTTCTTTGCTTAGAAACTTCGAAAAATACCTTTGCCTGCGAATGGGAGGAACGTCATCAACTGCTCAGCTCTCTGACAACCAGTCTTATCAAGGGGTATTATATTACCGGGTACTAACTCGGTTGTGGTGGTCTGCCTATCTGACCTCCACAACTCAGTTAGAACTAAAATACGATACTAAGACTGATGGTCAGACTTTCAGGACACTGACTACCTGTAACGACTGTCAAAGATGTACAATGACAGCCGGAACCAACGGCTTAACGTGCTTTCCGAGGCACGGAGGAAACTCGGTATGTTATGAGCATGACGGTCATCCATCTCAGAATAACATTGGCAAAACTGAATGTTAATATTTTAATAACAGCCGCACCTATATACCTACACTGTTATTATAGTTACAGCCACGCAGTGGCGGCGAAAGGGGGCGGTGCAACTTCCAAAAAAAAACTAAAATGTCAAAAATAATTCTGATTTGCCCTGTATTTTTTGCCCCATCTATTGTAATAGCAAAGTTAAGTTTTCCCTTGTCTTCCCTCTTTCTTAGGTTAAATAAAAAAATTGCCTATGTCGGTCCCAACTATCTCTGTATCAAAATCGTCTAAGCCATTTAGGCGTGCAGACGTAACAAACAAACTATAGTAAGGATTAACCCTAGTTTTATAATAACATTTTCTTACATCGTAATTTCCGAAAAATACAATTTACAAAAACATCAATTTCAGAACTAAATCACACTTCTAACATAAAATCAAGATACGATCTATTAGGCAAGGCCTGATTATAACCTAATGTAAGACTAAGGGTTCAGCCTAGGGCACGCCACAATAGTGGCGGTAAGTCCCCTCTTTGAGGAGTGGCTAGAGGGACGTCATGGCGTCCTCACCTACCGCCTGACGCAGGTCCTCACCGGACACGGAAGTTTCGGGAGGTTTCTGCACATCATCGGGCGGGAGGAAGCGCCCGGGTGTCACTGGGAATGGGAAGCGGTCACCACCTTCTGCGAAGCAGTAATGCTAGCAAAGGAGGTGGCCGGGCGTTTGAGGGAGAGAACATCTGCCCAACCAGGCGGTCTGCCCAGCTTGGGCGGAGCATTGCCGTGCCCTCGTAGAGGCGATGATCTCTCGCGTCTGGCCCTGGTTCAGCCCATGGTTCGGAGTGAGAGGGTATGGGAAACGTTCATCTCCTCCTGCGATGCAGTGAAGCTAGCGAAGGAGGCCGGGCGTTTGAGGGAGCGAACCTGGCCGTGTCGATGGCACGTTAGTGTTACACGCGCGCCTCAAAGAGATGTCAGCAAAGCAGAGGAACCGGCCAGGGCCACCGACTGCCGGGGTTGCGGGGTTGTTCGAAAGAGATACCGCGGCCCCGGAACGTAAAGGGCAATAGAAGGAACATGTGTGGGTTTTAGTCAATCATTTTAATTTATAATATTTATCTACGTAAAAGAAACCACGGGTTGCACCTAGTATATTATAAAACAGTGTTATTAGGAACTTAATCAGCCAAGCGATTTTAGTAGTTACCATAATTTAAGCACATAACTTTGTTCCTAATTATGTTACTTGAATACGTCAAGGTTAGAAACATTATCGACTACTAGCTTTTGCCCACGGCTTCGCTCGCGTTAAATTCGGGGTACACAGTTCCCCTTTCCTGATTTGCAGGTACTTGCTACTTGTAGTTTTTGCCCGTGCGCCTTATTTTTTGCAATAGCAATGCTAAGTTTTCCCCTTTCTTCCCTCTTTCTCCCCCATTTCTCACTTTTAAAAAATAGCCTATGTCCGTCTCCAGGGACTCAACAATCTCTGTACCAAAATTCATCAAAATCGGTTTAGCCATTAAAGCGTGAAGACGTAACAAACAAACAAACTCACTTTCGCTTTTATAATATTAGTAAGGATGGTAGGTAGATATTATGTAGGCTGAACTACGAACCTGGTCTTTTTGTATTAGTTGGTAAACTTTACAGACATGATAATAGATAATACCTTATCTAAATAATAGAACTATATGAAATATGTATTTTGACGGCACGGTTGGCGCAGTGGCTGAGCGGATCGATTGTTGCACTGCGTGTCGCGGGTTTGATCCCAGCACGGAATAAATATTTGCAAGGCCTACAGATAGTTGTTCTGGGTCTGGCTGTTCATGTATGTCAGTTTAAATATTTGTAATCGCACCTACGAGACAGGAGAAATTCCTCGTGTGAGGACACTTTTTTTTTTACAGAAACACTATATACAGGATGTAAACGAACTCTTCACGAAACCGTCAACCATTACTTTCTTACTCACTCACACACCCCCACACATTCTTCACTAACTCACACTCACTCACGCATTCGTCACACAACCACACTCGCTCACAAAAATACTGAGGCTTTTTCTTTATTTTTTTTGTATTTTTTAAATTTGTTTTTTTTTTGTGTAATTTTAATATAATGTGTTTCATTAAAACCACGTCTCCATTTTATTTAAATTAAACGTAACTCTGTAGGTAAAACATGAGAGAGCACTGGTACCCATATCATCATCTGCCTAGCCTTTTCCCAAATATGTTGGGGTCGGCTTCCAGTCTAACCGGATGCAGCTGAATATCAGTATTTTACTTGGAGCGACTGCCTATCTGACCTCCACAACCCAATTAATACTGGGTAATACGATCACTGGTACCCATAACACAAGTTAAATATTACCTTTGGTGCCAGGGTTCATTTCACTACTTACCAATAATGATGTATGTTAAAATTTTAAAGATAATTAGTTTGTAAATGGTATTGTACAAATCTCTTTCTGGCAATATAGTTTTTATTTTTTTATTAATTCTGTATATCAAAACTTTGACGGGCCTGTTGGTCTAGTGGTTAGTGGCCCTGACTGCTGAGCCGGAGGTCGTGGGTTCGATTCCCACCCAGGACAAACTTTGTGTGATGAGCATGATTGTTTGTTCTGTGTCTGGATGTGATTTATCTATAATATGTATGTATTTATAAATTATATAAGTATGTATATCAGTTGTCTGGTTCCCATAACACAAGCTCTGCTTAGCTTGGGATCAGATAGCCGTGTGTGAGTTGTCCAAAGATATATATTTTTTTAAAAACTAAGTAACTTTAAACTACAAATAGACTACAAAATTTATACACAAACATCTGATAATTAGACTACCGAATACCCAAACTATGTCTGTGACTTCTAAACTGAACATACCTCACACACGCCTCTAGAATCAAACATAAAAGATCCCCCATTCGAATTAACTCCAACAGTCATATTCTATGAATATTACAAATGAACAAACATTGAAGTAATCAAAAACTAAGTTCATGACGTCAGAAGTCAGGTACATAAGTTTAATTAATGGTACACAAGTTGAAATAACTTTTGCTTAAGGAACCTACTTGTGGACGTTTAATTTTAGAATCTGACTTGCTGGTGCCCGTGGCATTGTTTGCGTGGACGATAGAATTTAACTCAAGGGAACATAGTATGAGCGTGTACCATGCATACCTTTTCTTCATTATTAGCTTGCAAAGCTAAGAGTGTTTTTCACACCATATACACAATTACACATCAGACCATCCATCGTCAACGCGCGCCTTAAAGAAATGTCAAAGTAGAGAGGCTTGCCAGGGCCACCGCCCGCCAAGGTTGCGGGTTGTTTGACAGAGATACCGCGGCCCTGGAATAAAAAGGGCAAAAGAATAAACATAGATAGGTTTTAGTCAGTAAAAGTGAGACAGACTCCGCCCAGAGCGGTAGAAGTTATTTAAAGATTACCCACACAAAAAAGTAATTTAGTACCGTGATTGAAAGTAGCCTTTTTGTTAATTCGTGTTATAAACTATTATCTGTGACAAATTTCTTCCAAATACGTTCAGCAGTTTTTGCGCGAAAGAGTAACAAAAATCCAGACATCCATACATTCTTACAAACTCTCGCATTTTATAATATTAATAGGTAACGGGTTGTAAAACTTCAACTTATACTTGGTTTGAACCGATGGTGTCCAATGACTCCTCCCACTGGGAAAATCGGAAGGGAGTGTCAGACTTTTACTGACTAAAACCCATCCACCCATGTTCCTTCTTTTGCCCTCTGTGTTCTGTGGCCGCGGTATCTCCAACAACAAACAACAACCCGCGACAGCGGAATGACCACCCCTATAATAGAAATTATTGCTGCGACCCTAAGTCGCTATTAAAGATACCATAATCATTCTTTTCCCCACCATGTTGGGGTCGGCTTCCAGTCTAACCGGATGCAGCTGAATACCAGTATTTAACATGGAGCGACTGCCTATCTAACCTTCACAACCCAGTTAGTACTGGGTTATACGATTCCCCTTGGTAAGACTGGTTTTCAGACTGTCGGGATACTGACTATCTGTAATGACTGTCAAAGATCTACAAATGACAGGTGGGACCAACAGCGTAACGTCCTTTCCGAGGCACGAAGCCATGGACGATATTAAAGATAGCAAAACACTAAATTTAGTTTAAAAAAAGAATAAACAACATCAAAGTCCAACACTATTCACGTCTAGACACATAAACCACTATCGACTTACAAAAATGTACAACCAAACATACAAAGCACCAACTTTTTTTGCACCGACATGCACTATCAACTCCTTAACAACCGAAAATGCTAACAAACGAATCCATTATACACTGTCGTGCATAAAAACCGTAGCACAAACATTCGAAGTGAGCTGTAAAAACAATTGACCCGTTTTCATAGATTTTTGCGGCGGCCCATTCATGGTCAGATTAACTGGGGTATAACACACCCCGCAATGTATGGTAATGCCCCCCTATCACTGTCCGACAGCGAAGTGTTATTTGCATTGTATCGAATACGCTGGGGGAATCTGGGGGTGTTAGGGTGGGGTGCCACTCATAGCGGGCGGGTGAATTATTGGTGGTTGAAAATATAGAAAGACACCTGCATTTCCCGAAGGGTTAAGCAGAGGTGTGCCTTATAGTACATCCAAATTTCACCAGTGATGTTTAAGTCTAGACCCTGTGGCTGCTATTAAGAAGTTCCTGATAGACTAACCTTATGATAATTTACCTAGCCGGGGAATCGGACCCTAGACCTAATACTCAGTTGGCAAGATTACGACCACTAGATCTACGACAGTTTAAGACTAGTTTATTTTATCGAAATGTAATTAAATACATTTATTTTAAAAAATGGTAAATTGATCCAAACAATCCGAATCAAAATTAACGCATTAAAATACGTAATATCAAAAAAGAAATACATTTAATCAAAATAAATAACATTGAATGAAAATAAAATTACATTAACACAAAATTAAATTACATTACATTAGGGTTAAATTAAATTTAAAACTTTATCAAAATAAAACAAAAACATTTAAAAACCTAAAATAAATAAAATAGATCACACGCTTAATAAAGGATCATAGCGGGAAAATAATGCTCAATCTATATATATATTTAATTAATTACTCAATTTGGAAACCGGCGGAGTTACTATTACAAAACTACAACTACGGTATTCACTTCCCTATTTCCAGACTGTTTATGATCCATCGTAAAATATAGATTGTGTGTCAGCAGAAACAGTTTCAGCTTATAAGCTAGCCATAAAATATTTGATTGGAGCCGTAAACTCATAAACTGACGTTAACTTCAATACAGAAACATGCCGATACTTTTTTTAAATATTTTTATGGGATTAACGTGTAATTTTAAAGGGAAATTTACTGAAAGCACACTGCTTTCGGCCTTCTTCCATGAGTCCAGATTTACTAATTTGCACAAAGCGCTTCGCTACACTTTTAGGGTTCCGTACCTCTAAAGTAGAATCACTTTGTTGTGCGTCTGTCTGTTAAGCTGTGGAGCTGTAAAAAAGAGAGTTCATACTATCAAAATCTACGCAGTGAAAAAAGATGGCCGTTTAAGTGGCAAGTTTGTATGGAACTCTGGGAGCGCGAGCTCAACTCGCACTTGCCCAATTCTATTTATTATGCGCATACGCACAGCGGTACGTTCGCGAGTTCATATAGGTAAAGGTAGAGAGTTTAAAAAAAAAAAGAAACATTGCCCCACACTAGGAATTTCTCCTGTATCGTGGGTGTAGTCGCCATTTTGATTGACACTTGATACCTTCACGTGTTTTTCAGATAAAGGGTTTTGACAGACAAACAGACAGACGGACAACAAATGCGATCCTATCCCTTTTTTCCTTTAGAGGTAAGGGACCCTTAAAACCGTCTTCGATAAAGCATCAATACGGTGTTTGTGTCAATCACCGATACTCTTTGCACTTAATTGAATCGCCAACTACATAGTTTTTAAAATGATCTTAACTTTTTGCCAGCGGGCAATGATTTTTGCGCCATACCAAAAAAAGATGGTCTTGCCACCAGTTTAGAGCATATATGGGTCTAGAACACCAACGCCACTTGGACCAATTTCACCATTAAAGTTTTTTTAAACGTTAACCCACACTAGGAATTCCTCTTGGGGCCTTAGTCTGCTATTACAATAGTGTCAGAATGGTCGATCACTGATCGCATAATGGTTGATTTTGACAAGTTTAGTATGTAGCAGATTATCAAACTTGTCAAAACTAATTACCCGTATCGTGGGTGCGTTTACCAACATTTTAACTCACATATACAAACAACCAGACCCGGAACAACTATCTGTAGGCCATACAAATATTTGTTCCGTGACACGCAGCTCAGCAGTCGATCGTTCACACACTGCGGCAACCGTGTCGTCATATTTGTGATTTCTGTCACAAATAACTCATCCACCCCGCTACCCGCTCTCAGTCACACCCCAGTCTTATCAGGCCATCCTTTATGAGCCCATTCGTCCGGGTTACGTCCACTTTTGCATATATGCGGTTTTTCTTTTCATATTTATGCTCATCACAAGTTTGTGATAGCATTCGTCTCGTTTTGTGTACGCTATTGCCTTTTTTAGTTTTCAGGTCAAAAGTTTCGGAACAATTGGCTTTTTGTGTGTTAAAAGGATGGAAGGATGTGTTCGGGTGTGAATACGTGAATGTTTGATTTGGCTGGGATTGTCGAAGGTTTATAAAGGATGGTATTTATAAGGTTTTAAACATTTGTAGGTAGGATATTATTTACTGACATTTTGTGAATTCGTCACTGATTTAGATTAGGGTTAAATTCAAGGACCTAAAGGAGCTAGGACTAAGGAATCAGACCAGCAAAGGGTTAAGGAAGGAACGTGGGTAGGTTTTAGTCAGTAAAAGTCTGACACTCTGCCCAGACCGCAGGAAGTTAATTGATGATTTCCCATTTGAAAAAAAAAGGATGGGAATCAATGCGTTAACTATCCTACTTATCTATACTAATATTATAAAGCTGAAGAGTTTGTTTGTTTGTTTGTTTGAACGCGCTAATCTCAGGAAGGTTCGAATTGAAAAATTCTACTGGTTCGAATTGAAAAATTCTTTTAGTGTTGGATAGTCCATTTCTTGAGGAATGCTATAGGCTATATAACATCACGCTACGACCAACAGGTGCTGAGCAGCGTGGGTGAAACCGCGAGGAACAGCTAGTAATATAATAAATGCGAATGTTTGTGAGGATGAATACTATATATGGACATTTATTACTCTTTCACGTCAGCGTCGTACTTCTACTTACTATAAATAAGTTAAATCAATACCAAATTCTGTCTCCACCCAACAATAGGCGAATCACAAGGACTTCATTTGTTCAATAACTTCATAAGTATTCGTTTTCATTTCCAGTTCTGTATATGGAAATACAAATGTTATCTAAATTGCGTTTCAAGAAGCAGTTCGGGAGCGCCCATTTGGCAACAGACGGGTGCGATGCTAATAATGGATGTGGCCAAATGGAACTACACCAATCTTTTGGCTACTTTCACTACAAGATACAATTTACAGAGGAGCTCGTGGCTAAATAAAAGTAGCCGCTCGGGTCGATCTTTAGGTTAAGTCGCGCTTGCCTAGGTTGGTCTGTGGATGGGTGACCACCCGTTACTTACCGAGTTTCCTCCGTGCCTCGGAAAGCACGTTAAGCCGTTGGTCCCGGCTGTCATTTGTAGATCTTTGACAGTCGTTACAGGTAGTCAGTGTCCCGAAAGTCTGACAACCAGTCTTACCTAGGGATATCGTATTACCCAGTACTAACTGGGTTGTGGAGGTCAGATAGGCAGTCGCTCCATGTAAAATACTGATATTCAGCTGTATCCGGTTAGACGGTGAGATATTTGAATAAAAAAACAACGTGTTGCTAGTACAGTAGTTTAATGTGGACTGCCCGTCCTTCACACGTCTACAAGGTTACGGCGCTGTCGTAAGCGGGCGCACACAGATTATGCACACATACATTACACCCCCACCCTTAATTCTAACATGCGTTTATTATATACTTAAGAATAACTTTCTTACCTAAATTTATGATCATATACTTAATCATTATACATAAACACTGACTTAGATAACTATGAACAATTTACCTAACTACAAACAAAAAATACAATATCCTTATCATAACTTATAATTAGTTGGCTTATTAATTCTACATCTCCGGAGGGGACGAGACTGGGTCGGCTCAGGGGAACGTAAGGAGGTTTGTGTTTCCGGTTCGACACAATCGTCAACATGCTGTTGTTCCCTGAACTCCTGCTGAGTCTTTGCTGCCGCTGAGTCACCGAAGGCCGGATCGCTCGGACCGGGCGTTTCCTGGTCCATCACGACCTCCCCCGTCTCTGACTTCTCTCTAACCGGGCTGGAAGGACAGATTAATGAACTCCGCATTCGTTGCTTTAGCTGATCAACATGTTTATGAGTTTCCCTACCTAACGAATCCACTACTTTATAATCCGTGGTCCCTAACTTTTCTGTTATCTTTCCTGATACCCATTTATCTTGCCCCGTATACTGACGCAACCAGACTTCTTCCCCCGTACGCAATTGACGTGCCCCAGTAGCGCCATACTGCTGTTGCCGCGACTGAGCATCTCTAACTTTATTGTCCCTATTGGGTCTCAGCGCGTCGAATCTTGTGCGCAACCTACGGCCGAACATGAGAAACGCCGGTGTTTCACCGGTTGTACAATGTTCCGTGTTCCTATAATATAGTAGAAATTTATTTATAAATAACGGTATGTT
Organism: Ochropleura leucogaster; assembly: GCA_958449745.1. Classification (NCBI taxonomy): domain Eukaryota; kingdom Metazoa; phylum Arthropoda; class Insecta; order Lepidoptera; family Noctuidae; genus Ochropleura; species Ochropleura leucogaster. The sequence goes on along the minus strand of OY288222.1, from coordinate 2,156,956 downwards.
TAAATTTTCCCTAATAGCTTTCTTAATCGCCCTTTTTACCGTATGTACTGCATTTTCCGCTGCCCCGTTTGAAGCAGGGTGATACGGCGCGGAGAATATGTGTTCAATGCTATTGGCATTAAGAAACCGTGAAAACTCATGACTTGTAAATGGTGGTCCGTTGTCCGAGACTATTTGTCTAGGTAAACCAAAACGTGCGCACACGTCACTTAAAACGCTGATTGTGTGGGAAGCCGCTGTACTAGGTACTTGACTAACTTCTAGCCACTTGGTTCTAGCGTCAACCATAACTAAAAACATCCGCCCCGCAATGGGGCCTAAAAAATCAACATGTATACGGGCCCACGGTCTATCTGGCCAGGGCCAAGAGCAGGGCATATGTCGCGGCGGCGCCTCACTTTCCACAGCACAGACACGGCAACACCGGCACGTATTTTCTATTGCTTCGTCCATTCCCGGCCACCAAACATAGCTCCTAGCAAAAGCTTTTGTTTTAACTATGCCCATATGGGCCTCATGTAAACCAATTAGAACCTTATCCCTACAGACTTCCGGCACGACCACCCTATGGCCCCACATCACACAGCCTAATTCCTCATACAGTTCTTTCCTGCGGTTGAAATAAGGTTGGAGCGATTTTATGTCGTTATCCGCCGGCCATTCGTCGCGAAGATATGTTAAAACTCGGCCCAATAACTGGTCTCTGCTTGTCTGTTTTTTAATTTCATTGTAGTCTAACAACATTGCATTTTGTGCGAAATGTAAATACGACTGTTCCGGAATTTTTGTTTGTTTACTCGCAGAAACAGCTGGCAATCGCGATAGGCCGTCCGCCCCGTTCTGCTTGGAAGTAACGTACTCAATATCATACGTATATGCTGACAACTTTATTGCCCATCTTTGTAATCGACTTGCGGCCATGGATGGTATACCTTGCTTAGGTCCAAAAATCGTAACCAACGGTTTGTGATCCGTGCGTAGTGTAAAACGCCGACCGTATAGATACTGGTGTAATTTTTCTAAGCAAAATACAATCGCTAATGCCTCGCGTTCAATTTGTGAATAATGTTTCTCCGCTGCGCTAAGTGCGCGCGATACATACACTACCGGCCGCTCGCGCACGCCAACCGAGCCGCTGCTGCTATCCTGCTCGCACGCCTGACTCAACACGCCGCCTATGCCTCTCGCGCTCGCATCACATGTTAAGAACAACGGTTTGTTTGGATCATAATGAGCGAGGACGTCTGCGCTAATTAAAACGTTTTTAATTTTCTTAAAAGCTGACTCACATTCTATGTCCCATCTCCAAGTCACTCCTTTCCCTAATAATCTATACAGCGGCGCGAGCATAGTGCTCAAGTTGTTGACGAATTTCGCATAATAATTTATTGTTCCTAGGAAAGCCCGTAAATCAGTGATATTTTCAGGTCGAGGAATGTTTAAGATACCTTCTACCTTTTCCGGGTCCACTTTAATTCCCTCGTTGGAAACAATAAAACCTAAGTACTTCACCTCATTAGTCATAAACACACACTTATTCTGTTTTAGTTTCATTCCGTTATTATGTAAACGCTTTAAAACTTTGTCCAGTATAACTAAATGTTCCCTAACATTGGGTGATCCAATAATAATATCGTCGAGAAATACTTCTACGTTTGGAATATCGTTGAGTAGGTTCGCCATAATTCTTTGGAAAATACCTGGACTCGAGGATAGGCCATAAACTAATCTTTTATACTTAAAAAGTCCCTTGTGGGTATTAATAACTGTACAATTCTCGGGGTCATCCAATTCTACTTGGTTATATGCTTGTGTTAAATCAATTTTCGTAAATATCTTCGAACCGTTTAATTTAACTAACAAGTCATTAATGCGGGGTAATGGATATTTGTCTACCAATAACACGGGATTTAATGTTATTTTGTAATCAGCACAGATACGGAGTCCACCATCAGCCTTACGTACCGGTACGAGTGGGGTAGCCCAATCCGCGCTCTCCACGGGCTCGATGACACCAGCGCGCAACATACCTTCCAACTCTGCCTCAACGCGCTCGCGCAGCGCGTACGGCACAGGCCGTGCACGGCAAAATACCGGCACCGCTCCCTCGCGTACTCGTAACCGAGCCTTTCCTCCCGTGAACCGGCCCAGTCCATCCGTAAACAGGTCCTTATATCTGTGAAGTAATAAGGTTAATTCTTTATTACTTGAGTTATTACAATTAGCTCGGTCTGCGTTCATGGTCAACATACTTTGATACATCGGTATTTTAATACCTAATTCTGTAAGCCATTGTCTGCCTAACAATGACGTGGTACCCCCATCTATCACAAATAACTCCATTTGTTTAGAATTATTTTTATAAGTCACTAGTGGCATGATTACCCCCATTGGTTTTATTATAGTACCATCGTAGAATCTAAATACCAAATTCGAATTTTCTAAAGGTCTATGTTTAAACAATTTATAATACATTTCTCCACTGATGCATGACACCAACGACCCCGTATCAATTTCCATACCTAACTTGATTCCATCGACACACATGGTTAGGCTCACCGGTTTGTAACTATTTAAGCTAAGCTGATGGAAGTCTTCTACCGCCTCCCAGTCTCCATCGTCTGACGCCGGCGGTTCATCGTCCCCCGACTGGTCCGCAGGGGACCTGGCTGCTCCGCTCGTCGCTCGCACCTGCGCCGCCATGTTGTTGGTGTCGTATCGATCTTGGGGTTGTCGGCCACCTGTCCGCATCGGACATACCCGACGTAGATGGCCCTTCTGCCTACATCTACCGCAGATAAAACGATTGTATCTACATCCTTCACTCTGATGGCCAGAAGCCCCACAAGCAGTACAACTGGTTCTCAATTCGTCGGCGTTGCCCTTCCGCGTGCCTGTCCATGTTCCGCCTCTGCCACCACGGCCTCGCCGGCCGCGGCTGCCCCGCATCGACGTGGCCACCACGTGCAACGCTCCGGCCGTGGCATCACCGCCCCCGCCCGGCTCGGTATTGCTCCCGACTGCGTGTTCCACTGCCGCTGCATCTCTTTCCGCCGCTTCCATGGTACATGCAATTTTTACGGCATTTGAATATTGCAGATTTTCTTCCGTAAACAGTCGCTGCCTGATTGCTTCGCTTCTCAGTCCACATACTAGCTGATCACGTAAATTCTCTTCTAACACAACTTTAAAATCGCAAAATTTTGACATTTTCTTTAGTTCGGATATGTATAGTAAAATGGATTCACCCGCATTTTGCCTTCTCTGACGGAAACGGTACCTTTCGGCCATAAACGACGGTTTTGGTTGCAAGTGATCCGCCATGATTTTCACCACCATTGTATACGTTTTTGCACTCGGTTTATCCGGACTTGTTAAATTACTTAACAGTTCATAAGCTTCGTCACCCATCGTCGCAATCAACGTAGGTAACCAAAGTTCCTCCTTAACGCTGTTCACTTTAAAAAACATCTCCATGCGTTCCACGTACATTGTCCAGTTTCCCGATCTCACATTATACTCCGATAACTTCCCGATCGACATTTTTAAAATAAGTTTATCCTCGTCGCCACTGAGATATTTGAATAAAAAAACAACGTGTTGCTAGTACAGTAGTTTAATGTGGACTGCCCGTCCTTCACACGTCTACAAGGTTACGGCGCTGTCGTAAGCGGGCGCACACAGATTATGCACACATACATTACAGACGGGAAGCCGACCCCAACGTAGTTGGGAAAAGGCTAGGCAGATGATGACTACAAGATACAATTTGTGAGTTATTGTTAACTTTTTATCTCATTTTGCGTTTTGTTAAGTAAGCAATGAAATCAAAATCGCGGGCACTATAAAAAACTTCGAGAAAATGTTCACCATTCGGGTTGGTTGTTTTCTATAAAGAAGAACTGGCAAGAAACTTCATGGTTACTCTTTTAAAATCATTTGGTTTTACAATGTTGTTGTTACAGCGTTAGTACTTAAGTATGAGAGGACAGAGTAGGCCCGACAATAAATCATTGCTTACTTTACTAAACGGAAAATAAAATATTAACTTAACATGCGTTTAAAGAATCTACAAGGTCAACAATATCCACTCATTCACAACGAATTGGTAAAAAAGAATCTACATATACAAGAATAAGAAAAAATATTGGTAAGAAAAATAACTATATGAGACAAGTCACACAGATGTTGCCATCGGTACTGTAACTATTTAGAACAAGGGATATATTATATCGCCGCAGGAGACGCCTCGGACGTCAGGCGCCAAGAGACGATTCCCGGCCACCGTAGATGCGGGCCTCTGGACGGTGAGCAATGGGTAGCTCACCGTTCGTGAGCTTGTGTTTAAAAGTGTCAGACTGTTACTGACTAAAACAAATCCATGTTCCTTTTTTGCGTTTTGTATTCCGGAGCCGCGGTATTTCTTTCAAACAACCCGCAACCCCGACAGGCAGAGGCCCTGGTAGGCCCCTTTTGCTATAGTAGGTATAGGTTGTATAGGCCTGCTATGGCAGGCCTATACAACCTACTGGTAGGCCCCTCAGCTATTATCGCGCCTCCGCTGTCATTTCATACTTAAGTAGGTACTAACATTTGTAAAAATTAATAATTTGAAAAGAGTAACCATGGAGTTTCTTTCCGGTTTTTTTCCATAGGAAACGACTAATCTGAACCGGGCACCCTTTCTCGACGTTTTATAAGTGTCCTATGTGAAAAATTAAATCCTTTTAATTTTGATTCGTTTGTTAATATTGAAAATTATTAGGTACTACACCCAAGTGTTCTTTTTTAGTTTATTTATAAGTTACTTCCCTTAGATATAGTTTTTTTTTATGTCGCTCTTTGATATCAATTCCTTGGAACTAAAAAAGAAATAAAATCACATAGAAAATAAACAATAAACGTAACACTTGAAACATTTTTAGGATTCCGTACCACAAAATAAAAAAACGGCACGAAAGGATCATTTCGTTGACCGTCTGTCTGTCAAGACCCATTATAGCAAGAAAGAGTGAAGATATCAATTTGAAATTAAAACCATATACTTAAGTCCATAGTTCTTTGGAACTGTGAAAAGGTCAATCATTAAGTCTACGCAGTCAAAAGATATGGCCGTTTATGTCGCAAGTTTGTACGGTGCGCGGATACGACTCACACTTGGCCAGTTTTATTTTTAAACGTAGCTGACAGCAACCTACGCCATGCCCACTCTATAAAGCTCTATATCCCGTGTCATTGTCTATGTTTATTTTTACTTTTTCTACTAATATTATAAATAAATCCTTACTAATAATATTATAAAAGCGAAAGTGAGTTTGTTTGTTTGTTACCTCTTTACGCTTTCATGGCTAAATCAATTTTGATGAATTTTGGTACAGAGATAGTTGGGAACCAGGAGACGAACATAGGGATGTGAGGGAGAACGAGGGAAGAAAGGGGAAAACTTAGCGTTGCTATTACATATCGATAAGGCGCAAGGGCAACAACTACAAGTAGCAGGTACCTGCAAATCTGGAAAGGGGAACTGTGTTACCCCGAATTTAACGCGAGCGAAGCCGCGGGCAAAAGGTAGTTTAAGTATGAAAGGTGTAAACGGGCCCGGAGACTAGAATCTTATACCAAGAGGCAGGACCTTCACGGAGATGTCAACTAGCCATTCTATACATAAATTTAAGTAACTCATCATTTGCCTAGCCTTTTCCCATGTTGGATTCGGCTTCCAGTCTTACCGGATGCAGTTGAATACTAGTAGTTTACATGGAGCGACTGCCTAACCGACCTCCACAATCCAGTAGGTACCGGGTCATACGATACCTCTATTGAATGAATTTCAGGACACTGACTTGCTGTAACGACTGTCAAAGATCTATAAATGACAGGTGGAACCACCCGGCTGAGCGTGCTTTCCGAGGCAAGAAGGAAACTGGGTTTGTAACGGGAGGTCCCCACAAACCAACCGAGCAGCTGCTATTATTTAGACACGAGCTCCTCTCAACATAACTTTCAAATAACTTTATGCCTAAAATATGCTGGGAATTGACCTTTTTTGGGGTAAAAAAAAATCATTTTAGGTACAGTAAGACTAACTTAAACTTAAAACTCATTTAAAATAAGACGTTCTCATACAAAAATAAAGTTACAACTTGGAGCTCCAATAATTCCATGACCGATGAATTAAAAAAAATTATTTTGGAACTAGCTTTTGCCCGCGACTTCGTACGCGTGGATTTATAGTTCCCGTTCCTGGGGGATTTCTGGGATGAAAACTATCCTATGTCCTTTCTCGGGTCCCAGACTATATCTGTACCAAATTTCATTAAAATCGGTTCAGTGATTTAGGCGTGAAGAAGAGACAGACAGACAGACAGAGTTACTTTCGCATTTATAATATTTAGTTTAAATGAATTGAAATTAAAGACATGTATTATTAATTGATGAATATGCTAGTGACATGTATTGATTTAAATAGTAATTAAATACTTTTTCTGATATCTAATAGTTGCAAAAATTTTAAAAGTTTATTCTTCCTTAATTGTGTGGTTTAAACTCTGTACTTTTGCATGCCTTGTTATTGGTAAAATATGGCTGTTTCTGTATTTATTGAAACACCTTTACTTGCGAAATAAAAATTTTATCTAAAAGATTTTCAGGGATGCTCCGCGCTGTCAGCAAAAGAAAAGGGCATCTTTCGTCCTTTCTCGTACAGAAAAATACATTGTCAGGTATGCTTAACAAGGTATATTAGGCTATCTCTCGCGTCCGGCCCCGATTTTGTACATCGTCCGGAGCGAGAGGGAATGGGAAGCGGTCACCTCTTGCCAAGCAGTCATGCTAGCGAAGCAGGTGGCCAGGCGGTTGAGGTAGAGAACCTCAAACCAACCCAGCCGCCGCGAGACGACTCCCGGGCACCGTAGATGCGGGCTTGTGGATGGTGACCAATGGGTAGCTCACCGTTCGTCCGTCGATTGACGACAAGCCGTGTCGACCGCGCCTTAGTGTTCCACGCGCGCCTCAAAGTGATATCAGCACAGCAGAGGGGCCTGCCAGGACCACCGCCTGCCGGGGTTGCGGGTTGTTTGAAAGAGATACCACGGCCCCGGAACATAAAGGGCAATAGAAAGAACATGGGCGGGTTTTAGTCAGTATAAGTCTGACACCCGCCCCGCTCCGCCCAGTGCGGGGAAGCTATTTGATGATTTCCCATCCGAGATATATAAGACACTAGCTGTGCCCAGCGGTTTCACCCGCTGCTCACTTAGGGGTATGAAAAATAGATGTTGGCCGATTCTCAGACCTACCCGATATGTACCTACATGAAATTTCGTTTAAATCGGTCCAGCTGTTTCGGAGGAGTGTGGGAACGAAAACTGTGACACGAGAATTTTATATATTAGACTAGCTGTGCCCAGCGGTTTCACCCGCTGCTCACTTAGGGGTGTGAAAAATAGATGTTGGCCGATTCTCAGACCTACCCGATATGTACCTACATGAAATTTCGTTTAAATCGGTCCAGCTGTTTCGGAGGAGTGTGGGAACGAAAACTGTGACACGAGAATTTTATATATTAGACTAGCTGTGCCCAGCGGTTTCACCCGCTGCTCACTTAGGGGTATGAAAAATAGATGTTGGCCGATTCTCAGACCTACCCGATATGTACACAAAATTTCGTTTAAATCGGTCCAGCCGTTTCGGAGGAGTATGGGAACGAAAACTGTGACACGAGAATTTTATATATTAGACTAGCTGTGCCCAGCGGTTTCACCTGCTGCTCACTTAGGAGTATGAAAAATAGATGCTGGCCGATTTTCAGACCTACCCGATATGTACACAAAATTTCGTTTAAATCGGTCCAGCCGTTTCGGAGGAGTATGGGAACGAAAACTGTGACACGAGAATTTTATATATTAGATAGATTTACCTATACCGTGTGCGCTTTTCGCCTTCAGAGCATTAATAGGGCCTTTTTTGGTAATAGATAATTATTAACTACTAGCTTTTGCCTGTGTGTTGTTCCTTCTTTTGCCCTTTATGTTCCGGGGCCGTGGTATTTCTTTCGAACAACCCAAAACCCCGGTAGATAAGTTAATACCTAGTAGCACAGTCAGCAACACATATAAGTAACCAGGCTCGTCAGAAATACTTGATTTTTCTTAAAAACCGATCGTCATCCTCAGCTCAAACTGAATTTATTTAATAAACAGTTGGTTTTCTATCAAATAAGTACCTAAATTTAACTTCATCCGAAAACATTTATGGATTTCTAAGAAAATTTCAACTGTATCTGACGAGTCAGGTTATTTATCTCTTTCGCTGAATGTACTTGATCCGACTTAACCTCCATTATTAGAGTACACAGAAACTCTCAGAAATTCAGTGTTGGGTTTATCAACAAATCTATTGTAACAAATAGCAGCGGTTTATAAATTTCTAGAAACACCTCTTATGGCTTGAAATCGTTTATGCATAACTCTGCAAGATTATGATATTATTAGCTTTTGCCCGCGGCTTCGCTCGCGTTAAATTCGGGGTAACACAGTTCTCCTTACGCCTTATTGATTTTTAATAGCAACGCTAGGTTTTCCCTTTTCTTCCCTCTTTCTCCCTCACAGCCCACTTTTTTAAAAAAAATATTAGCCTATGTCCGTCTCTATCTCTATACTAAAATTCATCGAATTTGGTTTAGCCAATAAAGCGTGAAGAGGTAACAAACAAACAAACTCACTTTCGCTTTTATAATATTAGTAAGGATAAGGATTTGAGTACACAAATACGAAATCCAAGGAAAAGCTTGCGGTATTACTCTGTATACAGTATTCAGAATAATTTCGCATGTCTTTTTAGAGTTACCTGAAGGCGCTGTACAAAGCAAACACTTCGTAAAACGTTTAGTTTTTCGTCGCAAAGTTAGCCGTATCTGTACATGCCACTAGCCAAAAAAAATACTGTGTACTAGTTCAATACATAAAGTAGAGAGTTAAACAAAATCAGTTTACAAAAGTGGTCTAGTAGTACTACGAAAAAAACTGTTTAAAAAATTTTTCTCGATATTCTCAATTTTTTCAGCGACTACCATCATATTTTTTATATCTATAACAAAGAAAATTGTATAGACTAAAGAGATACCTAAAAATTTACAAACACGGAGCTGTATTTTTATATTCAATAACAACTGCAAAATTACCTACATTTTGGCGGACATGATATTCAAATAAAATCAAACACCGAAATATTTTCGACCTTGTTTCTATTCTTTCGATGGAATACTGTCGTGTACTTGTTTGTTACTCTTTTATGTCAAAACAGCTGAATGAATCTTATGAAATTTGGCGCAGAGGTAGATTATGCTCTGGAATAACACATATGATACTTTTTTTCGATATCACGCAGGTAAAGCCGCGGGCGCCACCTAGTAAATGATAAATATTATAGTATTTTACTTGAATCGAATATGACCTCTACAAACCTTTTCATACAGCTTAATATCCCGTGGCAAGATTGGTTGTCAGACATTGTGTTTTCTAACTACAGTGTGTTTCTAAAGAATGAAACGAAAAAAAAAATCATGTTCACTCGCGAAACGAAAAGGTCATGCAATTTTCAAACATCTATTAACATTTACTAGCACTTGTCACCGTTCCGAACTGTTATTTGTATTCATAACATTCGTTTTTACGAAGAATTCTCATGGAGTGTAAAAGAAATATTGTCATAGTACTAACCTTTTCATTCTTAGCCACTTTTATTTCTAACCAGCGTCGGACCCGAGTTGTTTTTATGATAAACTAGTTTTTGCCCACGACTTTGCTCGCCTTAAATTCGGGGTAACACAGTTTCCCTTTCCTGATTTGCAGGTAGGTACCTGCTACCTGTAGTTTTTGCCCTTGCGCCTTATTGATTGTTATAGCAAAGCTAAGTTTTCCATTTTCTTCCCTCTTTCTCTCTCATACCCCACTTTAAAAAAAGGCCTATTTGTCTATGTCCGTCTCCTGGTCCCAACTATCTCTGTACCAAAATTCATCAACATCGGTGTAGCCATTAAGGCGTGAAGACGTCACAAACAAACCAACTTACTTTCGGAGTGTTATAGAAACATTGACAAAATATTAACCTTTTCATTCCCAGCCATTTTCATTTCTAACCAGCGTCGGACACTAGTTGCCCGGCAGTTTGGGCCTATTTGACGCAGCCGTGAGACACAAAAATTATCTCCCATTTGTCTTTAGTTTTTTTTTTATGCTAAATGTTTTTATTTATTCGTTCTACAATTTATTTATTGTTTTAATATTGTTTATTTTATTTTAAAAAAAAAAAAACGTTGCCCCACACTAGGAATTTCTCCTGTATCGTGGTTGTGTTGACAAACATTTAAACTCTAACACAAACAGCCAGACCCGAAACAACCATCTGCATACAAATATTTGTTCCGTGCGGGAATCAAACCGGCGACATGCAGCGCAGCAGTCGATAGCTCAGCCATCGAGCCGGCAATTTTATTATATCTGACCGTGGCTTTAATTGCTTGGGCCCTTTCAGAATATCAGCAGAATATCAGAATATCGCTTTGACATAGCTGCCAAGTGGCCTTGGGACTAATTTAAATAATTGTTTTTTATTTAAAAGTTGTTATTTTTTTTTAATTTAATCTGTTTTATTGGCTTGTGTCATGTGCTGGTCTAATAATTAAATTTTCTTCTTCTGTATTTTTTAAAGGGTGTCAAGTAGATAAGCAAATAATTTCCTCGACTGTACACACACAAAGCAGTACACAGAAGGAAACATTTGTACTACTAAGTACTGTCAAGAATTCGCAATAAGAGTGTGTTTTCACTAAACTACGTAATACTACGTAATTCCTACGCTAACGTGAAATACATGCAAAGTGCTTGTTCAGACGCATATACGTACATGGTTACGTATATATTTGATATGTAGGTGTTGTTTTTAGGACTACCAGTGGTGTGTCTCTTTCTGTAGAAGCAGATATATGTGGAAGGTAGGTGGAACTAGCTTTTGCCCGCGGCTTCGCTCGCGTTTAATTCGAGGTAACACAGTTCCCCTTTTGATGATTTGCAGGAACCTGCTACCTGTAGTTTTTGCCCTTGCGCCTTATTTATTGTAATAGCAATGCTAAGTTTTCCCTTTTCTTTCCTCTTTTTAACTCATTATTCACATTAAAAAAAAGTTAGCCTATGTCCGTCTCCAGGGTCCTAACTATCTCTGTACCAAAATTCATCAAACTCATCAAATTCATCAAACACCAGTTCGTTGTTTCGGGTCTGGGTGTTTGTGTATGTGAGTTTAAATGTTTGTAAACGCATCCACGATACGGGAGAAATTCTTAGTGTGTTTTCCCCACACTAAGAATTTCGTTTATTAAAAAAAAAAGATGCCACTGCCCAAGAACATAAATGGCAAAAGAAGGAATATTGATGGGTTTTAATCACTAAAAGTCTGACTTTTCCTCCGCTCTTCCCCGATCGGGGGAAATTATTTGATGATTTCCCATACGTGAAATTAAAAAGTGTGGGAGTCAGACAGAGCTATACATGATAATATCTAGCTCCATCACACCTTATGGTGGTCCACTTAAAATCAATATCGGTTGATATTTGGAACAACAAACATAATTATGTGTCATTAACACACACGTAGGTAAATATTATAGGATGGTATTTAAAAGTACTTCAATTTATTCCCATTTCGTTTACCTAATTTTGCCTGTGTTGCACCAAATATACTGAATGTGCACCAAAATATGTTAATTAAAATATGTCATAACGAGCATCAGGAAAAAGACAGCACTACAATAAAAAAGTGTTATATCTTTATCCATTTTCTATTAATGCAAGTCGTTACTGGGGGTCGCAGTTTTAACCTAACCTAACCTACGCATTTTTTTTGCATTCAGGAAAGAATATTTGGTGCACGATCAGTATTTTTGGTGAACACAATTTTTTTCCCAATATTATAATGACTTTAAATACTAGGTTTTGTTCCAACGTTTTGACCATGAGAAGTATGACAAAGCAAGAAAGGAGATGTCTGATTGGACGAGCAACAAATGAGTACAGAAGACATGCAGCACAAAAAAAAATTGAATAAAGATGAGTTTGTCGAAAAATCTAATCAAAAATCATTTATTCAAATCAGGAATACTCAACCATGTTTCTTCTTTTCTCCTTCAAGTTCCGGGGTATCTCTATCAAACAACCTGCAACCCAGGCAGTGGCCCTAGTAGGCCATTCTAGTTGGAGGCTATCATACGCTGTTTCCCGGTCACAACGTATAAAACCACTGAAGTACTATAAAATCAGTCATTCTCAAACTTTTTTTTTACGGGCCTCTTGGTCTAGTGGTTAGTGGCCCTGACTGCTGAGCCGGAGGTCGTGGGTTCGATTTCCGCCCAGGACAAACTTTGTGTGATGAGCATGATTGTTTGTTCTGTGTCTGGGTGTGATTTATCTATAATATGTATGTCTTTATAAATTATATACGTATGTATATCAGTTGTCTGGTTACCATAACACAACTCTGCTTAGCTTGGGATTGCCGTGTGTGAGTTGTCCCAAATTATTTTTTTTTTTTTTTGGGGTGGGAAATCCTCAAATAACTTCCTCCGCTCTGGGCGGAGCGGGGGAGAGTGTCAGACTTGTACTGACTTAAAGCCACGTTCCTTCTATTGCTCTTTACGTTCCGGGGCCGCGGTATCTCTATCGAATAACCCGCAACCCCAGAAGCGCATGCCAGGCTGTCAATCAGAACTTTGTAAACGTCAACGTAACAAGAGACAGTCCCTCAAAACGCCCCTTGACACTTTCTAGTATCTTATTTGGGAAGAAGAAGAAGAATTGGTGAAACAAACTCCCCAGCAACTCATCTGTCTGTCATGTTAGAAGAACCAGATTTTAAACAATTTTATTGTTGTATGTTTACAAGGTAAAATTAAGTTGTTGACACATGTCAGCTAGCAAACACCAATATTAAAAAAAAAAAAACAAGTTTATGCCAAATTCTTACTTCCTTACTAATCTTATAACAGCGAAAGTGAGTTTGTTTGATTGTTACGTCTTCACGCCTAAATGACCTAAACGATTTTGATGAATTTTGGTACAGACATAGTTGGGACACAGGAGACGGACTTAGGTTAAAAAAGTGAGAAAAGGGGGAGAAAGAGGGAAAAAAATTGGAGAGAAGGGTTAAAGTTAGTGTTAGCCCAAAATAACTATGCCACGCGGACAAAGTCGCGGGTGGAAGTTAGACATAAATAAAGCCTCCAGGCAAAAGGGCGTGCCCGCTTACACGTGCAATGTTTTATTATACATTATGGCAGTATGTTTAAAAGTCACAAATGTTAAACTAGGACCACAGTCCAAAACAAGGAAGCTTAAAATAAAAAGGAATTACTAATAATTCAATCATCCACACACTTCAAACTTTCAATGACCCTAATTTTTAGGGTTCAGTTACTCAAAAGGAAAAAACGGAACCCTTAATTGTTGTCCGCCTGTCTTTCTATCAAGACACTTTATCTCGGGCACCCACCTACTTTTTAGACCCTTGCAGCTATAAAAAGCTTACCATCTAAGTCTACGCAGTTAAAAGATCAGAAGGGCTACTATGACATCTTATAGCAATTCTTATTCGACTGAGGGAACCAATAATATTTGTTTAAGTAGAAATAATATAAATATGAAATATATTTGACAAAATTAATAATATTGAAATATTTTTGACAAAGCTTTTCGATTAAAATTGACAATCGGTATAGAGCTGATAGTTCTGAATGTGCTGTGCATATTTAAAGTGATAAATGCAAGCGAAAATAGACCACAATTTCTATGAAAGAAGTCGAAAAATCGATTGATAGGTGCTTTACATGCAATTCTATTTGGAATAGGATAAACTCGGGATAAATGTCACACTTTTAGACTTTTTTTTTATCGTACTACAATTTTTTTATATTTTATTTGTAAAACTGGCTAGCACTTTGGTTCTTCTAAAAAATCATGAAAAGTAAAAACGTTGTCTTTGATATTTATAGAGTAATCGCTACTACTTTATAAATATCATAGACAACTTTTTTTTTGCGAACAACTACTTTTTTGGGACATCTATCCCATCTTTGGGATAGGTGCTTTGACCATGTAACGTTTAACCGCTTGTATGTCGGAATTACAGACACAATTAAAAACGCATTGTGTCGCGTAGATCTACGTTCCGGATAAGAGGTTAAGATAGAGGACCCACTACAAGATCTACGTTCCGGCATACAAGAGGTTAAAATAGAGGACCCACTGTAAGCACTCCTACATCCTCACAAAACTGTGATCGCACCTAGCCCTCTCATGCAATCTAACAGATCCAAAAAAAATCACTTAGAAGTAGTTGGAAAATCTCAACCTTCTAATATTATAAATGCGAATGTTTGTGAGGATGTATGGATGTAAGGATGTTTGTTTCCTTTTTGTGACCTTGATGCAATTTGGCACAGAGGTAGATTACAGTCTGAAATCTATACTAATATTATAAAGCTGAAGAGTTTGTTTGTTTGTTTGAACGCGCTAATCTCAGGGACTACTGGTTGGAATTGGATAATTCTTTTATAGCCTTCCTCAAGAAATGGACTATCCATAGTCCATTTCTTGAGGAAGGCTATAGGCTATATAACATCACGCTACGAACTACAGGTGCTGAGCAGCGGGTGAGCGGCTGAGCGTGGGTGAAACCGCGTGGAACAGCTAGTAACACATATATTTTTCAATATCACTCGGGTGAAGCTGCGGGCGCCAGCTAGTCGATAGATAAATGAAATACCAAGCAATTCAAGCTATGAATCAAGTAAATACAATCGGGGCATCTATCCTCCGGGGGCATTTATCCCGACTTTACCGTCAGTTTAAAATTAAGTATGCAATGATAGCAAACGCTTTTACTGAGAATAAGGTCTTGGGTTCAATTGCCAGGTCACACAAAATTATATTAGGTCTTCCTAGCCGGAGTTTCTCAGTAACAACCTGGAGTTACAACTTATGTATTGTACAGGGCGAGTCCATTGCTATTAATGGGCTTGCCCTGTTTTATATGAGACTAGTAATAAAATAACTAGTCCGCCATCTTGAATTAATAATGACGTCACTGTTCTTTCCTAAACTAAACATGTATGTATTAATAAGATATTTTTACAAATAAAACTAATAGGAACGGGTTTAATAAATATGTTTATACTACATTAAATCCATGCGAAGACTAAGTCACAGCCGATTTTTTTTTTTTTTAATAATAAACGTTGCCCCACACTAGGATTTTCTCCTGTATCGTGGGTGCGTTTACAAACATAAAAATTCACATACACAATCAGCCAGACCAGAAACAACTATCTGCAGGTCATAAAAATATTTGTTCCGTGCGGGAATTGAACCCGCGACACGCAGCGCAGCTGTTAATCGCTCAGCCCCGGCGCCAACCGTGTCGTCATAACACAGCTTTACTCTTAATAATACCAGCTTATAACTGACCCACTGCTGGGCAAACGCCTCTTCTCATACACAGACGGCACGAGCATTGATCACCACCCTTGCTCAAGACGGGTTGGGGATTTCAGACCTATATCCTTCCTTACTATATCCTTAGTACTATTATAAAAGCCAAAGTGAGTTTGTTTGTTACCTCTTCACGCTTTAATGGCTAAACCGATTTTGATGAATTTTGGTACAAAGATAGTTGGGAACCAGGACACGGACATAGGCTATTTTTATTGAAAAAAAAGTGGGATGTGAGGGAGACAGAGGGAAGAAAAGGGAAAACTTTGATGAATTTTGGTACAGAGATAGTTGGGACCCTGGAGACGAAAATAGTGAGATTTGAGGGAGAAAAAGGGAAGAAAAGGGAAAACTTAGCTTTGCTATTACAATAAATCAAGCGCCCCTTGCGCTTGATTTATTGTAATAAAAACTAAAGGTAGCAGGTACCTGCAAATCAGGAAAGGGGAATTGTGTTACCCCGAATTTAACGCGAGCAAAGCCGCGGGCAAAAGCAAGTCAGTTATAAGTCCAGGTTTCCTCACGATGTTTTCCTTCCCCGATGTCTTAGTAGTCTTTGAAAATGGAAAAAGTCACATTGGTACTTGCCCAGATTTGAACCCACAATGAGAGACGAGGCGCTTACCCTCTGGGGCATCACGACATAGGTACTCTTAAACGAAACGAATTTCTTTACTCACAATAAAAAAAAACACCCTTACATCAATGTTTTATTCGTTTCAACAAACAATTGATTTCACCCATTCTCCTCGAAGAAAAAATACAAAGTGTATTAGACGATTGTTCTGAGTCGAGAGCCAATCAGATGCGGGCTCCTAGAGTACTTGAAAACAAAAGAGATCAAGTGTTCGCCGATCCTAATTGCGGAATACACTCCCTGAAGCATTCTTTATGGCATTTCAACTTTTACTGTTTAGGAATTTCTCAGAGTAACTACGGCAGTCTGGATTTTTGCCGGTTGATGTTATTATGCTCGTCCCCTTTTACATTATTGGTGGGTGTTTGATAAAATTCTTGATGTAATATCGTGTTTTTGAGAATTATTAACTTAGTCTATACATCAAACTTATTTTTATTTAGATAAGTACATCTATTTACAAACTACAAGTAGACAAAAACTATGTAAAAATCCTTACTAATATTATAAAAGCGAAAGTGAGTTTGTTTGTTTGTTTCGTCATATTTCTTAAAAAAAACACTGATAGCCAAAAGTTCCGTTCACTAATAAACGACTTGATGTATTTGATTCTGTCAATTATTTTACCCCAAATTTAATCAATTAGATCATCTTCACTAGCCAACAGCAGTCTCCTTCACGTAGACATATCAACAGAAACGCTGAACAAGGACCATGGACCAAACAGTATAATGTAGTTGCTATACAAAAAGAGAGAATCCACCAGAAATTGGTGACAAGTTTGGCGCTTTCAGTAGCGTCCGTCAGCTCCTATGAATATGTAAGCAATATGACATGCAGGACACGCTGTCAAATGCCACATCGTGCAGGGTTGCGGGTTGTTCGAAAAAGAAACCGCGGCCCCGAAAAATAAAGGGCAATAGAAGGAACATGGATGAGTTTCCAGTACAAGTCTGACAGTCCAATCCGCTTCGTCCAGAGCGGGGTAAATTATTAAATGACTAGCTTTTGCCCGCGGCTTCGCTCGCTTTAAATTCGGGGTAACACAGTTCCCCTTGCGCCTTACTGGTTTGTAATAGCAACGCTAAGTTTTCCCTTTTCTTCCCTCTTTCGCCCTCACCTCCCCCATTTTTTAAAAAAAAATATTAGCTATCTCTGTACCAAAATTCATCAAAATCGGTTTAGCCATTAAAGCGTGAAGAGGTAACAAACAAACAAACAAACTCACTTTCCCTAATATTAGTAAGGATTAGTAAGGATAGGTCTACATGGGCACTTTTAAACGTCGAGAAAAGGTGCACGGTTTGGGTAAGTCGTGTCTTTTGGAAAAGAACCGGCAAGAAACTTCATGGTTATCATGGTTTATCGCTAATGGAAAGGTATTATTACTGAATGGGTTGATTTTTTCAGAAGCGGACGAAGTTGCCGGAAAAATCTAGTTTTTTTTGTAAATATAAAAGGATATTCCTCCCGAACATTGAAGACTTTTCTAAGAATGAAGCCGCTAGAAGAAGAATCTAATAAATTGTTCATCACCATCTGCTTAGCTTTTTCCCAACTTTGTTGGGGTCGGCTTCCAGTCTAACCGGATGCAGCTAAAAACCAGTATTTTATATGAAGACTGCCTATCTGACCTCCAGAACCCAGTTAGCAACGGTTTTTACGATACCCCTTGGTTGTCAGTCTTTTGGGACACTGACTACCTGTAACGACTGTCAAAGATCTACAAATGACAGCCAGGGCCAACAGCTTAACGTGCTTTCCGATGCATGGAGGAAACTCGATATGTAAGGAGTAGTCACCCATCCACAGAACAACCTAGGCAAGCGCGGCTTAACCTAAAGATCCACCACAGTGACTGCTTTTATTTGTGACTAACTCCTCAAATTAATATATTTGAGGCTAATTATTTGAGGTCTATAGAAGCTAATTAATTACATTACTATTAATTATAACCTACAACTCCATTACATGTCCTTCTTCAATATTTTAAATCATAAGAGAAAAATTGGTACGTAATTAACTGAAAAAAAGAAAAGTTATTCTTCAAAAACAGTCTAAGCACTCAGGAAAATTACATAATTGCTTTAAAATAAGTGGGCTTAAAAGAAATATTGCCAAGAAATAGGTTTCTCTGAAACTCAATTTAATACTTTTACAACTTTACCTTGAAGCGTATTCAAATTAATATATTTATTAAGTAGGTAGTTCAGATTATATTTTAGTACTTTTATTGAATTGATTAGAAGAATTTTATGAAATACGGCTTAATTTTTTCTTTTTAAACTTGGTAGTTTCTGTTTGTATGCTTTT
The DNA here is from genome assembly GCA_958449745.1 of Ochropleura leucogaster. NCBI lineage: Eukaryota > Metazoa > Arthropoda > Insecta > Lepidoptera > Noctuidae > Ochropleura > Ochropleura leucogaster. The sequence continues at coordinate 2,138,467 of OY288222.1, read as the reverse complement.
AAAAAACTGATGACCATAGATTATACACTTTTTTGTTTAAAAAAAATAAGTTGACGAATTCTAAATTCAATTTCGTAATTTAAAATTAACGATAAAGTTTAGCATTCAAAACATCTTGAAACTACTTACACAGAAATTATATTAGGCTGCAAACAACATCCCTTTGCCAAAACTCAAAAGAAACTTAACACTTTCACAGACAAATTCGCAATCACCAAAGTTCACACACGATCGGAAAAACGGGAAAATTCGGGAGCGAAGCGCCCGCCCCTACCGACGACTCGTTGCGCACTGATATAAAATATACCAAACGCTTGCACCTTCATGCTGTACCGTAGTATTACCCGAACGAATTGAAAACCTACGTTCATCGTTCCTCCCCAACTTGAGCGGCGAACTTTTCGTATAGTCGGATTATACACACATAGGTGTGTTTGAAAATGGAACTTTTCCGAGACTCGTTAGGTAGCAGAATAAACACGCTTTGAAATTTTTTTCTAGCTTAGCACACATAGAAATGGAAATTAGATTCTATCATGGTTTCCATAATGTCGGGTATCATTAGAGGCATGTCATTTAACGACACGACCGCAGTTATCGCCGCAAATCAGATGCAATGAGATCATTGTGGAGATACAAGCTTTTTGATGTTATGGGATCGGCAGATATCGTACCCTCGTTAAGTTTCGCTTATGGCCATGTGGTTTTCGACACTGCAGTCATCACATCGAGTTTCATCATGTATTGGTTGTTTTTACATAGAATAACAGTTTTAAATATTTCTTAATAAAAAAGCATAAAAAAAAAAATAGTAGCCCACCAGTATCGGGAACAGGATCCAAGCTACCGGCAGTCAGGGCTTCAGAGAAAGGAACCTCCTAACAATACGAACCGTGTCCAGGAGTACCGCTTTCTGTATCAAGCGATAGACTTTATATATTTATCATTACGTTTTGTAGATATTATGTATTAATGTGTCTGGTCCCGGACTAGCGATATTTTATATACCTATATGTATAACAAACCTTCTAGTACTCAAATTTATTGATTAAAAAAAAACTGAAATTTTTTTTTCACAAAAAAGTTTACAGACCTTTGTTGAGTTGCATATTTTTTGGATTTGAATTTTGTTTTCTAAAGTTACGAAAATGGAAGCTCATCATCTGCCTAGCCTTTTCCCAACTATGTTGGGGTCGGCTTCCAGTCTAACCGGATGCAGCTGAATATCAGTATTTTACATGGAGCGACTGCCTATCTGACTTCCACAACCCAGTTAATACTGGGTAATACGATACACCTTGGTAAGACTGGTTGTCAGACTTTCGGAACACTGACTACCTGTAACGACTGTCAAAGATCTACAAATGACAGCCGGGACCAACGGCTTAACGTGCTTTCCGAGGCACGGAGGAAACTCGGTATGTAACGGGTGGTCACCCATCCACAGACCAACCTAGGCAAGCGCGGCTTAACCTTAAGATCGGCCCGAGCGGCTGCTATTATTTAGCCACGAGCTCTTCCGTACAACAACCCTAAAATCAGCTGAGAGACAGAAAAGACAATGGGCAAATAGTGATTATGAAAATACAGATTCATAATCCAAATACAGGGTCATGTACACAAGACGGCAGGTCAACCGAGAGATCAGGTTAAAATGGTTTGGTATAGGTTGATGTGCCGTTGTGTGTATACGATGAATTCTACTTACCTACTACCAATTTGTAAAAAATAAATTGTAAATTCAGAATTCTTATGGAAACTAACGAATCGTAGTCTAACAAAGATTTAAGAAGAGAACATAGATATAGATATGTGTGTGTGAGAGTGTATGTGTGAGTATCTGTATTTAATTATTTAAATTACATTAAAATTTATAAGTGTACACATGACTAACATTCTCGGAGGAGGAGGACGAGCTCGTGGCTAAATAATAGCAGCCGCTCGGGTCGATCTTCAGGTTAAGCCGCGCTTGCCTAGGTTGGTCTGTAGATGGGTGACCACCCATTACACACCGAGTTTCCTCCGTGCCTCGAAAAGCACGTTAAACTGTTGGTCCCGGCTGTCATTTGTAGATCTTTGACAGTCGTTACAGGTAGTCTGTGTCTCTAAAGTCTGACAACCAGTCTTATCAAGGGACATCGTATTACCCAGTACCAACTGGGTTGTGGAGGTCAGATAGGCAGGCGCTCCATGTAAAATACTGTTATTTATATTATATATTATTGGGAAAAGGCTAGGCAGATGATGACAGATGACTAACATTAACATATTAATGTTAGTAACTTCACAAATCATATGGATTGTCTAGATGCACCTCTACAAAAGAAACAACCCATGCTAAAACCCCATCTAAAATGGTCGCCCGAATGTTGGCGAACCCGTCTTAACGTGTCATGTTTTTGCCGGGAGAACGAGACATTACGACAAAGGCACAAGATGGAAAGAGCTAAATATTAGATTGTCAACGCCACAGTTGTTCTTTAGGTTAATTACCTTTCGTATCGTCTAGAAGTAAATTTATTTTCCGTCTTTTTATTGGAATTAGGTTATCTTTACTAATATTATAAAAGCAAAAGTGAGTTTGTTTGTTTTTATGTTTGTTTGTTACGTTTCAGGTCTGAATGGCTAAAACGATTTTGATGCATTTTCGTACAGAGATAGTTGGGACCCTGGGTCTCCAGGGTACCAACTATCAGGAGTTAGTGCATTTTTTTTAAAGTGAGTAATGAGGGAGAAAGAGAGGAGAAAAGGGAAAACTTAGCTTTACTATTACAATAAATAAGCCGCAAGGACAAGCTGGTACCTACAAATCAGGAAAAGGGATACTGTGTTACCCCGAATTTAATAAAACTGATCGAAAATTTTAATAAAACTGTGTTAAATTTCTAATTATTTAAACAATTTTTATTAAGAAAAAGTATTGAACAAACTTCCTACACTTTTTTTGCGAAAAGTAAAAAACAGCGCCGCTACGGCCATAAAACTAAACAAAATAATGTGTTTAGAGACACATTCCAAATTAGAACCCTTTTTTGACAATTTTATTACATCTTATGAATTTATATTTATACACTTTTACGTGTTTTTTTTTAATCGTTTTTTTTTTTCAAAAGTTTTTATTACAGTCTTTTTGGTTATGGTCTCACACAAATTCTTAACGAAAATTAATTTCCATTGCTACTAAGAGAAATTAGCATATCGTCCTTAAACACTAGAAGACTTATTTGAGACTTATATGGTTTTCTCATGGATGCCACCAAAACTGTACAGATTGGAACCACATAGGAAGCATCAGCTTTCAAATTGAAAAAGAATTAAAAGGATCAGTTCATCCAGTTGAGTGCTCTGAGGTAAAAATCACAGAAAAATACAGTCGCATTGATAAATTCGTCCTTTTTTTAAGTCGGTTAATAGAAGTAAAAGATTCTGGTGAATTGAGAACTACCTCTTTTTTTTAAATCGATTATAAAATAAAGGATGTACCTACTTATAAATTAATATGTTCGTTTATTGTACCCAAAAATTATAAATCGTAATTTAATTATTCATCCAAATCCTACCAAATTTAAACTGTTGTTTAAATCTTATCAGACAGAATGATAAATGTAACTTAACATCAATTCCCATTCATAATGATATTAGTAATCTTACTTTAAACTATCTGTCAGACTTTTATTATCCTGCACATAACTTTAAAACGTCAGTTTAATCTACTAACTCCAAAAACCCCACAGTTTATATAAAATTCCAGCTCAATTTCCATACGTTGACTATGCTAGCGTATCGAATGACAAGCGTTTGACAGACTATATTTTCTTTTAATTCCCCTTTCCGTGAAAAACGTAGTGGCAAAAATTTTGCCGCGGTATCGCGCTCCCGCCATAATGTTTTTGTTTCGAAATTCGAAATGCATATAACTTTTGACATCAATATTCAGTTGTTTATTTGGCCAGTCGTGTTGGTGTTTGTCTATTGGTAGATAGTATAAAGTTTTCAATTGATTTACGAAAGGAGTTTCTGTTGCAAATACAGTCTGTTTGTAGTTATTATCTGTGGCAGAAACCTGTCAGCTGTAAAGAAAGAAAGAAAACATGTTTATTTGAACTAACCACAAGTACACAATATAAAAACCGTGCGAATCAGACTCGCGCACCAAGGGTTCCGTACAAACTAGCGACATAGACAGCCATCAGCATCTTTTAACTGCATAGACTTAGAGGGTTGATGTTTTTCAAGCACAAAAGGACCACAGATTTGGGTATATACAAAAACTTTGTTCCACACTAGGAATTTCTCCTGTATCCTGGGTGCGTTTACAAACATTAAACTTACATACACAAACAGCCAGACCCGAAAGAACTATCTGTACGCCATACAAGTATTTGTTCCGTGCGGGAATCGAATCCGTGAGACGCAGCGCAGCAGTCGATTACTCAGCCACTGCGCCAACCGTGTCGTGTGCCGTCAATGTAGATTTTTGTGACATAAAAGACTAACAAACATCCATACATCCAGCCATCCTCACAAACATTCGCATTTATAATATTAGTTAGATATCGATCGGCTAACCCGTTTAACATTTCAAAGTTATCTGAAATCCTGAAGAATATGCTTAGAATTTTCCTTGAACTTCTTCGCGAAGCGTTTTAAAATAAAATTATATCGAGTTTAAATATTATTGAAGCCCGTTCCGAGATGGGCGAGCTTTAGAAATCATATCGATGCCAAACATATGGTATTTGATCCACTTTCTTAAATTTAAAAGGATACCATAAATAGTTGCATTTACCCTATTTATATGACCGTTACATTCGTTACAAGTATTCAGTGTTCCGAAAGTCTGACAACCAGTCTTACCAACGGGAATCGTATTACCCAGTACTAACTGGATTGTGGAGGTCAGATAGGCAGTCGCTCCATGTAAAATACTGATATTCAGCTGCATCCAATTAGACTGGGAGCCGACCCCAACATAGTTGGGAAATGGCTAGGCAGATGATGATACGACCACGACTTCGATAGATGCGATTGCGTCTAAAAAAATTCGCGCGTCACTTGTGTCCTTTTGATCGTCAAAGCTTAATCGAATGCGTGGACCAAGAAAGCTCTCCATCTTACTAATATTATAAATGTGAATGTTTGTGAGGATATATGTATGGATGTTTGTTACTCATTCACGTCAAAACGACTGAACGGATCTTGATGAAATTTGGCACAGAGGTAGATTATAGTCTGAATTAACATATAAGATACTTTTTTTCGATATCACGCGGGCGAAGCCGCGAGTGCCAGCTAGTTTTACTTATATTTGTGTCGTTGATGGGCACGCGGTTGTTTGTTACATATTATATCGACACAACTGGTGCAGTGGCTGAGCGATCGACTGGTGCACGGCGTGTCGCGGGTTTGGTCGCCGCATGGAACAAATATATGTACTTTTTTATTATGTTTGTAAACGCACCCACGATACAAGAAACATTCCCAGTGTGGGGCAATTTTTTTTAAATAAATATAATAAAAGAATCGTACTGTTCAAATTAATAAATGAACAAATTTGATGCCGTGATTCTTAGATCCAATTTTTGCATAAAGTTTAAAAGCCACTATTTTTATCAGAAACTATAACATAGCCGCCATTTTGAGAGTTAATCTTTTACTAAACACCGTTCCTAAAAGTTGTAACAAATCGTTGCACCATTGCACTTCGCTTTACTTCGCAAAACTACTATCTACCATGACGTCTTAAAGCAGACCTTATTCCACCGAGGGAAAGAGACAGAGCTATACAGGGTGTCTAGCACCACCTCTTTTTCACATAGGAATAAGAACTGCTATAAATAAATAAATAAATATCTTGGGTCAACTGACATACGGCTATCTCATCCCAAGCTAAGGAGAGCTTGTGTTATGGTAACCAGACAACTGATATACATACTTATATAATTTATAAATACATACATATTATAGATAAATCACACCCAGACAAAAAACAAACAATCATGCTCATCACACAAAGTTTGTCCTGGTAACCCAAAGTTACCATGACAAAAGATGTCATGGTAACCCCGCTGTTCAAACTGAGGTCTGTCAGTTTGCGTTTCAGCGACATCCATTAATAAATTTAACAAACAGAGTTATCTTCGCATTAAAATATTAGTATGGATCCGGTATAAAATAAAACGACCACATCAAACGAAACGTATTGCTCCCATTTTTGTCAACAAGGTTACGGCTCACGGGTTTGGCCGACCATGTCAACCCCATGAAACAAGATGCCGTTGAACTAGTCAAGCTTAAATCACAAAATAGGTAGATACATACAGAAAAACTACTCTTACCAACAAGCAAAAACGCACGCACACATACAGGGTGCATTATTGAAGTCATGGGCATTACTTTAAACTATTGCTCTACTCATGATACTAAGTGCATTAGGGCTACTATAACGCAAATCAAAAATATTATTAATGCAATCACGGAAAAATTAAAAAAATGTAGTAAGTAAGTCATGTTATTATTGTAAAAGGCTTATCATTGAAGATAAAAAGGCTTGGGATTAAGCTGCTCCAATTTAATTTACTCAGTGAGTGTCAAAATTTGCCTTTGTTTCATTTATTTATTGTCTATTCCTTTATTCTATACACTTTGACATTAATGTTTACTTTATTTTTACATTCTTTATTTCCCTTTATTCATTCAATATACTTACAAATACATTTTTAAATATTTCTTTAAAAAATAATAGAAAAAAACATTTAAAAATATAAAAGTAGGTCTCCGCCGGTATCGGGAGCAGGGTCCAAGCTACCGGTGGTTAGGGCTCCAGAGACAGGAACCTCCTCACAATGCGGGCCGTATCGAGGAGTACTGCCTTCTGAATCAGGCCCTTAATCCAACCGCCTAAGGAGAGCTTCGAGAGATGGTCTTCGATGCTCTTGGCCATCAGGCCATTGGCCGTAACTACTATCGGCACAATGACAGCCGAGCTCACATTCCACAACCTCGTGTGCCAAGTCAAGATATTTGAGTTGTTTCTCTTTCTCAGCTTTCACGAGGTTCTCGTCATGTGGGATGGTAACATCGATTATCATTACGCGGCGCGCTGATCGGTCTATCACCACTATGTCAGGCTTATTGGCGACAATAGTCCTGTCAGTAATGATCGACCGATCCCAGTACAGCGTGACATGGTCTTTCTCGAGAACTGGGTCGGGCACATACTTGTAGTACGGTACCTCAGATTCCACAAGATTGTATTTCAAGGCAAGTTGCTGATGAATGAATAATCTTGGCTACTTGGTTGTGTCTGTGCAAGTACTCGCCGTCAGCTAGACGAGAACAACCAGAAATAATATGTCATTCTTTATTATTATTATTATGATTAGTGACATTTTAGAGATCAACGCTTTGGAATGGGCAACTGCAGTACTTTCACAAGTTATTATGCCTTGTGACCGGGACTGTAGATTCATTTTGTTTCTTGACATTCAAAAGTGCCTGTAATGGTCTAATTGAAATAAATGATTTGATTTGATTTGATTTATTTCCTTATTATTTTAATTTATGACATTTTATGATTTCATTATGATCTCATTAATTATTTATTTTTTTATTTTATTTGTTTATTGTAAATGTGAGGACCATGTGGATCATTTCTTTTATTTACTTTGTTTTTTGACGAAGGTCTGGCAGTTTGAGTACTATAAACGACCTACACAAATGTCCTTTTTAGGGTTCCGTAGTCAACTAGGAACCCTTATAGTTTCGCCATGTCTGTCTGTCCGTCCGTCCGTCCGTCCGTCCGTCCGTCCGTCCGTCCTCGCTTAATCTCTGTGACCGTTAGCACTAGAAAGCTGAAATTTGGTACCAATATATATATCAATCACGCCGACAAAGTGGTAAAATAAAAATTGGAAAAAAATGTTTTATTAGGGTAGCCACCCTATATGTAAAGAGGGAAGTGATTTTTTTTTAATTTCAACCCTAACGTGTGGTATATTGTTGGAAAGGTATTTAAAAATGTAGAGGGGTTTACTAAAATCATTTTTTGATAATGTCATTAATTTCGGAAATAATCGCTCCAAAAGTAAAAAACGATGTGTCCCCCCCTCTCTAACTTTTGAACCATAAGTTTAGAAAATATGAAAAAAATCTGAAAAGCAGAACTTTATAAGAACTTTCTATGAAAATTATTTTGAACTTGATTGACACAACAGTTTTTGTACAAAAAAAAAGTTGTACAAAATAATTTCTGGACTAAGTTTGTAGTATAATCGTATATGCAAGCATTTTTTGTAACTTTGTTTACATATTTTATTATCCTGAACGTATCTTTTTTCAAACAATAAAAGAATTATTGAAATCGGTTCTCGCAATCCAAAATTACCACCGAAATTGCACGTCTTTGTATTAATTAGTAACCCGATTCCCCGAGAGATGGCGCTGTAGGTACTTATTACATTGGATCGGGTATTACCGAATTGTTCGGTTGGCCTCATAACTGGGAACACTTATTGTGACGGACGGGAAACTACGGAACCCTACACTGAGCGTGGCCCGACACGCTCTTGGCCGGTTTTTTTTTTGGTATTGTTCGTCGTGTCGTTGAGCTCCTTGGGTTATGAGTTGAGCTACACGATAACTGACAAATGCTTGCACTGACTGGACAGGTCCACTCAATCTGTGTGGACCTGTCCAGTCAGTTCTTAAAAAGACCATTTCAGACACTATCTGCATAGTCCTCATGTAAGTTGACCAAGATTATTTTGTCTGGACTTTAAAAGAGACTATGACGTCTGAGTTTGTTTCGGCTGTTTCTTCTCAGAGTAGTCGGGTACGAAACACCGGCCTCATCTAGTTTTAAAAAAGATGACGTGTAAAAGTGTTTGTGAAAACCTACTTGCAAAATAAACATCATTTATCATTGAAAAAAACACCAAAAGTAATTTTAAAAGTACTTTTTAAACGCCAAAAGTCGTGAAATATTAAAATCTTAAAGGATAGTACAGGGCGGAAAGTAAACAAACATCATATAATATTAATACAATACCTAGTTATTGCGGCAACCAGCACGCGCGATGCAATTTCTTGTAAGTAGCAATAACAATAATATTTTTTATTTGCGTTATAGTAGCCCTAATGCAGTTAGTATCGTGAGTAGAGCCTTAGTTTAAAATAATGTCCATGACTTCAATTGCACCCTGTAGATATGCTTCACGTGTATTTTTAAACCAGTCCGTCTTAAGAGCTTGGGAACTCACAAGGAAAAACTTCGCTGCCGCAGCAAATCATCGCTCAGTGGACAGACCTCCGGTGCCGGACCATGGTGGTATAGAAAGAGCCATTGTCGCAACCCCGTGCAGGCACGCAACATTAGTGGCGGTAAATATATAAACCTCTTTTTCAGGAGTGGCTGGAGAGGCGCCACGGCGTTCTCACCTACCGCCTGATGCAGTTCTTCACCGGACACGGAAGTTTCGGGACGTTCCTGCACATAATCGGGTGGATAGGAACGACCAGGTGTCAACACTATGACGATCGCCCGGAAGATACAGTGGAGCACATTGTGGCGCTTGGGTAAAGTAACACTGTGTCCTCGTAGAGGCGATCGGTGGCGGTGAACTCTCGAGTTCGGCCTTGGTTATGTCTATGGTCCGAGGCGACAGGCAATGGCAAGCGGTCCCCTACTTCTGCATCTTCTAAAACTCGACATACATTCGGACACTACACTATTTCCCTTAAACTGTCGTCATACTCCAATATTGGCTAATTGTTGACCTTCTGTCCCGATATATTTTGTGTTCACAGGACCTCACGGATGGCCGTCAAGGAATTTTCAATAAAACATGTCCATGATTGAAGATTAAAGGCTACAGGTATGTGTACTGAGAAATAGTAGGCTTCAATGGGTACCGGATACCAGTTTAATTTTATTTGAAGAATAATATTACGTAGATACCTGTGATAGGGGTCTCCACGTGCGTGAGAATCGTGGCGATATTATCGTCGTGCTACATATTTTCAAATCAAATCAAATCATTTATTTTGTAAAACATAGGTGTTAACAGGTAGTATTATAGAGATAGATTCACTATGTTTTGCCGATAAATGGCGCACAAAGTTAAAGTTTAAAGTAAAACATGCAAAAATAATATAATTATAAATAAAAATAAAATTAAGAAGTTAAATGTCAAAATTTAAAAACAGCTATGTCAATTAAGTGAAATGCTGTCAGCATTATTATTAAAAATTAAATCAAAATAGAAACAAACACATTATTTAGTAAATTTTAGTAGATAAAACATAATTATTACTGATTAATGAATCAGTAATATGACATATTTCAGTATGTTAATATGGCCGCGATGAACTTGCTCTTGAAAATATATCCTTTTTGTCGAATGTAAAATCATCAAATAACTTGCCCCGCTCTGGGCAGAGCGAGAGGGAGTGTCAGACTTGTACTGACTAAAACTCATCCATGTTCCTTCTATTTGCATTATGTTCCAAAGCTGCAATAGCCCCGACAAGCAGTGGCCCTGGCAGGCCCCGCGGCTTTGCTGACATCTCTTTAAGGCGCGCGTTGATCACGAACGCGCCAACGACACGGCCTGTCGTCACTAAATTACGCCCTTACGTGAACCTCATACATTCACAAACTAAAGGCAGAAAAGTAATATTATACGAGCAAGTACAATTTAATAGTATGTAAGCATTTGGATCTCTTTACAACTAGTGTTACGTCACCCAGAAGGAGATTAAGACTCAAGTTTTTAAAGTAACCTTCAAATTGCTTCTCACTTTAAACAGTTTCGGTCAACTATTTCTTGAACCTTTATATTAAACTTTGTATGTAACCTGTAAATTTGAAATTTACTCAGTGCTGTTTGTGCCCATGCGCCTTATTGATTGTAATAGCAAAGTTAAAGTTTCCCTTTTCTTCCCTCTCTCCCTCACTTCTCAGTTTTTTGAAGTGTCTAAAAATTTGTCCAAGTTTGTCTCCTGGGTCCCAACTATCTCTGCAGCTAAATTCATCAAAATCGGTTTAGGACAGACTAGACAAAGGATTTCTAGTCTGGTACTATTCGTGAGGACTTGTAATTTGCTTGCTCTCTTATTTGTTAAGTTTTTATTATAAGCTGAAATCCTACATGCTATAATAAATTAATCCTCACTAATATTATAAAAGTGAAAGTGAGTTTGTTTGTTACGTCTTAACGCCTAAATGGCCCAACCGATTTTGATGAATTTTGGTACAGAGATAGTTGGGAACCAGTAGACAAAAAAAGTGATATTTGATAGAAAGATGGAAGAAAAGGGAAAACTTAGCTTTGCTATTACTATAAGTCAGGTGCAAGGGCAAAAACTACAGACGGACCCTAGAAACGGAGATATAATAATAGGAAAATGGGAGAAAGAAGAGGGAAGAGAAGGGAGGAAACAGATATTTTTTTCCGATCATAGCGCAGATTAAAGTTGGCGTTAGTTGGGCTAACTGCATTATTTATAAAATCAAATCCACATTTATTTACAAAATTTTCAACAATTAAGAAGACCCCCATTCGGAGTCAATATGAAAATCAACTATGTACGTTGAAATGTAATACTGCGTTAATGAAAAAGAGCTTTTTTGGTGTTGCACCAAAAATTTTTAATAAAATACCTGATGCTATAAAATGTATGCCATTAAAGAAATTCAAAAAGTGTCTTCACAAGTTATTAGTTGAGAAATGTTATTATACCTTGGATGACTATTTTAATGATAATACTATTTGATTAAATTCTGTAATTTTATAATTTTATATTTTTAATGTTGATTTGGATGACTATTTTAATTTTTGATGACTATTTGATTAAATTCTGTAATTTTATTAATTCATATTATTAATGTAACGGACGAATAATTTCTCGCATGTTCTTTTGTTATGATCTTCTTCTGTGTGTTTTTTATTTTTCTTTCTTGTAGTGGACATTATTAACCACTCTGCACGACAGGATTTTGACACATGACACATCAGCTGAATCGGTGGGGTGACGCGAATTGTCATGAAATTCAAGAATTTTCATCAATTTACAGCATTCAATTTTGTTATTAAAAATAAGTCACCGGGGCTGTTTCATATGATAAGTTTGAGGTTTATATTTCCAAAAACCTCATAAGGTCGATAAAACGGCGTCAATCTATTGTAAAATGTGTGTAAAATACATATTATTACACCCTTCCAAAAATTAGGTACTTTAAAAACGCTGGAAATAATGCACATACACAAGACAACCCTTTGATAATAAAATCGGAAATCCAAAATAAAAACAGTGACATTCCATCTGCATTCTTATTTTTGCCATTTTACATATAAATTCAAAATAAAACACGACACAAATCTCGACAAAAAATACTAAAAACTGTGTTGCAACATGACATTTCTTAGTGCTGACCGTAAATCTAAGTTTCATCATTACGATTAAAAAGTTGCATTCAACCTAATCGATAATCGAAATGGAGTAACCTTTAAAAAAAAGTTTTGGGACCATTGAGGAATTTACTTATGGAGATTGCATATTATTCTACTATTGATATTATAGTTGTTCAAATATCTATGATATCGATAAGAAAAGAAAGACAACAACATTTTGTCACGTGCTTTTTTGTTATGCTATAATTATTTTCTTATGCGCCAAGATTTGAGGTACAGACGCCTGCACATCAAGCTACTACAATCTGTTCTTTGATAGATTTTCGACTTTATTTCTTAAGTATTAGGTTCAAGGTTGATTGGGAAAAATTGACAGTTTCGGTTAGCTTGACCTGCAGGCGTCTGTACATTTTGCTGTCAAACGGTTTCGCGGTAAAAGATTTTGGCTGTTTTCTTGAATGACGATGAATGAAAATGGCGGCCATTTTTGTAGGAGGTCATGCTAATTCTGTAGGTAACTAGTCAGGCACCCCAGCTGGCACAACCATACCGTACCGCACCTAGAAAGCCATGCCTCCGCAGTAGAGCCTTGTTTTAGACGGACAAATGATAAATGATGTTTATTTTGCAAGTAGGTTTTTTTTTTTTTTTTTTTTTTTTTTTTTTCGGGTGGGAAATCATCCAATGACTTCCCCCGCTCTGGGTGGAGCGGGGGGGCATGTCAGACTTGTACTGACTAAAACCCACCCATGTTTCTTCTATTGCCCTTTACGTTCCGAGGCCGCGGTATCTCTTTCGAACAACCCGCAACCCCGGCAGGCAGAGGCTCTGGCAAGCCCCTCTGCTTTGCTGACACTCTTTGAGGCGCGCGTGAAACACGAACGCGCCGTCGACACGGCCTGTCGTCAATCGACGGACGGACGGTGAACTACCCATTGCTCACCGCCCACAGGCCCGCATCTACGGTGGTCGGAAGTCGTCTCGCGGCGCCCGGCGCCATGGGCGTCTCCCGCGGCGGCTGGGTTGGGCAGATGTTCTCTCCCTCAAACGCCCGGCCACCTCCTTCGCTAACATTACTGCTTCGCAGAAGGTGGTGACCGCTTCCCATTCCCTCTCGCTCCGGACCATGGCCTGAACCAGGGCCGGACGCGAGAGATCGCCGCCGCCGATCGCCTCCACGAGGGCACGGCGGTGCTCCGCCCAAGCCGGGCAGATCGCCACTGTGTGCTCCACCGTGTCCTCCGGGCGATCGTCACAATGGTGACACCCGGGCGCTTCCTCCCGCCCGATGATGTGCAGGAACCTCCCGAAACTTCCGTGTCCGGTGAGGACCTGCGTCAGGCGGTAGGTGAGGACGCCATGACGCCTCTCCAGCCACTCCTCAAAGAGGGGACTTATCGCCACTATTGTGGCGTGCCCTTGCAAGTAGGTTTTCACAAACACTTTTACACGTCATTTTTTTTTTAAACTAGATGAGGCCGGTGTTTCGTACCCGACTACTCTGAGAAGAAACAGCCGAAACAAACTCAGAGGTCATAGTCTCTTTTAAAGTCCAGACAAAATAATCTTAGTCAACTTACATGAGGACCATGCAGATAGTGTCTGAAATGGTCTTTTTAAGAAAGCACCACACAGATTGAGTGGACCTGTCCAGTCAGTGCAAGCATTTGTCAGTTATCGTGTAGCTCAACTCATAACCCAAGGAGCTCAACGACACGACGAACAATACCAAAAAAAGGACATTTGTGTAGGTCGCCCAAACACTCAAACTAACTGCCAGACCTTCGTCAAAAAACAAAGTAAATAAAAGAAATGATCCACATGGTCCTCACATTTACAATAAACAAATAAAAATAAATAATTAATGAGATCATAATGAAATCATAAAATGTCATAAATGAAAATAATAAGAAAATAAAATGTCACTAATCATAATAATAAAAAGGATGTAAAAATAAAGTAAATATTAATGTCAAAGTATATAGAATAAAGGAATAGACAATAAATAAATGAAACAAAGGCAAATCTTGACACTCACTGAGTAAATTAAATTGGAGCAGCTTAATCCCAAGCCTTTTTATCTTCAAGGTAATGATTCATGTTATAGTAAGCTTTGAGACATAGTTTACGTTTTATAAAAGATTTAAATTTATTGAGGCTTAGTGTTTGAATATCGCTTGGCAGTTTATTATAATAACGTATACATTGGCATGTGAAAGTACCTCCTATTTTTTTGAGCCTCGTTGCAGGAACAACAAATTTGTGTTTGTTCCTTGTATTTATATCGTGGATATCACTGTATTTTTTAAACAATTTAATTTTTTTATGCGCGTACAAAAGGTTTTCGTAAATAAACTGAGAGGGCACAGTAAGATACCATACGACATCACACTGTGGAAATAACTAAAATAAACTAAACGGGCTGTCTCTAAATCAGTCAAATCACGAATTTTTTTAACGGCGTATGCTGCTGAGCTAAGCTTTTTTGACAACTTATCTATATGAGGGCCCCACTGAAGCTTAGCATCCAAAGTTAAGCCTAGGAACACTGTATTATCTTCCGGTTTCAACTCTTCATCTTTGATTAGTACACTAGTTTCCACTTGTCTAACATGAGGTAACGTAAACTTAATGCATTTGGTCTTTTTCTCATTTAGAAGTAAATTATTAACGTTAAACCAATTAACGACCTTTGCCAGAGCGCTATTAACATCGTCAGTAGCTAGCTGCTGACGTTTTAGTTTAAATAAAAGAGAAGTGTCGTCTGCAAACAACACTACATCATGATTATCCTTTATGAGGTAAGGCAAGTCATTAATATAAATAAGAAATAAAAAAGGGCCAAGAATGGACCCTTGTGGTACTCCCATGCTTACTACAGATCCGGGAGATCTTTTCCCGACAGGGACTCCGCACACATCGGGGCCCTAAAATATTGATATAGACACCCGACGCCCGACGCCCGATGCCTGTAGCGTCTCCCGCGGTGGCTGGCTTGGTTTGAGGAGCGCCTCACTTCCCCCGCTCTAGACGAAGCGGGGGGGAGTGTCAGGGTTATGCAATAGAAGGAGCATGGGTGGGTTTTAGTCAGTACTAGTTTGACACTCCCCCCCGTTTTGCCCAGAGCGGGGGAAAGTTATTTGACGATTTCCCACCCAAAAAAAAACCCCGGTACACGACATCAAGAAAAATCCAGGTTCAAAATGGACTCATTTTGAACCAGGAGTTTTCTTGGTGTCGTGTTTCCATCTCAATTGTGATCTTCCTCTATAGGCCATTTTTACCCCAAGGCTTCCACTCCAAGAACACTTTGGCCTACGAGCCATGTTTTAGGAAAGAATGAATACGCTTTTCAAATAACCAATCCAACCAAACAATTTTGTCGAACAAATGTAATTTATCTTAGCTGATTTTTTTAATGTGCTTACCAAGATCATAATTGGCGCGTTCTATATTCAACCTTATTTATTTCTATTTGAAATTCACATTCAAATAGTAGGTATAAAACCAAATTATTAATAAAATAGCAAATAAACATTTTAATATAAATTTGAACAGCGAGCGCATTCCTTTTTTGAATTTTTATCTGAAAATAAAATTGGCGCAAATTTAGCCATAGATCAGTTTGTACTGTTTGTTTTTGAATCGGTTTTAGTGGCGTAAAAAATATTATAATCAATATTTATAGTATTTTACACGTATTACAAAATTAATTTTTATTTTCATCTATCAATTTCTGATATTCCTTAATTTAATTATTCGAGTTGATTGATTTACAAGAAAATAATCGATTGAAATAATCGTATTTACACATCACAAAATTAAAAAAAAAAGAAATGGACGTCAATTTCGAAAGTGAATTTAGTAGTGGTTATGAATATTCCGTGTTATTGGTCCTATTATTGCAAATTACGATAAGATCTGGGCATTGTCATGTTATTTATAATATTTGAAATGATATTTGTGTCAGTTGTTATAGAATCTATTCGTGAATATATGATATAATGTGGAATTAAAAATGTAAACAAGCACGATTGGCGCGAAACTTCGACTTTAGATTTCAAAATGTATCATTACCACTACTAATATAAGTTCAATTACGAATGATTTCTTCACGTAATAAAAGGACACGTTAATCATGCCCAATAACGTGGAGTTTAAATGTCCGAAAACCTATTTTTTTATGATTTTTGGCGTCGACCTACACTGCCATCAAAATGGCAATGATCGTAATTTACGCATTTGGATTTTATAAGACTTAATTAAGAAACTTCCTCAATAATTAAAGAACTTCTAATGACGTTAACATATGAGTTTTTTATTTTACTATCTTAATGAATGCACACCCATATTATTTATTAACCAGAAAATAAAATATTTACAAAAATAATGAGGAGGTCATATGACTTAAATGTCCGACCCCTTTCGGGGCCAGTACCGAGCCAGCGGAGGTTTGAATGTCGAGCCCCCGAAGGGGTCCGTACCGAACTATACGGTTAAATTGATTATGTTAATGTATTTGTATAAAATTGATAGAAAATTTTGTTAACTTTGATGAACCTGACTTCAATATTTGTATGTCAACAATGACAAAGCATAGTGCAACACTTATCTATTTAAGACCTTGACATGTATGATTAATGTATATATGTTCTTCACCTATGTTTCACAAATAAATAATTCTGATTCTGATTCTGGGCTAACGCTAACTTTAATCCGCGTTAAAGTTTTTTTTTATTATTTAAAAAGTTTGCCCCACACTATGAATTTATTTTATATCATGGGTGCGTTTACCAACATTTAAACTCACATACACATATAGCCATACCCGGAACAACTATCTGTAGACCATACAAATAGAGACATAAGCTTTTAACATTTACCATCTAATCAGGCAGTTTAATAATTATTAAATAAATATCTTGGGACAACTCACACACGGCTATCTGATCCCAAGCTAAGCAGAGCTTGTGTTATGGTAACCAGACAACTGATAACATACTTATATAATTTATAAATACATACATATTATAGATAAATCACACCCAGACACAGAACAAGCAATCATGCTCATCACACAAAGTTTGTCCTGGGTGGGAATCGAACCCACGACCTCCGGCTCAGCAGTCAGGGCCACTAACAACTAGACCAACAGTCCCGTCAAATTCAGAGTCAAGTTGTTCCGAATAACTTTTTTTTTTACATAGGTATACATTTTTAAAACAAAACGTATTTTAAACGCGACGTGCTACATTTACAACCGGATATTGTAACTCTTTCTTTCCGAACTTTATCGCTTTGTCCGAAAACTAACATCTGACGAACAGGATACAACGTACATTTATAGCTTACTAGCTTCTGCCCGCTGCTTCGCTCGCGTTAAATTCGATAGCGCCTAATTGATTTGTAATAGCAACGCTAAGTTTTCCCGTTTCGTCCCTCTAACCTCCCTCACAACCCATTCTTTTAAAAAAATAGCCTATGTCCGTTTCTGGTTCCCAGCTATCTCTGTACCAAAATTCATCAAAATCGGTTCAGCCATTAAAGCGTGAAGAGGTAACAAACAAACAAACTCACTTTCGCTTTTATAATATTACTAGCTTTCGCCCGCGGCTTCGCCCGCGTTAAATTTGGGGTAACACAGTTCCCCTTGCGCCTTATTGATTTGTAATAGCAACGCTAAGTTTTCCCTTTTCTTCCCTCTTTCTCCCTCACATCCCACTTTTTTTAAATAAAAGTTAGCCTATGTCCGTCTCCTGGTTCCCAACTATCTATGTACCAAAATTCATTACAATCGGTTCAGCCGTTAAAGCGTGAAGAGGTAACAAACAAATAAACAAACAAACAAACTCACTTTCGCTTTTATAATATTAAGTAAGGATTAAGTAAGGACTAGCTTTTGCCCGCGGCTTCGCTCGCGTTAAATTCGGGTTAACACAGTTCTTCTTTCCTGACTTACAGGTAGTTTTTGCCCTTGTGCCTTATATATTGTAATAGCAATGCTAAGTTTTCGCTTTTCTTCCCTCTTTCTCTCTCATTTCTAACTTTTTTTAAAAGTTAGTTTTTGTCCGTTTCCAGGGCCCCAACTATCTCTGTATCAAAATTAATCAAAATCGGTTTAGCCATTTAGGCGTAAAGACGTAACAAACAAACTCACTTTCGCTTTTATAATATTAAGTAAGGATTCCGTGCCCAATTGTACTGGACACAATTCTATTATTACACTCGTGTTATTTATTTCTGTGAAAAATTCTTGTTTGTCATGTATAAATATTCTGAGGGGAAGTTTTTAAAGATGGGTACTTTTTTTACCGACGGCAAATCATCAAATAATTTCCCTCTCTCTGGGCGGAGCGTGAGTGAGCATCCTCTTTTATCTGTTCTATGTGTAGGATAACGTTTTTAAAATCATATAAAAAATTAATCATCTATTTATAAAGCAATGTGAAGATAATAATCAAAACAATCAATATGTTCTGCGGCCCCACACTAGGTCATTTAAACTCACACACAAAAACCCGCCAAACCCGAAACAACTACCTGCATACAAAAAGTTATTCCGTGCGGTAATCGAACCCGCGACACGCATCGCAGCAGTCGATCGCTCAGCCACTACGCCAACCGTGCCGTCAAACGATTGTTATTTCTAAAACATGCATTTCTATTGCAGCCAAACGTTATTTTTTAATCGTCGTTACTCGGTTCCAAACCAGCTGTATTACTTCAGAATTCGATTGATCTAGTCTACAAGGAAGCAATTAAAGTTACCAAACTTTTTAAACAAAAGGTAAATTCTTTGACCAAAAAGTTCGTATAACACGGAACATTGACAGATCCCCGCCACACGTTATAATCCACGATCGCTTATTTATCTAAACTGGCAACACCGAGCTTACCCTGTATAGAGATAACAATATTTTGTTTATTTTCTGATAGTCAGTTTTATTGTTGACGCTACCGTAAATAGAGGTAGTGTTTGCATAAAAAGGGTATCTGTGTGAAATATTAAGTTGCATTCTACGAATTTTTAGTGTTGCATGTTTACATATTTTTTATTTAAAATGTTGGTTGGTTTGTATGCTGGTAAATTTTGTGCACAGGTGCCTGGAATATAAAAGCTAAATAATTACAACCGTTGGGATCGATCTTTAGGTTAAGCCGTGATGGCTAAGTTGGTCTGTGGATGGGTGAACACCCGTTACATACCCAGTTGCCTCCATGCCTCGGAAAGTGCGTTAAGCCGTTGGTCCCGGATACCATTTGTAGATCTCTAATAGTGGATAGATACTCAGTGTCCTGAAATTCTGATAACCAGTCCTTTTTTTCGTTTAAAATTATCAAATAACTTCCCCCTTCTGGGCGGAGCGGGGGAGAGTGTCAGACTTGTACTGAGTAAAACCCACCAATGTTCCTTCTATTGCCCTTTACGTCGCGGGGCCGCGGTATCTCTTTTGAACAACGCGCAACCGCGGCAGGGGCCGGAACCCCGGCAGGTGATAACCAGTCTTACCAAGAGGTATCGCACTACCCAGTTTTAACTGTTTTTGTGAAGGTCAAGAGGCAGTCGCTCCATTTAAAATTGCAACCTGCAACCCCAACATAGTTGGGAAAGGGTAAGCAGATGATGAGCCATTCTCTCATTTTAGACGTCACGGCATCGTTTACTCCTTTCTCCTTCATATTATTCCTTATACAATCCATCCATCTTTTCTTTGGCCTTCCTCTCGCTCCCCGTCCACTAACATTAACATCCATCACTCTTTTAGTCACATGTGCTTCATCCCTCCTCATTACAAGTCCATACAAGACAAACGACTCCCTTTCAATTTTTCAGTAACGGGCGCACCTTTCAAACTTTCTAAACTAAAAGAAGCTCTGCCTTCTTAAACAGCGCACTATAAGATCGAACTATCCAAAGGACCCCGTTGCCCATTTCCCTAATATTCAAATTAGAAGTAAACTCGAAATTGAACTAAATTCGGGAATTGGAAATCCTTATTTATGAAGGTCAAACGTAGGCCGAATGTTTCCGTAATTAGCTCCATAAACTTCCAAACGGTTATTATTTTCGTACAGATCATTATTATCTTTGAAATGTTGTTCTCGTTTTGGCTATTAATTTTAAATGTTTAGTTAAGATATGGAGCATGCCAAGTTTTTTTTTATAGATGGAAATAATGGTTTTTTGCGTATGGGACTTCATCAAATCATCGGAGTCAAAAATTTCAAATGTGCCTTGTTATCGGGACAACACATTCTTTTACGAATAAAATAAATCATCAAATAATTTCCACTGCTTAGGCCCTTTCGCCAAACTGCAGTCGGCAGCTGACGACAATCGTTATCGCTCAGAAGTCACTAATACATTTTCAACTTTATACCCTAGCGCATAATAGTTGAAATAGTTGACCTGGATACAATTCTTACTCATTATTTTGTACACTTTTATTTATTATATTAATTACGTGGATTTTTTAACAGCACTAAGGTAGGACTTTAGTACACAGCAATACCTCCACGCGTTCCCGAGATAAAGGGTCTTGACAGACAGACGGACAACCAAGTGATCCTCTAAGGTTTCCGTTTGTCATTTTGCGGTTAAGAAACCTAAAACCCAAAAAATGTCCCTCTCTACTGTCTGTATATTTGGATCCCGACTGTAGCTTAACCTGAAGATTGAACTAAGCTCACAAACTTGTCAACGACAGCAATCTAACAGCAACCTTATGGCTGAGAACATAAAGGTCACTGATTTTGCTCTCGCTAACAATATGGCGGCGAAAAGTCAATCCTTGATGGATTGACGTTTCGCTGTCAAATAAAACCTGTAAAATAATGTAAGTGCTGCAATAAAACGTCAATATTTTATTACAAAATGTCGATAAGGTTTTAAGCATAAAATATGTATGAAATTGTTGATTTTCCGTAATAAAATACGCTGCGGTGTCAAATAAAATATTTATTGTATTCATAATTCGTTTATGGCAACATTTAAATGTTATTAATCGAATAAATCTTATCGTTGGATTTAAAATACGAATTGATGTTATTTTTATTTATGTAGATTGAGATTCGCTGTGGGAATATAAAATGGTGACAGAATTACTTTAATATTTATTTATTTCACTTGAATAAATTTAAAAAAAAAAATTAAACTCGACTGCCAAAAAAATTAACTAGAAAGAAAAAAAACAGAATGTATTTTTTTTATATTTGCCGATGAAATGTGCTAGGAACAAAGATGAAAGGGAATCGAAAACACCGAAACAAAAATTTTCACCGCGGTCGGGGGACCAATCTGTACAATACTTTTTTATTGACGGGCCTGTTGGTCTAGTGGTTAGTGGCCCTGACTGCTCAGCCGGAGGTCGTGGGTTCGACTCCCACCCAGGACAAACTTTGTGTGATGAGCATGATTGTTTGTTCTGTGTCTGGGTGTGATTTATCTATAATATGTATGTATTTATAAATTATATAAGTATGTATATCAGTTGTCTGGTTACCATAACACAAGTTCTGCTTAGCTTGGGATCAGATAGCCGTGTGTGAGTTGTCCCAAGATATTTATTTTTTATTTATATTACTTTCTTCTATTAAAAGTCCCCAAACCGTAACTAAAAATTTAATTTAATTTTTTTACGAAATGCGTTACGTACTAGTTTTATGTCTGAATAATATTAACTTCTATTTATTGCGCGGTTATTATATTTTTTTGAAATGTCAACGCTCAAATTAAAAAATAAAAAGTTGGCAGTCGTCAGGAATATCTTTTTAACTGCAGACTGATTGATTTGTAATAGCAACGCTAAGTTTTCCCTTTTCTTCCCTCTTTCTCCCTCACATCCCACTTTAAAAAAAATATGTCCGTCTCCTGGTTCCCAACTATCTCTGTACCAAAATTCATCAAAATCGGTTTAGCCAGTAAAGCGTGAAGAGGTAACAAACAAACAAACTCACTTTCGCTTTTATAATATTAGGATAACATAAACTATGATGAGAAAACTTAAAAGAAACTCAAAGGATTTATTTGAATTAGACCATTACAGGCACTTTTGAATGTCTAGAAACAAAAGAATGGAGGTACAGTCCCACACAATGCAAAATAACTTGTGAAAGTACTGTAGTTGCCCATTCTAAAGCGTTGAACTCTATAGAGAAGAATGGGCAAGAAACTCCATGGATACTCTTTGAAATCATAATATTTTTTACAAAATCATGGTTACATCACTCATCATGAGATTATACAAATATGTGAGAACGATTTAGTTAAAAGTGCACACTAAGGGCGTCCAAAATTCCCATGGCGCCGGGCGCCGCGAGACGACTTCCGGCCACAGTAGATGCGGGCCTGTGGGCGGTGAGCAATGGGTAGTTCACCGTCCGTCCGTCGATTGACGACAGGCCGTGTCGACGGCGCGTTCGTGTTTCACGCGCGCCTCAAAGAGAGTCAGCAAAGCAGAGGGGCTTGCCAGAGCCTCCGCCTGCCGGAATTGCGGGTTGTTCGAAAGAGATACCGCGGCCTCGGAACGTAAAGGGCAACAGAAGGAACATGGGTGGGTTTTAGTCAGTACAAGTCTGACATGCCCCCGGAGCGGGGGAAGTCATAGGATGATTACCCACCCGGAAAAAAAAAAAACAAAGGGCGTCCAGAGTTTCCAGAGTAAAAACAAAAATGACAGTTAATATATATTACCTAGCTTCCGCCCGTGACTTCGTCCGCGTTGCATACTTTGGGCTAACCGAAAAAAAAAAAATTCTCTCTCCTTGTCTTCCCTCTTTTCCTATTATTTTTTTGTCCTATGTCCGTCACCAGGGTCCCTTCTATCTCTGTACAAAAATTCATCAAAATCGGTTGGGCCATTTTGCCGTTAAAACGTAACAAAAAAATAAACTCACTTTCGCTTTTAAAATATTAAAGTAAGGATCAAAAAGAAAAAATAGAACGTCACTGACTACGCTGCAAACCGTACAACAGTTGGACGAAATAGTTAGTGGGTGAAACGTAAATATTTACGTTCTATTAATACTATCGCCCTATTGTAACTTTTGGTCCGCGGCACCGCGGTGCTTCCTTTAATCGTACCTGTTTATATCGCTTCTTATTAACGAAGGGATTAGCAGAGATAGGATCCATATGTGGTTATAAAGATTTAGAAATTGTTTGTTTAGCAATATTGGCATTTGTAACTTCTGTAGACTGAAAGAATAAATTTTTCAAGGGTTTTGATCTTATGATATGTTTGTGTTTACGTGGGAGGTTGTTTATGGGGATTTTTGTCAAGAAAGAAAGAGAAAATGTGGGGAAAAATAATATCCATGTCACCTGAGTTTTTCTAGCGATAAGACTGCTATCTACCCACCTGAGGTTAATTATCGTGAAACAACCCAGTATCACCTTTTAAGTCATCAGCTTAATATGTTTTTTTTTATTCATTTATTTCAACTAACGATAAGACTTATTTTAGGTCCTTAGATCACACACATGCATTCTAATTACAACAAAATAAAATGTTGCCAGAAAAATAAAATAAAATTACATCTGATCTAGGATAAAATACATTATATAAACATTTAGATTATTAATATAAAACTAAGATTAACTATCAGCACATTAAAATTGCATATTAAACTAAAAATCAATTTGATTTCGTTCGAATAAAAATAAATTATATAAGCAGTCAGTATTTTACGTTTTACAAAGAAAGCAACAATATAATATATTGTTGGATCTACGTTGTCCTCTCATACCAACGCGCTACCGTACCAACCAATATTTTAAACCCAAATGATTTAAATAGAGTAACCATGGAGTTTCTTGCCGGTTCTTCTCCATAGGAAACGACCAACTCAAACCGTGCACCTTTTCTCGTAATATTATAAGTGCCCATGCAGGCCTATGTGAAATAAAATATTTTGATTGTAAATCGTTATATAATCAGAGATAGATTAGAGGTAGGTACAGTATTTCAGGTACAAACGAACGCTTTTTTATCCTGTGTATTTAAAAACGCCCCAAAACACACAAATTTCTTCTCAAAATTCATTCTCTATTACAAGTTCCCGAATATAAATAACTGAGGCAGTGTAAGATTCGAGTCACGTCCAAAAATTTATTGTTGCCGGTATAAGTTGAAAAGAACCATTGAGATAAGGGAGAAAGCAAAAGTTCTTGCGCAGTTCTGATGCCCTAGTACAAACGCGCGGTGTAAACGTAACATCCTACTAATACAGTGAAACCTTGTTAAGTGGGACCTGGGTAAGTGAGAAACCTCCATAACTGGACCTCATGCTGAGGTCCCGACACCTTGGCCCTGAATCACCTCTGTTAGTGGAGACCCTGGGTTAGTGGAATACCTCTTTTAGCGAGACTAATTCTCTCGTCCCTTCAAGTCTCACTTATCCAGGTTTCACTGTATTAGAAATGCGAATGTTTTTAAGGATTTTTTTTTTGGGTTGGGAAATCATGAAAATAACTTCCTCCGCTCTGGGCGGATCGGGGGGAGTGTCAGACTTTTACTGACTAGAATCCACCCATGTTCCTTCTATTGAAGTTTACGTTCCGGGGCCGCGGTATCTCTTTCGAACAACCCGCAACCCCGATGTTTGGATGGATGGATGTGTGGATGTTTGTTACTCTTTCACGTCAAAACGGCTGAACGGATCTTGATGAAATTTGTCACAGGAGTAGATTATTGTCTAGAATAACACATAGGATACGCTCCACCCAGAGCGGTTAAAGTTATTTGATAATTTTCCATCCGCAAAAACAAAGACTTAGTTACTTTACGTTTGAACCGCGCGCTTGTGCTAGGCGCTCTGTTTTGTACGTACTTTTATAATGCCGAGCGATAGTGATGCCTCTGGGAAAGTTGTTAGCTATCGGGAGTGGAGTTATTTGTTGTTGAATATTGAGTATCGGGATATAAATAAAGAATATAATTTTATACATGACTAGCTTCCGCCCGCGACTTCGTCCGCGTGGCGTTACTTCGGGCATTTTTTTTGCGGAAGGGATATCTTATATTTTACTAGCTTTTGCCCGCGGCTTCGCTCGCGTTAAATTCGGGGTAACACAGTTACCCTTGCGCCTTATTGATTTATAATAGCAACGCTAAGTTTTCCCTTTTCTTCCCTCTTTCTCCCTCACATCCCATTTTTTTCAAAAAAATATAAGCCTATGTCCGTCTCCTGGTTCTCAACTATCTCTGTACCAAAATTCATCAAAATCAGTTTAGCCATTAAAGCGTGAAGAGGTAACAAACAAACAAATTCACTTTCGCTTTTATAATATTAGTAAGGAGGTAAGGATAACTTCCCCCGCTTGCCCCGGAACGGGGGTGAGTGTCAGACTTGTACTGACTTAACCCATTCATGTTCCGGGGCCGCGGTATCTCTTCTGAACAACCCGCAACCCCCGGCAGCTAATTAGCTTACTAACTAACGGCGGCTAACTAGCTTCCACCCGCGACTTCGTCCGCGTGGCATAGTTATTTTGGGGTAACGCTAACTTTAAACTGATGATCGAAAAAAAAATATCGTTTTCTCCCCTTTTCTTCCCTGTTTCTCTCCCTAACCTCAATTCAAAAGCCTAAAAAAATAGCCTAAATCCGTCTCCAGGGTTCCAAATATAACAAACGCACTTTCGCTTTTATAATATACTAGCTTTTTCCCGCGACTTCGCTCGCGTTAAATTCGGTATAACACAGTACCTGCTACCTTCAGTTTTGGCCTTTCTTCCCTAGTTCTCCCTCACATCCCACTTAAAAAAAAATAGCCTATGTACGTTTCCTGGTTCCCAACTATCTCTGTACCAAAATTCATCAAAATCGGTTCGGCCATTTAAGCGTGAAGACGTAACAAACAAACAAACTCACTTTCGCTTTTATAATTTTAAGTAAGGGTAATTAATATGTATCCATATGTTATAGTAAGGATTACAAAAAAAACTGTCAGCTATTTTCGCGTTCTAAAATTCACAATAGGATCAATCGACAAAAGAGCTCCGTGTCTGTCATTTATATCCAAAATCAACGTCAAAACGAGCTGGACGTTAAGCTTTGTTATCTAAAACTCCCTTTGTCCAGGTGGAGCTGGGTGTACATTACAAGTAAACATAACATTACACCTCATTGGTTTAATGGCCGCAAGCATATATTTTTTGCCGATAGGAAATCATCAAATAACTTCCTCAGCTCTTGGCAGAGCGGAGAAGTCTCAGACTTTTACGGACTAAAACTCAACCATGTTATTTCTTTTCTCCTTTAAGTTCCGGGGTATTACTTTTGAACAACCCGCAACCCAGGATGTGGCCCTAGTAGGCCCCTCTAGTTGGAAGCCGCCTTACTTTGTTTCCCGGTCACCTCAACGCCGTATGAAACTTCTAATGTACCTACTATAAAATCAGTCATTCCCAACCCTTTTTTTTGGGGTGAGAAATCATCAAATAACTTCTCCCGCTCTGGCCGGGGGGGGAGTGTCAGAATTGTACTGACTTAAACCCATCCATGTTCCGTCTATTGCCCTTTATGTTCCGGGGCCGCGGTATCTCTTTCGAACAACCCGCAACCCAGGCAGTGGTCCTAATAGGCCTCTCTAGTTGGAGGCTATCTCTATCCGGTCACACCGTATAGAACCACTAAAGTACTTTAAAATCAGTTATTCCCAACCTTTACAACATATTTAAACCATTAAATCAATCCGTTAACATAAATAATTAAATTAATGTTGTACCAAATAATAACACGATCGACAACGCAAAATTGTGTAATGTAAAATGGCCGCCAAGTGATATTATGTCGCGGTTGGTAATATGAAATCTGTCAAAATTACGATTTTCGGGATTTTTGTTAGTAACGACTGTCAGAGATCTAGTAATGACAGCCGGGACCAACGGCATAGCGTGCTTCAATCGCAACTAAATTGAAAAACGCAAATCGCCTGTCTGGATTCGAACCAACAACGGTCTACAAGATAACAACTCGTAAGTCATGGGGTCAGGACCTATATCACTCACTGTTTTTTACTATTGTCGAAACGATTTTTTAAACTATTTTTAACACGCAAACTGGCTAGCTGGTTCACGTCATTCCATTCTTCAAATTATCAAAAAAAAATATGGTATATTTAATACATCTATTTGCCTACACAAATTTTCTGGCACAGACCAAAACACTTTCAAATTATAACTTATATATAAGATATTTTTATAAACGCTTTTAATTTTGGGAGTAAATAAATTATATAACTACATTAAAGCTATAAAATAAACTAAAATTATCAAATTAACAACAAACTATAAAAGGGCATTAAAAAACTCGTCCTCAACACTGTCAGCTGGTAATATACCCAAAATGCTGGTCGCGTTGCCAGCGAGTTGATCATTTCTTGTTGTAGTTTTTTTTTCAAAGGCCAAACGCCTCGTAAGTATAGTCCTTACTAATATTATAAAAGCGAAAGTGAGTTTGTTTGTTTGTTTATTTGTTTGTTACCTCTTCACGCTTTAATGGCTTAACCGATTTAGATGAATTTTGGTTCAGAGATAGTTGGGAACCAGGAGACGGACATAGGCTACTTTTTATTTTAAAAAAGGGGATGTGAGGGAGAAAGAGAGAAGAAAAGGGAAAACTTAGCGTTGCTTTTACAAATCAATAAGGCGCAAGAGGAACTGTGTTACCCCAAATTCAACGCGGGCGAAGCCGCGGGCGAAAGCTAGTTTACTATATTTTCACCGCTTGAGGTTCTCCGCAATCGCAGCGGCTGCACAACACGATGAACTTGGAAGATGTGATGGCTCAAGAATTTCAAGACTATAATATTTATTAATTGACAAAACGCGTTTAACTGTTTTTAGTGGAATCCCAATCATCAAAAATCTCCCCCCGCTCTGTGCGGAGCGGGGGGAGTATCAGACTTTTACTGAGTTTAATCCACACATGGTCCTACTTTTGCCCTATACGTTCCGGGGCCGTTACAACTCGCAACAACGGCAGGATCGCGTTTTTACTAAAAACGGTTTTGACTGTAACATTGTATACGTGTGTATTATGTGTATTAAAACAATTAGGCGATGATTTCCAGTACATCGGCGCGCATTCACAGGGGGATGGTAAATGATCGATGAGTGAGATAACGGTACAGTTGATGGGGTTTGGTGTGCAGTATAAGCGGTAGCGGGGCGATTGTGAAATAGTTTTGTTAAAGTAGGTATGATAGTATAAATATATAGTAATACTAGCCTTTGCCTGCGGCTTCGTAACACAGTTCCCCTTTCCCGATTTGCAGGTACCTGCTACTTGTAGTTTTTGCCCTTGCGCCTAATTTATTGTGATAGCAATGTTATGTTTTCCCCTTTCTTCTCTCCTTCCCTCATTTCGAACTTGTTTTTAAAAAATGTTAGCCTATGTCCGTCTCCAGGGTCCCAACTGATGAGATTTTTGGGGTTGCGGATTGTTCGAAAGAGATACCTTAACAAAATGGCCAAAAGATGGAACATGGGTGAGTTTTAATCAGTAAACGTCTAACACTCCAGACCGCCCAGAGAAGGGGGAGTTATTTGATGATTTTCTTCATGAAAGTAAATAGCTTAAAACCGTTTGGACCACTCACACATGGCTTTATTTTAACAAATGGACAGCAAGTTTAAATAAAAAGAGCATTATTTAGTTTTTGGGGTACCTTACCTCAAAAGTAAAACACGTAATCGTTTTAGGATCACTTTTTTGTCCGTCTGTCTGTCAAGGGCCCTCTTATCGGGAACACGTGGAAGTAACGATTTGATATTTCAAACAAACTCAAGGCCGTGGTCCCTTGAAGCTGTGGAAAAAATTAATCCTCTAAGGCTAGGTTCACATTAGGTCGGACCGACAGTTTTGCCGTTAGCCGACCACCGGATCTTACTGTTCACACAAGAAGCTATAGCCGCCCTATACAATACAGTATGTCTATATTCTCCACCATTGTCTCGTCAGAAATTGACCGAGTCCTCGCCGACAGTTTTATCGGGTCGCCATATATGCCAGTACGCATACAACACCGGTTCCGGTAAAACTGCCGGGTACTACCTAATGTGAACTCGCTCTAAGTCTACGCAGTCAAAAGATAATAGTCGTTTATGTCGCAAATTTGTACGGAACTCTCGACGCGCGAATCCGGTTGTACTTGGGCAGATTTTTTGTTTAGATAGATAGATAGAATATTCCTTATTATGTACACCATACAAATTAAAAGAATAACAGTATACATCTTATTAATAAAGTGGCACAATGGGGGGTCTTATCGAGGATGGATGGATGTATGGATGTTTGTTACTCTTTGACGTCAAAACGGCTGAACGGATCTTGATAAAATTGGGCACACAGGTAGATTATAGTCTAGAATACACATATAGGATACTTTTATTTCGATATTACGTGGGCAAAGCCGCGGGCACCAGCTAGTAAATAAAAAACACCTTACCCATTCCGAGAATCGGACCCAGGACCTTAGTCTCAGCAGTCGCGCTTGCAACGAGGCAGTAACTTTAATTACAACGAGTAGTTTTAACTCCTACTCTTGAAAGAATAAAGAAAAACTAAACAAAGAATTGAAAAAATTGTGTTCGTTTATATGAATTTAAGTTTAAGTATTACTTACGGCAAGCGCCAGCTCGACTGAGCTAGTCGAACGATGCAGTTGGGACACGCTGTATATAAACAAAGGCAATTCATAACCGCGTATGAATATACTTGGTATATGCAAGAATAAGTTCTCGTGGTCCTGGCTTAACATAGTAGCCGCTCGGGTCGATCTT
Organism: Ochropleura leucogaster; assembly: GCA_958449745.1. Lineage (NCBI taxonomy): Eukaryota > Metazoa > Arthropoda > Insecta > Lepidoptera > Noctuidae > Ochropleura > Ochropleura leucogaster. The sequence continues at coordinate 2,108,266 of OY288222.1, read as the reverse complement.
TAGGTTAAGTCGCGGTTGCCTAGGTTGGTCTGTGGATGGGTGACCACCCGTTACATATGTACCGAGTTTCCTCCGTGCCTCGGAAAACACGTTAAGCGTTAAACCCGGCTGTCATTTGTAGATTTTTGACAGTCGTTACAGGTAGGCAGTGTTCCGAAAGTCTGAAAACCAGTCTTACCAAGGGGTATCGTATTACCTAGTACTAACTGGGTTGTGGAGGTCAGATGGGCAGTCGCTCTTGTAAAATACTGATATTCAGCTGCATCCGGTTGGACTGGAAGCCGACCCCAACATAGTTGGGAAAAATCCAGGCAGATGATGATGCAAGAATAAGTTCTGCTCAATACTTTTATATGCCACTAGCAGAAATAACTGAATAAATACGAAAAAATGCGGGGAACGAACCCGCGACTACAGTAGCCAGTGCCTTAACCACTGCGCCAAGAGTACCGTATATTAGCTCACCGTCCGTCCGTCGATTGACGACAGGCCGTGTCGACGGCGCGTTCGTGTTTCACGCGCGCCTTAAAGAGATGTCAGCAAAACAGAGGGGCTTGCTAGAGCCTCCGTCTGCCCTGGTTGCGGGTTGTTCGGCCCCGGAACGTAAAGGGCAATAGAAGGAACATGGGTAGGTTTTAGTCAGTAAAAGCCTGATATGCCCATGAAGTCATTTGATGATATTCCACCCGAAAAAGAAAGGGTACCGTATAATTAAAATAAGTAAGTACATCAATTGACAAAACTGATGAACCTCTTTTGTTATTCCGTTGCTTTTAAAACAAACTTTTCCGCCATGTAAATCTCCCGGTGTTGTTTTGCTGAACAAGAAAAAAAAGTAAATTACTCTTGGAACTCGCCTTCTTTGTCTTTGGTTTCCTGGTTGAAGTTTCAGTTACAGAAGAATGTAGTTTGTTAAGATTCTAGTTTATGTAATTAATATCCTCTTCTGGGGCACTGGGTTCAAATGCAAGTGCGTGTGCCCGGGGCCCCAGAGGGAGGCAAATACTTAAATTAATTGATTGTGTGTAAATCTACACTAACTTAGCTTTTTTTTTAAGTCATACTACTAACGTACAAGTGGCAAAACCTATATTGTTTTCGCTGTAGCTGCCAACGAAGTGCCACAGCGTTCAGGACTTATTAACAAATTAGAACTATTATAATGCGTTGTATAAATGTATCTTTAATACGGTGGTTTCCGGGTTTGCGGGTTGTTCAAAAGAGATACCGCGGCCCCGGAACGTATAGGGCAACATTCGGAACATGGGTGGGTTTTAGTCAGTAAAAGTCTGACATGACTTCCCCCGGTCCACCCAGAGCGGGGGAAGTCATTTAATGATTTCCCACAGGGAAAAAAAATACGGTGGTTTTTTTTATGTTGAATGGTTTCACGACAAGATGGATCAGATCGTTATGAAATTTGGCAAGGATATAGATTTCAACTTGAAAAAGGACATTTATTATCACGCTAATAATTTAGTGGGTGTGCAATATTGCATTTTTTTATTTGGATTTCCAACAGATAATAAACAAATTACATGATTACAAAAAAAATACAAATAGGAACTGATTACTGTACTTACTTACTCATCCAATTACTAACTACACTCCCGGACTCCTAAATCGAGCCACCTAGCATAATGATTAAGTAACGTCCATAACTTTAAAAAATTGTATGAATGATCAAAAAGTTTTTATGCAATTTTGTAGCTGGCATATTTGTTGCCTAGTTGAAATGCAATTGGTTCTAAATTTAAATTGGTAATCTCGAAAAACAAATGAAGAGCTGGTAGTTGTTGTTGTGTTTAGGAAACCTGAACAATACAGAAACTGTAAATTAAGAGCTTTGATTGATAGCTACAGCGATAACAATATATGTAGATATTTCCACTCGTACGAAACCGGGGTTCGAGTTGTTATATCACTACTTAGTATAAAAAAGTCGTTGTCGCTGTGTGTCTGTTGTATGTATACTTAAATCTTTAAAACTACGCAACGGATGTTGATGCGGTGTTTTTAATAAGTAGAGTGATTCAAGAGGAAGGTTTATAAGTATAATAGTTTACGCTATGACTCTTAGGAGGTGAGCAGCGGGTGAAACCGCTGGGCGGGTCGCTAGTTAAATAAATAAACTAGAATCTTAACAAACTACATTCTTCTTTAACTGAAACTTCAACCAGGAAACCAAAGGCAAAGAAGGCGAGTTCAACGAGTAATTTACTTTTTTTTTCTTGTTTAGCAAAACAACACCGGGAGATTTACATAGCAGAAAAGTTTTGTCAATGTATGTACTTATTTTAGTTATACGGTACCCAAAAAAATTGACAAGATAATAAAGTTTGAAAAAGTTAAGAGAACAAAAAACACAATGAATGACAAAAGACAATCAATATAAAAGAACATTATTACAATCTGACCAAATACAGTTGGGGACATTACAGTTTTAACAATATGAGTCGTAGGTTATTTTTATAAACCGACTGTTTACATGACTAACGCCCGGTTCCAATAAAAAAAACGACTCGTTTTGCTTACGGATAGTTGTATTTTGACATAAGTTTCATAGAATTTAACCGGGCGTAAGTAATATCAAGACTGTGGGTGCTTCGACAATTCAATGTAGTTTCTACATAGCCTTGGCAGAACAATGAAGTGACCGAAGTTGGTTTTAGATCCAGGCACGTTAAAAAGGTTATAGTTACACTTCCTCAGTAAGCAAGATGGCATTATATCCATTTTCATCAACTGTTTCACAACTGTCATAAGTGTCTTAACATACGTCAGAATAAAATGTATAACCGGATTATTTCTAATAGAACGAAAACAAAGAAAATATTTTTATTTGGCACGTGCCACAAGGGCCGCGAAAACTTAAAACTAAACACAAAATGGAGATAATTATTGTGTCTCACTCACGGCTGCGCCAAATAGGCCTAGTTCAGCAAAATGCCGGACTAACTAGTGCCCGACATATGCTGTACTAGCTGGTGCCCGCAGCCTCGCCCGCGTGATATCGAAAAAAAGTATCCTATGTATTATTTCAGATTATAATCTACCTCTGTGCTAAATTTCATCAAAATCCGTTCAGCCGTTTTGACGTGAAAGAGTAACAAACATCCAAACATTCATCCTCACAAACATTCACATTTATAATATTAGTAGGCATGATAGCTGTATGCAGCCGGTCATGTAATGACATCTTAGGCGCGTCGTCCACACGACCAACAATCGAAGCGCAGTCAAAAAATCTCGTTGCGGCATGCCTCTTATGTACTCTTATGTACCTCGCCTGCGCCTCGACTGTTAAGTGTGAGCGACGCGCCTTAGAAGTTATGTATAGTCGTGTAGTGTTGAGTGCGTCGTTAATCCAGTGGTTACATACGCGACTGCTGAACAGGAGGTGCTAGATTCGATACCCATCTCAGGTTAATAATCGAGTATTTTCATCAGGATTTTTTCAGTATCAAGCAGGATTGTGGATCAGAACTAGTAGTAGCACAAAACTAATTTTAAGTCAACGAAAAATATATCACCTCGTTTCAACACTAACTGAACTTTATTAAAATTAAAAAACCGGTCAAGTGTGAATCTTTCCCGAGCATCGGGTTCCGTACAAACTTGTAGGTAAACTAATGAAGTAAGTACCTACTAGTGAAAGTACCAAACATTATTAGTACAAAATTTATCTTTTCTGTTCGATAACTTTAACAAATGCAATTAATTTAATTATTTTCTTGTGATGCATAAAATTTGCTTGATATTGGTTCTTGCCTAATTATATCAATCTACGTCAACAAGAAATATCCTATACATTTATATTCCATGTGCGCGTGTGATATCGAAAAAAATTATCCTATGTGTTATGCTATCAACGGTATATCTTTAAATCGCGTTAACTTAGATGGTTGATTTTTCAGCTCCTTCAAGATATCGCGTTCCCAAGATAGAAGGCCTTGACAGACAGACAGACGGAAAACAAAACGTTCCGTATTTGGTTGCGGGTCGTTCGAAAAAGATACCGAGGCCCCGGAACATAAAAGGCAACAGACCAAACATGGGTAGGTTTTTTTAAAACTCTGACACTCCTCCCTTCTCAGCCCAAAGTGGGGAAAGATATTCGATGATTAACCATACGCAAAAAAAGAGTTCCGTTATTTTTCTTCGGAGATACGGAATCCCAAAAAGCAGCATAATACCGTGCAGTATATTTCCGTCCCTGTCACATACGTAGTCCACTATATTGCCGTCCTTGTCACCAGGTTTTTTCAAGACTTAATTAAAGTCATTCGGTAGGTTTACAGCAACCACATACTTTGTCAAGCGGTTGTTATTGGTACATTAATTGTGGAGGAAATTTATTATTTAAAGGGTGTATGGACCTTGGGGGTCAATGGAGGGATTTGGAAGTGTTTGTGGTACATTACTGGTGTACTGTTGTTACTTTAAATTTAAATAATAGCAGCCGCTCCGGTTAATCTTTAGGTTAAGCCGCGCTTGCCTAGTTTGGTCTGTGGATGGGTACCCACCCGTTACATACCGAGTTTCCTCCGTGCCTCGGAAAGCATGTTAAGCCGTTGATCCCGGCTGTCATTTATAGATCTTTGACAGTCGTTACAGGAAGTCAGTGTACCAAAAGTCTGACAACCAGTCTTACCAAGGGGTATCGCATTACCCAGTACTAACTGAGTTGTGGAGGTCAGATCAGGCAGTCGCTCCATGTAAAATACTGGTATTCAGCTGCATCCGGTTAGTCTGGAAGATGACCGCAACATAGTTGGGAAAAGGCTAGGCATATGAGGATGTTGTTACTTTAAATGTTGGGAAATGAATGTTGCTGAAATTGTGGTAAAAAAAACTAACCCTTATTGGGTGAGAAATCATCAAATAATAATGGGGTGAGAAATCATCAAATAATTTCCTCTGTTCTGGGCGGAGCGGGGCAAATAAGACTTGAGTGTCTGACTTGTACAGACAAAAACCCATCCATGTTCCTTCCATTGCCCTTTATGTTCCGGGGCCGCGGTATCTCTTTCGAACAACCCTCAAACCCAGCAAGCGTTGGCCCTGGCAGGCCCCTCTGATAAAGAAGGGTTGTTTTCCAGTGTAATCGGATTCAGCTGAATATCAATATTGTTCTTGGAGCCTATCTGACCTCCAGAACCCACTTAGTACTGGGTAATACGATACTCTTCGATAAGAAGGGTTGGCAGACCTTCAGGCCACAGTAACAGCTATCTAAGATCTACAAATGAAAGCCGGGATCAACATCCATATGGCATCACCCTTCCACGCACCAACCCAGGCAAGCGCAGCTTCACCTAAAGATCGACCAGAGCGGCAGTTACTATTTAGTCACGAGCTAGACTTTATTTAATCCTCAAAAAAAAAAATTAACGGCCTACTTAAATAAAGTGTGCTTATTTTTATTAAGTATTTAATATTATTAAGGAATATGAAACCTTGCCAAGGACCCGTCAAGATCTATTAAGAGGCAATTAACGAAATATACTAAAAAATAAACGTACATTTTGAATGATATCTTTTTAATAGCATATTTATGGCTTATATTCGTTCTACCGAGGAATTACTGGCAACATTTCCATTATACGCCTTACATTTTTTGCAAAAAAATAACAAACACAGTATCAAAATCAAAATATTTTTATTTCACATAGACATTTAGTTGGTAAGCCTATGTGAAAAACGTCGAGAAAATATGCACGATTCGGGTTGGTCGTTTCCTATGGAGAAGAACCACCAAGAAACTCCATGGTTACTCTTTTAAAAATCTATCTCTATGTCTTAAAAATCTATACTATATTATACTATAAAGCTGAAGAGTTTGTTTGTTTGTTTGTTTGAACGCGCTAATCTCAGGGACTACTGGTTGGAATTGGAAAATTCTTTTAGTGTTGAATAGTCCATTTTTTGAGGAAGGCTATATAACATCACGCTACGACCAACAGGTGCTGAGCAGCGTGGGTGAAACCGCGTGGAACAGCTAGTGTATCATAATAATCCTTTTAGCAATGTGTGTTGTTGCAATCATCAAATGACTTCTCCCGTCCAGGGCGGAGTGGGAGGGAGTGGCAGAATTATGACTAAAACCCATTCATGTTCCTTATTTTTCCTTTTGTGTTCTGGGGTATCTCTTTCGAATAACCTGAAACCCCGGCAGGCATGGGCCTTGGAAAGCCGCTATCTGCTTCGCTGACATATCTTTGAGGAGCGCGTGGAACACCTAGTATTGTATCTTTTTCTACCTGAAATTATTTCAAAGTTTGCCTCTTAGCGAGAATACTCTGCCAAAAATGATTATTTTTATATTAGTAATTTGTATCGTGTACATATTAAAAAGTATTCTTTCAGTCAATTTATAATACTACTAGCTTTTGCCCACGACTTCGTACGCGTGGATTAATAGTTCCCGTTCCCGGGGGATTTCCGGGATGAAAACTATCCTATGTCCTTTCTCGGGTCCCAGACTATATCTGTACCAAATTTAATTAAAATCGGTTCAGTGGTTTAGGTGTGAAGAAGAGACAGACAGACAGACAGACAGAGTTACTTTCACATTTATAATATTAGTTTAGATTTAGATTTTTTTCTTTTAATTTTTATGAAACACCACAAACCACAAACTACTTACAGTACTGTCTTTTAAATCCATCCAAAGGTTGTCTTGAAAAGATCGCTTTTAACGATAAGACCGCCCATTGTGTCACCCTATTTATAAGTTGTATACTGTTGTAATTTGTACGGTGTCCATAATAAAAAGTATTCTATCAATCCATTAATAAAATCCAAAATTGTATAATATGTATTAGCAAAACAAAAATCTATCAAAATTTTTCCTTACTGAATCTGCGTGGTCCATAAAATCGCCGAAAGTATTCCAATCTTATGTAGATTCGCTAAATGCCATACAAGCCGGCCTTGTACCGGGCTACAGCCGGGTTATGACCGGGCTATGACCGGACTATTGGGCGGTCAACTTGGCTGTTTCATTTCCTCTGTACTCATACAAACAAATGCCTGTTTGTAGGGTGCCAGTGACAGCGAGGAGGAACAATACCACAAGAAAACAAGGTCGAGACGATGCAACGATTTTTCTTGTTTGCGTTTAATTATGAAATTGTTTTTGGGTTTTATCCTTACTAATATTATAAAAGCGAAAGTGAGTTGGTTTGTTTCCTCTTCACACTTTAATGGCTACACCGATTTTGATGAATTTTGGTATAGAGACAGTTGGGTACCAGGAGACAGACATAGGCATTTTTTTTAAACTGGGATGTGAGGGAGGAAAAGGGAAAACTTAGCGTTGCTATTACAAATCAATAACGCGCAAGGGAAACTATGTTACCCCGAATTTAACGCAAGCGAAGCCGCGGGCAAAAGCTAGTTCACTATAATCCTTACTAATCCTAACTTAATATTATAAAAACGAAAGTGAGTTTGTTTGTTTGTTACCTCTTCACGCCTAAATAGCTAAACCGATGTTGATGAATTTTGGTACAGAGATAGTTGGGACCTAGCAGACGTAGACATAGGCTAATATTTTTTAAAAATAAGAGGGAAGAAAAGGGGAAAATTAGCTTTGTTATTACAAATCAATAAGGCGCAAGGGCAAAAACTGCAGACTAGCAGGTACCTGTAAATCAGGAAAGGGGGACTGTGTTACTCCAAATTTAACGCGAGCGAAACCGCGGGCAAAAGCTTGTTATTTTTATAGTGTAGTAAACTGCAATGTTAGATCGAAGCGGAAATACTGTTAATACCTGGGTTGCGGGTTGTTCAAAATAGATACTGCGGCCCCGGAACATAAGGGGCAAAAGATGGAAAATGAGTGGGTTTTAGTAAGCAAAAGTCTGAGACTCCGTCCCGCTCTGCCCAGAGCAGGTTATATGTAACTTTATGTAAAAGAAAATCTTTTTATACAGATTCCTTCGATTCCAGCAGTCACTGATACTCCACCTTCTCCCGAGGACCTTCAATTTCCTTTTTCCAGTCTATGATATTGAATTGGTTTGCTTCAACCGTTGGACATAATTGAACACTTATTTCATGTGTGAAATTGTCCTCCTCCTTCTACATATATATGTATTAATAGATACTATATTATAATCATGTATATGTGCAATATTAACGAGCGATAAAAAGGACAAGACGAAGAAAATATTAATCTAGCTAACTAACTTTTTTCTCAGATCCCCCAAATCTTCCTGATTTGCAGGTACCTGCTACCTATTGTTTTTGCCCTCGCGCCTTATTGATTGTAATAGCAAAGCTAAGTTTTCCCTTTTCTTTCCTCACTTTAAAAAAAGTAGCCTATATCCGTCTCCAGGGTCTCAACTATCTCTGCACCAAAATTTATCAAAATCGTTTTATCTATTTAGGCGTGAAGACGTAACAAACAAATAAACTCACTTTTGCTTTTATAATATTAGTAAAGATAACTAATTCAGTCTGTCTACAGCAGGGTTGGACTAATGATGTGACTAACACCGGTATTACACTTATTTTTATCTACCTTTGGTCCTTGGCCTATGCGAGTTTGTGGTGCAGGTGCTCTCATCAATTGGAGACCTTCCTCAAAGGAGAGTATTGGCCGAAGGGTGTCGGGTATCGACGTTTTCGTAGAAGAATACCGAACTCGCAGCGAAACGCGACCCCGTCACTTCCTGTACAATAGTTTTTTTTTAAACATTGCCCTATACTAGGATTTTTTCCCGTACCGTGGGTGCGTTTACAAACATTTAAACTCACATACACAAACAGCCAGATCCCTAACAACTATCTGTAGGCCATACAAATATTTGTTACGTGCAGGGATCGAGCCCGCGCCACGAAGCGCAAAAAGCGATCGCTCAGCCACTGCGCCAACTGTGTCTTTGTGTTATAGGGTTTTTTCCATTGGGAATTTCTCAGAGACCGCCCAGAATTTGGAAGTTTGTTAGTTTTATACCCTCGGAAAACACGTTAAGCCATTGGTCCTGCTCCTGCTCTCTCTCCGATCGTATCGGCTTGCCGTCCCATCGGACTATGAGAGTGAGGGAACAGAGAGTGCACCAGTGCCTGCGCATACAGTAGAAGATATTCTAGACTCTAGAATATCTTCGGCCTTGTAGATTCTTAGTCGCTTGTTAAATTTTGTTAACGTTTATATGCTTTTTGTTACGTTTTGTAAAGTAAGCAATGACTTATTGTCGGGCATACGCTGTCCTCTCATACTTAAGTACTAACGCTGTAACAACAACATTGTAATACAAAATGATTTTAATTTTGATTTCGATGCAATGGCTTATGTCCGTTGAGATTGTCTGTATATCAGAAAATCTCAGCTCTTACATGACATGCTTTTGTCAAATAATGCGCGTAAATTAATACTAAGACTATTTATTTTTAACTCAACTAGGCAGAACTTTTTATTTGTAATGTACAGACGCCTGCACATCAAGCTACTACAATCTGTCAGATTTCTTTGATAGATTTTCGACTTTATTTCTAAAGTAAGTAAGGTCCAAGGTTCATTGGGAAAAATTAACAGTTTCGGGTAGCTTGACCTGCAGGCGTCTGTACTATCAACGAACAACAATAATTTTCCACGCGCCCATATTGTGGTCATTTGTTTCTTTTTTTTTAGTAAACAGCTTTCTATTTGCAAGCCAGTTCGAAATTTAAATAAAAGCTTTGATAAATTACCTCCTTGGTTGCAATATTTTGGAGTAAAAGATCGTTCCATTTTTAAATTACACGACAGATATGGATTTTTATACAATTTTTCTCCTGTCCCAAATTGCGGTTCTCTTTTCATGAAATCATTCCTCCTCATATCCCTCGTCCAACTTCTGTTAAATGTCTTCTTTCTTTTGTGTTTTCCCGTTTTGTTTTCAAACTATGTAAATTCATCGAAATTAATAAAATTAAGTTGTAACTTTTTGGATCGTTATTTTTTTTTTTTTCTACTTATAGTCTCTTTTTTTTCTGTCATTCTGACATATGAAATGATAATCTAAATCTGCAAAGAAATACTTTTATTGTTTTTATATTTTTTAATTACTGTGATTACTTGCTAAATATTCTCCAGCGTTTGATAGTTTATTTCCAGTACACGTGTTATTGGCAAAATTGTGGTATCTCTCGTCCACAAAAGCCATTAATGAAGAGTTGAAGTTGAAGTTGATTTTTATACAACTTTAGCGGGCTCGCATGTATTTGGCTGGTACAGCACTTTCGATTTTCTCGAAGAAGATAACCAAAATAATGTTCAAATCTCCGAACACGTTTGAGAAAAAACATTAACAAACTATTACAAAAGTTTACGAAAGTAAGTAATGAAATGATTGAGTGAACTTAGACAAAAGACTCTTGTAAGAACCTTTAACTGTAATAACTTTTATCAATAATGTAATCTCATTTTTATAATGGAAGAAACAATAACCAATTTCACACCCGAAAAAGCAATAATAAATAAACTTTACAAAAATATTTTATGTCACATTAATAAAAGCTCCACATTAAATGTCAGATACCACTGTAATTGATTTTCTAAAATACCTAGAAATTCAAGGCAAGACTAGGCTAGGAGATTAGACTTCAATATTACTTTAAATCCAATTTTGTGTCCATGGCCTCCTTAGTGTTAGTCTCTAGAAGATCAGGTATACTTTTTGTGCTAAAAATATAGAAAAACCAGGGCTTCGCCCGCGTTTAATTCGGGATAAGACAGTTCCCCTAGCCTGATTTGCAGGTATCTGTCACCTGTAGTTTTTGCCCTAGCGCCTTATTTATTGTAATAGCAATGCTTAGTTTTCCCTTTTTTTTTAAATATTAAGTACTAGCTTTTGCCCGCGGCTTCGCTCGCGTTATATTTGGGGTAACACAGTTCCCTTTTCCTGATTTGCAGGTACCTGTTACCTCCAGTTCTTGCCCTTGCGCCTAATTTCTTGTAATAGCAAATCTAAGTTTTCCCTTTTCTTCCCTCATTTCTCACTTTAAAGAAAATCAATAGCCTATGTCATTCTCCAGGATCTCAACTATCTCTGTACCACAATTCATTAAAATCGGCTTAGCCATTTAGGCGTGAAGACGTAACAAACTAACTCACATTCGCTTTTATAATATTTGTAAAGATTTTGAGCGCTAATCCTAACAGAATTTTACTGAAAAAGAAAACGAATTCCGGCAACCAAAGAAGAAGAAGAAACAAGAAGAACTGAACAAGGGAAGGAAGATGAGACTTACTGTCCGATTCTTGGTCTGGTACTTCTTCCTTAATCTCCACATCTATGTTTACAGGAGGAGCTGAAAATTAAAAAAAACCTTTTATAGAATACTAGCTTTTGCCCGCGGCTTCGCTCGCGTTAAATTCGGAGTAACACAGTTCCCCTTGCGCCTTATTGATTTGCAACAGCAACGCTAAGATATCCCTTTTCTTCCCTCTATCTCCCTCACATCCCACTTTTTTCAAAAAAATATTAGCCTGTGTCCGTCTCCTGGTTCCCAACTATCCCTGTACCAAAATTCATTAAGATCGGTTAAGCCATTAAAGCATGAAGAGGTAACAAACAAACACACAAACATACTCACTTTCGCTTTTATAATATTAGTAAGAATTGTAATAGCAATGCTAAGTTTTCCCTTTTTTTCTCTCTTTCTACCTCATTTTTCATTCTTCTTTTTAAAAAAATTGCTTATATCCGTCTCCAGGGTCATCAAAATCGCCATTTAAGCGTGCCGACAAACAAACTCACTTATAATATTAGTAAGGATTAGCCATAAATTAGCCATGCCTGAAATCTCCCCAGTACAGCTACACTTATTGTACACTAAAACAAACGTACCTAGATAAAAATAATCCAATTCTGTCACCTACAAATACAAAGAAACTATTCCCACTCTCAAACTAATTATACCTTCCGACTATCTACCGTAGTGTTCTCAATTTAACCGACATTACAAAAAGAGTGTAAAACGTTACGGGGACAATTTTATTGCGTTCTAGAGAACGACTTTGTACAACTCAATTTGTATAATTTGCGACTGAAAGTCTGGATGTCCTGGCTGAAGAGCTAGGCTAACACCAGGCGACGTTTTATTAACCTGGGTTTTGAGAGAAATAAAAGAGTTCATTCAAGTTGGCTTTTATTAATTTAGACAGATGGATAAATTAGATTTTTGTTACGTTCAATTATTATCGGCTTTTGAAAGAGAAAAATCTCAGAAACTACAAGTGTTTTAAGTCTCAAATTTTGCATGGGAGTTTAATTTAGGATGTAAGTGCTCACTGAGAAGGAATTTTGCTAAATTACATCCTTACAAACTTTGCCATCCTGTTTCACTATCTTAGGGTAGTGAAAGTCCCCTCTCTGAGTGGCAGTAAGTCCCCTCTTTGAGGAGTGGCTGGAGAGGCGTCATGGCGTCCTCACCTACCGCCTGACGCAGGTCCTCACCGGACACGGAAGTTTCGGGAGGTTCCTGCACATAATCGGACGGGATGAAACGCCCGGGTGTCACCATTGTGACGATCGCCCGGAGGACACGGTGGAGCACACACTGGCGGTCTGCCCAGCTTGGGCGGAGCACCGCCGTGCGAGGCCACGGCAGCGATTTCTCGCGTCCGGCCCTGGTTTAGTCCATGGTCCGGAGCGAGAGGGAATGGGAAGCGGTCACCTCCTTCTGCGAAGCAGTAATGCTAGCAAAGGAGGTGGCCGGGCGTTTGAGGGAGAGAATCTCAAACCAACTTGGGTTGGTTTGAGGTTCTCTGCAAATCAGAATTTAACGAATTAAACGCGAATTTAACACGAGCAAAGCCGCGGGCAAAAGCTAATTATTTAATAAAATATAAATTCTATTAATAGATTTGATGTGTTTATGATTTTCATCATCAGTAATGTATTACTTATGTTAAACCAGCAAATAAATAAATAATAATTTATAGAAAGGCAATAATGCGAAGATAATATTAGACTACGGCAACGGGTGAAAGCGCTGGGCAAATCTAGTGAATAAATAGATAGAAGATAGAATATTCTTTATTATAAACACCATACCAATAACAAGAATAGAACAGTAAAGAACTTATAAATAGAGTGACACAATGAGCGGTCTTTTCGCTAAAAGCGATTATTTCAAGATAACCTTTGGATGGATTTAAAGGAGGAGAAACAGTACTGTAGGTAGTCTGTGGTGTTTCATTATTCAAAACGAATAAATACATTTATGAAAACAATCACTTTAATTTATAAATATAATAATTATGAAGAGCAAAAAAATACTTAGTATTGTTATATAAGGTGAGAGGTAAGACTTGTGCAACATAATCTCCCACTTTCGAAAGGTAAATGATAAATGATGTTTATTTTGCCAGGAGGTTTTCACAAACACTTTTACACGTCTTTTTTTAAACTTGATGAGGCCGGTATTTCGTACCCGACTAGTGTGAGAAGAAACAGCCGAAACAAACTTAGAGGTCATAGTCTCTTTTAAGGTCCAGACAAAAATCTTGGTCAAATTACACGAGGACTACGCAGATTAGTGTCTGAAATGGTCAGATTGAGTGGATCAGTCCAGTCACTGCAAGCATTTGTCAGTTATCGTATATTTTTGAAACTATTAACCACCGGTAGTTGAATGTATTTCTCACAAATATTTGCAACAGTAACTGCAGCTTCCAACGGTGAACAATCTCTTTCATAGACAACACGTATCTCGGATAACTGACTATCTTGAATGCTCTATATGTACACTCATGTTTACAAAAATAAAAATATCTTGAATCTCGGAATATAATTATATCTCCCGAATAAATACAGAAACTGAAATGGAATTTTATGAAGATACTAGCTTTTGCCCGCGGCTTCGCTCGCGTTAAATTCGGTAGCGCCTTATTGATTTGTAATAGCAACGCTAAATTTTGCCTTTTCTTCCCTCGTTCTCCCTCATATCCCATTTTTTTAAATAAAAATTAACCTATGTCCGTCTCCTGGTTCCCAACTATCTCTGTACCAAAATTCATCAAAATCGGTTTAGCTATTAAAGCGTGAAGACGTAACAAACAAACAAACAAACTCACTTTCGCTTTTATAATATTAGTAAGGATAACCTTTTATGTGATGTCTTGTTCATGCTTCTAAAGAAGATATTGCTCTTGAAATGGATACCCATCAGACAGCGGCGAGCGTTGAGGGCTTTGACCACCTTGTTTTCTCTGCTCGATAAACCCACATCTCCTAATTATCTTACTTCTCATTTTAAATATTTATGCGCTGCGCACAGCAAGCACCTTCGGTCCTCCAATAATCGTCTTCTACGATGCCCTACTCATCGCTCTGGTTTCCTTAAGTATTCCTTCTCTGTCCAGGCGGTTTTCCTGTGGAATGAGCTCCCTCTGAATATCAGAATGGCTACTAGTCGGTTTACATTTAAGGTAAAAGCTCGCGAACACTTACGTAAGAAGTTGGCAGACTCTTCTCAAAATTAAAAAGTTGTCAGTATTTCATCATTTTTAGTAGTTTTTACCTCTCTTTGCTTTTGTATATTTTCTATGTATTTATATATGTATTTATTAATAATGAAATTGATATTTCCTGTCACGTTGCACCTACTGTGTCTTTATCTCTGCATCACCCTAAGGTTGACTGGTAGAAAATGCCCAAGGCATTAAGTCCGCCTTTGTACAATGTTTTTGTGCATGAAGTTTTAATAAATAAATAAATAAATATTGAAAGAAGAAAGGAAGAAAGAAAAAACACTTATTTGGTCCATGCCACAAGTGCACACAAAATGAGATAAAGACTTAAAACTAAACGATAATAACAAATACGTAATTGTGTGTCTCACGGCTGCGCCAAATAGGCCTAGTTTAGCAAACAGCCGAGTATTGCCCGACGCTGGTTTTCAACTGGACCTTAGACCTGATGTGACGGAAGTAAAACAGTTTTATATTTATTTGTGTTTCTGTGTTTAAAAAGATGATTATATAGCATAAAGTGTAAAATCATAAAAAATGAACTACTTACATAAAAAAAGTGTTCGGCAAATATCTCTTCGGCTCTTACTCCCTCACATACCACTTTTAAAAAAATTGGCTATATCCGTCTCCTAGTTCCCAACTATCTCTGTACCAAAATTCATTAAAATCGGTTTAGCCATTAAAGCGTGAAGAGGTAACAAACAAACAAGCCAACTCACTTTCGCTTTTATAATATTAGTAAGGATGTTTTTTACTGTTTGTTTTCCCAAATGTAATAAATAATTATACTACTGCAACAGTAGGTATACTCGCCACAATATATCCCAGTCGATCGATATCGATTATAGCCCGGCCAACGAGAAGCGATACCAATTGTAAACAAAACCCACGCTAAAACCCCATCTAAAATGGCCGCCCGAATGTTGGCGAACCCGTCTTAACGTTGTCATGTTTTTGCCGGGAGAACGAGACATTACGACAAAGGCACAAGATGGAAAGAGCTAAATATTAGATTGTCAACGCCACAGATGTTCTTTAGATTAATGACCTTTCGTATCGCTTCTCGTTGGCCGTACTATAGATCTATAAATAATTCTCAATATAGCGTAGCCATCGCTTATCGTTACCTGGAGAGAGGCATAGACAAACAGGGTAATAATAAGAAAGGGGTGCAAAGAGGGTGATGTTGGAATTGCATCAGAAGTGCGGTCGTTCGTCACGAAAGGACTAAACTCACCTACTACTTCACACAATGCTATAGAAAATAGTCTCCGGTGTGGCCACTAATTCAGATTTTTTTCCCCTTTTTTGTAAGTTCCTCATTTTTAACTTTTTATTTTTATATAGCCAATCGTGACCACAGCTGTTTTGTTTCGTTTTTAAGAAAAATAGTCAAATATAGTTTACTAGCTTTCGCCCGCGTTAAATTTGGGGTAACACAGTTCCCCTTGCGCCTTATTGATTTGTAATAGCAACGCTAAGTTTTCCCTTTTCTTCCCTCTTTCTCCCTCACATCCCACTTTTTTTAAATAAAAAAGCCTATGTCCGTCTCCTGGTTCCGAAATATCTATGTTCATCACAATCGGTTTAGCCATTTAAGCGTGAAAAGGTAACAAACAAACTCACTTTCGCTTTTATAATAATTAGTAAGGATAAAGATATTTCATAATTTTAATGTATAATCCATTTGTTATCTCTGTTACCTCTTTGTACTATTTCTGTATTTTTTGTTGTTGTAAACAGGAGTCAAGGGTTTAAGCTGAAAACCAGCGCTTATCTACCCTCTAGGGGGGACCTAAGCATAATGCTGACGCTTAAACCTCATGCTTCCAGTATTATAGTTTTTATGTATTTACTACTACCAGCTGTAATACTGGAGACAATAAAATTCAATTTATTTATTTTAAACTAATCTAATTTATTTTGTCTAATCTAATTTAAATGAAATTTAATTCAATTTAATTTAATAAATCTAATCTAATTTAATTTAATATAATTTTAATTTAATGTATATAATTTAATAAAATTTAATTTAATTTAATCTAATTTAATCATATTAATTTAATTTATTTGTGATTTCACTTTTAATTGGGTTGCATGTTTGATTTGATTTTTGTTTATTTTATTTTTGTTTTAATGTGTCTTTAATATGGATCGAGTTATCCGAAATAAATGAATTTTAATTTAATTTAATAAACGTTTGGATATTTACCATGTTTGTTATTTTTATCGAGTTTCTGATATTTCCATGCCATGATCACGGATGAACGTATATTCTATTCTATTCTTATTCTAAGTGTATTGGTTGCCTGAAAAAACTTTTTGTAAAGTTAGCAAAGTTTTCTATTTCAGCATTTTTAGTTATGGTGATATATATCACATAATATTTATCGAGCATTCATTTTCCTTTGTTACTAAAACATAAGCAGTTCATCCATATAGACTGATATACATACTTATATAATTTATAAATACATACATATTATAGATAAATCACACCCAGACACAGACCAAACAATCATGCTCATCACACAAAGTTTGTCCTGGGTGGGAATCGAACCCACGACCTCCGGCTCAGCAGCCAGGGCCACTAACCACTAGACCAACAGGCCCGTCATTGTTAGCGTAGCAGAAGGATGTTTCAGACTTGTACTGACTAAAATCCATCCATGTTCCTACTTTACTTTTAAAATTCTGCTCAAAAAGCACTTCCTCTCTCCTTAAACAAAATATTAAATACTTCTTTGCTCTAAATGATTATTATTTTAAATGTATACTATATGTATTTATATTTAAGTATTTGTTTTTTTAAATGTAGCTATTAATTTTTAAAAATGTTACACCACAGACTACCTACAGTACTGTCACTCCTCCTTTGAATCCATCCAAAGGTAGTCTTGAAAAGATCGCTTTTAGCGATAAGACCGCCCATTGTACCCTATTTATAAGTTGTTTAATGTTATTCTTGTTATTTGCATAGTGTATATAATAAAGAATATTCTATCTATCTATCTTTACAAAACAAAACCGGTTGAAAGTTGATTATTTTACATACGGATAATATAATGATAACATAACATAATGATAGGGAATCTGTTTTAATGTGTCTGTGTATGTTTAATAATGTTATATTAGTTTTCTATGGGTCTATGCCACCCGAAATAAAGTTTATTCATTCATTCATTCATTTACTTTTGCCCTTTATGTTCCGGGGCCACGGTGTCAAACAACTCGCAACAACGCATCTCATGGCCACGCAACAAAAATTAAAACTACATTTGTATTCAAGGCCCCAACATAAAGTTTTATAGTCTTCGTCAATTTAAATCAATGCCGAAGAAGTTAGTTCCGCTATAAAAGGGCCTCCTTATGCAAAGGAATTAAATGGGGAACCGGAAGTCGGTAAACGTCAAGGACGGAATGTCAATCAATAATTTTGACGTTTGTTTGTGACAGGTTTTCTATAAGGGTATCAGGAGGAAGGATACTGAGGAGTAACCGACTTAAAAAAAGGTGATGATTCAGTCTTTTTTTCCGATGTCTCCGTCAAATATGGGATTTAATTTTATAATCTACTAGCTTTTGCCAGCGGCTTCGATCGCGTTAAATTCGGGGTAACACAGTTCCTCTTGCGCCTTATTAATTTGTAATAGCAACGCTAAGTTTTCCCGTTTCTTCCCTCTTTCTCCCTCACATCCTACTTTTTAAAAATAAAAATAGCCTATGTCCGTCTCCTGGTTCCCAACTATCTCTGTACCAAAATTCATCAAAATCGGTTAAGCCATTAAAGCGTGAAGAGGTAACAAACAAACTCACTTTTGATTTTATAATATTAGTAAGGATTAATAGTAAGGCTTATAGAATCTCCTGGTCAAAAATGAAGGGTGTTATAAGTCCATACAAAATGAAATGTGTATAGGAACCGAACCTATTGCCATATACAAGGCACAAATCCAGCACACCGTGGTTGCTACTGAAAAATTCTGACGAAAAAA
Organism: Ochropleura leucogaster; assembly: GCA_958449745.1. Taxonomy (NCBI): domain Eukaryota; kingdom Metazoa; phylum Arthropoda; class Insecta; order Lepidoptera; family Noctuidae; genus Ochropleura; species Ochropleura leucogaster. Next base: position 2,089,798 of record OY288222.1, on the reverse strand, counting down.
ACAAAAAACACTTTGTATGAACCTAGGACTTCGATACCAGCAGTGGCGTTGCGACTAGTTACGAGGTAGATGAAAGCAGTTCTAAAAATGTCAAATGTGACTTGCTATCGGGGCAACACCTTTTTTTACGAATGGGCAATCATCAAATAACTTCCCCCGCTCTGGGCGGAACGGGGTAGGAGTGTCAGACTTTTACTGACTAAAATCTACCCATGTTCCTTCTTATGCCTATTATGTTCCGGGGCCGCGGTATCTCTTTCGAACAACCCGCAACCCCACCATTGGCTCTGGAAGGCCCCTCTACTTTGCTGACATATCTTTGAGGCATCAGGATAAAACATGAGAGTCAGATCACTGTTCCGATAGCTAAAATAATGTACAGTTAAAGTAACAACAATAAATAATACAAAATTAACGGTATTTGTGCAACTAAGCTTAATTCCGATTGCGAAATACGTCGAATTGGCCCGATGCCGTCCCGAGGGTGCTGTAAAGCGTGATTATGAGATTATTTTAGGAGAATTGCGTCCACCTGTTCTCCGTATAGGTACTCAATAATTATGATGATACTAGCTGATCACCGCGGTTTCACCCGCGCTGCTCAGCACCTGTTGGTTGTAGCGTGATGTTATATAGCCTATAACCTTCCTCAAGAAATGGACTATCCAACACTAAAAGAATTTTTCAATTCCAACTAGTAGTCCCTGAGATTAGCGCGTTCAAAAAAACAAACAAACTCTTCAGCTTTATAATATTATAGTAAGTATAGACTAGCTGTTCCACGCGGTTTCACCCACGATGCTCAGCACCTGTTGGTCGTAGCGTGATGTTATATAGCCTATAGCCTTCCTCAAGAAATGGACTATCCAACACTAAAAGAATTTTTCAATTCCAACTAGTAGTCCCTGAGATTAGCGCGTTCAAACAAACAAACAAACAAACTCTTCAGCTTTATAATATTAGTATAGATTATATATTATATAGTAATAGTATAGATTAATGAGGTGCTTCCAAACAGTAGGATAAAATCAAAATGTTTTTTAAGCTATTGCATAGCTTCTATCGCGGATCTTGAGCGTGGAGACCGAATCCGAATAACGAAAAAACCTAACACTTTCATTACGAATACGGTCAGTTATTTCAATCGTGAAAAGCGTGTTTGTTAGAGAATCGAATGGTCAATCGACATTACGCTGGATCATCAAACCCAAGGTCTTGTTTTTCTTTTTGCGACTGCTTTTCATTGGAAGTATTTTTTAAATATTATATTTAGATTTTTTTATTTATTGCATAAGTTAATAAAAAAATACTATGCAATAGCTTTACCGCGGCAGTCCCCGAGTGCCACACGTATTTTTTTTCACATAGGCCTTCATGGGCACTTATAAAACGTTGAAAAAAGGGGAACGTTTCGGGTTGTCGTTTTCATGGAGAAGAACCGGCAAGAAAACTCCACGGTTACTCTGTATCGTCTTCTCAGACGATTATGAAAGTTAAAAGATCAACCAACCTGGTGATACAAAATTCAGGATTCCAAGGTCAAATATTCAGCATTCTCTACATCAAATAAATTTGCATTTTGATCCCAAAGGTGTAGCAACAATTTGTTATACAAAAAATGCTGGCACACTGCATTTTTGTGTTGCAAATTCTACCCTTAGGGAGTCGTCCGAAAAAAATGGGTACAATGTAGAACCGTATTTGAATTATTTCACAGTAATAATCATTTAGTTACATGTGCAATGTTGAACCATGAACGTAAGCTTCTCTTCATCATTTTTTTAACGTTCCCCTCACTAAGTTTTTGTCCTGTAGCCTGTAGGCCTACTTTGACGTCTTAGAGCAGAAGTTATTCCACTGAGTGAAAGAGATGGTGCTAGACACCCTGTATAGCTCTGTCTCTTTCCCTCAGCGGAATAAGTTCTGCTTTAAGAAGTCATTGTAGGATAGCTGGTAGCGTTAACAAACATTTAAACTCACATTTACAAACAGCCAGACCCAAAACAATTATTCTAGAATCGAACCCACAACACGCAGCGCAGCAGTCAATTGTGCCGTCATTCTTTCTAACCAAGACTTTAACCTACGGGAAATTCTGCAGCTCACCAAGAGTCTCAAGCAAGAAGACATAAAGGAAATAGTTTTATTAGGTACAACTGCACACACCATCAAACAGAGAAAAAAATATATAAAATTTAATAAAAAAAAAGAATAATAATACAAAAAGGGAATAGTTATTTTGTGTCTCACGGATAGGCCATGTAGGGTTACCATCACGTGTTAAAGCAGTACTCATGTCAGTGTGGGAAAGAGATGGCGCTAGACACCCCGCATAGTTCTGTCTCTTTCCCTCAATATAATAAGTACGGCGTTAAGATGTCATGGGACCCCGCCAGTTCAGCAAACTGCCGGGTAACAAGTATCCGACTGGACTGTACTGTGACTGGGACCTGTGATGGTATGATGAGACTGACGCAAAACAGTCTCTTACTTGACTTGAAGTTTGTGAATAGATACTAACGTAAATAAATAACATAACGTCAGAAAAAAAAAAGTGTGTGTGTCAGCTCCGACGCACGACTGGAGTTTACTCCTTAAGTACGAGTATCTAACCATACGCAAAAAGAGTTTATACAACTGAAAAAAGATTAATATCATATGAAAGGGTAAATTCACAAATTAATAAAAAAAATAGCAATATAAATACATCGACACTGATAGAAACAAACAAGCCCAATAACATATAGTATATAGGTATAGTCGCCTATACAGCATACCATATGTACGTCTTAATACACTCACAGCCAAATTAGAAAGTTGCTCACTAAAGGTGCGCACCAAAAACGGGACACATTTTCGTTACTTTAGTAGGTTTTACCCCTCGGATTTTTCTCATACCGGGTGCCTTATATATGAAAATCGATTCTTAAGGAGTAAACTCCAATAAATAACATAACGTCAGAAAAGAAAAGTGATGGAAGTTACTGATGCAATATATACATGTATTGCATCAGCAATAATTTCCATCACTTTTTGGTTGCGGGTTATCAGAAAGACATACCGCGTAATGTAAAGGGCAATAGAAGGAACAAACGTGGGTTTTAGACATTACAAGTCCGACCCCCCCCCCCCCCTAGAGTGGAGGAAGTTATTCGATGATTTCCCATAGGCAATATGTATTTTTTGTCAATAAATAATATCAGACAACGAATTTCTTCGATTTAACAGCTATGGCGTAATCAACATGGCGCGAGCTCAGTCACTTTATCATGTTATACTAGCTGTTCCCCACGGTTTCACCCACGCTGCTCAGCACCTGTTAGTCGTAGCGTGATGTTATATAGCCTATAGCCTTCCTCAAGAAATGGACTATCTAAGGCTAAAAGAAATTTCCAATTCTAACCAGTAGTTCCTGAGATTAGCGCGTTCAAACAAACAAACAAACTCTTCAGCTTTATAAAATTAGTATAGATGGTATAGATATGCGTATACTTTTACTCTGAACGCTCTTAATGTGCATATTTAACTACATCGTTCTCAGAAATATGTATAATTTCACATCAATATGTAACCATGATCTTGTAAAAATATTATGATTAATTAGCTTGTGTCCGCGGCTTGGTTCGCGTTTAATTCGGGGTAACACAGTTCCTTTCCTGATTTGCAGTTACCAGCTACCTGTAGTTTTTGTCCTTGCGCCTTATTGATTGTAATAGCAAAGCTATGTTTTGCATTTTCTTCCGTCTTTCCCATTTTTTTAAAGATCTTTTCCGTCTCCCCCACACTATCTCTGTACCAAAATTCATCAAAATCGGTTTAGCCATTAAAGCGTGAAGAGGTAACAAACAAACAAACTCACTTTCGCTTTTATAATTTTAGTAATGATTATGACATCAATATGTAACCATGATCTTGTAAAAATATTATGATTAATAATAAGAGTGTTTTTGTCCATGGAGTTTCATGTCCATAAAGACCTAAGCTTTGGAATGGGCAACCACGAAACACAAGTTATTATACCTTGTTTAGTAATAATTTCATCATTTAAGGTGCCTCGGAAAGCACGTTAGCTGTTGGTCCCGGCTGTCATTTGTAGATCTTTGACAGTCGTTACAAGTCAGTGTTCCGAAAGTCTGACAACCAGTCTTACCAAGGGGTATCGCATTACCCTGTACTAACTGGGTAGTGGAGGTTAGATAGGCAGTCGCTCCATGTAAAATACTGATATACAGCTGCATCCGGTTAGACTGGAAGCCGACCCCAACATAGTTGGGAAAAGGCTAGGCAGATGATGAATAATAGCTTCATCATTTTTGTTTTTGACATTCTAAAGCATGCACCGATCTAATTGAAACAGATTTGACAAAACTGCAACCATTTACTAATCCAATTCCACCAAAAGTTTTACAAAACAACCGGCTAATTTCAGGAGGCGATTAAGCACTTCAATAAAACTCCCTAGAGCCAAGTCTCGACGTAAAATGCCCACAGTTACAGTACAACAGCTCTTGTATGTGGGGTCCAGCTATTATACAAATTTGCCGGGCAATAAAGAATATTTATGAAGGCACCTTTGCACTGTAATTACCTCAGGTTGTAGACGAACAATTTATATGTAAAACAGGTATTGTAATGTTGGTCCGTTGTATACGTTGTAAATATGGGGTAGGATGTATTGATAAGGATAAGATTATTGGTTTGAGTTCGCTAAGTAGAGAGTTAGGTGTTTTTTAAAATATGGTTCTGAGTGTTACTTGATTTATTTGATGGAGTTTGACGTTGCAAATTATTTTGTTATGGAAGTTAACTAAGGCTTTTGTCAAGCAGTTTCATATTTCTAAATAAACTAGCGTTGCCCGCGGCTTCGCTCGCTTTAAATTCGGGGTAACACAGTTCCCCTATCCTGATTTCCAGGTACCAGGTACCTGTACATTTTGCCCTTGCGCCTTATTTATCGTAATAGCAATGCTAAGTTTCCCTTTTCTTCCCTCTTTCTCCCTCATATCTCAATTTAAAAAATAGCCTATATCCGTCTCCAGGGTCCCAACTTTGTCTGTACCTAAATTCATCAAAATCGTTAAACCATTTAGGCGTGAAGACGTAACAAACAAACAAACTCACTTTCGCTTTTATAGCATTAGTAAGGATTGTAAGGATTTATATTTTTTAGGGTTCCATACTTCAAAAGAAAAATACGGAACTCTTATAGGATCACTTTGTTGTCCGTCGGACTGACTGTCTTTCTGTCTGTCTGTCAAGACCCTTTATCCCAGTACCATGCGTGGAGGTATCAAGTCGAAAATCCCTTGAAGCTGTGAAAAAATCAGCTCTCTAATGCCCGGTTCCAATAAACAAAAACGACTCGTTTTTTTTTTTATGGAACCAAGTATAGTCTATAACCAAGTATAACAGTCTACACAGGGAGAAGATATGGCCGCTTATGGGCCAAGTCTCCACGGAACACTCGGTGAGCGAGTCTGACACGTTCTTTGCCGGTTTTTTTCCAGGAAGACTTCATATGACTGCTCTTGCTGTGGTAGGAGTGGAAGAGAGTGTCAGAGTTGTACTGCCTTAAACTTGACTTGACTTGGCGGTATCTCTTTCGAATAACCCCGGGCCATAGTAACATTAAACTATATAATAAATATTATAATGAAAAGATCAAATTATTAACTTTGAAGATTTTGTTTTATTCAACGTCGTAATATTTCTTGGCCGATAAATTTCAGTTGAAGTCGTATGGTTTTCATTTTCCTATTACACGTTTTACTTAATATTTTTGATGTTTTTACGCTTAGGCGTTATTATGTATTTGAGTTACCAAGCGAAACCACAGTATCAATATGGACAGTATGGAAACTAGGCCTAGTTGTAGAAATAAATATCATAATAATAAAATATTTAAAAAAAAAAATATTTAGGGTTGTGCATGATGAGAACCTCGTGAGCCAAGAAAGATGAGCAAATCAAGTATATCTATTGACTTGACCGCGAGGTTGTTGACATGTGGGATGTGGACTCATCGATCATTGTGCCGATAGTCGTATATGCCAATGGCAATACCTGAGGAGGCTCTCCTGAGGTACTCCTGGACACGACTCGTATTGTTAGGAGGTTCCTTTCTCTGGAGCCCTGACCGCCGGTAGCTTGGATCGTGTTCCCGATACTGGTGGGGTACAATTTTATGTTTCTAAAGGTTTTTTTTAAAGAAATATTTAAAAATGTGAACAATATGGAAATTAATCAATAAATGAACAAAAAATATTGTCACTCTAAATGTTTTTGAAACTGAACTGTATTATTAAAACATCTGCTACCCTACTATGACCTCTTAAAGCAATTTATTCTTATTCCACTGAGGGAAAGAGACAGAGCTATACAGGGTGTCTAGCACCATCTCTTTCCCTCAGTGGAATAAGAATTGCTATAAGATGTCATAGTAGCCCTTCTGATTCTGTGTTCTGTAGCGATCAAACAATCAAATTAAAATAACTAGTTTACAAATAAAATTTAATTAAGTAATCTCATGGCTTCGGTTAATACCAGTAAAAGAAGATCGTTTACAACACGGAACAGTTTATTATTAATACACAACAACTTGTGAGCTTTGTCAATATGGCGTAACTTTTTACAAGTTTTAGCGTGAGCCAACCGCGGAAAGCGTTTTGTTTGAACCTTATTGGAAGAGCGCGCGTGACGACAATTAAGTTTAACAAAAATAATTATATTTTGTGCAAATTACTTTTCAATAATCAATAATATTTATCTTGTTCATGTTATTTTCATATGATTATTATTTATTTATGAGCGTGTAAGTATTACTGCTACGACATGATTGGAATGCTTTATTATTAAATTTTATAGTATAATAAATTCTCATTCTAAGGAATAGCTTCTTCAAATAAACTATTGGGAAACAAGGACAGGGAACTATAAAGCCCGTTTTTGTCTAATAGAATTCATGCATTTTGTGGAGATAAACGCAACCACTCGTCTTGACGCGGCACTCATTACTGACAGCACCGCGATGTCCGCTTAGAGGTCTCGTAGATTCGCGTGTTTCTGTGAGTGTGCCGTTTCGAACGTTAGTACGTAGTTTCCGTACTGTCCATATTTTTACTGTGGCGAAACGGTGTTACGAAAAAAAATAACGAATTGTTACAAAAAATAACAGGTAAAAATTATTCCATCCACGTGTATTTATTTTCCTTAACATTTTTTTTTTTAAGCTGCGTTTTTGATAGCCTGTTTTAATCCAGTTTATAAGCCCACCTCCATACCAAACTTTATCTAAATCGGCCAAGACGGCCTAAGTCAAAAAAAGTTTTAATTTAATTTTGATAATAATGCAAAGATTTGATCATTTACAGGTAAAAAGTCGGTAACATAACAATTTGACGTTCCTGTTGGTCTAGTGGTTAGTGGCTCTGACTGCTGAGCCGGAGGTCGTGGGTTCGATTCCCACCCAGGACAAACTTTGTGTGATGAGCATGATTGTTTGTTCTGTGTCTGGGTGTGATTTATCTGTAATATGTATGTATTTATAAATTATATAAGTATGTATATCAGTTGTCTGGTTACCATAACACATGCTCTGCTTAGCTTGGGATCAGATAGCCGTGTGTGAGTTGTCCCAAGCAATTTATTTTATTATTTATTTATTTAAATATATAAAAGTTAGTCAATTTTAATTTTATTAGTGGTATTAGTAGGCCTTGATTGCTAAAGATTTAATAAGAAAACAATTCTAAAATTGAAAGACTCATAACTTACGGAATAACATTTATTTACTCAGTAATCTAATATCTATACTAATCTATATACTTACTAATATTATAAAGCTGAAGAGTTTGTTTGTTTGTTTGAACGCGCTAATCTCAGGGACTACTGGTTGGAATTGGAAAATTCTTTTAGTGTTGGATAGTCCATATCTTGAGGAAGGCTATAGGCTATATAACATCACGCTACGACCAACAGGTGCTGAGCAGCGTGGGTGAAACCGTGGGGAACAGCTAGTTACAAATAAATATAAAACAGTTCAGTGATAATAATATGTTTTTGTCTGATTATCTTAAATGTCTATACCATGGGAACTAATCATATTGTTTTAACATGTTGTTTACAGTTAACAACATGTCAAAATAACATAAAGATTTTAAATTAACATATAGATTACTAGCTTCCACCCGTGACTTCGTCCGCGTGGCATAGTTACTTTGGGCTAACGCTAACTTTAACCCGCGTGATGATTAAAAAAAATATCTTTCTCTGCCCTTTTCTTCCCCTTATCTCACTTTTTTTTAGCCTATGTCTGGCAGGGTCCCAACTATCTCTGTACTAAAATTCATCAAAATCGGTTAAGCCATTAAGGTGTGAAGACGTAACAAACAAACACACTCACTTTCGCTTTATAATATTAGTAAGGATTCCCTGATATTCACTTTTAAATAAACCACCCCCTACCACCCACGGTTAATCTATACGTAAAATATTCTGACATTTACACTTCGAAATACAGGCGAAGTTAGTAAGTAAACAAATAAAATAACTTCTATGTATAGCCTCCATTGATTACGGAAAGCAATAAATATGTTAGAGGCTCGCACCTGGGTCGCCGGAGCGAGTGAGCGAAGAGAGCCGAGCGAGCGAAGAGAACCGAGCGAGCGAAGCGGAGCGGGTAACGTAGCTTAGAAATAAAGCTTTGTGTAGAATAAAGACCGTTTCGATTGTGCCAAGCTAAGATATTGCTGTGAGTACAATTCTGAATGTGAATGACCTAAGTTCGATTTTTAGGGTTCCTCTAAAAGAAAAAAATAGAACTAGATTTGTCGAAGCCGAAGAGTACCTCGGCTGCTTCCTCTTCTTGCTCGTAATATTATAAAAGCGAAAGTGAGTTTGTTTGTTACCTCTTCACGCTTTAATGGCTAAACCGATTTTGATGAATTTTGGTACAGAGATAGCTGGGAACCAGGAGACGGACATAGGCATATAATTTTTATTTGAAAAAACTGAGATGTGAGGAAGAAAGAGGGAAGAAAAGGGAAAACTTAGCGTTGCTATTACAAATCAATAAGGCGCAAAGGTAACTGTGTTACCTCAAATTTAACGCGGGCGAAGCCGCGGGCGAAAGCTAGTCCTCAATAAAGTTTTACTCACACGAATCGTTTTTCTCGTAAAACGCGCCATCGGAACAAATTCTTGCCACTCGCTATGTAAATTGAAGTGCTCCACTTTTCAGAGGCCCGCATAAAACAGGAAAACGTTCTAACGCACGGAACCCGCATGCAACTTGAGTAGCATTACAGTCAGCTGATTTATCTTATCGTCTGGCTCAATAGGAAATGTAATGCCGGTTGTTTGTAATCGGGAATGGACAAACGTATGGAAAATTCACTGCGGTCTAGGAATATTGCTCTGCCTTGCGATGTATGTCAAGCAAAAATCTAAATATTTTATTTCACATAGGCCTACATGGGCACTTATAAAATGTCGAGGAAAGGTGCACGGTTCGGGTTGGTCGTTTCCTATGGAGAAGAACCTGCATGAAACTCCATGGTTACTCTTTTAAAATCATTTGGTTTTACAATGTTGTTGTTACAGCGTTGGTGCTTAAGTAGGAGAGGACAGCGTAGTACCCGACAATAAGTCATTGTTTACGCAAAAGAACGTAAAATAAAATAATACGTTAACAAAAGTTAACAAACGTCTAAAAATCTACAAGACTAACCATGTCCACTCATTCATTAAGAACGAATTGGTAAAAAATAATCTAAACAAGAATAAAACAAAAACTATGAGTGAAGTCACACAAATGTCTTTTTTTTGGTATTGTTCGTCGTGTCGTTGAGCTCCTTGGGTTATGAGTTGAGCTACACGATAACTGACAAATGCTTGCACTGACTGGACAGGTCCACTCAATCTGTGTGGTTCTTTCTTAAAAAGACCATTTCAGACACTATCTGCATAGTCCTCATGTAAGTTGACCAAGATTATTTTGTCTGGACTTTAAAAGAGACTATGACCTCTGAGTTTGTTTCGGCTGTTTCTTCTCAGAGTAGTCGGGTACGAAACACCGGCCTCATCTAGTTTTAAAAAAAGATAACGTGTAAAAGTGTTTGTGAAAACCTACTTGCAAAATAAACATCATTTATCATTTACACAGATGTTGCTATCAGTACTGTAACTATTCAGAACAAGGGTTATAATATAAATACACATATATAAATTAGAACGCGAAATATTTTTATGACCTACTGATAGTTGTTCCGGGTCTGGCTGTTTGTGTATGCGAGTTTAAATGTTTTTAAACTCACCCAGGACACAGGAGAAATCGTTTTCAAAATAAAAAAAAAACAATAAAAAACCATTTTTATTAATCTTTCAGAAGCCATTGTTACATATACGTATAAATACGTAACAAACAAGCACGTGTGGACGCCAACGACACAAATATCTGACAAAAATGAAGGTAAAATAATCGGTGAACATTTATATAAAAAAAAGATTGCGACGTATTGAGAAACCCTCCTCTTATTGAAGTCGGTTAATGAGTTTTTTGGAATGAAGGGAACGCGCGTGCGTTTATGCTCTGTAGAACAGCGTAAAAAGATTTTCATCCCTTATAGAACATTTGATCCGTACTGACGGCTTACACGCAGTCGTACGGAAGAAAATAGCGTCTGTGGCAACTAGAACCCGGGCCAGTACAACAGTGACGACACGGTTGGCGCAGTGGCTGAGAGATCGACTGCTGAGCTGCGTGTCGCGGGTTCGGTCCCCGCACGGAAAAAATATTTGTATGGTTTACAGATAGTTGTTTCGGGTCTGGCTGTTTGTGTGTGTGAATGTTTGTAAACGCACCCACGATACAGGAGAAAATCCAAAAGAGGGGTAACGTTTTTTTTTTTAAAAAAAATATCCGAGAGTGTCTTCTCTCTACTACGGTGTGCGATCCGTAGTAGAGATCAGCTACCCTACCATGACGTCTTAAAGCAGAACTTATACCACAGAGGGAAAGAGACAGAGCTATACAGGGTGTCTAGCTCCATTTCTTTCTAACACAGGAATAAGAACTGCTATTAGATGTCATGGTAGCCCTACAGGTTATAATATATTTATTTTTTTATATTATATTTGACGGGCCTGTTGGTCCAGTGGTTAGTGGCCCTGACTGCTGAGCCGGAGGTCGTGGGTTCGATTCCCACCCAGGACAAACTTTGTGTGATGAGCATGATTGTTTGTTCTGTGTCTGCATGTTATTTATCTATAATATGTATGTATTTATAAATTATATATAAGTATGTATATCAGTTGTCTGGTTACCATAACACAAGCTCTGATTAGCTTGGGATCAGATAGCCGTGTGTGAGTTGTCCCAAGATATTTAAAAAAAAAAAAAAAATTAGAATAGGTTGACCTGCCGTTGTGTGTACATAAATTATTAAATAAATAAAGCCTACAGCTTTATATTATTAGTAACTAGCTTTCGCCCGCGGCTTCGCCCGCGTTAAATTCGGGATAAGACAGTTCCCCTTTCCTTACCTGCCACCTGTAGTTTTTGCCACAGCGCCTTATTTATTGTGATAGTAACGCTAAGCTTTCCCTTGTTCTCACTCATCTTTCACTTTAAAAAAAAAAAAAAGTCTGTATCCGTCTCCAAGGTCCCAACTATCTCTGTACCAAAATTCATTAAAATCGGTTAAGCCATATAGGCGTGAAGAGGTAACAAACAAACCAACAATTTATACTATATATATAGTATACTAGCTGTGCCCAGCGGTTTCACCCGCCTACATGACATGTACACAAAATTTCGTTTAAATCGGTCCAGCCGTTTCGAAGGAGTATGGAAACGAAAACTGTGACACAAGAATTTTATATATTAGATATTTCTTATTAGACCTAAATACTTTGAAACACTTCACTGCAACTCATTCTAACCCACAGCTCAAAGACAAATTACCAGCAACTATCTGAAATACCATAAACAAACAGACCATAGACACCGGTACGCAACAGCTAGCTTAGGGCGCGTCCACACCTAATCGGATCTAGGCGCACGAATTCGCGCGAACAGCTCATGTGTAAAGGAATTGTATGGGTGAGCTGAGCTTAATACCCGGCATGTCTACGTTAGAATGTGTATTGCCTGCAAATGCTATTGTAATGTGATTAAGGGGTAGATAGAATTGTAAGCATTGCAGGTGAGATGAGGGAGGAACTCTAATGCGCAAACATTGGAAGTTCTTGCCAGATGATTTGACGTCATTATGAACAAAACGTCCTCTGTAATTCCTGAAGAGATATTTATTTATTTAACAGCAGTTAGTATGCTTATTGCTTGTTAAAAAATTAAGCGTTTTTTTTCAGATGGGTAATCCTTACTTCCTTACTAATATTATAAAAGCGAAAGTGGGTTTGTTTGTTAGTTACCTCTTCACGCTGGCAATGGCTAAACCGATTTTGATGAATTTTTGGTACAGAGATAGTTGGCAACAAGGAGACGGACATTTAAAAAAAATGGGATGTGAGGGAGAAAGAGGAAAGGAAAGGGAAAACTTAGCGTTGCTATTACAAATCAATAAGGCGCAAGGGAACTGTGTTACCCCAAATTTAACGCGAGCGAAGCCGCGGGCAAAAGCTAGTCATGGGCGGGAAGGAGTGTCACACTAAACTTACTAATACCCAGTCAAGTTCCTTTTTTGGCCTTTAAGTTTGAGGGCTCTATCAAACAATCAGCAACCCCGGCTGACTGTGGCCCTAACGGGCTCCTCTGCTTTACTGACATCTTAAGGCGCGCGTGGAACACGAACGCGCCATCGACGTCTTATCGTCACTAGGCGGACGAACAGTGATCTAGGTTTGAGTTTCTCTCCCTCAAACGTCGAGCCAGGTCCTTGGCTTGCATAACTTCTTCGCAGAAGGATGTGACCGTTTCCCATTCCCTCTCACTCCGGATTACACCTCTCACTGCGGCGGTGATTCTGCGTCCGGCCCTGGTTCAGTCTACCAGGGCTGGACGCAGAATCACCGCCGCTGTTCGCCTCTACGAGGGCAGGGCGGTGCTCTGCCCAAGCTGGGCAGACCGCTACAGTGTGCTCCACCGTGTCCATCTTAATATTAAACATGTCATTGTGTTCCTTATTATACAAAACTAGCTTGTGCCCACGGCTTCGCTCGCATTAAATTCGGGGTAACACAGTTCCCCTTTCCTGATTTACAGGTACCTGCCACCTGTAGTTTTTACCCTAGCGCCTTATTTATTGTAATAGCAATGCTAGGTTTTCCCTTTTCTGTCATCTTTCTCCCTCATATCTCAATCTTTTTTAAAAAAAATGTGCGTGCCTATGTGCGTCTCCAGGGCTCCAACTATCTCTGTACCAAAGAATAAATTCAACAAAATCGGTTTAGCCATTTAGGCGTGAAGACGTAACAAACAAACAAACTCACTATCGCTTTTATAATATTAGTAAGGACTACTATATGAACCATATACCTTACTTTAAAGGTAATTTACGGCACCCTAGGTGCGTGAGCTCAATTCGCTCTTGTCCGGTCTTTGTTACTAACTTCAATATTAAGAAATAATCCTCAATATTAATTTCAGAGAAACATTCTTTAGCCTAGCAACAAATAGGGGATTTCCTGTTTAATGTGAAACACTCCATGAGCAAATAAGAATCCTCGAAAATGGAAATCTTAATTTTCCTCTTAACACAATCAACAGATAATAAATACAAATAAAAAAATCGCCTGTATTGCTGTTAATTTCCTTACAATAAATTAATACATGCCTACTTAAAACTAAATTGGTTCAATTAATTTTAACTTATATATTAGAACTAGGTTCGAAGCCGCGGGCGAAACCCACTTCTAATATAAGTTAAAATTAATGACACCAATTTAGTTTTAAGTAGGCATGTATTAACTTAATTCGATATAACACACCAAGCAGAACTGCAGTTTTTGCTCTTGCGCCTGATTGATTTGTAATAGCAACGCTAAGTTTTCCCTTTTCTTCCCTCGTTCTCCCTCATATTATATTTAGGTAAACCTCTGCCAAACCCTTCAGGATTACAGGAAAAAACTTTAAGAAAAAAAAAACGAGATCCAAATAGATGAACTTTTAGTAAACACAAAACAAACTAAACATCGTTAATAAAACATATCCCATCACTACCCATTCAGACAAACAATACGAAACCTTCACCAACCGACGTAGCTAGTGATGTACATCGATAGGTCAGCCCGACTATCGATAGCTGCTCGACAAGGCATAAATAAACCATGAACAACCGTACACCTGCCAGAGTACACCGCTACGACAAATTGGATCACGGGTTTTAATGTTTTTGGTGTTGTTTGGAATTGATAGAGCTGGGTATTGAGTGTTTTAAAGTCAGTTTTTTTTAAGGTTTTAAGGGATTTTCTTCTGGTGCCGTGGTTGTGTTTCATCAGTGGTTTGTTTGTTCCTTTGGGTTTTATGTATGTGGGTATATTTTTTTATAACATGTTGCATGTTTTTAAGATAGTGGGTTTGATCTTTATTAAATGAATTGAGTATCCAAGATCCTTACGATAATGATGTTAAGTTTAAATAATCATCGTCGTACAGCATTCAAGTAATAATTACCTACATCAATTTTCCAAAAAAAAAAACAATTTTCATATGTGCATTGCTTCTTTAAAAAAAATGCTTTTGCCCTTTGTGTTCCTGGTCCGGTACCTCTTTCGAACAGACTGCAAATCCGGCAGATAATCCAATACAGTTCAACCAGAATCACTACCTCTAAGTGGCAATTTTTAGTTTTTTTTTTAAATTATTAATTAGTTCAATTATGAAACTAACAAAAAACAATGCATTACATTTTTGACAAGTTATTGTAGCTGTGTTGGGATTGCGACTACATTTTTAACATTATCAATATAACTATCAAATAATCAATTAATTTCAGGGAGTGTCGTACATTTACTGACTAAAATAAACTAAAATAAAACCAATACTCCTTTTTTACCCTTGATTTTCTTGGGCTGCGGTATCTGTTCTGAACAACTTGCTACCTCTAATGGAATTAGCCTTCTGATGTCGTCAACCGTGAGACACACAATAATTATCTTCTATTTTTGTTTAGTTTTAAGTTATCACTATTTTTAAAATTAATGTTATGTTTTTTCTTTTTTCTGATGTTGTGTGCACTTGTGGCATGTTCCAAATAAACGTATTTTCTTTCTAAACGTATGCCAGAATGTCGTGTAGGTGTACACCAATCGATCGCCTGATTACGGGCACATCAGGTAATCACCAACATTCGTCTATACACACAACTACAGTTGCACTTAGTTCGGAACGATTATATGCCACTAGGAAACAAATAGTGATGCAGAGAATGTGTGGGAAAGAGATTATTTTTAACTCATTTTTAGAGTTCCAGATATCAAAAGTAAAAAACGGAAAACTTATTTGATCATTTTGTTGTCCATCTATCTGTCTATCTGTCAAGATATCTCGGAAACGCGTAGAGGTATCAAGTTGAAATTAAAACTTTATACTCTATCTATGATTCCTTGAAATCAATAACAATATGTGCTGTGAAAAAATCAACCTTTTAAAGTTACGCAGTCAAAAGATATGTCCGTTTCGCAAGTGTGTACGGAACCTTGCACTGCGGATTTTTTGCACTGCAGTAGCCTAACAAAATATAACAATCTCCATGATCTGCTAAGCCTATTTCCAACAACATTGGGGTCGGCTTCCAGTCTAACCGGATGCAGCTGAATAACAGTACTTCACATGGAGCGACTAATAATTTTAGCCAGTTTTAATTTTAAATGTATGTGTATTAAGTAAATAATTTAAATATGTCTGAAATAAATTTTCATTGTACAGACGCCTGCACATCAAGCTACTACAATCTGTCAGATTTCTTTGATAGATTTTCGACTTTATTTCTAAAGTATTAGGTTCAAGGTTCATTGGCAAAAAATGACAGTTTCGGGTAGCTTGACCTGCTGGCGTCTGTACCAGTTAGCAATAAAGTTTAAATCCCAGGTAGTAAAGGCATCCTAATTCTGAAAAAAAAAAATAATAAAGAAAAAAAGCACGTTTGTAGAATCTGTACTATGGGTACATCAAACTGAAACTCAAATCATTTATTTCAATTAGACCATTACAGCCACTTTTGAATGTCATGAAAACAAAAAAAAAAGATGCTGCTACAGTCCCAGTCACAAGACATAATAACTTATGAAAGTACTGTAGTTGCCCATTCAAAAGCGTAGATCTCTATGGAGAAGAATGGGCAAGAAACTCCATGGACACTCTCTTAAATCATAATATTTTTACAAAATCATGAATACATCATTCATGTTGAGATTACACATACATGTGATAACGATGTAGAAAAACGAGCACATTAAGAGCGTCCAGAGTAAAAGCAAAAACAAGAGTTTAATAGATGAATTATTAATAGATGATTTAATTAAAACCGTGGTAGATAACTAGTCACGACTGACAGCACCCGTTCACGAAAATTCAGTTAGATGTTTAGGAAATCATCAATGCCTAAACCTCAGTGAGAAGGCTTAATGCAAACTCACAAGCGTCTAGGCCCAATGGCCTAGGCCCTAGGCCATTATGAATATATAATATAATCATATTTATTTGTTTATAATAAGTGACATTTAGACCTCATAATATTGATTAGTTCTAACATGTTTCACCGTAGACTGGGTTGCAAATATTTGAAAGATTTGAGACTTAATTTGAAACGTGAGCTTCTGAAAATTATTTACATAATTAAATGTCGTTATGTTATATGTATGATACAGACACAAATATTTTCATTAACATTCGTATCTATTTATTTGAAGCTTTAAAAAAAAACTATGCCCCACACTAGGAATTTCTCCTGTATCGTGAGTGGGTTTGCAAACATTTAAACTTACATACACAAACTCATGCTTGATGCTCATTCACTAATGAATCATTATATGATACTAGCTGTGCCCAGCGGTTTCACCCGCTGCTCAGTTAGGGGCATGAAAAATAGATGTTAGCCGATTCTCAGACCTACCCGATATGCACACAAAATTTCGTTTAAATAGGTCCAGCCAGCCGTTTTGGAGGAGTATGGGAACGAAAACTGTGATACGAGAAATTTATATATTAGATTAAGTGAAGAACCACAGCTAGAGCTTGTTCGGGGTCTAGGCATATTTGTTTATGTCAGTTAAAATGTTTGTAAACGCACCCACGACACAAGACAAGTCCATACGGTCCCCACACTAAAAATTTGTCTTGTATTTCACGATTTTTGGAGTTTACTCCTTAAGAATCGATTTTCATATATAAGGCGCCCGGTACGAGAAAAATCCTAGGGGTAAAACCTACTAAAGTAACGAAAATGTGTCACGTTTTTGGTGCGCACCTTTAGTGCGCAATTTTCCAATTTGGATGTGAGTGTATTAAGACGTACATATGGTATGCTGTATAGGCGACTATACCTATATACTATATGTTATTGGGCTTGTTTGTTTCTATCAGTGTCGATGTATTTATATTGCTATTTTTTTTCATTAATTTGTGAATTTAGCCTTTCATATGATATTCATCTTTTTTCAGTTGAATAAACTCTTTTTGCGTATGGTTAAATACTCGTACTTAAGGAGTAAACTCCAGTCGTGCGTCAGAGCTGACACACACACTTTTTTTTTTAAAATAAACAATCCCCACACTTACAATCAAACTCATTTCCACGACAAATAAAAATACAAAATATAATGAGAAGTACTCAAAAAAGAACGGAATCGAAACGAAGTCTCTCACCCGTTTTTAGGGGCCCGCAAGCTTTGTAGTGAAGGGTTATCGACACGATATCGGTTGAGAGCATAATCCCGAACCGACTTGTTATCACCGTCTTATCTTTGACTTCAGACGTAACGTTCGGGAGGAAATGCGAGCATTAATGCGATGGGTTGTGATTTATACGTGTTGGGAGATGTGAAGAAGAAAATACTCAAGTATTTTATTTGTTTAAGGTTTTTTTTTGAGTATATCCGTCTGTCTAAGTAAGGATTCGTCTAAAAATGTTAATAACGCAATGAATGGGAAAATTAATCATCGTAATCCTTACTTTATATAATAAAAGCGAAAGTGAGTTTGTTTGTTTGTTTGTTACCTCTTCACGCTTTAATGACAGAACCGATTTTGATGAATTTTGGTACAGAGATAGTTGGGAACCAGGAGACGGACATAGGCTAATTTTTAAAAAAAGTGGGATGTGAGGGAGAAAGAGGAAAGAAAAGGGAAAACTTAGCGTTGCTATTACAAATCAATAAGGCGCAAGGGGAACTGTGTTCCCCGAATTTAACGCGAGCGAAGCCGCGGGCAAAAGCTAGTCTTATATAAATGATCTGCTAATATCTTTTAGTAACAACAGAAAAAAAAACTCGATAAAAAATGTGTGTGAGATTTCATCATACCATAGATAGAAAACGACTTAAAAAAAGTAAAAAATAGCTATACTTCCGGAAACAAGAGTCATCGACTTCCGGAAGTAATTTTCTACTTTTTTTGTATAAGTTCTGCTCTATGACGAACAATTACAATTTTAACTTAGAAATGAATACCCACCTCAATAATTTAATCATCCATCGATAAATGACAACACATATTTAAACAAAATATTGTATAAAACTCCTTTCTTCAAACACAAAGGAGGAAACTGAAAAAAATAATTACGCGGAAAATTCTTTGTATTTTTTTTTTCATAATAATCAGACATTGTATAGAAAAATGGCAACAAAAGACACATAACATTGGTTTATTAATTAGAAATTGATTGAAATCACTGGGTAGCACCTGTGAATTCATTTATCGGGTATTTTCATGTTTAGGGGAAAATCGTCGCCCCTTTGTGTATTACCCCGTTGGTATAGGAAACACGGAGTATTAAAAATGGAGTGTCCATACGGACAGAAATACAGTGTGTATCAGTGGAACTTTGACGGCACGGTTGGCACAGAGGCTGAGTGATTGACTGCTGCGCTGCGTGTCGCGGGTTCCATTCCCGCACGGAATCTAATTATATTTGTATGACCTACAAGAAGTTATTTCAGATCTGGCTGTTTGTGTATGTGAGTTTAAATGTTATATATATACAGGAGAAAGTTCCTAGTGAGCGGCAACGTTTTAAAAAAAAGGAGAAGTATATAAAAAAAGGACGTGCTGCGCCGACCATAAATAGAATGGGATAAGGGCAGAAGAATGACAATGATTAGAGACTTATGTTTGGTATTTTCTAAGTTGTGTGTTGTAGTAACCAAATGAACTTGTGCTTTAAATAAAAGTTTTTTGTTATTCCTCCTGAGCCCTAATGCAATTTATTAAATATTTAGAAAATCAGGATCTATGCTATCCTTACTATCCTTACTTCCTTACTCTATATTATAAAAGCGAAAGTGAGTTTGTTTGTTTGTTTGTCTGTTACCTCTTCTTTCTGCTTTAATGGCTAAACCGATTTTGATGAATTTTGGAACAGAGATAGTTGGGAACCGGGAGACGGACATAGGCTATATTTTTTTTTTAAATGGGATGTGAGGGAGAAAGAGGGTAGAAAAGGGAAAACTTAGCGTTGCTATTACAAATCAATCAGGCGCAAGGGGAACTGTTTTACCCCGAATTTAACGCGAGCGCAGCCGCGGGCAAAAGCTAGTTTTCTATAAAACAGAATGTTCGCTCACAAATCCTCCCACATATCCCACCTTTTTCAAATAAAAATTAAACTCACTTTCGCTTTTATAATATTACTAGCTTTCGCCCGCGGCTTCGCTCGCGTTAAATTCGGTGTATCACACCAAGCAGACCTGCAGTTTTTCAATAAATATTCAATTGTAGTTGTCAATAAATATTTTTATTCGACATAGGCCTACATGGGCACTTAAAACGTCGAGAAAAGGTTGTCGGTTCGGGTTGGTTGTTTCCTATTGAGAAGAACCGGCAAGAAACTCCATGGTTACTCTTTTAAAATCATTTGGCTTTACAATTGTTGTTGCAAAAAAAAATGTTTCTTCCATCCTTTTTTACTTCTCCTTGTTCGAGTCGCATTGAACTGCTATACTTTTAAATTCTTTTCAGCTTACTGTAATGACTCATTTTTAGCTATTCACTTATTTCTTTGGGGTAATTTTCAGTATCCTTTTTATTTCGTAGCTACAGAGTTGAAAGGAGCTGATACTTATCCGCCATTAACACTAAACGGGTGGAAAATAAAAGTAGTACTATTGGAATTTTAACTCTTAGCATTACACCGAGCGTTGAAAATCCAACGGAGCAATTTAGGAAGAACAAATAGCAAATCCTTATTTCCTTACTAATATTATAAAAGCGAAAGTGAGTTTGTTTGTTACCTCTTCACGCTTTAATGGCTAAACCGATTTTGATGAATTTTGGTACAGAGATAGTTGGGAACCAGGAGACGGACATAGGTTATTTTTTTAAAAAAGAGTGGGAAATCAGGGAGAAAGAGGGACGAAACGGGAAAACTTAGCGTTGCTATTAAAAATCCATAAGGCGCTACCAAATTTAACGCGAGCGAAGCCACGGGCAAAAGCTAGTATCATCATAAGTAGGTATATCATCCAATATTTAACATTTTCGTGTCGCCGTGTTTGTTACCAAACTCCTCCGAAACGGCTGGAGCGATTTGTATGAAATTCTGTGTATCTGAGAATTCGCCAACAACTATTTTTCATGCCCCTAAGTGAGAAGGGGACCTGAGCAGCGGGTGAAACCGCTGGGCACAGCTAGTAACTTATAGAAATCATGAGAGATATCCCTTTATTGGAATTTTAAATCTATCCAATGTAAAAAAAAATCGTGTTACAGTGTTATTTACCATACCCCTCCGAAACGGCTGGACCGATTTGAACGAAATTTTTTGTGCATATCGGATCAGAATCGGCCAACATCTATTTTTCATACCCTTCTCTAGAACAGGAGCTGAGCAGCGGGTGAAACTGCTAGGCACAGCTGGTAGTGTTATATTCCTAAACAAAAAAAAAAGTAAATTGACTGTTTTTTTTTTCTATTCAGCCAGAAAAAATGATTGTGACTAAAAAAACATAATATGTATCCAACACATATGGAAAATTTCGTTTCTATCCCTGAATTGCAACATACATCATCCGACCCTCAATATGGAAATTAATAAAAAATATTACACCTATGGACCGGCCGAATGGATAGGGTTGCCAACCTTTTTATAGGGGTCATTGCCAGAATAAATAAAAATTATTATATTATTTTTGTTCACACTTAAAAAAAATAATTGTCAGTAGATGTTGTTTCGTAATCCTTACTAAATTTATAAAAGCAAAGTGAGTTTGTTTATTTGTTACGTCTTCACACCTAAATGACCAAACCAATTTTGGTGAATTTTGGTACAGAGATATATGAATTAGACGGACCTCTTGGTCTAGTGGTTAGTGGCCCTGACTGCTGAGCCGGAGGTCGTGGGTTCGATTCCCACCCAGGACAAACTTTGTGTGATGAGCATGATTGTTTGTTCTGTGTCTGGGTGTGATTTATCTATAATATGTATATATTTATAAATTATATAAGTATGTATATCAGTTGTCTGGTTACCATAACACAAGCTCTGCTTAGCTTGGGATCAGTTGTCGCAAGACAATAAAAAAAAATTTGGACATCGGCTAGTTTTTCTATTGCAATAAATAAGACGCAAGGGCAAAAACTACAGATAGCAGGTACGTGCAAATCAGGAAAGAGGAACTGAGTTACCCCGAATTTAACGCGACCGAAGCCGCGGACAAAAGCTAGTAAATTTATAAGACTCGCCAACCATACCAGCGACGATCCCATAAAATAATACGGCTACCGAGATTTCCCATAAAATTGTATCAAATGCACAGGTAAAGTATTAGGCGGGACGCACACCTGCGGCTCACCCGTTGGTGACGTCAGCAGACAGCCGCGATTTATGAAATCCATTGTGTAACCCGCCTTTTGTGACACTGCCATACGTGCTAGCTGAGAAATTAAAAGGTATAGGTACTTGATTTGCTTTTGTGATTGTTGGTTTTTCGGGTGGGAATTCATCAAATAACTTCCCCCGCTCTGGGTGGAGCGGGGAGGAGTGTCATTTGATGACATCCCATTCGCAAAAAAAAAATGATATTATTGAAAGTATTAGATTTAGTTTAAATTCATCGAAATAATAGCTGTGTCAAAATTCTATGTCAATTCAATCAGAAATTTGGCACAAAGGGTATAGTCTGGAATAACACATTTTTTTATTATATTCTATATTAAAAAACACTCACCACAATATGAAAGCCGCATAACTTGCTTATCATTAAATTTTATCCGCAACAAAAAAAAATGGCGGCCGGTCCTTAAGGGAAATTTGAAGAAAAGCGAATACATCTTAATAAGCCTCCATCAGTATTTGTAAGTTGTTTCATAGTCACGTAATCTCGTTTGCAGAGATTAAAACTTGGTCCGGCGCTTAATCTCCGCCATGTTGGTTTCAGCCATGATTTATGTGATGGCGGCTAACAAACGAGCTGACAGCTTATATCTGTTAATTGCTAAGAGATTGTTTTGTTGTTAATATTTTTAAGTGTTCATTTTTTTTGGTTTTTCGTGTGGTAGTCGTATTGTTTTTGGTCCAATTGTTTTTTTCAGGGTTCTGTACCTCTAAAAGAAAAAATTAGAGGTGTCAAGGGACACCCGCATGGAACGTAGTTCTCGTCGCGACACCACACTGTTCAATGCGAAATAGAAATGAAAATATCTGGCTTGCTTTCTATAAGAGAGAGAGAGACAGACAGACAGACAGAGAAACATGCGACGGCGCACAGCTTACAATAGCTTACTATAGCAAAAAGTGTCGTGACAACTTTTCGTAAGAATTTTTTACGTCGTAAGTTCCTTATCGCGCGTTGTGAAAGGGGGGAAACTTCGTTCCAAAAAACCGATCAAGAGCGAGTCAAACTCTTGCACCGAGGGTTCCGTACAAATTTGTGACATAAAAAAACATAAACTTTTTTGACTGCGTAGACTTTGAGGGTTGATTTTTTCACAGCACAAAGGGACTACGGATTATATGGTTATACAGTTTGGTTTTTTCAACTCGAAACCAGGCGTTCCCGAGATAAAGGGTTTTGACAGACAGGCATAGGTATACCTAATAATGCACCCAGGTTTCACCTGTAATGTTTTTTTCAGTACCATGTAATAAGGAGCTACCCTATTGCCATCAACCGAGCATAAATCAAAAAATGTTTGACAATAAAACTATGTTTTTATCATAAAATGTATCAGAAAGGAGATCCTATCTGAAAACTGCTATTAAACGCCATTTTTAGTTAAATTTATTGTCAATTTATTTGGTTAGTAGTTTATTTATTTACTTACTTACTTAACACAACAACCACATTTCCCTAGTACTTAATGATATAAGGAGCGACCCAATTGCTACCAACCGAGCACAAATCTAGACTTCGTGGGTTCTTCTGATAAATTTCTGATAGAAAAACCCAATAAAACCCGACCTGGGGATCGAATTCACGACGGGATGGGAAGCAGTCCCTCTTGCAATCACTACACCTATGAGGTGTTGCTTCCGACAAGCATATCTTTAAAATTCTCTTTTGCAAAACCCCGATCGTATAGTTTGCTGTAAGAAAACTCACTTCTGGGTTAAGCTCGCCATTTTAAATTCTACTATCCTACTTATTATCCTATCTAATTTTATAAAAGTGAAAGTGAGTTGGTGTGTTACGTCTTCAGGCCTAAATAGCTAAACCAATTTTGATGAATTTTGGTACAGAGGTAGTTGGGACCCTGGAAACGGACATAGGCTATTTGAAAAAAAAATATTGAGATATGAGGGATAAAGAGGGAAGAAAAGGGAAGACAGCTTTTCTATTACAAATCAATAAGACGCAAGGGCAAAAACTGCAGGTAGCGGGTACACACGGCGACAGATCAACCTATACAAAACCAGTTTATGCGGATCTCTCATTGTACTAGAAATTTATGGTGTACGATCCGTTGTTGAGAGAGCAACATAAACTGGTTTTGTATGGGTTGATCTGTCGCCGTGTGTACCTGCAAAACAGGAAAGGGGAACTGTGTCACCCCGAATTTAACGAGAGTGAAACCGCAGGGAAAAGCTAGTAATATTATAAATGCGAATGTTTGTGAGGATGATGCTTGTTACATACTTTTTTTTCGATCACCACGCGAGCGAAACCGCGGGAGCCAGCTATTATAGTAGTTAAATATTTTGACAGCACGCTTGACGTAGTGGTTGAGCGTCCAACTGCTGCGCCGCGTGTCGCAGGTTCGATCCCCGCACGGAACTAAGATTCGACAGAATTGTATCAATCCATCGAAAGCATTTATTTCAAGTAGGCCAGTTACAGGCACTTTAGAACTGTCGAAATATTGACAACAATAAAAATGAAGCTACAGTCCCAGTCACAAAGCATAATAACTTCTGTCCATCTATTGACGACAGGCCGTGTCGAAGGCGCGTTTGTGTTTCACGCGCCTCAGAGAGATGTCAGCAAAGCAGAGAGGCTTGCCAGGGCCTCCGCCTCCCGGGGTTGCGGGTTGTTCGAAAGAGATACCGCGGCCCCGGAACGTAAAGGGCATAAGAAGGAACATGGGTGGGTTTTAGTCAGTTAAAGCCTGACACTCCCCCCCACTCCGACCAGAGCGGGGGAAGTTATTTCATAATTTCTTACCCCAAAAAAAGGCATAATAACTGTGAAAGTACTGTAGTTGTATGACCTACAGGTACTCGTTTAGGGTCTCTCTTTTTGTTTGTGAATTTAAATATTAGTAAATATACCTACGATACAGGACAAATTACTAGTGTAGAGCAACTATAAAAAGAAAAAGAAATTTAAAAATCGTTCTAGAAAAACACTTTGAATCCGATAACCTCAACATATTTAGAGACTGCACTAAATTTTTCTTCCCACACCCATACACTCAGCTACAAACAACCCAGAACAGCCCGCAACGGGTCTGAACGGCTCTCAAAGCCTCACTATAGAGTGGGGCAACCCGTAACAGCCCCCCATAACAGTTCCACAGCCTGTTCCAATTAGCAGTTAGCACGTAACATGTTCCGTTGAGAACTGTTATTATTATACGTCTGTGGATCTGGCGGATTGACGGGCTTTGATGGGGTGAATCATAAGCTCTTCTGCGTATTCCCAGAAGCGAGTAAGGTTTGTTGTTTACACTTGTTGTGCCCAGCGGTTTTACCCGCTGCTCTGCTTCTTGGTATCATCAATCTCTTATACAGACTTTGTCACCCTGTTTGTCATACTGTTTATTTTTGCGGATGGGAAATCTATATTAATATTATAAAGCTGAAGAGTTTGTTTGTTTGTTTGAACGCGCTAATCTCAGGAACTACTGGTTGGAATTGGAAAATTCTTTTAGTGTTGGATAGTCCATTTCTTGAGGAAGGCTATAGGCTATATAACATCACGCTACGACCAACAGGTGCTGAGCAGCGCGGGTGAAACCGTGGGGAACAGCTAGTCAACAAATAACTTTCCCCGCTCTGGGCGGGTGTGGGAGGAATTGTAAAGACTTATACTGACCCATCCATGTCCCTTGTTTTGCCCTTTATGTTCCGGGGCCGCGGTTTCTTTTTAGAACAGCCCTCAACCACGGCAGGCTGTCTGTTTGTTTTTTTTACCCCCTTAGGGGTAGTATTTTGTAAAATCTCGGCTTAGTAAGCACTCCTAACACTTCTAGTTTTTGATATTTCGTCATGAGTGCGTCAGTAATTTTGTCTTAAATTTATTATACTAGCTTCCACCCGCGACTTCGTCCGTGTGGCATAGTTTACTTTAGCTAAAGCTAAGTTACAACGCTCGTGATGAACGAGGATTTTTTTTTTTTAAATAAGTATTTATACCTATTTAGTTTCGTCTCCTTGGTTGCCTAGTAACTAGTTATAGATCTACATGCTGACCGGGGCAAACACAACTTAACCTACAAGATTGATTGATCCCCACCCTTGTTACTAAGTCGTACACAATATTTTTTATATACATTTAATTTACTTTCGTTTAGGATAAAGTCAGGAGCTAAAAGTTCTTGAAAGGTCAAGGTCAAAATCAAGGTCAAGGTCAAAGTCAAGGTCAAGGCTCTTTCGCTCTTTTGCAAACAAAATTATTTTTGTTAAAGATCACACATTATCTTATAAACAAAAATGTTTGTAAGTAAAATTCTTAGACAAACAAAAAGTTTTCTCAAGAATTGTTTATCTACCTACAACAATAGGACTTTTGTTAGTATCGTGACAAAACATCTCGCCTGTAATCCCCGGAAAGTTAAGCAGAGGTGTACCGAATAATAGGTACAACTACAATTCCCCTAAGGGTTTTTTTTTCTTTTAGAACTAGCTTATGCCCGCGGCTGCATCCGTATTTAGTTCCGTAATTTGTCCTACTGGGTCGTATTAACGGGTTAAAAGTATCTTTTTGTATTAATCCAGGTTATAATTCTTACTAATATTATAAAATCGTAAGTGAGTTTGTTTGTTTGTTACGTCTTCACGCCTCAATGGCTGAACTGATTTTGACGAATTTTGTTACAGAGATAGTTGGCACCCTGAAGACGGACATAGGCTTTTTAGCTTTTTTAGCTTTTTGGCTTTTTAGCTAGATATATGAGGGAGAATAAGGGAAAAAAAAGGGAAAACTTAGCATTGCTATTACAATAAATAAGGCGCTGGAGCAAAAACTACAAGTAGCAGGTACCTGTAAATTAGGAAAGGGGAACTGTGTTACCCCGAATTTAACGCGAGCGAAGCCGCGGGCAAAAGCTAGTGATAAAATATTTTTAAGTCTCTTAGTATTCCTAAAAACGGACGAAAAATGAATGATGACGCAGAATACAAAGTAAAATTGTGTTTTTGAACAATAACTGCATTCTGTTCGTAACATTTAGTTTCTTTTTCCGAAGATCATCGGTTAGAAATATAGCGAAGTAAGCCCGTCTTATAATCCACCGATGGGTGTATAAGATACGGGATATATCTAAGGATTTGTGGCCCATAAATATTGTGGCCATGTTTTTGGGATGTTGAAGGGACAGTCTTCGGATTTTCAAATGCACTGGGTTTTCTATCTGTGACAAAAAAGACTCAAATATTAACGTTTATGTGTGTATTTGGGGATTACTCATCGACAAAGACGAATTGTTCGTGTGTTGTCGTCAGTGAATTTGAGATTGATAGGTGCCGAAAGTCTCGGTTCTGTGGACGGTGAGCAATGGGTAGCTCACCGTCTGTCTAATGACGACAAAAGTGGTGTGACGATCTGGTCTTATATGCGAAATGAACATAGAGAGGTTTGGAAATAGAAAAAGCCTTGGACCTCAAAAGATTAAAAAATCGACGTATCCTTACTAATATTATAAAAGCGAAAGTGAGTTTGTTTGTAACGTCTTCACGCCTAAATGGCCCAACCGATTTTGATGAATCTTAGTACAGAGATAGTTGGGACCCTGGAGATGGAAATAAGATAAATAATAGGAGAAAAAGGGAAGAAAAGGGGAAAGAAATATTTTTTTTTCGATCATAACGTGGGTTAAAGTTAGCGTTGCCCAAAGTAACTATGCCACGCAGACGAAATCGCGGGCGGAAGCTAGTAATATTATAAATGCGAATGTCTGTGAGGATGGATGAATGTATGGATGTATGAATGTTTGTTACTCTCTCACGTTAAAACGGCTGAACGGATCTTGATGAAAAAGGATATTTTTTTCGATAGCACCGCGGGTGCAAGCTAGTTTACTATACGTTTACACCGTCTGTTCATGCTAATACCTCAGTTAATTTACCCAGCAGTGTTAAAGTAAATCACTGACCTTGGTTCAGAAACTAAACTCTATAACAGTATTCAAAACTAAATGAAGTAGTTCGAACTCCAAAGTTTCTGGCTTATTGAGTGGTCACAAGAGCTGTTTCCTGTTGCACTAATGGATGTAACTGAAGTTAGGACTTTTGCTGAAGGAATATATATTCTAACAGCTTTGTAACACCGAATATTTTGTAAAAAAAAAAACTGGGTCAAGAGAGTTCCGTACAAACGGCCATATCTTTTGACTGCATTTATTTAGAGGCTTTATTTTTTCACAGCACAAAAGGATTATAGAGTTGAGTATATGGTTTTAATTTCAACTTGACACCTCCACGCGTTCCCGAGATAAAGGGTTTTGACAGATACACAGACAGACGGAGAACAAAGTGATTTAATAAGGGTTCCGTTTTTTTCTTTTTAAGTACAAAACCCTTAAAAGAAATTATGCAGTTGTGAATGGTTTGTTACTCCTGAAATAAACGCAGGCAAGGATTCCCACTCCTTGGCAGTGCCTATAACAAAATATGTAGCAAAACTCTTAGTGCGAATGTGTGGAATATTGTCAAGATAACCCGCAGTTCATTTCCCTAAAGAAAAAGACAGCCTCTTTTTTCAATTTTTTTCTGCATAATCAAAATAATTTTGCTGGTGCACGATTCGTGTTGGTCGTTTCCTATGAAGAAGAATCGACAATAAACTCCATGGTTACTTTTTTAAAATCATTTGGTTCAACTATGTTGTTCTTACAACTTTAGTACTTTTTTCTGCGTAATCAAAATTAATTATTTCACATAGGCTTCCATGGGCACTTATAAAACGTCAAGAAAAGGTGCACGGTCCGGGTTAGTCGTCGGCAATAAGTCATTGCTTACTTTACAAAACGTAAAATAAGAAAGTCTTGAAAAGGAGAAAACTATGGCCACCCCAAACATTAATGTTGTCAGGGCCCCGCGGGACCCCGTATAGACGGGCCCTTACGTTTTATACGTACGTTATTTGGACCCTCAGAGCTGAATTGTGGTCCTTATGAAAAGATGTCGCCCTGCGGTACGAATTCATGTTCGTGTTGAGTTTTTAACTGGGATCTAATAAGATGGGTGTTGGCGATAGGCTCTTGTGGTTGTATTTTATCGTGAGATTTTTTCTCTTGCAAAAGGATTTGAAGCCAAAAGGGTGGATAAAAAGACAAAGACCACATTACTGCATATTGCTCAAAATTTTACTGCTGGTTTAGTGAAAGTAGGAAAGAAAGAAAAACATATTCATCAGTCGCAAATCCTGACTAATATTATAAAAGCGAAAGTGAGTTTGTTTGTTACCTCTTCACGCTTTAATGGCTAAACCGATTGTGATTAATTTTGGTACAGAGATAGTTGGGAACCAGGAGACGGACATAGGCAAATTTTTATTTACAAAAAAGTGGGATATGAGGGAGAACAAGGGAAGAAACGGGAAAACTTACCGTTGCTATTACAAATCAATCAGGCGCAAGAGCAAAAACTGCAGGTGTTCTTGGTGTGTTATACCGAATTTAACGCGAGTGAAGCCGCGGGCGAAAGCTAGGTAAGAATAAGTACACAATATAACAAAAAAAATAAACATTAAACGTGCAAAGCATCACAAACATTTACAAATACATATATGGGACAAAATAAAAATAGCTTGCACGTCGTGACTGCGAGAGGTAGGTCACCACTCAGCATGATGCTGTGCCATGGGAGCCCACAACACAGCGTGCTTACCTTTACTTATCTCAAGTGCACGCAACATAAAAAAAAACAAATATTAAAATCTAAACTTTGACGGGCCTGTTGGTCTAGTGGTTAGTGGCCCTGACTGCTGAGCCGGAGGTCGTGGGTTCGATTCCCACCCAGGACAAACTTTGTGTGACGAGCAAGATTGTTTGTTCTGTGTCTGGGTGTGATTTATCTATAATATGTATGTATTTATAAATTATATAAGTATGTATATCAGTTGTCTGGTTACCATAACACAAGCTCTGCTTAACTTGGGATCAGATAGCCGTGTGTGAGTTGTCCCAAGATATTTATTATTTATTATTAAACTATAACAATAAAAAAGACAAGTGTGTTGTGTGTTGTGTCTCACGGCTGCGCCAAAGGAGCCCAATTAGTGATTGTAAGTGCGACTATTTAGCGACCCTGGGTTCAATTATTTTTTAACTCGTTAGGACCTTTCTCCTGTATCGTGGTTGCGTTAACAAAAATCAGAACGAAACCAGACCTGGAACAACTCTAGGCCATACAAATATTTGTTCCGTGCGGGAATCGTAACCGGGAAACGCAGCGCAGCAGTCGATCGCTCAGCCACTGCGCCAACAACATTTGTACCTCCTGTAAAATATTGACATTTTAAACAAGGAGGTCTAGACAGGTTAACCGTCGATATATCTTCTTGAAAATCTATAATTCGTATCTTCAACTATAAATAATCGGCCACCATTAA
This sequence comes from Ochropleura leucogaster, assembly GCA_958449745.1. Taxonomy (NCBI): domain Eukaryota; kingdom Metazoa; phylum Arthropoda; class Insecta; order Lepidoptera; family Noctuidae; genus Ochropleura; species Ochropleura leucogaster. Next base: position 2,059,414 of record OY288222.1, on the reverse strand, counting down.
TAATGTTAATATTTTTTACATTCCAATATCATCACGTTTGATTTATTTAAAACACGTCCCCAGAATATCACAATTCAATACATTGTAAAAAATTATTTTAACCCTAGAATCCTAAACTTATTTTTTTTTTCAGTCGTCTCTCTCCGGACAGTAAAGGGAATATTTTATTTTTAGGGTTCCATGTTGCTGCTGTTTATTTTTAGTACTTACTAGCTGGCGCCCGCGGCTTCGCCCGCGTGATATCGAATAAAAGTATCCTATCTGGTATTTCATCATCAAGTTCCGCTCAGCCATTTTGATGTGAAAGAGTAACAAATATTAATACATCCATCCATCCTCACAAACATTCTCATTTTTAATATTATTTAGTACGATAGTAGGAAGTAGGATTTATTTATGTACACACAAAACACAATAATGGAAAAAGATACATAAGTACATATAAAATAAAAAAATACATAAAGAGCACAGCTGCTTATTTAGTTTAACTTTTACATACAAAAATCTCAGTAACTGTAATTATCCGATGTCCGCAATTTATCAGCACCACTTAGACTGAACCTTAAGCCGTCATAGGACTGTCAGACTGTGACTGACAGACAGCCTAGTGGTGTGATCGTCGGACTGCCGAGTCATAGGACTCGAGTTCGAACCCTGCCTCAGATTTTTTGGTTCTTCAGCATTGTATAATTATCAATCAATTAATTTCAGGCATCGGAGGCCCAAATAATACATACAACACACATAATCTTATCAATACAATGTTATCTAACAAATTAATAAACTAATACATCTACACTAATAGCATAAAGAGGAAAGATTTGTTTTTGTGTTAGTAATGGATAAACGCTAAAACTACTGGACCGATTTTAACCATTTTTTCACTCATGTAAAGCTACATTAATAGGAAGTAACATAGGCTATACAACATCACGCTACTACCCACGGGAGTGGGGCAGTAACTAAAGACCCGGGTGAAACCGCGCAAGACAGCTAGTGTTATATAAAAAAAGTATTTTACATGGAGCGACTGCCTATCTGACCGCCACAACCCAATTAGTACTGAATAATACGATACGCCTTGGTGAGACTGGTTGTCAGGCTTTCGGGACACTAACTATCTGTAAGGGCTTTCAAAGATCTACAAATGGCAGCCGGGACCAACAGCTTAACTTGCTTTCTGAGGCACGGAAGAAACTCGGTATGTAACGGGTGCTCACCCATCCACAGATCAACCTAGGCAAGCGCGGCTGCTATTTAACCACGAGCTCCTAATTAAGAAAGATGACTTTACAAAAAAATAAAAACGTCATGGTAAAAAGATTTTAGTTTTTTAATCATCTTAAATTCTTACTAATATTATAAAAGCGAAAGTGAGTTTTTTTGTTACGTCTTCACGCCTTAATGGCTTAACCGATTTAGATGATTTTTGGTTCAGAGATAATTGAGACTCTGGAGACGGACATAGGCAATTTAAAAAAAAAACAATGGGAAGTGTCGGAGAAAGAGGCAAGAAAGGGGAAAATGGCTTTGCTATTACAATTAATAAGGCGCAAGGGCAAAAACTACAAATCTGGAAAGGGGAACTGTGTTACCCCAAAATTTGGTGCGAGCGAAGCCGCTGGCAAAAGCTAACCAAATATCTCTGTTCCAAAATTCATCAAAGCCGGTTCAGCCATTTAAGTGTGAACACGTAGCAAACAAACAAATAAACTCACTTTCGCTTTTATAATATTAGTGACGATTAACTGTGCCTAATCGTAGTAATCCTTACTATCCTTACTATAATATTATAAAAGCGAAAGTGAGTTTTGTATTTGTTTGTTTGTTACCTCTTCACGCTTTAATGGCTGAACCGATTTTGATGAATTTTGGTACAGAGATAGTTGGGAACCAGGAGACGGACATTGGCTATATTTTGTTTGAAAAAAAGTGGGATGTGAGGGAGAAAAGTAAGGGAAAACTTAGCGTTGCTATTACAAATCAATAAGGCGCAAGGGGAACTGTGTTACCCCGAATTTAACGCGAGCGAAGCTGCGGGCAAAAGCTAGTTAAAAATAAATGTCAAGGCAAATTTCAACAAATATAGTGCCACGAAACCACTCGCACTTGACTGGATTCATTTTTTTTTCCAGCTCTGCCGATGTCTCGATATCTCTGGGGCCGGTGATCGATAGCTATCGGTGAACATTTAAATATTTGTCAACGAAGACAAATTGTACTCGAGCTGTAGAACGATCACATGACGCTAGTGATGGGAAAGGTATCGATGAAAAACATTTAATTAGGTTTATTTGAAGTATATTATGAAGTTTTTAGTTGGGTTTCTTTTTAAATTCGTTTTTTAATTATTATACTAGCTTTTGCCCGCAGCTTCACTCGCGTTAAATTTGGAGTAACACAGTTACCCATTCTTGTTTTGCAGGTACAGTAAACGCTTTTTGCGCCTTATTGATTGTAATAGCATAGCTAAGTTTTTTTTCTTCCGTTTCTCCCTATTTTCTCACTTTAAAAAAAATAACCTATGCCCGTCTCCAGGGTTCTAACTATACCAAACTGTACCAAAATTCATCAAAATCGGTTTAGCCATTTAGGCGTGAAGACGTAACAAACAAGCCGTTTTTTAAAGTGATAAATGGGGGAGAAAAGGGACAACTTAGCTTTGCTATTACAATAAATAAGGCACAAGGGTAAAAACTACAGATAGCAGGAACCTGCAAATGAGAAAAGGGGAACTGTTTTAACTCGAATTTAACTCGAGCAAAGCCGTGGGCAAAAGGTAGTAATTAATATATCGATGTTTACTCATTGCTAACCTTCCACATCACTAAACCGTAACCCAGCCAGAGCCAATCCATTTGATCTGTTGTTCTCAATATGAGCGATTACAAATCCGAATGTACTTTATTTGTTTATTTAGCGAAATATTTTATATTGAAACGATTGTTCATTCGCTCAACGTAAGCCGATTTGCATGGGGAAAGCTTACCCGAAACAAATTAGCTGAAAGGTTTTTTTTTATGTACCTATAGACGGCCATTTAAGAGTTTTCCTGGATTAGAAAAAGTTGGGATATAAAGATAAATGAAGCTACTTGTATCCACCAAAAGCATTTACCTAATACACCTTTATTTGTAGTTCAAATCGTTACATAACCAAGTACAATCTAGATGTCTGTCTTTAAAAAACTAGTCAAAGTACTTTACCTCTCTTCTCCACTTTGATACATATTATTAAAAGTTTGTATTATTTTAGAATGTATTCAACTATATGACGTCACGGTTAACGCAGTGGCTGAGCGATCGACTGCTGCGCCGCGTGTCGCGGGTTCGATTCCCGCACGGAACAAATATTTTGATGGCCTACAGATGGTTGTTCTGGGTCTAGCTTTTGGTGTGAGTTTAAATGTTTGTAAACGCACCCACGATACCGGAGAAATTCCTAGTGTGGGGAAACGTTTTTAATTTTAAACATTTGAAAAAGGCTTTGTCTTTTAAGCCATGTATTTCAGACACGTGGGCAAACAACGCACGGCCACATTTCACGGCGACGACGGAAGGATCCAACTGGATGTTGACTGTTGACACTTAGATTTTAGCTCTCATGTGCCCCACACAGATACTACACGTAACACCTAGTTCAAATATTCGTGTCTGACAAGACTATGTTCAACTTGCTGAAGTGCCCCGGGTGCCCATTTATTTTCTCGTTTAATCGTTACTAATATTATTATAGCGAAAGTGAGTTTATTTGTTTGTTTGTTAAGTCTTCAAGCCTAAATTGCTAAACCGATTTTCATGAATTTTTGTACAGAAATATTTGAGACCCTGGAGACAGACATAGGCAATTTTTTTCTTACTGGGAAATGAGGGAGAAAGAGGGAAGAAAAGGGAAAACTTGGCATTGCTATTACAATAAATAAGGCGCAAGGGCAAAAACTGCAGGTAGCAGGTACCTGCAAATCAGGAAAGGGACACTGTGTTACCAATAATTTTGCGCGAGTGCAGCCGCGGGCAAAAGCTAGTAATGTATAAAATAATAGTAGCCACCATTGAGGCAAAGATTACACCGCGCGACGCTAAGTTTAATAATTTAGTTGTTAAAAATACTTTTTTTTGTTACAATCGAAATCAATGCCATCCATTGAAAGGAATAGTGAAGGTAAGATAAGATATTTATTTGCTTAAACATCTGTACTCATACATGAATAGTAGGTACAGACGCCAGCAGGTCAAGCTACCCGAAACTGTCAATTTTTCTCAATGAACCTTGAACCTAATACTTTAGAAATAAAGTCGAAAATCTATCAAAGAAATCTGACAGATTGTAGTAGCTTGATGTGCAGGCGTCTGTACCAAAAAAAAACGGTCCAGACATGTTTGCCACATCTTAAAGCGTGCAAAAATCATGTTGTTTATGTTAAAATGATCAAAATTTAACATCATGGTAGTGAAACAAAAGTATTTTTAAAACCAACGTTTTTATATGTATTTTTTTGAGGAGCTCGTGGCTAAATAATAGCAGCCACTCGGGTCGATCTTTAAGTTAAGCCGCGCTTGCCTAGGTTGGTCTGTGGATGGGTGACCACCGCCACCCGTTACATACCGAGTTTCCTCCGTGCCTCGGAAAGCACGTTAAGCCGTTGGTCCCGGCTATCATTTGTAGATCTTTGACAGTCGTTACAGGTAGTCAGTGTTCCGAAAGTCTAACAACCAGTCTTACCAAAGGGTATCGCATTACCCAATACTAACTGGGTTGTGGAGGTCAGATAGGCAGTCGCTCCATGTAAAATACTGATATTTAGCTGCATCCGGTTAGACTGGAAGCCGACCCCAACGTAGTTGGGAAAAGGCTAGGCAGATGATGTTTTTATATGTATTTTGTTTACACCGATCTCAAACAATTAAAAAACCAGTGACACGTAAAGAAAGAGTTTTAACCCTTCAATCCTTTTCTTTTACTCCTCCACTAAATTCATCGTGACTTTGATCTTATAGTAAGTTACTCATAGAAAAGCAATATAAATAAATAGCTCCAGAAACACACAAAAACAACACCTACCCGTCTCGTAAGTAAGTTCTACCCAGTCCCTAAATAATACACTGAACCAGCCTGTCCCTTTGCTGCCCTCCCTCAGCGACGCCCTAAGTCAAGGCTCGTACCCCACAGGGGGTGCCCTTAGCGTGTAGTCGCTTAGTTTGTCAGTTTATTGCCCTGGCTGGAGGCCTTAATTTCAAGGCATCCACAAGAATTGGCGACATGATTGGCGCAGTGGCTGAGCGATCGACTGCTGCGCTGCGTGTTGTGGGTTCGATTCCCACACAGAACAAATATTTGTTTGAGCTACAGGTAGTTGTTCCGGGTCTAGCTGTTTGTGTATGTCAGTTTAAATGTATGTGAATGCACCAACGAAACAGGAGAAATTCCTAGTGTGGAGCAATGTTTAAAAAGAAATTATTGAAATTATTAAACAGAAGACAACCTCTTAGGTTGAACTGCGAGATGACATTTAAAAAAAAACAACAATCTAAAATACAATCAACAATCCACCAACAAAGAATAAGGGGAATCAAGTTGATTGAACAAGTTCCTCAAGTTGAAGTCGGTTAGAAAGAAATTTGAAGAATAAACCTGACTAAGTATTATAATTAAGTTCTAAGTCATCAATCACCCGCGCGCCATCTGTCGGCTGGCCGAAGCTGGAGCGGGGGTATTCATAGTCTGGTCATAAATTGAGTTGGGTTATTGTTAAAGCGATCTGTATTATCATTTTATTTTTCACTTGAAATAAGAACAACACGACCTTTAGGTCATTGGTTCTGGCTGTCATTTGTAGTTTTTTTTTTATCTTTGCCCCACACTAGGAATTTCTCCAGTATCGTGGGTGCGTAAACAACTCACATACACAAACAGCCAGACCCGAAACAACTACCCGTAGGATGACCTATAGGCGGTTAATATTAGTATGAACAAATATTTGTTCCGTGCGAGGATCGAACCCGCGATACGCAGTCGATCGCTCAGCCACTGCGCCATCCGTGTCGTCAAATCTTTTTCTTTTTTTTTTTCTTCGCCAAATCTTTGACAATCGTTCTAGGTATTCATATACGTATTACCTAGTACTTACTGGATAATGGAAGTCAGATAGGCAGTCGCTCTATGTAAATTACTGGTATCCAGCTAAATCCGGTTAGACTGGAAGCCGACCCTAACATAGTTGGGAAAACACTAGGATATTCAAGGACGTTCTATGGACGCAATGTTTTATAAAAACATCGAAGAGTTCTCATAACTAGCGGGTATGTATGACGCAAAATCAGTCAGCAATAGGAGATGCATTATGGCGAAAGGAGTAAATAGTTTGTTTTTGCCTATCCCCCTAGAAAAAAAGGCGTAAAATTATGAATATTTTTATTTTCTAAAATCCTTATAGGCCCATTTTCTCTAAAAAAACATCCCATATGCGGAAAATTTGGGGACGCGCCATATTATTTTTTTTAATCCTTTAGGAAACTATCTTTACCCATTTCAATACCCCTTTTTGCATCAAATAACGGGAGTATCAAAGACGAAGAAGACTAAAACCCACCCATGTTTCTTCTATTGCCCTGTATGTTCCACGACCGCGGTATCTCTTTCGAACAACCAGCAACCCCGGAATTTCAATACTCCTTTTCCCACACTATGAATACGGCTAACTGAAACAGTTTACTTAGCAACTCATAAGGAACTTTTGTCGGCAGATGTATTCATCTAATTGATTATTCTTGCTATGAAACTCAGGTAACTTTCTTGTAGTCCATTGACTATTCAAGACTCCTTTGCCTCTCATACAGGCATCGTGGTGCCTTTTGTATGGAAAAGATGGAAGTTTTAGCGTGTTTGCCATAGCTTACAGTGCTAACTGCACTTTAATAGGGTACTATGTTTATAGACTTGAGCTCGATTCTCGTACCGGGTTTCTAAATATTTCGGCTCCCAGTTTCAGCCCGCAAATTGGATTTGGGAATGAAGGAATTAGTATAGAAGTGCCGTTATGTATGTACTATTTGAGGAGCTCATGGCAAAATGCAAAGACGTCCGCTACCATGATGTCATAAAGCAGAATTTATTCCACTGAGGGAAAGAGACAGAGCTATACAGGGTGTCTAGCACCATCTCTTTCTCACACAGGAATAAGAACTGCTATAAGATATCATAGTAACCCTACTGTAGGCCTACTATGACGTCTTAAAGCAGAACTTATTCCACTGAGAGAAAAAGATGGTGTTAGACACCCTGTATAGCTTTGTCTCTTTTTCTCGGTGGAATAAGTTCTGCTTTAAGACGTCATGGTAGGGTAGCTGGCACCTTTTAATTGTGGATGGGAATCATTAAATAACTCCCCCCGCTCTGAGTGGGACGGGGAGGAGTGTTAAACTTGTACTGGCTAAAACCCATCCATATTCCGTCTTTTGCCCTTTATTTTCCGGGGCCACGGTATCTCTTTCGAACTACCCGCGGCCGTACAGACGTACCGATACAGTATGTGTTTTTTAAGAAAAAATAAACATTAAATCCTTGCCTAAATCACAACGATATGGTTTGATTATAAATATCAGCCATTTAAAGGGGTTACAAGTCAAAACAGTTATGGGAAATTCTCTGCGTTTTTTTTTTTGTTGTGAGACAGTCGAGGTAGTGTCAGACTCCGAAGACTCGGAACCTTTCTCCTGCTCTGCTCAGTATCCTCTGATATGGGTCAGAGAGATCAGAGATCTTGTTAGACTATTTATTTATCTTACATTCCTTAATTATTAACGTTGCCCCACACTAGGAATTTCTCCTGTATCATGGATGCGTTTACAAACAAACAAGTATAATAATACTAGCTTTCGCCTGCGGCTTCGCCCGCATTAAATTTGGGCTAATACAGTTCCCCTTGCGACTTATTCATTTGCAATAGCAACGCTAAGTTTTCCCTTTTCTTCCCCTTTCTCCCCCACATCCCATTTTTTAAAGTAAAAATTAGCCTATGTCCGTCTCCTGGTTCCCAACTATCTCTTTACCAAAATTCATCAAAATCGGTTTAGCCATTAAAGCCTGAAGAGGTAACAAACAAACTCACTTTCGCTTTTATAATATTATGCATATGCATATTATAATATTATTATGTAAGGATGCGTAAGTATACAAATATTAATTTTATTTGTTCCGTGCGGGGATCGAAACCGCGACACGCAGCGCAGCAGTCGATCGCTTAGCCACTGCGCCAACCACGTCATAAAAAAAAATACACAGGACCTCTTTGTAATCTGTTACATAAATAAAATATTATAACTAAATTTAATACATCCTTACTAATATTATAAAAGCGAAAGTGAGTTTGTTTGTTTGTTACCTCTTCACGCTTTAAGAGGAGGCTCCCTAAATTTTATGTTAATTTACATTAATATTATGAAACAGTCACACATACAATCAAAATGGAACTTTAGTATATGATTTATTGGGTCTTTTTCTTTCCATGTACAAGACAGTTACGTAATTGTAACATTTTCGCTCGATTCATTTTTTATTCAAAAATCATGTCTTTTTTAAAGATTATTACATTTTTTTTTCAAGATTGCTTGGTCTTTATGTTTAAAATAAATGTTAAAAGTAAGAAAATATAGTTTACTATCCGGCCACAAGATATTTCTTCTCTAAATCAGTTATTACTTTAGTTATAAACGAAATAAGAATTGAGACTTACGACATTTAGTTTCGAGCTCGAACGCAATCAAAGAGTGCACGCGATATTCAACTCTATTACGGCTGTGTTAGCATCTAGCAGCATAGCGTTCTAACCGGTCTCTCAGTGCCGCGCTGTGCGCCGTCGTGAAAGGGTCTGTTTCGCACGCGAGCGCGTCCATTGAGTTTTTTATTTGGAAGTTATTTTAATAAAATTTATATTATAACGATATAATGGGAAACAAAGATAATAAAACATATGTTCAGAAGAGAAAGAAAGGAGAACGTTTGAAAAATATTGCAAGAATCATGAGAGAAGCAAAGCAGTAAGTTTTTTTTTTATTATGTTATTTTGACAAAACGTCTAATCTAAACTATAAAATTGTATGACACAGTCATGTCGATATTCATACAATTTTATACTTTAGACTATGGTAATACGGTCCTATTTTCAATGGAGTCAATGAATTCCTCGAAAATGTTTCCGTCTAAACACCAAGTACCTTTACGACAAATACGCAACAATGACCACAATGGACATACCTACATCTATGATGATCTGATAAAGATTTTATTGAAGACATTCTTTTTCAAAACTATTGCTAATAATATTGCATGCGTGAGTTCAAGGCCAGTTGCGTTGGAGATTGTAAGAACATAGGAAGCTATGGAGACGATTTGATTATTATAAATAAATATTGTGTAACAATATTATAATAATTGATAAGAAGTATAACAATTGTGTTGTTTTTGATTGGTTTAATTTTAATCACCCTTAACCTCCTAAGAGGTCATTGTACTCATCATTATGAAAAACCTACAATGGGACCAATCGCGAAAAAAAAACAGTTGATCTACATTTATTTTCGCATTACTCGTCAAAATTGAAGGTTAGTACAGCTGATTTTATTTTCACGATTTCAAGTTTGGGCCCATGGTAAAAGTTGTTCATAATGATGAGTTCAATGACCCTTTTAGGGATTAACGGTGATTAAAATTACACTTTGTATATTTAAATTGTTGAAGATGTTTTATATAAATAATGACTAATAAGTAAATACTTTTTAGGAAAAAAAATGGAGACAAATTTCTCGAATTTGAATCTCATCCGGAACAGGGAAACTTATTGGAGACGCCTTCTCAATTGCATAATCTAGTTTCCGTTCAGGTGAATTACGAAGATAAGTAAGTACTTCTAATTATGTTGAATAATTTTTAGCTAGCTTCTTTTTCTAGCTTTCGCCCGCGGCTTCGCCCGCGTTAAATTTGGGGTAACACAGTTCCCCTTGCGCCTTATTGATTTGTAATAGCAACGCTAAGTTTCCCTTTTCTTCCCTCTTTCTCTTTAACCACTTTTTTCAAATAAAAAATCGTCCGTCTCCTGGTTCCAGACTATCTATGTACCAAAATTCATCACAATCGGTTAAGCCATTAAAGCGTGAAGAGGTAACAAACAAACTCACTTTCGCTTTTATAATATTAAGTAGTAAGGATTAACTATTTATGTATAATAATCTTAACTAAATAAATAAATGCGAAAGTGAGTTTGTTTGTTTGTTACCTTTCACGCTAAAATGGATGACCGGATTTAAATTTGGCACACTGGTAGATCATGACCTGCGAGGAAATTACGTAACACACTACCTACCAATCGGTTTCATTTTGACAGTTCAACAACATTCATTGCGATACGCAAAAATTAAAAATTCATTATTGCTATACAAAAAATAATTGCTGCTTAAAAATTATTCAGACTCAGGTTGATAGTGATGTGTTACGCAATTAGGGTGCTGGATTAGTACTAATACATACAATACATACAATACTTTTTATCCCGGTGATACCGCTTAGCCGCTGGCAGAAGCTAGTATACTATAAGTTACCTTATACTTGCTGGTTTTTTTCGTGTTAAATCGTTTACCGTGTCTCGAATATTACGTTTTTTCATTTATGTAAAATTATGACGATAATGGTGATAACAATTATGTTTTTTAAGGTCTGATCGTAGCAATGAAAGCTTGAATAATAAAAACAGGTATGGGAATTCTTCGCCGTCGTCTACCCTCGTGCGTGAACTACTCAAAACAATACACCCAGAAAAGCATTAAAAAAATACGAAGAAATAATTTGTAAGAAAAGAGAAAGAAATAGGCTGGCACAACGAAAAAAGAAGCGCCCTTTTGCTAAGTTTCAGCCTTCGGACAGCAACTATGGTGAAAATGCAGAACAACCAGATATGGATCCGACGACTTTCGAAATGGCGAAAAAAACTTTCCTGAAAAATTTAGAAAAGACGGAAGAAGAACGGGCTCACATCACTAAGCAAACAATTTTGCAAAGTGAATGTGGTGAGTGGCTTGAGCTAAGACGCAACCTTTTGACGGCTTCCAACTTTGGTAAAGTCGTAAAAAGAAGAAAGACCAATAGCTGCAAAAATATAGTGAAAAACATGCTGTACGGAGCTCCTATAGACCATGTTTCGTCTGTACAACATGGTAGACAACACGAGGCGGTGGCTTTGGAACAATTATCTAACCTAAAAAATATAAAAATTGATAAATGTGGACTTTTTATCGACGAAGTCCTTCCGTTTCTAGGGGCTACTCCGGATGGAATAACCAATGATATGGTTGTTGAAATAAAATGTCCCATAGCCCCTTTTAAAATGGGGATCGATGCTGCAATTGACCAAAAGAAAGTTCATTTCTGGAAAAAGAACCAAAATGGTGAAGTGAGTATTACAGAAACATACACGGACACACATACATAATTACATAAATAAATTAAAAAACCAACTAAAAACATTATCGTTCTTTTTGGCCTCGCTGCAGTCGGGTAATTTAAGAAATGTATTTTATTTTCAGATTAATGTTTGCAAAAAATCTGACTGGTATTATCAAGCTCAAGGTCAGATGCATATAGCAAAAAAAACAACATGTCTATTTGCCGTATGGTAGGTATGAAGATAATAAATTCAAAATTGAAGTACTGGAAAAGGATGACGAATTTTGGAGAAAGGAGATGGAACCCAAACTAGTATCTTTTTATATGGATTGTCTGCTGCCCGAATTGGTAGATCCACTATATCCTAAAAAAAATAATATTCGAGATCCTGAATATGTCAAAAAACGAACAGTGCAAGATGAAAATAGCTTAGAAACTGCAAATATTATATCAGATGAGCCAGTATCAAAGTCAAGGAGGCTAGATTTTAGTAAATTTTAAATTAATACCTAATAATTTTTATTTTTTATAAAAGACCAATTTTCTTAATGAAAACTTCACATACATTGTATATGTGTAGTTACTGTTAAATAAAAAATCATAATTGCGAAACTTTTTATTATTTCATAAAATAAATAAGGGTGTCTCTATTCCATCTATGTTCGATTTTCTAAAATCAAAATACAATAAAGTTAGAATATTCCGGCGACGCGCGACGTTCGGCTCGCTCGCGGGAAACGAAGCGCGGACCGCGGACCGCGTAGTGGCGGGGTGAATGGGGCGGAGCTTGCGTAGAAATTATTTTAGAGTGCCTGGTCTTAATGGCTAAACCAATTTTGATGAATTTTGGTACAGAGATAGTTGGGAACTAGGAGACGGACATAGGCTATTTTTTTTGAAAAACGTGGGATGCGAGGGAGAAAGAGGGAAGAAACGGGAAAACTTAGCGTTGCTATTACAAATCAGTAAGGCGCTACCGAATTTTACGCGAGCGAAGCCGCGGGCAAAAGCTAGTTAGTTATAAGTATTGTTGCAGACTGCGACATTTGGTATATAACTCAAACAAACATAATGTTCTTTATTACTCATTCACTCGCCAAAATGAATGAACAAATAAAAATTTTAAATGACGCCATATTTCTTATGGAAACGAGTCGAGAAATGGAGACGGACGCGGTTTTGTGGGGGACTGTAATCCAGTTAAAGCTAGGCTTTTTTTCGGGTGGGAATTCGTTAAATAACTTGTCCTGCCCTGGGTGGAGCGGGGAGGAGTATCAGATTTTTATATATAACTAGCTGTGCCCAGCGGTATCATCCGCTGCTCGCTTAGGGGTATGAAAATAGATGTTGGCCGATTCTCAGACCTGCCCGATATGTATACAAAGTTTCGTTTGAATCGGTCCAGCCGTTTCGGATGAGTATGGGAACGAAAACGGTGACACGAGAATTTTATATATTAGATAATTATAACCCAATCATGTTCCTTCTATTGCCTTTTATGTTCCGAAGCCGCGGTAATTCTTTCGAACAACCCGCAACCCCTGCATTTCAATACCAAGGGGTATTAATACGGCAAACTAAAAGTTTACTTAGTGACTCATGAGGGACATTTGTCAGCAGATCATCCATCATCCATCTAATTGATTATTCTTGCTATGAAAGAGTGTCAGACCTTTATTGAATAAAAGCTTTGAAACATTTAAAAATAACAAAAAATAGTTAGCATGTTTTAAAAGCACACAAATGTATCTACGTTTTTAAAGCAATAAAAACGTAAAAATTTCAAATTCCTTTTTTTTATTCAAATTCTTTATTTTTTTCGTATCTAAACCATTTTATAAGTTGGCAACCCTACCTGTAGTCACGCTCCTCGGTATAGCTCGTTGATGTTCGGGGCGGCCGAACCGTAGATAGTGTAGATATTATAGTCTACAAGGTAACTACTAAGTCCATAGCTTTCGGATAGAATCTGTTGGCAGTGTGGCGTTACCTTAAATTTAATACAGTGAATTTAATTAATAAATTAGCAACGACTATTGTATTTCACCTGCAAGATATGAAAAGACAGCTCATGATAAAAATACCGCAGGGGGCAGTACAAACCAATGTGTGTTTTGGGAGTAATTATATGAATTTTGTTAGTTTTACTTGCCATTAGTTTTTAGTGGTTCATTTATCCCTTGTTTCAGTTTAATTAACATTCGTTGGAAAGGGTTTTTGACCTTAAAGTAAATAAATATGCATAATATCATTAATCCATACCATTATTTTTGTAGGTTGTTCGAAACCGCGGCCCCGGAACATAAAGGACAAAAGAAGGAACATGGGTGGGTTTTAACCAGTTTTGTTTAATACTTCCCCCCACTCCGCAAAGAGCGGGGGAAGTTATTTGAAGTTTTTACGTTGGCACAAAAATATATTATTATTTTGATGGCAGTACATGCCTCCATATATACGGATCTTATATTTAATAAACAGAGCGCTATATTAAGTCAGGAGGCCTACGAATATGGTGTACATCTAGCTCAAGATTCCAAATGAAAAAATTGCATAATCCTAACTAATATTATAAAAGAGCAAGTGAGGGGTAAGGGACACCTCTGCCGAAACCTTCAGTAATTTTAGGCGTGATGTTATGTAAAGTCCAACACAAATGAGCATTCAATTAAAAAAAAACTAATAACATAAAAAATATACATACATACACATAGACGGATTCTTAATGTTCCCACCAAAGTGCACTAAAAAAAAACAAAAACCATAAATTACCACAGTTTACCTCAAGTACTTTCAAACACAGTAAACATAACTCATAAACAAAATCACGTTATTTTTTTAATTTTCGCCCAAACAAAAGGAATCCATATTTTTGTTTGACACGGCCAACCCTCTCGCTGCGGACCGTCGTCGACGCAGACGATTGTTTCTTTAGAACGCCATAATGATAATTTATTTGGTCTCTCTTTCTTAAAAATTCAAAACAATACAAGCTTTACGGAAGGCATTCGTCAGGGTTTTTAAAATGAGAGGCTTCGTCGTTTTCGCTTAAGTGTATATTATTAATAAGGTTCGTTTACTTAGGAATTTTGTTTTTTTTTATATTTTGTGAGTTCTGTTAATTTGAAGACTTTATTAAAGAACGTTTTTGTAGTTACTTATGTTTTTAGTATACTTGAGAAACTCGTGGCTTAATAATAGCATAGCTCGGGTCAATCTTTAGGTTAAGCGGCTACATACGCACCCGTTACATACCGAGTTTCCTCCGTGCCTCGGAAAGCACGTAAGGCCGTTTTTTTTTAATATTTTTCAAAAATGATTCTCTATGGAATGCCCTGCAAGACGTACATTTATTTTTACACCTCGTCGTCTGTAGATCTTTTTAATTTCACATCGAATTTTAATGCGGTGTTATTTAAGTTATTTCAGACAGAGTTATTTAACAGGTAGGTTTATATGTAAAATACATGCATATTATAGTAGGGGAAAGGCGAGAATTTCAAAGATTTGCATTGCATCCGTGCGAATCCAGGGTGGATCGCTAGCATTATACAAAAATAATATATCAGTTGAAGTAAAAACGTTCACACGATCGACAAAGCTTTAAGGGATATCCCAAACTGATTTAAACTTCCCAAAATAAATTATTTTAGATCGAGACCGAAGCCGTATCGAGGATTTACAACGAATTAGCATTTATCTTCTCGGAGCCTATAAAAATAAAACAAAATGGCTATCAACGCTTAGATTGACACAAATTTTAAAAGAGCTTGAAACAGCAATTTTTCTCCTAAAATCGCTGCCATTAAAATACAATTACCCCGCTACATTACTAAGAAGGTACTTGAAAAACTTGAGTTAAAACGGTTTCGGGGTCAAGTGCGAACTTTTTTTTAATAAAACAAGAAAATTTGAATAGCCGAACGCCATCTGGCAAAGGCAACTTGTTTAAACTCCCCCACGGCAGGGGGAGGGTTAAAACTTGGGATTTTTTTCGCAAGAAATTATGATGTTAAAGGTGAATTTGTGATATTGTAATGAGAATTGGAATGAGATGGCCAGAGTTAGAGTGAGAAGGCACGTAAGGTGATGTGGTTTTTACTTAACGTGGCTCTGAAAAATGTAGCTGCCATTTTTGTTTGCACTATACTGTCTTGTGATAATTAATTTTGAAAAATGTTACGCCACAGACTACCTACAGTACTGTTTCTTCTCTTCTTAAATCCATCCAAAGGCTGTCTTGAAAAGATCGCTTTTAGCGATAAGACCGCCCATTGTGTCACCTTATTTATAAGTTTGTCTAGTGTTATTCTTGTTACTTGTATGGGGTACATAATAAAGAATATTTTATGTATCTATGGGTTAAATTGAGTACTCCTTTATAATTAACTGGCTATTGCCCGCGGCTTCGCTAGCGTTAAATTCGGTATAACACAGTACCTGCTACCTGCAGTTTTTGCCTTTGCACCTTATTGATTTAATAGCAATGCTAAGTTTTCCCTTTTCTTCCCACATATCCCATTTTTTTAAATAAAAATTAGCCTATGTCCGTCTACTAGTTCCGAACTATCTCCGTACCAAAACTCATCAAAATCGGTTTAGCCATTAAATCGTGAAAAGGTAACAAACAAACAAACTCACTTTCGCTTTTATAATATTAATATTTAATGTATAATAATATTCAATACTAAACTAGGAAAAATATTACAAAAAACCGGCCAAGAGCGAGTCAGACTCGCGCACCGAGGGTTCCGTACAAACTTGCGACATAAATAAACAGCCATATCTTTTGACTGCGTAGACTTAGAGGGTTGATTGATTCGCAGCACAAAGGGACCACAGAGTTGAGTATATGGGTTTAATTTCAACTCGATACCTTCACGCGTTTTTGGGATAAAGGGTCTCGTCAGATAGAAAGGTTTTTTGACGGGCCTGTTGGTCTAGTGGTTAGTGGCCATGACTGCTGAGTCGGAGGTCGTGGGTTCGATTCCCACCCAGGACAAACTTTGTGTGATCAGCATGATTGTTTGTTCTGTGTCTGGGTGTGATTTATCTATAATATGTATGTATTTATAAATTATATAAGTATGTATATCAGTTGTCTGGTTACCATAACACAAGCTCTGCTTAGCTTGGGATCAGAAGGGCTACTATGACATCTTATAGCAATTCTTATTCCACTGAGTGAAAGAGATGGTGCTAGACACCCTGTATAGCTCTGTCTCTTTCCCTCAGCGGAATAAGAATTGCTTTAAGAGATCATAGTAGGGCTACAGATAGCCGTGTGTGAGTTGTCCCAAGATATTTATTTTTATTTTTATAGACCGACAGTCAACAAACTGACCCAATGCTTCCATTTTTCTTTTCAGGTACAGCACCCTTAAAAGGACATACAAATATTTGTTCCGTACAAGGATAGAGCCTGCGACACGAAGGGAAGCAGACAATCGTTTAGCTACTGCGCCAACCAAGCCGTCAAAAGACATGGTTGGTCTATTTTACCCATAGGCATCGCTAAACCGATTTCTAAACAAGAAGTTCAGTTTATTTACCAACTTTTTCGAGTGTTAAAACAATAATATTTATTTCAAACTCCCCCAACATTGAACAAACTAAAATGTCAACAAGTTCTTAATTAACATTAACTCTACACTTAATTGTGTAATTAACGAAAATCAGGAAAACAGTATATTGTTTTAAGCGAAAAGGGTGGAAAGATAATACATATATTTTGGCCCTTTTACCCTGTTAAACTCATTTACATGTTACAAGTTGAATGGTGTGTTGTGCGAACACTATTAAGTAGATTTCATTGAGTTATCATAACTGGAAAATAAATAGAAAGACAGACAATATGTTTATTTAGCATTTGCCACAAATATACACAATAAAAATATAAATTTAAAGGCACATGGTCATTATCTGATCTCTCTGGGTTCATTATGACTGCCGTGCCATCGTGGGTAGGCGGGCAAGGAGAAATAAAACCACAGTAAGTGACAATTTACTTATAGTCTAAGATCCGGCTGCAGAATCAGTGTACCCATCGAGTATTTGCTGAAAACCAAATTTTTACACATATTCATGATTAGGAGAATTTATATCCACCAGGTTGCCTATCAAAATGTGGCCGCTAGTATTTTTAATTAAATTATTAATAATTCATAATCCGTAAGAAATTTCATTGACTTTTTTTTTCAATGAAATGTCGTCTACTTTACGGCAACAGCATAAAGACTCTGAAAAATTATGGTTGCCGTTGCGCACCTGGCCGCACCTCTTCGCAGCCAGGTATACACAGGTATGAATTTGTTACATTTATACACCCACAACGTACATTTATAATTTATATATCAAATTAAAGCTAATTTTTTTCTGTATATTATTATATACGGTTGCTTAATTAAATCTGGCCGCCAATAAGGGTTGCTGGCTAATAAATATAGTAAATATTAAAAGTAGAGTGAAAGAGAGCTAGCGCGTAACACCACTGTCTAGTCAGACGAGAATAGCGATTGCCAGCTGTCGGACGGTTTAAAGCCATTGCGCATGCGTCAGATGTTAGTGTTCTCAACGGATCAGTTGTGATTTTTATTTTAAGTTCGAAACCACGCTGTTTGGAGTACGTATTACACAACATAATATATTGCTGTTTTATTTGTGCATCGAAAAATTATCAATGTCGCACATTCCACCATGCTGGAAATCTTTAAAGGAAAAATTATTGCGGACCATCTTTGTTAATTCGATGTGGTTAAATGCTACTGAGCGGGATTGCATCAAGTTCAGCGCGGAAAATAATGGCTGGCTGCTGTTAGATGGTTTTTTGAAACCAACATGGTTCCTGGGAGATTCAACTCCAGCGCAAGTTGAGAATGTGCTGTGTGATTCCACGAACAAGCCTTCCGATAATAATGACGATACCGATATTTCTGATGAAAGTGATAGCTGCGATGATAGTGTGACTGAGAGCTCCGATGATTCAGATTATTAAAAAAGAGTCATGGAAGTATAAAATACATTTTAAAAATTCATAATTTGCTTAAACTGATGATTGATGAATATGTAAAATAAATGTAATACTTGAATAAAATTAAATCTTTTTTCATACAGTACTTGTACAACACAATGTTTTTACATAAGTAACCTTGATTTTATTCAACATCAATATTCATTTTTTTTTGTAATTTTTAAATTTGTCATTGACTTTTTAATTTTTTATTTTAGAAAAGAAAGACGTTTCTTTTGGAGTATTTATTATTTTGAGTCGTACCTACTATTGTTTGAATCGGAGATTGAGAACACTAACATCTGACGCATGCGCAATGGCTTTAAACCGTCCGACAGCTGGCAATCGCTATCCTCGTCTGACTAGTGGTGTTACGCGCTAGCTCTCTTTCACTCTACTTTTAATATTTACTATATTTATTAGCCAGCAACCCTTATTGGCGGCCAGATTAAATTAAGCAACCGTATATAATAATATACAGAAAAAAAATAGCTTTAATTTGATATATAAATTATAAATGTACGTTGTGGGTGTATAAATGTAACAAATTCATACCTGTGTATACCTGGCTGCGAAGAGGTGCGGCCAAGTGCGCAACGGCAACCATATTTTTTCAGAGTCTTTATAGATGTTGCCGTAAAGTAGACGACATTTCATTGAAAAAAAAAGTCAATGAAATTTCTTACGGATTATGAATTATTAATAATTTAATTAAAAATACTAGCGGCCACATTTTGATAGGCAACCTGGTGGATATAAATTCTCCTAATCATGAATATGTGTAAAAATTTGGTTTTCAGCAAATACTCGATGGGTACACTGATTCTGCAGCCGGATCTCGTACTATTAGGATTACAATTATTATTTTGACGAAATATGAATCCTTACTATCCTTACTATATAATATTATAAAAGCGAAAGTGAGTTTGTTTGTTTGTTTGTTTGTTACCTCTTCACACTTTAACGGCTAAACCGATTTTGATGAATTTTGGTACAGAGATAGTTGGGAACCAGGAGAAGGACATAGGCTAATATTTTTTTGAAAAAAGTGGGATGTGAGGGAGAAAAAGGGAAGAAAGGGGAAAACTTAGCGTTGCTATTACAAATCAATAAGGCGCTAGGGGAACCGTGTTACCCCGAATTTAACGCGAGCGAAGCCGCGGGCAAAAGCTAGTGAAATTATATATAGAAACTTTTAATTAAATGGAGTAGAACGACGCTCCAAAGAACACGTCTTGCTTCAGTGTGATGCGAACGGCTTCCTCGTTCGACGGTCGCGTGCAAGAGAACCCGGAGTTGCATCAGAGCCAAGAAACGTCAAACCCCGTTTTTTTTATGTTAACCATCCTCCTTGACGTTTTTTGACACTCTTACCCCCGAATACTGAAACGTCACTCAAAATGTGAGGGCTGCTTGACATTTGAGAAGCTCTTAAACTTTAGATTTTGTATGGTCAAACGTCACTTCTGAGTCTCTGTTAAATTTAAGTGGGACTTAAATTTTGAGTGACGTTTCAGTATTCGGGGGTTCAAGCCTCAAAGCGCCGTCAAATTAAAAAAAAACAACAGCGAGACAAACTCGTCCACTAAAAGTTCCATACAGACTGGCGACATAAACGGCCATATCTTTTCACTGCGTTGACTTGAAAAGTAGATTTTTCACAGCACGAAGGGACCATAGAGTTGAGTAAATAGTTTTTAATTTCAACTTAATACCTCCACGCGTTCTCGAGATAAAGGGTCTTGACAGACAGACGGACAACAAAGCGATCGAATAAGGTTTCCCTTTTGAGGTATGGAACCTCAAAAATCAAAGAGTTAAATATTAAAACTACAAATTCGAACAAATAAAAAGATTAATTTAATTTGAACATAAGGACCAAAGTTTCCAAAATCCTCCAATCCAAGATTGTTCGTTATCAAGTGACGTAGGTATCATTACGGTCGATCCGAACGGGGATTAACAGCGGGGTCCGCGAAAATAATTAACAATTCCAGCGACAGTTTGCCTATAAACGTTTAAGCTGGAGTCCGCGCGGCCCTCCGAATGGTACCGCCCACGGAGCCTATTATGTTTTAGGAGGAACGGACACTGGGACGGAGGAATCCTTACTAAATATTATAAAAGCGAAAGTGAGTTTGGTACAGATATAGTTGGGAATCAGGAGTCGGACATAGGCTAATTTTTATTTAAAAAAAAGTGGGATATGAGGGAGAACGAGGGAAGAAAAGGGAAAACTTAGCGTTGCTATTACAACTTATTAGATCTACAAATGACAGCCGGGACCAACGGCTTAACGTGCTTTCCGAGGCACGGAAGAAACTCGATATGTAACGGGTGGTCACCCATCCACAGAACAACCTAGGCAAGCGCGGCTTAACCTAAAGATCGACCCGAGCGGCTGCTATTATTTAGCCACGAGCTCCTCGTTACAGACTTGAGTATATGGTTTTAATTTGAACTGGTTCTTCACAGACAGATGGACAACGCAGTGATCCAAACGGTTCCGCATTTTTCCTTTTCCTAAAAAACGCTAAAAATAAACAAGTAACCCCATTCCTGAAAAATCTCTTCAAATAAAATCTCTTTTTTATATCTTCCTCAAGAGGGTCAGCCCAGTGTGCGCCTCCCCCTCTCTTATGGCCCTCCGTAACGTCGTATGGCCCAACAACGACCACTTACGAATGTAAGAGGCATTTACGTGTGCGTCCCACCTTGCCGGGCTTTCACGGTTAATAATTAAATTCACTTTGCTGTGAAAAAAATCTTAGTTCTCTGATGTTGTTCCACAATTAGTAGAGGGGAACTTTAATACGGGAGAAACGTGGAATAAATCTTAAGCGAAATTGGTGTTGAAATGTCAGGATATCTGAAATTTAGGAGGTTTTTTACAAACTTTTTGAAACGAAGTCCCTTATCGCGCGTTGCAAAAGGTGGTGGAAAAAAAATAAGACCAAAAGTTGTAACGACACTTTTTGCTATAGTTGTGAGTCGTGCGGCGTGCGCGTGTTTCTCTGTCTGTCTCTGTCTCTCTCATAAAAAAGCAAGCCAGTTATTTTCGTTTCGTCTTTCTATTTCGCATTGAGCAGTGTGGTGTCGCGACGATTATTTTTGTTGAGTATTTACATGTTTTTTGTACATAATAAATAATAACTTCGTTCCCTTGACACCTCCCGTATCAGACATTTACTGACTAAATGGAACATGGGTGGGCCTAGGGTCCTACTTTTAACCTTTTGTGTACCGGGGCCGCGGTATCTCTTTCGAACAACCCGAAACCCTAGCAGGCGGTGCTAAGTTACCCTGAGAGCAACCCTATGGAAGGGAGAAGAAGCAGAAACAGAGACTCGGTGGGAGGTCGGATTTCTAAGAATAACCTGTCCAAAACGGTTTTTTCACTCCATAGCGACCTAAGCTTTACGACGGCCAACTACAGTTCTTTCACAGTTATTATGCCTTTTGACTGGGACTGTATCTTCATTTTTAGGGTTCGGTATCACAAAGGATAAAACAGAAACCTTATGGGATCACTTTGTTGTCTGTCTGTCTGTCAAGACGACGATTTAAATCACATACTCACGTCTATGGTCCGTTGGAGGTTGAAAAAATTCAACACTCAAAGTCAAAAACAATATGTCAAAGAACTACCTCTCTCCTTAAAAAGCAAATAAATTATTCTGATTCTGAAATAAATGCTTTTAATTTGATTTAACTCTTTCAACGAAAAATTCGAAAAATCTCCGCTGCAAAACTCAAGTTCACACGTACTTATAAATTGAACACAGACCTTAAATTGTTTTATGTACTTTTTATGTGCCCACAAAAATCCTTTTCACACATCAACGAATGGCTACCCGAACTTAATGAAAACGTACGCCCTTTAATACAAAATAACCCTTAAACAACCAATTTTTAGTTCCACAAAACGTAAGGTACAAGGGTGGTAAATTAAAAATTCAGGTTCGCACGCCCCGAACTGGGGTATTTTATACACGCGTCATAAACCTAATGTTATTTATTGTGGCAATAAACGGGGAAAAGTGAAAATAACAAGTACACCATCCCTCACCCCTCTTAGCCCCTCAATCGACGCCCTCGCCATTTTTCTCGGAAACCTTCATTTTTGAAGTGAAATTAAACTTTGAAATAGAAGTCGGGTCGATCATGAGGTTAAGCCGCACTTACCTAGGTTGGTGCGTGAATGGGTTACCATTCGTTATTATAAAAACAGCGACATAAAATAATAGACTCAATTAAAAACGCGTATTTTTTCATGGACGTACATACCAGCAAAAATTAAAAAAAAAGTAGTATAAGTTCGTCTAGTACCCGTGACATACCCAGTTTCCTCCATACTTCGGAAAGCACGTTAAGCTGATGGTCCCGGCTGTCATTTGTAGATCTTTGACAGTCGTTACAGATAGTCAGTGATTTGAAAGACTGACCTTTACAAATCGCTTTGAAACCAATTGTCACTTGCCCCTTTTTTGGGGTGGGAAGTCATCAAATAACTTCCCTCACTCTGGGCGGAGCGGGGGTGTCAGACATGTACTGACTAAAACCTAGTACCTACCCATGTTCCTTCTACCGGCCTTTATGTTCCGGGGCCGCGGTATCTTTATCGAACAACCCGCAACCCCGGCAGGCGGTGGCCCTGGCAGGCCCCTCTGCTTTGCTGACATCTCTTTGAGGCGCGCGTAGAACACTAACGCGCCGTCGACACGGCCTGTCGTCAATGATACTTGCCCCTTCCGTGTCTTTTACAAACATTAGTACAGTTGATGCACGGAACAAAATATTTCTGTGACTTACAAATAGTTGTTTCGGGTCTGACTGTGTATGTGAGTTTGAATGTTTGTAAACGCACCCACTATTCAGGAGAACGGAGATAGTAGTAGTGTAAGGCAATATTTGTTAAAAAAAATGTGTTTGACGACAAGTCCGTTTTAAGTAAAGAACACTAAATACTTTACCTTTTGACTCTAACACAAAATCTGTATTCAAAAGCAATCAGATTAAAATCCAAGATTTCTTAATCAAGATTTCGAAAACCGACTCAACCATTTCCTCTTTTAAATGCAGTTCCCTCGTTTAACGTGGAAGATCTTAATAACATTTGAGCACCCAGAGGACTTTAAAGTCAAATATTGGATAAACTCCAAATTGTCTTTAATACTTTTTATAATTAGACAATTTTACGCATCTGGGACCTTAAGTTCACCTACTTTGGGACTCCTACTTAATTATAAGAGACAATTAAGAGAAGTTTACAAGAATATTTGAGGACCAAAGTCTCGGAGAATTGGTCCTTCAGATGTGGGTAATAAGGATCACAAATACCGCTGAAACTTTTGGCAAAGAACATAATCGTCGTATTAAATAATTTGGACCTTAATAGCTTTCGCTTTTGTAAAATGATTTCCCAGTTTTTGGGAATAATATTATTGGAGATGGAGGGAGATACTTATTTCAGACAATCTTATTGTAATTGTAGAAACTGTCGGGCTCTAAAAAGTATGTACATAGCTATTCGTATGGGTATCGAAATTTGAGGGACTGCTTAAATAGACCAGCTTTTTGGTAAGTGCTAAGATGCCAGGATTTACCGCCTTGTAGATTCTTAGACGCTTGTTAACTTTTGTTAACGTATTATTTTATTTTATGTTTTGTCAAATAAGCAATGACTTATTGTCGGGCCTACGCTGTCCTCTCAAACTTAAGTACTAACGCTGTCTGTAACAACAACATTGTAAAACCATCAAATGATTTTAAAAGAGTATCCATAGTGTTTCTTGCCGGTTCTTCTCCATCGGAAACGACCAACCCGAACCGTGCACCTTTTCTCGACGTTTGATAAGTGACATGTAGGCCTATGTGAAAAAAAAACCATACGCAAAAAGAGTTTATTCAACTAAAAAAAGATTAATATCATATGAAAGGGTAAATTCACAAGTTAATGAAAAAATAGCAATATTAATACATCGACTATATGTAATATATGTTATTGGGCTTGTTTTTTTTCTATCAAGAAAAAAACAAGCCCAATAACATATAGTATATAGGTATAGTCGCCTAAACAGCATACCATAATTATATAAATCGATTCTTAAGGAGTAAACTCCAAAAAGATTTTAATTTTACCGCGATCCAATGATACTCACACGAAAAAAACAAGTGAACCCGTATATTGAAACACGAAAGTCGCATCGCCCATATAGACATAGTTAGTCAATTTGTTAGCAGCCGTACCGATCGATACTTATAAACCACGCATGCCTTTGTTTCTGATGACCAATCACCAAATAACTTCTCCCGCTCTGGGCGGAGCGGGAGGGAGTGACAGACTTGTACTGACTAAAAACCACCGGTGTTCCTTCTATTGCCTTTTATGTTCCGGGGCCGCGGTATCTCTTTCGAACAACCCACAACCCCGGCAGGCAGTGGCCTGATAAATGACAGCCTATCATAAGATAGACAGTGATTCTGACGGTTCACACAATTGATCTCAAATCTCATTACCAGCCACGGAATCTGAATTTGTGCCTGCTTGACGGTAATAGGCTCACCCCCTATTACATGGCGGGACTTCAAAATAATTTGCGAAATGTCGGTGTACTATTACGTACTCTTCTGCCCAACCTATCGTTAATTAAAGGCGTGATAAGCCAACCCAGCCGCCGCGGGAGACGCGCCGGGCGCCGTGAGACGACTCCCGGCCACCGTAGATGAGGGCCTGTGGACGTTGAGCAATGGGTAGCTCATCGTCCGTCCGTCTATTGACGACAGGCCGTGTCGACGGCGCGTTTATGTTTCACGTGCTCCTCAAAGAGATGTCCGCACAGCAGTGGGGCTTGCCAGGGCCTCCGCCTGCCGGGGTTGCGGGTTGTTCGGAAGAGATACTGCGGCCCCGGAACGTAAAGGGCAATAGAAGGAACATGGGTGGGTTTTAGTCAGCACAAATCTGACACTCCCCCCGCTTTGCCCAGACCGGAGGAAGTTATTTGATGATTTCCCAACACAAAAAATAGCATGTTGTTGATTTGTTTTGTTATTTTGTAACAACATAAGTATGCATAAAACCGCAACCAGAATAAACTCGGAAAACTTTCAAATCACATTCAACACCACATTATTTTCCCAAACGCTTAATAACTCTGCAATCCTAAATTCCCAGCCGCCATGACCCGTAAGAAGCTGTCGAAAGTGTTGCCACATTGAAATTGTAAAAGTTGGTAATAAAGGTAACTTTACGACCCTTACCGTGGGGGTGGGCTATCTGATAACATTTAATTTGAGCCACCTTCGACGCTGTTGATGTTACTGATACGGAATTAAATTTTAATGTTTGTGGTGGGTCGAAGATATGTTTTTGATAGGTCAATTTAGGGTTTAGGTACTTAAATGTACTAGGTTTATAGAGTAGTAGAGTAGCTCAAGTCTGCGGCGTTGCCCGCGTAGTTGTTGTCTCTCAGGATTGTTCTACCTAAACGTATGTGTTGATAATTGACTTTGGAAGACATCCTGGTCTAAAGTGAAACCGACTCGCGACTTCCAAAAAAAACATGAGAGGTGTCAAGGGACACCCGGATGTAACGAAGTTATTATTTACTACCTTTAACCCGCGGCTTCGCTCACGTTAAATTCGGGGTAACACAGTTCCCCTTGCGCCTTATTGATTTGTAATAGCAACGCTAAGTTTTCCCTTTTCTTCCCTCTTCTTCTTCTTCCCTCACATCCCACTTTTTAAAAATAAAAATAGCCTATGTCCGTCTCCTGGTTCCCAACAATCGCTGTACCAAAATTTATCAAAATCGGTGTAGCCATTGAAGCGTGAAGAGGTAACAAACAAACAAACTCACTTTCGCTTTTATAATATTAGTAAGGAAGTAAGGATTATGTACAAAAAACCTGTATTCACACAACAAAAATAATCGGTGCGACACCACACTGTTCCATGCGAAATAGAAAG
The DNA here is from genome assembly GCA_958449745.1 of Ochropleura leucogaster. Lineage (NCBI taxonomy): Eukaryota > Metazoa > Arthropoda > Insecta > Lepidoptera > Noctuidae > Ochropleura > Ochropleura leucogaster. Next base: position 2,033,006 of record OY288222.1, on the reverse strand, counting down.
ACGAAACTAAAATAACTGGCTTGCTTTCTATGAGAGAGAGAGAGACAGACAGAGAAACACGCGCACGTCGCACGGCTTAAGGAACAACACAAAGCGCGATAAGGAACTTCTTTCCAAAAGTAAATAAATCCATTTATTCAAATATTAGGCTGATATAATCAGCAGTTTTTGAACGTCCCACAAAACACCTGCACAAAACACCTGCCCTTCGCCACTTCCTAGTGTTTTACCTAAAACCAACAGCAGCAGCAGCCAACAAGCGAACCAACACGATATTGTGGACATTATTATAGACAACAACTGAAGGCAATTAACAGCTATCTATAGTATGTTAATTTGTCCTGTTTTTTCTTCGAGAACTCAATCTTAAATTAAAAATACCATTTCAGACACTATCTGCATAGTCCTCATGTAAGTTGACAAAGATGTTTTGTCTGGACCTTAAAAGAGACTATGATCTCTGAGTTTGTTTCGGCTGTTTCTTCTCAGAGTAGTCAGGCACGAAACACCGGCCTCATCTAGTTTAAAAAAGACGTGTTTGTGAAAACCTACTATCTAAATAAACATCATTTATCATTAATCAATGAACGAAGCGCATTACACCTAAATGCTGGACGCAAACCCCTCCCAAGTTCCCACTTTTATAAGTAAACCACTTTAAAATTTAATAAATCGTGGAGTTTCCCGAAGCTTTCATGCAGATTTAAGTGTAAAGAGTTGAAAAGAGGTACAAATCGACTATTCCATCCTTTGGTTGCCGTTTAAGGCGATTAAGGGATTATCTTAGGTGAGTGGGTAACTTCAAACTGCAAGCATTACGTTTATGTTATTACTAGCTCTGGGTACAGGTTTTGTCTGTAACATTAGCTTGTTTCATCATTTTCATAGCTTTATCTTGTCCCAACTATGTCATGAACAAAAATTTAAAATTCTTTTATTCACGTTTAAAAATAGTTATTACATTTTTTTTCTGATATTACGTTTCCTTACTAATATTATAAAAGCGAAAGTGAGTTTGTTCGTTACCTCTTTACGCTTTAATGGCTAAACCGATTTACATGAATTTTGGTACACAGATATTTGGGAACCAGGAGACGGATATAGGCTAATTTTAAAAAAAAGTGGGATGTAAGGGAGAAAGAGGGAAGAAAAGGGAAAATTTAGCGTTGCTATTACACATCAATAAGGCGCAAGGGGAACTGTGTTACCCCGAATTTAACGCGAGCGAAGCCGCGGGCAAAAGCTAGTAAGTTATATAATAATAATTCAGTATAACCGGATTCAACAATTGATGCTTTTAGCTTCGTATTAAAAGCAAAATGGAGATGGGCGGGACGGTCACGTAGCGAGGCTCACTTATGAAAGATGGACCTACACAACCGCTAGGCAAGAGAAGTAGAAAAAAAGCCTCTAAACTCTTCTCTTCTTTAAAAAAAATAGCGCGTTTATAATAAGAAAGTCACTGTGCTCGAGCCATGTTGATGATTTCATACCTGTTAAATTGAAGTAGTTGGTTATGTGAGATTGTTTTGATTGCCGAAAAAAAACATTAATGCATTAAGATTGGCTTCAAGATGCAGAAAATACTGTGCCCAAACATATATCGAGAATTTGCCAGAATTCAAGTGACAGTTGACAGATGTCAAAATGTGGATAAATGTCGCGAGTTCAGTAACATTCTAAATGCATTGTACAGTTGGCCGCGCGTCCCTGGTTACACTTCCACTGGTTTATACTAGTTTGAATACCACTGGCGTGCGGTGTATTGTACGCATGAAGCATTTCAAACGATGCATTTAAACCTATAGCACGGTCAACGAGAAGCGATACCAAATGTAAACAAAACCCATGCTAAAACCCCATCTAAAATGGCTGCCCGAATGTTGGCGAACCCGTCTTAACGTTGTCATGTTTTTGCCGGAAGAACGAGACATTACGACAAAGGCACAAGATGAAAAGAGCTAAATATTAGATTGTCAACGCCACAATTGTTCTTTAGGTTAATGACTTTTCGTATCGCTTCTCGTTGGCCGTACTATAGCAATTTTGGCATGAGGCTACATTGTTTTCAGGTCAGCCGTTCGGTATGAGTTTTGTTATCAATTAAGACGATAACAAAGACTAGAAATGTCCTAGTTCCCATCGGCAAATGACCTCAACAAAAATGTCAAATATCAATCAAAATAACGATGAGCAAACAAACAGTCCAATTAAAAATTCATAACGAAATACCGTAGGTGTGAGTCCAATCATCCATATTTTAAAGGTCACCAATGAAAATATGCTGTGCGGAATATAAATTGCAAATTCCCGTCGATTTGAAAACTCGCAAAACACACAACATCAATCAAGAAATGTAAATAGACTTGCTTTTAAAAGTTTTGTTTACTTGAACGGCTTTTAAAACTAAGGATTCAAGGGTGTCGCTTTCGTTCGAATTGGGATTTAAGGTGTCGATAACGCCGTGTCGACGGCGCGTTCGTGTTTCACGCGCGCCTCAAAGAGATGTCAGCAAAGCAGAGGGGCTTGCCAGAGCCTCCGCCTGCCGGGGTTGCTGGTTGTTAGACAGAGATACCGCGGCCCCGGAACGTAAAGGGCAATAGAAGGAACATGGGTGGGTTTTAGTCAGTACAAGTCTGACATAGACACAGTCTCCGCCCAGAGCGGGGGAAGTCATTGGATGATTTCTCAACCGAAAAAAAAAAGGTGTCGATAACTGATAAACTACGACGGAAAGTGCTTGTCGTTGAGCTTCTTGAGCTATGAGGCGAGCTATACGATAACTGACAAATGCTTGCACAGACTGGTCAGGTCCACACAATGCGGGTGGTGCTTTCAGCTGCAGCTTCTTTTTAATGTTCATTTCAGACACTAGTCTACAAATAGACCTCGTGTAAGTTCAACAAGATTTTTGTCAGGACCTTGAAAACCTCTGAGTTAGTTTCGGCTGTTTCTTTTCAGAGTAGTCGGGTACGAAACACCTCATCTAGATTGAAAAAACGACGTGTAAAAGTGTTTGAAAAAAAGGTTTTTTCACCCTTTATATGAACCCTGTTTTGGTAATAGGTATGGTCAGCAGAAGAGAAAAGTCACTAGTCTCGTCATTAATACGGTTGAAAATTTCTTAAAAAAAAACAATTTTATTTAAATTTATTTGATTAAAAAACAAAGATTTCTAAGAAAAAAATTATTTAGACGTCCAAAGTTTTCTAAGAAAAAATGTTTCGTGTTTCTAATATAACATACGAGTCTGTTTAGTTATCTCCTTTGCTGACTGTACCGAACCAAAACAGGAGCATAGTAATTAAAATTTGAACTCAGATTCTTATGCGTATACACTAATACGACATGAAACGAATAATCCTATAAAATTTGAAAACCTTTTAAGGTGATTACCGTCAATTTTAACAGTGCCTTAAGCACTTAACAGCTTTTAAACTCAACGACAGTTTTCGAATAACGAACTTAACGACGCCATCTTGATTAAGGTCAGCTGTCAAAACGACGCACTTTTCAGTAATTAGTAGCGATATCTGCGGAATTAGTTTGTAAACATTAAAGACTTTAGCTCACAATTAGAGCAAAAGTTTTAAGCCTAAGTGCTAAGAAAACGACGAAATATAACATTGTTTTAATCTATAGTTCAAATATAACTGCAAAGGTTACGACTCAGTGACAGCGGCCCCGTCGCCCCCGTCTTACGAGTTAAAGTCGTGGGTTCACACCGAGGCGAACATCGTTACGTAACAGGTATGTTAATCGTAACCTAGGAAAATTCAAAGATCCGCAGCCCTAGTAGGGTAGATGACCCTTTCATCTGCCGGGTTGCGAATTGTTCAAAAGAGATACCGCGTCCCCAGAACACAAAATAGCAACATGGATGGATTTTAGTCAGTAAAATTCTGAAACTCCCTCCTTCTCCGCCCACAGCGGGGGAACGAACTTATTTGATGATTTTCAATCCTAAAAACAAAAGAAAAAAATGTGTCATTAACCAATACTCATTCCCGCGAAGTACATTAACCACCCCCCCCCCCCCTTCATGAGGAACTTGAAGCTAAATAATGACTCCCATAAGGTTCAATTTTGAATGTTAAGCCAAGCTTAGGTAGGTCGGCCGTAGATGGGTGACTTTCCAATACCTATCGAGTTTCCTCCATGCATTACAAAGTTATAATTAACACTGCTTATAATAATTTATAAGCAGTGTATTTAGAGAAGCTAGTAGTTAAGTAATATCAGACGCATGAGTCGATCTTTAGGTTAAGCCGCGCTTGCCTAGGTTGGTCTGTGGACGGTTGAGTACCCATTACATATAGAATTCTAAGACTCGGAAAGCACTTTGACTGCTTAGTCTTAGATGGCTTTGACTTTTTCACAACTTCGAGGGACCGCAGACTTGACTGACGGTTTTAATTTCAACTCGATACCTGCACGCTTTCCGAGATAAAGGGTGACATATAGACAGACACACAGGTAGACAGACAGACGGAAAACAAAGTGATCCTATAAGGTATCCGTTTCTTTTTTCTTTTGTGACACGGAACCTAACAACAATCATTATAAGTACAGACGCCTGCAGGTCAAGCTACCCGAAACTGACAATTTTTCCCAATAAACCTTGAACCTAATACTTAAGACATAAAGTCGAAAATCTATCAAAAAATCTGACAGATTGTAGTAGCTTGATGTGCAGGAGTCTGTACAATAACATAAAGTAATCCTTACTAATATTATAAAATCGAAAGTGAGTTTGTTTTTACGTCTTCACGCCTAAATAGCTAAACCGATGTTGATGTATTTTGGTACAGAGATAGTTGAGACCCTGGAGACGGTCATAAGCTAAAAAAAGAAGTGAGAAAAGGGGGAGGAAGATGGACGAAAAGGGGAGAGAACGTTTTTTTTTATCATCACACGGGTTAAAGTTAACGTTAGCCCAAAGTAACTATGCCTCGCGGACGAAGTCGCGGGCAAAAGCTAGTACAAAATAAAGCTTCAAATTGGTAGTTTCTTTTAATAGATTCAAAATCCTATTACCAATCACCTCGTTACACGTTATACTTCAACTAATTACATACATAAATAATAACAATGTCGATAACACCCACTGATTGTGTCAAAGGTGTCATACCTATTGTACAGACGCCGGCAAGTCAAGCTACCCAAAACTGTCAATTTTCCCCAATGAACCTTGAACCTAATACTTTAGAAATAAAGTCAAAAATCTATCAAAGAAATCTGACAGATTGTAGTAGCTTGATGTGCAGGCGTCTGTACCATCCTCATTTGGGTAATGGTACAACTATTTTAAGGCCAACTTCCAGTCTAACCGACTACATGGAGCGACTGCCTATCTGACTTCCATAACCCCGTTAGTATCCTTACTACTAATATTAAAAATGCGAATGTTTGTGAGGATGGATGTATGGATGTTTGTTACTCTTTCACGTCAAAACAGCTTAACGGATCTTAATGAAATTCGCCACAGAGGTAGATTATAGTCTCGAATACCACATAGGATACTTTTTTTATAACAAGGGAACCAGATAAGGGCAAATTTTCTAACGTTTTTGGCAATTTGCAAACCATTGTCAGCCTGAAAAACATCATCATCATTTTCCTGTTGTTCTCTCATTCTACTTGGGTTCGGCGCAACTCGTTTTGCATTCTCTCCAGTCAAACGTCACGGCATCATTTACTCCTTTCTCTTTTATCATTACTTACACAATCCATCAATCTTTTCTTTGGCCTTCCTCACGCTCTCCATCATCAATACAACCCTGTTTTACGGATGGGATATTGTCAAATAACTTCCCCCTACTCTGGTCGGAGCGGGGGGGATTGTCAGACCCATGTTCCTTCTTTTGCCTTTTGTGTTTCGGGACCGCGGTATCTCTTCGAACAACTCCCAACATCATTACAACCGTCTACAGTACGGCCAACGAGAAGCGATACCAAATGTAAACAAAACCCATGCTAAAACCCCATCTTAAATGGCCGCCCGAATGTTGGCGAACCGGGAGAACGAGACATTACGACAAAGGCACAAGATGGAAAGAGCTAAATATTAGATTGTCAACGCCACAGTTGTTCTTTAGGTTAATGACCTTTCGTATCGCTTCTCGTTGGCCGTACTGTAGTTCATTTAATCCCATTGGACGATTATTTCTAGTTGTTTAATGTCAAAGCCTTTGTACTAAAATATAAGTTTTCTCCATTTTTAAGTCTTTCAAAAATATTTTCTTCAATATTTTTGACCCATACTAATTTGGCTCGTAAACCATATAAGTTAACAGTTTTATACAAGTTTTATGAAAATGATAGGCTTATCTTTAGCTTAGCACCATAAACTAACTTGTTAGGTTGCCATGGCAACCGAATACATAACAAAACTGTTGAGAACCGACACTGTATTTTAACTATTTTGTTTTCCTTGGTACAAAATGTCGAAGACTAAAACTGGTGCTGTCTGGGAAGATAGGGAAGTCCTTTTTGACTTGCCTTTTGCGTAAGTACCTCAATATTATCCTAACCATTTCCAATTTTGCTGTGTGTCATTTTTTTTGCAATAATTATTTTCATTTGTTGTTTAGATTTCGTTTTTACCAATTATTTGTGAATGAGAGGACATTGTGAGCCTTGTAGATATTAAACGCTTTTTAACTTATGTTAACTTCTAATCTTATTTCATGTATTGTAAAGTAAGCAATTACTACAACATCAATAAGTTAATGATATTATTACAAAATCGTAATTACATCACTCATATTGAGATTATACAAACTTGTGAGTACGATGTAGGAAGATGTGCACAGTAAGAGCGTCCAGAGTAAGTAAATGATAAAAACGAAATACTAATTAAATCTATTTATTATTTATTATGAGCCACTTGTGTCCCACTGCAGGGCAAAGGCCTCCCTTCCTTCCTCCCATTTTTTTTCTGTCTTTTGCTGTTGTGACCCAGTCCTTTTCGTAGAAGTCTAGCTCGTCACGCCATCTCCTTCTGGGCCTACCGCGTTAAAAATCTAAATAAAATAAAAATAAACCGTGGCAGCTAAAAGATGACCAGTCAGTCCCAACTGACAGCGGGCGTAAAAAACTACAAGCTCGCACGACACAAAAAATTGCGCATTGATTCGCAGATTAATTTTAATCTCCAATAACAGAAGTTATTTTGTACGACTCATGTCACAATCCAGTTTACAAAGTACGTTTTTATCAGTTGACGGTGGTCGAAGGAATGGTCGTGGAAGGAAGACGCCTACTAACCTCACGAAATTGCGTCGCAGCAATTAGTTTTCTGCGTTGCGAATTCGTATCGCATCAATTCGTAGTTTTGTTCACAAGGTGGCCATCAAACAGCACAAATCTTCAATAGACTAAATTCCTGATAGAAAAATGCAATAACACCTCTTCTTCTGTTTCCTCACATTCAGATATTTAAAACTACGTCCAGGCGAGAAGATTTTCGATAGAATCGAACCAATAGAAGATACAAAAGGCAACAGCGGCACTAAAGGTCGTATGGTAGTCACAAACTTGAGGATTATATGGCATTCGATGGCTTCTCCCCGGATCAATTTGTGTAAGTTTTAGAAACGTGGACAACGGACATTCCGATCAATAGTGATCAACCTGGAGACTAAAAGTTTAGAGACTAAACAACAAAAGCGTTGCTGTGGAATTCGTAGAACATTGCAAAATTATTTCAGAACATTGATAATTTTTTTTTGTCGGAGGGTAACCTTCAAAAGGCGACCGGTCGTTACAACGTAAAACCACCCGGTGAACACCATCTGCACATGAGAGGAGGCCCCGTTTCCTCTTAATAGACCTGTCCGGAGCCCCCTCTGTGCAACGCCTGTTAGGCACATCCCTGGGGCGACTACACATTGACCACGGTGCTGCCAGTCATCTCTGAGGTCTCTCACTGAACGCTACTGAACGCCCGTTACCACAAAGCCCCACCTGCTTTAAAGACATTCAGAACATTGATCTAGTGGTCGTAAACGCAACTGCTGAATCCTGCTGGACCTGAGTCCGATCCCCTAAATGTTACTGAGTTTTTCCTTAGTAATATTTGCTCAGTAACTACCATAGAGCCTGGATTTGTGCCCTGGTTAGGGAATTGACTCGTCCCATATTATACTTAAAACATGACTAGCTAAATGTGGGTGTCTTACAAGGGACACCTCTACCTAAACGATGTGTTTTTTGTTTCAGCAATCGGCCACAATTGCATCCTCTCAACAAACACCAAGGTAGTCAACTCAGGTCTTCGAGGCACCACACAAGCCCTCAACGTGTTGGCAGCATACAAAGCTAACAAATATGAGTTTATCTTTACCAATCTGTCGCCAAATTGTGTCAGGCATTATACTTCTGTTGCTGGGGTGCATAAGTAAGTAGAAAAAAGCATTGCAAGTCAAATAAAAGCTTGGAAAAACATATAAGTAACCAATCTCAGATAACAGAGAGATCCGATCTTGGAAGAACACTGAGCTTCCAAATGCATCAATAAAGAACAGTCACGAAGTTGAAAAGAGAGATTCGAATTCCATTCTCTGGACGAGAGTGATGTGGCGTCATGTGTAAGGCCCCAGTGGTCTACTCCCTAAGGTACGGTACGAAACCTTAGTTTTGGCCGAAATGACGACAAGCAGATAGGATGTCGCACAAGTAGAGGAACCTGCGAGATTAGGATAAATACAACCACCGTCTGGCAGTAGCCTCCAAAAACAACATAGTTTTTTTAGCTTTTTAATTGAAAATAAGGAACGCTATTCTCTATTCCTAATACCTTTCATCATAATTTATTCCTGCACTTGACCGATTCTATTTGGGGTTGGCGCAACACGTTCTCTTCTTCCATTCCTCCCTGTCAGGCTGTCTCCTTCATATCATTCCTTACATAATCTATCAATTTTTTTTGGACCTTCCTCTCCTTCTCCATGTGCTTCGTCCCTCCTCATTACAAGTCTATACCAACACAAACGACTCCCTAAACCTTAATGGAGTAAAACTTACACCAAGTTTTGGACATTTTTTCAGAGCATACACAGCCTCCAGAATGTACAGGGACTTAAAACTAAGAGGTGCTATCATACACAACAGGCAGTTGCGGATGTTGCCACTTGAGAAGGTATTTACGCACTAAGTATCGTGTGTTATTTCCACACACATTCCTTCTCTGCTATTGTCGAACTTGATACCTATCAAAGACAGTTTTTAAGATATAAGATACTCCTTTGCTCCAACTTCGTATAATAGCATATCTCTTCAAAACCACTCGACTGCAATCGTGCCGTGAGTCTAATCGAAACGTTCCCCCAAACGCTATCCACAGTTAAGTAATCGGCCAATTTTGACATGTCTGCACAACCGTGTTACGATATGAAGACGTCAATCATACCGACAAAAAACAAATACCTGGTAAAAATAATATATTTATCACTTAAATTGTTTAACCACTTTCTATTTGCTACCATTATGTAACGTAGGTACCCTGTTAAACATACCTTGCAATGTTCTTTAGAAAACTTTTACCGGTTTGACGATTTAATTACGAGAACATAGACTAGTGTCGATTGTCGATTACGGTTACGATTGGCATGTTTGTGAATAGCTGATCTGCCGTGACCTAGCTTTTGTCGGGAACCATTCAATAATTAATAAAGTATACTTCACTTAGGCACTATCTATAATATTATACTAATATTATAAAGCTGAAGAGTTTGTTTGTTTGTTTGTTTGTTTGAACGCGTTAATCTCAGGGACTACTGGTTGGAATTGGAAAATTCTTTTAGTGTTGGATAGTCCATTTCTTGAGGAAGGCTATAGGCTATATATAACATCACGCTACGACCAACAGGTGCTGAGCAGCGTGGGTGAAACCGCGGAGAACAGCTAGTACTAAATAAAAACATTGCGTTTGTAATTATGGGAAAGTAAAGCAGAGGTGTGCTTCAGTAAGTCAGTAGTATCGTGCAACTGAAATCAATACTTTTTTTTTAATCACTCTATGAATTAACTCTGTCTTTAAACTCACATACACACCACGGAACAATTACCTATAGGCCATACGAATATTTTTTCCGTGCGGGGATCGAATCCACAACACGCAGCGTAGCAGATAGTCGCTTAGCCATTTCGCCATCTGTGCCGTCAAACCAGATTCGGGCTGTTGCTGAGAAATTCAAATTTGATGGAAAAAAACTAATAACACTTAGCTGACTGACAACAAGGATGTTAAAATTATTTAATAATGCTCTTCCAGATATGCTTACACGAGCATAGTATCTGGAACCTGTCAAGCGACTCTGGAAACCTGGGGACCCTGATAGTCACAAATGTTAGGATCGTCTGGTTCGCAGACATCAATGATGCCTTCAACGTGTCCATGCCGTATATTACTATTGAAAGCGTGAGTTTGTTCTAACTTACAAACCATAAAGAGAAGAGTCAGGAATGTGAAACAATATTTGGGAGGCGTTTTGCGCAAAAAAAAAACAATTTCTATTTTAGAACGAAAGCCTGCGTTTCGTACAGGACCGGCCATATTATGTGTCGGAACTACCGGTTTACCATATTTTACTCTTGTTTGTGGTACAAAGCACCAATAGGGTAGTTGCCACCACCAATCAATTGATATACTTTTTATGAGCTGTCAAGACGCGCTTTCCCCATAGATTTTGTATGAAACTCGCAAACGATGACGTCACTAAGTTGTCAAGTCAATGATGCAACTATTTATTGATTTAAAAGCAACCAAAAATCGAATTTTAAAGTTATTTTGAAATGAATGGAGTTCTCAGGTATAGAATAAGGTGTTCTTTCAGAAAAATTGTGTTTTTAAATTATTGGTTAATGGTGTCAACTACCCAATTGTTTTTAAATTTAGTCGGCCACTCATCTTTTGTGATATCTTATGTTAATGGATGGAGAGGAAGGCCAAAGAAAAAATGGATAGATTGTGTAATAAGGAGTTATATTAAGAAGAAAGGAGTACATGATGCCGTGAAAAATGGCAGGAGAGAATGGAAGAAGAAACCGTGTTGCACCGACCCGACAAGGGCAGGAAATTTATATCCATTATTTGAGAGCCAGAAACCGAGAAAAAATAGAGTCAATTTTAATATAACATAGTGTATGAAATTCATTCGTACAATTAAAGGATCTTATTTAACCTAAACTCCGTTCAATTTCGTTTACATTTCTTAAAGATTTAGGTACTTTAGATCCGGCTTTTTATCAAACTCCTAAGAATTGAGTTACAAAATCCTAAAACATTACAAATTATTTTAAATCATTCCAGATTATAATCAAAGACTCCAAATTTGGCGAAGCCCTAGTCTTTGTAGTGCGCCGTACATCAGGAGGGTACGTGCTTGGGTTCAGAGCTGACCCTCGTGAAAGACTGCAGCCCTTACTGATGGAACTGCAAGCGCTGCACCAAGCTTACAATGAGAAACCCATATTCGGGATTGAGCTAACTTGGAATAATGAGGTATCTTTATTTTCTTTATTTTAAAAATAAAGAAGGATTTTAATCTTATTCTTTGTTAGATCAAAATTTGTTTTCGGTGTAAGCCAAAACTTTCACAGAAACCTAAACGGAATACTCTTCCTTGCAATTTTCAACTTGACATTTTATTTAAACATTTTATAGTCTTCATTTTCATTCACAGCATCGACTCGAACATAAAGATAATAATAGGAGGTTTATTAATAAACTGTTTTCGATGTTAATTATTAAAATAAGTACCTAAAATGTTGAAATAACACGTATCTCCGTTGCAGAATGTAAGACCTGCAGCAGATGATATAGAAGAACTGGAAGAAATTGGTGAGCCAAGAGGTGAAATGGGACCAAACTTGTATTTAGCATCACAACTGGCCCAAGATAAAGGGGAAGCAGAAAGTCCACCAGTTTATAGCCCATATTTAGGGCTAGCCATAGAACCATTGAAGGAAGGATTTACTTTAAAAAGTCTGTTTGAAGTACAGACTACTTCGTAGTGGCATTGATAACAACCGTTAGAAGAATAAAGTTGATTCGAAAATTAATTGATTAAAAACCTGACTAAGTATCTATGTGTGTGATTTATTTGGCAGAAACATCATTACTGTAATTTGGATGTATTATTAGGTACACCCCTGCCTAGGCCTTCAGGGACTAGAAGTATGATATAATTTCATGATGACGTCAAAGTAATAGATATATGTTTTAAAATCAACAAGCTATGCCCGTATGCAATGCCTATTTTTGAACCTTTTTTTTGTCATAAAAAACCCTCTTCTGGCATTAACCAACACAACCAAAAAACCGGGTTGAACATGAAGCCTCGCAATTTGACAAAAAGCTTATATTTAAAACTTTTAAAAAGAAGCAAAGTCAAATTTGACAGTTCCTCACTTACTTGCCAATGCGACAATAGAACGTGACGTTTGTTTATAAACTTGTTGCGACTTGATTGAAGTTGATTATAGATTTGCACATTTTATGTATCATTTAAAATAACACAAATAATGCATTCATAAGTCTATTAGGCAACTAGAATAAGATATTATAACACTGACAAGAATTGTTTTCTTTGCAATTCGACTTTTTCGTGTTTAATTTTTATGATTGTTTACTTTCTGCGTGCTTATATTTTGAAAGAAAATTTTTGACAAAAATGAACAAAGAAAATAACAGAGGTGCAGCAGGCCTGGTGAGTATTATACTTTTTATTATTTCCACCAAAGAGTCTGCATACGAGGCGCCAAAATAAATAAAAAGTCATTGGATTGTCAAAAATGTCGTTTTATCTAAACTGGAAGTGTGACAAATGTGAACAAAATGTTTGTATATTAATCATTATTCAATGTACCTGACGTCCTGAGAAATCTGGCATAACCTATCTTCATTCCTCTCGGCTGTAGGTCTGACCTCCTAGAATAGTGGAGAGCAGCTGTGGAAACAGTAATTAAATTTTGGTGGATCAGGCAACTAGTTTGTAACAGTCCAAACGAAATGTTCCCTTTAATTCCAGCGCCGCTCAGTGGCTGCAGAAAGGATACGTCTCAGAGAAGAATGGTCTGCATTAAAGGAAGTAGATGCAGCTACCACTTCGAGAGATACAGGCAAAGCGCTCCAGAAGAAAGTTACGAACACTAGGAATACACCTAGTGTTTCCAGTAAGAAGAAACTGCCTACAAAAACTGCTAGTCAGAAAAAGGTATGTACTTTGTGTGATTTTTTTTTTTTAATATCTTTCAGCCTTCATGAAAACCAGTGCTAACAGTTTTATTTTACTGTTGATTCTGGCAATACACATTATATAAAGTGTATTTTGAAAGTTAACCGTCAAGGCCTCCTAACGGGTGCTGTCAGTTGTGACTGGTCATCTCTTAGCCACAGTTTGTTTTAATTAATTAATACACCTATAAACTATTGTTTTTGCTTTTACTCTGTACACTCTTAATGTGCTTGTTTTTCTACATCGTTCTCACATGTATGTATAATTTCAACATGAATGATAACTCTATGATTTGGTAAAAATAGTATGATTTAAATGAGTATCCATTGAGTTTCTTGCCCATCCTTCTCCATAGAAATCTAAGTTTTGGAATGGACATCTACAGTAGTTTAACAAGTTATTATGTCTTGTGAATGGGACTGTAGCAGCATCTTTTTTTTATGACTTTCAAAAGTACCTGTAATGGTCTAGTTGAAATAAATGCTTTGAATTTGTGTCTCAAAATATCTAGATTTTACAAAAGTTGCAATTAACCAACTATTGTCGTCAAATTTCGTATGCACGTATTTCGTAGGTATTGGCAAAATTCTCTTTTAGAGTTTTTTTCCCTTTGTGTGGGATAGATTTTTAATAGGCAAAAGCATTTATTTTGTTGTTTTTTGTTCTGGCAACTAAGCCAATACGGATTATTCAAACAGGATCAGATAAAATATGTTCTCCAATTCTATCAAACTTCAATTTTACTGCCACCTACTCCATGTAATATCCTAGATTAACTGTCTTAATTATTCTAAAGTACCCTCGACTATTTGTATTTAAACTTAACTTAAAAAAATTGTGAATACAATATTTCAACCCACATTTGAGCTGAATTTGAGCCCTTTTGAACCAGTGAACTGGTAATTTTGTTTTATCTTAGTCCCTCACTGTTTGTCTTTCTGTGTACCTCAATTACAGTGTGTGCAATTTCCTCCATCCTAGATTAGGTTCTGGTTGATACCACTATTGCTCCTAGGTTTAATCATAATCATTTATTCATTTGTAAGACATAAAGTAGTTGACGGGCCTGTTGGTCTAGTGGTTAGTAGCCCTGACTGCTGAGCCAGAGGTTGTGGTTTCGATTCCCACCCAGGACAAACTTTGTGTGATGAGCATGATTGTTTGTTTTGTGTCTAGGTGAGATTTATCTATAATATGTATGTATTTATAAATTATATAAGTATGTATATCAGTTGTCTGGTTACCATAACACAAGCTTTGCTTAGCTTGGGATCAGATAGCCGTGTGTGAGGTGTCCCAAGATATTTATTATTTTTATAAGGTAGTTACAAATCAAATCAATCTTTTTATTTGTAGAACATAGGTAAATAATAGTAAATATAGTACAGATGTCAATAACATTACATTAATAGGATGTTAGTTTCAGGAGTTGCAGTAATTCAGACTTTTAATGGGCTGTTTTAAAACAATTATTTCCTTTTTGTAACTAAAATACTTTGGTAATTGCAGGAAAATTCATCAGCAATGCAAGCAGCATGCAACTCTCTTCGCGGTGTGGTAGCCATGGTGGATGTGGGGGCGGAGTCCAAGGCTCTACCGTTGAGGTGCACGCTGGCAGCGTTGGGAGCCACCGTCGTTATTGATTGGAGCCCTCTAGTCACGCATTTAGTTTGGACTGACAGTGAGTTAACTTATCTATACTAATATTATAAACTAGCTGCGGCCCGCGGTTTTACCATCGTAAACTGGGATAAAAAGCCTATGTGTTAATTAAAACCATAAACTATCTGTAACAATTTGAGTTTCTAAAACAATTCTCAAAAACAATGTCCTGTAAATGTTTTGGAAGAAAATGCTTACTAATATTATAAGAGCGAAAGTGAGTTTGAGTTTACGTCCTCACGCCGAAATGGCTAAACCAATTTTTATTAATTTTGGTGCAGAGATAGTTGAAAACCTGGAGACGGACATAGGCAGCTAAAAAAAATGTGAGAAATGAAGGACAAAGAGGGAAGAAAAGGGAAAATTAATTTTGCCATTACAATAAATAAGGCGCAAGGGCACTACCTGTACCTGCAAATCAAGAAACAAACCTCGCGTTAATTTCGGGTAACACAGTTCCCCGTGTTACTCGAATTTAACGCGAGCGAAGCCGAAATATCCATCATCCATGAATTATCATTTTTTTTTTGTTATTGTCATTCTCCATTCTTCTCCAGGTGGTTGTCGCGCCACTCGCGCTAAAGCCCGCGCGCTGGCCTGCAAGCTGGTGTCCCCGCTGTGGGTGGAAGCTTGCGCCGCGTCCAACACCAAGCTCAACGAGCGGACCTTCCCTGCTGCTTCACGGCAGTCTGACCTACCCTCACCGAGGACGTTGAGACAATTGCTGGTAGGTAGACTTGTTCAAGTCCAAGTCCAAAGGCGGTCCATAGGTGGAGCAAACCTGGAGAGCCTGCGTATCTATCTGCAAGTGTACTGTAGAATCATTCTCTAGCCTTTTCCTAATTAACAAAGTTGGAGTCGTGTTCCAGTTTAGCCCAATGTTTAATGCCAGTATTTTACATGAAGCGACTGCCTATCTGACCTCCACAACCCGGTAAGTACATACATAAATAACACACATAATACAACAAAATATAAATATCTTAACAATCCATAGAACACTGTGACTTATTTGCTTGAAGGAGGTTGGAGTAATGCTATACTCCTTAGTAAGACTTACAAAATACAAACATTTTATTTGTTGAACATAGGTGAGTTAGGTACAGATATTATTATTAATTTTAATGAACGCCGCTATGTCTTGCTGTGATCGGCGTACAAATATTTTTGGCTCAAGCATGCTGATTCTAAAAACTTATTAAATTGTATAAAATTATTAAAATCAAAAGAAAAAAAATAACTTTATTAACATTTCAATAGTTTAAATTCTAAAAGTCAACACAGAAAATATAAACATTAACATTTTAAAAAGTAAAAAAAAAATACAAATTCAAATGTCAATTTAAAAAAGTACCTGGTCTAGTAAAAGTTTGTAAGTTAGGTATTCGTTCACCATATAATATGCTTTTTTATATAATATTTTTAGGATGGCGTATTTAATATCGTAAATGTTTTTGATTGCAGTAATTTGCCTAGGGATCTTATTATGGATCCTAAAAGGTGCCATTCCTAAAAAGTTTTTTGCATAAAGAGCCGTACTATGTGGCTTAGCGCATATCTCTCTGTTGCGTCGTTAAGATCTAATTTTTTCAAACAGATGGAAATTGGATCTAACAAATACTACTGTTTGTCAAACCTTTATAGCAACTGTCAAAGATCTACAAATGGCAGACGAGACTAACGGCTTAACATCGGGGAGAACTTGGTGTGTAATGTTAAATCTCTTAACTCGTTTTTTTTTTGCTATCTGTCTGTTGTCTAATCGCATATTTATACGCCCTTTTTCTGAATAGTTAGTACTGATAGCAACATCTGTGTGACTTGTATCATATAGTTATATTTTTGCAATTTTTTTTTTTATTCTTTTGATTATTTTTACCAATTCGTTGTAATTGAGTGGACATTGTTGGCCTTGTAGATTAGACACTTGTTAGCTTCTTATCTTATTTTACGTTTTGTAAAGTAAGCAATGAAATATTGTCGGGCCCTACGCTACTAACGCTTTAACAACAACATTGTAAAACCAAATGGTTTAAAAGAGTAACCATGGAGTTTCTTGCCGGTTCTTCTCTATAGGAATCGACCAACCCGAACCGTGCATCTTTTCTCGACATTGTATAAGTGTCCATGTAGGCCTATGTGAAATTAAAATATTTTGTTTTTGTAAAGGGTCACCCAGCTACGGACCAACTTAGGCAAGCGTAGCTTAACCTCAATATTGACCCGGGCGGCAGTTACTATCAAGCTACGAGTTCCTAAACTTAAATACTTGTATAATTACAGAAAAAAGCAGAGATGGAAAATGTTCCTCTTGTAGACCTACTATCTGACAGTAAGGAGGAGGACAACGATGGCAGGCCTCGACTGAGGATATCTACAGATACTGATAACACAACCGACACTTCCCGCGATACTATTGGTTAGTATGATAACTGCTATTAATGGAATTTTTGACCTGGTAGATAAATTGGCAAGTAGTTATATAATGCGGCCGAATACCGTTGTAAAAGCTTAGTGGTGTGAGTCTGCCAAGTCTCTAGGTCTATAGTTCTCTAGTCAGAATCCATGCATGCACCACAGGACACGCCACAATAGTGGCGGTAAGTCCCCTCTTTGAGGAGTGGCTGGAGAGGCGTCATGGCGTCCTCACCTACCGCCTGACGCAGGTCCTCACCGAAGACGGAAGGGAGGGAGGTTCCTGCACATCATCGGGCGGGAGGAAACGCCACGCGCGCCTCAAAGAGATGTCAGCAAAGCAGAGGAGCCTGCCGGGGTTGCGGGTTGTTCGAAAGAGATACCGCGGCCCCGGAACGTAAAGACAATAGAGGAACATGGGTGGGTTTTAGTCAGTACAAGTCTGATACTCCCTCCTGCTCCTGCCAGAGAAGTTATTTGATGATTTCCCAAAAAACCAACCCAGCCACAGTGGGAGATGCTCCGGTTGGGCACCGCCATACAACTCCCGGCTAACGTATACCCGTCGACGCTGGCTGTTCCTGAATTGCCCTATATGTTCCGTGGCCGCGGTATCTGTTTCGAACAACCCGCAACCCCAGCAGTGTCAAAAAATGTCCCTGGCAGAACTCTGCTTTGCTGACCTCTCTTTAAGGTGCGCATGGAACACTCGCTTCCTCCCCGGCCTGACGGACGGACGGTGAGCTACCCATTGCTCACCGTCTACATAACTGTCTGTTATTTTACCTAATCTTATTAATTACTAGCTTTTGCCCGCGGCTTCGTTCGCGTTAAATTCGGAGTAACACAGTTCCCCTTTCCTGATTTGCAGGTACCTGTTAGTTACCTGTAGTTTTTGCCATTGCGCCTTATTTATTGTAATAGCAATGCTAAGTTTTCCCTTTTCTTCCCTCTTTCTCCCTCATTTCTAACTTTCTCCTAAAAAAAGCCTATATCCGTCTCCAACTATCTTTGTACCAAAATTCATCAAAAACGGTTTAACCATTTAGGCGTGAAGACGTAACAAACAAACTCACTTTTATAATATTAGTAAGGGTATAAAGATAGACTTTCGGTAATTTATTCGTTTATGTTCACCCTCAGACATCGGATCCCGGGTGAACACAGCACCTCGGCGCGCTCCGGCCGAGCCCGCCAGCCGAGAGCCACCCAAGTCGCGCCGGAAACTGTTCACGCACAAAGAAGCTGAGGATATTGGCAGCTCAGATGAATCTGGTATGTTACTTTCTTCAAATCAAATCAAAATATTTTTATTTCACATAGGCCTACATGGGCACTTATAAAACGTCGAGAAAAGATGCACGATTCGGGTTGGTCGTTTTCTATGGAGAAGAACCGGCAAGAAACTCCATAGTTACTCTTTTAAAATCATTTGGTTTTACAATGTTGTTGTTACAGCGTTAGCACTTAAGTATGAGAGGACAGCGTAGGCCCGACAATAAGTCATTGCTTACTTTACAAAAAGTAAAATAAAATAATACGTTAACATAAGTTAACAAGCGTCCAAGAATCTACAAGACCAACCATGTCCACTCATTCACAACTAATTGGTAGAAAAGAATCTATACAAAAGTAAGAGAAAAAAAAAATATGCAAAAACAAAATAATAACTATGAGAGGAGTCGCACAGATGTTGCTATCAGTACTGTAACTATTCAGAACAAGGGTGATATAAATATGTGATTTGACAACTATTGCAAAAAAAATGATTAAAGAGGTCACAAAAAAAAAAAACAAGATTGAGAATAGTTAGAGACATCCACAAATTTGTGCTGAATATAGGTACCAGGGAAGCCGCATGCGCAGAAGGAACTATAGCCAAACTTCTTTATCGTCAACGTAGTCCTTGATTTTGTAATATGCGTTTTTAATAAGGACACGTTTTATGTAGTTTTTAAACTTTCCATCTGTCAGTTCTATAACTGATTTCGGCAACTGGTTATAAAAGCGTATACTGTTTATTAGAAATGACTTGCTAGTTTTTGTTAGTCTAAATTTAGGAATTACAATTTCGTGTTTACTGCGTGTATTAATATTGTGGTAGTCGCTCCTAATTTTGAAAAGCTCACGATTTTTACGGACATACAATATGCATTCTAAGATATAAAGTGAAGGCAGAGTCAGTATATCGATTTCTTTAAACTTTTGTCTGAGGGACTCGCGAGGTCCCATTTTATAGATCGCACGGACTGCCCTCTTTTGTAATATAAAAACTGAATCGACGTCTGCTGCTGATCCCCACAGGAGCACGTCATAGGACATAATACTGTGAAAGTAAGCATAGTATACTAACCTAGCTGTGTCTACATCAGTTAACTGCCTTATTTTTCTTACTGCATATGCAGCTGAGCTGAGCCTACCCGAAAGAGTTCTTATGTGCGCGCCCCATTGCAGTTTAGAATCAATAGTCATCCCCAAGAATACAGTTTCCGCTATAACATCAAGATTTTTGCCGTCCAGATTTATATTTAGATCACGTTGTGGTAAATTTGGTAAGGCAAACTTTAGACATTTGGTTTTGTTCGCATTCAGTAAGTGATTGTTAGCTGCGAACCATTTCGATAAAACGGTTAGACTTTTATTAACATGAACAACTTCCGGATTTTTTCTATTTATTTTAAAAATTAGCGAAGTGTCGTCAGCAAATAAAATGATATCCGATAGTTTGGCCATCATATAGGGAAGATCATTTATATAAACAAGAAACAGGAAGGGACCGAGAATAGAACCTTGGGGCACGCCTATCTGGACTAGAGACCCAGAGGACGTCGCCCCATTAACATTTACTTTTTGCTGCCTGTTTGATAAATATGATGAAACAAGATCAGCAGCTCGTCCACGAATTCCGTAGTGGTGTAATTTACAGAGCAGTGTGTTGTGGTCGACGCAGTCGAACGCTTTTGAGAGATCACAGAAAATGCCAATGGCGTCCTGGGACTGCTCCCAGGATTCCAAAATGTGACTGATGAGTTTTACTCCCGCGTCCGTTGTCGACCTGCCCTTCGTGAAGCCAAACTGTTGACTATGCAGAATCCCGTTTAAGTTAAAGTGAGGCAGCATCTGGTCCAGCATGATTTTTTCATATATTTTACTTAGTGCTGGAAGCACAGATATAGGTCTATAATTAGAGGGATCACTCTTGCAACCCGATTTGAAAATTGGTACTACTTTACTATATTTCATTAAATCAGGAAACTTGCCGCTATCCAAACACTGATTGAATATGCCTGTTAGGACAGGAGCAATTGAGTCAATAATATTAGCAAGAACCTTGACGGATATCCCCCATAAGTCTTCAGTATTTTTTATGTTTAGACTTTTGAATGCATTTTTAATTGTAGCAATACATATCGGTTTAAAATTAAAGTTAGGTATATCCTTAGTAAAGTTTTCCTTAAGAAGAGTTTCGGCTAGTTTAGAGGAAGAGGGGAGAGATTTTGTAACCTCTAACGGAATGTTAGTAAAGAAATTTTCTAGTGTCTCAGCGACTTCTAACTTTTCAGAAATAGTTTTATTATCTATTTTCAAGGACCATTCATTCTGATCTTGTTGTGTCTTCCAGTTTCTCTGTTTATAATCTGCCAAACAGTTTTTATTTTATTATTAGAAACACTAATTTTATTACTTATTATTTGAGACTTTGCTTGAGCGCAGACTCTTTTGAAAATTTTTGAATAGTTCCTAACATAAGAGTGAAAAGATTGGTCCGAAGTCAAAGATTTTTCGTGATATAAATTATATAAAATATCTGTTTGCTTTAAAACTGTCGCATATAGCTATGTACTCTCATGTATTCAAGTTACTCGAACGTTCGTTCATAAGTAGTGTCCAATAGATCATTGTCCAAACCGCACGTCGTTTCATTTAATATCCGAACAAGCAAACCTCGACCTTATCACCTAAACATATGGTCCTTCGAGCCGGATAACCAGACCTCGCTGCCGATATCGCCGGCCGCCCGAGAACAAAGAGATCGCGATAAGACGACGAAGTGTTCGAGTTATTTAGTGCTAAGTGTTTGATTATTAAAACTTATTAAGTTCATTACGACTATGGAAGTTGAAAAAGCATTGAGTATTGTGGAAAACCTTGCACATACTTTGAAGAAGACCCAGATTAATTTAAAGAAGACCCCAAAGGCTAGATTAGCTCAAAAAAACTATATTGAAGCCCGTATTAAATGTGTTGAAGATTATTGGAACGAATATAAACAAGCTTACGGTGAAATAATGCAAAGCGTACCGAAGGAGAAGCGTGACATAATACCCTACATAGTTAACGAAGAATATTTTGAACATGAAGAGTTGTATTTAACGTTGATAACTGACTTGAAAGATTTATTGGTTTGTCAACCAGTTAACGTTAGTGGTTCGTCGCCTGTGCCTAGTGATATTCAACAAACACGAGTGGTTTTGCCGAAAATACAGCTACCTACGTACAGTGGACAATACGAAGAGTGGTTATCGTTCCATGATTTATTTAATACACTTGTACATAAGAACGCGGCGTTAAGTAACGTACAAAAACTGCATTATTTGAAAACAAGTCTTAGTGGAGAAGCCGCATCGATATTAAAACATATACAAGTGACAGATACGAACTACGAACAAGCATGGAACATCTTAAAAGCAAGGTATGGCAACAAACGTATAAATGTTGACACAGTTATGAAAAGATTCTTCTCGCTTAAGAAAATTACCGTGGGTAATTCCAGTTCTATCAAGAATTTACTGGATACAACATTTGAATGTTTACATCAATTTAAAAATATGAATGTGCCGACCGATAACTGGGACCCTGTGATAATATTCGTCATAGTGCAAAAACTAGACTGTGAAACCCACAAAGATTGGGAAAACTATGTGAGCAGCAATTGTGAAAATCCTGACAGCCTTCCCTCACTCGAAATGTTTCGTAAATTCCTCGAATGTCGATTTCGTACGTTAGAACTGACAGAACCAACAAAACAAAAGACAAGTTCAGTATATGTTCGAGAGAAGTCATTTCACGCAGCAACTAATATGGAGAACAATAAAACGTGTAAAATGTGCAAAGAAAATCATACGCTTAGCCATTGTAAGGAGTTTGGTAAACAATCACCAACACAAAGAAGCGACTTTATCAAAATCAACAATTTGTGCTTCAACTGCCTTGCACCCGGACACTCTGTGAGGTATTGTCGCATACCAATAAATTGTAGAATATGCAAAAGACGTCACCATTCACTTCTTCATGAAAATAAGGAAGAGAGCACTACAAAACCAACCACAACGGGCAACACTGAAACCAAACAACCCGAAGTGACATTACATACCAACATGGAGAAGATTGAAGAAACAGAGAAGGACATTACAATGGTGACATCACACGTTTCTACAAAACAAAGCACATCGTTGTTAGCAACTGCAATCGTAAAGGTGACAAGTGAAGACAATTATACAACTATATTACGAGCTTTAATCGATCAAGGCTCACAAGCGAGTTTTATTAGCGAACGAGCAGCACAACAACTCATGGCCAAGCGATATCCTATCAAAGGTACAGTTGTAGGTGTGGGATCAACGAGAGAAGATATCAAACAAGTAGTTCAGATCAATGTAAAATCAAGATGTGAAGATTTCAACTTGGAAGTTAAAACATATGTTATGTCAAAGCCACTGACTACTAAAATACCATCCCGCACGATAAACACAAGCTATTGGCCTCATCTTGAAGGACTAGTCCTTTCTGACCCTAACTACTGTCAGCCAGGGTCTATTGATTTACTGCTGGGTGTAGATGTGTATGCCCAAATTGTACAGAACCAATTAATCAAAGGTCCGCCGGGGTCACCATGTGCACATAAAACAAACCTTGGCTGGATTTTATTCGGAAAGGTGGAAGATAAATTACAACAAACAGAGTCGGTTCTTGTAATGCATCATCAAATAATAGGAGAAGATTTATTGAAAACACTCTGGGAGATAGAACCAGATTCGAAGAGGACATACACAAAAGAAGAAAACCAATGTGAAAGTTTCTATGAAAGTACATACAGAAGAAACAGCAATGGACAATACGTTGTGAGACTCCCATTTCGTACCAATGAACCAAAATCAGCGGATGGGAATACGAGACAAATTGCTATGAACCGCTTGATTCAACAAGAAAGGAGACTTCAAAAGGAACCTGAACTAAGAGAAGAATATGACAAGGTACTTGAAGAATATCTAACAATGGGACACATGGAAGAAGTTCCTAAAGACGAGATAAGCAACCGATGTGTTTACCTACCACATCACGCCGTAATTCGAAGTGATAAAGAGACCACGAAAGTCAGAGTTGTATTTGATGCGTCATGCAAGGGAAGTAACGGTATATCCTTGAATGACGAGCTCATGACTGGCCCGGTACTCCAAGAAGATATGCGAAGTATAATAATGAGATGGCGGATGCACAAAGTGTGTTTTGCTAGTGACATCATGAAGATGTATAGAATGGTACATGTTGACAAGAAAGATACAGACTACCATAGAATATTGTGGCGTGGCAGCGTCAGACCCCATCTTGAGCCAAACAGCCTACAACCTGAAGTCAAGGACTACAGATTAAAAACAGTTACGTTTGGTACAGCATCTGCGCCTTATCTTGCCATAAAAACGTTAGTAAAAGTAGCAGGAGATGAGGGTGAACAGTATCCTGAAGCTGTCAAAATTATTTGTGAAGATTTCTATGTTGATGACCTGACATCAGGCTGTGATACAACAGAAGAAGCAATTCGTATTAGTAATCAAATCATTACCATTCTAAAGCGAGGAGGCTTTGAACTTCAAAAATGGGCGTCCAATGATACCGAATTTCTTAAATCTATAGATGCCAACAAAATCACTACAAAGGCTAACCTAGACTTGAAGCTGGACGGCACCATAAAGGCTCTTGGTCTGTCATGGAATCTCGGCAGAGACGAGTTCAATTACCAATTACAACTAGAACCTCTATCATCGGATCAAATAACAAAGAGAACTATTCTGTCAGACTTACAAAAATTGTTTGATCCACTAGGTTGGATAGCACCAGTAATTGTAACAGCAAAAATTCTAGTACAAAGATTGTGGCTAGAAGGAATAGGATGGGACCAAGAAATAAGTAAAGAATTTAAAGACCAGTGGAAGTTTATTAGAAAAGATTTAGAAAATGTCAATCAACTTAGAATCAAACGCTGGTTGAATACCATTAGCACTGATAAGGAACGAATAACGTTACATGGATTCTGCGATGCATCTGAAAAGGCATATGCAGCTGTGGTTTACTGCCGTATACAAACGAAGGAAGGTAACATCAAGATAAATCTCATTGCATCACGAACCAAGGTAGCTCCTGTCAAGACCATTACACTACCACGTCTCGAACTGAGCGGAGCTACGCTGCTAGCTAAATTGCTAACCAAAGTGAGTCAAGCTATGAGAATCCACTCACACAATGTGTTCGCATGGACTGACTCAACCATAGTATTAGCGTGGCTAGTTGGAGAACCAAACCGATGGAAGCCTTTTGTCGCAAATAGAGTAGTCGAGATACTAGAAAACCAAAGCAGTAGCCAATGGTTCCATGTGCAGTCGGCACATAATCCAGCCGATATAGCATCAAGAGGAACGTCTTTATCAGAACTACAACAGAAAACGTTATGGTGGAACGGCCCTGCCTGGCTTACAGAAGAAAACATAGAATTCACCAAACCGTCAAAGTCAACCACAGATTTAGAAAGAAAAAAACCTATACAGTCATACGTAAATGTAACAGAAGAGGAAGATGTACTGAGATCTGGAGCGATAACGGGACGAACTTTGTGGCATCCAACAAAGAATTATGTAGTATGTGGAAAGAAGCTGGATTACAAGTACCCGGTCCTATAGCTGACCAACTGGCAAATGAAGGAACACAGTGGCACTTCACACCGCCATATAGTCCAAACTTTGGAGGCCTTTGGGAAGCTGGCGTTAAGTCTGTTAAACAGCATCTAGGAAAAATATTGTCTATGAATTTAACATTTGAAGAATTTACCACAGTACTCACACAGATAGAAGCGTGCCTCAATTCTCGCCCTTTAACGCCAATTAATACTGATGTGGATTTGATCGATGACATACAAGTACTAACACCTGGACATTTCCTTGTCGGAGAAGCACTCATTACTATACCGGACCGTGACTATACCACAGCCAATATGAATCAGCTATCCCGATGGCAACACACCCAACGACTGGTTCAAGGATTTTGGAAACGTTGGCAAACGGAATACCTTTCGCGCCTCAACCAAAGAACAAGGTGGTTAAAAAGAACCAAAGAATTTGAGGACGGCGATATTGTACTAATTAAAAATTTGAATATGCCTCCTAGTAAGTGGGCATTAGCACGAATTACAGACAAACACCCTGGACAGGACGGAATAACTCGAGTTTATACATTACGTCACAATGGTAAACTGACACGGAGGTCAATTGCAAACCTATGTGCGTTACCGATTAGTACTGAGGACTAAATTGGTTAGCTGTCTTTGTGTGTAAGCCCAGGTTTATAAACTTTAGTTATAATGTTTATTTGTTATTATTAGGATAAGTCAATTTAGTATTCATGTTTTAAGTTTCAAATTTACAGTAAATCGAGTAACAATAACTTGCAATTTATACTTGTTGAAGATGCATGTTTAATAATGTTTTGTAATATTGTAATGTAAGGTAGCATGTAATTTTTTTATTTTTTCGAAAAGGCCTGTAAGCCCTTTTGGTGGGCGGTATGTTTGCTTTAAAACTGTCGCATATAGCTATGTACTCTCATGTATTCAAGTTACTCGAACGTTCGTTCATAAGTAGTGTCCAATAGATCATTGTCCAAACCGCACGTCGTTTCATTTAATATCCGAACAAGCAAACCTCGACCTTATCACCTAAACAATATCTCTGCTTTTTCTTATTCCTGCGGTGGCCAATTCACTAAATTTAGACTTAGATTTTACTTTAACATTTTTTACAGGACATGTTTTATTGAATTCTTGGCAAACTGTAGAAAATAATGTGCCATAGTTTATATTGGGGTCTTCTGAATCAAAGCTAGCATTAGAAATATTGCTAAGAACATTATTATTAAAAGAATCTAATTTATTTTTATTAAGACGTCTTAATTGAATTGTTTTAACTAAGTCTAACTTTTTGTCTAAATCAAAAGAAACAAGTTGACCCATGTGATCTGACCTAACACCACTAATCAAAAACGAATCTTTTACTTTACAGTTGGTGTATATATTATCTATGCAAGAAGCGCTAGTAGCTGTCATTCTAGCTTCATTAAATAAATATTTTAAATTGAATGATCTAAACAATGAGATTAGCTTACATTTTTCTGGTGAATCAACTAACAGATCAATATTTAAGTCACCACAAACAAAAACTATTTTATTTTCTCTAGAAAGTTTACTTAAAATTTCTTCCATAGTGATTAAGAACAATGACAGGTTTGATGCAGGTGGTCTATAGACACATAAGAAAGTATGACCTTCAACCTCCGCACATGCTACCTCACATAAGCGATCAACAGAGTGAGCGGTGATATCCTTCCTTTCCTTATAACTGAGACAGCTATTACAAAGTATCAGGGTACCGCCACCCACTGTGGATCTGTTGTACGCACTGGCAACTGAAAAATTATTAACATTAAATATCATCCTATCAGGTTTTAACCAAGTTTCACAAAAACATAAAATATCCATGTGGTATTTATCTACTAACATTTCCACGTCTAAAATTTTGCCGGAGAAGCGATTTATATTTTGGTGATAGAGTAAAATACTATTGTTAGGCTTCTCTTTTGTCGGCTCTAATAGTTTAAAGAATTTACAACAGTATCATTTGAAAAGCTAGATAATACTGTCTGATCACTTAACCTAGTCTCAGTTAAACCATCAATAACAGCGTGTATATTATAAGCTCTTATTTTAAATAATAATAATAAACTTTTATTTGCAGACCTTAGTCCATAGTGTTAGTAATATATGAAATAGACCTACTTAACTAATGTTAGTATCACACATAATCAACAAAAACAATACAATAGTACATTACGATATTAGTGCGTTAAGATGGTTATAACATGCGAGTCGGAATTACAGCCCGAGCCGAAGGCGAGGGCGTAATTGAGCCGAGCATGTTATAACCAATACGCACGTATATCGTACGACGTTTTTTAACACATTTGCGAGGAAACATAAAAAAAAAACATTTTAAATAAACTCAATCTGTGAATGCTTTCCCGCCATTTTAACAACGAGCTAGCGCTGCCTACTTCGAATTAAATGGAACAGCGCTAAGCGACAAATACCCTTTAAATAAATTTAAAAAAAAATGAAAAAGAATAGCAACAGCGCGCTGCTCACTAGCTGGAGTCGTGCGGCGGCGATCAGTTCCAAATTTGAAATGGCAAATAATACTGTTATGGAATTTATATGGACTATAACTTAACTATTTGCTTTGATAACACACGCGTTTTTTATGACCCTCTTTACATAATTTAAAACCGGTGGAATTACATCAGCTTTACGAGCAAGGGTGTTAAAAATATAATAACAATACAATGACAGATAATAACATTAATACGGCATAAAGTAGAAATGGACATAAAACCACCTGCACGATATAGGTTGACTCAAAGCATCTACTTTGAGTCAACCTGTGTGTGCAGTCTCATCCATCGACCAAGCATAGGGCAGTCCCACCGGTCACTCAATGCCCTCAACATGCTGTGGGAGCTGTCGTCAGTTCTGAGTTAAAAGTCTAAATTAAATTAACTAGCGAAATTCTCCAGACGTGGCAGGATGGTTATCCTTATCTATTAAAGTTTGGAAAAATTATAAGTTTTGAACTTACTTGAGAGATCACAGTATAATTAATTTCTGTATTTTTTATTATTTAGAAGAGTGTAAAGCAAATATTGTTGTTTTTTGGCAGAATATTATAGAGATAGATAGATCCATCCATTTTCCAGTTATTTTTTTAAGCAAATATCATATTAATTTGTGTGTTTAATCTATGATATACTGCACTTTCTTTTACCTACACTAATCGCAGTAGGAATTTCTCCCTCATTTTTGGTGCGTTTACAAACATTTACCCCCGAATACTGAAACGTCACTCAAAATGTGAGGGCTGCTTAACTTTTGAGCAGCTCTTAAACTTTAGATTTTGTATGGTCAAACGTCACTTCTGAGTCGTTTCAGTATTCGGGGGTTGAACTCACATACACAAACAGCAAGACTAGAAAAACTATGTATAAACCATACAAATATTTGTTCCGTAAGGCAATCGAACCCGCGACTCGCAGCGCAGCAGTCAATCGCTCAGCTACTGGGCCGACCGTGTCTTCAAATTCCGTAATTCTTCGAACTATCAGCCCTACACCCAATCATACTTGGGTCCTAATAACTTTTAATACATTTTTTGTTCTAGATGGAGAAACAAATAAAACCAAAAGCAAGTTAACTCAACGAGAACGTAGGGACTTGGCCCGCGCTGAACGAATGGCCAAGAAACTGCTCGCGGCTTGCAATACGCAATGTAACAATAAAGTTGCGATACAAGCTACACAGGGACACTTCAAACCGAAAATTGTAAGTTTCGGCCTATTTTATTGTTTGGCGCACATGACATCACTTCACACACACACACACGCACGCACATACACATATACACACACACACCCGCACGCACATACACATATACACACACACACCCGCACGCACATACACATATACACACACACACCCGCACGCACATACACATATACACACGCACATACACATATACACACGACCATACACATATACACACGCACATACACATATACACACGCACGCACACACACGCATAAACACACACACAGGCGCACGCACATACACATATATTATTACACCTCCACCCCCATTAGTACTTAAGAGTTGGAGATAATGCTAAACAGGGTTGATGATGAAATACTGTATTGTATAAAATTTAGATTGCTATCGTATATTATATTGCTCTAGGCTTACCGCTGCGAGTGACACATTTAGTAAAAGGATTGAAATTGAATTGAAAAAAACACTAAAGAGACGAATAATAAATTTACTTGCGGACCTGGGTGGCAAAGAATTTAAGTCAATGGTTTAACAAAGGTCACCGACTACTCTACTCCCTAGTTATCTTACTAATATTATAAATGCGAATGTTTGTGAGGATGGATGAATGGATGTTTGTTTGTTACTCTTTCACGTCAAAACGACTGAATGTATCATGATGAAATTTGGCACAGAGTTAGATTATAATCTGGAATAACACATTGGATACTTTTTTAGGGTTCCGTAGTCAACTAGGAACCCTTATAGTTTCGCCATGTCTGTCTGTCCGTCCGTCCGTCCGTCCGTCCGTCCGTCCTCGCTTAATCTCTGTGACCGTTAGCACTAGAAAGCTGAAATTTGGTACCAATATGTATATCAATCACGCCGACAAAGTGGTACAATTAAAATTTGAAAAAAATGTTTTATTAGGGTAGCCACCCTATATGTAAAGTGGGAAGTGATTTTTTTTTTAATTTCAACCCTAACGTGTGATATATTGTTGGAAAGGTATTTAAAAATGAATAGGGGTTTACTAAGATCATTTTTTGATAATGTCAGTAATTTCGGAAATAATCGCTCCAAAAGTAAAAAACAATGTGTCCCCCCCCCTCTAACTTTTGAACCATAAGTTTAGAAAATATGAAAAAAATCTGAAAAGTAGAACTTTATAAGGACTTTCTATGAAAATTATTTTGAACTTGATTGACACAACAGTTTTTGTACAAAAAAGACAAAAAGTTTTACAAAATAATTTCTGGACTAAGTTTGTAGTATAATCGTATATGCAAGCATTTTTTGTAACTTTGTTTACATATTTTATTATCCTGAACGTATCTTTATTCAAACAAAAAAAGAATTATTGAAATCGGTTCTCGCAATCCAAAATTACCACCGAAATTGCACATCTTTGTATTAATTAGTAACCCAATTCCCCAAGGGATGGCGCTGTAGGTACTTATTACATTGGATCGGGTATTACCGAATTGTTCGGTTGGCCTCATTACTGGGAACACTTATTGTGACGGACGGGAAACTACGGAACCCGACACTGAGCGTGGCCCGACACGCTCTTGGCCGGTTTTTACGATCATCTCGCTGGCGAAACCGCGGGCGCCAGCTAGTCTTGAATAAATATATTTTCAGTTTCTTTAGTTTTTTTACTGATCATTTCTTTTACATTACCTGGTATTGCAGATGGTAATGGTCGCACTTATCATCACTGTTTGCAACATCCAATAATACTAAGTACACCGAAAATAAGTCTTATTATCATCATCATTTTCCTGCCCTAGTCCCATTCTATTTGGGGTCGGCGCAACACGTTTTCTTCTTCCATTCTCCCCTATCAGACATCACGGCATCATTCACTAGTTTCTCCTTCATATCATTCCTTACACAATCCATCCATCTTTTCTTTGGCCTTCCTCGCTCTCCGTCCATCAACATTCAGATCCATCACTTTTTTAGTCACATGTCCTTCATCCCTCCTCATTACATGCCCATACCAAGACAAACGACTCCATTTAATTTTTTTTGTAACAGGCGCAACTTTCAAACTTCCTTTAATATACTCATTCCTTACTTTATCCATTCTTGTCACTCCACACATCTGAACATTCTCATCTCCGCTACATGCAATCGAAAATAAGTCTTATACCCTCACTAATAACGCAGCATTTCTATTACAGGTCTTAACAGGCATGTCCCGCCCCGAACGTCAAGCAATAACAAAAGCGATCCAAAAACTAAACGGTTTCATACAAAAAGAAGTCAACAAGCGTACAACACACGTTCTCTTAGGCTCCTGTCGTAACAACGCAAGTTGCAGCAACCATCCTTCGAACATTACGGGCGTTGCAACCCATTGTGATCTCAGCAAGTCTAGCTGTTGGAGCGACGCGTTGGAGGCGCGCGCGCGCACGTGCAACGCGTTGCAGGGCGGCGCGCGCGGGGCTCGCGTGTTGCACGCGCGGTGGGCGGTGGACTCCGCGGCCGCTGGGAAGTGGCTGCATCATAACGGATATGAGGTTGAGCATCTGAGGAAGATTTGTCAGGTCAGTCTCAAATATTTTTACTAGGCATAAATATAATCCCCATTTCTCTTACTCACGGCATCACGCGTTAACGGCTGGACCAATTTCGCTAATTCTTTTTTTTTTTGTCATGGTTAATGTTGAGAGACGGTTCTTATGAAAAAAAGAAAGGGTAGTAAAGGTTAGCTTGGGTAGGTAGGTTGTTAAAAACAAAAGAAATAGCAATAAAATAACAATAAAAACATAGAAATAGAAACACAAAAAGATAGCAGTAGGTAGATAAATTGTAATGCAACGCATGCCAGGCATGCGTTGCATTACAGGCCAGCTAGTTTTTAATTTTCCAATGATCGCAATGACTCATATCTCGTCATTCTTCGTCCATAATTTGTATTCATACCTTTTTGGAAATCCTTACTAATATTATAAAAGCGAAAGTGAGTTTGTTTGTTTGTTTGTTTGTTTGTTTGTTTGTTACCTCTTCACGCTTTAATGGCTAAACCGATTGTGATGAATTTTGGTACATAGATAGTTGGGAACCAGGAGACGGACATAGGCTAATATTTTTTTGAAAAAAGTGGGATGTGAGGGAGAAAGAGGGAAGAAAAGGGAAAACTTGAGTTGCTATTACAAATCAATAAGGCGCAAGGTGAACTGTATTACCCTAAATTTAACGCGGGCGAAGCCGCGGGCGAAAGCTAGTACTAAATAAATATCATGTTACTGGATTGTGAGAGTCAGATAGGCAGTATAGTACCGGTATTTGGAATTGAAAAATTCACATGAACATAAGCACGCACATGTCTGCCAGCCCAGAGCCTGATAAACGGTCCGTCGACCTTGTCCGCCAGTGTAGCTAAAATGCAGTTGTTAAAATAACTAACAAAATATTTTCTTTACAGAAAGCCCGCGTCGAACGCATGGCACTCGGTCGCCAACACTCCGAATACGCTTACGACGTGTTCTACGGCATGCGCGTACATCTGCGTCCAAACGCCGAACAAAGAGACGCCGCATATCAACTTCTGACCCTATGCGGTGCTTCAGTCAACGACAATAACCAAAGTAATGGCCCAAAAAATCAAAATAAAGATCTTTTTATCCGACCAACACAAATTAATGGTGGTAATTTTCGGCCAACACAAATAAATGGTCCTAATTTTCGACCAACTCAAGTATCTGGTTCTAATCAGGAAATAGTAAGTAATGATCAATATGATGTAGTTGTGGGGTCGGCTGTAGGACAAGTGAATTCTAAATGGGTGTTTGATAGCGTGGCCTCGGCTCGTATGAGGACTACAAGACGGTATGTCAATATGAATAGGTTTAGCCAAGAGAGTGACGTTTTATGTGTTGGGTGATTAAATTGGTGATAAGTGATGATGTCACTTCGGTGATTGTTAAGGATTAAGGACATCTTGCAGGTCAACCTTTGAGATTTTTAGATTAACAACCGGATTGTTCTGTTGGTGCCTTAAATAATAATGGTGACTGTGTAAAAACAGAATTCTATTTAGTCCGTATAGTAAGACTAGCTGTGCCCAGCGGTTTCACCCGCTGCTCACTTAGGAGTATGAAAAATAGATGTTGGCCGATTCTCAAACCTACCCAATATGTACCCAAAATTTCATAAGAATCGGTCGAGCCGTTTCGGAGGAGTACGGTAACTAACATTGTGACACGGAAATTTTAGATATTAGATTATTATAAAATATTGACCAAGTATTTTTTTCTTCTGTCAATCAAACAAAAACTGACAAGGATAAAGCTCGTGAAAATACCGGAGTTCGAAACCGTGCCGTCACTTTTAAAAAAATGTACCAAACAGTGACGTTGTGCACCATTTGAATTCAAAAGTAATCTACGTAATGTTTTGATACTTTTTGATAATATAATTGATAAACAACAAAAAAAATAACATCCCTATTTATGGCTTTCAGCCAGGCATAATGATTAAGTTTATGAGACTATGGTTTTACAGATGTATTGGCATAGATAAAACTAAACTACTCTAGCGCCATCTAGGTCGCGAATGAAGATTTAAACTAATTCTTGTATGACGCTATTAGAATTTTCTGCCAAATAATACACTAGGTGTGTCGGGATAGCGATATTTTTGTTATAAGTAATGATGATGTATTAATAATATTATATTATTGTTTTTTAATGTGAAACTTTTATTATTCACACCAAGCGCCCAGGTTGGTGTGAAGTACCTAATTTAAATAAGAGCAGCATAACGTTGCTACAGGTAGCGCCATCTATGACGATGGATATAAACTATCCTAAAGAACATTGTAGTTTGTTTATCATCGTTGAAGTTCTAAAACAACGGTAGACCACGTAAGGCCCGGTTCCAATAAACAAAAAATTTAGAAGTGTCAAGGGACACCCGGATGGAACGAAGTTCTCGTCGCGACACCACACTGTTCAATGCGAAATAGAAATGGAAATATCTGGCTTGCTTTCTATAAGAGAGAGAGAGAGAGACAGATAGACAGAGAAACATGCGACGCCGCACAGCTCACAATAGCTTACTAAAGCAAAAAGTGTCGTGACAACTTTTCGTAAGATTTTTTTCCGTCTAGCCCCCTTTCACAACGCGCGATAAGGAACTTCGTTCCAAAAAACGATTCGTTCTGCTTACGGATAGTAGTATTTTGACATAAGTTCTAGGAGACGTATGTCAAAATACAACTATCGGTAAGCAGAACGAGTCGTTTTTTGTTTATTAAAACCGCGCGTAAGTAAATTTTAGGTGGTTTTGACATTATGATGCCATTTTCTAGAAAATAGACGCGTTTTTTCAGCCAGTCAGAAAAAAGGAAAATGTTATCTATACTAATGTTATAAAGCTGAAGAGTTTGTTTGTTTGTAGGTACATAGGGCTGAATATAACATATACATAAGAAAATATACATGTATTGATTTTGAATGTATTGCTCTCGTATTACAGTATATAGCTGTATTTTTTTAACTAACAAATAGCATAAGTCTCGATAGTTGTACTATAAATATTTAATATTGGTTGCTTTTACATTTGTTTGAAAATAAATCATGTTATTTTTTTAAATTGTTTTGTTATTTTACTTTTCTACGCTACGGGATGTTCCAAAGGAACTCAAAGGGCAAAAGAAGATACATCGATAGGTTTTAGTCCATACAAGTTTGACACTCTTCTGCTTCGCCCAGAACGACAGAAGTCGTTTGATGATTTCCTATCCCAAAAGGACCCCATTCCTTAATACAAAATAAAGTGCAACATTTACCTCGTCTAAACAACTAACTATATAGCTAACACTATCTGGCGCCCGCTGCTTCGGCCGCGTGATATCGAAAAAAAAAGTAGGTAGCCTATATGTTATTCCAGACTATAATCTACCTCTGTGCCAAATTTCATCAAGATCCGTTAGCCGTTTTGACGTGAAAGTGTAACAAACATCCATACATCCTCACAAACATTTGCATTTATAATATTACTAGCTGTGCACAACGGTTTCACCCCCTGCTCATCTTCTTTTCTAGAGAAGAGTATGAAAAATAGATGTTGGTGTACCAAAATGATTTAATTGTCAATTTTCGATTATTATCGAGAATTGACAATTGGTGAAGAATGGGTAATTCTTCAAGAAAAAAAGTCCCAATAACAATACCCGAGCCGGGAGTTGAATAGAGGACCTCATAGTCAGCAGTCGTGCTTAGTACTAGACTGAGTAACGAGGTAAGTCATCATCGTTACATCACTTTGAAATGCGTCAAAGTTAAAAAAAAAAACTCAGCATAGACAACGAAAATTCTACAATAGAATGAATGAAAACAATTCACTCGCGTTCCCAACAAATCATGAAAGTCAGATGCGTACGGTGAACTGGCGTTAACAAATTAATCACGAACAGACTAGCAACACCTTGGTAGACATGATTCGCAATTTAAAACGCACGTGCTGTTCAGGGCTTTAGATGAATAGGCACTAGCTTCAATTACTGGTTTAAAAAAGATGCTCTATGCTAGCCCGCGAAATTCAAATTTTCTCACGTCTTTTACAATTTGGAAGTTAGTCTTCCAAAAACTTCACTAAGAAGTGAAAAATGTTTTTTATTCCGGAAGGCTGTGGCAAAAAAATAAAACAGATGTCTCTGAGTTCCGGGAGTAAAACTGATTTTCCACCTTTTACCTCCTCGGGGTGTCAGGCTTGTACTGACTAAAACTCACCCATGTTCCTTCTATTGCCTTTTATGTTCCGGGTATCTCTTGCGAACAACCCGCCACCCCGGCAGGCGGTGGCCCTGGCAGGCCCCTCTGCTTTGCTGACATCTCTTTGAGGCGCACGTGGAACACTAACGCGCCGTCAACACGGCCTGTCGTCAATCGACGGACGGACGAGCTACCTATTGCTCACCGTCCACAGGCCAGGAGTATCTACGGTGGCCGAGAGTCGTCTCGCGGCGGCTGGGTTGGTTTCAGGTTCTCTCCTTCGCTAGCATGACTGCTTCGCAGAAAGAGGTGACCGCTTCCCATACCCTCTCGATCCGGACCATGGACTGGACCAGGGCCGGACTCAAATTTAGCTTGACAACCGCTGTTTTTGGTGAAAAACGTCAATTTTAGAATAGCACGATTGCCATTTTCTCTAAATTGAATACCTAAGAAAACTATCATTAATGCTGTCAAACTATAGTAAGGTTAAGTTGTGTCACTTTAATCAATTTCAGAAGAGGTAACGTCGTTTGACAGGAATAAACTAGAATTTAGTGATTTTTAGAGAATACTAGCTGTGCCCAGCGGTTCCACCCGCTGCTCACTTAGGGCTATGAAAAATAGATGTTAGCCGATTCTCAGGCCTACCCGATATGCACACAAAATTTCGTTTAAATCGGTCCAGCCGTTTCGGAGGAGTA
Organism: Ochropleura leucogaster; assembly: GCA_958449745.1. NCBI lineage: Eukaryota > Metazoa > Arthropoda > Insecta > Lepidoptera > Noctuidae > Ochropleura > Ochropleura leucogaster. Next base: position 1,996,579 of record OY288222.1, on the reverse strand, counting down.
TGGGAACGAAAACTGTGACACGAGAATTTTATATATTAGACTAGCTGTGCCCAGCGGTTTCACCCGCTGCTCACTTAGGGGTATGAAAAATAGATGTTGACCGATTCTCAGACCTACCCGATATGTACACAAAATTTCGTTTAAATCGGTCCAGCCGTTTCGGAGGAGTATGGGAACGACAACTGTGACACGAGAATTTTATATATTAGATTTAGTTTAGTTTGTGACAACAAAATCGACAGCGTTGTCATTCAAATGTTCAACATTGACCATTTTTATCTATAGATGTATGTATACGTAGATCCAAAGCATCCGTTCCAAAGATTTGGTCCAGAACAAAAGAAATATCGCAATGACGGATAGAACTCGTGGCTTTCTGCATTGTTTATGGTTTTTAACAGCCGACACAGATGCACACAATAGAGGCTTGTAATAAAGGATCACTTCGATAGCCACTGATGCAGTACCAACTGCTTTGTTGCCACATGAGGCATCGATAGGACGCCTGCAGCCTGTAGGACGGACTCTTTTATACATTCGCCTTTTCAACTTCAACAATTACACCTGACGAATTCTGGTCCATTTCTCCTTTATTTAAAACTAGCTTTTGCTGACTTCGTTTGCCTTAAATTCGGGGTAACACAGTTCCCCTTTCTTGATTTGCAGGTACCTGCTACCTGTAATTTTTGCCCTTGTGCCTGATTTATTATAATAGCAAAGCTAAGTCTTCCCTTCTCTTCCCTCTTTGTCCCTAATTAAACATTTTTAAAATTAGCCTATGTCCGTCTCCTAGTTCCCAACTATCTCTGTACCAAAATTCATCAAAATCGGTTTAGCCATTAAGGCTTTTATAATATTAGTAAGGAAGTAAGGATACCATAATTACCTATGTTTTACAAATAAATAACTTAATAAGTGGGATGTGAGGGAGAAAGAGGGAAGAAAAGGGAAAACTTAGCGTTGCTATTACAAATCAATAAGGCGCAAAGAACTGTGTTACCTCGAATTTAACGCGAGCGAAGCCGCGGGCAAAAGCTAGTTAGGGTATAAAAATTGTGTTGTTTCACTATGCTTTGCCTTGCAAGGCGTACAAATTAATTATAAGAAATAACATGCTAGGTAGTAGTAGGTTTAAAACGTTTTATATCTATACCTACTAATATTATAAAGCTGAAGAGTTTGTTTGTTTGAACGCGCTAATCTCAGGAAGTACTGGTTCGAATTGAAAAAATCTTTTAGTGTTGGATAGTCCATTTCTTGAGGAAGGCTATAGGCTATATAACATCACGCTACGAACAACAGGTGCTGAGCAGCGCGGGTGAAGCCGCGAGGAACAGCTAGTACAAAATAAAATAACACATAGATCGGACAGTTTTATTTTAAGTTTTTATCCTCTAAAATCTCATTAATAGAATAGTACCTATTCTTTTTCAACAAAGATTTGTTTAGATTAGATTTAAAATGCTTTGTTGTGGTTATACTTTATTGTACAAAGCAATATTGCCCAGGAGTCGAACCCAGTACTACAAGCATCGTCTAACCACTAAACCGCAACTTACCAAAACATAGAAGGAAAAATTAAAACAAGAATTGATTAGGAACATTCAACGATTTATTTCACAAATAACAACATTTATAATTATTAATAAAACTGTACACAATACTAAAACATTATCATAAACATTTGTAGAAGTCTTAAAATAGAACAATAGCTACATTCATGAGTTTCCAATGAATTTCGTATGTGGTGAGGTGATAGTTAACAAGTTAATACAATGACATTCTCTAAAGTTTTCGCCTTTATAAAATTTTGTTTAAATACATTGTAGCTAAACAGGGGGTCTAAAATGAGCGCTTTTACCGAATCGTAATAAGATCATCCTTACTCAAATTATAAAAGCGAAAGTGAGTTTATTTGTTACGTCTTCACGCCTAAATGGCCGAACCGATTTTGATGAATGTAGGTACAGAGATAGTTGGGACCTTGGAAGGTCTAAAATGTTTTGAACAGATTCATAATAGGATAATATAATGAATTACGGAAATATTGGTCACTTTGTGACCATTTTACGAATTTTAACGTATGTCAAATAATTATTATTACCCTATTTTGAAGAGTCCATTTTAGACCCTGTGTTGAGCTGTGGTGGAGACGTCTTCAGGTTCGTTGGAGCGACGATTTTTGCCGAATAGCTGGTAACAACTGGGTGAGGGTTACCGAGAATCGAGCTGAATAAACAAGCGTGTAGCTTGGAGAGGTATACGCTGATGATACTGGAATACATTTTACAGAAAAACGATTAAAATGCAGTATATTATAACAACATAAACATCACGCCTCCAACCCCCGTAGGGTTCGGCACAGGTGTCCGTACAACATCCACATTTCACCAACCTCCTCGTTCTTGTGGCCTGCTAATGCTGGCTAAGGGGTCCGATTTCCAGGTCGGGCAGTGTTTTTAGTTGCATCACGAATGCAATATCCAACTGATAATATAAATGCGAATGTTTGTGAGGATATTAGTGGGAAGTATGTTGGTGGTGCCTGCGGCTTCGCCCAAGTGATATCGAAAAAAAAAGTATTATATTTGTTATTCCAGCCTATAATCTACGTCTGTACCAAATCAAGATCCTTTCAGCCGTTTTGAGGTGAAAGAGTAACAAAATCCATCATTCATCCATCTACAAACATTCGCATTTATAATATTTTCATAAATAGGATTCAATTAATACCTGATCTATATTTTTTTCAAGATACTTTTTCTTCCTATGTTATTATGCTTATGTAAAAATACTTTTCAATTTTCTTTTTTTTTCATATTTCTGTGCACTGTACACCTAGTTATATGTGCATGCTGTGGTCTCCTATAATTGAAGGAACATACTTAAAACAACCTATTGTATTGTGAACTAGCTGTTCCCCGCTGCTCAGCACCTGTTGGTCGTAGCGTGTTGTTATATAGCCTATAGCCTTCCTCAAGAAATGGACTATCCAACACTAAAGAATTTTCCAATTCCAACCAGTAGTCCCTGAGATTAGCGCGTTCAAACAAACAAACAAACTTTTCAGCTTTATAATATTAGGATAGATGTATCTGTGTATCCTTTGTTAGCGATCCAAATAAATAACTAGCGAAATAAGTTTACTAACAGCTCTGTCTTACTCTGGGAAATAACAAGCGATATATGTAATTACTATCTTTTGCCCGCGGCTTCGCTTGCGTTACTTTAGGATTGAAGGAACAATACGGTTCGTCCAAGTGGCGCCATCTCAGCCAATAATATGTGATAAAATCCAAATAAAAAAATTCATTATTCTAGCTTTAAAAATTACAATACTTCGATACAACCGAAAAAGAGCGGAGGGCAGGGCGTTTTTGTGGGACTGTCTCTTGTAATGTGACGTTCAAAAATTTGAATAAATTACTTTTGATTTTGACCTTTCATCCCCTTAAAACCCGTAATAAAAAGTAGCCTATGTCCTTTCTCAAAACTATCTGTATACCAAATTTAATTTGAAGCAGTTGAGTACTTTTAACAGGAAAGTGAGACAGACAGAGTTACTCTTGCATTTATAATATTAGTATGGATAGTGTGGATGTAGAACAACCAGCAAGCTAAGCTAGTAATCCTTGTGACAATTTATAAAACCGCTAAACACTACATTCACATGAGCCTGTCTACCTAGCTAGATGATTCACTACGTACGCTCAAGATACAGGACAAAAACATTCTTGCGCCAACTTATGTAATTGAGCGCCTTCGCTTTGTCTTGCAATAGATAAAATCATTGTTCTGTCTTTGTTTACGTGCTTTAAAAAGCATGGAAGGCTAGTTGGTTATATTAAAATCGTCGTTTTATTAGGGTTCTGTGCGAAAAACATGGAACCCTTATCGGATCAATTTGTTGGCCGTCTGTCTGTCTGTCAAGACCCTTTATGTCGGGAACGCGTGAAGGTATCAAGTTAAAATTAAAACCATACCCTTAAATCCGTGGTCCTTTGTGCTGTAAATACGGCAGTTTGACGGCACGGTTGGCGCAGTGGCAGAGCGATCGACTGCTGCGCTGTGTCGCGAGTTCGATTCCCGCACGGAACAAATATTTGTATGACCTGCAGATAGTGTTTCGGGTCTGGCTGTTTGTGTATGTGAGTTTTAATGTTTTTAAACGCACCCACCCACGATACAGGAGAAATTCCAAGGGAGGGGCAACGTTTAAAAACAAACAATCCTCAAAGTCTAAGCAGTCAAAAGATATGGCTGTTTATGTCGGAAATCTGTACGGAACTCTCTTTGCTCTGACTCGCTTTGGCCAGTTTTTTTTTTCTTTTTGGCTACTGTCAGATGTTGTCTATTCTGCCAGCGTCAAATCAGTGTTGTTAGGGGCCCGAAATGACATAGCATAATTGCCTCTATGGCCTAGTGCTGGGATGGGACATAGGCCTTGTGTCTATGGAAAGAAAAATATCAGATCATTATTAAACCAAGACTATTTAATTACAATCTGAAGAATTTAGAAGGCACTTTAAAGATGTGATATACTGCCGTGCTAATCTCAAAAGCGGTAACTTTAACAAATGATGAACGTGATTTCAATGGCATCAATACGCTTCTCATGAACTTTGCCAAATAGCAGTAAACAAAATTAATTCCCTAATTAAGTATATAAGAAAACATTTTTTTTTAAACGGCCGCTCCCTAAGGATCTGCTTTTGTGTTAAGCACGGCAATATGGTGGCAGGCTGGGAAATACCTAAGTACACATTTTCTAACGGTTTTTTTTTTCAACTAACTTGTAATTTCGCAAGCTATCTTGACTGTTTCAGCATAAAGATATTTTGACAGTTAAAACCTCTATACGGAAACCGGTATAGAAAGCGCCGACTCCTTTGAAAATGAAGTTATATCAAACGTCAATTTAAAAAAAATACAAACAAGCAATGAATATTGTTAATGGTCAAAACCTTTATTGTAGTTACAAGTTAATCAATATGCAATTGAAGAAGCAATCGAGGGCAATGGCTACTAACCAGATACATATTACTTAACAAATATGTTTACGGCATTAAGATATTGTCCGTGGTCGCCACGGTACGCGGGTTGGTGACCGCAGATCATTGCTCTCGAACCGGTGACGTTGAGCCAGTGAAGCTGAATGACCGACTCTTACCAGGGTGTTAGGACTTAGAAATTAAAAACGCATACAGGGGAAAACACACATTGCGTGATCATCCACGCTAAACAGCCATTACTCAGCATAATACTGTGACTTAATGTGAAAGGGATCCATCCTTTATTAGTGTTACAAACTTCTTGTAGCTTCTGGCTGAAAATAAATAGTTGTCCATGGTACTTTTGACGGTTTCAAAAGTACCATGGGGCACTGTATTCTTTTTTTAACAGAAGGGCGCTGACTGACATTGACAAAAGGCTGCTATTGGTAAAAAAAGGAAAATTGTCCGTGGAAATTAATTGAAAATTAATCAAGATGGCGGCGATGTGTATCGAATCGGAGTTCGCGCCAAAATGATGACGCACCCTATTCAGCACTTCCAATTATCATATTTGTATCAATACTTTTTGCACTCGTTCTCTTTCACTCCTCTAGCTGAAAGTAATTACACACAAACCAGCAGTTTGTGAAAACCATCTCCTTGCTTGCTATGAGAACTATGAATGATGCATTGCAGGTCCAGTTATAAAGCAGCATTGGATACTAGTTGCCCGGCAGTTTTCTGAACGGGGCCTATTTGGCGCGACCAAAAGAAGTCAGTAATATTTGGCACTCTTCTTTTATAATATTTGAGAAATAAGTGCTAAACGTGTCATTTTTATTACTGAACTAAACAGAGAGATAGACCAAATAATAATGTGTCGCTAAAATTCGCGATACATAGGTATGTACCTAAAAATCTTTTAAAAATATTTCTGGTCCCTCTGTCACCGTTTTTGTAAAGATGTCAACGTCAAATTCCAAACCAGAATCCCTTAGCAACGCAAGATGACGCCCCGAATCTTACAAAAGGCACCCTCAGCTACTCCTGCCTTTGTGTACTAGCCATCTGCGCCTGCGCATGTCCGGTGAAACAGAATGGGCCATTTTGTGACAGCTGCCAGTTACCGCGAAAAAAAAACTGCAAATTAAAAATATTTATGGGCATATTGTGCGAAAATTCTGAAGTAGGACACAAAACTGGTTAGATACAATAAAATGTGCAGATTAAAAATATGGCGCTTCAATTTAAAATGCTGTGGTGTGTATGCATATTTTTAGGGTTAAAACACAAAAGGCTGAAAGGCTAGCTTTGACAAATGAGATAACCACACTTTGAAGTCCTGCGGGGAAACTTGTAACATCTGCCAAACCTGCCTGTCTTTATAAAATGGATGCCCATTTTAACATTTAACGACGATTATACAAACGGCTGAAAAATGCAACAGATTCATTTGAGTGTCTTTCAATGTCATTAAACACAAAACAAAATTAAAAAAAAACACCTTGAGGTATTTACAAAATTAAAACGCACAATGTCAAACTATAATTAGGTACCTACAATATATATGCATACTGGGATTGGGATGCCTACGTAATCTTGAACAAAATTATCATTAAAAAATTAAATTGTTAAATTAACACTTTTTTTATAAAGATAAATGCACAACTTGTAGGTACTTCCATATCATTAATCACGCAAGTACCTACCAGGTACCTACTTAAAAAAACTGAGCATCGGAAAAAAAATTGTAACAAATTATTATTGTTACATAAATAAACACGTGGTTACACATGTAGTAGGTAAGTTCGTTAGGGTAGGGGACGGCAACCTTGACATGAAACCACCAGACCGTTGTGTGCTACACTTTAATTTAATAACAAACGCGAATGAATTATCGTAAAACTAAGCCATCTTGGATGAATAACGGAATATCTTGTAGTTGATACAGATTGTACAAAAAAAGTAAACAAAACAATTAGAATAGGGATGTGCAGAAGCTGTTTAGTCGATATTTTGGAACGGTTTTTTTTGTAACGCATCTTTTATAGAGATACCTAAATACATATTAGAAACGTCGTTTTGAATTTTAATCTAATACGATATTCAATTTTATACTAAAATACAATAACTTACTGTACTCTGAATAATATCGTAAATACAATCGTATTTCGCGGAATCATGTGTCACATCAGTTGGTTTTAGTAAACCAAGGAATACCCGTTGATAAAATTATAAAATTTACACCTCCTGAGAGTAGGTAAACCTTAGATGCATTGCTACTTAAAAAATTAATGCTGTTGCAGCATTTGCAAATATTAATGTATGTTTGGCTATCAGGAAATTAATCATATTTATCGATAACTGTACATAACCACAAACATGTCCTTGAAGGTTCCCACGTGTTAATTAATATAATAAGCATCTTTATTTATTTAAGACCTCCAACAAAAGCAGTACACAGGCCATAAATAATAAATTAAGGACGACAATATATCACATTGATGTGTTCCTTCGGTTAATTAAGGGATAACACAGCATGCATAATAGAATTTACATTTAAGTTAACAATAATTAATGCAAGCAACCTGCAGCCATTTTTAAGTTTTTGTATTAGTAATTGTTAATTGGCAGAAAACTCTTGCCTATCTCACAATACTTGCCGTCTTTATCACGGCAATAAAAAAATAACTTTTGAAAATATGGTATTTTTTTTTTGGGTATAAAAGTACAGAGAAAATGTAAGGTAAAAGTGGGTATTTTCGCAGATGCTTGTGGTAGGTTGTGATAGGTTGTTTTCAGGCATACTTCTTCAATATATTAGTCTTTATTCATAATTTAGTAAAACGAATATCTTTTGATCGTTCACTTGAAAATACTTTGCTTTGCCTTTAAGCAGATCCTAATTAATCGTTATTGTAAATCAAAGTCCTAAACACAGCCGAAATTTTTCATCTATCAACCAAAATTGTAAACCGAAGACCCCTTAAAATAAATTAAGAACTTTACACGACAAGCAGTACAAGATATTCAAAGCTAAATACAAGAGAACAACTTTATGATATCAAAGAACACGGAAATAGGAACACAGAATGTTTCCCTAGGCGCGGTCATTTTACAAGCACCGTTAACAGATGCGGCATAGAGATAAAGCTAGCAACTAGTAATGGAGTTAGGAGTCAGTGTGGCATTGGCAAATCATTAACATATTATGCAGTCGTTTAGTAATTGGCTTACAGGTTTATAGTTAGCTTAGGTAACTGTAAAGCAATCGAGAAAACTTTAAAGCCTCTACGAGCTTACAGGTATTATATAAGACCATTTTAAGGCTTTCAAGAAGTTAATCACAAGGAACAGAAATGTTTTAAGGGATATTTTCGTTTGCTGTAAGGGTGCTGAATTGCTGATGCTGTTATTTCAGGTCATATGAGTTTTGGCTGTTTTAGGTTAGATGAAACGCAAGGTCAAGATATCTGATTATTGCTAGTATCGATTGCCGATAGATTTTAAATGGTAACAGCAAGGGATTCTTGGATAATTCATCATTCATCTCATTGTATCTTCAAGAGTAATTCCACCAAAACAATAAAAAATACAAATGTAGAAAAATTACCAATCTAAGCTCACAAAAGCGAAGTTTTTGTAAATTAACCCGACCAAGGTATGTAGGTACCGCAATTCGTGAATGCCCCATGACAGCTGTTGCAATTTAAATCATAACGGTTGCACGGTTTCTCAACTTGCTTAGTGAATCATCTTTCCGCTTGATTCACGGCGTCGGGTTCATACGATAATACTATACCTAGTAGAGAGTATCTACGTATGTGGCGATAAGCTTAATAGCACTTCGTTTGCATAAAAATGCCGACCGGTGTGACATCTGTTGACTTACTTACACGTATAGCTCAGTTAAATGAGCTCCAATTAAAATAAAAAGCTAACCAGTTATTTAACAGATGCTCAAAATGATCGAAAATGAAATAAAAACACCATATGAGCGATGAACTTGAAAGTTGTAGGTGTTTCACAAGCAATGAAGATTTATAATCTTAAAATAGAAGGTTAAAGATACAAGCGATTTGTACCACATTATAAGAACCTACTTTTACACACATGCATGAGCCGAAAACGTGTAGGCACCTACCGCCATCAGACATAACTGTCGACGCATAGCCATAATTTACCGTAGGCTCTACACGATTTTGACAGATAACCACATATCGTAAGGTTATTTGACCTGTGACCGATTTTGAAACAGTGTTCTTTTATCGTACCGGATATATTGTAACTAATGTGTTTCACATCACTAGTACAGGAATTAAGGAACGCTTTTGACTTTGTTTCGGAGAGAAAGTCCATTCAATCAATTAGTAGGTACAGAGGAAGTTGTCAATACACAAATGAAATGTCAACATTGTCCTTAATTGCAAAACTGAGACGAGCCGGGTTAAAAATCAAAGTTAGCGGTCAAGTTCATTGTTAAATTTAGTGCTGTCGTAATGTCAATCAAAATTAAAGAAACATTGACACTGAAAAAGCCGGCGAATAGTAAACAGTTAGACTAATTATGCATGTGCCTACCAATTAAAATAGTTGGGTGCTAATCAATGACAGACAGAATGACTATGCAAATTGTCATGAATAAAAGATGAATGAAGAAATCAGCTGTTTCTAAATCGCGTGTTGTAGCTTGTAGCCTAGTTTATGCCAATCTCCGTAAAGTGTCCTTCGATTTGGCGGTCTGGTATAACATATATAAGCATACTTAACACGGCACATTACGATTTACGACAAAACCGGTCTGCCTGCATCGACCGGTGTCTACACTATATCAATTCAGTCACCTCGAAACGAATAATTTTCTCACAATATGAATCACAAGCTCGGAAACTTTCTATCATCCGAAATATGTAGGTACCTCTGATGTCGGGGACTAAGAATACGGAAGTGACGACAAATAAAGCAATTAATCAGTTTTGCTTGCAAATAAAACAGGCGATGCATGCATGTTTCGTCTTAAATACAATTCGATTCGAGAGGTGACCTAGTGTACGCACAAAAGTTACAAAGTCATTAAGTTACAGAAGATTTTTTCCAAGTGTGGGTACTTGCACGGTGTCTTGCTTTACCTGATCCATCCACCACGTGTCGGTCGGCTCCAAGGTCTAGTCCACGGCGCGGTGACCACAGGCAGGCCGGGATTGGTGCAATTTGATACAAGTCACAACGTTTACACCGAATCACGGCCTAAGCGTGGCCACCGCAGTGAACGACCGACCGGCCGGTTAACGGGACTGCGCGCCGCGGATGCTGAGTGCCTGAATAGCGGTCTTCGACGGACGGGCCCGCTTGGATAGGCCGGGACTGGTGCAATATCGCACACAAACCGAATATAGCACCAGTCACCGCCCAGCCACACGGGCCTCCCGGACAAAGGATGCCACGGCCGCTCCTGCGCCGCGCCCGACCCGCGTCCTTCGACGGTTCGTCGCCTCCGTCGGACGCGCTCCTCCAAATACGTGAATGAATACTTCATTTATAACTTGAAAGTTTAAAGTCACGCACTCGAGTTAAACGGAATGTTACGCGCGTTTTTCACGAGAACAACTTCGCGATCGTATGCTCGCCGCGGCGTTCGGCGACGGAATGGCGCGCGGTGCGGGGAACGACTCACGCGCAGCTGTCGCGCCGTCTTCCCCCCTCCCCGCGCCGCCGCACCCTGCGCCGGCCCTTTATCGTTCTGGGAAGTGGTTCCTGAACTTCCCGGCAATGTTGTCAACGTGAAAATTTCTCACGGCGTATGGGGAAAATGTTTCTGCTAATTCTTGAGATTTGAAAGTTGTGATCCTTGACACGTTCCGCGCTTGCAACGTGTCGGTGGCCGCAATGACGCATAACCAAGCTTTTCGCGTGGTTCGATTCAAAGTTCATGTGGTCAGATTGTCGACTTAATGTCTGATTATAACAAATTTTGTAATACCTACATGGGATAAACAAATAACCCATAAACATGTTTATTGATATTTTTCTAAGGCTTCAATACACCTTTTCTTATGATAACAATTATTGTCATGAGCCGGAATCGTAGACTTAAATGACTCAACGAAGCTTAACTAATATAAAAGATACAATTAATTTTTATTTTAAACCACAATCATTGGAGAATAGCACCGAGAATTCTGTTACAAATCATTTGCATTCGACACCCATTTATCTTGTCCCATTTCATTTATTATCGGCGCAACATGTTTTCTTTTACCATTCAGCTTTGTCAGATGTCTCGGCATCATTTACTTCGTCCTTCTTCTCCCTCTTCATCCATGAACATTCATATCCAACACTCTTTTAGTCACATGCATTAAATTTACCCATTACAGGGGTAAGAAATATTAAGGAAGTTTTTCATAAAGACTTGCAACCCCAAGGTTCGACATTCAAACCGTCCATCCCGCGCTACCTGCGAATGCCATAGATTACGTAGCAAACAGAGAGGAACCTAAAATGTCCACAGTTGATCAACCACGCAGGAACCACGTGGTTATTGATAAAAATATGGTCCATGTGTCCAATGACGTAATATTCTAGGTCATTGATCAGTGGTGTGCCGATGATTCGGTTAATTTGTCAATTTTTTTATGAATGTAGTAATCTATTTACCTAGTCGACAGTGAGGACTGAATTATCTTTTTTTTTACCAAAGTTATGCTGGCTGGTCTACAAAAAAATATGTTTTCATCCCACCATCTCGGAAAGAGCATTTTTAATCTTCAATATCTGAGTGGAAAAGCCGTTTTTATTCTCTAGAGGATAAAGTAAATTGAATTTAGAACATCGTGTGCACTAAGTTTGTGAATAAAAAAAAACGTTAAACCGATTTACTGCTACCTCTATGGTGCCGAATATATCATACAACTTTTTTTTTAATTTGTTAAAAACTCAGACTCGGAACCTTCTTGGTGATTTCAATTTGCTTTGTACGCGGTTCTTTACGCGGCATTTTTTCACGTCATTGTTAAACCATAAATTAAAAACAAGAAACTTGAAAACAAGTGAAAAATATTATCCTTACTTAATATTATAAAAGCGAAAGTGAGTTTGTTTGTTTGTTTGTTACCTCTTCACGCTTTAATGGCTAAACCGATTGTGATGAATTTTGGTACATAGATAGTTGGGAACCAGGAGACAGACACAGGCAATTTTTATTTAAAAAAAGTGGGATGTGAGGGAGAAAGAGGGAAGAAAAGGAAAACTTAGCGTTGCTATTACAAATCAATAAGGCGCACCGCACTGTGTTACCCCAAATTTAACGCGGGTGAAGCCACGGGCGAAAGCTAGTTTTGTTATAATTTAAAGATTATTCTGTAATACTTACCTGTCATAATGTAGTAATTAATACCTAAACTGAAATAAAAGTGTACTTACCTATCTTGTGATTGTAAACGTTTTTTTTTTTGCATTTAGTCATTTCCTCGCTGAGGTGGAATAAAAAAATACGTGTTGCACTCGAGTGCAAAGATTTTTCACCTCGTGCTCTTTTGATTCCCTCACTAACGCTCAGGATTCTAATTTTGAATCACTCGCTGCACTCGTGATTCAATTTTAGAATCCTTCGCTTGCTCGGTCATCAAAATTGAACACGCGGTTGCAACTTTGCACTCTTGTATAACAAATAACTATTGTAATGCTAGAGAAATAAATGAAGCTGCGAACGTAGAACATATTCAAAACTTATGCAAAATGACATAACTCCAAAGACATGCATCATAACATTCCCTTTAAACCTGAAAGATTAGACCGAGGGGCGGATTGGTCAGGAGGTACTAGAGGGGGCTTAACCAAATTAATATACTTAAGTCCCAGGTTTGAAGTGCCGAGTCTAACAGTATTTTACACCTAATTTCTATAAAACCAAGGACTTATGCAGGGGTCCATAGAGCATAATGGGTTGAAGTACCTACGTCTAACCGGACTGTCACTTCTCCACGTCCATAAAAACGTACCCATTGAAGTTAATGAAGTGATAACGTGTTTCAGGATTAGACGTAAAAGAAAATATGTTATTCAAGTATAAGTATTTTGAAGTACAATACTAAAGCCCGCAGTACACGTTGAGCCAAGGTATTGGACCAGCCTATTGGGCCAAGATAATAAATTTCCGATGTCGTTATATACACATTGGTGTCAATCATGACGAAGCGCGCCAAGATCCTTTGATGTGCGAAAGAAAACCGACAACAATCGGTTTGCTCGCCAATGTTGGCGTCAACCGAATATCGCTGCCAACATATCGCCAAGTGGCCCTCTACAGTTTGGGCCAATAGGGTGGCCCAACACCTTGGCCCAATGTGAACTGCGGGCTTTACATATATTAGTAAAATACCTAATTCTACCTACCTTTTTACCTGTACTTAATTATAGTAGCTAATAATTATCAAAATGAAATTGTATCTTTTTGTGACTTAACCATGACCGTTTTACCCCCGTGGGCCGTGGTGCGAAAGAAAAATCCGCCCTTGTATAAAACAGTGATGTTCCAACTTTTGATGTGCCATAAAGTCAATTCTATTCTACTTTTAAATTCATGAGTTTCAATCCAGTCAAAGGCATAAACAAAAAAAAAACATAGTTAAACTATGCTGTCAAAATCAAGCATGCCCTACAAACACAAATAAAAACAAGAGCTAGGCCTACCCTTTGTAAATAATGTGAGAATCGAACTAACGACCCTGCAATGAAACAGGCGGGCATTCCACGATTGCGTTATAATTCCTATGTTTAATATGTACAGTCACAGAACAAGTAATAGTACACTCGGCGACACATCAATCTATACAAAACCAGTTTATGCTGATCTCTAAACTACGGATCGTTCACCGTAGATTTCCCGTTTGTCGTCGTGAGTACAAGGTACAGTTAAAGCCAAAAAATACACTTAAGAAATATAAGCAATGGGCACCTACTGCATTGATAATATTTTTTTATGAAATTATTTTTGGATTACATCATCATCTTTCTCCTGCCCTTTTTTTGCGGGTGGGAAATCATCAAATAACTTCCCCCGATCTTGGCGGAGTGGGGGGAGTGTCAGACTTTTACTGACTTAATTGCGAAAATTGATAATATTGAGTAATGGTTTGACATTAGCCTACACCACACTTTATCGTTACGTTTATGTCCCATGCATAAAATATTTAAAAAAAAACATTTGGCTCTCCAAAACAAACACAGTACTTTCTGATATCTAAATTCTCATAATAATGGTTGCGAGCCTGTTTCCTTGCCATCAACTCGCCAGTGAGGAACCCTTATAACACTTCGCCCAAACTGGGAATCGAACCCGAGACATCATCGCTCATCAGCAGCAGTCCACGAAAAAAAATCTTTTTAATTTAGGTAAATGTGTTTATCACTATATGTATTACAGTAATTACAATACTATGCCAGTGTTTACGCCATCTTATCATTCCGGGGAGTAATAAGTATTTAATATAAAATTCTTTATAAAATAACAAAGGAAAACTAAAGATTTTTGTATTAATATTTAAATTACGCAAATAATTTATAAAGTGAGGAAAATGAACAACGAAAATAACCCTTTTAAGTTTTCGTAAATGATGTGCTTTGTGACGCAACTAAATTAATATGACGTATTTCAAGACGAATTTTCCTCATCTACTCGTCTGTATTATATTATTACTAGCAGTTTCACCCGCTGCTCGGCTCCTTAGAGTTGTAGCTTGGTGTTATGTCTATTAATTTTGTGAATGTAATTCAAGTTAGCAGTGGCGTACCTATAGGGTGGCAGGACTGGCAAAATGCCACGGGCCCCCGACCCAAAAGGGCCCCGGCCCAAGAGGCCGCCAGGGCAGAAATATTTTTTCTTATTATCACTACTAAGTGGTTTATTAAAATTAAACTAAGTACATCGTGACGATTTTAACTGATAGGGCCCCAATAAATGAATTAGCCACGGGCCCCAGTTGGTATAGTTATGCCACTGCAAGTTAGCTACACTATACATTAGCCGTCGCCCGCGGTTTCACCCGCGTGATGTTTGATTAAAAAGTATCCTATGTGTTATTCCAGACTATAATCTCCCTTTGTGCCAAATTACATCTAGATCCGTTCAGCCGTTTTGACTTGAAAGAGTAACAAACATCCATACATCCATCCTCACAAACATTCGCATTTACTTATCTAATATATATAATTCTCGTGTCACAGTTTTCGTTCCCATACTCCTCCGAAACGGCTGGACCGATTTAAACGAAATTTTGTGTACATATCGGGTAGGTCTGAGAATCGGCCAACATCTATTTTTCATACCCCTAAGTGGGCAGCGGGTGAAACCGCTGGGCACAGCTAGTAATATTATATGTGAGTAGAATAGTTCTCCTATACAAACTTTGCCACCCTGTTTAACCGCCTTGGAAGTTACATTTTGCAAAATCCCATCGTAGTGAGCACCTACGTCCAAAAAGGAACCCCCATGCAAAACATCGGACTCCTAACACTTGTAGTTTCTGACATTTCCTGATGAGTAACTCAGTGATTTTCTCTATTATATATTTAGATTATTATTAGTTAATCTTTTAGTCTATTTAAATTTGATAATGTGTTTATACCAAAAGGCTAAAACAATAAAAAGTGGTGTTTGAAATTCGTTCAGACCAAGTAAGAATTAGCTAAAAATCATATCCCTCCTTTGGGTGGTCAGGTAAAAATAGAGGAAGCCTATATTTAACTAGCTGTTCCACGCGTTTTCACCCACGCTGCTCAGCACCTGTTGGTCGTAGCGTGATGTTATATAGCCTATAGCCTTCCTCAAGAAATGGACTATCCAACACTAAAAGAATTACTCAATTCGAACCAGTACTTCCTGAGATTAGCGCGTTCAAACAAACAAACAAACTCTTCAGCTTTATAATATTAGTATAGATAGTCAAAAACTAATAAATAAGACAATTTATTTGGATCAAAATTGCAAATACTCGAACACACAAAAATTGCAAAGGCAATAGTTTTTTTTTTCGGAGAAGGTACTGGCAGGTAATGGCTTTGTTACATACAAGCATGGTCTTTTTACGAATCGAGTATAATCCAGAATGCGTTTTTTTTTAAATGTACAATAGGCGGGAAGTATCGTTTTCGCAAAAGACTTTTGCAAATAATTAAATTAAATAAAAAATCATATTGTATTTTTTTAGTTTGCTTTGCAATAACCGGTTGTTGAAATAACTTGAAAAAATCAGCTTCTTTAATTAAAAAAATATGTAATTTCAAGACACAAATGGAATTCAGTAGGTATTAGGTCATTTAATAAAACCTAAATATTAAAGATACCTACCTAATTATAAAAACTGTAGGTACGAATAAAAATACCTGTTTGGTGTTTACCTACATTAAGCTTTAATATTCCATTTAAATACCAACGTCATCTCGAAACACGAAACAGTTAAAAAATAGACAAGTATTTATTTACTTTTAAATCGTGACAATATTATTAATAGCGCGCTACGCGCCTTATTATAAAAATCAAAAACAAGTTTTGTGGCCACTTTCTCTGTTTGAAACAGATTTTTGTGGTTTTGGCATTAGGTTTTGGTCTTTTTAGTTGTCTTATTTTCATTATAAAGTACCTTCTGGTTTATCACTCAAAACACCAAATTACCTACCTCCTTGTTTATCACATTATCACTGAAATCTACGCCTACGATGATTAAATAGGTTGATGCGTCGAATGATATTGGTTCTTAGTTTTCAGTCATTCGATGCAAAATACAAAACGTAGGTAGGGTAGATAGGCATGATCCAAAAGTGAATAGAAAAATCAGAGAATTTCTCTTTGTAGTATCGATACAATATCCTCATTATAAATAAATATTATTTCTACTAAAGCCCCCTCAACAATTTTCCACAAACGTCTTAAACCATACAAATATTATCTGCTTTCATAAAACTGTCTTAAACTTTAAACCATAGTTCACGCTTCATCGCCGTGTCCGTAAACAATGGCATCATAAAAGCAGGCAGTAATTTTTCAATGGAAATCTATCTTTGTCTATTGCCGAATAGATTACCTTTAGAATATCTATTCTACCTGCATTTACTTAAATTATCGTAACTTTGTTGTGAAATACCATTGAGAACCGTACTTACTTTTTTAATCCCCATTCATCTTACAACACTAGAATGTGTTCCTTTTCTGAACTACAATTTAAAATTTGAAAAAAAAAGAACACAAATTTTGCTACGATGCGAATTTTGTTCCATTTTAAAACAAAAGGAAGTAGCTTATATTTTGCCAAAAAGTAGATCCCATTCCCAAACAGGATAATAAACCTTATGTACAAACTAATAAGGTTGGCGTATCAGTTGGTTGTCGGTAAATAAAGTTGGTAAAAGCTATGGCCTCGCCTCGAACTGATTCTCAGAAAACATAAAAATGTACGTTTTAGCCGATCGAAATATTTGTGAAGAACCTACCGAGAGGCTATTGTTGCTCTCAATGGACGAGCTAACAGTTTCAAACAATTATAAAATGGCGATAGTTAATTTAAAGAATTGATTGGTAATTAACGAATTTACTGAGAAATGCGGTTTGTGTGGCGCCTGACGTTCTTTGATCTGTCGACGCGATTGTGGTATCCATAATAATTAAACAAAATTACTCTGATTATCACTCCTATGTATAATTAATCTTTATTTTTCCCTAACAATGTGCGAAAGCATTTAATAGGCGCGCTTCTAATAACGTAAAGTGTGATAAATTAACAATAATTTTGGCCTGGCAATCGGTATTGTCATCCAACGTGTTAATGCTGCCAGCCTTCTGGGCACATTTCTTATAGACAGCGATGTGGACAACATTTTTGGTGCCCTGTAATAATTTCCCTTTTAGAGTGAAACTTTTATTAAGTTAGTACATCGCCTAATTTTTTTTCGTCTGTGTGTTGCATTGCATGTTGCGTGACGGTGGGCCGCGGAGTAGGGACGTCTAAATGTCTATAATGTGAAAAAAAGTTTCACTTCTGCCGTGGTTTCATGAAACTTTCGTGGTTTTTTGATACTTGTGAATAATTTTTCCAGATCTATTTATAGTTGGTAAATATTGTTTGTAACTTGGATGTAGTAAAGAAAAAACCGGCCAAGAGCGAGTCAGACTAACACACCCAGGGTTCCGTACAAACTTGCGACTTCAACGGCCATATCTTTTCACTGTGTAGACTTAGAGAGACGATTTGTTCAGAGCACAAAGGGCCCCCAAAGTTAAATAAAATATAAACAAATAAACATCTTGGGACAACTCACACACGGCTATCTGATCTGATCCCAAGCAAAGCAGAGCTTGTGTTATGGTAACCAGACAACTGATATACATACTTATATAATTTATAAATAGATACATATTATAGATAAATCACACCCAGACACAGAACAAACAATCATGCTCAGCACACAAAGTTTGTCATGGGTGGGAATCGAACCCACGACCTCCGGCTCAGCAGTCAGGGCCACTAACCACTAGACAAACAGGCCCGTCAGTTGAGCATATGGTTTTAATTCCACTCGATACCTTCACGCGTTCCCGAGATAAAGTGTCTTGACAGACAGACAGACAGACAGACGGACAAAAAAGTGATCCTTTAAGGGTTCAGTATTCCTGCCAGGGTTGCGGGTTGTTCGAAAGAGATACCGCGGCCCCGGAACGCAAAGGGCAATAGAAGGAACATGGGTGGGTTTAAGGAACATGGGTGGGTTTTAGTCAGTAAAAGTCTGACACTCTCCCCTGCTCCGTCCAGAGCGGGGGAAGTTATTTGATGATTTTCCATCCCAAAAAAAGGGTTCCGTATTTTCCTTTTGATGTACAGAACCCCAAAAAAAGGGCACTTATGTGACTTATTACTAATCTAATTATCTACAGCAACACTACAACTCGATCTAACCTAGCAATGTGCTGACACGCTCCTTCAGTATCGCCAATAGCGTGAAGGTACAGGATGTTTAGACTCGGATTGAGCTGATGTGACAAATGGCTACCCGTCCACCTTACGTATACGACGCCTACGCGAGACCCCAAGAATGCGAGGTTACTGTCATGAAAAAATGATGTAAGTACTTGTACCTAAGCGAAATTTCGCAAAATGGAAGATTACTTTTTTTTTTCGAAATAGCATTGTCATAGTCATAGTATTTTATTGATCAGATTAATAATATTCACTAGCTGTGCCCCGGCATGCGTTGCTATGCAATTTTCTACCTTTCTACCTAGCCTAGCTACCCTACCTACCCTACCTTTTCTTTGCTATAAACCCCACGGAGCCCGAGACCTTTCCAACGAATGCAAAACCGTGGAAATCGGTTCTTGCGTTCTGGAGTTATAGCGTCAGGAGGGAAAACCCGACTTATTTTTATATAGTAGATTACATTATAGTTACAAAGCAATAAAAAATGTCAAATCAATAAAAAAATAAAAATCTTAAATCAATAAAAAAAAGTCAAATCAATAAAAAAACAAAATGTCAAACAGGTAGAAATATTACAAATAAAATAAAAAGTCAAAAACACAAAAATCAAACACATTAATTTCAAGTCAAAGTTCAAATATTTAAAAAATCGTCAAAGCATTAAAACGCTTGCTGGACTAGCCATTTTTTTTAACGGGCTTTGAAGATTCCAATGGTCGGGGCAGAAAAAGAAAAAGAAGGTTGTCTTCTGCTTCCAGGCGATTCCTGTGGTTGCCTTAAAATTAAGGCCTCCAGCCAGGGCAAAAAACTTACAAACTAAGCGACTACACTCTAAGGGCACCCCCTGTGGGGTACGAGCCTCGGCTTAGGGCGTCGCTGAGGGAGGCCAGCAAAGGGACAGGCTGGATTTGAGTGAGGGAAGATTAGTTAACCTGGAAGTCTTTTAATAGACTCTTGTTCCAGGTTGGCCTTGGCAGGGAAAACCTGTTCAAGTGGGTTCATTGATGACTTTGCCCATTTTAGTGTTCCGTACGTTCAAAATGACGACACGGCTGGCGCAGTGGCTGAGCGATCGACTGCTGCGCTGCGTGGCGCGGGTTTGATCCCAGCACGAAAGAAATATTTGTATGGCCTACAGATAGTTGTTCCGGGTCTGGTTGTTTGTGTATGTGAGTTTGATCGTTTGCAAAAGCACCCACGATACAGGAGAAATTCCTAGTGTAGGGGCAATGTTTTTTATAAAAAAAAAGAACAACGCAACTATAGATGGGATCACTTTGTCGTCCGTCTGTCTGTCAAGACCCTTTAAATCAGGAACGCGTGAAGGTATCGAGTTGAAATTTAGACCAACTACTCAAGTTTATGGTAAGTCTCTTAGAGCTGTAAAAAAACAATCCTCTAAGTCTACCGAGTCAAAAGATATTACTGTCTATGTCGTAAGTTTGTACGGAACCCACGGTGCGCGAGACTAACTCGCTTTTGACCGGTTATTTTTGTCAGACATGCCTTAAAAAGACCAGGAGTATGAAGTAAAAGCGGCCAGTTTGAGTTCCGGTTGATGCCAATAGGTTTACCCTCTACATAACTTGCGAAATGTGAGTGCACTAATACCACTGCCTTACCCTTATGGATTACACAGGTGACGTTATATTATGTTATTCATTCATTTTAATTTATTTCTTTCAGTTTCACAATAATACCTCTAATATACCTACATTTTTGACTATGTTATGTGTGATATATCACGGACCAGAGAAGGACAAAAATAATAACATTTTGGAGTGGCCCACAAGGCAAAAGGACTAAGGGCAGACCCATCACACGATGGGAAGATAAAATTAAAAACATAGCCGGTCCAAATTGGGGAAATGTAGCTCAAGAGGCCTACATCCAAAAGGGGGTTCTTACAGATTAAATTTATATAAAGTAATACTAACATTAGAAATAAGGAAAAGTAACTAACACACAAACACAACTACCAAATAGAAAATGTAAACAAAAAATTGTAATCTGCGAGAAATAAAAAGGCTTTTTTATTTATTTATTTGTGATATATGTAGGTACCTACCTATTGTCTATGTTATGAGATTGAGACTAGATCTTGATAATTATCCATTTCTAGAATTGTTTTCAGTTCGTTCAGTATTTCATCATCATCTGCCTAGCCTTTTCCCAACTATGTTGGGGTCGGCTTCCAGTCTAACCGGATGCAGCTGAATATCAGTATTTTACATGGAGCGATTGCCTATCTGACCTCCACAACCCAGTTAATACTGTGTAATACGATACCCCTTGGTAAGAGTATTTGTCAGACTTTCGGAACACTGACTATCTGTAACGACTGTCAAAGATCTACAAATGATAGCCGGGACCAACGGCTTAACGTGCTTTCCGAGGCACGGAGGAAACTCGGTATGCAACGGGTGGTCACTCATCCACAGACCAACCTAGGCAAGCACGGCTTTACCTAAAGATCGACCCGAGCGGCTGCTATTATTTAGCCACGAGCTCCTCGGTTAGTTCAGTATTTGTAAAACAAATTAACGTACAATTTATTCAACTTTATCAAAAGAAAAACCTAATACAACCCAATCTATGAATCTAAAGCAATCACACACGAACAAAAAAGTGCATAGCTTCACAAAAGGTGCGTAAAGCTGCGCCAGCGGCCGCGACTCGTGCGCACAACAGCTGCGTTCGCATCTGCCGCCCCCCGCCCGCCGCGGGCACACACCCCCGCACACACCTGGCTAGACCTCACCGGACAAACAGACGGACAGACGATCATGTAGGTCAGGGAGTTGTCACATGACATATGGCAACTTACAACCCAACCCCGTAAAAGCGAGGTTTTGAAAAAGGAATGTTTTTTTTTATTTAAAAGATTTGTTTTTTATTTTTCTGGTTGACAGGTGTACGATTGTCTTTGGTAGTATTACTTTCTTTTTAGAAATGAATTACAAATAAAACTTACACCCTTTTAATTATCTTGGTTATTTAGAGAAGAATATGGGATTCGCTGTTGACGTAGTGACATTTCTATGGGTAGTGTGTCATATCAGATCATAAGGGTTTAGTATTTCAGATATTTTTTATTAATTATTTTTGTACGGGTCTACGGCTAAGCAATAAGGAAGGCCATGATCATGACTTTGAAGTTGCTTTGAATGGTATGTTTTTATTATTAAACGTTGTCCCACACTAGGAATTTCTCCTGTTTGTGTAAACAAAAATTCCTAGTGTGGGTAGCGGCATAACTATACCAACTGGGGCCCGTGGCTAATTCATTTACTTGGGGCCCTATCAGTAAAAATCGTCACGCTGTACTTAGTTTAATTTTAATAAACCACTTAGTAGTGACAATAAGAAAAAATCTCTTGGGCCGCGGGGCCCTTTTGGGTCGGGGGCCCGTGGCATTTTGCCAGTCCTGCCACCCTATTACGCCATTGAGTGTGGGACAACAGTATACCCACTTTTCGCCAGTTATGTTCAAGTCCCATGGTAAAGGGGGCGAGCCAAATGCCATCAACCGAGCACAGATCCACACTCCACGGCTGCTACTTTGAAATTCCTGATGGAAAAACCCAATAACACTGCCCAACCCGAAAATCGTACCCAGAACCTTTTACTCAGCTGTCGCGCTTCCGACCACTACGCCAACGAGACAATCCAGTCTATTACATTCCGGAATTCACAGTTTTTCAGTTTTCAATGTTCCTGGGTTGCGGGTTGTTCGAAAGAGATACCGCGTCCCCGGAACATAAAGGGCAATAAAAAGAACATGGGTGGGTTTTAGTCAGTAAAAGTCTGACACTCACCCTCGCTCCGCCCAGAGCAGAGGAAATTATTTGATGACTAGCATTTGCCCGCGGTTTCGCTCGCGTTAAATTCGGAGTAACACAGTTCCCCTTTCCTGATTTACAGGTACCTGCTACATGTAGTTTTTGTCCTTGCGCCTTATTTATTGTAATAGCAATGCTAAGTTTTCTCTTTTCTTCCCTCTTTCTCCCTCATATCTCAATCTTTTTTTACAAAAATATTAGCCTATGTCCGTCTCCAGGGTCCCAACGATCTCTGTACCAAAATTCATCAAAATCGGTTATGCCATTTAGGCGTGAAGACGTAACAAACAAACTCACTTTCGTAAGGATTTATTGTTTTTCGTTGTTACAGTAATTGAAGTTCTTTTATTAACAGTGACGAGAATATAATACTTATTTAAAGATTTTATTTCCTTCACTAACACGACTAGTTTGTTGCCATTTATTTGCACTCGCAAAACGTCATAAAAGTAAGCAAGTACTGATGGAAAGTAGATAAGGATTTATTGGGGTTAGTGACCTCCACTGGACTTGTAATGCTGTAATAATATGCAATTTTGTGAAGTTGATTAATATTCAGTTGATAACTAAGTTAATTTAATAATGGGTTTATAAATAAAAACACCGTTAGCGAAGCTGAAAGGCACTTGTTCTCTACCTGTGTACCTTTTAGTTACAAGAGATATTGGAGGTCAAGGTTCCAATATTTCACAAGTTTAAAAAAAAAAAGTGTGTGTGTCAGTTCCGTCGCACGACTGGAGTTTACTCCTTAAGTACGAGTATCTAACCATACGCAAAAAGAGTTTATTCAACTGAAAAAAGATTAATATCATTATGAAAGGGTAAATTCACAAATTAATGAAAAAAAATAGCAATATAAATACATCGACACTGGTAGAAACAAACAAGCCCAATAACATATAGTATATAGGTATAGTCGCCTATACAGCATACCATATGTACGTCTTAATACACTCACAGCCAAATTATAAACTTGACACATTTTCGTTACTTTAGTAGGTTTTATCCCTCGGATTTTTCTCATACCGGGCGCCTTATGTATGAAAATCGATTCTTAAGGAGTAAACTCCAAAAATACAAGATATATAACTTCCCCCGCTCTAGGCAGAGCGGTAAGAAATTTTAGACCTACCCATCCATGTTTCTTCTTTGGCCATTTGTGTTCTAGGGCCTCTGTTCAAGCCGATATTTTTGAAAACTTAATTTTCTTCTTAAATGTTTTTAGCTAACATTCAAAGACGGGCCTGTTGGTCTAGTGCTTAGTGTCCCTGACTGCTGAGCAGGAGGTCGAGGGTTCGATTCCCACCCAGGACAAACTTTGTGTGATGAGCATGATTGTTTGTTCTGTGTCTGGGTGTGATTTATCTATAATGCATGTATTTATAAATTATATAAGTATGTATATCAGTTGTCTGGTTACCATAACACAAGCTCTGCTTAGCTTGGGATCAGATAGCCGTGTGTGAGTTATCCCAAGATATTTAATTTTAATATTTAAAGGGCCTTGGAACTTAATAATCTTTCCTACACACACTTCACAAACTCTTGAATCAAGTGACATAAACATTTCTTTCTCAACTTAATGAGGTGCCAAGTATGTGAAATAACTGAAGTGCACTTATGGTACCTTGTGGTACTCCACACGAAATATTATAAATGTTTCAATAAACAAATCGAATGGCGAAAGTTATTTCTGGCAGAAAACGGTAGTTTTTTTTTCTTTCCCTATGAAAACATTAACTGGTACGATTATGTAGGTACAGGTTCTTCATTTGTTTATGCCACGTTCATAAATAAGGCTACGTTTTGTCCTGATGAGCCAGGAACGGATGTGTATAAAACTAACCAATCACATACCTAAGACTTAACTTAAGCTGATCTACACATTTACAGTGAAAATAAACTAGCTAACTTATAAATAAATTATAAAATTGCGTCAAAAAATTCGTCCTCAACGCTGTCAGTTGGTAATGTCCCCAAGAGACTGGCCGCGTTGCCACGTTGTATGGCAACGCTAAGCCTCTGGCCAAAGTAAAAGCCAGCCCTTGGGTCACGGGAAGTGTCAACCAAACGTTTAACTTAACCTGTGAAAAAGAAGCTTTACTATTTTATTATGAGTCACTAATTAAAATTCGACTTCTCTTCCATCCAGCAACTGCGTAGTGGCTAAGCGAATGACTGCCCCGCTGTGTGTCGCGGGTTCGAGGTTCAAATATTTGTATGCCCTACAATAGATTTGTAGATTATTCTGGGTCTGGCTGTCTGTATTATCATCTGCCAAGTCTTTTCCCAAATATGTTGGGGTCGGCTTCCAGTCTTACCGAATTTGGCCGATTACCATTACTTTACACGGAGCGCTATCTAACCTCTACAATCCAGTTAATACCTGGGTACCTTGGGCCCTTGGTAAGAGTGGTTGTCAGACTATCGAGTCACTTACTACCTGCAATGACAATCAAAAATCTACCAATGACAGCCGGGAGCAACAGCTTAACGTGTTTTCAGAGGCACGGAGGAAACTCAGTATGTAACGGGTGGTCACCCATCCAAGGACTCACCTAGGCAAGCGCGGCTTACCGTCAAGATCGACCCGAGCGACAAGCTGACATGCTTAGCGTAAAGAAAAGTAAAAAAATCCCAGGTACACAGTACCCATCAAACATTACAACCTACCCATCAATGTAGGAGAATGCGCGACACACATGCGCGTGCGTCTGTTGCCCGCGCATGCGCCGCAGCTGCCGGGCCAGCTGTTCTGCAACCTGTTGCCGACGCGCTGGGCCTGATTTTATACTGTTATACTTGTGGTGGCGTCATAATTGGACAGAATTGTTGATGCTATTTATTCAAATTATATTTTAATTATGAAATGAGTGAATTTTACAAATAGGTTGATCATGAGAATAAACTGTATAAATATTAACAACTAACTGGAGCCTGGTTTGGTTAAGGGTAGTTTTACACCCTTTATCTGTTTTGTGTGTACATAAATAAAATAAATAATGATATCCTTACTTTTAATAGTAGTAAAAGCGAAAGTGAGTTTGTTTGTTTGTAACGTCTTCACGCCTAAATGGTTTAACCGATTTTGATACAGAGATAGTTGGGAGCCTGGACACGGACATAGGATATTTTTAAAATTGAGAAATGAGGGAGAATGAGGGAAGGAAAGAAAAAACTTAGCTTTGCTATTACAAAAAAAATACTAAATATTACAATAAAATAAAAACTACAAAATCAAAGCAAAAACTACAAAATCAAAATATTTTTATTTCACATAGGCATACATCATGGGCACTTATAAAACGTCGAGAAAAGATGCACGGTTCGGGTTGGTTGTTTCCTATGGAGAAGAACCGGCAAGAAACTCCATGGTTACTCTTTTAAAAAAAATCCTCGCCAGACGCAGGTCCTCACCGGACACGGAAGTTTCGGGACGTTCCTGCACATAATCGGGCGGGAGGAAACGCCTAGATGTCATCATTGTGACGATCGCCCGAAGGACATGGTGAAGCACACAGTGGCGGTCTGCCCAGCTTGGGCGGAGCACCACCGTGCTCTCGTAGAGGCGATCGGCGGCGGCGATCCATGTGGTCACCTCCTTCTGCGAAGCAGTAATGCTAGCAAAGGAGGTGGCCGGTCGTTTGAGGGAGAGAATATCAAGCCAACCCAGCCGCCGCGGGAGACGCCCCGGGCGCCGCGCCGGGCGCCGCGAGACGACTCCCGGTTACCGTAGATGCGGGCCTGTGGACGGTGAGCAATGGGTAGCTCAAAGTCCGTCCGTCGATTGACGACAGGCCGTGTCGACGGCGCGTTCATGATTCACGCGCGCCTCAAAGAGATGTCAGCAAAGCAGAGGGGCTTGGCAGAGCCTCCGCCTGCTGGGGTTGCGGGTTGTTCGAAAGAGATCCCGCGGCCCCGGAACGTAAAGCGCAATAGAAGGAACATAGGTGGGTTTTATTCAGGAAAAGTCTGACATGCCCCCCCTGCTCCACCCAGAGCGGGGGAAGTCATTTGATGATTACCCACCCGAAAAAAAACAGCTATCCAAATTCAAAAATCCAATTCCACCCAATCCATTCCAATACAAAAATTGTACACGCTTCATTTAATAGGGCGTGTGCTCAAAGAATTTCATAGCGGAGAAACCCAACAGCAGTTTTGCGCGCCCCGCGAATCGAACCCAAGGGTCGGCTCAGCAGGCGGTCACTAGAGCAATGACACAGTTCACTGTTGCTTTAACTTTGTTTTTTACTAGCTGTTCCACGCGGTTTCACCCACGCTGCTCAGCACCTGTTGGTCGTAGCGTGATGTTATATAGCCTATAGCCTTCCTCAAGAAATGGACTATCCAACACTAAAATAATTTTCCAATTCCAACCAGTAGTCCCTGAGATTAGCGCGTTCAAACAAACAAACAAACTCTTCAGCTTTATAATATTAGTAAAGATTAGTATAGATAATATAGTATAGATTAGTATAGATTTCGGTTAGGAAATCATCAAAAAACTTCTCCTGCTTCGGGCAGAGCGGAAAGGAGTGTCAGGCTGTCTAAAATCCATTCATGTTCCATCTTTTTCTGAAGCCGCGGTATTTCTTTCGAACAAAGCAGACCGGGATAAAATGTAACCCATGTGTACCTATAAGCTATCTAGATACAAAATTTTATCCAAATCCGTCAAACAGCTTGGAAACGTAACAAACAGACAACCATACAAAGTTTCACCTTTGTATTATCAGTGTGATTTACATACCACAATGTTCGGAAATCATATGGACCCTGTAGAGAACCACATGTTAAAAAATAGCATAGAATAGAATATTCTTTATCATGTACATCATACAAATAACATAATTACAGAAAAACATTTCATATTGGGCGACACAATGGGCGGTATTATTGTTAAAAGCAATCTTTTCAAGACAACCTTTGGATAGATTACAGGAAGTCGGAGAGACAATACAGCAGCTAGTCTTTGGTATATCTGTTACTGTAAAAGCTCGAACTACGGAAAATCTTAAGATTTTCCAGTAAAACCTAAGATTTACCGACATGACTTGGTAAATGTAAGTATTTATTATAAAGGGACGTTTTTTTCGCACTTTTGCCATTCCAATTCAGTACATGCTAGGTTTTACCAATGTGGACTGGTAAATGTTGGTTTTAGTTTAATACATTTCTAATATTTACAACTGATTACCACCTGCCCTAAGGTAGGTCGACGGAGCCCCGCTACGCTCCCGCCAACTCCAACCTAAACTATCCGAGTCGGGGTACTCTGAGTCGTGAGTGAGAGAAAGTGATGATGATTTTTTTTCGACATTTACCGTTCCTTGAATGCAAATCCTAGGATTTACCAAGTGAATGATGGTAAAATGTATGTATGGACATTTACCATTCATAGTCGGTAAATCTTAGTTTTATTGGTGGCAGTAACATATCCACTACTTAATAAATAAAATAAATTGCCAAGAGCCTCGACCAACACGATGGCAGGATCAAGAGTTTGTACAGAAAGCAGTACTCCTGGACACGGCTCGTAGCGTTAGGAGGGTCCTTTGTCTAAAGCAAAATAAAAGTCTTTTATTCAAATTAGGCTGATAATCAGCACTTTTTGAACGTCCCATTACAAGAGACAGTCCTACATAAACGAACGCCCTGCGATTCGCTGGCCCTCCGTTCTCTGGAGTCCTGACCGCCTGACCTGACCTGACCCTGAGGTTGAACCCTGTTCCTGATACCGTTGAGCTACTATTTTTTATATTTCTTTTTCTCTCTGTTTTAATTAAGAAATATAAAAAAAAACAAATTCTATAAAAAATCGAGTTTCCTTGTTTTTAAAATAAATTCAGATTAACAAATTATCTGTATATTAGTTAGCTTGATAGAACTAGAACATTGGAAAAAATAAATGATGCACTTTAAAAGGAAGCCAATCATAATTTATGATAACCTATTGATATTACAAAATACGTGAATATAATCTTTGAAAAATATTATTAATTTGATCAGAAATGCAGTTATTATTAATGACTTCCGAAACAACTTTTAAAAATATCAATCATTTTAATCCTGTGTAGAATTTTAAGCTACAACACACGCCACTTCGTTTATTGCTAGCTTTTCTAGTGTCCCACAGCTGGGTAAAGGCTTCCCATTCTTTCTACCAAAACCTGTATATTTTATGCCATCTAGTAAAAATTTTCTATAAATATTACTGAAATTAGAATATAAGCTATTGGTACTAAAATTTTTATAGTTATTTTAGACTAAAAATAATATTTTCTAAAGTGATGCAAAAAATAATATTATTCGATAGTCGATAGTGCCATTGCCAAGAACCTCGACTCGACACAAAAAAAAATACAGCCGAATTGAGTACCTCCTCCTTTTTAGAAGTCGGCTGAAAATATATTTCACTGATGACCGAAATAAATATATTTTAATTATAAATACTAGAAAGTTTCAAAAGCTAGTTCTCTAAATCTAGCCTATCTAGTTAAATGCCTAGGTTTTAGTTTTTTTTTTTCAATATTTAATTGGCTCTTCAAATCTCGCTCAGAAAACGATGCAATTATTTTAAATTATATTTTAGGTTTTTAAAAATGGCTGTATAAAATGTAACTGGTAAACCATTTTGATTGGTTTTACAGCTATGCTATGAAATAATAAAACTAGGTTCGAATGTTTCTGAGGTTATCTTGGTTTTTTGCACTGTCATCATGATATTGACAGTCTACTGTTAAATTCACTGTTAAATCGTGTTTATCAACAGAATATAATAAATAAACATGGTTATTTACAAAATAATTTGCTAATAACAACAAATTGACATTTATTTTAGTTCTAAATTCAAAAATATTTCATTTCTTTCTTTTTATATTAGGCTGCTTAGTGGATTTCATAACTTTGCTTCTCTTTCAGTAAGATGGAAAGGCGTAGCGAAAACCAGCAAATAAATCACAGTTTCATAGTCACTAATGACAAAAATACTTTGTGATCTATAATTTTATTTATTTATAAGTGTTTTGAAAAACGTCACTGCTGAGCTATTCCTCAGATTTATATTTCTAACTTTTAACAAAATTACCATCATCTGCGTTTAGCTAATTCTATAAGGGTTTGCTTACAGTCTAACCGGATGCATCTAAATACCAGTATTTAACATGGACCGACTGCCTATCTAACCTTCACAACCCAGTTAGTACTGGGTAGTACGATACATCAGACTTGTGGTTAATTCTCAGGACTTTAGACTACCGGTAACGACTGTCAATGACAAATGACAGCTAGGGCAAACGTGCTTTCTGAGGAACGAAGGAAAATCGGCATGTCACCCATCTAAGGACCAACCTAGATAGCTAGCGTAGTTTTACCTGAGGATCGACCCAAGCGGCTGTTATTCCTGTCGGGGTTGCGGGTTGTTCGAAAGTGATACCCGGCCCCGGAACCTAACGAGCAAAAGAAGGAACATTGCAATATTATAAATGCGAATGTTTGTGTGGATGAATGTTTGTTACTCTTTCACATGAAAACCGCTGAACGGATCTTGGTGAAATTTGGCACAGAGTTAGATTATAGTCTGGAATAACACATAGGATATCACGCGGGCGAAGCCGCTGGCACCACTAGTAATTCAGTAAAAGTCTGACACTCTCGCTTAGCCGAGAGCGGGGAAGAATCGGCTGGTATTATTGAACCGCGAGCTACTAATCTACTACAAACATCAATTAATCATACAAGAAAGTTTCTGCCTCCATTCAAATACCTTTGGAATGTTTTCTGTCATTTGCCGGCAGTAGCCGATAGTTGTTGAGCGCCACCACCAGTGATATAAGCGCACGTGGGTCGGTCGGGTAACGGTCGGCCCGAATGCGACCGGTCTTAGCCGACCGGGGTACAGACGCGCGCATCAATACATGGGCATGGTGAATTAGCTAGTGAGATTAAGACGTCGTGGGTTTTGATGTGTGAATATGATATAACGATTACCCGTCATGTAGTGTTTAATTTTAAAATTTCAGTAAAACTTTTGAATATCTTCAAATATGTTAAAGCATGAAATACCAATAAATGATACTTAAGATGCAACGTAAAGTATTATATAACCTCTAGTGCCCTAGCGTCACAAAAACGTGCCAGTAAACAAGTATTACCGTTGAGCCCCGCTGGCACAAATTTGTGCCACACCCCGGTAGATTTAAAAATGTATTTGTAGTAAAGATAAGTCTTAAAATGAGATTACGCTTACGATGAGAGCCTGCCGGCGGTGCTTGACGGATAGTTTACGTAAAAAATGGCGGTCCTTGCGAAATTAAAAATTATCTGCGTTTTAATAAAGCTTAAGCTTCCCTAATTTATTTTTAAGGTTCTGTATCTAAAAAGGAACCCTTATAGGATCACTTTATTGACCGTCTGTCAAGGTCCTAGATCTCGGGAACGCGTGGAGGGATCGAGTAAAAAAAACTATATTATGCTCAATTCTGTGGCCCCTTTGTGCTGTGCCCAAAACAACCCTCTAAGTCTACGCAGTGAAAATATATGGGCGATAATGTCGCAAGTTTGTACGGAACCTTCGGTGCCCGACTCGCACTTGGCCGCTCTAATTTTCTACAAAAAAAGATTTTCTTGAAGAATAATGACTGTAACGTTATTCATTGTAAAGTAGGTTCTAAAATACTATGTCCGTCATTTTCGTTACAACATAAAAATTGCAATCAAGTAGTTTGCCAAGTGAAGACATATTGATGCTCATGATTGTACAGACCCGAGCGCAGGTTCTGATAACTTCGTGACACGAAGTTGGGGAATCTGCAGAGTATTCCATTTTTGAATTAGTGCGATGTTTTTGATTGGAGGTCTAATTGATTTTGGAAGCCTCAAGACAAGACTAGTTCAGAGTATCCGTTATTGCCATAAATTATTTTCGAGGAAGTTTATGTACAAACTTAAAGGTAGGTACCTTTTTTCGTGTAGTTTATAAAATTCAAAAAGAGAGTGAAAGAGCATTACCTGTCCTCATATCTCCTTTCGCAGATGTGGTGGTAGAAATTTCTTAAGATATATGCAGTACCTTTGTACTCAAATTTTATATGTTTTTTTCCTGTCTGATCTACTGTGTGTAAACAAGTATACAAAAATTATTAAATAAATAACAATATAATTAATTTGTGTAAAAATATAGGGGTTTATAATTTATGGTTGTGAACATACATGTTTTACCATATAACCACAATATAAATTATGTAACATAATGGCATACAAATATCAAAACACTTTTATATGAAACATTTATATACTAAATCTTAACAATAATATGAGTAATTAAAAATAACATAGAACTACTGAAAAAATAATAGTTAGTACTTAATGTACTTATATCCAGGGCGTCTAGCTTAGCTTTACATGCTGTCGAGAAATATCTCACGGCATGATGGTTTCCTCACGATATTTTCTTTTAGCGAGTGATAAATGCTAAATGCATATGAATCCGAAAATTCTGAGTTTTTTTTTGGGGTGGGAAATCATCAAATACCTTCCCCCGCTCTTGGCGGAGCGGGAGGAAGTGTAAGACTTTTACTGACTAAAACCTACCCATGTTCCTTCTATAGCAGTATCTCTTTCGAACAACCCGCAAGAGTTGCATACCTTTGGTTAGAACTCGTGACCTTATGACTCAGCAGTCCGACCATTTACACTATTAAGCTATCACTGCTAATAATAAAACAAAAACTAGAATACAAAAAGCCTGTAAACACTCAACAAAAATAATCGTCGCGATACCACACTGTTCAATGCGAAATAGAAAGACGAAACGAAAATAACTGGCTTGCTTTCTATGAGAGAGTGAGACAGACAGAAAAAAATGCGCACGCCGCTTACAACTGTAGCAAAAAGTGTCGTTTTGGTATTAATTTTTCCGTCTAGCCCTTTCCTTTCGCATCGCGCGATGAGGAACTTCGTTCCAAAAAGGCTACCAAGCCCTTTTAAATTAAAGATTTTAGGTCAGGTATACTATTTTTCACGTAAGTCATCCATCACCTGCTATCCTGCCTTCAGGATCTTAAACCAAAAACTACTTATCATAGAAGTCATCTATACTTCTATACTAATATTATAAAGCTGAAGAGTTTGTTTGTTTGAACGCGCTAATCCCAGGGACTACTGGTTGGAATCGGAAAATTCTTTTAGTGTTGGATAGTCCATTTCTTGACGAAGGCTATAGGCTATATAACATCACGCTACGACCAACAGGTGCTGAGCAGCGTGGGTGAAACCGCGTGGAACAGCTAGTTTATAATAAGTAGGATTATTGTCATAATCTACATCTTATTTGTAAGCTACGAACGACGGTCAGTTAAACTTAATGCTGCTATAATTAAAGTTTAAACAACAGCTTGAGAGCTTGTCCTACATTACAAGCTATTAAATAAGCCATTTCCTTCATAACGCTTGTCGGCCGATCGACAGCTGATATCCTTTTTAACCGACTTTGCATAAAAGGAAAGGTACGGTATAACTTTGTATGCATTTACTTATGTAATATATTTTTTTAAAGCTTTGCCCCACACTACGACTTTTTCTGTATCGT
Organism: Ochropleura leucogaster; assembly: GCA_958449745.1. Lineage (NCBI taxonomy): Eukaryota > Metazoa > Arthropoda > Insecta > Lepidoptera > Noctuidae > Ochropleura > Ochropleura leucogaster. The sequence goes on along the minus strand of OY288222.1, from coordinate 1,963,185 downwards.
GGGTCCGTTTACAAACATTTAAACTCACATACACAAACAGCCAGACCCGAAAGAACTATCTGCAGAAGGGCTACTATGACATCTTATAGCAATTCTTATTCCACTGAGGGAAAGAGATGGTGCTAGACACCCTGTATAGCTCTGTCTCTTTCCCTCAGTGGAATAAGAATTGCTTTAAGAGGTCATAGTAGGGTAGCAGGTCATACAAATAAGTGTTCCATGTGGGGATTGAACCCGCAACATGCAGCGTAGCAGTCGACCCCACAGATACTGCGCCAACCGTGTCGTCGCCCTAAAATACATTTTTTTTAACTTATTTTTTATACATATTAATATGTATATCCTTAAATAATATATAGCTTTGTACAATTTTTAGTTTTTATGTTAAACTAGCTTTTACCCGCGGCTTCGCTCGCGTTAAATTCGGGGTAACACAGATACCCTTTCCTGATTTACAGGTACATGTTACCTGTAATTTTGCCCTTGCGCCTTCCTCATATCTCATTCATTTAAAAATAGCCTATGTCCGTCTCCAGGGTCCCAACTATCTCTGTACCAAAATTTATCAAAATCGGTTTAGCCATGTAGGCGTGAAGACGTAACAAACAAACAAACTCACTTTCGCTTTTATAATATTAGTAAAGATTCCCTCGTTGGTTTTAGTGGTCTCAAACGCGAATGCTGATGTCAGCAAAGTAGAGGGGCCAGCCAGGGCCACCGCCTGCCGGGGTTGCGGGTTGTTCGAAAGAGATACCGCGGCCCCGGAACGTAAAGCTCAATAGAAGGAACATGGGTGGGTTTTAGTCAGTACAAATCAAATCAAATCAAATCAAATCAAATCAAATCATTTATTTCTTTGCAAACATGGGTATAGTGTATAGGTGTTTTTTTGTAGCAGAGGTCTCCATATTTTACCGTCACATGGGCATGCAAAGGTTTTACAATTTTCAAATTAAAATATCTGGCACATTACAATCCAAAAAGTAAAAATTAAAAATCAAAATGTCAGTATTTACAGTATTATAGAACAATAAATTAATGCTATATAATATTAAATAAAAAAGAAAGTCAGCCAGGATTACAATTTTATATGTCAGTCAGAATAATGTCAATCAGTTAATAAGTCATCATTAAGAAAATCGTCAATCGAGTAATAGGATTTCACAATTAAAATTTCATTTACCGCCCTTTTAAATGTCGTCATATTTTTTATATTATTAGGTAGTCTATTATATATGCGTGGGGCAATACCGAAAAAACTTTTTTGCATTTCGTGCAGTTTTACATTTTATTTGACATAATTGATTGACATATTGCGTCCGTATTGGATTTTTCTTGACTTCTGATATTTTTTTAAAAAGATGTGGTTTACGTTTTACAAACAAAGCTGTTTCCAATATATATAAACAAGGAAAAGTTAATATTTTAGGGATTTAAAATAGGGAACACAGCTATCAGTTGTCTTAAGACTGCACATTGCCCTGATGCATCGCTTCTGCAACCTAAATACCAGCTCCCTATCAGTAGACTGCCCCCAGAAAATAATTCCAAGTACAAGTCTGACACTCCCCCGCGCTCCGCCCAGAGCGGGGAAAGTTATTTGATAATTTACCACCCAAAAAAAAAACTACCGGTAGTAGGTACCTGCAAATCAGGAAAGGGGAACTGTGTTACCCCGAATTTAACGCGAACCAATCCGCGGGTAAAAGCTATAAAAATAAACTGATGGTATGATCTCTATGAGAGATCAGTCAGTACCAAGGAATGTAACTGTCCACTACGTTAGAGTTAAGAAAGCGTGAAGATATTAAAGTAAATAAGTCATTAAGTCCTATCAAAGTCCACTTAGCTAATATTACTTAAGTATTTGAAAATTAACGCGGCTGGAGCTTTTAATTGCAACTTTATGTGAACTGTTTTAAGATTGATTTTCAAAGGTACAAATATTTTGATGCTGTTTTTTATGTAAGCCAGTTTTATTGCTTGTTAAGCAATGAGCATAAGGTCCTGGGTTCAGTTCCCATTTGAAGACTCTCAGTTGGAGACTCTGTAACCTGGATTCGTGTCCGAATCCCGGACACGAATCCAGGCCGGAGCAGCAGTACCCGGAGGTCTTAATTTTTAAGGCATCCACAGGAATCGCCTGGTTAAGCAGACGACAACCTCCTAGGTTGAACAGCGAGATGCCATACAGAAAAAAAAAACAAAGTTTACAAACGCACAAACCACCTTTCACCCTAAACGAATGTACAGACGCCTGCACATCAAACTACTACAATCTGTCAGATTTCTTTGATAGATTTTCGACTTTATTTTTAAAGTATTAGGTTCAAGGTTCATTGGGAAAAATTGACAGTTTCGGGTAGCTTGACCTGCAGGCGTCTGTACCTGTTCCATTCCGTCGTGGGAAAAAGTAAATCAATCTACCTCCATCCCTTTTCACTTACAAACAACTCTTGACCCTCAAACCACTGATTACCAGTTCAACTTCATTTATAATAACCACTTTGTTCTATTTTAGTTAGACTCCGGTGTTCAATGATTTCTGTGTAGCCATAAGGTCAAATATCACAAAAGTTTGATGACAGCCGACAGTGGGGTTAGTAAGCGGGTGAACTGCAGTAGGTCAAGTTCGCATAAATGATAAATGATGTTTATTTTGCAAGTAGGTTTTTACAAACACTTTTACGGGCTGATGTTTCGTACCTGACTACTCTAAGAAGAAACAGCTAAAACAAACTTAAAGGTCATAGTCTATTTTAAGGTCCAAACAAAAATCTTGGTCGACATACATAAGGACTATGCAGGTTAGTGTATGAAATGGTCTTTGTAGAGTGTTGAGTGGACCTGTCCAGTAAGGGCAAGCATTTGTCAGTTATCGTGCAGGTCCATTCATAACTCAAGGAGCTCAACGACGCGACGAACAATAACAAAAAAGGTCATTTGTGCAGGTCGCTTATAGTACTCAAACTAGACATTACTACATAGTCTGTCATTATTCTCCTGCCCTATCCCAATTCTCCATTGCTTGTCATCTCAGTAGTCACCTTCTTTCTTGACATATCACTACATCCTCAACAAGGTTTGCACAGGCAATGAAATAAGAAATTCATAATCCTCATCTGCCTAGTCTTTTCCAACTATGTTCTGGTCGGTATTTAGCTGTACCCGGTAGGTTACAGCTAAATACCAGTAATTTACATGGAGCGACTGCCTATCTGACCTCCAAAATCCATTTAACAACTGGGTAATACAAAACTCCTTGTTGCGACTGGTTGTCAAACTTTCGGGTCACTGTCTACCTGTAACGACTGTCAAAGATCATCAAGTGACAGCCGGGAACAACAGCTAAACGTGCTTTCCGAGGCACGGAGGAAACCGGGTGGTCACCCATCCACGGAGCAGCCTAGGCAAGTATGGCTTAACCACAAAATCGACCCGAGTCACATTTGTTATTTAGCCACTAGCTCCTTAAGCGTGTCGCCCACACGACCGATAGTCGAGGCGCAGTCGAGGCGCGGGCGCACTAGGCGCGTCGCCGACAATATCAACAGTCGTGGTGCAGTTGATGCGCAGGCACATAAGAGGCACGCGGCAACGAGATTTTCTTTGCAAATGTCGTGTGGGCGACGCGCCGAATGCGCCCGCGCCTCGACTGTTGGTCGTGTGGGCGACGCGCCTTAGGAATTCAGGTTTATATGTTTATACCTCAGCGTTTTTATGAACACAATGTCTCAAAGGACAGTTTTTTTTTTTTAATTTATGTCATTTCGGCCAAGGCAGAATTCCCTAAACCTTCTGCAATAATCCTGCTTAACGCAGCACTCCAATTAAAGTGTTATTTAGACGTAGCTGTAAACGTAGTCAAACGCCTAATGTAAACAAGCTCGCGTCGCGGTGCCGCTCGCCTTATCTTGGATATTATAACTATTGCTTGTGTATTGAAAGTACAGCTTGGGGCTTTAGAAAGGGGCACCGATTCTTTTGTTTATTTATTTTGGTAAGAATGCTTTTATTTATTTGAATGTTTTGTCAATAATAAACTACATTGATGGTGACTTCTCCGGTATTATTTTCTTATTTAAGTAAACGTATATATTTGTAGTTTTTTTTGTAAGAAACATATAAAAAAACGTTTGAAAACAAACGTTTTTCAAATTATACGTTATACCTACTTTAAAAGGCATCAAAATAATCCCAAAAAACCATATGCAATATTTTAATTCATGCTCTCCAATTACTCAGAATTATTTTTGAATACCTAATATATTGTTTATTGAAAAATATAAGTACTTACAGACAATATTAAAAATTGTGCAAAATGTGATTCAGACATTATCAAAAATTATCATTTTAAGGATTGACGGAGTCCTTTAATTTTGTTGCGGGACCAAGACATTTAAATTGTTTATTGGCACTTCGTAAAGCTTATTGTTTCTGCGCTTGTGGTGGTCGTCATTGTTGATTCTGATTTTCAGGAATAGCAGTGGTTTATATATTACTAGCTTTCGCCCGCGGCTTCGCCCGCGTAAAATTTGGGGTAACACATTTCCCCTTGCGCCTTATTGATTTGTAATAGCAACGCTAAGTTTTCCCTTTTCTTCCCTCTTTCTCCCTCACATCCCACTTTTTTCCAAAATATATTAGCCTATGTCCGTCTCCTGGTTCCCAACTATCTCTTTACCAAAATTCATCAAAATCGGTTTAGCCGTCAAAGCGTGAAGAGGTAACAAACAAACTTGCAGTCCAACCCGACTCTTTTATCGGCCGATAAAAGAGTCGGGTTGGACTGCAAGCGTTTGCTAGCGTAGTCGTCTCTTAACCAACCGGGAATTGGTCAAAATATACATCTCGTGTTTCGCCTCTCCTGTGATTGGTCTAATGCACATCTCGTCACTGTCCTACTCCTTTGGTGAAGACCAGACCTCACAGGGTCTCTTGACAGTCCAGTTTGGCCAGGATATGTACCTCGTTGATGAAAATATCTGATGAACAAATCACGTATGAAATGTGGTGGTGAATTGAAGATGCTTTTAATGTTTATGTTAAGAAAGAAATGCAATTTATTTGACTCGAACAGGATAAAGCAGTAGGTAAACAAAAGTATTAAAAAATGACATTAACATAGGTACTTACCTACCTACATGAAATAAATTAGGCCTGCACGAGGTCAAAAAGGTCCTCAGCATACGCTATCTTTATATGCCATAGAAATAATTATCCTTTCTGATATCTATGGTATACCTAGAGCTATGCCCATCGCCTTAATAAATTGAGACGTAAAATTATAATATGTTGTGAAGGATTTTTTCTAACAATAAGATAAAAAAAAAATGATTTTTCTTGTTGACACAAATTTTTGTTTCTTTTTTTTTATTTCCCGTTTTAATCATAATTAGAAAATAAAACAGCTGTTGTAGCCACAGGCTATTTTTAAGTAACAAATTAAAATAACTCATTAATAGTGACACGCCTTTTTTATTTAGGTACTTAATTGATTTTTCGGACTTACTGCTAGTTCGTTCAATAATCTACAGTTATTTTAAAAGCTGACTAGTAAACCTTAATAAAGTCGGTGTTTCCTATCCTATCCGACTACCTACTCATCATTCTTAACTAGATATAAGTTGAATTAATATAATGTATTGTGAAAGTTCCTAGCATATTACATTTTGAAATATAATTTTATTATTTTTAAGGCGCGGCAACAAGCTAATCTTTAGGTATTCGCGGAAGTGAAGCTAGCTGCATACTATAAGTTATAAGCATAGTCTGATACAATTAAGTACATGACAGTATTGCATCGACAGAATAGAAATAAGGTCGAAAATATTTCGGTGTTTGATTTTATTCGAATATCAAGTCCGCCAAAATGTAGGTCATTTTGCAGTTTTTATTGAATATAAAAAAAATACAGCTCCGTGTTTGAAAAATTTTAGATCTCTCTTTAGTCTATACAATTTCCTTTGTTATATATATAAAAAATAATTATGATGATTGTCTCTGAAAAAATTGAGAATTTCGAGACGAAAAATTTTTTTACTTGGTCTTTTAAAAAAAAATTTTTTTTTCGTAGTACTAGACCACTTTTGTAAACTGAATTTTTAAGGCTTTACTTTATGTATTGAACTATACACGGTATTTTGTTTTGGCTAGTGGCATGTACAGATACGGCTAACTTTGCAACGAAAATCTAGACGTTTTACGAAGTGTTTGCTTTGTACAGCGCCTTAAAACATTTTGCTGCGCATTAACAGGGTCGTGTACTCATTAGTTAAGCCTAGCGTGTAACTATTTGTACATTGTGCATTAAATGAATAAATAAATAAACTATGTTGGGGTAGGCTCCCAGTCTAACCGTATGCAGCTAATAACCAGTATCTTACATGGAACGACTGCCTATTTGACCTCCACAACCCAGTTAGTGCTGAATAATAACGATACTCCTTGCTAAAGCCGACAATTTTTAGTGTTCCGTACTTTAAAAGGAAAAATCGAAACCCTTAAAATCCGATTCTTCTAATTTGACAGGCAGATGTGTTGCTGGGGAGTTTGTTCCGCCAATTTTCTTCCCAGCTAAAACACTAGGAAGTGACGAAGGGCTTGGCGTTTTTGTGGGACTGTCTCTTGTAATGTGACGTTCAAAAAGTGCTGATTATCAGCCTTATTCGAATAAATGACTTTTGATTTTATAGAATAACGTTGTTGTCCGTCTGTCTCTCTATTTCTGCGTCAAGATCCTTTATCGAGTTAAGAAGAGAGAGAAGAGAGTAACTATGGAGTTTCTTGCCGGTTCTTCTCCATAGAAAACGACCAACCCGAACCGTGCATCTTTTCTCGACGTTTTATAAGTGCCCATGTAGGCCTATGTGAAATAAAAATATTTTGATTTTTATTGAGTTGAAATTAAGACTTTTTCTTGCAGTTCAACCTAGAAGTTTGTCGTCTGATTAAGCGGGCGATTCCTGTGGATGCCTTGAAATTAAAGCCTCCAGCCAGGCCAAAAACTTAACAACAAACTAAGCGAATACACTCTAAGGGTAAGGGGTACCCCCTGTGGGGTACGAGACTCGGCTTAGGGTATCGCTAGGGGAGGACAGCAAAGGGACAGGCTGGATCTGAGTCAAAAAGTAACAAAATTGCTGTTAGAACTTCATCCTTACTAATATTATAAAAGCGACAGTGAGTTTGTTTGTTTGTTACCTTTTCACGCTTTAATGGCTAAACCGATTTTGATGAATTTTGGTACAGAGATAGTTGGGAATCAGCAGACGGACATAGGCTATTTTGTTTTTAAAAAGAGTGGGATATGAGGGAGAAAGAGGGAAGAAACGGGAAAACGTAGCGTTGCTATTAAAAATTAATAAGGCGCTACCAAATTTAACGCGAGCGAAGCCGCGGGCTAAAGCTAGTCCTATAAATAAAATTATTTACTTAATGATCAATGGAGTTACCACCTTATCAGGTATCATTACAGTGTGGGAAAGAGATGACGATAGACACCCCGCATAGCGTTGTCTCTTTCCCACATTGCTTTTACCATGTCCCACGATCGTTTACCGGGATTAAAAGTATCTATCTGTGTAGAAAATTTCATACAAATCTTATTAGGTAAGTATAGAGAAAGAGTGAATTGATTGTGTAAGGAGTGATATGAAGGAGAAAGGAGTAAATGATGCCATGACGTCTGATAGGGGAGAATGGAAGAAGAAAACATGTTGCGCCGACCCCAAATAGAATGGGACAAGGGCAGGAAAATGATGATAGAGAAAGAGTGTAAGACAAAATTTCAAACATATTTGCAAACTAGTGCATTTATAATATTAAAAGGATGTTTACCAGTTTATTAATAAGTGTCAACGATCTAAACTCCTCATTTAAATCAGTTACCATAGACAAAACTGTAACCGGCTGACGTAAATCTATAACTGTTGTCTATGTCGCTAATAAAAATCGAATAAACAATTTAGGCCCAATTACTGTACCAAAAAAACATTTGGAAATCCTGTTTTCGTTTATAAAACACTAATTTTGATTCGTTTATTACCGTTTTAAATGTATTTGAGTGATATTTTTATAGCACTTTTACGTAATTAAGAAGTTTTAATGAGAGACTATTAATAAGACTGGTTCTTTAGAGTTGGTATTGCAGTTTTTTAAAGGACAACATATTTTCGCAATTGTGATGTTTATCCCATTCAAATAGTTTTGTCAAAAAAAAACAAAATCATTTATTTGTGTAAATAAGGTACAGACGGTTGACTAGTAGACAAAATTGTTCTCTTATTTTACCTTTAATTACGGCGTGCAAATTAAAACAGGGTGATATATTTTTATTTAAATTAACTAATTACAATCATGCTTTCATTATACCGATATAAGTTCAAAATTGTACCTATTACTTATAAATTACTTTAATGTCAATATAATTATTAAAAAAATAATAATAATAATTACAAATGTCAATATAATAATAATGAACAATTTTATATGTCAATTTCTACATATTTTTAGTGAACACTGTATCAATAAGTAGATAGCTACTTCAGTATTGTTATAGGGTTGCTTGTTTTCATTATTATCGACATATTTTTAGCGATCTTTTTCGGGAGACCTCAAATCAAGAATGGCGTAAGACACTGACATATTATTTAGCACCAAACCAGAGACAAATCAAACAAGTTAGGCGTTGAGGAGGCTAGTATAGATAGATAGAACGAAGTGACATCACTATTGTTGACGGCACGGTTGGCGCACTGGTTGAGCGATCGACTGCTGCACTACGTGTCGCGGGTTCGATTCCCGCACGGCACAAATATTTGTATGACCTGCAGATAGTTGTTTCGGGTCTGGCTGTTTGTGTATGTGAGTTTAAATGTTTGTAAACGCACCCACGATACAGGAGAAATTCCTAGTGTAAGGCAACGTTTTTTAAAAAAGAAAGAAGAATGGATTGTATAGTCCGATCACTATGAACGGAAAGCCAAAGACAGTGTCATCTTCGATAGCCACTTGTCCTTCAGGCTACATATTAAAGCAACTCGATCGCGAGCTGCCTTTACCATAAGTAGGCTTCATTTCATAATTATGGCAAAGAGCAAATTGGTCCTTAAGTGCAAATTGCGCCCATCATGACATACGCTTCTGTTCTGTTTAACTCCGACTTCCAATATATCCATAGAATGTTAGAATATAATTTGCATAGAATCCTTCATAACCGATACTTACGTAAAATCATGGAAACCCCATTTTACGTCGTAATGACTGTCTGTACTTGGACTTAAAAACTCACTGTCTTTCAACAAGCGCCTTTCCAAGCATTTCGTTTCTGCAACGAAACATCGCAACCTCCATATCACATCGGCTGCACAATACAAGCCCCAGCGAATTAATAAGATTCGCCATCTTAGGCATACTCTCGTCACTCCCGATGACGCGCTCCCGGAGGATTATACGTCCTCCAGGAGACCAGACGAGAGTCATCGTGACGTCCCGTTCCTTGCCCCAACCGTCTATTGCTAGAATCTGCCCGCGATGCTGAGCCGGAAATTCCAAAACAGTCCCTAAACAGCACTCAGATTAAGCCATCGCTGTCCTCCCCCAGCGGCACCCAAAGCCGAGGGTCGTACCCTGGAGGGGGGGGGGAGGGGGTGTGTAATTTTTAAGATTTTTGCCTGGTTAGTGGCCTTATTCTCAAGACTTTCACAGGGTTCTCCGGTTAAGACGACAACCTCAGAGGCTGAACTGCGAGATGCCATTAAAGAAATGGATTGTTTAATAAAAGCACCCCACTAAATTACTGAATTATTGTTAACGCTCCGTGCAGCGCTGAAAGTTGAGCGGTAATTTTAATATGTTATTTGTAAAACTGAAAACGGGCTGGCATTAACAGTATACCGAGCTAACAGTTTCCTTGTATCACCAGATATTTAGGTAAACTTGGTTCAGTTTACCTATCAATGAATGTCAAATAATAATAAAACGTTACACCAAACGAACTATTTCTTGTTGAAAGCAGGTTTGCCAACAAGTAAAAAACTAGAAAGTAAAAATGATTGGGAAATAATTTTCCTGAACCTTTCTCGCGAAATACCTTCTTTTATACGGAACTCCAAAATTAAATCCTGTTAAGTTAGTAAATAAAGATTTATGTGTGAAAAAATCAAATTTATTTTTTTAACAATTCTATCAGTTTACTAAATTCAAATTCGAAATCAAAAACTTTTAATTCAACATGGTGGTCAGTGACTTTTAATAGAGTTCCAATTTCAAAAACCTGTCAGATGAGGTTGTAAACTTTTTAGTGGAATACATTACCGAGGTATTTTGCATATCTCCTAGATTTATCGGCCAGTTTAGTTGTTTATTGAATGTGTTGCTAACACTTCAAACGCTTTAGGGTTATAATTGGCCAGTAGCAAAGGGACATGTTTATGTCGTTGTCTAAACGAGTGTTTTATTAGGTAAATCTAATATTTAACATTCTCGTGTCACAGTTTTCGTTCCCATACTCCTCCGAAAAGGCTGGGCTGGATCGATTTAAACGAAATTTTGTGTACATATCGGGTAGGTCTGAGAATCGGCCAACATCTATTTTTCATACCCCTATGTGAGCAGCGGGTGAAACCACTGGGCACAGCTAGTATACATGTATTTTTGTCCTACTTTAAGTTTATTTTTACGCACTATGAAAGTGCTTAGGTCGATTTAGTTATTTTAAATTAACGGCACAGGTTTTTTATTCATTTTCTTTTCTTATTGTCAAGTAATATCATCAGCATCGCCATTTTAAAGATAATAAATAAAATCGTTTGTCACAGTTCGCCGCAATTCTAACCAGATTTTTTTATCTATATCTCTAACAAAATGGCAAACAATGGGTTAAAAGATCATCAAATAAATTCCCCATGCCAAATAAAATAGTCAATGGCACTATCAAAAAATTGCCCACAGAATAAAATTTACATTTAACTTAATTTTTGCAATAAAAACCTGTCAAAACTTTCGATTCAAACCATACTTTGGTTTTACTTTATCTATGGCAAATAAATAATACCTTTTTTTGAATTTCAAACGGTGAATTGGTCAAATGCAACAAAATGAATGAATGAACAGTATTACTATGCACGTGTTTTATAGAATTATTTTGCATAATTTTTAGATTCTCCGTGTGAAATCTTCAAACATTTTAAATAAGAAAGTGTTGAGTAATTTAGACGACTTCCTAATCTTCTAGTTAATTATTCTTTTTTATTAATTGGGTGTTCATTTGACTCGAATTAGGTGCACATAAAGTGATGCCAACATACAGGAAACCCCCTTTCAAAGAAAGTAAATGTATGATGATGTATGTACATGACGGAAATCAGTTTTGTACACCAGTATATTTTTATTTGAGTCGTTAAAGATTGTTTTAGATTTTAGATTGATTGTTTTTTTTTCATCAAAGCACCTATTTATTATGTTGTTTATTTATTTTTGCCCACATTAAAAGTGCAAGATCTTTTTATGGTCTTTTTAATTCGCCGTAGTAAAAATAAATGAAATGTGCGTAAGGTTCGACGATTTCTTAGTTTGTCAGCTGCAACGAAATAACAAAGTCAACATTAGATTTAAATGAAGCGAAACCCGTGCAATGTACTTTCCCAAGTTCAAAATCATTCGTTTCCAAACTTGTATTACTTACAAATTCTATCTCTCAAATTTCGAACTGTATTGTTGATTATTGTCTGTTGGTCCCCGGAAACATTACACAAAAGCCAACGTTTTTCACAACCAGTTCCCAGAAAGGGCAGGTACCGAGTTACTTGTAGTTATTGTACTTGCTTAGGTAAAAATTATTAACAATCCATCTCGGGTCTCTTCGCGTCCTTATTTCTAAGGAATTTTATGATTTACGTTAAGTTTACATCAATAGGAACGCGGTCAGACAATGCGGAGAAAGTTCTTACCGATATTTTTAATGTTTCAAAATTCGAGTTTGGAACAACGCGGTCTGTGTTTGTTGAAAAATTTGAATACGGAATAGACTTTTTCGGGAACATTCTGTTTGAGTATATTGAATTCTAAAATTGGTCAACCTTTGAGATCTTGCTTTATTAATCCATTGTTTTAGAGTTTAATAAATATTTGAAGACTAGGTAAAGTTGCATTTCTAGTTTGCGAACTCATTGTGAACAAATTTGTGACAAGCCAGTATGATCAAAACCTTGCAAAAGCTTTCTGCGATAGTTCTGGGGAATATTTCTCTGGTCTGGTTACGTATCATGATAAACCATTCTCTTTTACGTCTTATTACATGTACGTACCCACTTTCATAACATTACGCCTATAATAACCGTGAGGATAGGATGAAGTGTGGCTATTAGTACACCTACATTTGGTTATCTTTTATCTTCAAACAGGCAGAAATCCAGACTCCGTGCTGCTACTAGTTATTCCTGACAAAAAAAACCCTGCCCGACCTGGGAATCAAATTCAGGACCTCATTGGCAGCAGTCACGTCTAGGACCACTATAGCAATGAGGCAGGCAGTCACCCAATATTGGACGATAAAATGGTTTTTTTTCCACTATGACCAAGGCTTAGCCGTATCAAATAGGTGTTTTTTGAAATCGGTCTAGTATTTTTTGAGTTTATTCGTACTAATACACAAATCTTTCCTCTTTATAATATTAGTTTTAAAAGTGTAGACTACACATAATTGCCTCTTTTAAAAAAAATACCCTTTTCGATCTTCCATCTAACAAAATATGAATAAATCATAGTTAATAATGAAAAAACCCTTCAATGGATCAATAAACTCGTGCCAACATAATTTATTAACAATAAAATCAATGGTCAGTCAAGTCCATTGAAATTCTAACGTACCTCTATATCTATGGTCACGCCACACAATATAATACCTTTTTAGACAAAAATATTTCCGCCAGGTCGGTTACCCTGGTTATTGATCAGTTATTTGAAGATGAGTGGGCGCACTGTGACGTCACACACGATGACAAGAAAAACAAGTTCCGGAACAAGTCCGATTGTAGGTTTTTTTTATATGTCAGTGGTATGGGAGTAACAGAAACATGTCTTGGATCTGTGAATAATGTATTGGTGGACTGCGGAAATCGATAATCTCTTAAAAACCGTCTATTTGACCATCAAAATATGCAGAAGACCATTCCAAAGTGTTCTAAGATCATTTTTCAGGTAGCCCTTTTGTATTTGAAAAACAGACAGCCTAACACATTTGAATTCAAGATTCTAGCATGTTCAGTTTTTGAGAAAATCATTTTTGAAAATCGTTTTTTTTACAGGATATTTTGAAAAGTAAATAACTAGAAACGTCAACGACGACCCCAAAAGGCCAAGTAGCAAAAACTGAAAAAAAAAATTGGTTTCTTGAGCTTCTACCACAGATTGGATAGGCTTCTACTCCTACCTAAGTGAGCACGTTGTTTTGCACATTTGAGCTCGAAATATTTAACGGTAGACCTTCACCTTGAAGCTACAAACTACCCTTCTGTACACAAAGACCCCCAGTTCCGGACTGTGGTTCACCTTGAAAATTCTGGAAGAAGAAACTGGCCAAAACGGTTGCTCAATACTGCCGTAACACTTCAAAAAGGGTCAGTTTGATTTTAATACTTATTGTAATGATATTAATACAGGAAATTTTAAAGATTCTTGGCTATAAGAGAATATAATAAGACATCTGCAATCCGAGTAAGCTCGGTTGATTTTAAAAGGGGGATCTTGTGAGCGTTTTTTGCTTATATGGGTAACGCGGGATCTTTTATTCTATATCAGTGATTGTCGCATTCATGCCAGGATAAGCAAGCCTTTGTGTGAGTGAGGGTTGCGTACTGAGCCAGCTTTTTATATTTTTTCGAGATTTTTCTCGAACTATGTAAACTGTGTACGTTATTTCAATGTTTTTTAGGAGTAACCCTAGAGCATAACTGCTTTATATGTAAATACACAGGTACAATGTTTGACAGTTAGGGCTGTAACTGCGTTAATTACATAGTTCATTTTATTTAAACTAGACTCTAGTGGTTGCAAGCGTAACTACTGACCACGTGGTCTTGGGCGCGATTACAGGGTGGATCTGCAATCGTTATTAGGTAATTGTTTTAAACGCACACCCGCGGGGTTTCATACAAAAGTGAACCGACGCGGGACACGCGCGGGGCCCGCCAGCGGTAACACGCGCGGCCTTGTTCAGTTAATAACACTTGATGAAAAGCTTGTGAAAATGTATTTCGACAGAGAAAGAGTAATTGTGAAAGTGCAGTGTCGCTCTGTCAAGCGAATGAACGTACCTGTGATAGGGTCCTTCAGATACCCGCACAGACCACGCTTGCAGACACGCGGCGGGTGTCTGTCGCGGGGGCCCGTTTAACGCAGTTTCAGCCCTTATGGTTGCCAAATTAACTGGCATATTAAGTAGCTTTCTTTGTAATCCTTTATTCGTAAGAAATATGAGGTTCAATATCTTGGAGCTCCAGTCTATTAATTGGGTGTTTTTGATGATCCAATTCGATCAGTTTATTTTTAATTATTTAGGGTTCCGTAGCTAAAAAGGAAAAAAACGCGGAACCCTTATTAGATCGCTTTGTTATCCGTATATCTGTCTGACAGTCAAGACCTTTTAGCTCGAAAACACGTCGAGGTATCGAGTTGACATTAAAAGCATTTACTCAACTCTGTGGTTCCTTTGTGCTGTGAAAAAAACAACTCTCGAAGTCTATACCCCGTCAAGAGATATAGCTGTTTATATAGCAAGTTTGAACAGCACCCTCGGTACTCGAGTCTGACTCGCTTTCGGCTAGTTTTTTTTTTAATTTAAACCGACTTGCATAACCTTTGAAACCTAAACCGATCCTCTGGGTCCTCTGGCCAGCACTTCAAAGTAGGTACGGAAAGTACCACACACATTAACTAGAATCAATACGTGCAAAACGATTCCGTCTTCATAAGTTTTCCTTCCTTATTATCTCTACACCGAAACTCAAATGTTAATTTAAAATATTGCAATAAATCTTGGCAGCCCTTACTTCAAGTACTTACTTAGGTACGTCTGCGCCTCAGAGGGACCAAAGACTCCTGCGCAGGTGTGCGGCCCATTGATGTGATCTGCCGGCTTTTCCACGTCGCTTCCTATGCCGTATACAGCTGCTGTACTGGACCAGTTTGTATTCAATGTACTTATAATACAACGTATTATTTAAAAGAGGATGGGTTAAAATGTTAGGTAATATTTAAATTGCGTTCTATTCGGGAGATACTTTTGTGAGAATTCGCTTATAATGTCCTGTTTCTTTGGCTGTTTAGATCAAGTTACCTTTTGTTGTGTAGGTAACTGTTTATAACAGCTACCATTTTCTTTAAAAACTTCGTTTAATAAGATTATTTTGACTAGCTTCTGACTTCTGAGTGACGGTCCGGTGGTCTATCAACAGGTTAAAATTATTTGGATAACGTTCTTATGGATTTTGTTCCAAACACAAACATAATTAACCAACAATTTAATGGTGTCTATGTTAATTATCGAAGCTGAAATGCCATGCTAGACAAAGTTCCAGATATTTCTGAATATAGACTTGTGGATCCGAGAATTATGCAATAGTACCTAGCTGTATCAGTCGTTTCTAATAAGGAATAAGGATCCCAAGGCCCTGACGTGCGGGGGGCTGCGGGTTGTAAGTACGAAAAAACATTCCGTGGCCCCAGAACATAAAGAGCAATAGAAGGAACATGGGTGGGTTTTAATCAGTACAAGTCTGACACTCACCCCCGCTCCAAAAAAAGGCCTGACGTGGAGAGGAAAACAAATTCTTTCTATAACCTCTAAATGTTAAAGCTAAATACTCGCTATTTAAGTTTTCGTTTAGCAAAAGCAAGAATAACAATATTATCTAGAATGCTCTAATCCTTGCTGTTCAAAGGGCCTCAAAATGATTGATATGGGGCCCTACTATGACCACATACAAACATACCTAATACTAATCCTACTTCCTACTATAAATTATAAATGCGAATGGATGAATGTATGGATGTTTGTTACTCTTTCACATCAAAACGGCTGAACGGATCTTGATGGAAGTTAGCATAGAGGTAGATTATAGTCTGGAATAACAAGTAGGACCCATTTATTCGACATTACGCGGGAGAAGCTGTGGCCGCCAGTAGTAACTTAAGTAAGGGAAGTTGATCTTACTTAAGTTATTGAGTTTTTTAACATAGCACGGCTGCATTATGGTAGACATTTCGCTAACCAAAGACTATTGTTAACTAAACGGTCACTAAATCTTAGGTATTGCAGTTAAATATAAAGAACATAGAAGAACAAGGGCTGGCTTTTACTTTGGCCAGAAGCTTAGCTTTGCCATACAACGTAGCAACGCGGCCAGTCTCTTGGGGACATTGCCAACTGACAGCGTTGAGGACGAATTTATTGACGCTATTTTTTAATTTATTTATAAGTTTAGTTTAGTTTAATAATTTTAGTATAATTTAGTAATTGTTTGTCCAAAAATAAAGGATTTATTGTTAAATATAAAACCTCAGCAATTAACAGCAATTTATTTGACCTATCACGAATTGAAATCGGTTCCCTTTCATCCAATATTGTATCTGATTGTCAGTTGTTATTTGCGTGGGAAAACTTATTTATGTTGTAAAATACGGAAATTTTAATGTAGGTATGACTGTTTACAGTTAAGTTTGACGACATAACAGTAAATAAGACTATTTTAAAGTATTTTTTTTAACAATAGAAAGCCAAGTTATTTTGCTATATAGAATAGAATAGGTTTTTATTTCTCTCAAAAAGGTACATTCTTTGGTTCATGTCATATTATGTCAAATCAGATTTGTAACCTTAGTGAGAGTTGGAGTCTATACTGGGTTCGGGACCTGTATGACAGATCTCCAGGCTCTCACCCTCTTTAAACAATAGTATTGAGTACTAATTTGAACACATCAAGGCCTTCACGTACAGAGAGGAATATTTAAAAACTAACATAGGAAAATTTTAAAGTGAAGCAACAAAATAATCTGCACTATCTAATATTATAACATCACGCTACGGCACTCAGGAGGTGAGCAGCGAGAAAGCGCTAGACACAGCTAGTTAAAAAAATATATGTTTGTATGTAGGTAGGTATGTACCTCAACTAAAAAACTTGATGAAGGTACTTAGATGAGATTTTGTTAACGAGATGCCTACCGACCTACTACCTGAATTAGTCGGCATTTCTTAAAGCAATTAACACGAAAATGCTGAGGCTACATAAATGTTTTGGCACGTGTTAATTCCTCCCGTAACCGCGTAGCATTTTAACATAAATTATATTATGCTGTTCTCGTGTTATACCATAAGAAATACCCTAATTTTAATTCAAGATTTAAATTACAAAGGGCCCACCCATCTGCAATATCTTTGCACGCTCTATTTAAACTCAATGGTCATTAAGTACCAACTTAATATAATAATAATAAAACCGTTAGCGCTACACGTTAGGCCCTTTTGGCATCACCTGACGTGACCTTGGACCATCGGACCGCGCTGTCCTTGGACCAAGAGGGGCGAAACAAAACGAACGCCGGGACAATGTTATGGCCGTTAAACAAGTCCTCGATGAATGCTCCGGAAGGTTGCCTCCCCTTGCTTTATTATTTGTCTATGGAATGGAAATCAAAAACGACCGAATGAGATTACGCAATCTTTTCAATTTGAAAAATGACCGAGCGATTTGGCATTTTGGCATGTAATTTCATTGAATTTATGAATATAAACATGTATGCTTAAGTCTTTTCAAATTACAAAGGGGACTCATTGTCAACCTTTTAATACAACTTAATAACTTGTATTTCGGTTTTCTTTTGAAGATGGCAGATAATATGAATCTGCTATCATTTTTTTCATTTTTCATTTTTTTTCATCATTTTTTTTTTTTTTTTGTATTATTTAATAGTTTTGTACAATAGCATTTAAGTTATAGAAGAGCGAAGTATCCCACTACAGGCTATTTTTGCCTAAAGGGATGCTTCAAAAACTAGTTAAGCAGTGCAAAACTTGTAACACTAAATAAAGCATTTTTGTATTTTTGTATTTTGTATTTTGCTGGACCAATTTTACCAAATTTTCAATACTTAGTCAGTGGAATAAATGCTAAGAACTTAAAAGATATTCAAAGGTAAATAGGTCATTCTATCTATATACTTATTAAGAATCAAAGATTGATGCTCTAATAACTTCCAAAAACGTTTGTTTCAATCAATCAATCATGTACTTATTTTGTAGAACATAGGTGTTTACAGGTAGTATATATTTAAGTTAGAAGTAGTACCTACTTACCTATCAAAATATTTACTGAATATACTTTTGGTGGCTCGAGAATATTAATTTTAGGCCCCTCTGTTTTGCTGACATCTCTTTGAGGCGCGCGTGGAACACGAACGCGCCGTCGACAAGGCGTTGGATACCGTTGAATCGAACTTCTATGTATGTAAAGATACGCCAGTTTTTTGAATATTGCTGTCCAAACGGCAAAAGCTAGAAAAACAGGAATTCCGGAAGTCGGTGGAAAACCAAAAAAGTCACCGACTTCCGGAAGTAAAGTTATTTTCCAGTTTTTAGTTTTGGAAGTCGATTTTACTTTTGAATTATTTGTTTTTTCAGGTGGGAAACCATAGACAACCATGTTCTTCCAATTTGCACACTCCAGAGACGCTACTCAAAACCAATAAACACTAACATGGACTGTTCTAACAGTCAAAATTTGCCTGAGTGTCCAAATTCGATGTATGGTCAATTCATTATCAAGTTCTGACGGCACGGTTTGCGCAGTGGCTGACCGATTGACTGCTGCGCTGCGTGTCGCGGGTTCGATTCCCGCACGAAACAAATATTTGTATGGCCTACAGGTAGTTGTTTCGGGTCTGGCTGTTTGTGTATGTGAATTTAAATGTTTGTAAAGGCTCCACGATACAGGAGAAATTCCTAGCTTTAAAAAAAAAAGTTCTAACTCCGAGTATGGCACAACTCATCCTACTAATCTTATAATAGCCAGTTTGCGAGAATGTTTTATTTTTGCTCTTTCGCAAAAACTACCGAATGGATGTTGATGAAACTTCACAATAATATAGCTTACATATCAGAATAAAACATAGGCTACAATAAATACATAAAGATCTATTGTATAATTTATCACCACGTATGAAAGCGCGGGGCGCAGTTAGTCTTCTATAATGTACACTTATGATCTTTCGGTTCTCATAGCAATTATTACATAATTTATATCCTTGTATGTTCTACATAAATACTAAAATACTGGTACCTTAAAATTACGCAGCGGGGTTTATACAAATCTTGAATAAAAGTAACGGAATTAGGGTCTTCCAAGGTCTCTAATTGTGCATTGTACATCTGGGGAATGAGCACAAAGGAACTAGGCACCTACCTACAGATGTGCGCAAAAAATAAATGTTATATATGTTAAATGAATGAAAAAGGGTAGATTTCAATAGGAAGCTGTTTTATTTCGTAAAACACGTGTACATTTTATTGAATACTGGATCGGTTGTTTGTTTTTTTTGTTGTCTGTTAAAAAAGCGATTGCTTATAATGTCGTTGCGCTAGAGTTGTGTTGTCGAGAGATATTAAGAAGTTTTTGTGTTTTTATCAGATTTTATAGAAGTCTTTTGCGCGTGTCCTCCACGCCAAAAAACTGAATTTCTCTACAATTTTGTCACATATTTGTCTTTGGCGTCCAGGGCATGTGACAATGGCGTTCCAGAGGTTACAAAACTGTTTTGTGGTGGACTAATAGTTTATTTTGTATAAACTAGCGCGCTTTTTGTCCTTTCAAGCTAAATGAAAATCCCAACAATGCGGTGTCACTCACTCTAGCTTGGTCACTTAGAAACCCTTATATCTATTTTGTATATCACGCGCAGTTTAGGAACAAAATTAAATGAAATCACAAAAGTTACGCGCTCGCTCGCTGACAATAAAACACAAACTTGGTTTCCACCATTTATTTGAATTTTACTAAAAAAATTGAATAAAAAATATGGTATTTCATCAACATGTTATTTAGAAATGAATAATATACAGTTGTAGAAAACATTGTCCCGTACTGTGGTCGCCCTAGTGGTATCATGTTGCAGTTGTGGTAGGTACGACGGCCGCGTCTGTCGGTATGCGCCGCCCCGTGCGTCTGTGGTGTCGGTCGGTCGGTCGGTCGGGCTGCTGTCGGGTGTCGGTCGTGTCGGACGTGGGTGCGCGGGCTGTGATTATGCTTCAATGGTGGGACGGCGCGTTGTGTTGTCAGTCTCACTCGCTGCTCTTAATCTAATCTTCTTCTTCGCCGCTCTCGGACTCTGGAATAAGATTATAGCATTAGCACCAACCCAATAAATCGACAATCGCTGTGAACTTTCTGAGAAAAGGATAGCAAATAACATGGTATCACTATTGCTGCAAACTTTACTAAGAAATACATTTTGGGGGAATCTACTGTTCTGCTATCAGCTTTTCTAATAAATAGACCAGTGAATAACGACAACCATGCTTGTAATTAAATGTAAAATATACCGTCACTGTGTGAGATTCCTCATTAGAAGACATAATCATAATCAATCTCTGAATGAATCCTTACTAATATTATAAAAGCGAAAGTGAGTTTGTTTGTTTATTTGTTTGTTTGTTTGTTTATTTGTTTGTTTGTTACCTCTTCACGCTTTAATGGCTAAACCGATTTTGATGAATTTTGGTACATAGATAGTTGGGAACCAGGAGACGGACATAGGCTAATATTTTTTTGAAAAAAGTGGGATGTGAGTGAGAAAGAGGGAAGAAAAGGGAAAACTTAGCTTTGCTATTACAAATCAATAAGGCGCAAGGGGAACTGTGTTACCCCAAATATAACGCGGGCGAAGCCGCGGGCGAAAGCTGGTAGTATTATAAAAGCGAAAGTGAGTTTGTTTGTTTGTTACCTCTTCACGCTTTAATGGCCAAAACCGATTTTGACGAATTTTGGTAGAGAGATAGTTGGGAACCAGGAGACGGACATAGGCTAATTTTTATATTAAAAAAGGAGAAAGAGCGAAGAAAAGGGAAAACTTAGCGTTGCTATTACAAATCAATAAGGCGCAAGGGGAACTGTGTTACCCGAATTTAACGCGAGCGAAGCCGCGGGTAAAAGCTAGTTTAGATATAAAATAGTCAGGCATTTCTGTTGACCCACATCCAATAGGTCAATCATAGGAACATAATACTAGTCTCCATCAAAATTGGATGTTCTCATGAGAATTTTATGACTGCCTATGCAAACAGTGCTCAGTTAGTAGTTTCTATAAAGGAAGTCATCTACCTTCTTCGGCGCTCTGTAGCCACTCGACGAACTTCTTCATCTGGTCGAGGAACATCATCTTGCCCTTGCTGGAGTTGGGATCGCGGTACCACTTGAGGATCACCTCCTCGGACAGCACGTTGGTCTTGTACAGCATCACTACCAGCTTGCTGAACGCGCGCATGAAGTTCATGTTCTCGTAACAGTACTCTTGCACCTAAACATACAACGGAAAATCCTTACTAATAATAAAAAAGCGAAAGTGAGTATTTGTTTGTTACTTCTTTACGCTTTATCTTCATGCCTAAATGGTTAAACCGATTTTGATGTATTTACAAAGGTAGTTTTTTTTGGTACAGAGATAGTTGGGACCCTGGAGACGGACATGGGCTTTTTTTTAAAAAAAAGATTCGAGTTATGAGGGGGAAAGAGGGAAGAAAAGGGAAAACTTAGCATTGATATTACAATAAATAAGCACAAGGGCAAAAACTACAGGTAGCAGGTACCTGTAAATCAGGAAAGGGGAACTGTGTTACCCCGAATTTAACGCGATTGAAGCCGCGGGCAAAAAAGCTAGTAGTAAATATCTTCAGCGCGATCGTCCTGACCGTTTTATGCCACGACGGCCGATCTCAGCGGAAATTAGCCATCGGTGCGGTTCAAGTTAAGTCGTTCGTCCCGTTAAGTCTCATAGAACTTATGTCAAAACTCAAAATACAACTATCCCGTAAGTAAAACGAGTCGTTTTTGTTTATTAGAACAGGGCATAAGTCTACACAACCAAAAGAGATAATAATAGGGATGATGATTTTTCACAGCTTCATGAGACTACAGACTTATACGGTTTCAACTTTATACCTCCATGCTTTCGCAAGATAAAGAGTCATGACAGACAAAAGAAAAAATCCTCAAAGGTTCATTATAGGCCTTTTGAGGTACAGAACCGTTATAATGATGGATGAACACCAGTACCAACATAGATAAAATATTTTTTATTATGTATACCATACAAATTACAAGAATAACAGTATACAACTTTGAGTGACACAATGGGCGGTCTTATCGCTAAAAGCGATCTTTTCAAGACAACCTTTGGATGAATTTAAAGGAGTAGAGACATACCTTAGTAAGTAAAGCGATCTCAGCCTTCGCAGACTGCGCAAACGCAGCCAACAGTGGCGTGTAGTGGCGCAAATGTTTGGCCGCCTGCTCCGCCAACAGTTCTTCTTTTTTGTTCCACTCACCACGCGACATCACACATTGCCAAATCTGCAAACAACATTTTACCATCTTTAGTATGATTGAACCTTATTTGTGTAAAAGTAAGGTGGTTTTTGTGTTGGATCAGACTGCCATATCGACAAGGTACAAAAAGATGGCGTGACAAGCACAGGACGGACTGAATAACTCAGTCTGAACTAGCTCGAAACGATTTCTAACTGTACTCCGACTCGTCATCGAGTATCATCATTAGAAAACAAAATGGTTACCCTGCTAGTTAAAGGTGACTTTTAGAAATAGATCTTAGATGATTATTTTTGCTGAATAATTTAAGATTCTTGAAAAAAAATCAACAAGTTTTGATTGCCTACTAGTTTTACAATCACTTAACAGAAAACATCGTGTTAGGATTGTGGCCTGAAGAAAAAAAAAGTTATTTCCAGCATGAAATTAACTTTTTCTCATTTTGTTTTTTTATCTACTATCAATGGTGTGGACATCCACACTTTGAGATTATCCTTTAAAGCAAAATCTTAACATTTTCGTGGATAATTTTATTTTCCTTTACAGCAAAATCTTAACCTTTTCGTGGATAATTTTATTTTATTTAAACTTCATGTAGGTATATTAAATATACTTAGGCGGACGGCACCAGTCCTTCTCTGTCAACCTTTAGGTTAATTACGATAACATTGTTATAGTGTTTACTATAACAATATATTGATAATATTGTTATAGTAAATATCTAAACTTATATAGAGATTAACAGGTAATAGTATCATCTAGCATTCATAAACTCACAATGGCAACAACTTCATGCTCTGGAATGGCGTGCTTGACGGCCATGTCGCGCAGCTCCTGGATGAGATCCCGGATGGGCTTGTCCTCCGCCAGCTCGTCCAACAGCGCCTGCGTCAGCTCGCGACGTGCCTCCTGCGTACGGGAAACAGACAATGTTAATCTGCATGCTCAAGTTTATGTAAGGTGCACCTTACTTCTGCCAGAGTTGAAGTCTGACACTGACCCCGAGAACGGGGGAAGTTATTTGATGTTTTTCCATCCACAAAGGTGCCATGTACTAAAGCAAAATAATTTCATACAGATAGTTACAGGTATAAAAATACTTGAAAAAGCCAAAAGGTACTTAATCTCCCCGTCAATGCGATATGTAATTCAATATCAACCTCATTTAAGCTAGCTACTGCCTTGTGTAACCAAGCTATCGAGAGATATCAATACCCAAACATCTATATAAAAATATGAGCTTTGCCAACCAGCTGCCTTTATATGCCTCCGCAGCAAGGGAGGGAGCTATAAACAGCTATTAAGGTAGGATTCATTCACACTTCCGTTTGCCATTGTATTGTATAAGGGCTGGTTATCCGCAATTAGCACGTCTATCGTCCTATTTTGTGTACGGGTGGGGAATATTCCGTTTGCTAATAGGTTCTTATCGATTACGTTTGTAAAGGTTCGAAAAGTATCAATATGTTACCTGCGAAGCCTGCGCGCGATGCAGTCGCAGCAGCTCGCCGAGTCCCCTGGAAGCGAACGACGAAGCCAACACGTCTTCACTGCGACGGTTCAACGGCAAGAACTCCAGCAGTCTGAGGAACACACACGATATTTAAATCAATTGTACATTACAAAAATAAGACATTTTTTCTCTTTTGCCAGGAGCATTCGCCTGTAATATAGCAGTGCAGATTCAAAAACCATATGGGTTGAAAAAAATCGTTTAATTTCTCTACACAAGCTTATTAATTAAGCACAGAAATGCATGTTCTAAAAGTTAACTTGTGAGAAACTGGTGCCTGAAGTAGGTTTCAGTGAAAAACCTGTTTTACGGGTCACCACTACAAGGCATTAGTACGCAAGTTTCACTTGTTTTTAAACAAAATTCGTATATTTAGTTCTCATTTGAATTATTATTATAAGCCAATGTAATAGTGAAGCAATAATAGTAACAACTTATTCTTTAAAACTTATTACAAAAAAAATATCCTTGCCAAGTAAAAAAAATCGATCTTAAAAGACATTATTACAGGCGAATGCTCTGGTGCAGTGCGCCTTTATAAAAAGGTAATGTAGCGGCATTAATGACTATGTCGCAATAGTACGACAAGCCAGTACAATGACGCATTGCTCTACCCTAACTTGTATTGTCGAATTTTACAGAAAATTCACGTTTAAAATTCATGTTAGGGAGCACGGTGTTATACCGTTTACAAAGTCGTTATGGATGCTTGGACATTTGCAAAAAGCAATGTTATTTGCATTTTAGTTTTGCTATGTTAATGTACTATGCACGTAAATGCCGAACTTCGAATTTATTTAAAATTAAAATAAGACAACATCGTTCCCGGCAGGCAGTAGGGTAGAGTACCAAATTCTTACTACCATATCTTTATAAAAGCGAAAGTGTCTTTGTTTGTTACGTCTTCACGCCAAAATGGATAAACCGATTTTGATGAATTTTGGTACAGAGATAGTTGGGACCCTGGGGACGGACACAGGCTAAAAAAGTGGGAGAAAAAGGGAAGAAAAGATTTTTCTTTCGATCATCACGCGGGTTAAAGTTAGCGTTAGCCCAAAGTAACTATGCCATGAGGACCAAGGCGCGGGCGAAAGCTAGTAGTAAAATTAATCCAGACTCCGTGGCTACTGAGAAATTCCTGATGGAATGAAACTCTTATTACATTTTGCATACCTGGCTATCGGAGCCCAGGGCCTCCTTCCAAGAAAAAAAAGCATGTCTGTTAAGATAGCATGCAATTTTAGTACATTAAAGAAACTATCACTAAGCACCCACCTGCCTTCAAGTTGCCCCCTCTTGAGTGCGGTGACGAGCGACGTGACGCCGCGCTCGGCCTTCACGGTCGCGAACACTTCCAGCACGAAGTCCAGAGCCAGGTTGTCTTTCAACAGGTGCTCGTTCACCAACACCAGCAGGACTGACGGCGGGACGCAACCGTTGCCTGTGGAAAACGAGGGTTGAAATATATAATCTTTACTAATATCATAAAAGCGAAAGTGAGTTTGCTTGTTTATAACGTCTTCACGCCTAATAGGTCAAACGAATTTTGATGAATTTTCGAACAGACATACAAGTTTCTCCGTTCTGTCTTTACAAAAATTTAGAGTGCTCTAAAAAGTCACCAAAACAGTGATTTTTCGCGACTTTCTATATTTTATAAAAAAAATGTCGTTCAGCCACATATAGTCCATGTAATAAACATGGTCCAATGATGGCCGTACTTTTATCTAGCACTACTTCGACACCGCGCAACGCAGTACACGTTACATGGCTCTAATCGTGTGCATATTTCTTAAAGAAACTTAAGTTATTACTAAAAGAGCCCGGTGTGACCTGGGATCGAACTCGCGCCACGTGCGCCGCATGTGTACGGATTGGAGCGAGGCTATGGGAACTTCATTATGTATGGTGAAATAGGTGACTGGTATGTTGAAAACTTAAATAGTACATTATGGTAAGGATTAAAAACTCCTTTTGAGATTTTTTTACACTAATTAAAAAATAAATGATACTTGCTTCTTCAAAAGAAGAGCAGTCTTCGCAAATAAATATTTTTAATTCGTCAAGGGGTACAGTAACTGAGTTATATTCAGCTGTATGTAGGCTAGACGTGAAGTTGATCTTTATAGAGTTGGGGAAGGGAAAGTACAAAGCAGGATGCAGTACTTACCGATCCACAGTGCGGTCATACGAGCTAACTTGATGCGCTGTAGCGGCTCGAAACCCTTGAGGTACACAAGCACCTGAAATAACAAACAATTAATAAATTGTTTACTTTCCAATAAGTTGTATTACATATTATATTACATTTTCATCTTGGCTGTTAAAAGTAAATGACTATTCGAATTAGGCTGACAAGTAGCACTTTTAAAACGTCACATATACCCTATATATATAGGGGAAGCGTTTCTTCTTTGCTATAACCTATAATATTGGTTATAGCAAGGAAGAAACGCTTCAACAACACATCTGTGTTTGTTCAGTTGCATATATAATTTTATACATAAATATGCAGTTATTAACGCTACGAATAAGAAAATATTAAATTCATGTCAGCTAGCACATACCACTGCATAACCCGTTCTTTTATATTACTACCACATACGTTTAATCTTGTAATAGGCACATGCGTCGCTACTTATTCCATTAGGCCTCAACATAATTAAGAAAAGGACTAACGACATGAGCGCAACGTGATGAAAAATGGCGCAATAATTATAGGAAATGAGTAAGCAGTTTCATTCGAACAGCAGACAATTGTCGTGTTTTACAAAAATCGATTGGGCCTAATCGTAATGATCAGGTATTGTAGACACTTATTTGGCACGGTACCAAGTATTGACTGTTACCAAAAAGTTCAATTTCATTTACTTACTGCTACAAAAATATAATCACGCCGAATTTTGTAGCAATGTTAATTATGGCGCACGCGCCCCCCCCATAGATTTTGTATGAGACTCGCAAACGATGACGTCACTAAGTTGTCAAGTCAATGATGCAATTATTTATTGATTTAAAAGCAACTAAAAATCTAATTTTAAAGTTATTCAGAAATGAATGGAGTTGTCAGGTCTAGAATAAGGTGTTCTTTCAGAAAAATTGTGTTTTTAAATTATTGGTTAATGGTTGGTCAACTACCCAATTGTATAGTCATATCTTCCTTCTGTTGTCCCATTCTGTGTGGGGTCAGCAACACAATTTTATTTTACGTCATGACATCATTTTCCTCCTTTCTCTTTCATCCTTACAAATGGATTGTCCATTCATCTTAGAATGAGAATATCGATTTTCTAACAGCTTTTTTTGGCACCCAACCCATGACATTATCATTGACAATTAATCCTTCATGTTACTTCAAACAAAATTATAACCTTACCTTTTTCATCTCTTCCTCAAACATCTTTTCCAAGTATTTGTATCGTCTCATCAGCTTCACAAATACCTGTGAACAAGTACTTAATGTGTTAGTATGTGTGTGTTACATTTACGTTCTAATTTGATAGTCAGTCTTGTTTCAGATATAATTGAACGAGAAAGGGTTTCTCAACACTGTAGATTCAGGACTCTAGCCATGTTTTTCATCATGTGGATCTATGCTAAAATATTATAAAGAGATTTGTTTGTTTGTTTTCTTTGTATCAAATAGGCTCAAAACAACTGGACCGATTTTAACCATTTTTTCACTAATAGGAAGCTATATTATCAGGAAGTAATATAGGCTATAAAACATCACGCTACTACCCACGGGAGTGGGGCAGCAACTAAAGACGCGCGTGAAACCGCGCAAGACAAGACAGGTAATTAATATTGTAAAGCTGAATACATTGCTTGGTTAAACGCGCATTTCTCAGGAACTATTGGCTCGAATTGAAAACGCTTTTAGCGTTGGACACGCAATTGAGCAGCGGGCGACACTGCTGGGCACAGTTAATATATAAAGATAGAGTATTATTTCGGCAATCGCCATAAATATCTGCAATAAACTTATTCAAAAATATACAATTAACTGCTGGGTTTTAAAATTTATTAATTAAAAATCTAAGTAAAATTACAACAAGACGCTCCACTGAAACATGAATTTGCAGTCAATTTTTGTTTTTTGTAGAAATAGCTATGGTTACAAAAAAAAAAACTGTCAAGTTCTAATGTAGCTTTGTATGTAATTTCAAACCAATATTTTCTTCTATACAAGGTAATTCTTTAGAAAATATTTTATTGAGCATACCTGTTCAAAGTTCCGCATGGACTCCATGTCTTCGCTCGCGGTGAAGATGCAGGTGTTCGTTTTCGGTGATTCGCCGTCCATCGACACCGACCCGCCGGGGACTGGCAGGGGAACAAGCCAGTTAGTACATGGTCATCTTGGATGGTAGGTGGCACAGATGCAGGTTAGGTGGTCAGATAAAAAACGAACGAACAGGTTGTGTCCACATTTATGTTCAGGACTCTAGCCAAATGTTTCATCATTTTAGGTAGTTTAACGGTGGTGGGTAAGAAAGAGGAAGCAACAACAGAAAATCCAAAATCTCTTGCAATGAACGAGATTTGGTTTAATTCTTTTGTGCTATAGTTAGTTATACTTAACCCGTCGCGCGATTGCTAACAATGTAGGTAAAGTGTCCCAAACGTCGAGCTATTTTGAATGATTTTGGTTAGACCTTCGGAAAAACGAAGATTTCATAGTTATATCGATAATTATATATTACGAAGTATATGTTTCCAGAATCCTTATGAGTTTTAAATAAATTTTAAAAATAAATGTCTAAAATATGAAAACCACTCACCCGCTGTGAGTGGTTTTCATATTTTAGACATTTATTTCAAACTTTGCACCCGTGTGCACATGCGACATTTGTGGCACAAGTAAAACTTTGCACCCAGTGTGACACTTTGACGCGCGAGGGGTTGATAATTTATATAATCATTTGGAAAGAAAGCTTTATTGTACTTGCCTTCACAAAACCATTACCATTACAAACCATTTATTGGTTTAATGGTACAAAATCAATTTGAAATTATTGTCAACTCTGTATACGAATAAAATAAATAAATAAAAATAAAAAGGAAATGATAGAAAAATTGTCCAAATAAGTGGAGTCTATAGTATAATTTTACTATAGCAGTAAAGTTTCAGGGGTTGCGGGATGTTCGAAAGAGATACCGCCGCCCCGGAAATAGGCAAAATAAAAGGAACTTGGAAGAGTTTTAGTCAGTACAATTCTGACACTTTCTTCCGCTCCGCCCAGAGTGGGGAGTTATTTGATGATTTTAATTTATTTGCGTTTAGCGGCAATATAATGTTACGCTTTATCGTCATTCCCTATGAGGTTTCTACAAAATCTGTATGCAATCATTTTTACAAAGATTGCAGATTCCTATTTCAAGTCTTCGGCCCATCCATAGGGCTTAATATAAGGGACCGTATTCCATTTGGTGTTGCAGGATCCTAGAGACTACAAATGAAGCCTGGTACTCACGCAGCAGCCCCCCGGCGATGAGCACGTCGAATATGACCTCGCCATACCGCCGGTAGTCGAGCTTCGAGCCAGCCGCGTCTAAGAACTTGTATGCCGCGTCGAGGTCGCCGCCGGCGCGCTCCAGTCCTTGCACGAGCGCGTCGCGGAATCCGTTCGGATCGTACTTCTCTTTCTCATCTGGAATAGAGCAAAGGTAGAGTGTGAGAGGGAGAAAGATGATGATATAGTTGGTGATGTTTGTAGAGATTTTATCAGAAATAATTGAACGAGAAAGGTTTTCTCAACATTTGTTTTCAGGACTCTAGCCATTTTTTTCATCATGTAAGGAATAGTGTTCTGTATATAATCCAGTCTCGGACACAATGCATATTAACTTGTGAAAGTATTGTAGTTGCCCATTCCAAAGCGTTAATCTATATAGAAAAGAATGGGCAAAAAACTCCATGGATACTCTTTTCATGTTTAGATTATACAAATATGTGAGAGCCTCCAGAGCAAATAAAAAGCAAAATTCAATTAAAAATGAACTGTGATAGCTAAAAGATGACCAGCATATAAAAGTCTTAAGTTCCCAATGCTTAGACACCCAGTCCCTGAATGTGACCTGTCCAACACGTGGGGTTTGATAGGATGTCACATGCTTCAAATTGTTGTTCTGGGACATGACACCTTTGTCCATTTTAAGAATGCTGTGCCTATTAAAACCACATTGTCTTAAACAATGCTCAGCTAATGAATAGAATTGAGTAATATATCTTATAAACAATGAGTACTGTCCCAAAAGTAACGCATTACAGCCACGTGCTTCTAAATAAATAATAGTATTTGCTAAGGCAAAGAGAAGACATGAACATTGATCACCACATTTGCACATTTGTAAATAGATAGAACATTTTAGACATATTCAAGCTCAAATATTGATAGGACCACTACATGGGCACTTATAAAACTCCGAGAAAAGGAATGTTTCAACCGGAAAGAAACTCCATATTAATCAACCAGGTTTCCAAAATGGAAGACTTTGATAAAAATTAAATGTTATTCCAATTAAATCTTTTTTTATAGGGCGAAACGAAAACCCAATCCAACAATTTAGGTTAAAATTGTGTGTTTTTGTCCTAAGGACCACCAAATGCGTTAAAAAGTCAACTAGCAACACGTTAAACGATCCAGCGTGACTTAATACCTTACCTATCCTCAATTTAGAAGAAAATTAGGCCACTCAAGCACTTTAGACTAAACAAGTAAGCACCGTAACTTCGTACTCGTAATACATTTCAGTATTTGCCAAGACTAGTTTGATTTCAAGTTATCTTGCCGACCTACTTTTGGGTAGCTACAATCGCAATAATGCTAAGCCCTGGTTAGCTAGCTTGCTGATAAACTTTTACTCGACTACAGCGAAGCAAAACGGAGGGTTATGATTTTGACCCGTGTATGTGTGTATTTTCATCTATTCCCTCGTAACTTCTGAATTGTTTTATCATAATTTGACAGTTGAAACTTTTGACCGTCCGCTGGTATAAGGTTATGTGACGTCATAATAAATTGAATATGGCGCCCTCTAAGCATTTAGTCTGGAAATAGATATTTTTAATGCCGTGTTGGGTATTAAATGAAAGGGTTTAATTAGCACATTTCAAATATGTCCAAATATGTCTGATCTCAAAATAATAAGGATACAAACTTAAGAACTAAAACAGACTACTTATGGCCCTAAGATGATGAGAGCCTGCTTATTTTTCTATTAAAATACTTATTCATGCGTTGAGATAGAGTTGTAGGAAGTAATTGTAAGCTTGTGTGTTATCTTAGTGATTTATGCTGATACAATAACTCCAACTGCAAAAGTACCCAAAAATTTAACGCTATATTTTTTCCCTGAAATTTAGTATCAGAATACAAAAAACAATTTCCTACTTATCTTTTGAGGGATATAGTAGCTATTTTCCTATAATTATACAAAAATATGTGGTACATTTAATAAATAGACCTATTTTAAGCGAATTGCTCTCGCCCACCTAAATTCTCTAACCACAAAAGGATAAGATTTCCAAAAACAATCGATTAAAGACTTACGCCCACCCAAGGCCGTATATCATAACCATAGAGCCATATACACGACAAAGGGTTAGGCAGACTTTCTAAACCTGACAGATTTATTACACAAGTGGGATCAGCAGTTCTCGAGGTAAGGTTATCATAAAGGTCAAATGCATAACTTTCACTTCACATAACATAAATCTGATAATAATTACCTTAGTTACAGGCAAGGGTCAACGGAGTTACGATATTTAAATTAATTTGTCTATTATCTATACTAATATTATAAAGCTGAAGAGTTTGTTTGTTTGAACGCGCTAATCTCAGGTACTACTGGTTGGAATTGGAAAATTCTTTTAGTGTTGGATAGTCCATTTCTTGAGGAAGGCTATAGGCTATATAACATCACGCTACGACCAACAGGTGCTGAGCAGCGTGGGTGAAACCGCGTTGAACAGCTAGTCTTGAAATAAAGACAAATGATAAACTAAATCCAAACATTTTGCCCGACTGGCGGAGGGTACTGTGTTTGGCAGTTTATGTATGTCTGTTCCTTTGTGGCACTTTATAGAAAAACGCGTGGGTCGATTTTGATGATTCTATGTCAATTTGTTTTAATTATTGTGAATGTCACTTAAGACATGATATTAATCAAAATGTTATATGGCAACAATTAGACGCCATAGTGTTAAGAATAAATAATTAAAGCCATTTCAAGTGGGGTATAATTTAATAGGTAGGAAAATCATCTTTAGTATTTCGTCCATCATTTTTCATCTAAAATGTTATTTTTTTTTAATTAGGAACCCCTTTTTAAGTAGATTTGAGCCAGTTTATTTAAGACCATATTATATGTTTTTTAAGCAGTCGGGTTTTATGTTACACATAATATTAATTAAAATCACTGGTTACGCAAGTCCATAGTTTAATTGTTTTGTTGATGATGTAACTTGCTAATGATTTCCTATTTTGATCGACTAAAAAACAAACAAGCTAAAGTCGTACTATTCAAAACAAATATCTTTCTATCGACGTAGAGACAACAGAAAAAGGAAATTTTATTACGTAAATATTTTAGGAAGACGAAGTTACGTGCCAAAATTAGAACAATAGTGATTTTTGGCAGAAAATAATGCTGTATTTTAACGTGTATGAGAGAAATCCTCCATTATACACTTGTGAAGGTCGTTTGTTAGTGGTTAAGACAATACACACATTCTATTTATTACAGAACAAATTATACTTTTATTCCAGAAAAAATATCTAGGTAAACAGTTTTTAACAAAATAATATAATTTAAAAGAGGAGCTCATGGCTTAGTTATAGCAGCCGCTCGGATCGATCTTTAGGTTGACCCGCGCTTGTCTAGGTTGACAAGGCACAACCCGTTACATACCGAGTTTTCTCCGTGCGTCGGAAAACACGTAAGCTATTGGTCTCGGCTGTCAATTGTGGATCTTTGACAGTCATTACAGGATGTCAGTGTCTCTAAAGTCTGACAACCAGTCTTATCAAGGAACATCGTATTACCCAGTACTAACTGAGTTGTGGAGGTCAGATAGGCAGTCGCTCCATGTAAAATACTGATATTCAGCGGCATCCGGTAAGACTGGAAGCCGACCCCAACATATTTCGGAAAAAGCTAGGCAGATGATGAGTTTTCAACAAAATTTGACTCTACAGTATACATTATACATCCTCACTCACTACCACTACATTATACTCAAGAGTAAACATCCTAAAGAAGAAGCAGGCCACCACCAACCACGTGCTTCGCTGCCTCCAGAAACAACCAGGAACCGAGGTTTTATGGCGCATTCTTAAAATTTACTTTTTCATAAATTTAATTGTATAAAACCTGGTTCTTCTAACCAGACAGAAATGTGTTGCTGGGGAGTTTGTTCCGCCACTTCTTCCCAACTAAAACACTAGATAGTGGCGAAGGACGGACGTTTTGTGGGACAGTTTCTTGTAATTAGACGAAGGCCTGACTCCAGATAAACTGGGATAGAGGCAGGAAGAAGTTATGAAGAGATTCTTGTATGAACATAGATGAAATAAAATTAGTGTAAGTATGGGTATCAGGTGGCATTCTGACGCTTCTGTTTACCCCACATGAGAAAAATGCGTGACTTATGTTTCTGAGAACTCCCTGAAGTAACGTGTTTGTCAAATTAGAGTCATTGTTATTTTTGGAAATTGCCCATAATTGCTTTCGACTGTTTACAAACAATGTATGCGAGAGCCAGAAGATCTTTAACAGTCTTGATAAAAACATGTTTGGCCTTGTTTTTTTTATTTGGTATCTTTTCTTACATAAGTCTGACCACTGCCAATGTCAATATCGTCATTTAATTAGCACTTGTTTTTATGTAAATCATTGTATTCCAAACGTTCTATTATGATTGAATTTTAGAAGACGCCATTTTGAGAAGAGAATTTTGAAGTAGTAAGTCATGCGGTACCAAAATTCAAGATGGCGGCACCGAACAAGTTTAATTTCCGTCTCTTCTTGGACAAAGCAACAGGATTTGCTTGTCGGAAACTATTTATTTGTTGCTTTTTGACATGTTCATTCGGATTGCCCGGAATTGAATAAGATATCTCGCTTGAACAAACAATAAAAATCGTTACCAAGTCTAAAAACTTATTTGGTGACATTGAATTTTTTTTTTATAATCCTACTGTCTGTTTGCTTTGTGATAAGAACTGATAAATAAACTAGTTTGTAGTATAATACATGATAAGGGCACATTTAACAATATAAATCTTTCCTAGTCTAAATTAACATAAAAAAAAAACATCATATACTTACAAATTCTTCAGTTCATTTCATGGAAAAATATTTCCCCTTTATAAATTTATGAGTTTTAAATCTCGGAAACGGCTAAGCAAAATTTAATTTAGAACTTAGGTTTGAGCAATATTAAAGGATGCGTCACAACAAAGGACAGTGAATCACGGAGTTAAAACGAACGGAGAATATTAATTGGCTATTTAAATTATTTTTAGCAACGTAGGAAATGTAAGATAAACGTCAGGCATTTTCTTTTACGGATGTTAAATCATCAAATAACTTCCCCCGCTCTGGAGAGTCAGACTTTTACTGAATAAAACCCACCCATGTTCCATCTTTTACCCTTTGTGTTACAGGGCCCCGGTATCTGTTTCGAACAACCCGCAACTCCGGCAGGTTCACCAAACCATTTGCAGTCACTTTGCATCGTCAACTTTGCAACGGTCAGTCAGAAAATGGAAACTACATAGCTCATTTCAAAATGTAAGCCCCCCCATGGATAATAACAGAAGAAACGCTATGGAACATGTGTAAAAGAAGCAATTTTGGCGATAGCCGGTACTTTTTTTTTTAGTAAAAAAAAAAGAAATCGATGGTGATATTCCTTGGCACAAGTTTGCGAATTTGGTGTGAATAAACTTTTAATGGCAACAAGGTCAACATGTTGCTCAACCGGTAAAAACATAACATCGAGTTATGTATTTTAAGTAGGTACGAAAACACGTCGACATTTCACCAATAAGGGGCCAGCCAGTTCGTACAGTCCGTCATCATTAGCATCTTGCTCCTGATACCAATTAATTTGGGGTCGACGCAGTATGCCCTTCATCTTCCATACTTCTCTAAAACTATTCATGTCATCGGACACCTATCCTGTCATATCATCTTCCACACAGTCCATCATCTTTTTCTAGAGTTCCTCTTTTACTGTTGTTGATGAATTGTGTGCTGATGATCGTCGAGACGCAACACGTTTTCGTCTTCCATTCTCCCCTATCAGACGACACGGCATAATTTTTTCTATCCCTTACATAATTCATCCATCTTTTCTTTGGCCTTCCTGTCGCTCGCCTTCACACAGTCCATCCATAGTTTATTTGGTCTTCCTCTATTCTCATCATCATCATCATTCATCTCATTCTCTTTCCCGTCCACATTCATATTCAAAACTACTCATTAGCATACGAATCCAGCAAACAGCCATGAATCGGAAAAAACCTACATTCGAAAAACTTTGTCATGGACCATAAATGCCATTTCCTTCTGCGGACTGATAATGGAATGAGGTCCCAATAATACCTGTCGGTTCTAGAGATCAAAAACTGCTAAGTATTCATGTTTGAAACCAACTGGGCGTGAAGCTAAATAAAACGTTACATCAATGAAAGTTCGTTACTAAATAGTAACGTACGCTCTAATTACGTGATGCCCCGTATATCCTTCAAAAAATTCACCCCTGGTAGACAAAAATTTTCTTCAACTTCGTCATGTTTTATAGCGGAACATTTCACAGCTCCAAACACAGTATTATCAAGGAAAGCTCCTTACAAAACAGTTGTAGAACTTCTAGGGTCATTTCGCCTGTTTGCGTCCATTTAGTGCAGGTGGCAAGTTTGAAGGAGAAAATAAAATTGTCCCAGAACTAGTTTCAATGAAAAAATCAACGTAATGCGTTCATTATATAGTCTATTTTAAGATTAGCTTTCAGTTTTGTTCAAAACTCCTTTTGTTTTTATTTAAAATAGACAAATTCCAAAATTAGGCTTTTTACCCAGTTTGCGTCCACAAAATCCAAATTGCGTCCACCAGTGGACCATTTGGCGTCCACCAGTTTAAAGAAGGAATATAAGGGTGATATTGTTAATACAATTTGAAGAAAGACTGGATTTTAACAATTTATTTATTTAAGATTAAAGTTATAATAAATCAACATTAATTAGCATTATAAAAATACAATAAAAAACATGTTTATTCTTCTCAACATCGATGTGTTAAGAAGCCATTGAACTACCTTTTTTCACCATCTACCCCTAGTGGTGGTTCTGGTCTTATCGATTTCTTCTTTTCACGAATCTCACTTAACGCTTTCTTTATTTTTTTTTCTGTATAGGTTTTCTTTTCCTTCTTCTTTCTTATCTCCGAAGAACTCATCTTAAATAGGAAAACATAAAGAATTATTACGCACTTCATTGCACTAGTAAAAATTGAATTTTAAACTCACAGTCTTAATCAAAACTGTACTATACATTTTAAATTATTAAAAAAATATAAATAAAATATATTTATGCTATCATTTCTATTAAATGAAAAAATGGACGCAATTTGCTATACAATATTATCCCTGTAGGTTTAGTTTGCGTCCACGTGTAATCGATTAAATCGATATTGTCTATCTTTTACTACAATCATAATAATGTGGACGCAAATTGGTTATTACAATTGCATACTATAAGTGTTAAAATAAACCGAAATCCAATTTCTCTTTCATATTTTAATCACATAAAAATAAACAACTAAAGAAAACATAATTAGACGAGTTCGCGTCCACTGCGGACGTAAAGTGCACGTTTTATAAATTCGGTGTTGTAATTCGCGTCCACCTTATTTTAACTGTTAACTTTAAAAAAAAACAAACAAATTAATAATTCACAGTATTCGTTTTTTCATTATTAATGTCTAGACACAGCTATGTTTCGTAAAAATCACATAAAACAATAAAATACTTACCGTTAAACGCACCGCTGCACACTATTTTTTTATCAAAATCCCGCGAGTCCGCACTCTGCTGTTGAACAACCGTGACAAAATATTTTTTCTAGACAGGATTAGCGGGGCGGGTGGAACTTTTGTCTATATGTGCATATCTCTTATACGTTGAGGTATTGGCGGTAATTTTTTTCCATATTATTATTGTGTGATTTTACTTATTTTCTAGCATTTTTAAAGGGAGATCCGTAAAATGGACGCGAACCGGGCGATGGACGCGAAAGGGCGAACTTACCCTATAAAAGCGCGCAACACTCGACTCTGAAAGTACCGCTAGTGTATAAATACCGTTAGCAGTTGTTGCCATCAGTGGCGGTAGAATATTACGAGGATAGCGGGCGCGTCAGTGATCAACTAATGGCACTTCAGTAGCCTATAATATCACTTAGGATGGCTTTTATGTGGTCTGTTTATAACGTTAAGC
Organism: Ochropleura leucogaster; assembly: GCA_958449745.1. Classification (NCBI taxonomy): domain Eukaryota; kingdom Metazoa; phylum Arthropoda; class Insecta; order Lepidoptera; family Noctuidae; genus Ochropleura; species Ochropleura leucogaster. The sequence continues at coordinate 1,925,567 of OY288222.1, read as the reverse complement.
ATACTTGTTAGATATCGAATGTTTATACGATAACTTTTGAAATAGGAAAAAAAATCGAAAGAACGTCTGCCTGCCACCTTTACACGGCTTTCCGATAAATGCATTTGCATTAAGTATGTCTTAGAGACATTGAAGGTCGAAAGACAACTGAGAGGTCAAGGAGACTGGAGGAATTACGCCGATGAATAACGGCGTGGAAGGCCAAATGGGACGACCTTATACAGTATAGTCTCACGTTGAGTGCTGGTAGTGAATTTCGTAAATTTCGTGAGAATTAGGACGATTCCAAGTTAAAATTTGAGCAAACAAGCATCTCACCGGTTTATCATTAGGTAAAAAAATCTGATTAAAATGCCTCATGCCACCAATGAGCCGGGGTTGCGGGTTGTTCGAAAGAGATTTCAAGAGTGTTCGGCCCCGGTACATAACAGGCGAAAGAAGGAACATAACACACAACACACAACCTGTGTGTTATAAAAATAAAGCTCATTCATGTCCCAAATGGCATACAACTCACTGCCAAGCGACAGTCGGTTCAAGGAAAATGTATTCGAATGTAAACAGGAAAATTTTGAATTAATTACTTGTTATTTCATGGAGATGGGCTACAAGCAATATTTATTCAAAATGTGTGTCGCTACTGCTTTTGCAATGAGTTTCTGATATAATTATTCTAATAAGGGAGCTCACTACGAAGGTTGCTTGGATCTTTTTGAGTTTGTTCGATGTACTTGTTTTGTCTTAAAAAATTGTTATTGATTTAAATTAGGCTGATAATCAGCATTCTTCTAAAACTACAAGAGACAGTACTTCAAAACGAGCGCCCTTCATCATCTGCCTAGCCTTTTCCCAACTATGTTGGGGTCGGCTTCCAGTCTAACCGGATGCAGCTGAATATCAGTATTTTATATGGAGCGACTGCCTATCTGACCTCCACAACCCAGTTAATACTGGGTAATACGATACCCCTTGGTAAGACTGGTTGTCAGACTTTCGGAACACGAACCTGTAACGACTGTCAAAGATCTACAAATGACAGCCGGGACCAACGGCTTAACGTGCTTTCCGAGGCACGGACGAAACTCGGTATGTAACGGGTGATCACCCATCCACAGACCAACCTAGGCAAGCGCGGCTTAACCTAAAGATCGACCCGAGCGACTACTATTTATTTAGCCACGAGCTCCTCTCCAAAACGAGCGCCCTTCACGATTTAATATTAATTTAGCTGGGAAGAAGGGGCGCAATTCGTATGATAATATATAAGATAACAAACCTAAGCAGATAACATAAGAATTGACAGCGTGTTACCTGTTACGTAAATTTGAATGGCCGACTTATTCTGTGGCAAAGGGATTTAACTTAATTTAACTTTAATGCCTAGTTCAATAGATTAGCCGAATGACCACGAATAACTAAGAGCTTCTGATTTTGCCTTCAATAAAAAAGGACTATTGAACATTACATATATTCGGTAGCAAGCGATATAATGACGCGTTATTATGGTCCCACGACATCTGACACATCATTTCACACGTGTGAAAGGTCAACAAAGATAGAATCTCTATCGGAAACGAATTAATCATTCCATTCCAGTTAAGTGAACAGTCTATTTGAATTTTTAATCGATTCGGAATGTAGGCAATCTCTGGTCTATGGTATTTATGTCCAATGCAACGATTGACGTCATTATTCCAGCCCTGTAAGGTTAGATTGGAGGTCGGTTGTCGTGTATTCCCCACCTCTACCTATTTGGGATCTATATGAGTTCGGAGGATGGGGACGCGTTACGTAATCTATGAAGGCAGAAATCTATCGGGGCATTTGAAACTGACCTATTTAGTACATCCAGCAGCTTATTTCAGATATTTAACTAAAAAAAAACTCTATCAAAATCAAAAATCAAAATCAAAATCATTTTATTTGTGTAACATAGGTAGTGAATACAGTTCTTAAATTAATGTTTATTAGGTCGCTATGTCATGCCAGAGGCGTACAAATATGGTTGCATGCGAATATAATATTAGTCATGCGAGAGGTAAATACATAATATTATTGGGTTGTTATGTCAACATTAATATAATTGTCATAACTAAATAAAAAAGAAATTACAAATGTCACAGTTTCATTTCTACAATGTCAATTCAGAATTAAAAAGTAGTTACAGTCAAACAATAATAAAAAAAAAAAAAAAAAAAAATAATAAGCCTACATTAATTTATCATTCAAAAATTCATCAGTCGTATAATAGCATTTTTCGATTAATAATTGTTTTAATTTATTTTTGAATTGCGTAATATTAGATTTTTTTATGACCTCTGGTAGTTTATTGTAGATGCGTGGGGCCATACCCAGAACGCTATTTCGCACTAAGGCAGTCTTACAACGCTGATTTGTTAAAGCGTTTGCGTACTGGCTACGAATCGCCACATCTCGGAACGTCGACACCTTTTCAAATAACATCATGTTTGTTTTGACGAAAACACTAATTTCAAAAATATATAATGAAGGTAAGGTGAGTATTTTCAGCGATTTAAAAAAAGGTACACAGCTATCATCCATTCTTAGACCACACATTGATCTGATGCATCTTTTTTGTGCCTTAAAAACGATATCTTTATCAGTAGAATTTCCCCAAAAAATAATGCCATATCGCAAAATTGAGGCTACTAAGCCATGATATGCAACCAATAGCGCTTCCATATTTATTTTTCTACCAATTTGGAAAAGTGCGTATGCTGATTTATTTATTTTCTTACTTAGTTCATCTATATGGGCTTTCCAGTTTAGTTGATTATCAAGAGATAAACCTAAGAATTTTGCTACTTTAACTTCTTCAATGTCACAGTTACCATGTCTAATACTTACTTTTGGTACTGCAGCTCTTTGGTGAAAGTGCATTATTTTGGTTTTCTTTAAGTTTATGACTAAATTATTATCATCCAGCCAAGTAATTATGTCCAATAATGTATTATTTATGTCATCTTGATAAAAATTGCGATCAATACATTTGACTATGGCAGTACTGTCATCTGCAAACATCACCATTTGATGTTGAGTTACCTTTGGCAGATCATTTATATAGATTAAGAAGAGGGGTGGCCCCAGGACGCTACCCTGTGGGACACCAAATTTCATCAACCTAGAATGAGACAAAAAGCTCTTTTCGATTTTTGTCTTTTTACATACTCTCGAAATCTCTGTACATTGCATTCTGTTGGTGAGATATGATTCAAATAGTTTTAAAATATTGCCTCTGATACCGTAGCTATGTAGTTTGTCTAATAAAATGTCGTGCTTTACATAATCGAAGGCTTTGGTCATATCTGTATAGATAGCACAAATAGGAGCTTTTTGGTCTACTGCTAACATAATACTACGTAAAAAATCAAAAATTGCCATGTTGATCGTAGTATTCTTTCTAAAACCATTTTGTTCCTTGCATAATAAATTAAATTTATCTAGATAGCAATATAGAGACTTATAGATAACTTTTTCGAAAACTTTGGAAAAAACAGAAATTTTAGCTATGGGCCTATAGTTCTTCATATCAGTTTTGCTGTCTTTTTTATGAAGTGGTTTAATGATAACTTTCTTTAAATCTTCAGGGTAAACTCCTTCAACAATGCCAAGATTCATAATATGCGATAATATGGGTGCTATAATTTCACTAACAAATTTTATCACTTTTGTTGAAACACCATCAAATCCTACAGTACTTGTATTTTTAAGTGATTTTATAGCCGAAACAATGTCAGTTGATAGAACCGGCTGCATAAACATAGATTGTTTAGTCGAATTGCTTAATTTAATTTTAAATTTCATGTCAGTTTTTATATTATTCTCAATGTCATCTATAAAATAGTTATTAAAAGCATTTGCAATGTCAGTAGGTTTAGAAAAGGTCTGGTCACATTTTTTAATTGTAACTATTTGTTCTTTAGGAAAGTCATTTTTTGGTCGATTAACTATTTGCCATATAGCTTTCGATTTATTTTGCGAGGTTTTTACATAGTAATTATTTTGAGCTTGCTGTGTTAGTTTTATAATTTTCTTATATTGTAATGAGTATTTTTTGAAGTTAGTTTTATTTTTTAATATCGGATTTAGTCTGTATGTCCATAGTAGTTTTCTTTGTTTTTTACTACAGCTTTTTATTCCTCGCGATATCCATTTTACTTGTTTATTAGTTTTAATACTTATTATTTTAATACTTATCCTTACTAATATTATAAAAGCGAAAGTGAGTTTGTTTGTTACCTCTTCACGCTTTAATGGCTTAACCGATTTGGATGAATTTTGGTACAGAGATAGTTGGGAACCAGGAGACGGACAAAGGCTAATATTTTTTTGAAAATAGTGGGATGTGAGGGAGAAAGAGGGAAAACTTAGCGTTGCTATTACAAATCAATAAGGCGCAAGGGGAACTGTGTTACCCCGAATTTAACGCGAGCGAAGCCGCGGGCAAAAGCTAGTAGCTTAATATATTCTTACCAGCCTAGACTTTTCGTAAGGATGATGGGATTCATCAAGCATGAAACAGTCGATTGCCAATATCTTAAATTTGGCCACAGCCTATTTGATATTCCCACGCTAGATACTGGGTTTTACATACGAAAGAAAAAACTAATGCAAAGAGGAAAACTTATACAAGGAGGTTGGTTAATGCTTACGGCATTTCCGACCTTTTAAAGTAAAACACAAGGGGATCTTTCTAGAAAGGTCACTCAGCGGTGCGCGAAGGATGTCAAGGTCTGGACGAAAAAGGGAAATTTCGTAGCGTTGTTCCAAAGATAATATAGACGGTAAGATTAAAATCACAAGTTTGTATTGAACAGCTAATTCCTGCAATACTTTGCATAAATTATAGCAGGTTTGGCCTCATTTGGACTGGCTCGGTCCCTTGACTCGAATAGGACAGATAAAACCTTATTTATAGTTTAATTAATTGAACACATTTTTATTGCTTTTGTTGGTTGGCACGTCAGTTTGGAAGTATTCAGTCAAGTTTGTTTTCAAGTTCAGAGAGAGCTATTACTAAACACGCCGATTAAGTACCTAGATAATTCGAAGTCAAAATTACTCAATCATTTTGAACTTCAATAAAAACGATATTGGCAGCAGTAAGCAGTACCTTGGTACTCTTTTATCTGTATATATTTTTCTACTATATGTGTTTTGTATGTACATAAATAAATACCAAAAGATAAATTAATAGTACACACGCTTACATGCCCCTTATGAGAAGAGGCCATTGTTCTGAATTTGGAATGGCTATTTATCATTACTTAATACTTGATATCTAAAAATACATGATTTTAAAGCCATTGCAGTATTTGAAACAGTACCATAATTAATATGGAATTCTAACACAATAAAATGTTAACATTTTGAGAAAAAAATAAAATCATAACTTACAACTTTACAGTTTGAAACAACCAAGAGAAAGTCAATTCAATTAGGATTGAGGTCAAATTTAAACTGATTGATGTAGGCTGAATAAATCAATTGTCAATGACAGAATAAAAACTTTGCTTTGTTTACCATAGATTGAGATATTACCGAAATATTGAATTGAGCTATTTTTATTTCAGAAATGATTGATGAACTATAATTGTATTTAAATGTAGGATAACAACAAGTTAAGCAGGATGGCTAGATGAAAATATTTAATAAACAATGCAACATGCATTGTTTATGTTACTATTCCTACGCACTGCATACTGTTTTGCTTATTGACTATGTTGTGTTGTAATTGTAAACAGAAATATTTAAGAATTTATCACAGTAAGTACATATTGTAATGAAATAAAAAGGATTGAAGAATTTCATGGTTCTCTGAAGTTGTTGTTTTGTTGGATTTTGAAACATGTGGCTTACATCCCATGGCCGATTACAAACAACATACTATGAAGAAACGTGGCTAAAAATATTGTGTAGGACAGTGTCACGGCCAAGGCAAGCGTTATTGAATTAACAATCCGATGTATAGACCATCTCGCGTCTTCGAGAAACATGTGCACACTTCATGAGACAAGATTAGCCAACTTATTCAAGTTGACCCGCCTCGCAAACATGGGATCTGGGCAAGTTGCCAAAATCTAAGTGAAAATAAGTAATAAAAAATAACTTAGGTACCTCTTTTTCTGGTCTTGATCCGTTGACCCGATAATACTGGTTTTTCTACCTTCTGACTCATACAATATATTGCTGAAAAGAAAAACACGTGGCAATTAATAAAGGTCTATTCCGTTATAAGGTCATCGGCCGCGGTGCGCCACGCAACCCCAGGCTCGACCCTTCGTCCTACTGTTATGGCGTCCAAACGCGATCCACTTACTTCTAGATTGACGGGAGCGCCGAACAAGTCCAAAAGGAATATTCCACAACCTGAGTGATAACGAGATCACCTGGCTATGACTCAGCAAGGACTCCAAGGAGTTTAAATTCACGATTCTCAATAGCGAACAAAGTAACGACGCGATATAAAGTAGTATGTGCACTGTTACTTACGTAGTGACAGGTTATGTAGGAGCCTTTTACTCCTTTTGCGAGTTCTCTAGGACTGCGCCTGTTCAGAAAAGAAAGAAACGCTGCGCGATCTCTATTCCCCTGTGCTAGAGACAACGTATATGGACTATGGAGTCACCGGATGTCCGGTTGAATTGCGACGATCGATTCAAATCTTCTCGAGCGTTTTCCTTTCTAGTTTATTTTGTTGATATCTTTGAAACTAAACGATAAGAGTGTTTTCTGAAATTTACTTATATTTAGGTAAAATATCAGAAGAAAGCACGTATAAGGCTCCTAAGAGACAGAAATGCTTCAAAAGACAAACCGATAGAAATTTACAATATTGTCATATATCAGTACAATGTAACGTTTAATAAGAATAAAAATATTTTAAAAGACGACACAATAAATTTGATAAATTTTGTATCACTTTATTAAAAAATCACAATTTGAATGGAAAGTATTTGACTAAAAATGGCAGAAAAAACAAAACACCATAGACATTTTTTGTTCATAAACATATGACCTGCGCTGGCATAGGAATTTACGAACTGATTTTACTTGTAAAATAGAAAATTGAGAAATTGTATTTTTTGGGTTTTTGTTTATAACATATTTTTAAATATTTCATAATAAATTTATTTTTCTTTATTTATTTTGTCGAGTATTATTCGTCTTGATTGTTCGTGCCTGGACACTTCATATATTGAGCATTAGACAAAGACAGCGTTTAAAATTACCCAAGTGTGAGTGAGAGTGAAGTAAAGAAAGAAATACTCGCACCGTCTGTCATTATTTTGATTTTAGGTTATAAAAACTACTGAACAGTTAAAACTGAAATAATTATTAAAGATATATTATGAGAGATGTGTAAATATTCGAAATAGTTAAAGAAAACTAACTGTTGCTTTATGACAGTGGCATCTGTAAAAAGTTACTATGGCAAACTCACTTATTACAAAGGTTTGTTTCCAAAATTATTTTTAGGTTTATCCAATGGTTAAACTATCTTCAAAATTGTAAATTAAATATGCAACCCGCATTATAATTTTCAGGTAGGTGCACTACGCATGGCTCCTGTAATTTTCACTCAACCAGCTCGTACAACCACGTCCAAGCATTATATCCCAAAATTCAAGAAATTGAGAGCTCAAAAGGTGCTCAAAGTAGAACTGCCCGATCCAAATGAAAATATTTCCGCGCTGAGTCCTGAAAGAATAAGGCAGAAGATGAAGGAAAGAGGGATTTTGCCGCCCAGGCCTTGGATGGAACGTCCCTTCTATATTTCTGCAACAGGTTTGAGTGTTTTTTTATTGTAATGGGCATAGTCTTTTACCCTAATATCGTTTCCATGAGATTTCAATAAACTTATACTTACTACATTCTTATTCAAATCTATTTTCTGTGTGGGGATCAAAATCAAAAGTCATTTATTCAAATTAGGTTGATAATCAGCACTTTTTGAATGTCAACATTACAAGAGAGTCCCCCAAAATGTACGCCATTTGCCACTTCCTAGTGCTTTAGCTGGGGAGAAGTAGTTTACCAAACTCCCCAGCAACACAACTGTCTGTCAGGTTATATAAACCAGATATAACAATTTTAAAGAAAACTAAGGTTTATTAAACAGCCCAGGGTATTGCGCCAATTGTGCTGTCCCAATATTGTCTGTGGTTGAAGTTATGGCCCATGAACTACGATATCACATAGTTGTGAAATCACATCCAACCCGATTTATGCTATATATGTAGATATATTGATGAGATATAGATCCGAATTTCAGTTCAGTTACGTTTATTAACAGGTTAAATGCCATAATGGACACCATGTGTCCGACAGTATACTTTCATCCGGTTCCACACTAATAAATCACAATAATTCAATTTTTATTGAGGTATTTTATTGCAAATAATGTAAGGAAATAACTAAAAAATAATAGGCATTGTACAGAATCAGCAATGTAATAACTATTTTATGTAATGTACAACTTTTGTTATGTAATGTACAACTTTTGGAATACTTTGTTAAAAAGCCCATAAATTCAGTCTTTAATTTTTTCCTGTGCCAAGTGGCTAGGCTGTTCTATGGGGCCGCACTTGCCTTAACTGACATTCAACATGTTAACAGAAGAACAAGTAATGTGTCAATTTAACTGAGTTTGATTTATGTATTGTTTTTGCCATTTCTCCCTCCCTATTTATATCTTCTGCTCCGCCCAAAATCTATAATTGACCATAATAAATTTTCAGGCGGTGTGTTCGAGCCTTATATCCCGCCAGAAGGCGATGGCAAAGCGTCTTTCGTATCAACATCCCGAGCCAAACAAGCAGTAGAACTCCTCGAAAAGAAATCCAAGTCAATGATGGCAATACGCAAAATCAAATCATATGAAGAAGAGTTTGACCAAAAAGAATTTATTTTACAAGCCCAGAACATTTATATCAAGGCTCATGAAAGTCTGGCTAATAATGATAAAAGGGCTTTAAGATTGTATGTATCGGAGAAGGCTTATCCGGAGTTTAGACATAACAGTCAGCTGAAGACAATAAGGTGGAAGTTCTTGGAGTCTCTGGAGCCTCCTAGGGTAGTGCATGCTCGCTGCACTGATGTTGTTAGCAAGGAGAATATTTTTGGACAGGTTTGTTTGGTCTTTTTTTGTTAATACTATCTTTTTTAGTTGCGCAAAAAAATGCAGTAAGCTTAAATACAAATGATGGTCTTCTTTGGAAGTTATTACTTGAGCACACTAATTACTCATACCATAGCCTCATCTGTAGCTTGACTTCACCCAATGCTGGGTATATTCTCCTCCTTCAGCTAATCCTCCCCATCCTCCTCATTACTGAGGGCCCCGATTCCGCAAACGTGAAGCAATTTTCTGTCTGTCGATCTTTCGCCATTCGTGCCTATACTTGCATTGACCATGGCGATTCTTGCCGGTTCTTCTCTATAGGAAACGATCAACACGAACTTAGCAACCTATCTCTACGTTTTATGAGTGCCCATGTAGGCCTATGTGAAATAAAAATTGACTGATTGGCAAGTTTACGTTACAAATTACTAGATGGCGCTGTTAGAATATCAATGATTTGAGGGATAGGTAGTTGTTTTTCAAAACAGTTATTCATCTTTTTTTTTGCTGACGAATAGATAATGTTAGTGCTACGGAAAAAAATCAGATAGTGTTTTAGGCATATAATATATATATGAAGCACAGGATGTAAAGCTCTTCATTCCCTGTCCTTTTGATAAGGTAGGATCGTCCGACCAGACGGGTGTTGTGTCTGGTGGGTTACTGCCAAATAGTTACGTGGATGTTGGCTGGCAGTTACAGGACATTGCCCCTAACCGCAGTTGCAACCTTTGACTCGTTAAAATGGAGCCCGTCTGTAGATAGCTATTTAATTGGCTACAGACTGCGGGCGTCTATGTGGATGTAATTTTAAGTCGCGGATAAGATTGTTTCCTTGATGTACTATAACAATGTTAGTTTTTCACTTGTATCATAGATGGCGCTGTGGTACTTTTTGCTTTAGAAGTTCTGCTGCCGCTACAGATTTTAATTTCATTACGGACCTGATAGCAGTAGGCTGCTTGAAAGTATACTTAACTAGCTGCGCTCCGCGGCTACGCCCGCGTGATGATAAAAAAGAATCCAATGTGTTATTCTAGACTATAATCTACCTATGTGCCAAATTTCATCAAGATCCGTTCAGTATTTTTTTCGTGAAAGATAATCAAACATATTATATCCGTACTCAAAACACTTTCACATTTATAATATTAGTAGGATATTGTTACAGTACCCGCCGGGGTGTAAATTGGCTCATTGTATACTACAAAAAACTACAAAATACAATAAAATTGTATTAAAGAATGCGAAAATTAACACCCCCTACGCCCTAACCATGCCAAGATACCTAATAGTATTTTCATGTCTACAGTCCAGCCATTAAATCTCTATGCTTGCTCAATGCAACTCTATGATCTTGAATGAATATATTTTGAATCCCCACAGGTGACAGTCCGCTTCCACACCCGTCAACAGCTCGCAGTCTACGACCGTTTCGGCCGCCTCATTCACGGCAGCGAGATTCTAGCCAAAGACGTCTTAGAATACATAGTCTTTGAGAAACATCTGTCCAACTTATACGGAACCTGGCGCATTCACGAAAAGATCATTCCTGACTGGACCCCACCTAAAGAGCCTTCGAAGTTAACTAGGATATTGCCGGAACCGGAACCAGAGATCGTGAAGGTGGAAAGTGAGGAGACTAAGCAGTTGGAAGCGGCGGCAGCCACGCCTATAGCGGCACCGGCGGCAACGCCTGCGCCTGTCATTTCTGATAAATGAGTTGTAGTTGTAAAATAAATAAAATGTAGTGTAAATTGTTTGGAGTTGTTTTTCTCTGGAATCGGTGTTAAAGTTTCATAAAAACATTCTATGATGTCAAAAAATAACTAAAAAGAAATAAATAAGTAGCTAATGTGCTAGGAACAAAGATGAAAGGGAATCTCTGATAAACGAAAGAAAAAGTTTTATCGCAGGCGGAGGACCAATCTGTAGAATACTTGTATAAAAAGTCCAAAGAAGTTAAGATGGAATAAAGAAACTCACAAACATACATAAACCATAAAAACATAACACTCCTTTTTTGGGGCAGTCGTGCAATGAGTGCTTAGGTGCGCCATCTTTAGAGCTGGTTGTAAACTAATGTAGCGATGTTCGCGCGATCCACTCAGAGAAAAAATCAAAGAGATCGACTCTGCATTTCATTTTTTAGAATGTAAGTTGTATGTCTGTAAATAGTATAATAATAGTTCCTTGTGCGCGTGTTGATCGAACATTTCTAAATTCGAACATTCGGAATTTGAACTGTCTTCTTTTGATGTTTTTTATGAGCAGTTTTTAATTTTTATTTTCTCTGATCGTGTATGCGCGGGCGAAGGTGCACACATGCGAGGTATCGCACTTATTTGTACTGAGCCAATGGGCCTAGATGACATTTGCAGAGACGTAAACTCGCAAGTCCAGACGGATGCGGCGTCAATAAACTTCGATGTAACTTTATATATATGTTACACCCTTAGGATGGACCTCAGCGTTTACGTCATACGGTTTCGTCGCTTCAAATTATCGAGAAAACTCTCATTGTACGTTAATTCTCATTTATCTTCAATATCATCGCTTTAATGCCGCCTACCTAATCAGCTAATTACATTTCTGTTCACGTCTAGCTTCTACTGCATCTCCATTCTCCAAACCAAATACTAGTTGCGGGTTGTTCGAAAGAGATACCGCGGCCCCGGAACGTAAAGGGCAATAGAAGGAACATGGGTGGGTTTTAGTCTATCAAGAGTTATGGCGGTCGCGTTTCTTTGTATGAGATGGAGTATCTGTACGTTAGTATTATATTATCTGTGGTTAATACTATCTTTTTCAGTTGCACAAAAAAATGCAGTAAGCTTAAATACAAATAATGGTCTTCTTTGGAAGTTATTACTTGAGCACACTAATTACTCATACCATAGCCTCATCTGTAGCTTGACTTCACCCAATGTTGGGTATATTCTCCTCCTTGTTTCAGCCAATCCTCCCCATCCTCCTAATTACTGAGGGTCGCAATTCCGCAAACGTGAAGCAATCTTCTGCTTGTCGATCTTTCGCCATTAGTGCCTATACTTGCATTGACCATGGCGATTATTGCCGGTTCTTCTCTATAGGAAACGATCAACACGAACTTAGCAACTTATCTCGACGTTTTATGAGTGCCTATGTAGGCATATTTACTATATAAAAATAAGTCGGGTTTTCCTTCCTGACGCTATAACTCCATTCCACGGTTTTGCATTCGTTGGAAAGGTCTCGGGCTCCGTGAGGTTTATAGCAAAGAAAAGATAGGGTAGGTAGAAAGGTAGAAAATCGCATGCTGGGGCACAGCAAGTGTGAAATAAAAATTGATTGCTCGGAAAGTTTACGTTACAAATTACTAGATGGCGCTGTTAGAATATCTATGATTTGAGGGATAGTTGTTTTTCATAACTGAAGGGCTACTATGACATCTTATAGCAATTCTTATTCCACTGAGGGAAAGAGATGGTGCTAGACACTCTGTATAGCTCTGTCTCTTTGCCTCAGTGGAATAAGAATTGCTTTAAGAGGTCATAGTAGGGTAGCAGTTATTCATTCTTGTTTTGCTGACGAATAGATAATGTTAGTGCTACGGAAAAAAAACACTTAGATTTTTAGGCTTATGTGTATGAAGCACAGGGCTTAAAGTTCTTCATTCGCTGTCCTTTTGAAAACGGAGGATCCTCCGACCAGTCGGGTGTTGTGTCTGGTGGGGTACTGCCAAATAGTTACGTGGATGTTGGCTGTAGGTTACAGGGCATTGCCCCCTAACCGCAATTGCAACCTTGACTCGTTAAAATAGAGCCCGTCTGTAGATAGCTATTTAATTGGCTACAGCCTGCGGGTGTATATGTGGGTGTAATTTTAAATCGCGGATAAGATTGTTTCCGTGATGTACGATAACAATGTTAGTTTTTCACTTGTATCATAGATGGCGCTGTGGTACTTTTTGCTTTAGAAGTTCTGCTGCCACTACAGATTTGAATTTCATTATGGACCTGATAGCCAGTAGGCTGCTTGAAAGTATACTTAACTAGCTGCGCCCCGCGGCTTCGCCTGCGTGATGATAAAAAAGTAATCTTCCTCTGTGCCTGATTTCATCAAGATCCGTTCAGTAGTTTTTTAGTGAAAGAGGATCAAACATACATCCATACTCACAAACTTTCACATTTATAATATTAGTAGGATATTGGTATTATAGCCGGCTATGTATCTTGGTAAGGTTTGGGCGTAGTAATGGGGGTAAATTGGCTCATTGTATACTACAAAAAACTACAAATTACAATTGTATTAAAGAATGCGAAAATTAACCCCCCGTACGCCCAACTATGCCAAGATACGTTATAGTATTTTCTTGTCTACAGTCCAGCCATTTAATCTCTATGCTTGCTCAATGCAACTCTATGATCTTGAATGAATATATTTTGAATCCCCACAGGTGACAGTCCGCTTCCACACCCGTCAACAGCTCGCAGTCTACGACCGTTTCGGCCGCCTCATTCACGGCAGCGAGATTCTAGCCAAAGACGTCTTAGAATACATAGTTTTTGAGAAACACCTGTCCAACTTATACGGAACCTGGCGCATTCATGAAAAGATCATTCCTGACTGGACCCCACCTAAAGAGCCTTCGAAGTTAACTAGGATATTGCCGGAACCGGAACCAGAGATCGTGAAGGTGGAAAGTGAGGAGACTAAGCAGTTGGAAGCGGCGGCAGCTACGCCTATAGCGGCACCAGCGGCAACGCCTGCGCCTGCCATTGCTGATAAATGAGTTGTAGTTGTAAAATAAATAAAGTGTAGTGTAAATTGTTTGAAGTTGTTTTTCTCTGGAATCTGTGTAAAATTGGCCTTTATACAAAAATACTATGCAAAATAAATAATAAAAAAACACGACAGCTATGTCAAAAAATGAATTAAAAAAAAATCAAGATGTTAGTTTGACATTTGCCGATGGAATGTGCTAGGAACAAAGATGAAAGGGAATCTCTGATAAATGAAACAAAAATTTTCATTGCACCTATCTGTAGAATACTTTCTTAAAAAAGTCCAAAGAAGTTATGACGAAATAAAGAAACTTACATACATACTAACATACATGAACCTTAAAAACAACACTCCTTTTTTGGGCCAGTCGTGTAATGAGTGCTTAAACACGAAATTGTAATTCCCTTTTGATTAACAAAAATAAGCAAGTCATTTATAAAAACAGTACTTATACGCTTTATAACAAGTTGCCAAAGTCAGTTACAGAAATGACCGATGTAAAGTATAAAAACTAAATCAAACTTGTCTTTATTAAAATATCAAGGACTATAGGCCTTATTAGACCACCCAATTTCGAGGGACCCTAACCCTAACTAAGAGTGGTGTAATAAGACTTAGGGAGTTAGTGTCCCGATTTAGGGCGATCGGGTCATCCCGATCTGCCTAGCTCCCTAAGCGCCCTGCAGATTGGGTAATGTAATAACGTTTAGGGCGGTTAGGGAGCTCGGTTGCCACGCGACTAGTGCGTAGCATATGGGAATATTATTTGGATGATTTACGAAGTCAACCGAAATCCTTTTGAATAGTGCAGGTTGAAAGCTTTTCACGTAACCGCAAATACTCTTTCACCCAGATCTTTCTCTTCTTTCTTTTTTTAATATTTGTTGTTGCGAGCACGGTTGTCACTGCTACAGCAATTTTTTGAAGTTTCGATACTGACGACCGACGGCATAATGTAAAATCCGACAATACGTTTATCTCTCTAGACATTCGCGTATAAAGTGAGTTAGGGCCCAATTCGCAGAGAAGTGTAATAAGCGCCGCACTAACTAGGGTACACGCCCACCCTGGATGCAGGGCCCTTCATATCGGGTGGTGTAATAAGCGTTTATATTGAAGTTATAGGAGTTTGGCTATAGTTCCTCGTGCTCGTGTTGATCGAACATTCTGAATTTGAATTTAAACTGTCATCTTTTGATGTTTTTATGAGCAGTTTTATTTTTTTCTCTGATCGTGTGCGCGGGCCAAAGTGCGAGGTATCGCACTTGTACTGAGCCAATGAGCGACATTCGCAGAGGCGTAAACTCGCAAGTTCAGACGGAAACGGCGTCAATAAATTTCGATGCGATGGTGCGTTTGTAATGTGCGAACGATGTAACTTTATATCTGTTACACCCGTTAGCTGGATCTCAGCAGTTACGTCATAGGGTTTTGTCGCTTCAAATTATCGAGAAAACTCCCATTGTACGTTAATTTTCATAATTATCTTCAAAATCATCGCTTTAATGCATCCTACCTATAGACAGCTCATTAATTTCTGTTCTCGTCTAGCTGCTGCTTCTATTGCATCTCCAAACTAAATACTACTACAAATCAACAATTTATACATACATGTTTTAATGACATCAGCAATATAATGCTATAGAAATGTGGTACTAGCATAATTTCAGAATCTTTCTATGCTTTCCTAGAAAATGCAGTTTTTGCATCCACTGACCCACTTGAAAATTGTTGTTTAAGCGCGTGCATTTATCCATCGACAATCATTATTGTTTATTGATAAAGTAATTAATGAATACTTATTCAATATACTTTCTCTTTAGTTAAGACTGACAAGACTGTAAGGTTAATAATAGTCATCGGTCAAGTATTGACGTGTAGTTGTGGCATTAGTTTCTACACTCGTAGTTTTATTTTTTACTATTGTATATATTGATTTAGACATATAAATATCTACAATAGTATAAAATATACTTTTTTACATACCTACATGGAATCATCACAGTGGTGAAACCCGGGCGTTTCCTTTCGCCAGGCGTGCGTGCTTAAACATAATTGGGTAGCAGAATCGGGTAACCGAGATGAAAAGTCAAGTTCAAAATTCATTTGTCTCTATTTAATCAATAAAGTGGTTTCCATAATTCATTCAGTCTAAATATTCTATTTTACACATTTTCAACGAGTTTAAGTTTATCAATGACTGCTCTACAATTTATTTAAATTACACACAATGCTCTTGAATAATCTAGTTTTAACTTAAAATTTACGTAAGAACAATGCGTAAAGAAGTATTTTTATAATTTCTCATTTATATTCATATATTAGTGCAGTCTTATAACTATGGAAGGCACCAAAGTAATACAAATATTGTATTTACAAATTATATGTACACTATTACTATGATCTTTGCGTTGCTATTGGGTGTATGTAGTTTACATTGAAAATAACTAACTATCTTTATGAGGACTTTTCATGATTATAATATTTTGTACTATTTAGTGAACCAAAATTTATGAAATCTGGTCATTTGATAGTAATATATTCTTGTTTTTGTAAATTTTTTTTCGGTCAAAATTTCTAGCCCATACCTTAACAAATTACCTTTTTAAAGTTAGTTATATTTCAATGTAAAATCAACCTAGTTTTAATAGCCTTCAGGACACAATCCAAATGGCAAACACTTTGTACATGATATAAATTATGAGATTTATTAAATCAGCTAAATACCGCTATATTTACAATAATCTTTCATTTTCTGTCATCACTACTAAAGCTATTGTTACAGAAATAATGTTACTTATGTAAGAATGTTTTTTTTCCTATCTTGCTACTGCAGTGAAACAATAATTATCAATCATTGTGCACATAACAAAATAACGCGCCGAAAGCATAACCTCCTTCCTTGAAGTCGGGTATTGATGCTATGGGAATAGTGCGTGGGCATGTACCATGTCCCGCGAGGGTCCCGTAGCCGGGGCGACTGTATCGACGCGGCAAGTCGGTCGCGTGTCTAGTGAAGTATCGCGCAGGGTCGCTCGGTGCGATGTGTTCAGACGACGGTGGGAGCCTGGCGGTGCGTGGGCTTGGGCGGCAGCGGGGGCGGGGTGCGGGGCGCGGGCGGCGGCGGGGGGGACGCGGGCGGGGGGGACTCGCTCGCGTGCTGCAGCCTCTGGCGCTGCGTCTCGCGGAGATTCTCTAGGAAGTCTGTGGGAAAGAGATTTTGTTAGTTACTGTTTGAGTTGCAGAGTTTTATATTTACTAGTTTTTTTTGCTAACTACATCTAGTTTTAGTTGTAGGATTGTCAGGTATATGTTTTGCGTGTTTTTTTTTGGTCATATTTGTAATTAACACCGCCATTGTTACTTAGATGCATTTTGACAAAGGTTAACCAACAAGACCCTTCTTATTTGTAACATTTGAAATGGGAAATTTACCATGTTTACTATAAGTTTATAATTGCGCCGAAATATCGGAAACTCATAATATATAGTAAATATCCCGTTTCAAATGTTATAAATAATATTAGTCAGTTTAAAAACCCTTCTTATATGTAATTCAGAGCTAAACCTACCAGATTTATCTTTTGAGACTTGTTTTATTGTAAAGGTATTTTTTTGAATAGTTTGTGGTGGTAGAGATATTATTGTTCAGTGAGTATACTAACCAGGTGGGTGATGATGTAGCGGCGGGCCGGGCCTGAGCGCGGCCCTCACGCGGGACCCCGCCTGCCCCGCGCTGCCGCGGCTGCTGCCTGAAGCTGTGCTTACGCTCTGTAACAACGAAATATAGACCGTTAATATCATTGCTTATTTACAGAATATATTTTTTGTTGTAATATGTTGTTTGCAGCATATGCCAAGCAAATTAATTTACGTTACCTGTGCGTCTTGTTGGTCGTCGTGCAGGCGCACGGCGATGTCGCCGCGCTCGTCGGCGTCGTCGAGGTCGAGGTGCGCGCCGTCGGGCACGTCCACGACCTGCAGCCGCGCGCCGTCCAGCTCGTGCATGGTGGTGTCGGGGTGCAGCGCGCGCCCGTCGCGCAGCACCGCGCGCGCGCCGCCCGCGCCCGGCGCGTACGCCGCCAGCACGGGCCGCAGCACGTGGCGCAGGCGCCGCACCGCGCGGGCTCGCACGGCCACGCAGCGCCCGCCCAGCTCCAGGCGCACGACGCAGCGCCGCTCCACGCACGCCTCGCGCCCGCCCAGCACGGTGGACGGCGCCGACGGCTCCACGGTTGTGCCGTCCTGTGGAGGGAGCTTTCATTTACATTTCTGACCATAGATGGAGTAAGCGAGACGATAAGAGAACCTATCTCCTAAATTACTACCGGTGATCTACTTGTTGAGTAACGTCAATCAAAAATACGGAAGTTTGTGTAACTTTGTCCTTAAATGGAGGGGGGAGAACCGACTCATTATCTCTGCTAACCTGATTGCCATCCTTGAGCAGCACATCGTAGGTGTTACACAGCAGGTTTCTTCTCTGCAGCAGCCTGTCTACTAGCCGCCCGACCGTGACACTGGCGTCCACGCCCACCACGGACGTGGCGCCATCTGGTAGCACCACGCGGCACAGTGAGCATTGACCTGGGACCATTTGGCTGGATTTCACCACCTGTTGGCAAGGAAAAAAATTCAGTTAAAAATTGTGGGATGAGTAAGATTCTTTATGAATCTGGTACAGAATTGCAAAGGTGATAAATGGAAGAAAACCTTAAACCTGAGGAGTTAGAAGAAAGGAACGTCACATTTCTTCACTCCATTAAAACCTTGTTCTAGCTTTTAGGGCACTTACTAAGATAATAGATATTAAATCACAAAATTAAAACATGATGAATAAAGCAAATTTCTTTATTCCTGTTAAATAACTTGATAAAATGTTAAAAGACCCTTATCCTAACGTCCCGTACCCTTATCTTCAATATAAGGATGAATAACCAAATCTAATCGTTTGCTTAATTAAACCGTAAAAACTGAAACACATTTTTTTATAATCACTATTTTTAAATCACTTTATGAATGAATCTAAGTCCAAACGCAAATAATTGCTTTGCAAACAATTAATACATATTTAAAAGGCAACGCCAATAATAAACACAAGCATAATGCGTTCTATAAATATAGCTAGGTACACAAAGTCTATGTATATAATGGGTATATATAGAAACTGAATGTTTGTGAAGGTAAATCAGTTGGTGCGAGCGTGAGTGTTGCGTTAGGAAAACTTTATGTGGACTCATCGTGAGTGAGATTGCTGAGTTGAAACTGATTTATCATATGACTAGCTGATACCCATCTTGTCTTACCTTATAGTCAATATAATCTAATTTACGTGATGAATTGATGACAGTTGTCAAGCAGTTTAGGAATATAGATACAAAGAAATTTTGCACTGCTCCTTAAGTTGTTTTTTTTTTAAAAAAAAAAAAACGTTTTCCCGCACTAGGAATTTCTCTTGTATCGTGGGTGCGTTTAAAAACATTTAAAGTCACATCCACAAACAGCGTGATAATATATTGTCTATGTAACTTTCCAAGTCTCCCTGCCAAATTTCGTTACGATCAGATCAGCTGTTTAGTCTTGATAAGGTATATCATCATTAGCAGGAATCCCGGAATCACCCACTGTTGGGCCTCCTTTTTATTCTGCTTTGCAAACCATTGTGATTAGGACTTTTACAGAAATACTTAGACTACGAAACCTAGTATAATAATACATTACTGATGTTTTTTTTTAAGTTTTGTAACTTGCTTAAAAACCAAGCTTGAAAGCAAAAATATCCATTTCTTTAAATCTAAAATATATAAGATATGCTATTTTTTTTTTCATTCTTTCTCAAAGTTTTCAATTAGAGAATACTAGTAAATAATTTATTCAACTCTTTTAGTTCCAATACACAATCATGGCTAGCTAATTTAATTAAGATATTACGTTATTATTTGCTCAATTAGTAATACTAATAGTAGTTGTGGCGGTTTGCACAGTATATCAATATTTGCTACAAGATATAATCATGTTTTTCCGCACAGCACACATCGCACCACGATAGTGTTTCTATGCATATTTACTGATTGTCACATTCAGTATGCTAAATCATTATTGCAATTGTTTTAGAGAGGAAAACTTCGAATTATCTGAGTATTGTATATGTTGATAATTGGATGAGTTGTTCTGGTATTTTAATGGTAGGATAATGTGTTGCTTTTTGATTTGCTGTTTTCCTTATTTGTGTATAAAAACTACCTTTAGTATGACAGTTATGAAGGTATTCGGGATCTTTTTTTTGAGTATTTTTATGTCTTAATTATTTGTTTGTTTCGTTGTTTACCTAAACAGTTTTTTTTTATATTATTGCATGTATAACAGAAATAATGTACTAGCTATATACATACATAATATGTAAAAGGAACATGTGACTAAGAGTGATGGACGGAGAGCGAGAGGAAGGCCGAAGAAAAATGGCTGGATTGTGTAAGAAATGATATGAAGGAGAAAGGAATAAATGCTGCCGTGACGTCTGATAGGGGAGAATGGAAGCAGAAAACGTGTTGCTTCCACCCCATATAGAATGGGACAAGGGTAGGAAAATGATGATGAACACAATTCATCAAAACAGTAAAAGAAGAAATCTAGAAGAGTACCTCTATATAATATCTATTGTAGACCTAACAATTAACCAGTTTATCTAGAGCCGTGGAAGTATGGCGCCAATTGAATCACCGCTTATATTAACTTTAACATTCGAGTTATTTGTATGTTTATATTTTAACGGACATGGTGATAATAATGTCGCTCTGATAACGTATTGTTTGTGCAAAATTGAAAATGTTAATGAAATGTTCTTGCAATTTATTTTTGAGTATTTTACTGTATGGATATATTTTTAATTTATTAATATTTACTTATTATAGGTGTAAGGTTAAGGTAGATAAATCATTTATTTGATGCAATAAAAGACACAATACTGGAATTAACACGAAGACATATCAAACTGAGAAATAGATTAAAAAAAAGTAAGGTAAAAGTCAGATTAACCCCGAAACAGTTAGGCACACACATATTTTTCCCGCACTCTTTCACACACTATCAACTACATTTCGTTCTCATATCTCCTTTAGGTCTGTTGGCAGATTTTTTTTAAGAAATTAGCAGTAACTTTGTACTCAAATTTTATACGTTTTTTTTCCTGTCTTTTCTACCGTGTGTATATAATTTGGTGAATAAGTTCGTAGTTCAAGTGTTGCCATAGACAGAAGGTATGTAACTTACATCAGTGACAGGTGGTGGGTCGTTCTGCTGGGTGCTGTTGGACCTCTCTCGTCCTGTTCTGATCTTCCACGGCAACAGAGACGCGCCTCCACTGCGGCGACGCTCCGACGCGTTGCTTGCTGATTTCTTTAACTGTAGGCACAAACAATATGTTTAGCGTTTACCGATAAATGTAGTTTTTAACGTAGACAAGATTCGTTTTGGTACTGTGAAATCATCAAATAACTTGTCTGACTAAAACCTAGACAAGTTCCTCCTATTGCCCTTTATGTTCCGGGGCCACGGTAGCTCTTTCAAACAACCCGCAACCCCGGACTGTGAAATAAATTTTGACATTCAAAGGGTATTGAGTATTTAAATGCCATCTCATTTTACCAAATGAAGAGGGCAGGATAGTATCGAACATGGGCATTATATTACTTGCGTAGTTTTCTATCTGGCTCTCTTGGGCCAGAAAACGTAATTATGAAATTGTTTAAGTGAATTTTTAGGTTACTATGTACTTTAGTGAAGATGGTGTACCAGACAGCATACATGAGCCTCACTGGCATCGATAATATTTATAGCTTCACCATTAAGAAGACTTACTTGCCATATCGCTTGGTAAAATGGTAAAATACTGGTAATTTAGCTGCATCTGGTTAGACTTGAACCCGACCCAAAAAGGCGAGGTGGTGCGTTTATGCAAGTCTTACCTTAGTAGTGTCAGTCTCGGGTTCCCTGGCAGGAGCGTAGGGCAGCGGCAGGCCGCGCAGGTCTGCGCGTGCGCACTCGGCGTGCACGCTTGAGCGCAGGAAGCGCGGGTAGCTGTCGAACTTCATCACGTTGAAGATCTGCTTCTGAGCCTAGGTCAAAGAAGACGGGAGGTTAAGATTGGTCACAGTCAATGCTTTGAATATTGCTTTAAGTGTTGGCAAAATCCGTTTTGTTTTTTTATAAAAATCCAAGTAATTGGAACGAAGTTCCTTATCGCGCGTTGTGAAAGGGGGCTAGACGGAAAAAATTCTTACGAAAAGTTGTCACGACACTTTTTGCTATAGTAAGATATTGTAAGCTGTGTGTTTCTCTGTCTGTCTGTCTGTCTCTCTCTCTCTCTCTCTCTCTCTCTCTCTCTCTCTCTCTTATAGAAAGCAAGCCAGATATTTTCTTTTCTATAGGAACTTCGTTCCATCCGGGTGTCCCTTGACACCTCTAATTTTTTTTCAATTTCATCAAGTGGTGATAATCTTCATTCATCGATATTCGCTATTTGTATAAAATGTTATCTTGCCTTGGTGTTAATTCAGTTTCACTGAAATAGATCACGGTTCAAGGCTACATTCCCGAGGTTAAATAATTGATAATTGTTAGTCTTAATAGTTAGGGAAAGAACCTGACTCAATAGACATCATTGAAGTTAAGAAATTTATCTGCTGACCTCGAATATTATAATATTCAAGCATCAATCGACATTCCCGAAGCCGCATATTACTTGAGCATCGCGCCACAGTATGAAGAGGTTACAATACCGACACAAATTGCAATTGCCCCGTTAAACTTTAACAGGCACAATAAATAATAATTGATTGAATTATTAATTTCACGCGTTCTACCGTAGCGTGTAAGTTGCGTAAATTTTTCGATGCATAGAAGTATTGCAATAGATTTGATTGAGTAATCAAGATAATAATAACTAGTGACTTGATATGTTCAGGTTTTTGTAGATTATAATACATATATCAATCAATCAGCACGTATTAGGTACGAGCATCATTCAGCAACCATTTTTGGGGATAAATTTTCAATTTGTCAGCAATAAGACAGGGTTATTTATTAAATGTTAGAAGTATAATTACCTTTCACTGTAATAATAAGGCAATTTCGTCGTTGAAGTTCTAACACCACATAAGTTAGTTTTTGGCTGTTTTGACATTTTGATGCCATTCGTTAGAGGAAGACGCATCGTTTTAGCCAAGTTTTTCTACATTAGGTAAAATTATAATAAAGTATACATAAACAGTTAATTGGTCAACAAAATTATGCGATTTTATCTCTGTCCTGAAAGGTTATTATTATTGGCTTACGTTAGAACTTCAACATCGATTTATGAGAAGACTATATTTTTAATTTTAAAGCTCTTAGTTACATTACGTTTTCCATTTACATTAAGCAGTCGTTCGATACGTCGTTTTTTGCGTTAAAAGTTAAGAAAATATGCCTGCAAATGTAGTCCTACCTGTTGGAACAGCTCGGGCGGCGGCGGGTCGTTCGGCAGCAGCAGCTTGGCGGCCCGTCGCGCGGCGGCGTCCACGTTGACCGGCTCGGGCGCCTTGTCCGCCAGGTGGCGCTGCCAGATCTCCGCCGCCAGCGCCGCGCGCCGCGACGGGCACGACGTGGCGCTGTACTGCTCGCATGACCACCAGAACCTGAGGGGGAGCCCGAGTTAGCTTCTGTTTCAATTATTCAAAGCCTACGTCAATCTACAAAAACTCAAATCCATCATTTATTTCAAATGAAACCGTGACAGACAGTACTGAAACAACTGCCTACAGTCCAGCCACAGGCACAATAACTGTGAATAGACTGTAGTCGCCCATTCCATAAAAACTTTTTAGTAAAAAAATAAAACCGACTTCTAAAAAAAACTAAAAACTGGAAAATAACTTTATTTCCGGAAGTCGGTGGCTTTTGTTGGTTTCGTTGACTTTATTGGCCACCGACTTCCGGAAATAAAGTTATTTTCCAGTTTTTAGTTTTTTTTAGAAGTCGGTTTTATTTTTTTACTAAAAAGTTTTTATTTCAACATTTTTAGTTATAGTATTATGATATAATACGCAAACACGGTTAAAAAGTTTTTCTTTTTAGCTTTAGTCCCGTCTTAGATACAATTTTTAGTTCCACATCAAGCTATAGATTAAATACTAAGTATCTATATTATGCTTTAGTATTAAACCAATTCAGAAATCATATGCCTCATCCCTTAGGGGATACAGCTGATACTTGATCTGATGTTTATGTTTCTTAATGACTAGGTGAGGGGTGGGGAGGGGATACGGTCACCCTGGTCCCACTCGCCTGCCTACCCTGGCGAAACCCATACTTATACATGTGATTGCAGCAATCACGGCAGATTTGCTGTCATTTATTAAAGAGTGCCGTTGTATATCACTGAAGATCTATCACCAAATTACTGCGATGACCTTCCAAACCATAGTAGTACCTACATACCATTTTTTGATCATTTGTCTTCGACAATTTCTAAAATATAATCGACGAATGAGTATATCATCAACGTACACGAAGTCAATCTAATACGTATTATTAAAGATAACTCAAAAACTACTTGTCGGATCTTGATATTTTTTTTATGGGACCAAACGACAACCACCAGCTTTCGAATAAAAAAAGAATCATCAAAATCGGTTCACTCAGACCTGAGTTATGAGGTAACAAACACAAAAAAAAAAAAAAAAAAACATACAGACGAATTGAGAACCTCCTCCTTTTTTTGAAGTCGGTTAAAAATCGTAGATCGCATGGAGAAGACTGGGTAAGAAACACCATTGACGCTCTTTCTCTTTTCGAGCTGGGCAAAGGAATAGAGTTCTAGCTCTTTCGAAGAACTGATGTTAGAAAATAACAAGATTCAGTAACAAATCTATATACCTCCCTATTCAGTAGTAAAAAGATGAGTTTTAAAATACGTTGTTACTTGAAATAAATAAATTATATACCGCAACCGATTTGCAAGGATGATATCTAAATAAGAGTAAATTTAAAAAAATATCACTGGTAATTTGCTGACCCCAAACGATAACGATAAGTAAGCCATCAAGACTGCAGTACACAGTAAACCCAGATCAATAAAGTAGTCTCACCGTATGTTCTCAGCGGCGAACTCCTTAGCCAAGAAGTGGGCGAAGGCCGCAGCTCCTGCCGAGTCAGCTAGCAGGTGCTCAAGGCCCAGAGACCAGCGGGATACGTTGGAACTGGCGCCGTTGGTGCCCGACACCTGGGTTGTACCTTCGCTCATTTGCTGTCGGAAGAAAATGTAGGGATAGACTGATTGATTTGAAGTAGAAGAATTTGCATGACGTCTTAAGTCTTAAGTCTCCTAAATTTTAGCTTGGCAGTTAGTCGCGTTGCTTTTTTCCGGAGCCCAAAGAAACGATGGATGGTCTGTGTAAAGGTTGAAATTACAAGAAAGGAGGTGTCTGATAAGATGATGATTCGAGTAATAGAGGAGTCTGAAACGGCAAGAAAAGATGATGATACGTATCTTAAGGTGTCTATTGACTGGCCTGTTGGTCTAGTGGTTAGTGGCCCTGACTGCTGAGCCGGAGGTCGTGGGTTCGATTCCCACCCAGGACAAACTTTGTGTGATGAGCATGATTGTTTGTTCTGTGTCTGGGTGTGATTCATCTATAATATGTATGTATTTATAAATTATATAAGTATGTATATCAGTTGTCTGGTTACCATAACACAAGCTCTGCTTAGCTTGGGATCAGATAGCCGTGTGTGAGTTGTCCCAAGATATTTATTTATTTTATTTATTATTGTATTTTTTAAACCTCCTAAAATATTATTGATTTGAGATTTCTACTTTGTTATTTGAATTTCCCGTTACATAAGCGATATACTCGTATATATTGCAATTAGTGTGTTTATCTTTTAATTGTGTGCAATAAAAGAATAAGAATATTTTAATGTCCACAATTACTTAAGTACTTCACCAAGCCCAAAACATTGAGATATTTGATAGGATGTTATTAAGATATGAAAGTTGGTGCGTTATTCTTCAGCTACTGATCTTGTCTTAATAGCTTACCTTGTTATACATGTTACGATGTTCGTGGTGGCGATAGGAGCTCCCCGCACCGCTGCCGGTAGTCCAGCGACGGAACGGCGATGACTGCTCACTCTGTTGGCAAGAGAAAATATACTCTTAGTTTAATTGTATAAGATCCTATTTTGTTTGAAGTCATATCTATTGAACTCAGGCAGTGAACACTAGGAGATTAAGGAGGCGAGAAAATCTAGTAAAGGAATCCTTATTGAATCACTTTGTCGTCCGTCTGTCTGTCTGTCAAGGCCCTTTATCTCGGAAACGCGTGAAGGTATCGAGTTGAAATTAAACCATATACTCATCATCAACCCTCGAAGTCTACGCAGTCAAAAGATATGGCTGTTTAAGTTTATACGGAACCCTCGGTGCGCGAGTCTGACTCAAGCTTGGCAGGTTTTTCACTTATAGTATTTGTTAAAAACACACACACACAGGTGACTAAATGTGGGTGTACTATAATTGAGTACACAAGTGCATAAACTTTTAGGGACTACAGGCGTAATGAATACAGCAATTGGTAATTTAACATTACAAAACGGCGTGTAAATATCTATTTTCTACGATACAATCGGTCAGCTACATTCACTTTAATGTAAAATAAATGATACAAAAACAATTTAAATTGGACTTTGAAATCCTTAATCTAAATAACAGTTTAAAAAAGTAGAAACAACAACTTAACTAAAACTGACAAAGGCACATTAATCTACATTCCTACTAGATAACAGGCATTGAATAATCCTTGTTTACAGCCGTGCAGTTCACTATCAGAATAATTATACATCCATGTGCATTATCTATTATTTACATTGCAACATAATTTTATAAAATTTACTAGCTGTGCCCAGCGGTTTCACCCGCTGCTCATTTAGGGGTATGAAAAATAGATGTCGACCGATTCTTAGACCTACCCGTTATGTACACAAAATTTCGTTTAAATCGGTCCAGCCGTTTCGAAGGAGTATGGGAACGAAAACTGTGACACGAGAATTTTATATATTAGATGACAGGCAGAAAACGCATAGCTTGAAACAGTAAAAAAAGAATTAGAAAAAGTAAAGGAATATGGACAAATGTGTCCCATAATGTCAAGTCTATCAACGAATAGAGTTGTAGATTGATTTGATTGTCACTGATTAGAAATCTTCATTGCAAACATAAATATACCTTGATACTCAATATCTTTATTGCTTTACCATAATGCGTACTTAGGTGGTAGTTTTTATAATAATGAGATCATTATGAACCCGCAGCAAAAGGGTAGAGGAGAGAAAGCTCTGTTTTATAAGATAGTTCATATTTTTGTGAAGAAGATTTATCATTAGACAATTTAGGTCTTATTATACAATGATTTATAGAAAAGTGTTTTCTTCTATATAAACATCTTTATGTTTATTATAATTCTGCT
The DNA here is from genome assembly GCA_958449745.1 of Ochropleura leucogaster. NCBI lineage: Eukaryota > Metazoa > Arthropoda > Insecta > Lepidoptera > Noctuidae > Ochropleura > Ochropleura leucogaster. Next base: position 1,898,150 of record OY288222.1, on the reverse strand, counting down.
AATTCGTATGTGTAGGTGTTTTTATGTGGTGGTGTGATGGTTCAAGTTGAACCCTTGCTTTTTGCACCGTATTTGTTTAATAAATAAAAATGTAAGACGAAATACAGTGTAGCTATTTATGTTTGTAATAAACGAAATTCGCACGCTTGTAACGCGAACATTACTAAAACAGTTAAACTTCATTCATAAGTGAAATGACTTTGTTTAGACTTTTACCTTTTAACAATTTGCGTGGGACTACTTTTTCTTTCATAACGTGATAATGAATTAAGTTTATGTACTACTGAAGAATAGGCAGTTAAGTTTATTGTGTAAAGGTTATGAACGAAGAAACTCTTTTTGAAAACCTTAAAATGTTAAGATTATGCAAGCACTGTAACGTGGTTTTTATGACAAAGATAAAGTAGGCTCAAAAAATCTACGTTAAGATTTGCATAAATAAATAAACATTTAGCATCAAAGTTGAATGTTGAGCATTTGTTAATGAAGGCAAAATATATTTAAAAAAAACCTGATCACTAGGCACAAAATACACCACATTATTTTTAGACCAATAAGAACACACTTACACCACGCGACAAGCGAACAACGCAGTTCATTCTCAAACCTGTATTTTCCCTTTTTTTCCTCTTTCTGATGAATTGCTTTTGGTAGGCATTACTACAATAATGCGTAAGACCCTTTTCAGACTTATATTACCTAACTCACTGATCACGAGACTAACCACAAGTTTAAAACTAGAACAACATAACTGTGACTTGTGGAATTCAAAGGAAAACTATGTCATTCATAAAAAGAGGTGTTCAAAACTGTACGTTAAGAGTCATGCTTCACAATTCATTTTTACATGATTGATAGTGGCAGGGCTGCCCAAAATTAATCTTAAATATTTTTTTCTAACGTAAACATAATATCCCGTCAGTAAGGCGTTCGCGGGGACTACTGTCTAAGGATTTAAATTTAAAAGACACTGTGCAAAAGCGATTAAGAAACAATAGAGAAAAAAAAAAACAGTTTGTTGTTAAGAATTTGTGGTGATAGAATTTACTTCAAGACTTTTGATGATTTTTGCAAAGACTGTTCAAGTAGAGAGGAAAAAACACACGTTAACACGACTGTATCAAAACTAACACTGACAAATACTAAATAGGGTATTAAAGACATTAAAATGAAAGGATCAGCCATTACTATTCTACGCAAGTATAAAATGGCAACGGAAGGAAGTCGTCTGCATTAGGTGCATGTGCAATATACACGTGGTAACTACGACATCGAGGTATAATTGATGACCATTACTCGTCACACTTCATGAAACGTTGTTAGAATACGAACGATGTGTGTGGAATCGGTTGATAAATTGAATAATTGGGTGTAAGTCATTGCACTCTCTGGATATGGAGTTCATAGATCGAAGGCAACAAAGATAGAAGAATACTGCTTATTGTGCAGGCACTACGCTAGACAGCGCAGTCATTTTCACCAATTATAATGTTAAAAAAATACATACCTACATAAATATTCATGTTAATAAAAATAGGTCACACTCATTCAAATCAAGACAGATGGTGCTGCCATCTCTCTTGATTTGAACGAGTCGATCAACAAAACTGCAACTGCCAAACCTAAAAATCCAAAATTGCTTCTTATCCTTGAATTTAGACAACCGTTTCATTCAGACAAATGACCCCACATCCACCCATCCGCTCGGCCGTAAGTTCCGTCCCAGATTGAGAATGCAATTGAAACGAATGCTTGTGTAGGCGACATGTGACATGGTCCGAGGAAGATCTAAATTGATCGTAATTGGTGATGACCGCGCCCCCGCTCAGCATTGAATGTGATTGCTCATCGGTTATGATGTTCCTGCCCTTGTCTCATGATACTTGTAGTCGGGGCAACGTTTCTATGCTTTAATACTTAGATTTTTCTCTCCCTTTCCATAAACGTTTACATTATCCACCTTATCCTCATTACATACTGGTCCAAAGAAAAATAATTCCCTTTTAGCTCTCCTGCAACAAGCTCTTATTTTACGGTATTTATTTCGTCATCCATAGATTCTAGTTAGACTTTAGTACTTCGTTTAATTGCAGTTTATCCTCTCGCTTATACCGAATAATTGGTTTGGTAATGGCTAAAGTTCTAATATGTAGCGGTAGGTAGTTGGTAGATTACATTTCTTGCGTCAAAACACTCAAAACACATCCATACAAGGACATTGCCAATTATTGGATACTAACGACTGGCTCCAGCTTGGCACGGTTACAATGTAGATATATTATACATAACCTTCCTCTTCAATCACTCTATCTATTTAAAAACGTGCATCAAAATCTGTTGTGTAGTTTTAAGGATCTAAGCATACATAGGGACAGACAGACAGCGGGAAGCGAGTTTGTTTTATACAATGCAGTGACGTTCGGGATTTTATTCCTGACCACTCAAATGTAATATTAGGTATACTATTGCTTTGAATTGTTCCAACATTTGCCATAATATCATTCAGCCTCATACAAACGTACTACAGAATATCATGTACCTACCTTGATCAAAAATAACTGTCGTACCGTACCTACTACATTAATGCGTTCAATTTAAATTATCCTTAAACCAAACAAACAAAATAAGGTAAAACTAAGTTTTTATTACTAAATATTGGCACATTATATTCTGTTAATATCAGCACAAGAACCTGAATGTCGATTCAAAGTCAAACAGCCTCCACTACACAAAGGACATTGGCCAATTAGCCTAGGTACAGCGTTGCTAGCTGTTAATTCTATTTTTCCATAGCATTTGTAAAAAAAAGAAGTTTCCTAACATAGAAGATGTTTTATCAACCCTAAATGAACACGTAAAGGCAACGTTCGTATATTTGTACATACAAACTGACGGACAGGCTGTTTGCTAAAGAAAACCCGAGCGAGTGACATCTAGACGGCTGTCAGTTGAAACATGTTGATAATGTGGCACCATGTCTCTATGCTGGTATAGTAAGAGGCTGAACTAAGGTGACGAGTCGATGAACTTGGGAACTTTGGGAAGAAAGAGATTCACTTTCTGATCAATAAATCTGTGTTTTCACTACGCAACCAATAACATTCACCGCTCGTTTTGTCCACATGCATTAAAAATGTAGTGGTAAACCTACTGACTTTGAAATGGTTAGTCAGATGTGTGTTGGGGATTAAAAATGGCCATAATTGTGTATTAGTTTACAGTCATACCGCTTTCTATTACATTGACGTGAGAATACGTAAAAACCCTACGGTCAGCTCTGACGTTGAAGTTTTTAAAGTCATAGCTGCATGTGTGATTATTTAGTATTAACGCACAAGTCATAGAATCTCGACCTTATGCAACATTACATAAATATCACATTAAGATCATTACCACTGTACAGATTTGTCAACAAACTAATTATCAGAGTTCCAAGAAAAACTACACACGAAGATTTTCTTCGCAACAAATTACATAAACTTTATATGTATTTGAAGTTGTGTAAACTTATGAAACACGGTCATTCGCGAACGCTCCGTATACTAATATTTAGTATGTAATTACTAAGATTGAGATCCAAAATTTTCCGCGAATTTGTTTTAATGAGGAAACTGCTTATACTTTATTAGCGTAGGCGAGTATTAGTATAAGCCGCGCAGATAGAGAATAGATCTGAAAATGGCGGCGGGTACGCATGCTACGGTTGGCAAAATCAGTTCTCAAACATTTTTTTTTGTTATATATTATTCTTTTTTAATATTATTAATTAATAATAGTAGAAATAATGACAAAAATACTAATTAAATAAATAGGGAGCAAGGGTACATTAATATCACTGGATTTTAAAATTTGTCTTTATTAATATTGTGACATATCAGAATCATATTACAAAAATACCACCTCACATACATACATAAAGTCACGTTCTTATCCCTTAGGCCAGTTAAGTAAAGGCTATATTAGACCGACGCACACGTCTGAGACAATAGGCGAAAATAAATAACAATCAAACGTAACGCAAACAAATAACAATCAAACTCAACAAAAACAACAATGAATATCAACAAAAACAACAAAATAACGGACGGAATTTAACGATAACTCGGAGTGCGTCAAGTAGCGTGGAAAGCGAATCCTGACTGACTATTTTTTGTAGCGCGTACTTCACTGTGTGAGTATAGACAGCGATAGAGAGTGAGCGAGAACGCATGCGAGCGGACGCCATTTTCAGATCTATTCTCTATCTGCGCGGCTTATAATACAGATGCTTTAGTCGGAACAGTATTTAGGTAAAACATCAATTATAAATAAAATTAGAACAGGATTTCATATTTGTAAACAACAGAAATTAAATACAATAAAATTACCTCTTCTTTACTCTCCAAGGTATACCATACGACCATCTTCAAAACACGACGTTCAACATATAATAGCGAATAACAATAATCACATAAAAACTATTCACAAGACACCAAAATCACAACTTAAAGACTCAAGCTACGAAATCCGGAATCAATTTCACTGAAGAGTCTTTGCGACATCACTTTAAATTGTACTAATCGATACAAAACGCACAATTGATAGAAATTATAATAGGATTCGAATCAACCACAGTATGGATGAACGCGACGGATCCTAGCGCCCGTGGTAACGTCCAACTGGATACTGACGAATGTCTGAACAGTATTGAATGCGACAGGACGTGGAGTGTCCCCGGTCCCGACCGTCGCCTGATTGGTGACACAATGCGGCATTATAATAACAATACTGGAACTAAACAAAACAGTTTCCGGAGGCCGTCGCGGTGTAAGTCATCAAGTTAATACATTATGGATTTTGAAATCCTTGGCTTGGCCTTCAAGTGAAAGAAAAAAAAGTTGAGATTAAGAATGCCTGCTAAAAAACAGTTGTATATTTTGATCTTTCACTGGGCCATACTGATGTTTTTAAACAGAAAGACGGCAATGACGATATTTTTTACACTGCGAACAATCTTGAAGGAGATAGCTTTTGAATAAAAAAAAGGAAACACCTACAATAATACAGACAGAACAGTTTATTTTAAAAGAGACTTTGTAAAACAAAAATAAAATCTAAAAATTGTTCTTGTTGATAATAAAACGTGCGGAATGCGATATAACTGAAGCCGTGATCTAAATTCATAAATACGTTTGTTTATAATCTACATACTTGCTTTCAAATAAAATGCAACCTAATTCCGACTGCAAATCTCTTGATCAAGAATTTAGATTTCCAGACTAAACATCTTTTTGAACAGTTACGTTAATATTTCTATTAACTCAGGATTATCTTTTTTATATTTCCGGAGTATTTATGAAGGTGTTCACTTCAGTGAGCAAAATCGCTGCCGCTTGTCTCACACACTAAAACACAGGAAAACCGCACGCAGTATGTCTGGTTTAACCAAACCAGGATAATTTTATCATTCCTGGCTATCAGCCACAAGGTCCTCAAAACAATAAGCATTGTGAACCAAAGTTGAGCACCGAACCTATATCCACTTGCGTAAAATGTGTTCTAGTGTGAAATCGTGCGACTCTGCCAGATACACCACTATCTCGATTTGTTTTCCGTGGGTGTCTGCTAACTAAAGGATTAACTGAAGCCGATAGAGCTGAATCTATCTGCACACTGACTGATAAAGGATATAAACCTGGTTACTAAATTGAAAGATCAGACAGTTGTTTTTCTGCTTGAAATGTTAACTTAAGTAAACAATATCACGCGTAAACATAATAACACTGAAGACTTTGAAAATAGAAAAGAGGTAGGAGCTAAAATAGTATCGGAAAACAAAGGCTTGGTTGACGTCGGTGCAAACAATGATGAGTATAGCACAGGTCAGTCAAGTCATAGAATAGACAATAAACATGCAGCTATTGTATCACCGTTATTGGTTTCAATGATGGACCATAGACACGCAGTCGTTAAACAAATACGCCTCGTGAATAGTTAGGTGACGTTGGTTGCATCGACTGGTGCATTCGATCACGTTGTTATTGGCATGTCACATTCGCTAGATAGGTTGTAATAGAAATGAATGCTAATATTTTCTTTGGAAACGAACAATGTTATTTCATTTCATTCATTGTTTCGTAAATTTTATAGGTTACAATAGAAGCTCTAATTTGTTTAATTAAAAATATTGTATGTAGAGCCATCATCATTATGATCAGCTAATTAGAAAACGATTCTTATATCTAAAAAGAGTTATTGATGTCAAGCTAAAATAACGAATGACATTGAAGAAAATGCAAAACGATAGTTTTATAAATATCAAAACAAAAAGCGCTGATGATAAAAAAGAGCTGCAATTAAATCTTTCTTCAAACGTAAACAAAACAAAGCAAATATCGAAAGAACAAGAAACATAAATTAATTGAATAGAAATTAAACTAGCAACGCCAGACATCCTGCGGTAAAACTCGTCAGTAACAAAGTACCAATTGATGAACCTGACTCACACGCGACCCCGATACCCTATCAAGTACGGAATGAGTTGTTATTTGTCTCCCTACTGATTTATGCCTGTTGTGTAATGGAAGCTATATTACTAATATGACAGAAATATAATTAATGTAATGCATTGATAAGATAGATGTATTGTGTGAGGAATGGTACAGAGTAAAATGGAGTAAGTGATAGCGTGGCGATTGACAGGGGAGAATGGAAGTTAAAAACGTGTTGCGCCGAGCCCAAATAACATGATACAAGGTCAGGAAAACGATGATATCTGTTGTAGGCGTTTCCGGGTTAACAATTTCTGTTGTTGCTTACGATTCAATTTCATCTTAAGAAACTTTTTCATCTTCCATTTGTTCAAAACTTTCATTGTTTCTTTCAACACTTTTTAGATCAAAGTTTTCGACTGACTAATCCAGCCATGGTTTGTTATGATCATTTCATGTAACGCCATTGAATCACAACATATTATTTATGATATTTAATTCATGGAATGATTCAGAATGTGGTTAACAGTAAAAGAGAGACAGGGAGGAAAATTATTAAAAACTTATACTGAATTCAGTGTTGATTCAAATGTATTAGTTATTGTTATTGCTAATTTATATTCCTGGTATTAGTGTTAAATAAACAAAGTTATAAATTCTATATAATTATAATGGAATTAGGTAAACTATTTGAGGTTGTATTTAGTTTAAAAGTGATGATAGAGGACTGCCGTATCTTTATTCGATCATCACTAGCCGAGAGAACTTACACTTAATGCTCAAAGATAAAATATAATCATCAATTCGTATGCTGATTCGGTGATGATGATGGAAATATCTTAATCACCCTTTAATCTATCGATCTACTAAACGAAGTGAATGCTAATCTCAATGAAGTATTCCAGATTACCTATTCTCTCGCAACAGTAAAATAGAACAATAATAAAATCAACTAGGACATCTATAAACAGTAACCCGGATAATAAACTACAGGATACATCATCAAAACGGTTTACGATTAGCCTGGATAGAAAAGAGCTGCAGGATGTTTTAAATTCGCATAGAAGGCTATACCTGTAACGGATTAAGAATGAGTATATTTGTTTATAAGTTTGCAAAATAATAGGACGTGTCAACAAATATTAAAAAGTTGACGTAAAAATGTTGACAGCTTTTAATTTTTCACCGCAAATAGAGTGCAAGGGAAATACAACGACAAACCCTAATGCACTAAACCTAAATTGTTAGAGTATTCATTAAAAAAGTCTTAATCAATACACAGGAAAATAGAAAAATTATATTTTATGAATATGTTTTCGAACTTACACTTGTTTTATACGTATGTAATACCACCATCAACAGCTAAAAACTAGACGAAGCAGTTAAAAGTACAAAACAATTCAGTCAGCTTTTGACCGGCTAAAATAATAAATGTGAAACGCTAACACACGAGTTATGAATACTAATTTCGCCCCTCACATTCACAATACCTTCAGAACAATACATTACATAATAAAGATTAACATAGATTGAACAATACAAGACAGTTGCTACCTACTTGATAATCATTTTCTGCTACATGTTGAGACAAAAAAAAGAAAAATATCGTCTTAGGCAAAAGAAAACATAGGTTAAATATGATTTGAAATTGGAACCTGGATGATACGAAACGCTATTTCTTGAGAATACCTAAGAATGTGGAAAAGACAAAGTTCAAAAGATGAATAATCCAGAAAACACAACACATGGTTAAAATATAAAAGGCCCAAATTTATATCACCACCATAAACTGATACGCCAACGAATAATATATCAAACTCTGACGGTGATGGATGGATGAATGAGAAGCAGTAAAACATACGCAGACTATGTTTTACAGCATCCCATTCACACGGCTTACATCAGAGAAATTTTGCCAAAGAATTTGTATAAGACTCCCGGCAACTAACTAGAACTTTTATGGCTCATAAAATGTATCCTAAAACAATGTTATATTAGATGAAGCATTAAGTTTGCGTGCAAGTCTGGACGTCATTGGATCCGGTCATATACCCCTGGATGCGTACGTAAATCTTGGAATAATTCATCAAGTAGCCAGAAATCCATGGGGTCACAGGTTCCAAATTAGAATCTTTATTACTTGATTGTAATTAAACCATTGACGTCAATTGTACGTGGATGGAATACAATATAAGCAAGTACCAAAAACAACAAAAGAATTGGTTTTGTTAATCATTTTTGGTGGTGCCAGTGACGCTGAAGAATTTTTCATAAATTTGTTCAGCCTTGAGATTCTTGCCCAAATCGACAGATTAACAGACTGTATAAGTTAATACCCTTGAAGCCTGAAGGCACTCAATTTAAATGACACGCACTTAAAATCAGATAACATTGATATGCAGAATGCAAAGGAATCTTCAAAAAGTAAAATGCAAAAAAGAAAAACTTACAATCCTCAATAGTTTCGCCATGAATCTCTCACAAACTTCGGTAGGCATGTTAACACAATCACTGAAGATTTAAAGATACGAGATAAAAATAAACTAGCACTTGAAGATAAAAGGTAAAGTTTAGTTTCGCGGATGCTGACACGTGTGTTTCGCACGGGCGATGGGCGAAGACTGAGGCGTACCGCCGGACTGCTGAGAACATGTACTAGTAGGTTGTAGGTGGTTTATTCGATATCTGGTGTTATCATAGCTACCGCGTCACTGAAGATATTCTGTAGCGGAACAAAATATCACTGTTCAGCGGGGTGGCAATATATTGAGCCTTTTACATGGAAATCTGGATTAGATGCAGATTGAAATCGCGTCATTTCATAGAGTACGGATTTTGGAATTTTATCGTAATGATAAAAGTGTAAAAATATCTCAGATATTAGTTATTTATAATCCATCATTACTCACTGGTTATTTATGTTTATTTGTGAATTCATGTTAAATTCAATGTTTTCGATGTATTTTTAGTTTTGAACGACAGCGCGGTTGCGCCTATGATTCACATTTCAAGAATTTTTGACTGATGAACCTTTTCTGCAAAATAATTGTTGGGACGTTGGTTAAGGTTAGTCTTAACGAGAACGCCAGAAATATCGCGACGTTTATGCGTGGAGTTATAAGCAGATGGCTCAGCTTAGCGATAATGTAAATTGTTCTGCGAATATTCTAGAAGAACTGTTTTGTACACGAAATGTGAATCGATTTTGTGTATTTGTTTTACACATTGAAAATAAAAAGTTATGATAATACAGCCGTCAGAGATTGCATAATTTTGCGAGTCTTTTATAATAAGAGGTACTTATAGCAGATGTTTTATATAAAAGTATCAGCTGTTTGAAATATTTTAGTAGAAAAATTCACGATGCTTCTATAAAACGACACTATTTCGTTTTTTATAGCTATGATTTTTAAAAGATCATCTTCAATTACCAGTTCAACGTTTCTTGTAATTGGGTTGACGGCACTATTGATTCTGTTTACAAATATTTATAGTCTTTCTTTCCAAAAAACTTTTGCTAATTAGTTGATACAAAAGTTCATTAATACAACAGGTGAAGCGGAACATTTTGCACGCATTTCAAGTTCATTGAACTTTCAATACGGGGTCAGTGTGACAATAGAATTAGCCTATACTGTAATAAGTCTGTGAGTTCAAAACATTTTATCAAAAAATACCTTTCAAATATTTGAGGGTAATAAAATGTTATCATGAATATGTTTGGCTTTTTATTGGTTTATGTAGTTAGCTAATGTGTATGTACTATTTTCGATGGAATATTATGATTCAGAATGGCCTAACTTACTTATTGAATCTGTGAGGTCAATAGTCGCAAGTCTTCCGGCAAAATGATGATGAATGATTCAAAAATAACGGGTATTGGCAAAGATTAAGTAACTTAATTGGTAACTAAGTATCTTTTCGGGACGTTTGGGGTTGAAATTGAAACTCTAGGACGGCTTAGCTAACAGCCTGTTTAAGGAAATTTTGGAAAACTTGGTTGGCTTTCTGTTACCTAATGCCTGGCTTTTAGTGGTTAAGCGTTACTATACAACGTTGAAAAGCCGCTACTCTTCCGGGAACATTACCAATTGTCAGCGTTGAGGTTATTTCTAAGTTAGTTTACTAGGTTATTTTAATTTATTAATATTTAGAATTTAGTTATGTTTTACAAATAAACATCTCAATATGAAGGTTACTTACTGTGGCATTGTGACCAGGACATCCCCGAATTAATAATGCATTTAATAACATTAATCTAGATATAACTTTTATCGATATTTTAATGTCAACGAGCCGTATCGTGTTATCGCTTTTGGAGTGAAACGTATGAAAGAGACAGAATTATTTCATCAGATAGATAGATATAATATTGTTTGTTACGTACATACATCATTAACATTACAGGTGTATAAGAGGCGCCACGGTGTTCTCATCTACCGCCTGAAGCAGGTCCTCACCGGACACAGAAGTTTCGGGAGGTGGATGGGATACCAGTCCTATCCACCGTAGACGGGTCTGTGGATGGTGAGCAATGTATAGCTTATCGTCCGTCCGTCTATTAACGACAGGCTGTCAACGGCACGTTCGTGTTCCACGCGCGCCTCAAAGAGATGTGAGCGAGGGGCTTGCTAAGGCAACTGCCTACCGGGGTTGGTTTGTCCGAAAGAGATACCGCGGCCCCGGAAAGAGTAAAAAAAGAAACATGGCTGGGTTTTATTCAATACCAGTCTAACACTCCATCTCGCGCTGCCAGAGCGGGGGAAGTTGGTTGATGATTTCCCATCCGAATAAAAAGGTGTTATAGTATGGAACCCAGCAATATTAGCTGAGCACTGTTCTGTTCAGATAATAAGACTAATTTGCTAAGACTCATAATTGACATATTAAATTATTTAAGTACGTATTCTTACAAAGAAGAAGTTAACTAATGTGTACGGGCAACTGTGAAGCTAATGGCGCTAGCACAGCTGGTTGCAACGACCAGCTGGTCCAAGCGTCGTCATTTGTTAACAATCTGGTATGTCATTTTTATATTACAAAAAGCTTGATTTCATTGGTCAGAATTGGGACCCAGCTATGGTCGCGCCATCAACAATTAGATTTTGACGGCTTTTTCAATTGCAGTCGTATAATTTACAGTGACCACAACGCACTAGAACCTCCTGCTGGTTGACGGCCTAAAACTTCACGCCTCCTGACCTATGTTCTGCTGATATGTTTATCCAACGCTATTATGTCATCCATAATAGCAGAAAGTCACAAAAAGTTGCGAAGATTGCAAAAAACAAGACAAGTCGTTTTCATGACATACAAAATGTGGTCATTAAATATATTTGTTTACATTTACAAGATAATCTATGAAAATAAGCTTTGTCATGATGATAAGTAGACAGTGGATTTGTTGAAGAGGGCTCGATACAAGATAATGGAGATGGAGGTACCAAAATATATGATGCGATAGGTGTATTAAGTGACTAAGTGAGTGAAGAGCAGAACATACACATAGAGCCACATGTTATTTTTAGGAACGAAAGTATTTAACAAATTAAAGTCAAGATCTTTAAAAAATATTTCATAGATACCTAACCTACCTATCAAGATTATATGAAAGGTACTAACTGTACTAAGTCTTAAATAAGATCAATGACAAGGGAAAGAAAACAAATACGCAGAACAGTGAAATAGCGAAGGTCAATGATTGGCAAAATCATCCGGAAATATAGCGGAACATAATCTGAACTACGCAGAATTTTAGAGAAGTATGACTGCACTTCAAAAGGGATTACTTAACCCTCAATCCTATCAAACACGGAAGGAGGAAGCAGAATCAATGCGAAACTCTAGGATGTACAAAAAAACAATATGATGATAGTATGTTTCCAGCTTGCGTACCAGATATTCTCAGTTATCTACTACAGAGCATATCGTTATTGTTTTTTATCGGATATCTTTTGTTTCCATGCAGATTTTAGAAGAGGTAAGTCTGGATCAAGTGATTGAGGGATTAGTTTCACGTGTATTAAACACATGCTTCCAGTAAAATGTACTTATTGACGTAATTTGAAAAGAAAACAAGGTTTTCTAAACGCCTTTCCTCGCCTCGATATAAGGTTCATTTTCTCCACAACATAAGCCAGACAATTTCCGTCTAATTCAATCTAATATAGATCTAATAATAAAGACAATACTGTTATAAAATGCACAGTAATCTCATGAACAAAGATGGCATATTGAAACTAAAAATAGCCCCACATAAATAGCTCGCACGTAAACTTGTAATAATAAAGATAAGTGAAGATGCTGATAAAACCGAGATTTCTTTCACATCTATTTGTTTAAGTTTGTCCTCTGTAGATGAGACTGCGGAATGCTTGAAACATGGAGGTGTTAAAATAAATACAGATACGGTGTGGGTATACTAATCTGCATTCCACAGCAGGATTTCCCATTGCGTGAGTACTTTTCCCAAATTACTGTCGAACACCTGTGGAATGTGAATCACGGCTGTATTCCCGATGTTTATCTTCACGTATAATAAGTACAGTACCTGTAATTTCACCAGATACGCTGAGAAATTCTATGTATTGGGACGTGAACCTACTATCGCTGACCGGGCAATTCCAGACTCCGAGCTATTACTAAGAATTTCTGTAGTAATCTGGATTTAACGATAATCATAGTTGAATCTTACTTTAAACATCCGTACGTGGTCATGAGGGTCAAAAGCCATACTAAAAATCATGCAAGAGAAATTGTTATCATCAAGCGGTATTGCCTGGAGGTGGGAAGTGACAATAATAATGTAACAGAAGATGATGCTGCTTCCAAATCTCTAGTTCATAACTTAGTCGCCCTGTAAGACGTTATTGCTAAGAAAGAGATTTTACCCGCAATCGGGGCATCACTAGACAGTAAACATTTAAATGAAACCGTGCAATGCAAGTAGGGGACACACGCATCGTTCACGTGAATTTAATAAAGGTAATACAATTGACATAAATATTCCACAAGATAATATAACTGCAAACTAGACACCGATACTGATTACACCGGCGGAATGTTGATTAGACAATGCAACAATGATATATCTTCAGAAAGTTTAAGCGTGTAGATATGAGTTTACAAAACAATGACTAAACAAAACACGCAAAAATGACATTAATCTTAAAATTGTTGGTGTGGAAATTGAGAAGCTGTCATTTAGAGACATTTTTTTAGAGAAAGAATGTAAGTAACAATTTGTAATACGAAAAAGATTTAGGAGTTCTAGTGCAAAATGAATTTCGACTGATATTGTCCACCTCACCGATTTCGGTAACAACGACCTTTTTAGCCTAAGCTATTTCTTTGCATGTGCCTTTATATGACTGGTCAGACCGAAATTTGGCAAAAGACTTGCTAAAGCAATAGATTTGTCAGGCAGAGTTGTATGTGTATGTATAGGAGGGCTTAGGTCTCTCTTGACATATTTGGCGCCTTTTATTCAATGTGTCAAGTCGGTGATTTGCAATTGTTTTTTTATATTTTTAAATATAGTAGAGCGCCAAAACGACATATGCAAAGCAAGCCTCTCCCAAACATTAAGATCAATAGCGCAAGCGTACAGATGTCTCTTGAGCACATTTTTTATATATCATTCGACTGATATGCTGATGATGAAATACGTTTCTTTTTTTAAACTCTTATTTGTACATCCTTTTGCGACCTGAGGATAAATGACAGATGACACAGGGCAATTTATGACAACATTAAATTTTAGAATGATCATTCCGACTTCATTCATTTCCAAGAAAATTTCCCAATAAAACAACTACATTTGCTTGAAGCTCACGTGTCAGACACACAGGCTGTCAGCACGACCTCGAACTACAGACTCTTTATCAAAAACTACAAGAATAGTAACAGGAAAACTGAAACGAATAATAATGGCGTGTTTGAAAACCATAATATTTGAAGATCTAATCGGTTAGTTGGGATCTTGATCTTTAGGCCTCATCCAAGTTGTAGAGATTGCGCGTTTGCTATGGCGGGTTAAATATCAAGTATATGAAACTTCGACAAAGATCTGCGCTTTGGGATGGTCAGTTAACAGTTCTAATGCCTTTTTTTTTGGGGTGGGACATCACCAAATAACTTCCCCCGCTCTGGGAGGAGCGGGGGATGTCGGACTTGTTCTGATTTAAACCCACCCATGTTCCTTCTGTTGCCCTTTACGTTCCGGGGCCGCAGTATCTCTTTCAAACAACCCGCAACCCCGGCAGAAGTTTTAATGCCTTGTGACGGGATTATTGCTTCTTTTTCGTTACAATGATCATTTTATAATTCAAAAGTTCTTGTATTTGGTCTATTGAAATAAATTTTTAAGTGTCTATTTCGGTCGTAAGTATCAATACAATACTGACAGATCTAGCTTGCGGGCGATCGTCTTTTGTTTTACCCTTTGTTTTTGTGAAAGCATTCCTATGATTTACCAGTAACACCTGCGTATTCGCGCCCGCTACCGCTTCAGTGTCCGCGCTTTCACTTAAAACGAAGCCTTACTGAGTTACGGCGCAAGACATCATTAGAATCATTTCACAAGTTCATCATTGTGCTGTGATGCCATCACGTTTTGCTTTCTCACGTGGCGCGGTGCGATGTCGGGTGTGTTGTGATAGTGATGGTATACTATAAAATGTGATAGATAATGAAAACAAGTCGTAACTAGTGTTTTTACTTTTGCTTCGTGATATTTTATAGTTTGGTCAAATAAGGCGTAGTGAGAAGGATTGTCTGATAGCATTGGATAAAGTACTGTATTATTAGTGGTATTGAGTACAAAGTTGTTCAAGAGCCCTCGTTTTATGGGGGAAACAACAGACATATGTCGTTGTGTGACAAAAATATTGCCGCCAAGGCACAGAAATAGGTGGCGGGACGATCTGGACGCGTACCATGTTTTGAGGAGGGAGGTGATGAAGAGACTAGGGGATGCCTATGCCCAGGAATAGGACAGTATAAATCAGATTAATTAGTGTTTAGTGTTAAGGCTTGCATGTTAATTTAATTTAAATTTTAAACAATCCAGTTTTAGGTCATAATAATGTTTTGTGAGTTGAACTCGTCTAACTTTAAGTAGGTCTAGGTACCTATGCACTCAGCTTTAATCCACATTAACATAATGCATGATGTAAGCACATCATGCATTATGTTAATGTGGAAACTTAAAGACTAGTGTACTAATTCCTTACAGGTAAGCACCTGTAAGGAATTAGTACACTAGTCTTTAAGTTTATTCGATGTATTACCTAACCTGGTATATGTGTATACAATTGTTGCTAAGCCAAATAAATAAAATAAAAATATCTCAAAATAGTTTTATTTCACACATGGGCACTCACACAAATTTCGAGAAAAGGTGCACGGTTCGGATTGGTTGTTTCCTATGGAGGAGAACCAGCAAGAGACTCCTAAATAAATAAAATATCTTGTATAAAAGATAGGCTTGATCTTACTATGGGGTAATAAACATTTTGATAACCGCTTTGGGTAAATTGAAAATTCTCCTTTTCACCAGCTCATGTTTCAAGAAGCTTAGTTTGAGTGGTTTACAACCAGATAAGATTAATGATGAGTATGTTTCAAATTTTTATCGAGTTTTTTCTTTATCATCTAAAGAAAATGAGTCACTGTTAAAATATTGTTATTTATTTAGAAAACAAGCACATGGTTATTCCAAACGTGAGTTAGATTTATCTAAATTAGTTTCAGATGTATTCATGAGTCTTGTCTAAATACAATAAAAACTACGTTATATATGTACATAATAATACAATGTCAACAAAACAGTTATTTCTGTAAAGTTTCGTAATAAAATGCAAGTTTTAATAATATCTGAGTAAAATTCCATTGCATAAAGTATTAGAAACAAAAACCCGAATGACGAATTTCAGAATAAAACTAATAAAGTACGCGATATATTTATAATTATGCCGCCATGTTCTAATACATCCAGACCGCTTATTATTTGGAATTTGTCAACCGCAAATGGAATAACAAAGGTGAAATATAGCTAGGTCTTGTCAACAAAAATCATAGTTATTTTTGTATTAATGAATGAGAAATCGCTATGACAAATGTATACGTACAAACATATGGTATTCGTTGTAGTAATTCATTAAATGCCAAGTGTTTTTATAAGCTAGTTGTTAGTTTATATTGAACAAATCCTAAAAGTGATTTTCAAACTTAAAAATAATTGTGTACACATTTTTGATTCCACTTATTTTAGTTTAAAAAAATGCCACCTGACTAGGAATTTTTCTCTTTACAAACATTTACACTCACACAATCTGTAGGCCAAATAAATACTTCTTCCGTGCGGTGATCGAACTCGCGATACGCAGCGCAGCAGTTAATTGCTGAGCCACTGCGTCAACCGTGTCGTTTCAGTTACGGTCGCCTCCTCATAAGGGAACTACTCAAAAGCAAGGACATGAAGATTTATTCATTTCGTTCATATTTGACAGATATACCTTATGTTCATCTTGTAACTTTTACAGAAGATTTAATTTATTATTTTATTTTTTCTTACTAAATCGGGGTCGAATTCTTGTCTATCCGGAAGCAGCTGAACACCAAACCAGTTGCTCATCAAAACGTTGTAGTAAATATGGAGAGAAAACAAAATGGCATCGCAGTAGGTGCGTACGCATATCGTTCTCTCTTCAAATACATGGTGTACTTTCTATTGGATATAAGGTTAGTACATGACGGTATACTTCTCTTTAAGGTAGGAAATACACTGTGCGGTTACAAGTTAGAGATTATTCTTTCTAAGTATTGGAATTCAAATGTGAAGAGCCTTATTTAAATAATTATAGGCTTTAATAAAGAATCGAGTTGAGCTCTTTTTAATTCGTCATTTCATTACAAAATAAAGATGTGATATGATTTGTCGTGTAAGAAAGACTGTATAAATATTTTCTAAGAAGGAAAAGAGACCTGGGGCCCACAGCTTTACACGATGATTAATAAAATTGATTATGCTACATATTAGGCCTTCGTCTAGGTTTTTGCCCAGCAGTGGGAAAATACAAGAATAACACGAATTAGAACTCTGTCTAAATAAATATTTTTGAATCTTAAACAATTTTTCCTTATAATATTTACACCAATAACTTGTACTTAAGTAAATAAAGTAATGTTTTTTTTTACAAAATCATAAACGTAAACATTTGTAAATACACAAACGTCAGTCCTTAATTTACATATTTAGTGATTGTCGTCAGAACGTTTAAAGAGAAATTTGTAAAACAAAATTATTGTAATAAGTCCAAAAGGATTTCAAAACAAATTATGATTAAAAAAAAACAAATTCTTTTCGCCGTATATAAATAATTATGTAGACAACAATATGTTTCTTACAATAAATAATTTGATTCATTGACGTAATTATATTTTTTTGTCGACAAAAAAAAAACAAAAAATTACTCACGTACCGAATAGACTCTGACTACGATTCTGCTTAAAATAACTTTTCAAAATTCCCCACAAATTTAAATTTAAATCCGATAACCAAAACGTATGGAACAAAACCTCGAATTTCCATACAACACTTTCACTACACAACTAACAACGATTACATAACTTTAGAGGTCTGTACTGCGTCCAAAGCTGACGACGTTCAACTACTAACTAAGCCATTGTACTTGAGTACAGCCTGAGGTTCCCACACGACACAAAAGAGACCAATTAACATCAAATAGACAATAATTGATGGAAAAAAATCTGGATCGGTCGTGCGTGTTCAGAACTATAATGATACGGGAATCCTAACCCTGATCACACGGGAAAACTAAAGGTGTATAACTCAAAGAATTGACAAGATGACAATGAAAAGCGTGTTCAAGAATTTTCATGTCAATGTAACAAACGGCATGGTTGGCGCAGTGGCTGTGCGATTGGCTGCTGCGCTGCGTGTCGCGGGTTCGATTCCCGCACGGAACAAATATTTGTATGGCCTACAGGTAGTTATGATAAATAAATGATGTTTATTTTGCGAGTACGTTTTCACAAACACTTTTACACGTTTTTTTAAAAACTAGATGAGGCCGGTGTTTCGTACCCGACTCTGAGAAGAAACAGCCGAAACAACCTCAGAGGTCATAGATGGTCAGTTGTTTCGGGTCTGGCTGTTTGTGTATGTCAGTTTAAATGTTTGTAAACGCACCCACGATACAGAAGAAATTCCTAGTGTGGGGCAACGTTTTATAAAAAAAACATGAGTTTTAAGTAAGGAGAATTTCTCTACCACGAAGCCTGGATTTGTGTCATGTTGATGCCAACAGGATCACACACTTTTATATAAGACTTGGATATAACTGTGCGAAAAGAGATGTACTATACTATTTTCGTAGTAGCATGGTGCGGGTGACATTAGATGTAAATATATGTTTAGGGCTTCATAGTGATACATCCCATCACTAAACATGTCTGTGGGTAGTCTTATACGGTTATGATATTTAGGGTAAAGCTTTAAAGGCTTTCAGTCAAGATCAAAAATCGAAACGTTCCAAATTGAAGAGTAAGTACACAATGGATTTCTGACGTGTACAACATTTTTGTAAGTATGTATGCATTGCGTTTGTCAGTTGCTACGCGGGCCTACGTAGGTGCTACGAAAAGCTACGCTTGCTACGTAGTAACAATGACCGGGTGTTTACCGTCTACGTAGAAAGACAGAGGTCATTACTTTTTTGCAAATGATGTAATACCAACTAGATTACTTATAGTGGATACTTAATTTTGTAACAAGATTTTAAGACTTATCTTAAGACTTTAAGGTGTTTTTTTTTTGTTAACAATATGTCAAGTAATGTCATATTTTGGGATTGAAATAATGTTTTAGAACCTTTGGTCACACTATCCTTCATACCAAAATAACTACACTTATCCGTTTCGAATTAAGCTATGAATAGACCCAGACCATTTAAACTCCTATTAGTTATTAGAAACAAATTTTCAAAGAAATACAAAATTACAAAGCAATCATTGCTTTGAAATAGTCTCATTAATTATTGAAAAAATAATTGAAGAACAAAGGAGAACTACACATAATGGTTTAGGTATTTATTCTATATTGTATTTACTTTAGAACTTTTCTACACAAGTGTAGTAAAGTATCTGCGAAGCAGTAATGCTAGTGAAGGAGGAGACCGGGCGTTTGAAGGAGAGAACCTCAAACCAACCCAGCCGACACGGGAGACGCCCCGCATACGGTGGCCGCGAGCGGGCTCCCGGCCACCGTAGATGCGGGCCTGTGGACGGTGAGCAATGGGTAACTCACCATTCGTCCGTCTATTGACGACAGACCGTGTCGACGGCGCGATCGTGTATCACGCGCGCCTCAAAGAGAGTCAGCAAAGCAGAGGGGCTTGCCAGAGCCTCCGCCTGCCGGGTTTGCGGGTTGTTCGAAAGAGATACCGCGGCCCCGGAACGTAAAGGGCAACAGAAGGAACATGGGTGGGTTTTAGTCAGACGTCACACGCCCCCCCGCTCCGCCTAGAGCGGGGGAAGTTATTTGATGATTTCCCACCCGAATAAAAAAAGTGTACTAAGTAAAGGAAAGCAGTTGCTATGGATAATAAATTGTGTTTTTACGTTGAATTCGTAGCAGTCTGTGGAATCGTGTATCTTTAGACAATAGCGATGGTCTTTATTAACACAAGTGCGCGGTTTCAATTGAGGCGTGTTTACATCAACGTGCCAAACGCTAGCTTTTAACATAATAACGTTTCCTAGTTGTATTTCTAGGCTGCAGAGTAAATATTACCGCTGGGAATTGAATGATATGCATTAAAGTTGATTTGGACCATATGGCCATGAGTAAGCTAATTTTTTCACGATATTTTACTATTTGTAACATTACTAAACAATGCTCTTTAAGCTTTTTATTTTAAAGAATAGTCTTCGTGGTTAAATAATAATAGCAGTGGGTCGATCTTTTGAGCCGCGTTCGTTAATGGGTGGCCAATCCATAACATACAGAGTTTCCTCTTCTACTTAAAAAGCAAATTCTGACGTCGGTCCCATTGTAGATCGAAGACAGCACAACGGCACGGTTGGCGCAGTGGCTGAGGGATCGACTGCTGTGCTGCGTGCCGCGGGTTCGATTCCCGCACGCAAAAATATTTGTATGACCTGCAGATAGTTGATTCGGGTCTGGTTGTTTGTGTATGTGAGTCGCGAAACGCACGAACGATACAGGATAAATTCCAAAAATAACAAAGATATATCCCATTAAAGTTACATATGACGTCATGAGACGGAGTAATTTGTTTTTGGAAACTTGCCTATTCTGATGTTCAGATACATTCGGTAAGACTGAGAAGCCGACCCTAGCACAGTTGGTTAAAGGCTTGGCAGAAAATGATGCTCCGACCATTTTTTTTACTAAACAGATTAGATGAGTAAGCGTTTTCTCATTTGATCTAAACCCACCATACACATACACTCACCATCTGCAACACATCTTGATATGTTTAAAAAATGTTGAATCACACAATAATATCAAAGCAACTTCACTACAACAAGATGACTCAGCAATTTTGCTAGCAAAGGACAGACGAAAGACAGCAAGTACAGACGCCTGCAGGTCAAGCTACCCGAAACTGTTAATTTTTCCCAATGAACCTTGGACCTTATACCTTAGAAATAAAGTCGAAAATCTATCAAAGAAATCTGACAGATTGTAATAGCTTGATGTGCAGGCGTCTGTACATGAAGGCTTTTAGAACTTCCAAAGATGGCGGTTTTAAGCCGTCACTCGATATACAATAATGGCAGTTGTTAGCCATTCCCAACTAAGGAAAAAAGCCCAGTTGTCATGCAAACTACATCAACCATCTGAACACAGCCTTAGCACCGTCTGGTTACAATAACTGCGCACGCGCCACCGACACACAATGGCGGCTATCGACACTTGTGCCAACACGGGACCAATTACCGAGTCCCAAGCAACCTTAGTGCGTCAGTAAATAAAACGAACGTAGGTATAGGAGTTAGATTTGTGGAATACTAACTGAGCTCAGCGCCCCCTGCTCATCTCCTTAGTTCCGTTGCGAGATTTTATAAAGCCTTTATAGTCCTAACTAGCTTTTGCCCGCGGCTTCGCTCGCGTTAAATTCGGGGTAACACAGTTTCCCTTGCGCCTTATTGATTTGTAATAGCAACGCTAAGTTTACCCTTTTCTTCCCTCTTTCTCCCTCACATCCCACTTTTTTCAAAAAAATATTAGCCTATGTCCGTCTTCTGGTTCCCAACTATCTCCATAGTACCAAAATTCATCAAAATCGGTGTAGCCATTGAAGCGTGAAGAGGTAACATACAAACAAACAAACTCACTTTCGCTTTTTAACCGACTTCAAAAAAAGGAGGAGGTTCTCAATTCGACTGTATGTTTTTTTTTTTTTTGTGTTTGTTACCTCATAACTCAGGTCTGAGTGAACCGATTTTGATGATTCTTTTTTTATTCGAAAGCTGGTGGTTGTCGTTTGGTCCCATAAAAAAATATCAAGATCCGACAAGTAGTTTTTGAGTTATCTTTAATAATACGTATTAGATTGACTTCGTGTACGTTGATGATATACTCATTCGTCGATTATATTTTAGAAGTTGTCGAAGACAAATGATCAAAAAATTGTATGTACTACTATGGTTTGGAAGGTCATCGCAGTAATTTGGTGATAGATCTTCAGTGATATACAACGGCACTCTTTAATAAATGACAGCAAATCTGCCGTGATTGCTGCAATCACATGTATAAGTATGGATTTCGCCAGGGTAGGCAGGCGAGTGGGAGCAGGGTGACCGTATCCCCTCCCCACCCCTCACCTAGTCATTAAGAAACATAAACATCAGATCAAGTATCAGCTGTATCCCCTAGCTAGGGGATGATGCATATGATTTCTGAATTGGTTTAATACTAAAGCATAATATAGATACTTAGTATTTAATCTATAGCTTGATGTGGAACTAAAAATTGTATCTACTAAAGCTAAAAATAAAAACTTTTTAACCGTGTTTGCGTATTATATCATAATACTACAACTAAAAATGTTAAAATAAAAACTTTTTAGTAAAAAAATAAAACCGACTTCTAAAAAAAACTAAAAACTGGAAAATAACTTTATTTCCGGAAGTCGGTGGCCAATAAAGTCAACGAAACCAACAAAAGCCACCGACTTCCGGAAATAAAGTTATTTTCCAGTTTTTAGTTTTTTTTAGAAGTCGGTTTTATTTTTTTACTAGAAAGTTTTTTATAATATTAGTAAGGATAGACTTCCTCGATAAATGGGATATCCATAAAGATTTTCTCAATTCGAACCGGCTCGTCTTGGGCTTTTGAAGCGTATACAAATCAACTTTAAATTTTTATTTAAATACGAATGGTTGGTAAAGTTTGGCGCCTTATTAGCGAGACTTGTTTTTGAATGTTCTGGTTCAAGTTTTATAGGTATGTATAGATGGGGGATACTGCTAAACCCTTAGTTTACTTGAGCCGGGGTTGCGGGTTGTGCGAAAGAGATACAGCGGCCCCAAAACGCAAAGGGCAAAAGAAGGAACATGGATGGGATTTAGTCAGTAAAAGTCTGACACTCACGCCCGGCTGAGTGTGGGGGAAGTCATTTGAGAATTTCCCATCAGTAAAAAAAACAATTTTTTACAAGGCCATTCCTAAAACGGGATGTTCAATAGAAGCGTAGATAAAAAAGTTAGCCAAATATCAATGTACACACTAGACAATTTCATGTGTTGCGGATTACTGTCTTATTATAACACTAGCTGTTCCACGCGGTTTCAACCGCGCTGCTCAGCACCTGTTGGTCGTAGCGTGATGTTATATAGCCTATAGCCTTCCTCAAGAAATGGACTATCCAACACTAAAAGAATTTTCCAATTCCAACCAGTAGTCCCTGAGATTAGCGCGTTCAAACAAACAAACAAACAAACTCTTCAGCTTTATAATATTAGTTAGATAAATATTAGACACACGTTCAAACTTTGTACGTAGATATATTTTGTTGACAATTACATCTATCCGCATTTATTTTATACTCACGTAACGGGGACGTAATATCTACGTCTTTCTTACGTAGATTACATTGACAGATGTCAACTTTTTGCTAAGCTTTTAGCTATTTCTAGTCATGTGATTCGTCATTAGCGCGTTACTCGATATCCATTTTAAGATTGATGAGATAATATTCTAGAATGTACTGTAGGCTTACCATGACGTCTTAAAGCAGAACTTATTCCACTGAGTGAAAGAGATGGTGCTAGACACCCTGTATAGCTCTGTCTCTTTCCCTCAGCCGAATAAGTTCTGCTTTAAGACGTCATGTTAGAGCTCATCTGACCACGAGTACGCGGTTGGTTAGTCAGTTGTTTTTATCTGGTTTCAAAACTTATGTTGTGCCCCATGAAGAATACGACTGATTCTCAAACCTACCGAATATACATGATGGTACGTACGGTTACCTGAGCGATTGACTGCTGCGCTGCGTGTTCGATTCTCGCACGAAACAAATATGGCAGTTTGTGTATGTGATTTTAAATATTTGTAAACGCATCTACGATACAGGAGAAAATCCTAGTGTGACAACGTTTTTTCTTAAAAAACAAAAAAAGAATAACCTTAAATTTATTTGACATTAGCACTAACGTGAGAACCTAAACTAGTACATTTCCATTATTAAATAATTACCTATTTTAAGTAAATAAACAGTACATTCAGTAAAAAATGAAATTAGAGTTGAAGACATCTATCAATTTCTATGAAAAAGTCTGTTATATCTAACGAGCCTGAGTACTTACAACTTTTATTGACTGTACATCAAATCATCTCCAATTTCTACCGATATCTCAGGTCAATAAAACGTTATGTATGAAAATAAACTGTGTACATACATATACATTTATATACAAACGCTAAACAAGTACGTCACGTGTAAATAAAGTATATAAACGGTGGTAATAAAAGACTCCCGAATGTGGACTATGTGCGATCATCAGTGATCATACCATCACCTTGGGATCACGATTGGATGGAGTGATACCTTCATAATGTGCTTTCTTTTTAAAGTGAAACTTTTATTACTTTGTATCAAACTTTTTGGCCTGTGTTTTGCATGTCGCGTGACGGTCGGCCGCGGAGTAGGGACGTCTAAATGTCTTTAGTTTCACTTTTACCGTGGTTTCATAAAACCACACAAAACTTTTTTTTGGGTTAATTTTATAGGATAATTTTGCTGTCCGTCTTTCTGTCTGTCAAGACCATTTGTCTGGGGAACGCGTGAAGGTATCATATAACTTCCCCCGCTCTGGGCGGAGCGGGGGGGTGTCTGACTTGCACTGGCTAAAACCCACCCATGTTCCTTCTACCGCTCTTTATGTTCAGGCTACAATCAGCCAGCTGCCTTCAGTTAGACTGGAACCGACCCTAATATAGATAGATAGATAGAATATTCTTTATTATGTACACCATACAAAAAACAAGAATAACATTAAACAACTTATAAATAGGGTGACACAATGGGCGGTCTTATCGCTAAAAGCGATCTTTTCAAAACAACCTTTGGATGGATTCAAAGGAGGACAAACAGTACTGTAGGTAGTCTGTGGTGTAACATTCTCAAAATTAATAGCTACATTATTATAGTTTATAGTTGTGAAATGGCTAAGTAGATGATAACGTCTAGCTTTACCCCATTGTTTACCAGTCAACTTTCAGTACCAAATAACAATGTCCTTCAGCCGTAACTTATCAACACATTATCAACCGACGTAGATATAAATTAACACTTTAATAACTGCCAAACACGCGTCCTGCGAGTGATCACAGACTAGTAAACAATTACAATGGCTTCTGATTATCATATACAATATTACATGATTGATTCCCGTCGATTGTTTACTATTATCGATCAATATTTATCGGAAGACACCTGTTATAGAAGTGGGAGTTACTCGTTACTGTGTGATTAAGTGGTGATTGCATCTTTGGGGTATCACCGATAAATGTAAGACTGGTAGCAGGCGGTTGTATTATTTATCGTCAGACAATTTAATATCGCTTCTGTAAGATTCGATATCGGCTGGCACTGTGTTGGTATTCTTTCGGCCAGTAGCGTCGACCTGTACTATTAATGCTTTTTATCACAAAAAATTGTCTAGTGCAAGTCGGTCTCGCGTACCGAGGGTTCTGAAAGAGCTTGCGACAAAAACGGCCGTTTATATGAAGTAACGTGTTTATTTAAATATGCACATGTCTTTTTATTGCGTAGTCTAGGGAATACCTCAATGCATTCCCTAGTCACCAGTATAAACATACCACACTAAGAATAGGCTCCCCCTTTAAGCTATCTTCCAATCTTTATTAGATACTAGCTGTACCCAGCGGTTTCACCCGCTCCTTAGTTAGGGGCATGAAAAATAGATGTTAGCCGATTCTCAGACCTACGATATGCACGCAAAATTTCGTTCAAATCCAGCCGTTTTGGAGGAGTATGGGAACGAAAATTGTGACACGAGAATTTTATATATTAGATTATCTCAATGATTACTTTCTACCTATTAATACCGGCTATGTGCAGGGTACATAGCCGGTTGGGTGATATAAATGGGAAGGTGGTTGGTTACTTTCTCATTTTTTTCTTGTCAGATTTGGACAAACCTTATTAAAAAAATAAAAAAAAAACAAAAAACGATTCAGATATACAT
The DNA here is from genome assembly GCA_958449745.1 of Ochropleura leucogaster. Taxonomy (NCBI): domain Eukaryota; kingdom Metazoa; phylum Arthropoda; class Insecta; order Lepidoptera; family Noctuidae; genus Ochropleura; species Ochropleura leucogaster. Next base: position 1,871,916 of record OY288222.1, on the reverse strand, counting down.
TTTAGATGAGTTGAATCCTTATATTTTTTTTAAGGGAAAAGCATATTTATTCCATTAAAATAACTTACTTATAAATAAACTAAAAAATAGCATCAAAAAACGTAATGTACTCAAGAGGCTGGCCACGTTCTTACGTTCTTAGTTTCGTCTAGTTTGTTTCTAGTTTCAAATAAACACACGTCACCTTCCATTTTGCTAGCACATCGTAGTTAACATTATCATTGCAGCACTTGATATCCACACAGCATATCTAAAGCGTCGTATGGAATCGTTACGGTATCTCAAACGGTAAGGTTTGAGTGCATTCTTGCAATGTCGTCTATACAGCGCGCAGCGGTAACTTGGAGACATGTAGCTCTTTATGTGGTAGATTGTGTTGTAATCGATGTCGTTTCGAGCTTACTGTAGTAGCCATCTTGGTTTTTCTGTGTGGCCAGTGTTACAAACTCTAAAAAAGGAAAAATATCAAGCCTCAAACAAAAATCTGTGTTATATACGTATTCATGGGTATTGTTTGAATGAGTTTCCTATTTTATTAAGGTAAATTATATATAATTTAGATTTAAATTATTTTTAACTCACATACACAAACACCCAGACTCGGAACAAGTATCGATAAATGATAAATGATGTTTATTTTGCAAGTAGGTTTTCACAAACACTTTTAAACGTCTTTTTTTTTAAAAACTAGATGAGGCCGGTGTTTCGTACCCGACTACTCTGAGAAGAAACAGCCGAAACAAACTCAGAGGTCATAGTCTCTTTTAAAGTCCAGACATAAAAATCTTGGTCAACTTACATGAGGACTATGCAGATTAGTGTCTGAAGTGGTCTGTTAAACAAAGCACCACACAGATTGAGTGGACCTGTCCAGTCAGTGCAAGCATTTGTCAGTTATCGTGTAGCTCGACTCATAACCCAAGGAACTCAACGAAATATCTGTAGGCCATACAAATATTTGTTCCGTGCGAGAAACGAACCCGCGACACGCAGCGCAGCAGTCGATCGCTCAGCCACTGCGCCAACGCTGCCGTCATATTCTGTTTATCTTCGCCTGTAGGCCACAGATATTAGCTGGTTTTACTTATCAAAGTAATCATGTAGGTAATGTCAAGTACTCAGTCTGTGCTAACCCGGGTTTAACCCTGTGTTTACCTATGTTTGCTGCAATATTGCTGTTCGATATTTGTTTGATCTTGTTTATTATATCTCTGGAATATTTACGTTATTAGATGGATATGGGGCTGTGATTTGTAATCTTTGACATCGTTACAGGTAGTGTCCCGAAAGTCTGACAACCGGTGAGGGGTTTTGTGTAATCGATTACAAAATAGGTCAGATAGGTAATCTTTCTCACATTTTTTAGCCTATGTCGGTCTCCAGGGTCCCAACTATCTCTGTATCAAAATTCATCAAAATCGGTTTAGCCATTTAGGCGTGAAGACGTAACAAACAAACTCACTTTCGCTTTTATAATATTAGTAAGGAACTAGCAAAAAATACGGTCAAAATCTCAATCAATAACCGGCCAAGTGCGAGTCGGACTCGCGCACGATGGATTCCGTACGATGATTTTCACATTTCATGGAATACAAATAGAGACATGAATCTGATAACATTGTAGCGACACAAAGTTTCAAGTCGCAAAAAAGTACTACAGCGCCATCTATCCAACCACTGAAGTACTAACGGCAAGATTCCTACATCGCGCAAGCAACTTTCGTCCACCAGACACGACACCCGTCTGGTCGGAGGATCTTCCCTTTTCCATAGAGGATGGAGAACTTTACACCCTGTTCTTTATTCCTCTTAAACATAAATAAAATCCTACCTATTTTTAAAGCCATAACAAAAGCCTAGTTTTATCCAGATTTACGTTTGTGACAAGTAAAGCCATTTCTGACACCGACTGATGGATCGCCATCACACTTTGTTTATTTGTTACCTACTTACAAAAATAATGCATTTCTCTAAATTCCAAGATACAGAGGGATTAAGTCAGGGCCGGAGACGATCCATTATGTGATTATCTATTAGGACATTTGTATCTTTCCTAAAATAAAGGTTATCTTAGATTTTTGTCTGAAAGTACGTCATACGACACACGTACGTCATACACACCAAGACAAAGATGGAGCGGACGACTTGACTCCTATTTGGCTATTTGGCGAGAGGAAGGTTTTCGTTTCAATTCATCAAAATCGGTTTAGGCATTTAGGCGTGAAGACGTAACAAACAAACAAACTCAATTTCCCTTTTATAATATTAGTAAGAATTACGAGTACCCCATCAGAATTTGTAAGAGTGTGATTAAACAATATAGTCTGGAGTACTTTCGCATGACGTAAATACTCACACTCTGTGCAAAATATACATTAAAATTATTTTTTAAAACGTTGCCCTACCCTAAGATTTTCTCCTGTATCGTGGGTGCATTCACAAACATTGAAGCTCACATACATGAAAAGCCAGACCTAAAACAACTACCTATAGGTCATACAAATATTAGTTTCGTGCGGAGATCAAACCCGCGATACGTAGCGCAGCAGTCGATTGCTCAGCCACTGCGCCAACCGTCGAAAGAAACATAAGTTTCATACGTTATATAATGTTTCCATTTACTTGTAGGACCAGCTACCCCACCATGACGTGTTAAAGCAGAACTTATTCCGCTGAGGGAAAGGGACAGAGCTATACAGGGTGTCTAGCACCATCTCTTTTACTCAGTGGAATAAGTTCTGCTTTAAGATGTCATAGTAAGCATACTGAACATTTAATAATACTATGAAGAAACTTATATGACATACGTTAGTTTATATGTTACTCCCACAGTATCAGATAAAGACTTAACAAAGTTTTTCTCAAGTTCATTTCGAAAAGGTAACGTAAACATAGACGTGTCATTCAAGAATTTATTACGCTTAAGTTTAATATTGACATAATAAATAAAATTTATATATGTACATGTATATGTACATATTTTATTTATTGAAATAAAAAACCTTGCACCACACTAGAGATTTCTCCTGTATCGTGGGTGCGTTTACAAACATTTAAATTCACGTACACAAACAGCCAGACCCGGAACATCTACCTGTAGGTCATACAAATATTTGTTCTGTGCGGGAATGGAACCCGTGACACACAGCGCAGCAGTCAATGGCTCAGCCGCTGCGCCAACCGTGCCGTCATTTTGACTATGTTTGGGTTAGAATACCCCGAATACCCCGCCTAGCCTTTTTTTTTTTTTTTTTTTTCGGGTGGGAAATCATCCAATGACTTCCCCCGCTCTGGGTGGAGCGGGGGGGCATGTCAGACTTGTACTGACTAAAACCCACCCATGTTTCTTCTATTGCCCTTTACGTTCCGAGGCCGCGGTATCTCTTTCGAACAACCCGCAACCCCGGCAGGCAGAGGCTCTGGCAAGCCCCTCTGCTTTGCTGACTCTCTTTGAGGCGCGCGTGAAACACGAACGCGCCGTCGACACGGCCTGTCGTCAATCGACGGACGGACGGTGAACTACCCATTGCTCACCGCCCACAGGCCCGCATCTACGGTGGCCGGAAGTCGTCTCGCGGCGCCCGGCGCCATGGGCGTCTCCCGCGGCGGCTGGGTTGGGCAGATGTTCTCTCCACCCCGCCTAGCCTTTTCTCAACCATTTTGGGGTCGCCTTCAAGTCTTAACTGAATGCAGCTAAATACCAGTATTTTATATAGAGCGACTGCCTATCTGACCTCCACATCATAGTTAGTACTGGGTAATACAATACCTCTTGGTAAGACTGGTTGTTAGAATTTTGGACCACTGACTACCTGTAACGACTGTCAGAGATCTACAAATGACTGCCGCAACCAACCGCTTAACGTGCCTTCCGAAGCACGGGAAGAGTTAAAATTTTACTGACTAAAACCCACCCATGTACCTTCTTTTGTCCATTATGTTCTGGGGCCCCGGTATCTCTTTCGAACAACCCGTAACCCCAGCAGGCTGCGCTACTACCCTGGCGCTTCTAGCACGTGAAGGCTATCCAGAGCCGATATATGTATCTATGCAGTACTGTTTCTCCTTCTTGAAATCCATCCTAAGTTTGCCTTGAAAAATCGCTCCTAGCGACAAAACCGCCTATTGTGTCACCCTATTTATAAGTTGTTTAGTGTTATTCTTGTAATTTGTATGGTTTACTTAAAAAAGAATATTCTATCTATCTATGCTAGTTGTACCATGTCGCTTGAACCACATGGCCTTGCTACAGAAACCACACGACCGGACCACGCCCATTAAATTATATCTATTAGTCATTATGTAATACTGATTACTATACCGTGTTTACATTAAGAACCAGCACATTGCTATCAATACTCATTTAAATAAATAAACAAATAACTGCCCAACCGTTGCTATGCAAACTGCTGACTAACCAGAACATGTACACGGTGAATACAACTGTATCCTTAATTTATAAGATGCTTTTTCCAATGGTATATTTTTTATAGGAATGTTTCAGAGTTCTTCAGTATGTTGTGCAAGCAAAAACTAACTTTATCCTGAATGGAACACGTTTGAATTTTCGTTTACAAGTTTTTCTTCAGTATGATAAGATTGTTTTGTTCCGTCATAGTGGACGTTGTCCGCCTATATGTCGGGCATATATTATTATAGTTGAATGATTTATATCTTTAGTTGATAAAAAATCTAATATTACAGTAGGATATATTTGTAATACATTATGAAAACAAGATCATTGTGATACTTAAAGTTATGAATGACGGTACTTGTTTTGCATGATTTACGGACATTGACATAATATAACGCTATTGTTTCCGAAAGGAGAGACAGAGTAGTATATTTGACACTATTGCATTTAGCAACGCACTAACTCAGGATATTACTATGAAATATTTCATGAAAAACGATGCACAAAAATGCTTTTCAAAACGAAAAGTGTTTCGTCAGCAACAGACAGGTAATATAAATATTAGTTAGTAAAGAAAAAAATACGTGTGTCACTCGGGGACTGCCGCGGTAAAGCTATTGCATACTATTTTTTATCAATTTATGCAACAAATAACAAAAAAACTTATGCTTATTGCTTATAAAAAGTACTTCCTATGAAAAGACGTGGCAAAAAAAGACCTTGGGTTTGATCCAGAGCTTTAACTATCCGAATCTCTACCACACACTCAATAGAACATTCGAATCGTGATTGAAATAACTGACCGTATTCGTAATGATATTTTATGCTTTTTCGTTACGAAATTTCTGGATTCGGTCTCCGCGCTCAAGGCCCGCGATAGAAGCTATGCAATAGCTTAAAAATATACGTTACTTATTTTCAAGAAATTTCAGCAGAATTCTGTAGGATAAAAATGCGTATTTTTAAAATTGGTAAAAGAAAGCCTTTTGAAACAACCTAAAATATGATACTGGATAATAAGTGTAAAAACATATTATAATTCATCGAAATCGGCAAATATCATAAACCTTAAAGCCAAATATAATTTATTCAGATAGGCTGATAAATATTCAGTACTTATTTAACGACAAAATTTTCATGATGTGTCAGGGGAGGTTGTATGAGACACCTTAGTACGTATGGTCGCTTCAATTACAGTTTAGTCTTTGTTATTACATCGATCGATTGGATTACTGCGAATAGCCCTGCTTCTTATAACTTAACTGATAAGTGTTGCATAGTGAGCTACTTGCATTTTGATATCAACATTTCAAATTTACCTGGTATTTGCAAGGTTACTAATAAGCTATTTTTTTTGTAAGTAATACAATATCTTTCAAATAATGAGCGGTTTTTAAACAAGTAAATAAATTAATGAAATAACAATATTTTTGGTCTCACACGGGACAAGAAATAAAAACAAAGGATTCGAAATAAAAAAACCAGACCACCAACAAAATAAAAAAAAACTTATTATAGTTTCTGGAACATTATTATGTGATTTGTGAAAAAAAAAGATGGAGGCATTAAAGCCAATTGAAGAACAGTAACGAGCTAAAAGAATCTTTAAGCACTATAGCTGCGTTACTAACCCACATTTAATTCCTACATTCTTTTGTATGGTACTGTAGGAAATTGGTGGTTATTCGTATATTAAAATAACATTAAAATACTTTATGATTATCCTGATTCCTCCTAATATCCTATCGTACTAATTCCTATTCCTACTAATATTATAAATACGAATGTTAGTGAAGTTGGATGGATGTATGGATTTTTGTTACTCTTTAAAACGGTTGAAAGGATCTTGATAAAATTTGGCATAGAGGTAGATTATAGTCTGGAATAGCACATAGGATACTTTTTTTTTTCGATATCACACGGGCGAAGCCGCGGGCGCCATGTCACACGCTTCCTACGTCATTTTCTTCTTAAAACTAACTAAATATTAGAACGTCATAGCAAACCAGCCTGTACTCTGGTTTGGTTAATGGTATACAACCTCTACAGTACAATGTCAACAACTGTCATGTTGGTAATGAATAGTAATTAAGAGAAACTGTGAAATGTCATATTGAAGTTGAGGCACAAGCCAAAGTACAAAATAAATGAAAGTAGAACACCCTACTTATCGCATACAGTGCTTAATAAGCATACAGCCTGTGAATGAATAAGAAATTATCGCAAAAAAATATGTTTTCTTAAAAACAATAGGGAGAAAAGTACTATTACAGTTGTACAAATCACAATCAAATTCTTACTTCATTCTACGAAAACAATGGTCAATTGTGGTCCAGTGGATGAGAAAACAGTAATTTAATTCATCACTAGTGCTCCGAAATGGTAAGAATTTACCAACGAATCGAAGGCGTATTTATTTATTAAAACTTTATGCACATGTATAAAAAACACTGTACAAAGGCGGTTTTAACGCCTTGAGCATTTTCTACCAGTCTACCTTAGGGTGATGCAGAGAGAAAACATAGTAGGTGCAGAGTGCATAACAGAGCGTATTCGATAAAAATACAATTCGATATAACGATAAATACTTTTATACATACATACAAAAAAAAATGTAAAGAGAGTTAAAAACCCTTATCCTTACTAAAATTATAAAAGCGAAAGTGAGTTTGTTTGTTACCTCTTCACGCTTTAATGGCTAAACCGATTTCGATGAATTTTGGTACAGAGATAGTTGGGAACCAGGAGACGGACATAGGCTAATATTTTTTTGAAAAAAAAATGGAATGTGAAAGAGAAAGAGGGTAGAAAAGGGAAAACTCAGCGTTGCTATTACAAATCAATAAGGCGCAAGGGGAACTGTGTTACCCCGAATTTAACGCGAACGAAGCCGCGGGCAAAAGCTAGTACTAAGATACATGAAGAAAAACTAACAACCATTTAATTAGGAGACGAATCTGCCAGTAAATAGCATAAAAGCATATTGCATGTGTCAATCCGCACTGGCATACTGGAAACAATAGGATGAACAGGAATACGGAGGCGAAGCGTCACCGTTATATGGCTAAAGTTTCACGGACCTAAACAAAGCGCTATGTTTCCAATTATGCGAACCACCAGTCTGTTGAAATTACTACTGGCTCGTGCTTCAAACTCAAACTCAAAGCATTTATTTCAATCAGACCATTACAGGCACTTTTGAATGTCATAAAAGCAAAAAAAAGATGCTGCTACAGTCCCTGTCACAAGACATAATAACTTGTGAAAGTACTGTAGTTGCCCATTCCAAAGCGTAGATTTCTATGGAAAAGAACGGACAAGAAACTCTATACGACACACTTTGAAATCATAATATTTTTACAAAATCATGGATACATCATTCATGTTGAAATTATACACATATGTGAGAACGATCATTATAATTAAGATCTCTGAAAAGACCGAGTGATTATTCTACGATAACGGTATAAAATACAAGAACAGACAAAGCCACAGGAAGGCAACTAGACGAGCCTTCACCTCCAGTATCATATCACTAAGCCACCACGTATAAACCACACAACACACAGCGATACAATTCACGGAAAACATCGCGAAAAATGTTCATAACACATTACGGGCTAAGCGATTCCTGGTACAATATAAATAGAAATACGGCGAACTGACCAATTTGAGGCCGGATTAATTAAATACATTGGCTATAGACATAATGCAAACGTCCATTGTGTTGTACGAGTGGCGGTATTATATTAATTAAATCAGAACTAGAAGGAGGATGAGGGTTTGTGAGAGATGGGAGAAGTTGCGGGAGTGGGACAGAGCAGGCTAGGCTAGGAAAATATTTCCACCAGTATGTAGGTATATGCCCCATGGGGGGGGGGCGAGTCAATTAACATTGAACGGGCAAAAGTTCAGACTCCGTGATTGCTAATCTACATAGAATTCCTGATAGAAAGCCCGATAACAGTTTTCCCGAATTTGGAATCGAACCAAAGACCTCATGCTCGGAGGGGCCAGCCAGGGCCATTGCCTGCCGGGGTTGCGGGTTGTTCGAAAGAGATACCGCGGCCCCGGAATGTAAAGGGCAATAGGAAGAACATGGGTGGGTTTTAGTCAGTACAAGTCTGACACTCCCCCCGCTCCACCCAGAGCGGGGGAAGTTATTAAAAAGAACCTCATGATTAGTATTGGCGCTTGCAACCGTACAAACAAGGAAGCCTAAGTCCCGGTTAAAAGGTAATAGGCCGATTGTGATTTGGGTTTTTATATCAGTACTCTTTTAGTGTGGTCGTCACAGTTCCTGGACTGAGCTCGGATGTTGGAAATTGTCTCGCCCCCTATTATATGGGCCTTAAAACATAACCGGCGAACTATGGCTGTACACCTGGGTACACTTCTGTTGAATCCTTTGGGGATTATAAATACAGTATGTATCTAGAAAGGGGATGACTCCTGCGATTAAATCTAATATATAAAATTCTCGTGTCACAGTTTTCGTTCCCATACTCCTCCGAAACGGCTGGGCCGATTTAAACGAAATTTTGTGTACATATTGGGTAGGTCTGAGAATCGGCCAACATCTATTTTTCAGACCCCTAAATGAGCAGCGGGCGAAACCGCTGGACACAGCTAGTTTAATATTGATTTGTGGAAAATCTATTCTGTGCAAAATGTGGATGATTCGGAAAGGCGACTCATATGGCAATTCAGGAATTAGACTTCCTATCCTTTTCTACTTAAATTATTTGGTGACCCCAAATGTGTGTTATTTTCTTTAAAAATTTGATGTACTTACCACCGTATTTTCTTATTTATTTGTTTGTAACTTTTTATTATTATTATTATATTACTTTGCATATATGCTGTGAATTACGCTGTTGATTACATAATTAGTAATTTTTGTTTGTCTTTATACTTTATTATTTAATTGCTTTTTAGTATCATATAAAAAAAGAAAAAAAGATAGTTATGCTGCATTGACTTCAAATAATTGGTTTAATAGCTGGAGGACGACGAATTAGATTATATTCCTGCAGTCAAAAAACAAACTAAAAAATCATTTATTCTAATTCGGCTTTTAGGCAGCACTTTTGAACATCAACATTATAAGCGACAGTCCTCCAAAATACTCACACTTCGCCACTCCCTAGTATTTTAACTGGGAAAAAGAATTGGCGGAACATATTCCCCAGCAACACATCTGTCTGTTAGGTGAAAAGAACCAGATTATATACAATTTATTTTTTTACAAGGTAATCTTAAGTACTTATAATACGTTCAGTTTTTCTTCAGAGATTCAAAGGAAAATCTATAATTGTTTTTTAATTGATCCTGCACGTGAATACAGAACCGTTAATTGCGGGAAATTGCCTATTGTAGGTTCACGTGAATTTCATACGGATGTCAATTAGACTCAATTGTAGTAACAACTTCCATTCAATATTGGTATTTTTATCGTTTCAGTTCAACAACGTTTTGTTGTTGTAGGTAGGGTCAATGGGCAAGAGAACAAAGAACGCTTTACAAAGTTTTGTCCAATGAATTGGAACGGATCATTTAAGTACTATCTAATATATAAAATTGTCGTGTTACAGTTTTCGTTCCCATACTCCTCCGAAACGGCTGGACCGATTTAAACGAAATTTTGTGTACATATCGGGTAGGTCTGAGAATCGGCCAACATCTATTTTTCATACCCCAAAATGAGCAGCGGGTGAAACCGCTGGGCACAGCTAGTTTTCTATATACTTTGTAAGGTATCGGTATGCACATGTAATGAGGGACGACGAACTTGTAACTAATAGTGATTGATCTGAATGTTGATGGATGGAGAGGGAGAGGAAGGCCAAAGAAAAGCTGGAGGGATTGTATAAGGAATGATATGAAGGAGAAAGAAGTAATTGATGCCGTGACGTCTGATAGAGGAGAATGGAAGAAGAATACGTGTTGCGATGACCCCAAATAGAATGGGACAAGGGTAGGAAAATGATGACTTGTGGATTTGCTTTTCCAAAAATATTCTTCTGCTCTCGGAGAGGTACGGTTGCCCTTTTAGGTGATGCTGTTGACAGATATACCGTGAACAACAGTCTTGTTTTAAATTAATTGATTTTTTTTTCTTAGATGTTTACTAACCCATAATATGGTTGTCACTAATTTGAACTAAAGCTTTTTTTAGCAATTTATTTGAGATCGGCCGTAACATGAAGTTTTTCATACTTCGCTGGTATAACAAAGGTATCTTAACCCTTTTAGTCGTGACAACCAGAACAGCTTACCAATACAAACCTACCATCTAGAATGAACCACCCAATAAGAAACATCTAATCAGGCCATTAAAACCGTTGTTCTTATATTACTATACATTTATTGCAATTTTACGATTATTGCAAAAATAATGCTAACACATCGTAAATGTCTTAATTATTTTACAATCCATTTCTATAAGTTCCGACAATCTAATAAATATAATATCGCCAATACTGAGCTTAGAGAAGGCTTAGAAATCTTAGAGTCAATAAAAACTTCAAATAAGTAATCGATTTAAAATATTATATTATAGCTATAAAACGTCTCAGGTGGGAACAGAGGTATTTGGTAAATATAAGTTTTTAAACTGACAGGGTCACTAAAATAAAAAAAAAATCGCGCACTAAGGGTTTTTTTTTGCGGAAAGAAAATCATCAAATAACTTCCCCCGCTATGAGCGGAGCGGGGGCGAGTGTCAGACTTGTACCGACTAAAACCCACCCATGTTCCTTTTATTGCCCTTTACGTTCCGGGGCCGCGGTATCTCTTTCGAACAACTCGCAACCGCACCAAGGGTTCAACCATATCTTTTGACTGCCTACACTTAGAGGATTGATTTTATCGTTGCTCTAAGGGACTACAAATTTGAGCATATGGTTTTAATCTCAACTTGATACCTCCACACGTGATAAGTATTTCGTTTTTTTCTTTTGGGGATACGGAACCCTAAAAATCGCTGAAATATCAGAAACTCAAAATAAATAATAAACATGGTAAATATCTCGTTTCAAATGTAATACACAATATTTGCTTAATGTCGGACGAGATTCAAGTTATTCAGTAAATATTGAAGTACATATTACCCTTGCCGTCGGCTTAGCTGAACGGTCGCCTGCAAGCTAATCTCGATTCTAGGAAGGGTTTCGTTTATTGTTTTTTTTTTTAAACCAGAGAAGGAAGGTCGAACATGATTTGTTATCTTGTTGTGAAAACGAGTCTTCAAAACATTTTGTTACAAAGAGTAACATAATAGAAGGACAAAACATTGTTGACATTCTTGAAGTAAACTGAATGTCTCTCGACTTAAGTCAGTCTGATCCCGCATGTTATCGATCGCGAAAAGGTACTATAGAATGTACTTACGATAGAGTTAATTAAATTGGAAAGAATATCATTGATGAAATAATAATTAAACGATATGGAACGCGATTAATACTTTCACAGTTATTGGATTTAATTATGATTATGATAAGGTTAGATCTAAGAGAGCCGAAGGACAGAGAGATGTAAAGAAAAACACGTAATAATATTTAAAATTATGAATACAAAATCATTAGGAGTCATGCCTGACCTGTCTATTGATCCTTAACCCTATAACAATTGATGACCTTTCTGAGGGTCAAAGACAAAACTATCAACGATGACGAGGTGACAAGGCGATGGCTTCACACATGGAGCAACCCATGACAGAGCAGAAGGTGACAAAAAATTGTTAGTTGACGAAGATTTTGATGCTCAAGTGTTTGAAGGTGGCTTAGAAACAGCAAAGTTTATCAAAGATAGATACGATGTTACCGATTATTCCAATAATAAAGAAGCTTTTAATACACGTCTTTACACCATTACAGAAATTAGACGCAAATTCAATCAACATTTCGTAATAAACACCATAAAGGACCTTACCCGTGGCCGACATGAACAAAGGACATTCTGATAACGGAGCCTTGAGTCCAATTTCGACTCTATTGACTGTGATAACAAAGCAGCGGATGATCAAACAAAAGAAGTTATTGTCTTTAAGACAGACTCTACCGGCTAATTGTAAATGATTTTACAAAAGATATACAAGATTTTTTTGGATTTACTAGTGTATTTGCATTTTTTATTTGAAGTGTTTGGAAATTGTTGGTAGCTACATAGGTGTACTTATTTAGTTAAAGATAACATTCGTTGTTGCAAGTAATAAATACTCAGTTTGTGGGCGAAAGGCGTGTTTATATTTAGTATGTATGTTCTCTCTTAATTTTATTTTATACGGCGATGAAAGGGTTTGCATTTTGCTCGATGCAATTGGAAACTAAGACGGATATGGTGTGAAATCTGACGTCCGTATATAGTTTTAGAAATGGCAGACATCCTGTGAGCTGTCATATTTTGAACCATCAACAGTTTCTGTTTTGAACAAAGAAAGTTTCGGAGCTGTCCATACTTCTTTTAGGTTTGGTGAAACACGATCACTAACGTTGAAACCTAGGGAAGCAATAGCTTACCATCATCATGGTCAGGAGGAAACCATTCTGAAAATAATGTTGTGTGCAGACATAAATGGTGATATAAAAATATATTTACATTATGATTATGATGAGCCTGCTTGCTAGCTAGCTGCAGTTTCTGAGGATAGAGCTCCTGCAGCCGCTGGCACAGATGTGCGGCACTGTTCGCAAGACGAGCCATGATGTCCAGACTTTCGTCAGTTCCTCGGCACTCACTATAACCACGTGCTAGATAACACTAATCTCCGATTACATTGTTATCCCACGCTTTGACGTACCACTGTTTATCTCGTATTGTTTTTATAACAATCTTTAACACTTATATGGGAATACTATTTTTTTCCTCAACGTTTTTTAAGCAACTCACACTGATAATGTTAGAACGTTTATTTTCGCGGACAACTACGATAATAGTATAATCTGGTTTGCTATGTGGATTTATTTGAGTAGCGATATGCGTGCGGTATGCTCGCAGCAGTCCGATCGACTGAACCGACCGAAGGCAAGGCAGGTAAAGCTACCGTTCACAAGGCACGTCACTCGCTGGATGCAAATTGACTGACAACTGATAAGCCAAGTCGTGGGCGCGACGCTTTACAGTCTTGACACTTTAATCCTGAATACTAAGTTAAGTGTTTACTGATGCAGTTGCATAGGTACGATGTCAAGTATGGCTTCTTAGAATGGCTCGATTCAATGTCTAACAGTTCGTTTCTTGGCAGTTAAGTAACACGTTTAGTACATCAGAGACTAACATTCATAACGGGTTATATAATTCAAAGAAATAAATGTTATTTCAATACATCCAATGTTACTAACGTAGTTAGTTTCATTTCACATTGGTATGCTATTGCACATTCACAGTCTTGTGAATACTCGTATGGTAGGAGCAATTTTATCTACTAGCATTTATAGCACGTCGATGTGTCTGGAATTTATTAAGGAACCAATATTGTTTGTGATAACTTATGCTATTCAATCGGTTGTTACTAAAAGATTTAAATCTTTAAATCGATCTCGAATCGATCGATTTAAATCGACCTCAAGTTGAATTTATTACACGGGCTAATTTTAGAGACATTAATGCCAGAAATGTTGATCCGAAGAAAATAAAACAATGTGAAATACATTTCAAACTATTTAAAGCATACCAAACTGGAACTAACGCTATGAACGTAGCGAATGAAATGCTTGGCAAGACAATCATTGATATGGAAAATAATAGAATTACCGTGTCGGCACTAAACTCTGCTAAAATTACACGTTACATGCGTTCAACGTTCGTTTGATGGCCCGAAACGCTCCTATAAATAGTCGATAAATCGTTTGCAGCCCACATTTAACAGTTCTAAATGGATTGAATATCAATCGAGGAGTCAAATATTCCTAAAGGTAACTGATTTTGTTGACGACTTTTTGGCGTTCTCAGCTTTTTGCTGAGTAAGAACTTATGAGTATGGGACATTATCTCTCTAGCACACACGGCTGCAGACAAATAAGCCAACATAAAGGCGAATTTCCCGAACACAGACAATTACCATGACTAGCCATATGGCCAGAATTCTGAGCGGGAAATGGTCCGTTTAATAGCTCCAGTTAATTGCAGAAACTAGTCATCAGTCAAAATAAATCTACAAGTATCATGAGGTTAGTGCAAACATTCGTGATCGGCGATTTATTACTATCTTAAACCATTTCTAACAACTACAACGAGTTTACATAACTATATGTAAACTTTGGTGCTGAAGATACTATACAAACATGATATACTTTGTGGCAAATCAGGTGAGAAGTGGATGATACCAGTTATGTTGAAGAAGTATTACACTGGTGTGACGTCACAGAATTTATGAATTGGTTAAAATCAAACGCAATTTCTTGGATATCACGAAATGGTTCATGTTTAATGGCACAATGTTCTTGCCTTGTTCTATAAGGTTATATTCGTAGTTTGTTTATATCATCTTTTATAAACACACAAAACATTTAGAAGTGCTCTAAGCTGAAGTAACTTTGATTACTTTTGTTAACAATGTTTTCAGTTGGCTTTATATTTTTTCATAACAAGAATCTGTTTCTTCTTGTGACTACTTATGTGTTAACGCTTCTTCTGAATACGTGTCCCTCAGAATATTTTGCATTCCATTGTCTGGATCGAGGTCACCGTTATTGGTACCTCAAATAGTTTTATTTCGTAAATTCTTTACATGTAAGTCGCGCAAATTGGTAAGTCGTGAGACATTGCGGTCTATCGAACTTTGACCAGTCAAGTTTAGTGATGAATGCACTTTTTTACGAGTTCAGTTTACATAACGGAGAGTGTTTTCGTTAATGATTAAGCTAGTAGAAGAATATTTTTTATAAACGAAAGCTCTTTCTGCAAATGCCAGCGCCGAAATGCTTTGGGATCTTGGCTCTTTTTCTAATTATAGGTGGTGGTCAGTATCGAAGGTAATATTAATGTAATATTAATTTCATTGTCTGTCATCGTCTTATACAGGTAACCTTCTAACGTCATTTGTCATCTTAAATTAGTTCTTAACAAATTCATAGACACGACCAACTGTAACTACTTCGAAAAATAATAAATGAATTGTTCTTATCTCTACAGGATTATAAAAAAGGAAGTTTTGTACTCTGATGACCATCAGTTGAGTGGTTAACAACCACCTAAACTGGTAAAAATGACTGAAGATGCGGCATACATCACTATGTAGAAGTAAAGTTAGTCCAAAATTCAACTTTTGACATCGTCATTCCTTCGTTTACCTTCCCAATCCCAATTAACAACATGTTCATCTTAATGTTGCAGAATTCTATTAGCTGTTATATCCCTTTCCAGCCAAATTATTTGTTCCAAAATCCTTACTTACTAATATTATTAAAGCGAAAGTTAATTTTTTGTTTGTTACGTCTTCACGCCTAAATGACCGATTTTGATGAATGGTACAAAGATAGTTGGTACCCTGGAGACAGTTTTTTTTTTAAATTGAGAAATGAGGGAGAAAGTGGGAAGAAAAGGGAAAACTAAGCTTTACTATTACAATAAATAAGGCGCAAGGGCAAAAACTACAGGTAGCAGGCATACATGCAAATTAGAAAAGGGGAACTGTGTTACCCCGAATTTAACGCGAGCGAAGCCAGCTAGTTCAATATAATTCGTCTCCAAATCTGTGTACGTGCCAGTCCATGTGGCAAACGTACCCGTCACCGCAAGTGCTAACAGCTCGTCCGGTATCGTGACCGGACCGTTTCACTAACGAGATTCACACGCCTGTCCTAATTCGTAGCTTATTTCGTCCGGCACATCGTATAAAGCAGAATTTTCCGTATTAAGGAAAACGCTTTTAATGTGGCGTCGATTGATTGGGTTTTACTTTGTATCCGTTGTTGGTTGATTGCTTATTGAGTCTTCTCAAGGTTGGTGGAACGTCGAAAATCGATTATCAAAACGGGAGCAACGTTCTTTAATGTTGTTTTAATTCTAGTTACGTGCCCTGCTGCTCGTACAGTCCGAATTTTCGAACGAATGTAGACTGTCTTTTGTTTTTAATTAGGCTCCTTGTCTTACGCTTCTATATTAGTTATGTTACTTATCTGTGCCTAGAGATGGTGAGTTCATGATGAGCTACTGGCTAAATAATAGCAGCCGCCTCGGTTGGTCTGTGGCTGGGTGACCACCCGTTACATACCGAGTTTCCTCCGTGAATGGGAAAGCACGCTAAGCCGTTGGTCCCGGCTGTCATTTGTAGATCTTTGACAGTCGTTACAGATAGTCAGTGTTCGGAAAGTCTTACCAAGGGGTGTCATATTACCCAATACTAACTGGGTTGTGGAGGTCAGATAGGCAGTCGCTCTATTTAAAAGTACTGATATTCCGCTGCATCCGGTTAGACTAGAAGCCTGATGATGCCTTGAAATGATGAGTTTCTGTACCTAAACTAAGAGACAGACACATGCCAAAGTGACAATTAACAGGTTCCTAAACATGGCATTATCTATAACATCCTTTCGAAAAATTACATTGTCCTTACAAAAGCAGAGTGCTAAGTATGTTAAATGGTCTGTTTTGTTTAACTGTCTATGGTAAAGTAGTATAGAGCAGCTAGTGTGTGTAATAATGTTGAAAGCAGTTATTGTAAATTTTCCTTTTATATTATACCCTCTAATTGGTGAAGTACTAGGGTTATCTGTAATTTATTTCTGTTAGTTTCACAAATTATTGCACATTCATTAGACTATAGTTTTTATGTTACAATAATCCTTATCCTTACTAATATTATAAAAGCGAAAGTGAGTTTGTTTGTTTGTTTGTTACCTCTTCACGCTTTAATGGCTAAACCGATTTTGATGAATTTTGGTACAGAGATAGTTGGGAACCAGGAGACGGACATAAGCTAATATTTTTTTTGGGAAGAAAAGGGAAAACTTAGCGTTGCTATTACAAATCAATAAGGCGCAAGGGGAACTGTGTTACCCCGAATTTAACGCGAGCGAAGCCGCGGGCAAAAGCTAGTATGTTATAATCTTGTGACCAATGGTTTTCCCATCATTTAACTTCCATCCTCTTTGATATGCATCACTTTTGATAATGTAGAGAATTTTGGGCAAAAATTGCATGTCAATAGAATTTTCTGTGACTGTGCGGTTTAGGTCAGACGTTGTCTTATAATGAATGAAAACTATATTTTTATAATGTGGATTGTTCGAAAAATTACATCATTTTGAAGAATAATAGATTTGAATTGCCTTGAACAATACATTTGAATTGTGCTTATTGTGTTGACGTAATATCTGCCCGTGTAGGTCATTTTCTAGATAGTTCATGTAGTAAATTGCCATCTCTAGTATGAACATCATTATTCTGCCCTTATCCCATTTATTTTTTCCAGGCAAATGAGGGCAGGCAGTGTCGACGGCGCGGTAGTGTTGGACGCGCACCTCAACGAGATCTCAGCAAAGCAGAGGGGCCTGCCAGGGCCTCCGCCTGCCGGGGTTGTTCGAAAGAGATACCGCGGCCCCAGAACTTAAAGGGCAATAGAAGGAACATGGGTGGGTTTTAGTCAGTACAAGTCTGATACTCCCCCCCGCTCCGCTCAGAGCGGGGGAAGTTGATGTTTTCCCATCCGCAGAAGAGGAGTCGGCGCAATCTCTATAAATCGTCATCCCATCAGACACTTTTCATGTTATATCCTTCCCTTAACATAGTCCATCCGTAGAGTTTTTTGGTCATCCTCTGCTTACCCATCCACTTTCATCCTCAACACTTTCCTCTCGATATATTCCTCCGTATGAAAATACGATCCATATCTTCATAAGCATTATTTTCTTCGAAGAATGAATATTTAATGTTCAGTAGACAGTTATTTTTAACATCAGAGGGCCATAAGTTGTTTACACAGGTTTGTTTATAGTTGGTCCTTAATTGCATGCACTAAGCGAAGTTAATGAAAATAAACGTAAGCTTATATTAGAACTTTCTTTGTTGTAACATTTTCTGATTACGTCGTTTTATTGTGGTACGGATCACCCCCTTCGTTACACTACAAGTAGGTTGGAGTGTTTGTATGTGAAATTCTGCTGCAAGTTTTCTACCTCACTATTCAGCTTGTAGCAGAGATTTGTATACCAACAGTTTCTAAGTGTGTAGCTTTAGGATACTAACACAGTCGTAAGGAAATATTGTTGTAAAATTCTTGAGTCTTAGCTACTTGCTATATAGTATACATATGTACAAGCTGTGCCCAGCGGTTTAACTCGCTGCTCAGGCAAAACTTATCACATAGGAGTATGAAGTGGCCGATTCTCAGACCTACCCGATATGCACACAAAATTTCATACAAATCGGACGAGCAGTTTCGGAGAAGTATGGGAACGAGCATTGTAACACAAGAATTTTATATATTAGATATTGTAACCCGTCAAATATTCAGCTACGAAAATAGATTTTCATATCCATTTATTTGCTTTAATTATTTTAACAATCATTCTATCACAAAACATTATTCAGTATTTATTAACACAATCCAAAAATAAACCGCAATGATTTACATAACCCAAACTAACCTTCATTTAACATCCTTGCATAAAACGGATAATTTTAAGCAACATTGATAAAATCCCCAAATCATATGTCGAGTCTGTTTCCTATCATGCTTGTCTTTGACAATATTTATGTTTGCAGACGTTTATTGCTCGTTTATTATCGGATGGATAGACTTCGCCCTGACCACGACCTCAACCGATGCTACTTGAGACGCGTGTCACTTTTTTCTTTCGCGAGAGGACGGCCATGCCATACATTGGACGCTGGATGGAATTGAATGAGCAAAATGTAAAGACCGCTTTTTATATATCGTAAAGCGCACAAATTCTTACAGATTATGATTCTGTTGACAGGTACTTTCTATTGGAGTAAATGATAGCGTAGCGTTTGACATGCGAAAATAGAAAAAAATATGATGTTGCTAGAACTTTAAAAACCATATTTTTTTCTAAGATATCAAATTCACTGAAGAAATATTTTGGAGCATTATACAATTCGCAGGCAGGCTCTTAACTTACGTGTGTGTTTTCCCATATGTGTTGGGGTCGGCTGAAAGTCTAAGCGGGATACTAGTATTCTACTTGGAATGACTGCCAATCTGACCTCCATAACCTAGTTAGTACTGGGTAATACGATAACCTTTGGTAAGACTGGTTGTCACTTTCGTGGTTTACTGTACGGACTAAAAGATCTACAAATTACAGCTGAAACCAACGGCTTAACGTGCTTTCCGAAGCATGAAGGCTAACGCAGGGGCTAAGTATTATTTAATTTTGTGTTTTGCACGTATACGTGTCGCTTGAACGTCCAGCTTGTGGTCGTACGGTTGACGTTTTGATATTTGCATGATCTATTTACTGTAATGGTTGTTTGTGCAATATTATTATGTTTATGCTTCTAAGGCCCTGAAGTTTTGATGTAACACACTGAATTCCGGTAACAAACATTGTGTTGTGATTCATAGTTTTATTAGGGATTTGTGACTAACCCTTTTTGTAGTTAAAATTACCTAAATGGCAAAGTTGTTAAAGAGGAAAATAATTGGTCAAAGCTTTATTGTTGATGGCTAGATCCCAATTTGATAATCGAGTATAAACAATCAGAAATGGATTATGACATTAACAGAATATAAACTAATTCCGTACACAGTTGCAGCGACATTCAGGGAAGCGTAAAAATAAAAAATCTAGTCTTTTATGCAGACCTAAATGAAGCAGGATAACAACTATATCGGTACATTTTAATTGACACATTTTAGTTATAGTCATGAACAACAGACACAAACAAACACAACAAGGAGCAGAAATAGAATATAATGAGTTCTCGTCGTATTTCTGTGGTTAATTATTAATGTAGGTCCGCAATTTTTCCTTGTAAAATTCCTTCCAATCCAATCAACACCTCCCACCTGAATTCAAGATGGCCGCTCTTTTGACGTCCATCTCCAAAATAAAGGAGGATTTCACTGTTATAAAAACGTTGGTGCAGTTGTATAACCCATGACCTGCCTTATCATCTGACTAGCGTTTTCCCAACTATGTTGGGGTCGGCTTCTAGTCTAACCGGATGAAGCTGAATACCAGTATTTTACATGGAGCGACTGCCTATCTGACCTTTACAACCCAGTTAGTATTGGGTAATACGATACCCCTAAGTAAGACCTTAAGTTGTCAGAGTTTTGAAACACTGACAGGGCTATGGTAAATCCTTACTAATATTATAAAAGCGAAATTGAGTTTGTTTCTTTGTTACGTCTTCACGTCTTAGTGGCTAAACCGATTTTGATGAATTTTGGTACAGAGATAGTTGGGTCCCTGGAGACGGACATAGGCTATTTAAAAAAAAAAGCGTGGGAATTGAGGGAAGAGGGAAGAAAAGGGAAAACTTAGCTTTCCTATTACAATCAATACGGCGCAAGGGCAAAAACTACAGGTAGCAGAAACCTGCAAATCAGGGAAGAGGAAATGTGTTCCCCTGAATTTAACGCAAGCGAAGCCGCGGGCAAAAGCTAGTCGGTTTATATTTTGGTATTTATTTATTTATTTATTAAAACTTTATGCACAAGTAAAAACTGTACAAAGGCGGACTTAATGCCTTAGGCATTTTCTACCAGTCTACCTTAGGGTGATGCAGAGACAAAACACAGTAGGTGCGATAGCAGAAAAAAAGGATATTAGAAAATAAATATTTAAAAGAATAATAATATATATACATATATAAATAACTATAAATATATATACCTACAACAAAATTATATAAAGTAACGAGACCATAACAAGACAACAACCACAACTTAAACACGAGACGATTCTACCAACTTCTTATAAATATATTCACGAGTTTTCTTTTTGAAAGTAAACGGACTGGTAACCATCCTGATATTTTGTGGGAGCTCATTCCACAGGAAGACTGCCTGGACAAAGAAAGCAGATTTGATAAAACCAGAGCAATGAGAAGGACATCGAAGAAGACGATTATTGGCAGACCGAAGATTCTTGGTGTGCGCAGAGCATAAGTATTGACAATTAGAATTTAGAATTAGAACAAACCCACTTCACCTTCTTATCTATCGATAAGAAGGTGAAGTGGGTTTGTTAAGAAGAGAAAATAGGGTCGTCAAAGCTCTCAATGCTCTGCGCTCCCGAATGGGTAACCATTTTAAGAGCGAACGATATGCAGATACATGATCATATTTGCGGAGATTATAAACGAATCGAATGCAGTTATTAAGAAATCGGTCTAGTTTATTGAGGAGATCTGCATTCAGGTCGTAATAGCACACATCAGCATAATCAATTATAGGGAAGATAAGGGACTGTACAAGCGTTACTTTAATGTGTGATGGGAGAATATTTTTCAGCCGATAGAACGACCGCAACGTTCCGGTGACCTTCTTGCTCACAATCGCGATCTGCTTACGCCAGTCAAGGCAAGTGTCAACATACAAACCGAGATCCTTGACGTCAGAGCTAAACGGAATGACCGCGCCGTCAAAGGTGAGGGGTGGCACGCTATTCAGTCTTCGCAAGCTATGAGGGCTCCCTACAATAATAGCCTGACACTTGGTCGGGTTAACCGCCACCCCGAACCGATGAGACCAGTCCTTAACCACACGTAAATTCCGGTTTAGCTCCTCGATCGCACCAGATAAGCTGTCAACACCCGCCTGACAGTACAGCTGTAAGTCGTCAGCGTAAAGATGATACGCACACTGAAGTTCGGTAGTTATGAGATCTATAAAAATATTATAAATATTATAAAAATATTATTAATAGGTATTATTTTGGTATGGTATATATTTTTTAAAATGCGTAGGTACACATGTGCATAAATGTATTTTTTATCATATTTCTTCCTTTCACAGAAAGGGGGTATCCCAACAGTGGGACGTTACAGGCTGAGTATTAGTCACTCTGTCCTGTTTCATGTCTACGTGACTGCCCGCACTGAGGTGTCTAAGACTCCGCCTTTACCGGGCAAACGATCCATTGTCGTCCAATGACGTCATTGCGACCGCGCAGCAAACTGAATCAGTAATTGGGTTAAGGGCATACTATTGTCCATGGTAAAACTATGGTTAGGTGTCTGATTGGAACTTTGTGTTCTGTAAAAGGTATAGTTTTTGACGCAGGTGTGTGGTTCAGAGAAGTGGACAATAGGCTTGAGATCTAGGTTTTGATAATTGTTTGATTGACTAATGTTGCATGCAGATACCTAGGTTCATACATTTGATTTGAAGACTAGTGCCCCGTTCCAATAAACAAAAACGACTCGTTTTGCTTACGGATAGTTGTATTTTGACATAAGTTCTATGAGACTTATGTCAATATATATATATGAGTCAATTAAACAACGAAAAATTTGTATATTTCGTTGTTTTTAGGGTTTCGTACCTTGAGCAGAAAAACGGTACCCATATAGGATCACTGTCCGTCTGTCTGTCTGTCAAAACTCTATTATATCTCGGGAACGCGGGGGGGATACCACTATCTCATTATATTTGGGGTGGCGCATCATGTCTTCTTCTTCCAGACTTGTCTACAAATCTCAGAAGATATATCTTTTTGTAAATATGGAAACTACTCGTATATCCTAACGAAGAAAAACCCAAGATATCCTTACTAATATTATAAAAGCGAAAGTGAGTTTGTTTGTTATGTCTTCATGCCTTCATGGCTAAACCGATTTTAGTGAATTGAAATGGTACACATATATTTGGCACCCTGGAGACAGACATAGGCTAAAAAAATAAGGAAGAAACAGGGAAAATTAGCTCTGCTATTACAAACAATAAGGCGCAAGGGCATAAACTACGGTTAGCAGGTACCTGCAAATCAGGAAAGGGAAACTGTGTTACCCCGAATTTAACACGAGCGAAGCCGCGGGCAAACGCTAGTCATCAATACACAGAAAACAGAGAAGCTTGAAAACTAAATGCCTTTAGATACATATCTAAATATCAAACCTATGCAAATACAGCTCTAAAATTGATTTTGTAACAACCACTATCACTAGTGATCATGTTTAATGATAGTTTTAACACTATCATGTAATATAAAACACCTGGATTGTGTATGTAGATTTAATTTAATAACAGGGATTACGTTACGGCCGTTTTCTATGCTAATATTATGACTTCAAGTTGCAATGAATTGAAAGTGAAATTGTACCAGTAAGGTTTCAAATTTAAATGGTATTCTGAGTAATATTGTGACTGGTTGTTAAGATCACTAACAAAATGTGTTTAGATTTTGAAATGCTTCGTAGATTTTAATACACTTCTTCAGAAACTGGGTCTTATTTCATTACGATAAGATTGAGTATGCAATGTATGACACACGCGTGTTTTTTCCTTTTTCATTTATCGCAACGAAAGCTTTAGTTTTCTGATCTCACTATGGATAACAAATTCATTTAGCCGCCAGGATATTTTTCTTCATCTATACTAATATTATAAAGAGGAAAGATTTGTTTGTTTGTTTGTTTGTTTGTAATGAATAGGCTCCGAAACTACTGGACGGATTTCAAAAATTCCTTCACCTTTGGAAAGCTACATTATCCCCGAGTAACATAGGCTATATAACATCACGCTACGACCAACAGGTGCTGAGCAGCGCGGGTGAAACCGTGGGGAACAGCTAGTATTTAATAAAAACTTAAAGTTGTAATACACAAATAAACATGATAATTTATAAAATAATTTGTTTATAAACAAGAAAGTGTTATTTATTCGAGTTCTAAATTCAAATATATTTGAATATCTTATTTTAAAAAAAAAGATTTTTTAAAATCGCACGTCTCAATAAAAACTTATGCGTGGTCATACATAAAAAAATATATACATGTCGAATTGAGAACCTCCTCTTTTGTTTTTCGTCGGTTAAATAAAGCTTTTGTCTGACAAGACAAATCGCAGGAAAAATAATCAAATTAAATCATACTTTCATATTGATTTATGATTAACTACGAAAGTACTTTTTGTTCTGTTATTTGACTTTTTTTTTCAAAGTTACCTCACTAGAATCGCAATGCAATGCAACTTGATTTGTTCTACTTATTTTGAACTCACCACCCAAGAACCTAGAGAAAATAAATTCGCAAGCGCAAACGTGAAAATCCTGTTAAAAAAAATACTAGCAATACAATGTTTAAGCCCTCAGAACAAACAAGCAAATAAAATCCCAGCAACCAACAATGGTGGCAAAAATAGCGACATAATAATAAACTAGTCAATAATAGAGACAAATTACTAACAAGACACGCGATAAAGACGTCTTCAAGAAGTGGACAAAAAATAGACACCATGACTTAAGGCTGCAATTTATACATTCCCACGGGGATGTGGGAAATTGTCAGACTTACTGGAAACGTGGATTAAGGCACGTGTGTTTTGGAATGCCAAGATGTAATGTCGAGAGACAGTGATCAGTGTAATTAATGCTTATAGGAAACTGTTTCTAAGTTTTTCCCACATAAAAAGAATGTCTAATGTTTTCCCTCGCTTTAGGAGGAGTGGGGGGGAGAGTCAGGCATTTAATGTCTAAAACCTTTCCATATCCCTTGTTTTGCCTTTTGTGTTTCGGGGCCGAGGTATCTCTTTCAAGAAACTCACAACCCCGGCAGGCAGTGGCCCTGGCAGGTCCCTTTTGCTTTGCTGATATCTCTTTGAAGCGCGCGTGGAACACGAACGTGCCGTCGACACGGCGTCTAGTATCAATGTAAATGAAAATAAAGATGAACATTATAATAATACTGATAGATGTTGTTATTATGATCAATGATGTTTATTTTGCAAATAAGTTTTATATATACACTTTTACGTTTATTTTTTAAACTAGATGAGGCCAATGTTTCGAACCCGACAACTGTGAGAAGTCTCTTTTTAGGTCCAGACAAAAATCTTTGTCAACTTACATGAGGACTATGCAGATGAGTGTCTGAAATGGGCTTTTAAAGAAGCACCACATAGATTTGAGTGGACCTGTCCAGTCAGTGCCAGCACTTGTCAGTTATCGTGTAGCTCAACTCATAAGTCAGACATTTTGCAATGCACTTAAAAAGGGAAAGCCTGTTATAAGATAACAAATACACCGACATGTATTTGATTCTAAGTAGTTGTGCATGTTTAAACTAATGGATATGACTGGTAATAATCCGTTAATGAGAGAGAGAAAACTTGTATCCGTCGGTAATCTTGGGAAAGTCCTAAGTAGACTGGATGGACGGGTTTGTTTAATAAGCGGCTTAGACGGGAGCAAAACTACTAGTTCATACTTATGGACCAGCTAAGATTAATGTTGCATCAAGCTAAAAATTTACACAGATTATAAACTTCAAAAACGAATGGAAAGCAATGATACTCTTTTCAGTTTTTAAGTTTCCGGTTGGATTTTAATTATCGCCAAATGCTTAATTAATGATGAAAGAAAATAGTGTTTTATAGGATACATGGCAACGAAACTAAACATAAGATAAGATATATTGATTTGCTCAAACATGTTTCTATACAATAATAAGAAATAGGTGTTGGATTGGATGATATGAAAATAAAATTGGTCAGACTGAATTACAAACACCAAAAAGACTAAATTAAAATCACTTGCTTATAAAGGCATTGTTATAGAAATAATTCATCTGCACATTTCAGTCAAGAAAAATGATTTATTTTGCGAAAACCTGTGCTGTTTCGATTATAAATCGTACGAACATCTTCATTGAAAGACGAAATCGTTTTGTCAGTTATATTAGACGCCTTTTTTCCACATGTGAAAAACGCTACTATATTTTAAAGTAAAGATTATTGAGTTTTCAATTTAGCGATATACTAATACGTACACTCCATGTGAACTCGTCGCCACATACCAAAAGTAAGAACCACAGATCTTGGAGCACTATAAGTATTTAGCGGGCGGTTGGTTTTATCAGGCTGGTTAAATCCATCTGTGGACTACGTGACTGTTTGCTGGATCCGTAATATCCTTTGTTGCGACTGACCTACAAGTTTTTTCATAAATTTAAAAGACACAGACCTCATTTTACTCACTAGCTCTGCCTTTGCATCTCCGTTTAAATTACAGTGATCATTATTTCCGTCCGTCACATCACACCATCACAGATTCAGTTGAATACCAGCGTCATACACTAGTTGTCCGGCAGTTTGCTGAACTGGGCCTATTTGGCGCAGCCGTGAGACACAATATTTATTTTCTTTTTGAGTTTAATTAAGGTTTTTTTTTGTTTTCATTATCTATTCTTTATTTGTCTGATGTGTGTGTGCCTTTGTGGCATGTTCCTTATAAACGTATTTTGTTTCTTTCTTCTTTCTATTTCTCATTAATTACATCATGGTTACCGTTGGGTTACAGCCATAAATAAGTCTGTCAAAATGATATTGATCTTTATTTTATTTTGAATAAAGCTGCTGTTGGACTGTATTCCAGATAAAAAAAAAACTAAATAACGATCATAGCGTTTGACTGCAGTGCTCAAATAAGGACACGAATTGACTCGAAAGTTGTGTTGTAGGACATCAAAAAGCTTATAAACAGTACATCCGCTCCTACCTTGACCAATCATGGAATTTACGACCTTGTAGACTGGTAATAGACTCAGTCACAAGCTATTCTCGTATCCACCCAAAATTAACCCACAAGAATGCTCACAACTTCATTCACAAAACATTGAAGTAAGAATGCAAACAAACAGGCCATTTACTGGCACCTATAAATCATGTAGTAGTGCGCCGTAATTGTCGTGCGCCGATCATCGGCACTGTTTACCATAGAGACGTGCGTCATGACCGAGGTACGGGCGTTGAATGATAAGTAGTTAGTAGTTTGTGCATATTGGCGGGTAGTTCGCATGGACTTAGTGAAAGGGTGGATAGTGAGCTAGAATAAAGTATTTTAAAATATTCTCTTGGGTCAAATTAGAGGTATGAAACGTATATATTTTATAGTGGCGTCGAATAAAAGTGTTTTTTTTTTAATCCGCTATTAAGCGTTTGACCGTAATCAATTTAGCATTGTCAGTTTAATAAATGTTTGACTATATGAATGTCACTTTCCTTAGTTTCACTGAAACCATGAACAAGGAAAAGATATACCAATTCGCCTTTTATTTTTAGATAACTGAGTCAGAATCAAAACGTAAGATATCCAAATCAGTCTACCAAACAATTGTGTATTTGCAAAAGGCCTGCATTTTCCTGTTGATTACAATCTAGCAGCATAAAGACAAAACATTAAAATGCCGATAACAATTTAATCGATACGATTATACTCGAGTGACTGTACAGTAGCAAATATAGAATGACAGAAGCCTTAACCGCATGCGGTTAGAAGAAAAAAACAATGCATAACGTATGAAGCATTTTATTATTGATTCAGTACACGTCAGTGTTAAGTCTTCACTATTTCTTAATTTTGACGGGCCTGTTCGTCTAGTGGTTAGTGGCCCTGACTGCTGAGCCGGAGGTCGTGGGTTCGATTCCCACCCAGGACAAACTTTGTGTGATGAGCATGATTGTTTGTTCTGTGTCTGGGTGTGATTTATCTATAAATGTATGTATTTATAAATCATATAAGTATGTATATCAGCTGTCTGGTTACCATAACACAAGCTCTGCTTAGCTTGGGATCAGATAGCCGTGTGTGAGTTGTCCCAAGATATTTAGTATTTTATTTATTCACATACAATCACGCATTCCGCACACATAAACGCCATGCTTAGGCTTATATTTTATTGTATTTTTTTACTCTTTTTGTTTTTAATTTAATGTGTTTCATTGAAACCACTCTGTAGGTAAAACACGAGAGAGCACTGGTACCCATAACACAAGTTAAATCTTTCCTTGGGTACCAGAGTTCATTACACAACTTACCAAATGGAGTTATGATACAATTTTAAAGAATATTAGCTTTTGCCTGCGGCTTCGCTCGCGGTAAATTCGGGGTAACACAGTTCCCCTTGCGCTTTATTGATTTGTAATAGCAACGCTAAGTTTTCCCTTTTCTTCCCTCTTTCTCCCTCACGTCCCACTTAGCCTATGTCCGTCTCCTGGTTCCCAACTATCTCTGTACCAAAATTCATCAAAATCGGTTCAACCATTAAAGCGTGAAGAGGTAACAAACATACAAACAAACAAACTCACTTTCGCTTTTATAATATTAGTAAGGAAGTAAGGATAGTATATAGTATAGTAAGGATAGTAAGGATTGTTACCTTGTAAGTGGTATTGTACAAGTTTCTTTCTGGCAAAACATATTTTTATTTATTTATTAAGCAGTTTAGCCAATATAAACTGGTCTCTTGATACACCATACTACACTACGACAGTTGAAAATCCAAATGTTGGTCTGTGGATGGGTGACCAGACCACCCGTTATAAGCAGTTACCCCTGTCCGTCGGAAAGCACTTTAAGCCGTTGGTCCCGGCTGTCATTTGTAGATCTTTGACAGTCGTTACAGGTAGTCAGCGTCCCGAAAGTCTGACAAACTTTTTGAAGTTATACTTCTTTTGGGGCGTTGTGATGAGAGTGATTTGGTACTACAGCGACACATTGAAGTTAGTTCTAGGTGGTATCCAGTGTGACCATATGTGGCAGGAACCTGCATTTTGGCAGGTTTAGCCCTTTATTTTACTCTCTGGCACTTTTGTTGACAAAATGACAAAAGCGATGTATAAAGAAAGTGATCAAGAAGAATTCGATGTTAATACGAATGTATAATTTAATTCAGTTCAGTTTTAGACTATAAGATCAATTATTTTAAATAAAACTCCAAAAAATAATGTGTCTATTTATTTTAAATTTTTGGAGTTTTATTAAATTACATTGGCATTTTGTGCTTTCGATTTTGGCAGGATTTGTCAGATTTTTTGCCTAAGTTGGGCAGGATCTCTAATTTGTAGTTGGTCACACTGTATCGGTCATCATAATGTGAAGTTAGTTCTAGGTGGCATGAAAATCGATAACATACGTTCAAGTTGTATAAAATCTACTTTCTAGTATTTTTATATTTATAGCACGTGTTTCGTAACAGTACAATTAAACAGTGTGAATAAATGAATATTATTTTGGTGTTTTTAGAAAAGTATAAATGTCAACGAACTGTCAAAGTTACGAGCCGTTTTCAATGTGTTTACTGTTCGATTTCGGTCGGCTATCCACAAAAATGTAAAATATCTTGTTCAGATAGTGAATCAAGTGATTTTGAAAGATTTTTGGGCTGGAGTAACTCCGAACCAGTTGAAGAAAGTGGTTCTAATCAATGAAGATATAAATTGAAGATGGATCATTTTAGTATCTTCGATAATAATGAATTCCAAGTTAGATTTCCGCTAGATAAGCCATCTGTACAAAGTTTACATGTCGAAGCCAAGGAGCCAGGTATGTGTATGTCTTACCGCATAATATTCATTTGAGACAACCAAAACAACACCATTCATTACGCATTTTACTTATGGTATACATGATACATCCTTTTCACCAACTCATAATGACTACTATTTTACGCATTATGGACAAAGTCAGTCACTGGCTAATACCAGTGACTGACTTTGTTGGTGTATCTAAATAATCAGTTTTTTGTATGTTATAGCAGTATTTATTTGTTTCATTGGTACCTTGTAAATCATATAATAACTAGCTGACCCGGCAAACTCTGTTCCGCCTTAAAGGCAATAAATAATAAGCCGATTTTCGAATTTAGTAAGATAAATTTTTCTTAGAAAAAAGAAATGAAGTACATTAATCATTTATTATTGTTTCTGCATTTCAGCTATACCTACATAGGTTGCTCTTCACTTAAGTACCTTGTGATACACGACATTTTTTGTTTTCTTATCAGGCGCAAAAACAAACAACGCAGATAGTCTTCCGACCCGTGAACATGCCACATGTAATTGACCATGGGTAAAACATGGATGTTCTAGATTCAAACCACAAACTTTTAAGGGTTGGCTTTGTGATTTGTTGATGGTCATGGCAAATGCAAGGCGGATCGGATATTGAAGTCTTTTAAATTAAAACGGCAAATCCGTTGGGATCATCGGGATCCTCGGAATGAGGACTTCCTCACCTTTGAATTTTCCTTTCGGTATCGTCGCGTAAATTACATTGTTCATCAATTTTCTAACCACCAAACGCGTACTGGTTTGCGCCGTTTTGGTTGGTTTATGTTTCGAAGCATGATTACTACGGAGCCAACCTTTAGGCGTAAATTGTGCGGTGGTAAGCCAAGCACATCCAAGGAGTTTAAAAACGGGGTGTGTGTTTAAAATGTATACGCGTTAAAAGTTATACTTCTTTAGCGTATAGACAAAAAAAATACTAAAATGCTGCGACACGGGTCGCCTAGCAGATGTGAAACATCGTCATTATTTTGTAAGAGTAATATGCAGAAATTGTGATAGGAACTAAATATGTTAACTTAAATATTGAAAACATCATTATTCTGTTTCATTGTGGATTTACCAAAAGGACATCGTTTTCGTGTTCATCATCGTTTATGAATTCGTGGATCGAAGGCACTTTGAATAAACTCTATTACTGGCCCCTGTGGTAACACATACATTTCCAAACCTTGGCAAGGGTTGCTTAACCTGGCCCCCTGTGGTAGCCCATCCATTTCCAAACCTAGGTAAGGGTTGCTTAGCTTGGCCCCCTATGGTAACCCATCCATTTCCAAACCTTGGCAAAGGTTGCTTAACCTGGCCCCCTGTGGTAACCTATCCATTTCCAAACCTTGGCAAGGATTGCTTAACCTGGCCCCCTGTGGTAGCCCATCTATTTCCAAACCTTGGCAAGGGTTGCTTAACCTGGGTCCGTGTGGTAACCCATCCATTTCCAAACCTCGGCAAGGGTTGCTCAACCTGTGCCCGTGTGGTAACCCATCCATTTCTAAACCTCGGCTAGGGTTGCTATTATTTCATGCGATCCTAGTAGTTTTATCTCAACGCAGTTGGTTCTATCAAGAACTTTGTATCCACAGATCAAACTGTTGGGATTAAATTCACCGTGAATTCATGCAAGCCTAGTACTTTCGCTTTTATTAGTAAGGATTAACCTACCCTACCTACCTTCTAACCTACCCTACTTCTCTTACCGGGACGAAAAGTATGTAGATAAGTATCCTGTATCTCCTGGTTCTAAGCTACCTCCTCACCAATTTTCAGCTATATCGGTTCAGCCGTTCTTGAGTTATAAGTGGAGTAATGTATATAGAAGACATGATATTTGTATAAAAATAAAAATATAAATAAAAAAAAATCAAAATTCCTTTATAATTTTACTTTTTTTTTGAAACCCGACGCAAAAAAGAAAGTTGTATGTGTGTGTGTATATGTACCCGTGCGAAGCCGGGGCGGGCCGCTAGTGTAATAAATAAAACAAAACGACAAACCTCGATTTTGCTCGTCCGCTCATTCCAAGGTACCAGGAAAACATAACCCGCTGGAACCTAAGCACAACCTTGGACTACCTACCCTACCTACCCTACTTCTCTTACCGGGATGAAAAGTATCCTATGTCCGTCTCCTGGTTCTAAGCTACCTCCTCACCAATTTTCAGCTAAATCGGTTCAGCCGTTCTTGAGTTATAAGCGGAGTAACTAACACGACTTTCTTTTATATATATAGATTTTATTTCATCACCCATGTGTTATTTAGTAGGGGATGGGATTAGGTTTTACTATATAAATTTTTGTTAACACAATTCAATTCTTTTCTTAGGTTCAGAGACTGGAGAATTTAGAAATTGAAAGGGATCCCCTAATATAAGCTGTGTGATGTAAAATGATGAAATATGAATTTAGTAGCCTGTTGGCCTGGTTCAGCTTCTGATGCCACTATATTTAACAACTAATAAAAATTACAGGTAACTTTTCTATAATATTACAGCATTATAAAGTAAGTTTTGTGACCAAATTATTGAATTCAGTACCTATCCCGAACTACATCTTTTATCAGCTCAGTGTGAAAGTAAATTGTACGGTCACAAATGGCTGCTTGCAGACATTGCATATCTTTTAAACCTTACACCTTTGTTAAACCCTTGATTACATTATTTAGGTGTACTAGTACTTATTTAAAATGTTATTTATTTTAGGTTTTATAAGAAAACTAACAATCCGGTGTTATAGAATGTATAGATAGCACATTATTTGCTATGATGAGACCTAAGGAGAATGAAGAAAGATAATATATAATAATATTACTGTCGCAAAGGATATCATGCAAGAAATGTTCTATTGGTAAGTTCAGTGAAAGAAACACTTGCTTAATTTTTTTATCTGTTCATTTGGATATCAAACAGTATAAAAACAGTATAATAATAATATCAAATTATGTGTTTAAGAAATATTTAAAAATATAATTTTATGTAAAGAAAACAATAAATGGACTAAATATCAAATTACATAAGTACATTTAAACCCTTATCATTTATGTTATCTAATCTAATATTATAAAGCTGAAGAGTTTGTTTGTTTGTTTGTTTGAACGCGCTAATCTCGGGAACTACTGGTTGGAATTGGAAAATTCTTTTAGTGTTGGATCTTAGTCCATTTCTTGAGGAAGGCTATAGGCTATATAACATCACGCTACGACCAACAGGTGCTGAGCAGCGCGTAGTATTAAGATAATAACACAAAAATAAAACAATTTATTATTTTACTTTAAACAAAGTGTAAGTAATAAGTATTTTTTACTCTAATTGCAGATAACAGATGCAGATTTAAATATAATACACGGGGATGCTTCATAAGGTGGACGATAAACAGCCTGGCACCTCAATTAAATATTCATCAATATCCTGAATCAATGTTTTTTTTAATGTCAAAAATTAGATAGTATTAAACCAATATAAATCATTGAGGTTGTTGTATTTTGTCAGTTTTGTTTTTGTTTGTTGTTTCCTTGATCGGGTTTGTAAACATGAACGAGAAAGTGTAGTGTGCTGAACTGATATTGATTATGGTGACAAAATTCAAATATTAGCCTACTTATAATTATTTTTCTATAAGTACGTCAAAGAAGTATAACTTCTAACGCGTGTACATAAGTACACACACCCCTTTTTTTTCCAAGAGGTATCGTATTACCCAGTGCTGACTGGGTTGTGGCGGTCAGATAGGCAGTGGCTCCACGTTAATTCAGATAGTCAACTTCTAGTTGCAGTTTAATTCAGTTAGATAGGAGCAACCCCAATATAGTTAGGTAAAGGCTAGGCAAATCACATCCTACTCATACTATAAACGCGAAAGTTTGTATGGATGTTAGTTACTCTTTCAAGCAAAAACTACTAATGGAATTTTAATGAAACTGTACAATAATATAGTTTATACATCAGAATAACACATAGGCTACAATTCATATAAATATATTGTATATTCTATCACCACGAGAGTGAAACCACGGGGCGCAGCTAGTTATAAATAAAGCCGTGATCAACCATTCATTTACCCATGTCACTTTAGAAGTGAACCTAACAGAATACAAATGATTTGTATAGCCAACTCTCCATTAAAAACGATTACCTTTCAAAAAAGAACAACGTCTACAAAAAAGTTCTTAATTCATCAAGCTATTTAAATATAACCATGAATCAATGCCATGAAGGGATGAATGGGTAAAGGAAGCAATTAATCATACAGACAGGGAAAAGTATTATTAATTCAACAGGTAATTGAAAGAAACGTGATCTAGGGATATTTACCACATTTTATTATGTAAAGAGGAACTTGTCTTTACATCCTTTTGACAAAGCCTTCTCCACTGAATAGAAAAAAGAGCCATTTCATGGCCTACTAGATTTTTGTATATCAAAAATGAATTATGTCTCCCATCTTTGTTACCAGACGGCGCTCATTCAGATTTCGTAAGTTTTTTTGTTAATCGATCAAATTGGTATAAAATATCCAATCAAAAGTGTCCTTTGAAAGAAACATTACAACAAGATTGATTGTGATTAGTGGTGCCATCTATACCGGCACGTAAGAACTACACTGACGTATACGCGTCATCAACATCGCATTATACAAAGTTATCCGTACGATAAACCTAATATGTAGGTATAGGATCTTGACAACTACCGTTGTAGTAGCTCATCAGATACCCGTCTGATTGGGGATTGAAATTATCCATGGAGATGACAAATTTTAGAACTTGAAGTTTGATTTTATGGCCAGTAGGCCTACCATGACGTCTTAAAGCAGAATTTATTCCACTGAGGGAAAGAGACAGAGCTATACAGGGTGTCTATCACCATCTCTTTCCCTCAGTGGAATGAGTAGGGTCGCAGTTTTGACTAAAATATGCATGGAAGACAGAAAAATAACCATGGCAGATTTGTAAATTTAGGAACTTTTATAACCGTTTCTTTCCTATATTTATCTATAAACATGTTTTCAAACAGCTTTGCAGTTAAAAAATAACATGACAACAAGGAAAATATAACAAACATCAGTTTAACCGAAGGTTCTACCGTCAAAACATGAAAATATTTGCCTTTCTCATACCAGAGCAGATATAGTTAGCGATATTGTATTGTGCTGGTTTTTTCCTTCTAGTAAGAAAAGTGTCGTGAATATTATGTTATTTTTTATGTGTAATAATTTATCTAACCTGTTATTTAAAAGGTTTTCTTCTTCCGAATGTAGCTCAAAAACAAAGAGGAAGGAATTGAGGGAGTACGATTAACAATTGAAACAGAATATTTACCATCTCTATTATTTGCGATTGCGAAAAAATAAGAAAGGAGGATACATAATTTTGTCTGCACATAAACACTCACCCCCAACTTCAGTTTATCTGTCATCATGCCACTTGCAACAGTACCGAAATATCGGGAACTCAAAACACGAGATGAATATGGTTAAAAATATCATTTTGTTAATCCTTACTTACTAATATTATAAAAGCGAAAGTGAGTTTGTTTGTTACGTGTTCACGTTTAAATGGCTGTACCGATTTTGATGAATTTTGGTACAGAGATAGTTGGGACCCTGGAGACAGACATAGACTAGAGATATTTTTTTAAAGAAAGTGAGAAATGAGGGAGAAAGAGGGAAGAAAACAGAATACTTAGCTTTGCTATTACAATAAATAAGGCGCGAGGGAAAAAACTACAGGTAGCCGGTATCTGCCAATCAGCAAAGGGGAATTGAGTTACCCCGAATTTCACGCGAGCGAATTCGCGGGCAAAAGCTAGTCATATCATAATAGTGGTAAGAATTTAAATAGTGTAATCAACATCTCCCTAGCCGGTTCCCAACTACATTGGAGTATTTAAAAAGTGTACAGCTATGAAAAAAATAGGATGGATTTCAGTTGTAGTGATATATCTGAGATGATATATCTAATGATGATATATCTAAGAAGAAGGTTAATGTTAACCATCCTTACCATACCTACCATAGACATCATGACAATGTATTGTATGTATGTATTGTGTAATGTATTTTAAACAATTTCGAAATATAAGGAACTTAAAAGAGTTAGTGCTTTGTTAATGATAGGAATGCAGAAACTGAAAAAAAAATATAGAAAAGACGCAGACGCTAACGAAAGATGAAATGGAGTTACTTACAACATTTTGACGTAGCTGGCGCCTGCGCCGTAATCGGAACTAACGCGGCCATCTTGTCTTTACCATTCAATTTTACAAATGTTTATGAACAGCGCCCTCAACAATGACAATGTCAGTCAAGAAGATCCATGCGACCATTGTACTGCGTTGCCACACCTTCAACGTGCATCCGTTAAATCATGACATATGATAGGTCAACGTAGCGGTGATAAGACTGCACTTACCACTAAGAGATTGGACAAATATGACAAACGCTTGCTTTACGATATTCCGTGGATCCTTACTAATATTATAAAAGCGTATGTGAGTTTGTTTGTTACGTTTTCACGCCTTAATAGCTAAAAAAAGTGGGAGAAAGAGGGAAGAAAAGGGAAATCTTAGCTTTGCTATTACAATCAATAATGCGTAAAGGCAAAAACTAAAGGTAGCAGGTACCTGCAAATCACGAAAGGGGAACTGTGTTACTCCAAATATAACGCGAGCGAAGCCGCGGGCAAAAGCTAGTCTATCTATATTTGGCATTTATGGATCTTGAAAAAGACCAGTTTCCTCCGTGCCTCGGAAAGCACGTTAACCGTATAGTTCGGTACGGACCCCTTCGGGGGCTCGACATTCAAACCTCCGCTGGCTCGGTACTGGCCCCGAAAGGGGTCGGACATTTAAGTCATATGACCTCCTCATTATTTTTGTAAATATTTTATTTTCTGGTTAATAAATAATATGGCTGTGCATTCATTAAGATAGTAGAATAAAAAACTCATATGTAAATGTCATTAGAAGTTCTTTAATTATTGAAGAAGTTTCTTAATTAAGTCTTATAAAATCCAAATGCGTAAATTACGATCATCGCCATTTTGATGGCAGTGTAGGTCGACGCTAAAAATCATAAAAAAATAGGTTTTCGGACATTTAAACTCCACATTATTGGGCATGATTAACGTGTCCTTTTATTACGTGAAGAAATCATTCGTAATTGAACTTATATTAGTAGTGGTAATGATACATTTTGAAATCTAAAGTCGAAGTTTCGCGCCAATCGTGCTTGTTTACATTTTGAATTCCACATTATATCATATATTCACGAATAGATTCTATAACAACTGACACAAATATCATTTCAAATATTATAAATAACATGACAATGCCCAGATCTTATCGTAATTTGCAATAATAGGACCAATAACACGGAATATTCCTATCCACTACTAAATTCACTTTCGAAATTGGCGTCCATTTCTTTTTTTTTTAATTTTGTGATGTGTAAATACGATTATTTCAATCGATTATTTTCTTGTAAATCAATCAACTCGAATAATTAAATTAAGGAATATCAGAAATTGATAGATGAAAATTAAAATTAATTTTGTAATACGTGTAAAATACTATAAATATTGATTATAATATTTTTTACGCCACCAAAACCGATTAAAAAACAAACAGTACAAACTGATCTGACTGGCTAAATTCGCGCCAATTTTATTTTCAGATAAAAATTCAAAAAAGGAATGCGCTCGCTGTTCAAATTTATATTAAAATGTTTATTTGCTATTTTATTAATAATTTGGTTTTGTACCTACTATTTGAATGTGAATTGCAAATAGAAATAAATAAGGTTGAATATAGAACGCGCCAATTATGATCTTGGTGACATTAAAAAAATCAGCTAAGATAAATTTAACATTTGTTCGAGAAAATTGTTTGGTTGGATTGGTTTTTTGAAAAGCGTATTCATTCTTTCCTAAAACATGGCTCTTAGGCCAAAGTGTTCTTGGAGTGGATGCCTTGGGGTAAAAATGGCCTATAGAGGAAGAGCACAATTGAGATGGAAACACGACACCAAGAAAACTCCTGGTTCAAAATAAGTCCATTTTGAACCTGGATTTTTCTTGATGTCGTGTACCGGGGTTTTTTTTTGGGTGGGAAATCGTCAAATAACTTCCCCCGCTCTGGGCAAAACGGGGGGGAGTGTCAGACTAGTACTAACTAAAACCCACCCATGCTCCTTCTCTTGCATAACCCTGACACCCCCGCTTCGTCTAGAGCGGGAGAAGTGAGGCGTTCCTCAAACCAAGCCAGCCACCGCGGGAGACGCTACAGGCATCGGGCGTCGGGCGTCGGGTGTCTATATCAATATTTTAGGGCCCCGATGTGTGCGGAGTCCCTGTCCGTCTAAAACAAGGCTCTACTGCGGAGGCATGGCTTTCTAGGTGCGGTACGGTATAGTTGTGCCGGCTGGGGTGCCTGACTAGTTACCTACAGAATAAGCATGACCTCCTACAAAAATGGCCGCCATTTTCATTCATCGTCATTCAAGAAAACAGCCAAAATCTTTTACCGCGAAACCGTTTGACAGCAAAATGTACAGACGCCTGCAGGTCAAGCTACCCGAAACTGTTAATTTTTCCCAATCAACCTTGAACCTAATACTTTAGAAATAAAGTCGAAAATCTATCAAAGAAATCTGACAGATTGATGTGCAGGCGTCTGTACCTCAAATCTTGGCGCATAAAAAAATAATTATAGAATAACTAAAAAGCACGTGACAAAATGTTGTTGTCTTTCTTCTCTTATCGATATCATAGATATTTGAACACTTTTTTTTAAAGTTTACTCCATTTCGATTATCGATTAGGTTGAATGCAACTTTTTAATCGTAATGATGAAACTTAGATTTACGGTCAGCACTA
Source organism: Ochropleura leucogaster (assembly GCA_958449745.1). Taxonomy (NCBI): domain Eukaryota; kingdom Metazoa; phylum Arthropoda; class Insecta; order Lepidoptera; family Noctuidae; genus Ochropleura; species Ochropleura leucogaster. The sequence goes on along the minus strand of OY288222.1, from coordinate 1,833,160 downwards.
AGAAATGTCATGTTGCAACACAGTTTTTAGTATTTTTTGTCGAGATTTGTATCGTGTTTTAATTTGAATTTATATGTAAAATGGCAAAAATAAGAATGCAGATGGAATGTCACTGTTTTTATTTTGGATTTCCTATTTTATTATCAAAGGATTGCCTTGTGTATGTGCATTATTTCCAGCGTTTTTAAAGTACCTAATTTTTGGAAGGGTAAAATAATATGTATTTTACACACATTTTACAATAGATTGACGCCGTTTTATCAACCTTATGAGGTTTTTGGAAATATAAACCTCAAACTTATCATATGATACAGCCCCGGTGAGTTATTTTTAATAACAAAATTGAATGCTGTAAATTGATGAAAATTCTTGAATTTCATGACAATTCGCGTCACCCCACCGATTCAGCTGATGTGTCATGTGTCAAAATCCTGTCGTGCAGAGTGGTTAAGCCACTGTCCCGGCTGTAATTTGTGGATCTTTGACAAACGTTATAGGTATTTCCAAGGAGAATCGTATAACCCAATTATCAACTAGGTTGATGTTATATATGTGTATGTCAGTATGTTATATGTGTGCGTGGCCCGCGCTCCTGCGCTGCCCCGACCTACGAATAAACGAGTGTGCTTTTAGCTGTCAGTAGTTTCACTTGTGTCCCTACACAACAGTTGAGGAGGTCAGATAGCCAATCACTCCTCACAAGTCAAATACTGGTATCCGGTAAGACTATCAATATTTGGGAAAATACTGATGAAATGAATTTTTTTGTAAAAATAGATATTTTCCATAGATAAGTGTGATGTATGTAGATTAATAATTAGTTTAAGTGGGTACTTAGTCATATTTAGTCTAAGATCATTTAGGCAAGTCAGTCTACGAATATACGCTGTGCTATCAACACCTTGTTTGATTTCGTGTCGAGCAGTCGAGGTACCCCCGCAATATATTTGTCAGTGGCGACGAGATAGCTTTGAATCCGCGTGTGATTAATATTTAAAAGAACAATGTCCATCGGAAAAATCACTGAGTTTAACGTGCACAAGGATGACTGGAGTCTATATATGGAACGGTTAGAACAATACTTTGTTGTGAACAATATCGCGGAAGGTTTACAGGTACCAACATTAATAACCGTCATGGGCGCCGAGAGTTATGAGTTATTAGTCAACCTATGTACACCAAATAAACCAAAATCGAAGACTATTGAGCAGTTATCAGAGATAATGGGCAAATACTTACAACCAAAACCCAGTGAACTCGCCGAAAGGTATAAATTCAGACATAGAAAGCAAAGGGAGGCCGAGACTATTTCCGAGTACGTGGCGGTACTTAAAAAAATGTCTAAAACCTGTGACTTTGGAAGTTGGCTCGAAGAGAGCTTAAGAGATCAATTGGTATGTGGAATAGCAAGCGAGAATATTAGACAACGGTTATTCGCGGAATCCAAACTGGATTTCGCTAAGGCTTATAAGCTGGCCGCCAGCATGGAATCGGCAGAGAAGGACGCCGCTGTCGTCGTAGGACCTAATTCACCAGTTGGAACGGTTGCAACGACGGCGGTGTGTCAAGCGATGACGGTGCGGCGACAAGCAGCGGGCGTGGCGGAGCACGGCGGCGGCGGGCAGCCGAGCGGCGGCGCGCGGCGTGACGCGCGCGACCGGCGAGACATGCGGGAGCGGCGCGCAGGTCGGGTTACGGCGATGTCGGTGCCGGGCGAGCGGGCTCGGCTGGCGGAGCGAGCTCGGCCTCAGCGGCAGTGTCGCGTGTGCGGCGCGGACCACAGCGAGTCGTCATGCAAGTTTGTGCGCTACGTGTGTAGGGTGTGCAATCGTCAAGGGCACCTGCGGCGTATGTGCCCCAATATAGTGGAGCAATATCAGGTAGAAACCAAGTGCAGTGACGAAGAGGTGGACAGTGACGAGGTAATTTTTGTTGATATTTGTCAATTGTCTATAGCAAGTTGTAAACCCATTTATATAACAATGAATGTACATAATAAATATATAGCTATGGAATGTGACACGGGTAGTGCAGTGTCCTGTATAAGTCAAGAATGTTACAATAGGCTATTCGACGATTTGCCCCTGCAGCCTTGTAAATTAACATTAAGATATTACACTGGTGAGACTGTAAAACCATTAGGCATAATAAGACCCCTAGTTCGATACAGAGATAGAAGGGAATTTTTAGAATTGCTTGTAATCGAAAAAGGAAAAACTATTCTTTTGGGCCGACATTGGATAGCAGCTTTAAAAATCCAACTTCCCGATATAAATTATAATGTTTATAGTATGTTAGAAAATAATGATTTCGATGTATCTTCTTTCAGTTCCAAATATTGTAACGTGTTCGCGGACGGTCTCGGGCGCTTCACGGGCGGCGCAGTGAGCATACACGTGCGCCCGGGCGCGCGGCCGGTGTTCATGCCCGCTGGCGTACGCGCTGCGCGAGCCGGTGGAGCGCACGTTGGATCAGCTGGTGCGCGACGGAGTTCTCACCCCAGTCGAGCGTTCCGACTGGGCTACACCTATAGTACCAGTAGTAAAGAAGGATGGTAGCATTCGTATTTGTGCCGATTATAAACTAACCTTAAATAAAGTTATAGAAATTGATCGTTATTCTTTGCCTAGGGTTGAAGAGTTGTTATTCCGTCTCCGAGGGGGGGAATATTACAGTAAAATCGATTTGTCTCAAGCGTACGCACAATTTGAACTCGATGACACTAACAAATACACGGTGATTAATACCCACAAAGGTTTATATAGGTACAACAGATTAGTGTATGGCTTAGCATCTAGCCCGGGCATTTTTCAAAGACGAATTGAACAGATGTTCGCGGACATGCCGCGCGTAGGTGTATTTTTGGATGATATAATTGTGACAGGAAGAACAAAATCCGATCATATAAGCAATTTACATAAAGTATTTCAGCGTTTACAAGACTATGCTAAAAGTAAGAAAGGATAAATGCGTTTTTTTCTCAAAATCGGTTTCGTATTTAGGTCACACTATTAGTAAAGAGGGAGTGCACACATGCCCAGAGAAAGTTAAGGCTGTGATGAACACGCCGGCACCTACTAATGTCACCGAGTTAAGAGCGTTTATAGGATTAATAATGTATTATGCTAAATTTATTAAGAATATTAGTACAGTTCTTACTCCGTTGTACAATCTCCTCAAAACGGGTGCCAAGTACGCCTGGACGGAGGATTGCCAGAATGCCTTCGTAAGAGTGAAGCGACTTTTGGCGGGAAGCGAAATACTAACCCACTAGCTGTTCCCCACGGTTTCACCCGTGCTGCTCAGCACCTGTTGGTCGTAGCGTGATGTTATATAGCCTATGTTACTCGGGGATAATGTAGCTTTCCAAAGGTGAAAGAATTTTTGAAATCGGTATAGTAGTTTCGGAGCCTATTCATTACAAACAAACAAACAAACAAACAAATCTTTCCTCTTTATAATATTAGTATAGATTATAACCCAGAACTACCGCTGATTTTGACAACGGATGCCAGTAGTGTGGGCGTTGGTGCCGTAATATCACAAGTTACGGCAGACGGCGAACGCCCGGTGGCGTATGCGTCGCGGTCGCTCACACCGACCGAGCGCGCTTATGCGCAAATAGACAGAGAGGCTCTTGGAATTGTATTCGGTGTTCGTAAGTTCCATCAGTATCTGTATGGCCGTCACTTTGCACTACGGACTGATCATAAACCGTTAACACACATTTTTGGCAATAAAGCGGGTATCCCGGTGATGGCCGCGTCGCGACTACAGCGTTGGGCAGTACTGCTATCGGGATACAGTTACAATATTGAGTATATCGCGTCGAGTAAGAACAGTGCAGATGCATTGTCACGTCTTCCATGTATAAATTATAACTCAGGCAGGCTAAAAACGGAAAATACGTATGTCAACTTTGTAGAAGATTTTTTACCCATCACAAGCAGTGATATTAAAACAAAGACATCGAAAGACAAGGTACTTGGTAGGGTGATGTTTTATTTACAATCAGGCTGGTCATCAGTTTGTCCTAGTAGTGATGAGATTAAACCATTCTTTGCTAGGCGTAATGAGTTATATATAGAATGTGGATGTATTATGTGGGGCTATCGTATGGTAATTCCACACTCCTTAAGAGGACACATATTAAAACAACTGCATAGCAGCCACATGGGTATTGTTAAGATGAAAAGTTTAGCTAGAAGTTATGTGTGGTGGCCCAACATAGATAAAGAAATTGAAGAGTTGTGTAAAAGCTGTGAGACTTGTGCAGCGGAAGCGAAAGCGCCCCCGCGGGCGACCATTCGACCGTGGCCGTATAATACTCAACCTTGGACAAGACTTCATATAGATTTTTTGGGCCCGTATCAAGGTATGACATTCCTGGTATTGATAGATTCGTCCTCAAAATGGTTAGAAATATTTGAAATGCCACGTACCAACGCGTCGAATGTGATAAAAGTTTTACGTTCGACTTTCGCTAGGTTCGGCTTACCGGAACAGCTTGTATCTATCTGATCAAGGGCCACCTTTTACTAGCACTGAATTTAAAAATTTTCTTGTCAATAATGGCATTAGACAATGTTTTTCACCAACTTATCATCCATCATCAAACGGAGCCGCAGAAAATGCAGTTAATATTTGTAAGCGTACTATTAAAAAGGCAATTCGGAATCGTGAGGATGTAGACACAGCTTTACAAACATTTCTTCTCGCATACCGAAACACAGTGCATAGCACTACCGGTGAGACGCCCGCTATGCTGTTGCAGAGACGAACACTACGGTCTAGATTGGATTTGTTACGGACGGAACGGTCAGTAGGTGTTAGAGTGCAGGATGCGCAGCAAAGACAAATCGATTCTTCTGGTGGGGTAGTGCGAACTTTTGGTGAGGGCGATCCGGTTTGGATGAGGGGTTACGGTTCCTCGGATAAATGGGTAAAAGGCACGATTTCGAAGGTAGATAGTGCTCAAAGGTATTCAATAGCAAGAGATAACGGCCAGTTAATCGAAAGACACGTAGACCAGATACGACGCAGATCTCGTGCATCTTTGTGTGTACCGAACACAGAAGAAGAGGAAACAGTAGACGATGAGAACTCCGTGGCGAACACTGACGACAAGTTAATAAAGCCAGGGAACAATGAGGATAATGGTAGTAAAGACAGATTGTGTGGAAAATATCAGTCTGAACAATCAATTAATGGTGAGGCAAGTAGTATTGAGAATGATCGTCCTTTTGAGCAAGGTCGATTGTCAGGTCAGCAGCAAACAGAGTACCCAAAGCGAACCCGAAAACCGGTAATCAGATTTCAGTGTACCTAAAAAGTTTGATGTTTATATAATTGTAGTTTAAGAAGAGAGGTGTGATGTATGTAGATTAATAATTAGTTTAAGTGGGTACTTAGTCATATTTAGTCTAAGATCATTTAGGCAAGTCAGTCTACGAATATACGCTGTGCTATCAACACCTTGTTTGATTTCGTGTCGAGCAGTCGAGGTACCCCCGCAATATATTTGTCAATAAGTTAGTAACTTCACTATTTTATTTTACTTGTGGAAATCCTCGATAGATGTCCACCTACATGGCGGAGGGTTCTGTCAGACTCCTACTGACTAAAACCACACGGTGTTCCTTCTCGTCACTCCTGGCTGGCGTGTAGGGACACAATTACAATCTACACTATCACCCCAGCAGTGGGTTATCGTAATCCTTGCACAACCCTAACACCAGACACCTTCGTATTCCTTAAGATTCTGACCTCCCAAATGAAACGGAACTACACATTACTTCTTTCATTTCAAATTCTACCTGCCCTTGTAATTTGTATGTCAATGAAATGAAAGAGCAATGAACTATCATAATGACTAAAATAAGATTTATTTGCTTAAGACTTATGAATAAGAAGGTAAATCTTTGTTTACGTTTTCAAATGTAGGGAAACGGTAGTCATGTGTTAGTTGAGGAGACACACCTACTTCTTATTTCTAGAATAACTGATATTCGCAATCAGTCAGTGATCTAAAATATTGAAAACTTGTTAGTGCAGTACTTTCTTACAAGCCTACAGGCTTACACATCAAATTACTTTTCCCACGCGGAAGGGAGTTTCAGACTCTTGTATTGACTAAAACTCAAAAGGCAAAACCGGGGCTGCAGTATCTATTTCAAACATTCCGGAACCCCGGCAGACCGTTACCCTGGCAGACCCCTCTGCTGTGCTGACATCTCTTTGATTCCTTGCTCTGGGCGGAACGGGGGCAGTTTAATGATTTCCAATACAAAAAAGTCCCTTTAGTTCGGACCACATTCTGACAGTAGGAGCTCTACAAACAATTATTTAGTCCTGGCGACATGGGACTTTGTTAAATACAAATCAGGAGCAAAAAAATAAGAAAAAAACACATTGTTTATTCAGCAACGTATGTGTAAACGCCGACAAAACGCAAATAAAAAACAGACGCACTATTCCTTTTTATCTAACACAAAATCAGTAACGATATAAATATAGAACTAAAAACCATTTAAAAAAAAGACTAAATATCACTATTAGACGCCATTCATCACTGTAATAGGCCATTTACACTGCCCACGAAGTCGCATACAGTGTATTTTTGGCAATCAATATTGGGGACGTGGGAGATGCAAGACAATCAGTAAATAGGACGACGACCGGGGGATGACGTCATATTAAACGTCGGTAGAGTACACTTGCACTTTCGCCAATATTGTTGTCGTAGACTAGGTCATGTATGTTATTGTTGATGATGATGCAAAATTAGTTGATATGGCAGCCGGTTTTTTGTCTTTTCTCTTCTGTAGAGCACTATTTAATGGACTAGAGATACCGCGGCTTCGGAATATAAAGGGCAAAAGAAGGAACATGGGTAGGTTTTAGCCAGTAAAAATGTGTCATTCACCCCCGAGCGGGGTAATTATGTGAAAATTATGGGCTTTGATTCACACTCAAACTCAAACTCAAATCATTTATTTCAATTAGACCATTACAGGCACTTTTGAATGTCATAAAAACAAGAACAAAAGAAATGATGCTGCTACAGTCCCAGTCACAAGACATAATAACTTGTGAAAGTACTGTAGTTGCCCATTCCAAAGCGTAGATCTCTATGGAGAAGAATGGGCAAGAAACTCCATGGACACTCTTTTAAATCATAATGATTTTTTGACCAATCAACAGATAAAAAGTGTAATGCGAATGATTTGAATTGATAGGAACAGATAGGCACATCAGTGGCAATCGTACCAGTATAAGGTAAGCTAGCATGTTATGCTACCGAAACTTAGAACCTCCTTTGCTAGGTCAGCTCCAGATCAAAGCGGAGTGGAGTGGATGCCATCGTGGAGTCGTGAAACCTATTTTACCATACGTTAATCCTTTTAAAGACAAGCACATTTGCAAAATCGGCATTGACACGTTTGGCAGAGAATTGGTGACGATGGTAACTGAAGATGGCTATCATTAAGACAAAGGACGATGGTGTCAAGTTTCTTGGCATCTTATTTAGCCACCCTTTTGAGGCATCCATGTCTTAAGTTCCCTTTCCATCAAGCCGACGTCCTCTATGATACGGTGCCTAAGATCGGAGTGGACGGGTACGTCGCGAGAGCTGTCATTCGCCCGCTGAAAGGCATCAACGTACCTCCCGTCCAGCGCAGTTAGGTCATCAACTGCCTAGCATTGTGTCAACTGTTGGGGTTGGCTTAAAGACTAACCAGAAATAGTTGAATACTAGTATTTTGCACGAAGCGATTGCCTATCTGACCTCCGCAATTCAATTGTTGTTATTTTTATAACTAGGGAAGACTGGTTGTCGGACTTTCAGGACGACTGTCTAAAATCTACAAACAACATCCAAGATCAACCAATCAACGTAGTTTCTGAGGTAAGGAGGAAACTCGGTATGTAACGTGTGGTAACCCATCCACATGCCAACCTAAGCAAGCGCAGCTAACTTTAAGATCGACCGATTTTTAGGTAAAATTGTGTGAAAAGATTGCTTTTAGCGACAAGATCGCCCATTGTGTCCCTCTATTTATAAGTTGTATACTGTTATTCTTGTAATTTGTATGGTGTACATAATAAAGAATATTCTATCTATCTGTGGCGCCTTACTTGAGAAGTTTATAAACATGTCCATGTTTAATATGTAATTAGATACTTGATACTAAAAATACAACAACGTGATAATTTGAAGATCTAGGTATTATTTGCAATGTTCTATTTATAGCCATTACTTCTGCTTATCAGTGGCGACTTGGTTGATATTATTAATAGTTCCACAAGTGTTTCTCACGCCACAGGTGCGGTCACCGTGACTATAAACGAGCTAATTTATGCTGCTATTATGAACCCAACTACCGTGACTTTACAGGTCAAAGTTACTTCAAAGAATCCATAAACGAATAACCTTTAAAAAAAACTGTTTTCCGTTACTATCAGAGAATGTTGAAAGAAAGAGATGGGGCATCTCAGTCACATCGTCAGCTGTTATGAGTGAAAGAAAAAGAACATGTTTGGTTAGAGAAACAAAGAAACAAACATCTTTTTTTTTTAGTGTGAACAGTACTTTTAGCAATTTTTCTCTATATTTTGGACAAGTGGTGCTGTTTTCTACCAGCGGGCCTAAAATCGCTAGTTTGGCAGAATCATCAAAAGCAAACGTAGTTTATATTATGAATTGACACTATGTGACCGTATTACGAACTATACCATAATTCATATTACTAGCTGTGCCCAGCGGTTTCACCCACTGCTCAGCTCCTTTTCTAGAGAAGGGTATGAAAAATAGATGTTAGGCGATTCTCAGACCTACCCGATATGCACACAAAATTTCGTTCAAATCGGTTCAGCCGTTTCGGAGGAGTATGGTAAGTAACACTGTGACATAAGATTTTTTTAAATTAGATTATCCTACCATCAGTATGTTAGTTTGTATGTCGGACATTTTCCTATACTTAGTAGCTAGTTATTTTGATGGCGACGGGACTATGTAATGTAGAATTGTTCACCTAAAACTTTTTTAATATTATTTAGCCATTTGTGTCTCATTGCAAAGCAAAGGAGTTCTATAACTTCCTTTACTGTTTCCTTTCTAAAGCTATTATTCTATTGGGGAAGTTTGCGAAAAAAGACGAAGACACTTTATACATAGTATGTACCCTTTAATTCACATCTTCATAATAAAGGGCAGTAGTAGTCTATCGCTCTGTCTTTTGAATATGGGCCGTTTAAAATTGAACCTTATGCATTCTAACAGTGCCCTTACAGTTAAACCAGTGGTAGCAGGGGTGGTCACCTGCCGTGACGGGGTGCGCAGGCGCAGGTGCCATGACACCTGTGTTTGCGATTTACAAACGAACTTTTTGGAAGCATTCGGAATATTTTAAAGTTTTATAGACATTTTTGTGCCTTTGTAAGTTACAAATAAGCAATATGCGCTCCCATTACAAAGATAGGAAGCCTGTGAGACGTAGGGACCTAAAATAGCCGCTTCAGAAGAATCTTTATAGGTTAATAATATGAATTACGTTAACATTCGTAAAATAATCAGTAACTTACCATATTAACTGTGTCTTTTTTTTTGGGTTGGAAATCATCTTATGACTTCTCCCCCTCTGGGCGGAGCCTGGGGGCACGTCAGACTTTTACTGACTAAAACCCACCCATGTTCCTTCTGTTGCCCTTTACGTTCCGGGGCCGCGGTATCTCTTTCGAACAACCCGTAACCCCGGCAGATATTAACTGTGTCTGTGATAATTTTACGGCCATATAGCGGCCATTCTATTTATAATTTTACTACAAACAATAAATTTTATTTTTAAATTATTCATGAAAACAATCCTAAGCTGTTTCTTGGCAAAAGGTTGACAACCCCAACATGTCAAACAATGATATGCTTTTAAATATATGTACTATGACAATTTATATTTTAAAAGGTGTGTTTATTTCTTTTTAACAGATTTCTAATATGGATATCCTCCTTTTTAGAATTCACTTATTGCATATTCTATGTTCGTGCACAAGCCAAAGCATTTCTTTAACAAGATTTTCTTTTATCATAAAAGTACCACTCCCTGAATAAGAACGAAATTTGTAGTTTTAACTAATATTATAGGTTACACCACTAATATAATTATTTTTGAGTAATAATTAAGTCTCTGGGGGTCTAAAATGGTAGCTTTAGCAGAATCATAATCCTTACTAATATTATAAAGGCGAAAGTAAGTTTGTTTGCTAGTTCTTCACGCCTAAATGGCTAAACCGATTTTGTTGAATTTTGGTACAGAGATAATTGGGACCCTGGAGACGGCCATAGGCTATATAAAAAAAAATGAGGGTGAAAGAGAAAACTTAAAAAAAGGAAAAACTTAGCGTTGCTATTACAAATCAATAAGGCGCAAGGGCAAAAACTGCAGGTAGCAGGTACCTTCTGTGTTATACTTACCGAATTTAACGCGAGCGAAGCCGCGGGCAAAATCTAGTAGGTTAATAAAATGAATAACGATAAAATCTTAAAATGGTCACAAAGTCACACAGTATTAACTGCGTCTGTGATCATGCAATCATTGTAGATCTTCTGTTCAACTAGCAGAACAGGCACAACTGTGAAATTAAATCTAACACAAAATCCACACGAATGATTTTGACGAATGAAGATGATAATGAAAGTATTACAAAATCATCGCCCAAGGTTCAAATACCTCGCCTGCCGGGGTTGCGGGTTGTTCGAAAGAGATACCGCGGCCCCGGAACGTAAAGGGCAATTGAAGGAACATGGTGGGTTTGAGTCAGTACAAGTCTGACACGCCCCCCGCTTCGCCCAGAGCCCAGATTTCCCACCCAAAAAAAAAAGCAGAGCGGGGAAAGTTATTTGATGATTTCCCACCCCAAAAAAAAGGTTCAAATACCTTTTAACTAAAATGTAGTACAACACCGCTTACGAAGGCACGTGCAACATACGTAAGGCATTATATATAAATAGCTACATGATCGATGACAGACGCCTGATAACGGAGACTGATTACAATTAGAAATATTCCATAGACCAGACTACAGCAAACCTACTTACAAAAGATAACTATGCTTTTTCAAAATGCGTGATCAATTTTGGAAAAATTTTTTTTTTGTTCATCAAGATTTCATCTTCTTGCCCTTAGCGCAATACGTTTTCTTCTTCAAAGTTTTCTATAATAAGTGCTTTTTGCTTTAAATAAAATTAATACAAGTTATTTTAATCACGCTTACACACGCGCAGGTTTCCACGCAATCTATATTTTCTTTTTATCTCAAAACTCTTGCGCATAATCGTGAAATTAAAATAAACAGTTTTTTTTATAGTGGAAGTTGTAAATCATATCGAGGGAAACCAAAGTCATCGGATTTCCGGCGAAGAGAACGAAAGAAAAGTTTTATTTCGTACTTCCGTTTAAATCAGAATGATTTTTAGGGGCAATTTTTTTTTAAATGTTGCCTCTCACTAGGAACTTCTCCTGTATCGTGGGTGCGTTTAGAAACAAAAACTCTGATACACAAACAGCCAGACCCGAAACAACTATCTGTAGGCGATACAAATATTTGTTCCGTGCGGAAATCGAAGCCGAAACACGCAGCGTAGCAGTCGATAGCTCAGCCACTGCGCCAACCGTGTTGTCGAGGAATTTCTTCGGACTAAAACGTATATTTTACTTTTACAAGGATAGTAATCAAACTTTCTCACTTGTACAGACGCCTGCACATCAAGCTACTACAATCTGTCAGATTTCTTTGATAGATTTTCGACTTTATTTCTAAAGTATTAGGTTCAAGGTTCATTGAGAAAAATTTACAGTTTCGGGTAGCTGTAGTAACTGACAAACATCTGCAAATGACTGTCATTGAGGTACACAATGGATGGTCACCCATCCATGACTGTGAGCTCTTTGTTCCTGACTCGACTGAATTCCCACATCCAAGAGCATCCTTGGTCAGGTGACTCATTCTGTTTTGGCGGGCTGCATACAAAACATTAATATTTCATCGTAACTCTTTTAACGTCTGCTCTGCTCGTGAGATTTCAGCATTGTTTGTTGTTATTTGAATTTCACCATATTTTCACAATAACTCTGCAATGAAATTTTTGTTTGTTTATTTTGTTCGAATCTAATGTTGCCATTTCAAATGCGTTAATGTTACTGTTATTCCGTACTACGCTAGTATCGCAATCGATTCCATATAAAAACAATATAAGTAATTACTTTACCATGAGGGATTTTTTCTGATGAGAAATAATTAAATAACTTCTCTCAGTCCGAGCCGGTGCCGAAGGGAGTGTCGGAATAGTACTGTCTTAAACCCATTCAAGTTCCTTCTTTAGTTCTTTGTGTTCCGGGGTCAACATCTCTTTCGAAAAACCTGCAACCCTGGCAGGATCAACTGGCAACTCCGGCAGGTACCATGAGGATAGGCCCAATATAAAAAACGCACCTGCTACAATCCTTACAAGTCTTAAGGGTCGTAGGTAATCGGTCTCATACATCCACACACGTCCATATACCTAAATATATGACCTCTCTCAAGAATCTCACCAATAATACCAGTATAATAATATGTCCTTGCCCGTCATGGATACATTGCCTTGGAATAATATCACATAGGCGGACTTCTACCAGTCAACTTTTGGTCAAATATGACAACATTGTGATAGGGTACAAAAAATATATTAAATAAAAAATATGTATCCAACTATTTGTTTTCGGAAAAGTATTTCCCTATATAACTTTTCTTAACATGACCAAACGAACTAAGCATGCACTATCAAATGGGTTCTAGTTGGCAACCCTAGCGGCAATAAAGCGAGCCATTCACGTTGCGTTTAGTCGTGACCATGGCATTAATAGGACCTCGTAATATTTGTCGTGTCGGTACTGCGACTGCGCGACAACTGACAACGTTCATCGTACCTGAACGAGGTCGGAACAACACACGGAGTCAGGGTAAAGGACTTCGCACAGAACACAAACCAGACGACAACTCCACTAACAATAGAGCATTGCAATGTGACCTTAATATCGTTTTGCTTACGGTACAATTTTCAACACTTACTTGAACATGTACGACTCGTACACCACTCGTGGTCCGACCTTTGACCATGTAGCAAATTCTATCGTACACAACACGGCATAAAGCTCACAATTCAATACTTTACTATTAGTTGGCGTCGATTTTGTTTAATACGCGAAGTCCATACGGCATCCTGTTAATTATTAAACCGAATATTATTTTGGGTTTCTGAGTCAATTATTGAGTAGGTGTGGTATGTTAGAGGTAAGTGTCCGACATTGAATTTAACAGTACCTACAATAGTCTTAATTTTCAGAGGAGTTCATACTTAAATTATAACAGCCCTACGGGTCGTACTCCAAGCTTAAGCAATGCTGGTCAAGGTCGCGCAGTGGATGAGCGGCCCTGATCACATACCGAGTTCCCGCGTGACTCGGAAAGTACGTTACACCTATCCGGCTGTCATTTGTACGTCTTTGAAAGTCAAGAAAGATTGTCTACTGGTCTTACCAAGAAGTATCTTATGACATAGTATTAACTAGGTTATGGAAGTCAGATAGATAGTCGCTCCATGTAAAATACTGATATTCAGCTGCAACCATTTAGATTGGAAGCCGACGGTTCTAGAAATTAGCGACGCCATTTTGTTTTTAGACAATTTGACAACGGTATACCTACAGCGCCTTCATGACAATTTCATTCTAGCACTACACGATACACAGCGAGGCCTGTCAGGGCCACTGCCGGCCGGGGTTGCGGGTTTTTCGATAGAGATACTGCGGCCCCGGAACATAAAATGCAATAGAAGGAACATGGATGGGTATTAGTCAGTACAAACCTGACATTCCCAAGTTTGTAAAAAGGCAAGGCAGATAATGAACAGTCTACACCTTCTCTCTAAATATTAGGTCAGCGTCTTTCTTGGTAAGCATTGGATGGCAGTTGAATATCAACTGGTATGTTAACAAGTTTCTGGTTTCATAAATTGGGTGGGATTCAAATGTCAAGGGAGAATTAAGTATTTAGATTATAGTATTAAGAAGTATAATAATTATCCTCTGGTAGTCGATTGCTGTCATCACCATGCAAGGTGAAAATAATTTGATGTCTGAAGGAGGAACGTGACATTTAGGGGTCATCATTGGAAAATCCTTACTAATATTATAAAAGCGAAAGTGAGTTTGTTTGTTTGTTACCTCTTCACGCTTTAATGGCTAAACCGATTTTGATGAATTGGTACAGAGATAGTTGGGAACCAGGAGACGGACATAGGCTAATTTTTATTTTAAAAAAGTGGGATGTGAGGGAGAAAGGGAAGAAAAGGGAAAACTTAGCGTTGCTATTACAAATCAATAAGGCGCAAGAGAAACTGTAACACGGGCGAAGCCGCGGGCAAAAGCTAGTAATCTATAAAGATTAAAAGTAAAAATAATTCATGTTGAATATAAAATCAAATATAATTAATATCTTAGTATTGCCATATCAAAATATACCCAACTATAAAATTATCATTTTAGCTATATTTTCTCTTTCAAAATTCTACTTAAAAGCAACAATATTAAAGCTTCTTATTCAAATCACGGCCGGCTAACCAAGATTCATAATTAGAACAACAATAAATAATTGTAATATCATCATTTATTATTACAGCCGAGGTTTACCGAGTAATCCCGAAGTGCTGGGTAATCCTTGCGATACCGAGAAGTCAAAACAAACGAAGTACTTTCAGCAAAGGTTGAGTCATGCGCGGGCGCATACGATGCGTAAGCATTGTTAGAGCATACGTCACAGTTGGAAGCCGTTGCTTTCTAAATACGGTTCATTTACTATATTTAGCTGCAAGCCCTTTTAAGGGATTCAGTCAGACTAAATGGACTTTAGACTAGGGTAAAGTCGGGATAGATGCCACACTTTTAGAAATAATTGTTTATCTCCTCTACTACAAAATTCAAAATATTTTATTTGCGAAACTGGCAAGTACTTTGGTTCTATTTTTACATTCGTGAAGTTGAAAAGCATTATCTTACTAATATTATAAATGCGAATGTTTGTGAGGATGTATGGTATGGATGTTTGGTTACTCCTTCACATCAAAACGGCTGAACGGATCTTGATTAAATTTGGCACAGAGGTAGATTATGGTCTGGAATAACACATGGGATACATTTTTTCGATATCACGCGGGCGAAGCCGCGGGCGCCAGCTAGTCTTTAATATTTGTAGAGTAGTGGCAATTTTTGCGGAACTTTACATTTAGGATAAACGCCCCACTAAAAACAAACGCATATAATTCTACTTTGATCGCGCCGCTGTGTGCGATTACTAAGCCAAAGCGGCAAAAGACACGGTCCACTTAGTACTAGTTGGAAATTCTTATCGATAGACAAATAAAATAGCAAAGATTCAAGCAATGCACCAAGTAATTACAATTACAAATTACAAATACAAACATCTCGACTTTACCCTATAATGTGAATGACCCCAAGTAAGAAAATTGGCGGAACAATTATCATTATACATTTAATTGATACAAGATTTTGCCCGCGTCGTTGTCAGTTTTGAACTTGGAGGATTCCAATAACTCGGATTGCACTACAGGAATGTACCCGAGTATTGGCACACCAGTGTGTACGAAATTCATCTAAATACATTTAACCCATGAGGCGTAAAAATACAGAGTTACTTTAGCAACTAAAATATTAGTATGGTTGTAATCTATACTGATATTATAAAGCTGAAGCGTTTGTTTGTTTGAACGCGCTAATCTCAGGGAATACTGGTTGGAATTGGAAAATTCTTTTAGTGTTGGACAGTCCATTTCTTGAGGAAGGCTATAGGCTATATAACATCACGCTACGACCAACAGGTGCTGAGCAGCGCGGGTGAAACCGCGTGGAACAGCTAGTGTTTATATATTTACGTCAGAAGACCATAAGTTTAAAGGGGTTACCCTCCACGGTACACAATGATATGACTAACGCAATACAAAACGGACATAATACAGATGGAATTCTTTGAATTTACATACAGTACTAGGAAGACTACTCAGTGTGGAATCATTTGACTAAAAATACTATATGACTGACCTGTCAAAGCTTAGTCCCTTTAATGGTGGGTTCAAAGAATGAGGCTAGGCTAAAGGAGTGGTTGGGAGCCGACCACCATATTGTTTGCGAAAAGACTAGGCAGATGATAAACAGTCTTCCATCCAGATGTATAGAAGTAGGAGAAATAGGTGACAGCTAACAGAACTGCTACCCTACCATGACGTGTTAAAGCAGAACTTATTCCGCTGAGGGAAAGGGACAGAGCTATACAGGGTGTCTAGCACCATCTCTTTCACTCAGTGGAATAAGTTCTGCTTTAAGATGTCATAGTAGGCCTACTGGGGTGTTAAAATGACCGCGTTAGCAGAGTTTTATTACGAATAAATGTAAACATTTTTCAAATGGTTACAGATGTGGTCCTTTGTGAACGAATTGTAACGTAATTCTTATTCTTATCCCCAATTATTGGCCTCCAAAAAATTGGGATTGGGATTCATTAAGAAGAAAACACAAATAAAATGATTTTGATGGCAAGTAGTGACGACAAAGCCATAACGTAAAGAGCAGATGGAGAATCGATAGAGAGAGCACGGTCAGGGGCCTAAGTCTGCTATTACAATAGTGTCAGAATGGTCGATCACTGAACGCATAATGGTTGATTTTGATAATTTTGGTCATCTACTACATACTAAACTTGCCAAAATCAACCATTATTCGATCAGTAATCGACCATTCTGACACTATTGTAATAGCAGAGTTAGGCCCTTGGTAATCTAATGTACACATGAAAAGATCATGACGACAAAAAGCCAGATAGTACTATAGCAGGTAATCTCGTTGGAAAAGAAAATCCTGGACAAGAACGACGACATGGATGCTACCAAAGAAGAAGCATATAGAATTTTGATTGCTGGGAAGTTGTAGTAGGAAACCTAAACAACAGAGGTAAAGCACCTGCTCTGAATGAATTAGAATCGAATTGTGTAATCAATGTTGTTATCACATTGATTTCCTCATTTTCATTCATGCTATTAGATGAATCTTTCCTGGTTACCGACAAAATTGACAATGTAACATTCCTCATAATATTGCGCTTGTTGCACACGAAGTGCTAGGCACAAATGTAGGTACCGTAGAGGTCTGATAACATTGGTAAAACCTTTAAGAGTGCAGGCTGGTTTGCTAAGAGCTTCGTATACTCAGGTTTTAATTAGAAAATTAACGAGAATAGAATGGTAAAGTGTAAGACATCAATTGCTGAAATTATGACCTAAAAGATGGTCTTAAAGTATTTTATGTTCTTTTATTATACACTAGCTTTCACACGCGACTTCGCGGGGCATAGTTACTTTGGGCTAACGCTAACTGTAACCCGCGTGATACCCCCTTTTCTCACTTTTTTAGCCTATGTCCGCCTCTAGCGTCCCAACTATCGGTGTACCAATTCATCAAAATCGGTTTAGCCATTCGGGGCCATCCATAAAGTATGTAACACGAATTTCATGATTTTTTGACCTCTCCCCCCTCCTTGTCACAGGTGGTCACATTTGTGAGACCCCCCCCTACCTAGTGTGACGTCACAAATTTGCAATTTTACATCTAAAAATTATCAAAATCGGTTGAGTTATTTAGGCGTGAAGACGTTACAAACAAACAAACTCACTTTCGCTTTTAAATTATAATATTAGTAAGGATTCCCACTTCGCCAGATAACGTTACTTTATTTAATGACTTTAATATCATAACTAAGATATCTGATACCAACTGCAAGTTGGACTGACTAATCAATTACACAACACTCACTATACAACAATGGGCAGGTTGTAGTTACTTTATCTACCCCTCCCAGATAAAATTCCTTTCGTTGACCATACTGTTTTAGCAAAGGTTTTTAGAAGATTGTAGACTTATTCTTATTTTCGTGTCGATAAAACTCATAATTATCGTGTTAAACTAGTAGGTACATCTCTAGCATTTGTTTCGTTTAAATCCTGTTAGGTGCAAGTGGTTGTGCAGGATGGGTAGGACATGAGGTGGGGCATATTCTGCAAAGAGCCACCACACTGGCATTGTGTTTGGTATGGGTCGATGATGCCCCACCAAGAAAGAAGTTCATTAATAACTGTTTCAGTGTGGTCAGAAACACCTGTCGGAGATGAGCTCAAATATAATTCTCATAACATAATGTCATAGGTAAGTAAACAGATTATATCATAAATATCCAAGTTACAAATATCAACACAATCTTCACAAAAAAACAAAAGCAACAACAAGCACAATAGTAAAAACTAACCGTCGTTTTGGCAGGCGGCTTGCGCGCGCGCAATGACATATACGCGCGATCCATCGCAGCTACAGCACCATTCGTCCCACACAACATCACTATAGTAGAAAACTTTATTAATGAATAATGACACGTATTCACTGCACCAATTAGAAGTTGAAACAAACGCTGCGCATGAGTATAGACCGGCGCGTCAACGGGGACTGCGCGCACGCCGGTACTCGACCCGCCCCCCGCTACCCCGCTACTATTTTCGGAGCCCTGTGGCCTGTGGTTTCCCCTTCAACGCAGGACATTTTAAACAGTAGTTCAACTTAACGCGGAAATATAAAAGTGCACATTCGAAAGCGATTAAAACAAGGATGTTGTTACATATACAGCCTTTTAATAATATTTATTTATTTATTGCATCCTTAATAATATTATAAAAGCGAAAGAGAGTTTGTTTGTTTGTTACGTCTTCACGCCTACATGGCTAAACCGATTTTGATGAATATTGGTACAGAGAAAGTTGGAATAGATTTAAAGTGTAAAAAGCAATTTATATTCAATGAGAAAATCACCATTGAATTTTGTGTGTGAATATTCATAAGCGCTTGCGGCTGTACACCGTACATAATAATAAAATCGCAGTACAGTGACAGTGACCGATTGGAACAGTAAACCATAGTCGGTATCACACAATACCTCGCAAACAACAAACAAGTCGGTTAACGCCTGTTTTGTGTCTGATCTTAAACTATAGTTAACTGGCATGTTATTGTAAAAAGATAACAAATTATACATGTTTTTGTACAATTAACCTTATAAAGGTGCATATTTTCATTATTTTTCTCAAACAGATGGTAGTATAATGAATTAAGTTTAGTCCAAATTCTAAGAGAATATAGCACAACTTGATTATTGTGCTCAAATCTGGCTATTTAGAACCCTCAATACAGACAATGTCTGATCTAGGATAAAAGACACAAGAATCAAAGAGCATTGACAGATGTATCGTATTTCTTCAATGATTTTCAACATGAAAAATATAACTTTTCGGTAGGTAGTGTCAATCCAACACAATTTTCATTGTATCATTGGAAGAATGAAAATAAATAAATATCTTGGGACAACTCACACACGACTATCTGATCCCAAGCTAAGCAGAGCTTGTGTTATGGTAACCAGACAACTGATATACATACTAATTTATAAATACATATTTTAGATAAATCACACCCAGACACAGAACAAACAATCATGCTCATCACACAAAGTTTGTCCTGGGTGGGCATCGAACCCACGACCTCCGGCTCAGCAGTCAGGGCCACTAACCACTAGACCAACAGGCCCGTCAAATCTTATGAAAAGCATTTGTATAAGACTAATATGAGAACGCTAAGGGGAATGTGTGACCAAATATAAAATTATATATGAGAAGAAGTGTGATAGTGGCACCGGTGATTGAAAAGTTGTGTGGTAATCGGTTATTGTGTCATGAGCATGTTATGAGAGCCGTGTTGACGGCGCGTTAGTGTTCCACGCGCGCTTCAAAGAGATGTCAACGAACTAGAAGGGCTTGCATAGGCCACCGCCTGCCGGGGTTGCGTGTTGTTCGAAAGAGATAACACGGCCTCGGAACATAGAGGGCAAAATAAGGAACATGGGTGAGTTTTAGTCACTAAAAGTCGACACCTCCCTCGCTTCGCCCAGAACGGGGAAAGTTATTTGAAGGTTTCCCATCCGTCAAAAAATAATGTAATGAGAAGGAATGGGGGAAATATAATGTGGAAACTTTGAAATATGCATGTTGATGGAGCAAGAGTAGAGGAAGATAAAGGGAACGATAGACTATGAAGGATGATATGACAAAAGAGGAGGTGTCTAAAGTGTAGCTTTGAACTCATCTTATTTAACCTAGGCACTCAGCTTCAACAAACATTAATGTAATACTTGATGTGCTTACCTGTACGAAATTGTACACTTGTCTATAAATTTATTTGAAGTATCTCCTACCTTGTCCCACGTGGACATTATTCAATTGTTGGTCATAATTTTCCTGCCCCTGTCCCACTCTATTTGGGGTCGGCGCAACACGTTTTCTTCTCCCCTATCAGACGTCACGGCATCATTTACTCCTTTCTCCTTCATTTCATTCCTTACTCAATCCATCCATATTTTCATAGGCCTTTCTCTTACTCTCCGTCCTTCAAGATTTAGATCTATCACTTTTTGTGCTTCGTCCCTCCTCATTACATGTCCATACAAAGACAAACGACTCCCTTTAAATTTTTCTGTTAGTGATAAAAATAAATAAAATAAAATGACAACTAATAGAGAAGTATGGAAGAAAATATGCTGCAACTCAAATAAATTGGAATAAGGGCAGGATAACGGTGATGTTATTGCTGCTAGAATGTCATCCTCATTTTCCTGCCCTTGTCCCATTCTACATATTTGGGGTCGGCGCAACACATTATCTTCTTCCATTCTCTCCTATCAGACGTCACGGCATCATTTACTCCTTTTTTCTTCACAACATTCCTTACACTAATCGCTGCTAGAACGTAACTATGTATATACAATACACTTTATCCTCATGTAAGTTGACCAAGATTATTTTGTCTGGACTTTAAAAGAGACTATCGTGTGTTTTATCTATAATATGTATGTATTTATAAATTATATAAGTATGTATATCAGTTGTCTGGTTACCATAACACAAGCTCTGCTTAGCTTGGGATCAGATAGCCGTGTGTGAGTTGTCCCAAGATATTTATTTATTATTTACTATGACCTCTGAGTTTGTTTCGGCTGTTTCTTCTCAGAGTAGTCGGGTACGAAACACCGGCCTCATCTAGTTTTTAAAAAAGTGACGTGTAAAAGTGTTTGTGAAAACCAACTTGCAAAATAAACTTCATTTATCATTTATAAAAGTTAACTATTTTATCAAAACGTCGGTTCTACTGGTAAGTTACTGTTTGTTGAAGCATGTGTCACTAAATTGATCCGGCAAATCGTTTTGACTACAGTTATGGCATATGTTAATCCCCTCTACGTTCACATGTAGGTGCGTCGAGGCATTTTTTGTTTGGGTAACATTATTATAATGGGTTTAGGTGTCTAGGTTACATCATACGTTCTTTTTTTTTAATATTTTACAAGAGTTTGGCAGAATATGCTTAAGATAGTAAACGATAACTTCAACGACGGTCATGGAAAAGTTAAATAAAATAAGGCAAAAGAAGGAACATGGATGGGTTAGTCAGTTAAAGACTAACACTCCTCCCCGTTCCGCCCAGAGCGGGAGAAGTTATTTGATGAGTTACCTACCATCCGGAAAAAAAGTTACCTACATAAAAATAACATACAAGTTATGACGTTTTTTGGAAGGAGTCTAAAGTTTTAGATAGTAGATTTTGTTTCGTAGTAGCTTTTAATTATAACAATCTTTGTCCAAATTACAGTTAAAATTGTTTAACAAAACATGGTAAAATGTTAATTTTTATTAATTCATAATCAATATAGGTTGACTTACTGATTACACTGTACTTTACGACATATCCGGACTATTCAGTTCCCCTCCTTTATTTTATTGTAGGCGTGGGGATAAAGTTCTGCGTATGCGCATACAATACTAAGAACGGTACGAAGCATGCTTGTTGAAAAGTAGGGGAAAAAGATTATGATAATTGCAAGAATATGACTCGAAGTGAAAGATTATAATATTTTATTGATAAGATGATTATATTATTAGTGCAAACACGCGTTTCACATTTATTAGGCAGCTGGCCGTATTAATTGGGTACCCCTGTTTTACGGATGGGAAATCATTAAATAACTTATGGGAAGTTTTAATATAACTGGAGACCCCATTGATGAAACCCGCTATACCTCTAAAACAACCGTTTGAGTACTTGGAATAGAAACCTTAGTAATCAAAACTCGGGGTGATGATGATGATGGTTTTATATAGACCATCACCCCCATGGAAAACTCCTGGATTTAGAAGCACAGAATCAAAAAGTATGACCTAGGGAAGGAGGCCTGCGGGCTTGTGGATGGTGAGCAATGGGTAACCGTTCATCAGTCTATTGAGTTGACGACAGGCCGTGTCGACGGATAGTGATCGCGCGCGCCTCAAAGAAATGTCAGCAAAGCAGAGGAGCCTGCCAGGGCCACCGCCTGCCGGGGTTGCGAGTTGTTCAAAAGAGGTACCGCGGCCCCGAAGCGTAAAGGGCAATAGAAGGAACATGGGTGGGTTTTAGTCCGTACAAATCTGACACTCTCCCCCGCTCCACCCATAGCGGGGGAAGTTATTTGGCCTGTCGTCAATAGACGGACGGACGGTGAGCTACCCATTGCTCACCGTGCACAGGCAAAGGAGCCCACTTACATTCTCATTTCATTCTGTTTTTAGTATGACGCAGAACATGACCTAGACAAAACAAAGTTCCACTCCAGTAAATTATCCACGTCAAAACTCACGGCACATTTCCAATATAAACTATACCAAACAGATTACCGTCGCAGCTGACTGGCTCAGTTTTATATGCAAGCTAGTCCAATTACGCCATATGTCGACCCCTCCTTCCCATAAAGTTGTGCAGGCGCATTTTACGTTCGTTTGACGAACGTGCGCAAGAGTACGTGTTGTGGCATGCACTTTCACCTAAGTGTGGTAAAGTCAAAGGGCCCTGTCAGGGCCACCGCTGTCGAGGTTGCGGGTGGTTCGAAAGAGATACCGCGACCCCGAAACTTAAAGGGCAATAGAAGGAACATGGGTGGGTTTTAGTCAGTAAGTCTGACACTCGCCGCAGCTCCGCCCAGAGCAGGGAAGATATTTGATGAAATAAAAAGCGTGGAAAAGTATCTGCTTGAACAATTAAATTGTTATTTGTTTAAAATTAGTGGTTACTGAGGTGTAGTGTCGCTCCATGTCAAATGCTGGTTGTCAGTGACTCTACCCCAGAATATTTAAAAAACCAAGAGCGAGTCAAACTCACGCAACCAGGGTTCCGTACAAACTTGTGACGTGAACAGCAATATATTTTGACTAAGTAGTCTTAGAAGGTTATTTTTTCACAACACAAAAGGCCCACAGTTTTGAGGTTCGATTCCCGCACGGAACAGATATTTGTATGACCTACAGATAGTTATTTCGAGTTTGGCTGTTTGTGTATGTGAGTTTAAATGTTTGTAAACTATACACGAGTAATTCCTAGTGTGGCGCAACGTTTTTTTTTTTAAGTATTTGATTTTAATTTCAACTCGATACCTCCACTCGTTCCTGAGATATATCTTGACAAACAGACAGGTAGGCAGGCAGGCAGGCAGACAACAAAGTGATCCCAAAAATCGCCTCAATTTCGTTCAATGGTATCAGGCAAGAACAAGGGGCGTTACCAAACGTTGAGTACCCATTTCTTTTGGTGATATTGTTTCCAAAAGTACAAAGATCTGAATTGACTTATCATACATAGTATAAAACCAATCGCTTTCCGCTGTCTGTCTGTCCCTATTTATGCTTATCTTTAAAAAAATCCCTGGCGAATAATTAGCTATTTGATGCAGTTGTTTTTAATAGATAACATGATTCAAGAGGAAGGTTTATTTGTATTATATTAATATTTACTTTGCACCAGAGCAAAACCATTTCCATTTAAACTGGAATCATTACTTGACAAGGTCAAATATACAAAAGTAGGGCACTAACCACACGAAAAATCAGAAAACAAAAACATCGTTCAAGCCAAAAGTTTATTGAATTTGCATCAACATTAAACGACGATGACCACTGACCGGTAGTATCGCATTCGTGTGAAAGAAATGTAACGCCACAGAGCTGTCTAAACTCTTGCGCAACTCTTGAGTCGTGACGAGCCAATGACACGGGTCACTGGGTTGTTTATTGACGACCGATCGATTACTAACGAAGTGGAATGTTCATCAATTGGAGAGGTCAAGAGGACTTGTCCTTTTTAATCGATCTTGTACAACTTAAATATTATTAACATTCAATTAGATGATATAAGGTATAAGGATGATATGATGATATTAGGTCCAGTTGAAAACCATCGTCGGGCACTAGCTGCTCGGCAGTTTGCTGAACTGGGCCTATTTGACGGGCCTGTTGGCCTAGTGGTTAGTGACCCTGACTGCTGAGCCGGAGGTCGTGGGTTCGATTCCCACCCAGGACAAACATTGTGTGATGAGCATGATTGTTTGTTCTGTGTCTGGGTGTGTTTTATCTAATAATATGTATGTATTTATAAATTATATAAGTATGTATATCAGTTGTCTGGTTACCATAACACAAGCTCTGCTTAGCTTGGGATCAGATAGCCGTGTGTGAGTTGTCCCAAGATATTTATTTATTTATTTGGCGCAGCCATGAGACACGTAATTACGTATTTGTATTTTGTATCGTTTAGTTTTAAGTCTTTATCTCATTTTGTGAGCACTTGTGGCATGGACCAAATTTTTTTTTTCTTTCTTTCGTTCTATATCTAGAAATAGGCTTTGAACAAAAAATACACACCGAGGGTTCCGTACAAACTTACGACATAAATAGCCATATCTTTTGACTGTTTACAGGGTTCATTTCCACAAAACAAAGGAACCACAGAGTTGAGTATATGGTTTTAATTTCAACTCGATACCTTCACGCGTTTCCGAGATAAAGGGCCTTGACAGACAGACAGACAGTAAACAAATTGATGTTAGATGAAGATGGTGATAGAAGAAAGAAGATATTATTATTTCTGTGTAATGAAGCTTGTGTTTTGCATGTCGCAAGGTTTAATATGGTTGGTCAGTACTATAATATCATTAACAACTTTATGTAATTACCCATTTTAGCAAATTAACGATTCTAAATTAAGGGCTTTCTTTTGCGTTTGAAGGTACGGAGCCCCACCAATGACGTTATAATGCCACACTTATCAAATTTACTCTTGGGGTACACCATGGGTTTCCACTGCTGGATATCTCCAGCGTTGTTTGAATAATAACGATGATAATAATAATAATAATAAAGCCCGTTTATTTCCAATCTACAATTGTTATTTACATGTTTTTTTTTTTTTCTTTTTTTTTTTATATATACAAATATAACGACGTGCAATGATTACTTCGAATATAAGTTTAAGTATCTATACATAAATCTGGTTTTCTTCTACTCGCTATCGCTACTTTCTTCAGTACCATTGATCGGAACCCCTTCACGGGTAAAGGCCTCCTCCAGCGTCTTCCAGAGCTCTCTATCCATAGCCTTCTCCCTCCATTCACTTCCCGCTACCTTTCCTATATCCTCTATCCACCTCTTTCGAGGGCGCCCTCTTTTCCTTTTTCCCGTTGGTCCCTTCCATATAATCGTCTCCAGAGTCCATCTTTTGTCTGTGTATCTCGCTATATGTCCTGCCCACTGCCACTTTTGTTTTAGGGCATATTGTAAGGCGTCTATAACTTGCGTTTTACGTCTTATTTTGTCGCTTTTCACTTTTTGTATCCTTCTTAATTTCAGTATGCTTCTTTCCATAGCTTTTTGACACACTACAAGTTTAGTTTTTATTTTAGTGTTGTATGTCCACGTTTGGCATCCATACGTTAGGGTGGGTAAGATACAGGTATCCAACACTGTTTTCTTTAGGTGGACAGGATATTTTCCTTTTAAAATTTCCTTCAGGGACCAAAATTTTTTCCAGCTCATATTAATACGCCGGTCTACCTCTAGTTCTTCACTTTTGTCTTCGAATGACAGTTGTTTTCCTAGGTATATGTAATTTTTCACGTATTCTAGCGGCTTCCCATTTAGGTTTATAGCGTTTATGTAGCTGTTTGTCATTATTTTAGTTTTAGTCTCGTTCATTTTGAGGCCCACTTTTTCACTTTCTTCATTTAAGGTGCTTATCATTTTTTCTAATCTTTTACTTGTTTCAGCGAATAAGACAATGTCGTCCGCGAATCTGAGGTGTGTAAGTCGATCTTGATTAACTCGAATCCCTTCTAACTGCCAGTCGAGATTGTCAAAAATGTGTTGTAGTACCATTATGAACAGCTTGGGAGAAAGAGGGTCTCCTTGTCTCACTCCTCTACAAATCGGTATTACAGGTCCTCGTGACTCTAGTTTGACTTGGCTTACACTACCCTCATAGATGTTTTTGAGTACCCTTATATAATTGTTGTTAATGTGGCATTTATTCAGCGCTTCCCAAATAGCGTCATGGGAAATTGTGTCAAACGCTTTGGCGTAGTCTATGAAAGCCAAATATAGTGGTCTGTTAAATTCCTTGTATTTCTCCATTGCCTGTTGCAGTACCTGTATATGGTCCATTGTTGAAAATCCGGAGCGAAAGCCGGCTTGTTCAACTGGTTGATAGATATCAATGTACTTGCTCAGCTGGCTTTGTAGAATTGTGGTAAATAATTTATAGATACTTGAAAGAAGACTAATGGGGCGGTAGTTAGAGATGTCTTGAGGGTCTCCTTTCTTGTACAATAGAATGATGTCGGATCTTTTCCATTGTATGGGTACCTGGCCTGTGCTCAAAACCTTGTTGAACAAATACGTAAGTGGGGGAGTTAGTAGGAAAACACCGGCTTTCAGAGCTTCGTTTTGTATACCATCAGGGCCAGGGGTTTTATCTGCTTTCAGTTTTCTGATATGGTCGATAACTTCGTTCTCATGTATTAGTGGCAGATCGTTCATGTTATGAGAGTTTGTTCTTGCTATGTCAGTTATAGAGGTGCAAGGAATTGTATTTGCATATAATTCTTTATAAAAATCTGTGGCGCAGTTCATGATATCATTTCTGGTTTTTGATTCCTTTGATTTTGATTTTAAGTTTTGAATCCAATTTTTGTGTGTGGTTAATTTCTTATACGCTTTTTTCGTGCTTCTGTAAGTGTTTAGATTATTTTCTATTATTTTGTATCTATAATCTTTGTAATCTTTATCTATTGCCTTACTTGTAGTTTTAAATAATATGCTCAGTTCTTGCTTCATTTCTTTAGTCTTTTGTTTCGTTTTCAAAAGTTCGGTTCTTCTTGTGAGGAGAGTTCTAGTAGACTCGCTAAGTATGTTATTAGTAGTCTTCGCTTTTTCATTATCTTTTAATCTGCGTACAAGGCTGGTGTTGATGATGTTGGCTAGTTTATTGTAAAAAGTTTGAATGTCTTCTTCTTGCTCTGTTTCTAGTTGATGTATGTTGATCTCTAGGTTTTTTAAGTATGTTGATTTATCCTCATCCGTCTTTAGTGGCTTAGGTTGTGATTTAAATGATGTTCTACTCTTTCTTCTTTGGTCTAACATGTACGTAGCTCTAACCAACCGATGGTCAGATCTGAATCCGAAGCCATGTAATACTTCTACGTTCCTGATCCTGGTGGGGTGGTTTGATAGTATAAAGTCAATTTCGTTTTTAAAGTTACCACAAGGGGAGAGCCAGGTCCATTTGCGGTTTTTTCGAGCTTTAAAAAAAGAGTTCATAATTGTTAGTTTATATTCCAAGGCGTGTTGAATTAATTTCTCTCCTCTTTTATTTCTGTTTCCGTATCCAAATTTTCCCAGAACAAAGTTTTCACTGTCTTGTGTTGTTTGTTGGCCAACTTTTGCATTAAAATCACCGATAAGGATTACGTTATCTCCTGCTTGGCTTTGAGCTACCTGCAGATATTCATAGAAAGAGTTAATTTCTTCATCTGTAGCGTTTGCAGTAGGCGCGTACACTTGTATTATTGCAAGCAGTTGGTTGTTGTATTCCAGTTTTAGTAGTGCAACCCGATCTGAAAACGCTGTAAAGCTGACAATGTTATTTTTATGTTCTTTTTTTATCAGAAATCCAACTCCATGTAAGCCGGGTGTTTCGCCTTTGTAACAGAATATATAATCCTCATGTTCTTCAATTGCATAGCCCTTACGTCTTACTTCCGCCAAACCAAGTATGTCGATTTTAATTTTTTGTAGCATATATGTTAATTCTATAAATCTATTTGTTGTTGCTAGTGATCTTACGTTGAATGTTCCAATTTTGAGAGTTTGTTGTGGTGTTATTCCAGTTGTTTTTTCTAACCTCGCTGGAGGGTTGTGGTCATTTTCCCCCACGGGGACCAGCCGGCTTGGGGGAGAGTATTTCTTTTCTGTTTCTTTAAATATTTTGAGTTGTTTTTGTTTCCGATCGCTGGTACCTAATTGTTATTGTTTCGTTGTTTCCGAGGTTGTTGAAAACGAGTGAGATCGCCCTCTCATTACATCGAATGCATTTATTCTGTTATTTTTAGACATGTTTAGCGTTTGCTGTTTCCTTGGCTGTATTAATTCAGTTTGCGGTGAGGTGGATTTCTCTCTCTTCCTTTTGTCTATGGGTCTTGAATTTTCTTTGACAATAACTTTATCGTATTTTATGTACGCCAAGTTTCCTTTTTGCCTTTCTTCAATTAGTTTGGGTTGCAATGACTTCCGGATTTCTAATGTTTCCTTTGAGTAGTCTTCTGTTATATATAAGTCATTTAATTTCTTTTTGTTCTTCATTATTTCGATTTTCTTCCATCCCGTAACCAATGAAAGGAGCGTAGGCCTTGGTTTCTCATTTTTATTTTTTGAGCCGATGCGGAAGATTTTATTTATTTCATAATTTTCTAAAGTTATGCCCAGTTCATCCAAGAAACAGTTTTTAATGAGTTTGATTAAATCCAGCGTTGTCTGCTCACCTTCTGGTAATCCATGTATAATTATATTATTGCTCTTTTTTTCTCTCTCCAGAAGTTCCACCTTCTTTTCTAATTTATCTACTTTTTGTTTCAATAATTGGTTTTCTTCTAAGACGGGTTTTAATTTTTCATCAATTTTTTCAAGTATTGTATTGGTAACTTCAATTGTTTGGTTTTGCATTTCAATCCGCATCTTATCAAATAGTATTTGAAATTGTTCGTCCATATTGAAAGTGTAATGGAACGTATTCTGTTATTTTTAATTGTTGGCAACACTGAACTGGCGCTGTCCGATGCCGTTTGACTTTTGACAACAATTCGACAGTGACAGTTATGATGACACTGACAGAATACAGATTTCTACAGTAGTTTGATGATCTATGGATATAATGGTTCTAACCTCAAAGTTTTGCCAATGTTTTAGTCCAATCTTCTGTGCAGATCCAGCAAATATTGCGATGTTTATTATCTAGATCACTCAATCACAGTTAGTTTTATGTTTGGGTAAAGTATTATTGTGAGAATTGTGGCCACAAACTATATAAATGAAATATTTTTTGGAGCACTGACACTGTGATGTTTGTTGTACGAGTACCGGAAACGGAATTCCAGTACCGGAAACGGAATTCCTAATAACGATGATGGATGATACTAAAAATAAAGATCATCAAATATAATATAACTACTTTGCCTCTAGTGTGTATGAGCCCTAATATTTCAAGCGCATAAACAAAGAATACAAGACACCGCACGTCGAACAATACATAAGTTTTATCAAAAACCTTCTTATTTGGGACTAAATGTTAACACTACAAGCTGGTTCCCTTGGACAACAAACATGTATAAGTAATATTAAGTATTTATTTCTGTACAAGTGATTTGTAATCTTTAGAAACAAATGAATTCTTATTGAAATCATAAAAACAATCTAAATCTAACCTAATATCTAAACTAATATTATAAATGCGAAAGTAACTCTGTCTGTCTGTCTCTTCTTCACGACTAAACCACTGAACCGATTTGAATGAAATTTCGTACAGATATAGTCTGGGACCCGAGAAAGGACATAGGATAGTTTTCATCCCGGAAATCCCCCGGGAACGGGAACTATTAATCCACCACGCTTACGAAGTCGCGGGCAAAAGCTAGTTACATTATAAAATTTGCCAATTTTATTCTCCTGTCTATATCCCAATTAATTTGGCGTCATAGCAAATATATTTTCTTCATCTAATTCCGTAACTATCGAAGTCGTTTTTCATTTCAGTAACCAGTCACTTCTTAAAACATTCTTCCGAAAACATCCCATTTCTAAAATCTGCATGTTTTTCACCATAGGCTAGTTTCCAAAAAAAAGTTATTATTCCGTCTTTTAGATTATCTATACTAATATTATAAAGCTGAAGAGTGTGTTTGTTTGTTTGTTTGAACGCGCTAATCTCAGGAAGTACTGGTTCGAATTGAAAAATTCTTTTAGTGTTGGATAGTCCATTTCTTGAGGAAGGCTATAGGATATATAACATCACGCTACCAACAGGTGCTGAGCAGCGGGGGTGAAACCGCGAGGAACAGCTAGTTCAAAAATAAGGGACAAGTACTTACGTGAAACGTCACGCGTTGCTGCATTTTTTCACAACGAGTGACGTCACACGTTACTTTAATCTTTGTCATTTTTGCTCTAATTTACAAATAAAAAATACGTGTCCCTTATTTTTGAATAATCTAAAAGACGGACTAAATAGAATGTAATTATTTTGACCCTGGAAACTACCCTATTTACGATTAATTAATTTCAATTTAATTAATTAATTTTACATACAGTAATCTCTATTTTTGCATTATCATTTCCTCTTGCTGTGTGGTCCACGGATAAGAGCATTAGTCTAATAAGTATTTCCTTGAGTTATGTAAGATGCAGGGAATAGATTTCATTACTCATATGTCATCTACATTTTGAAGCACTGATAACATAATTATTGTAGTCTTGTTTATTGCTCTTTAAAGATAACAGTTTTGTCATTCATATATTTCATTGACTTCTTTATGATACTTCAGCATTATGATCATCGTCAGACTGCATCTGTCTGACTTTACAAATTATTCTTTTTGGTTTTAAGAGGCACGCTGAATCCCACATTTTTATGTAACTCTGTTTTCAAATGATGCCTTTGATGAGAAATAATCATTTTCTTTCTTTATTGACTAGGCCAATTTAAATCCATTTACCATTGAAACCGTATAATTTAAGTCAATTGTGGTATTTGCCGATTCATGCATAATTATTTAAATTGAAAATGTGAAAATCAATGACCTTTTTTTTATTAAATATGGTATACCGATTGCAAGTATTTTTGGTTCTGTTAATCGGACCCTAGGAATAAGGAGGTTTATCCCTACCTCTATTTCAAACAAGTGCTTCGTTGTTTTTTTTTTAAATATCATGTAAAACGGACTTTTATTGGTGATCGTCATTCTAACCAACCAGTCCTACAGGATGCAATAAAACTTTAATGTCTAAAGGAAACAGAAAGCCGATCTGTATCACTTACATCCGAAGAGTTTCCCTACAATTCCTCCGTAATGTTGTACGTACACATTTGTGGGGCCAACAATTTCCTCAGTTGCGACAACGAGCCAATTAGGGCACGTTAATAAACTTTAATCGCCCACAATTATTAATGAACGCTCTCTAAATTGTTGGCGGTACTACCGGTTCTCGCTCATTACCCGTTTATTGTGTCTAGAAATCTATTTATGTCTTTAAATATTAACACTCGCTCGGCTGGTTTTTCAAAACCTTAAGCCACGCTTGCCTAGGTTGGTCCGGGGATGGGGACCACCTATTAAACAAGACGCAGTTTCCCCCGTGCCCCGGTAAGCATGTTAAGCCTTTGGCCTCGGATAAGATCTTTGACAGTCGTTACAGGTAATCAGAGGCCCGAAAGTCTGACCACCAGTCTTATCTATGTGTGTTTCCCACTACTAACTGGGTTGTCAGATATGCAGTCACTCCATGTAAAATACTTCAGCTAAATCAAAAATGGTTGGAGAAAAGCTAGAGGATGATCTTTGGTCCCTTGCAGCATAGAATAAATAAACTAAATGTTAAAATGGCCGTTGAATTGTAACTCATTGAATCATGGGCATTCAGTCGAGAGCGATGAAGTCTACCCACCCGTAAATTTACGTGTTCCTAGATAGTAGAAGGGGCTTCTAAACTATTGCTGAACAGGTGCAGAATTCAGGATATGTAGGTCACAAGGCACGCAAGGAATCCTCCGACCCGGGGTTGCGGGTTGTTCGAAAGAGATACCGCGGCCCTGGAACGTAAAGGGCAATAGAAGGAACATGGGTGGGTTTTAGTCAGTACAAGTCTGACACTCCCCCCCGCTCCGCCTAGAGCGGGGGAAGTTATTTGATGATTACCGAACCCAAAAAAAAAGGATCCCCATGTGTGAGCAACGTTACCTCATATTAAATTTTTACAAGGTTCTTGTTCTCGATTTTAATGCATAGTTCCACAAAATCGAGTACCGTAAACGTAGTAGGAGCGAAAACCGGACAACACCCGTGTTAACATCTATGCTATCCCGGACGGCTCCCGTCTTTGAAGACTAAATAACCGTATCGTTAGCAGGCATTAAACTTTTTTAATTAACTATATTGGTAGAGACGGTATTATTGAGTAAGAAAGAATTGTTGATCGAATGTATTACCGAGAAAATTGTTTATATATCGAGTAAAAATATCCTATTCGTTATTCCAGACTTATAATCTTCCTCTGTGCTATATTTCATTAAGTTCCGTTCAACCGTTTTGACGTGAAAGAGTAACTAACATCCATCCATCCTCACAAACATTCGCATTTATAATATTAGTAATCCTACTTGCCGTCAGGGGAGGGATTATGAAAGTATATCCATACTTACTTCCATAATACCCTCCCCTGACGGCTCGGGTGTGAATTCCTCTAAAAAAAAACCTCTTCATTATCTGATTATTATAATTCATCTGAATCTTATCTGCTAAATTTTTATCTTATGTTTCATATCTAGCAAATAATGGTATTTAGCTGCATCCAGTAATATTAAAAAGTTTGTAAGTAAACTTTCTCCGGACTACTATAAGAACAAATGAGATTCTTTACTCAGTTTTCTTTAACCATGCAGAAAAAGAAGGGAACATAACATCACGCAAGGTAATTCCCGATGTGTTAAGCAGAACTGTACCTAACATAAAACCATACAAAAAATCATAAATAAATAAAAAAAAAATACCATAACGCGTCAACTAAAACAAAATCTCAATCAAATCTTACTCAACACTACAAAAATAACAATAGCACGTCAACAGGAAGCAATCACAATCAACCACGCAAAAAACAACAATCAAATCAGTGTAAACGGTACTTTAGAAAAAAAAAGAAACAGCCCCGTAGACCGGATGCCGACGATTGAGTGGCCCGTGACTAAATCTTTAAATTACTGTATTGATTGGGACAATTGGTAATGACCATGAGCTAAACGGTGGACTACTGGTATCGAATTCCAGATAATTTGTGGAGGAACAAAAGAAGACAAGAAGAGAAACAAAAGAAGACTCAAGAACAAAGGAAACAAAAGAATGAGAGAGTTTGACGGCACGGTTGGCGTACTGCGCTTCGTGTCTAGTGTTCGATTCCCGCACAGAACAAATATTTATATGACTTAGATAGATAGATAAATAATTTATTTTATTTGATGCAGCAAAAGACAGAACACAGGAATTAATACAAAAAAAAAAGGGTAGGTAGGGTAGGTTGGGTATGTAGGGTAGGTAGGGTAGGTAGGGTATGTAGGGTAGGTAGGGTAGGTAGGGTATGTAGGGTAGGTAGAGAGGTAGAAAATTGCATTGCAACGCAACGGCACAGCTAGTAGATTTATAAAGGTCGCCCACTACTGGGCGGTGTGGGTCTCAAGATTGCATCAAATAGGAGTCCAGCTCAGTATAATGCCAGGTGGACTACCTGACGCTGGTATTCCGCTGAATCCTGCTAGTGACACACGGATGTCGAGAAAATATCCGGCGAATGGACTTACATGTATGTAGTTGTTACGCTTCTGACTGTATGTGCGTTAAAAAGTATGGGACAACGTTTTCTTTTAAAAAAAGAAGGTTGTATTGGAGGACAGTGGGAATCCCATCACCTAGCCTTTTCCCAACTATGTTGGGATCAGCTTCAAATCTAACCAGTTGCAGCTAAATACCAGTATAATACATGGAGCGTCCGCCTCTTAAACTTACACAACCCAGTTAGTACTGGGTAATTAATACTCCTTGGTAAGACTGGTTGTCAGTCTTTCGGAATTAATACTAACGACAGTCTCGACACAACGACATCTATAAATGGCAACCGTAGCCTACAGCTTAACGTGCTTTCTGAGGCACTCAGAAAACTCTGTATGTAATGAGTGGTTACCCATCCGCCGACCGACCTAAGCAAGCGCAACCTAACCTGGTGAACCACCCGAATGACTGTTATCACGAGCTTTGAATACTGAACGAATCAAAATCGTATATTTTGCCATTTTAGAGAATTATCTTTCAGCTCGATTGCCTTTTTTGCAATCGCAAAACTTCAGTGCCATCGCGTGTACACCCTAGTATGCACGAGCGATTTTTCCGTGACATTTTTAGCGAACGAGAGCTTTTAATCAAACAGCGCTTTTTTTCGTTCGTATTGGATTCTCAATCCTCGATCCAATACAGAGAGTTGAAAATCTAGTGGCCGATAAAAAGGGCCAAACGTGCAATGACCAGCATTCACCCACGCGGGTTCATATCTGCGTGAAGCCTAATATGTTGCGTCTGATCTTTCCCACGGGGGTTAACGACCCCGGGATTCAAGGGGATCGCGTCAATGACAGCAATTGTTTCGACACTGCATTCATTAACAAGTGTATGGTGTGGATGGACGCGAAGCATTCCGAGATACCCTTTTTCTATAGTTGGGTGGCATACGGTCTATTTCATCATCAATGATGATTCATCATAATATTACGCCTGTAATCGCCTAAAGAATTAGCAGAGGTGTTCCGCATAATCCTTACTTATTATTAACTAGTTTTCGCCTGCGACTTCGTCCGCGTATAGTTACTTTGAGCTAACGCTAACTATAACCCACGTGATGATCTAAAAAAATATCTTTTTGTCCCCATTTCGTCCCTTTCTCCCCTTTTTCCTGTTTGTATTTAGGGTCCCAACTATCTCTATACCATATTTCATCGAAATCGGTTGGGCCATTTAGGAGTGAAGACGTAACAAACAAACATAATATAAATGCGGTTGTTTGTGAGGATGGATGCACGGATGTTTGTTACTCTTTCACGTCAAAACCGCTGACCGGATCTTGATGAAATTTGGCCCAGAGTTAGATTATAGTCTGTATTAACACATAGGATACTTATTTCTACGATCACCACGCGGGTGAAGTCACGAACGCCAGCTAGTTTGAATCATAATAGCGTGACTATCTAAGTTAAAACATACTTTTTGGGTCAGTCTGTGAATAGGTGACCTTTCATTACTTACCGTGCCAGCACCACGTTAAGAAGTTGGGCGAGGCTTTCATTGACACTTGTTGAAGGTATTCGTACCATAGGCGTTTTGCTTACCTGCAAAAGAAAAAGCTTGAGTTAAAGAACGTGGTAGTAATCAAATATAAACAAATAAGTCCATAATTTCAGTAGCGGGGTTATACAGGACCAGACTGATAAACAAACTGGCAAAGAGTGAGTCAGATTCGCGCAACGAGGGTTACCGTACAAACTTGCGACATTAACAGCCGTAACTTTTGACTGCCTAGACTTAGAGGGTTGATTTTTCACAGAATAAGAAGAGTCTACAGATTAAAGTATATGGTTTTAATTTCGACAAGTGTCGTAACAGACAAACAGACGAACAATAAGGTGATCCAATAAGGCGCAACCTTGCACTGGCATATGTTATTATGTTTTTTTGGGGTATCTATACTAATATTATAAAGAGGAAAGATTTGTTTGTTTGTTTGTAATGAATAGGCTCCGAAACTACTGGACCGATTTCAAAAATTCTTTCACCTTTGGAAAGCTACATTATCCCCGAGTAACATAGGCTATATAACATCACGCTACGACCAACAGGTGCTGAGCAGCGCGGGTGAAACCGTGGGGAACAGCTAGTGCTAAATAATCCGCAAATACTGGAATCTTTGGGGTTGCTCGTTCCAAGCGGTAGGCTGCGGTAAGGGCCCAGAGAAAGGCTGTTTAAACTCCCGGTGGCGCGTAAATTTGTTGAAGTTTGCACCAGTGGTTCGGACAATGCACATACTCAACTCAACTCAGCGTTTCTCTGAAATTGGATATTTTTACTTGTTTTACTTATTTTTTTTGTTGTTTTATTCCAGAGGGTAACACTTAATATAGTGTCTTCCACCTAACCTATCTCTAGTGCCGGTGAGAGAAGAGAAATATGAATACATTGTTAACATGGATTTTATCTGTAAAACAAATGTAAGTGTAAATAAATAAGGGTTCCATTTTTTTCCTTTTGGGGTATGGAACACTAAAACCTAATCTAGGATGACGCGACTGCAGCCGCACCGCGTCTAGACGAGGTAGTAATGGCTGATGTCTGTGTGAAGACTAATAATGGCGGCAGGGCGTTCCCACGTCGGTTGTCGACCCCGGCGTCAAGAGGATCGCATCAATGAAACGGTAGAGAACGAGATCTCAATTGTTTTGGTAGACAGCAGTAAACATAACAACAGTACTATAAACTAGCGACGCCATCTTGTTTACACATAGAGAATTTGACAACATTTTACCTACAGCGCCCTCATGGCAATGTCATTCTAGCACTTAACTAAAAAACCATACTATGGCAATCGGTTGCGTCTCTCCGAACGATGCCGCAAATAATGATGAGAGTTTTGACAGATGAGGAAAAAATAGCCACTGCAGATTAAAAATCAATATCGATACATAAGGAAAGAGGTTAACGCAACGGAGGTGGAATACCCAGTCTGTAACTATACGATACAGTCCTCTCTTAACATTCATTTGTCAATTGACAGTTGACACGTTGAAAGAACACAACTGGATTATCACAACTGGGTTACTGGATACCGATATTTCCCCAAAGGCTAAATAACTTGCTCGTACTAACAGAATCCAGAGCAGGATGATCTCGTGTCTAAATAATAGCAGCTGCTCCAGTCGATCATTAGGTTGAACCGCGCCTGCCTATGTTGGTCTATATTCATACAGAGTTTTTTCCGTGCCTCGGAAAGCACGTTAAGCTGTTGGTCCCGGCTTTCACTTGTAGACCTTTGTTAGTCATTACGGGTAGTCAGTGTCCCGAAAGTCTGACAACCAGCAGGGGCGTGCACTCCTTATAGGCAAAAAGACACTGCCTACCCTAGACTCCATAGGTAAACAAAGAAAGAAAAAAAATCAAAGAATAAACAAATATCTAATTAATTTAAACTTTTTTTATAAATTCCTAACGTAAAAATAATAGCAACGTTCCACAACGCCCTAAATTAACACTATGGCAGGCGTTTCGCGTTCAACAGATCGTCACGAGCGAATTATAGGCAAACTTCAATAGTGCCTTTAGTTCATTGATAAATGTAGGCATGAAGTATGCGTGTGTGTGTAAAACCTCGTGTACAGACACGTCGTGTATGGCTCACACAGCGACGTATCTCCTGCGGCATGAGAAGCCAATCGGGGGCCGCGATTCATGTCGCAATTCGTTGCGACATGAACAGCTCGTTGCATTGGTCGGTACAGCTCAGCTTTTTACTGATTGGCGCTCAACAGAGATTATACGACAAGTTGAAGAAGTCATTAGCTATGTACAATTCCGGTTGAAAGTGATGCAATTTTATTTGTCAACATTTTATTATCAAAATTTTGAAATGTTTATGTGAAGTTTGCAGTTAATATTTGTTTTTTGTGAATAATTAATTAACGAATCGCAAATTCAGTTCGATTTGTTCTAAATTCTATAATGTGTGTTTGTTAAAAGTAATAAATGGTAGGTTTTCTCAATTGTCGTTTAATGAAAAGCTTCAAATAGTGTCGAAAGGTAGATGTGTGCTTGAATTACCAGCATTAACCCAGCAAAAAGGTAATGTAAGTCGTAAATTTAATAAGAAAAATTATGAAACATACTCCTGGCTGTGTGGTTGCATACACACAAATAAATTATATTGTTTTCCGTGCCCGTTATTTAATTCGAATAATACAACAGTGTGGAGTCATTCGGGGTATACCTACAGATTTACATAATTTTTATTCCGCGGCAAAAAAGACTAACTAACACGTGCAATTGCGGAATCTTTCCTAATTTTCGCGGAAAAAAATACGCTGCCTACCCGGTCATTAGACCGTGTGCACGCCTGTGACAACCAGTCTTACCAAGGTGTATCGTATTACCCCGTACTGGGTTGTGAAAGTCAGATAGGCAGTCGCTAGATGTAAAATAGTGGTATTCAGCTGTATCCGGTTAGACTGCTAGCCGACTGAAGTTGGGAAAAGGCTAGGCAGATGATGACTAACAGAGTCCGAGGAGGTTAGTGATAAACGTTCGTGTGAAGGCTTCCTCAATTATTCCAGTAATAACTAAAAATCCCTCTTACAGGCAAGCTAAGAATACAAAGCAGAAGTCCATAGATCGTAATAAAAGCACAGAAATGCACTTGCCCTGTTTACACGCAATGTACTCACAAACGACTTGCATTAATCAAAGTGTAAACGAAGCACCAAAGGATGTTTTGACAAGATATGATTAAAGCTAGTGGGTTTCTGCGTTTGAACGAGACACCGGATGGTAGCAATTTGTGTACGTCTATCAAGATTTTACTAATGGAACATGGCACGATCTTCCCTGACCTGCACTTAAGATAGAAACAGTTTACAGACTTAGGTTGAATAATAGAACGATATTAAGACATGTTTTTAATCTAGATTTAAGACAAATAATGACGAAAATAACTAGCTGTTGCCCGAGAATTCAGGGTAACACAGTTCCCCTTGGCTGATTTGCAGGTTCCGGCTACCTGTATTTTTTGCATTTGCGCCTTATTGATTGTAATAGCAAAGCTAAGTTTCCCCTTTTCTTTCTTCTTTGTCATTCATTTCCCACTTTATTTAAAAAAAAATACTGCCTATTTCCGTCTCCACAGTCCCAACTAATCCAACTATCCTATCTCTGTACCAAATTTCAACAAAATCAGTTTAGCCATTAAGGCGTGAAGACGTAACAAACAAACTCACTTTCGCTTTTATAATATTAGTAAGGATATATAACCAGACCTTGAAATCTGTAATAGAAATTCTAGAACACAGATATTGATCGTTGTTTCCAAGTTTCAAATGAAGGCAATACAAATGGAAATTTTCAAATTTAACACAAACCATAATCAGAAACATTTGTTGGGAATTTCCTATTTATATTTGAACATCTAACAAAGACGTCCATAGAAGCTTCAAAATGTGTGGAAATACTTTACACGTGAAAGACCAAACATAGAGTGCTAGCATAGAGTATACTAACACTAAGGCTTTTAGTATACTAAGGTGTAACTGCACCAACAGACTTGGAATCAGATACAGCCGGCCGGAATAAAATGAACCTTGTGTTAATATATATTAGCCTCATTTCGATTCAAACGAGAGTAGTTACCGCGTCTGATGGTTTTATTTTTTATTGCATAGACATTAAAGCTCTTATAAACCGATTCCACACTCAAAAACCGGCCAATAGCTAGTCAGAAGCGCACGGAGGGTTCCGTACAAACTTGCGACATAAACAGCTATATCTTTTTGACGGGCCTGTTGGTCCAGTGGTTAGTGGCCCTAACTGCTGAGCCGGAGCCGGAGGTCGTGGGTTCGATTCCCACCCAGGACAAACTTTGTGTGATGAGCATGATTGTTTGTTCTGTGTCTGGGTGTGATTTATCTATAATATGTATGTATTTATAAATGACTAGCTTTTGCCCGCGGCTTCGCTCGCGTTAAATTCGGGGTAACACAGTTCCCCTTGCGCCTTGTTGATTTGTAATAGCAACGCTAAGTTTTCCCTTTTCTTCCCTCTTTCTCCCTCACATCCCACTTTTTTCAAAAAAATATTAGCCTATGTCCGTCTCCTGGTTCCCTACTATCTCTGTACCAAAATTCATCCAAATCGGTTCAGCCATTAAAGCGTGAAGAGGTAACAAACAAACAAACAAACAAACAAACAAACTCACTTTCGCTTTTATAATATTAGTAAGGATATAAATACGTATATCAGTTGTCTGGTTACCATAACATAAGCTCTGCTTAGCTTGGGATCAGATAGCCGTGTGTGAGTTGTCCCAAGATATTTATTTATTTATTTTTGACTCCATAGACTTCTAAGTCGAGTACCTATATAAAATCAAATCAAATCATTTATTACAATTCGACCATTACAGGCACTTTTGAATGTCAAGAAAATGAATCTACAGTCCTGATCACAAGGCATAGTACTTAACTTGTGAAACTACTGTAGTAGATATGATTATAATTTCAACGCGATACCTTCACTCGTTCCCGAGATAAAGGTTTTTGACAGACAGACGGGCTACAAAGTGATCCAATAAGGGTAATGTTTTTTCCTTTTGAGGTACGGAACCCTAAAAATGTGCTCGCTTTCTAGAGTGCGTTTTCACTAACTTCTAGACCGGACCGAGCAATTGTTGGCGAAATTTCATTTTGTTCGGTATGATAATTTATTTGAGAAAATCATTCCATCTGGTGGTGAGAACATTGCATTACAAATGCAAGATATGCATTAAATTCAAGTCTAAAATATCGCAGCTTATGCTGAGACAGGGACCTTTTTGGCCTCGCACAGACACTAACCTTGTCTGTACTATTTTATTTAATTTTTTTTGTTGTTTTACTTGTTTTGTGCGAGTCTCAAATAAAAGTTTTTCTTTCTTTCTAAGTCCTAAACTTGTTCGCCGGATAAGGTTGAACTTCGCTCTAACGATTTGGCTGTTTACGCGAATATTATGCATTTAAAATGGAAATCATTTTATGGTCCGTTTCACACGAACATTATTCAGCGGTGATTTATATTTGATTCGTTGTTGTTTTGTTTTCAACATCAGTTTGATGAAGAATATAATCGTTTTGATATGTAATCGGTACATCGTAAATATTTTGTATGTTTGTTTCGTGATTTCTCCGTTAATTGTGTGCCAATTCCAGTACTCTCGAAAGCGTCCCATATCTATTTTAGTAGTAAATGATTTCTTCTCTAATACATTTTTTTTTCTTCTTATGTGTATGGATACCTAATCTTTACTAATATTATAAGAGCGAAAGTGAGTTTATTTGTTTGCCTACGTCTTCATGCCTAAATGGCTAAACCGATTTTGATGATTTTTGGTACAGAGATAGTTGGGACCCTGAAGACGGACATAGGCTATTTTTTTTAAATAAAGTGGGAAATGAGGGGAAAAAAGGGATAACTTAGTTTTGCTATTACAATAAATAAGGCGCAAGGGCAAAAATTACAGGTAGCAGAAACCTGCAAATCAGGAAAGAGGAACTGTGTTACCCTGAATTTAATGCGAGCGAAGCCGCGGGCAAAAGATAGTATGCTTATATTTGTTAGTAGCAATAGGAAATGAATACTCGATAAGATTTTTTGTAAGATACCATCAGGTATCTTACAAAAAATTTTTAGTTGTGGTATGATTACCACAACTAAAAAGGCTTAATTAAAACTTTTTTTGAAAAGTTTTCTTTTGAAGTTGGTGGCAAAAAAAGACGAATTAAACAAAAGTCACCGACTTCCGTATGTAAACTTATTTTCCAACTTTTTTTTCTGGTTGTTCTTTTTTTTTGGTATCAGATGTTTGTAGTCTTGACTCCAACTAACACTCAAAATAAACGTATAAACAAACACTACCGCCATCTTAAGTACACCTCACACCAATAAACAACAAAGTTCAATAAACATCGGTAAGTACCAAACTTTTGGGCACGCAACCAGTACCGGATTCCATCGCCATATATGAGACAGGCTCGAGGAACTGCAAATGTCAGCTCAAATTAACATAGCATAGTCAACAGGTGAGGTTAACCAGACAATTGAAGTACGAAAACCTTCCTTAGTGCTACGGAATAAAGACACTGTTGATTGTAAATTGACAACAAATAGGGTATAACCTGGAATACGAAAACCTTCTTTATTGCAATGGATTAAAGACAAGGAACGAGGTGACGGGTAGGTTAGAAAAATATGTTTTTTTAAACGTTACCCCACTCTAGGCTTTTCTCCTGTATCGATGGTGTGTTTACAAACATTTAAACTCATAAACACAAACAGCCAGACCCGAAACAACTATCTGCAGGTCCTGCAAATATTTGTTCCGAGCGGAGATCGAAGCTGCGACACGCGGCGCAGCAGTCGATCGTTCAGCCACTGCGCCAACCATGTCGTCAAATGTATCTTGAATCCGTTTCTATTAAAGATTTGTACGGTGTGTATTAAATAAAGCTATCTACGAGAATATCTACTCTCCTATTCTGGGGATCCTATTGTTGGGGTGATGAATGAGTGAGTTTCCTTTCGCTTGTTCATCGTCCACATGAAGCGAACTAGAAATATAGATACTGTTTTTTTTGATATTAGAAAGATAATTAATTTGTATACTAACACTAATTATAAGAATTTTACTAACACATTGGATCTTGTTGTCTGAAAATAATGAATTTATTATTTATAGGTTATCGCTTGAAAGACGATCTCTAATCGCAATTACTCTTAAACATTCTATAATTCGCCAAGCGGTTGCCCAAAGGCCATAAACCGCCTTCTCATATTTATTGCTGTGTCGAGATCATTACTTTTATGTACTATTGCCAGTCCATAGGTCGTATAGATAGGTTTTAAAGTTTCAGCGGGATAGTACAACAAGTAGCGCCATCTATGATGGAAATGAAGAACTAAAATCTAAATCCTGAATCGCGTTATCGTAGTTCTCCGAGTGAAAAAAACCGATAATAATAGTATAATAGCCCAATAAACAAAATTTGTCTACTTGTGGATCCACCCTGGAGGATCCCCGAAAAAGCCCCGAAGGGTTAAGCAGAGCTGTACCCTGTACATAAGAAAGAAGACCTATAGAGCACCCACATTTCGCAGTTATAATAGCCAATTCCCATAAACCAAGCCCAGATCCAGAGACCGTGGCTGCTACCGAAAAAATCCTGACGGAGAAACATTAAAAGCTTAAAGGTTTCAGTTTTTGGGTTTACTGTTCCTGTCAATTTCCCTAAATTAATCTCGAAGGAATGCCATTAAGTCACTTTTTATTATTTCCACCTATTTCCCCTAAGTTTGTTTGGTGTATTCTCCGCAACCAAGGCAGCCATGGGCGGCTCAAAAACTCGACACCAGGTTCAGCACTAACCACACGATATATGTATAGGCCTGTTATGAGGCGATATGATGACGTTTAAACACGTAACACACCTCCAACTGTACGCACATCGCTAATGTATCTCATTTCGTATGTAATGTGTTTGACGTATTAAAGATATCATCGTCTGACCGCACAGCTACATGCGTACAAAGAAACGTAACTTCTTATGTCACTACCTATGTCATTTTTGTTCCTGATTTATAAGCTTGCCTATTTTTATTCAAAAATCAAATTTGAAAAAGAAAGAATAATAGAACCACAAGGGTTTGCCGGTTGTTCGAAGGAGATAACGCGGCCCCGGAACATGAGTGGGTTTTAGTCAGTACAAGTCTGACACTCCCATAAAAAAAACCCACAAGAGCATTTATGCAACGTCAAAAGACAAACGAAGTAGTTGTCCCGGAACATCATAACATTTATTTTTGTTAGGGGATGAGAAACCATTAAATTACTTCCCCCGCTCTGGGCAGACCGAG
Organism: Ochropleura leucogaster; assembly: GCA_958449745.1. Lineage (NCBI taxonomy): Eukaryota > Metazoa > Arthropoda > Insecta > Lepidoptera > Noctuidae > Ochropleura > Ochropleura leucogaster. The sequence goes on along the minus strand of OY288222.1, from coordinate 1,789,108 downwards.
AGGGACTGTCAGTCTTTTACTGACTAAAACCCATATATGATCCTTCAATTGCCCTTTACGTACCAGGGCCGCGGTATCTCTTTCGGCAAATCTTCAGTTTAGTAGTAGTATCTACCCTGTTCTTGTGTATTTTCCAAGTTTCACTTATTATGACTGTGATGTATACAAATAAACGTAGCAAGCAACTCGACGGCTACGTCCGATCAGTCCTAAACTAGCCCTCCTGGCGACTTGACGGTCCCTTCGAGTTGCACGCTGCTTACTGTACAAATAGTGTTTTATTTAATACAAACCACCAATATCAAACAAGTGTTATAGTGTACACCACAATGACAAATGGTATAAGGTTATGGCACTAAGAGATGACATAATCTTATTGGAAGTTGATTAATTAATTTGCACTGTAAGAGAAGCCATCAACTTTAATAAATCATTTATTTCAATTAACAATGGCCCATAGATATAATACCTCTACCTAAGTATTCATACTATTACAATTGTATTAATAATTAAAACTTCAAACTATGTTAATGGTATTTTCACTTGCACGATGTTTTTGTGCGTTTTTGTAGAATTTGTCCACGGAAACAAAACAACACCATAAACAACTAGCTTTTGCCCGCGGCTTCGTTCGCGTAAAATTCGGTATAACACAGTACCTGCAGTTTTTCCCCTTACGCCTTATTGATTTGTAGTAGCAACGCTAAGTTTTCCCTTTTCTTCCCTCTTTCTCCCTCATTTCCTACTTTAAATAAAAATAGCCTTTATCCGTCTCCTGATTCCCAACCATCTCTGTACCAAAATTCATCAAAAGAGTGAAGAGGTGACAAACAAACTCACTTTCGCTTTTACAATATTAGTAAGGAAGGATTAAGAAATCAAATCAAAAGCATTTATTTCAAGTAGGCCAGTTACAGGCACTTTTAAACTGTCGATACAATGATAACAATAATAATAAATTAAGCTACAGTCTCAGTCACAAGGCATAATAACTGTGAAAGTAGTTGCCGATTCCAAAGCGTTGATCTCTATGGAGAAGAATGGGCAAGAAACTTCATGGACATTTTTTTTAAATACAGATAGTTGTTTCGGGTCTGGCTGTTTGTGTATGTGAGCTTAAATGTTTGTAAACGCACCCACGATACAGGAGAAATTCCTAGTGTGGGGCAACGTTTAAAAAAAACTGAATATTGTTAAAAAAACCTTGGTAAAAATTCATGTCGAAATGGCGTGCGTTATCTGAGAAAGATGTAGCAAGTCGTAGGTACAAAAGTGTCCACAGAAAAGACGAAAAATAAAACCAAGAAAATTCAAATCAAAGCTGAACTTCGTAAATCAATAAATGAATTACTTCGATATGGTTTGTTACAGCGCAAATCGTAACAAAAGGATTACGTTCATCGATCATTATAACATTAAGCATAATGTTTTCAGTGCAACTATAATTTATCAGGCGTTTTTCAGATCATTGCGTCATTCGGTTGCGTTTCAGCCGTCTCGCTCGATTAATTGGTTGCATTTAGTGATGGACTAACATATCATCCTTACTATCATTATAAAAGCGAAAGTGAGTTTGTTTGTTTGTTACGTCTTCACGCCTAAATGGCTAAACCGATTTTGATACAGAGATCGTTGAGAACCTGGAGACGGACGGAGAAAGTGGGAAGAAAAAGGAAAACTTAGCATTGCTACTTATTACAATAAATAAGGCGCAAGGGCAAAAACTACAGGTAGCCGGTACCTGCAAATTAGGAAAGGAGAACTGTGCTACCCCGAATTTAACGCAAGCAAAGCCGCGGGCAAAAGCTAGTACAGGAATAATTAAAAGGCTGATAGATCATAGATTTTGCACTTACGTGTCTGTTAATTATCCGCCCGTGTTACCTTATGGGTTTGAAAACTTCCTTAGTTTTCGTCTAACTACTACTATTTTGTTTATTTACTTAGAAAACCAACAGCGATGCATTATCCTTTTTACTGTTATAAAAGCGAAAGTGAGTTTGTTTGTTAGGTACGTCTTCACGCCTAAATAGCCAAACCGATTTTGATGAATTTTGGTACAAAGATAATTACGACACTGGAGACGGACACAGGATAAAAAAGGCAAGAAAAAGGGAGAGAAAGATTTTTTTTTCGATCATCACGCGGCTTAAAGTTAGCGTTAAAGGTGTGTCCAAATATCGAGCGGCAATCGAGCGCGGCTGCCGCGCGCGGCCCGCCGCGCTGTGATTAGACGACTGCCGCGCGCAAACGCTTCTGGCTACCTGCCGCGCGCGAACATTCTGAGTAAATATTCGGCAGTAATTGTGTTTGGACGTATTTCTGCGCACAAACATGGACAACGAAACATCGATTCGTTTAATTGAAATGTATGGATCTTTTAAAGAGTTATGGGATCCTCGACAAAAGGAATACCATAATAAAAATAAACGTGAAGACTTGTGGAATGAAATAGCCAACAATTTTGATCTTCCCATGAAGGAATTAAAGGCTAAAATGAAAAGTCTTTTAATTTCCTATAGACGAGAAAGGAATACAGAAAAAACAAGCAATCTTAAAAATAAAATACGTGTGGCACTCGGGGACTCTCGCGGTAAAGCTATTGCATAACATTTTTTATCAACTTATGCAATAAATAAAAATAATCTAAATAAAATAAATAAAAAGCATTTCTAATGAAAAGAAGTCGTAAAAAGAAACATTTTTTATCAACTTAGACAATAAATAAAAAAAGTGTGTGTGTCAGCTCCGACGCACGACTGGAGTTTACTCCTTAAGTGCGAGTATCTAAACATACGCAAAAACAGTTTATTCAACTGAAAAAGATTAATATCATATGAAAGGGTAAATTCACAAATTAATGAAAAAAAAATAGCAATATAAATACATCGACACTGATAGAAACAAACAAGCCCAATACCATATAGTATATAGGTATAGTCGCCTATACAGCATACCATATGTACGTCTTAATACACTCACAGCCAAATTAGAAAGTTGCGCACTAAAGGTGCGCATCAAAAACGTGACACATTTTCGTTACTTTAGTAGGTTTTACCCCTCGGATATTTCTCATACCGGGCGCCTTATATATGAAAATCGATTCTTAAGGAGTAAACTCCAATAAACTCCAAAAACGAATATAATATTTAACAAGTACTTCCAATGAAAAGAAGTCGCAAAAAGAAAAACAAGACCTTGGGTTTGATCCAGCGTAATGTCGAATGACTATCCGATTCTCTACCAGACACGCTACTAAAACATTAGAATCGGGATTGAAATAACTGACAGCATTGTGTAAACGACGTTAGACAAGCCACACCTCCGTGCCCGTCGGAGTGGAGAGCGTCAGGTTTTTTTTCGTTACGAAATTTCTGGATTCGGTCCCCACGCTCAAGGCCCGCGATAGAAGCTATGCAATAGCTTAAAAATCTTCTTTTTTAATAATGTGACTCAACCAGGCTATGTAAATGTTCAAACTCTTCCAAGGTTAGTCTTAAAAACTGTGGTGTCCGGTAATTAATTTCATAATTGATTGACTCAATATTCTATAACCTACGTTGAAAAAGTGGTTTCATCCAGCATTTCCTCGTTAAAATATACAATGTGTCTTCTTAGCTCTTTTATGCAATTTTTTAATAATAAGCAGAGCTACGACACATGCGACCGGTTTAATTTTAGTTCTGATGCCAACTGAAGCGCGCGGCATATCTTGGTTGTGCCGCGCAGTACTGCCGCGCAAACATTAGTTGGCTTTGTCCAAACTAGAGCGCGGCAGAAATGTGTCCTACAAATGCCGCGTGTTGCTGCCGCGCTCTTGCTGCTCAATGTTTGGACACACCTTTAGCTTAAAGTAACTTTGCCACGCGGACGAAGTCGCGGGAGAAACCTAGTTAAAAATAAATATAAAGATGGATGGGTTTTAGTCGGTACAACACTAACACTCCACCACTCCGCTGAGCGGGGAAGTTATTTGTTGATCCGCAAAAAAAAAACAGATAGCTTCATTCTTTTTAAAATAAACCCGTTTACCCCAAAAATGTTATAGTTCGTTACATAAAATTAAGCCGTACATGTAACATTGGACGTTTCCGGCTACTAATGAGTTTAATTAACACTTTATTGGGACCGACAATGACCCAACGGTCGTTAACTGACTGTAAAGAGTCAAGTTACTGTGAAATCAAAACCTGCTGGTAATATAGTAATGGTGCAGTTACTGACCTGTGTGTACGTACACATAGCGACACATGAAGTTATCCTTACTAATATTATAAAAGAGAAAGTGAGTTTGTTTGTTTGTTACCTCTTCACGCTTTAATGACAGAACCGATTTTGATGAATTTTGGTACAGAGATAGTTGGGAACCAGGAGACGGACAAAGGCTATTTTTTATTTAAATAAAGTGGGATATGAGGGAGAACGAGGGAAGAAAAGGAAAAACTTAGCGTTGCTATTACAAATCGATCAGGCGCAAGAGCAAAAAATGCAGGTCTGCTTGGTGTGTTATACCGAAGCGTTATATTAACGCGAGCGAAGCCGCGGGCAAAAGCTAGTATAAAATATATTTCCAGTATAGCGTGGCCCCGCTTATTATTATTATGGAGGCCGCAGGTTAAGGCGTCGACTCTCATGCACGAATTAGTCGATTCAAATCCGTTCAAGTAACTATGTGGCCTTTTTTTTGGGGTGAATAATCATCAAATAACTTCCCCCTCTCTGGTCGGAGCGGGGTGGAGTGTCAGACCTTACTAAAACCCACCCATGTTCCTTCCATTGCCCTTTTTGTTCCGGGGCCACGGTATCTCTTTCAAACAATCCGCAACCGCAACATTTGTAGGTTTTAGTCGGTAAAAGTCTGACACTCCCCCCTGAGCGGGAAGTTTTCAATGGTTTCCCTCTCGTAAAAAACACACTATAGATACGTATCTATTGAATAAATTTCCCATAATAGCTATCTAAAACAAATAGGTGTCTCCAATAACAGTTCCCACGAGTTTAACAGGCAATCAGCGTTTGACCCTCCAGTCATTCGATACGATTCGCACCACGTGGTGGATTTACAACTGAGATACTTTACATATGTATGTTATGATGAACTAGATTTAAAATGGTGGCGTTACATCCTTACTAATATTATAAAAGCGAAAGTGAGTTTGTTTGTTACGACTTCACACCTAAATGGCTAAACCGATTTTGATGAATTTTGGTACAGAGATAGTTGGGACCCTGGAGACGGACATAGACATTTTAAAAAAAAAAGATTGTGATGTGATCAAGAAAGAGCGAAGAAAAGGGGAAAACTTAGCATTGCTATTACAATAAATAAGGCACAAGGGCAAAAACTGCAGGTAGCAGATACCTGCAAATCAGGAAAGGGGAACTGTGTTACCCCGAATTTAACGCGAGCGAAGCTGCGGGCAAAAGCTAGTTACTTATATTTATGTAGTTGTTAGCGTTAGTTTGTCTATTGGACTATGGATTAGTTGGAATTTGCTGAAGTATTTTTTTTTATTGTATTACATTGTTTATTATTTATTGTGAGTTTCCGACATTTGTCTTTGTTCTATTTTGGTCAATGTTTTTTTGTTTTGATTATCAATAATAGTGACCATGTCAGTTCTTAGACGTTATATTGAGAACAGTCCCTTTGGAATATTTTAAGTAAAAAGATAATTCGTGAAAGAGGCTGAAAGATAAAAGAGATTAAATGCTTCGGTCTTGACAGACAAGACAGACTAATAGACGGACAACAAAGTTATGCAATAAGGGTTAAGTTTTGTTCCTTTTGAGGTAAGGAAACATAAAAAAAATCTTACAAATCGGATGTCTCTGCAAAAGAAGAACCTATTAACTTTAATTTCCGTCGGTTAGAAATTAACATAAATCCGTACAATTTAAAAACAAAGAAAGGAAGACGCCATCACTATTGTATTAAAGTTATATTATTAAATAGTCACATGACTTTAACAATACACATTATTGTATTATTTCTGACCAATACCTGATAAATCACATGATCGACATATTACAATAACAACACCAGTGCCAATTGACAATCCAATTGATTCACTATTCATCTATGGACCTATTTTCAAGTCTCTACACAATGGAGAATACACTCACACGTTTAGATACATATAGTTCAATTTCCCCAAGCAAGACCACGGTAGTCCTTACGGTCAAGACATAAACACTGGTCAGATCATAGTATGTTTAGACTGGACGTGACTAATTTATACAAGATACATGATCTTCAATGTACTGAGGCTTATGTATCAACTGATGAGAAACATTTGTTTGTTTATGTGGTTTTCATTCGTAATTAATTAGTAATTAAGCCGCGCACGCCTAGGTTGGTCTGTGGATGGGTGACCACCCTTTACATACCGAGTTTCCTCCGTGCCTCGGAAAGCACGCTAAGCCGTTGGCCCCGGCTGTCATTTGTAGATCTTTGACAGTAGTTACAGGTAGTCAGTGTTCCGAAAGTCAGACAACCAGTCTTACCAAGGATTATCGCGTTACGCAGTACTAACTGGGTTGTGGAGGTGAGAAAGGCAGTCGCTCCATATAAAACACTGATATTCAGCTGAATCCGGTAAAACTGGAAGACGACCCCAACATAGTTGGGAAAGGCTAGGCAGATGATATTCGTAATTAATTGACGTTCCAAAAGTAACCCATAAACCGGGTTGTGGCGGTATAGAGTAAAGTCGGGATAGATGCCTCCGGAGGATAGATGCCCGATTGTAATTACTTGATGCATTGCTTGAATCGGTTGCTATTTTATTTATCCATCGATAAGATCTTGCATCAACTGCTAAGTGCACCGTGTCTGCTAATGCAAAGTGTGATCAAAGTTTTGTGGGGATATATGCCTTGCTATTCAGTGGGTTGTCTATTCTAAACGTTATTTCGATATTATAGTAAAGGTTCCAGATAATATCAAAGATAATGTTTCTTACTTTCATGAATAAATAGATAAACAACTAAAGTACTTGCCAGTTTTACAAGTAAACTATTTCAATTTTGTAGTAAAAGATAAAAAAAATTGACTGAGATTCATATAGAACGCTGGCCGCAACACAGTTGGTAAATACATTCGGCAGATATTTAAAAAGTCTGATAAAATTCGTAAAGTTAGGTACTACAAGAATACTTTCCGGCAACAAAGAAAACCAGAAACGTCATATACAGGGAAAGAGGATGTGGCGCACAATTATAATAGCGTGCGGTATTTGCCGTATGGGGTAAAAGCTAACTTCAGTCGTAAATAACTAGGTTGAAACACTCTTTATAAAATACTAGCTGTTCCCCACGGTTTCACCCGTGCTGCTCAGCACCTGTTGGTCGTAGCGATGATGATGTTATATAGCCTATAGGTTTCCTCAAGAAATGGACTATCCAACACTAAAAGAATTTTCCAATTCCAACCAGTAGTCCCTGAGATTAGCGGGTTCAAACAAACAAACAAACTCTTCAGCTTTATAATATTAGTATAGATAACGCCAAGGTGACAGGACATGCCATTTCAGGTGCTGTCACCTTGGCGTTATTAAAAGGAACGAGAGCAGGCTGCGAGATATTGTGGATGTTACATGTCCTCGAAACGTTGGTTCTAGTTTCCTTAACTGTTTTCATAGCAATGTTGGCCCAGTAGAGTCAACCCCAGACAAGTACTTTACTGTGTGTAATTAAATAGTAATAATGTAAAACCTTTGAAGCAAGCATAAGAAACAACCACAGTAACCTATTAGGAAATAACAATACTAAAGTAATGCCAAAGGAATTCACTAAACACAACGGTGCCACGCAGGAAGCAATTGAGGAAAGGTTTAACATATAAATATCATAAAACATATTACGTTCCTCAATGTTGTACGGAATTTACAAAGTAATCTTGGACTATTTCGAGCAAAAAGTAGCTTCTCAAATGCTGCTGAGGAAATTCCTCATGTAACAATGTAATCAGAAGTGGAATGCAACATAGAAGAGACTATAATGTAATATGGCCACGTGGTGAGAAGCTTTCAATTCAATTCGGATAGTATAACGTACATTACAGATAAATTAATCCTGCCAAGGTTGCGAATGGTTCGAAAGAAATACCGCGGCCCCGGAACATGAAGGGCAAAAGAAGGAACATAGGTTTAACCAGTAAAAGTTTGGCACTCCCCTCCAAGTTATTTGATAATTTTCCATCAGAAAAAAAGGAAACTAATAGTTTTAAAAGCATTGCACTATTGATGCACAAAACAGGAGAAACGCCTGTTTAATTATTGATTCAGTGAGTGTAAGCGCAAGGTAACAATTAATAGTAACGTGCAATATAGCCACAAGTTTTCCCGGGATATTGCAAATATATTGCAAGTATAAATCCTATCATGCAAATGTTTGCTAATTAAATACTTAAAGCAATTATAGTAAAACTAAACAGTAGTGCTACGGACGATAAGATTATTAGTGTTGTATGACTAACTGTTACAATATTTATTTTAGTAACACAATCTAAAACATTAAATTGACTCACGTCTGCATCCGTGTGCTAAAACCAATTATTGTTTTGAAAATAAACACTTTGAATAACTTTGTAGGATCACACAAACAATCACATTTGTTATGAAACACTTGAAGAACGGAGTAGAACACAATTTCAAATGCACCTTGCACTTTCGTCAAAACACGAATGAAATTTAACTGTCGATGTTTTCAATAAAACTGAATACACAAACATATTGGTAAAAATAAACTATTTGACACTTGATAAGAAATGATCAATAAACTCACAAAAAATCAAGCACTTTTGGCACTTTCACAAAAATACCGAATCGATTCGTTAATTCGCGTATTTTATTTAAAATGACAAACATACTAACGTTTTAATAGCTCGAATCGAAATGAAGTAAGCATTAAGGACAGTGTTGTTTACTATGACTCAGGGTGACACTGCCAGCAACTCTACGAATAACTGTTTGTACTGCGCATACGCATCTAAACTTAAGTTACGATTGGCAGCTTACTATTAGCCATTTATTAATACTGTGCGGCATTGATCATGTGAGTGGCAGCTGTTTTCCCTTTTACAGTCAGGAATCTTACACGGTAAGGTTTGTCGATAGTTAGTATTTAATTGCAATATTTAAGGTAATGGTCTTGCAATATTATAATTGTTTCCGACCACGTGTATCGGAATTATGCCAGCGGAAGCTCTTGATTGCTACGCGGTCGGTGTATTTATTAAAGACTGCGACTGACTTGCGACTTATGTATTTAGTTATGTAGTATAAATAATTTAAAGCTATTACCATTTATAACTTCTATGTAATCAGGTTTATCACATATGTCACTCCTTTTAAATCTAAACTGTTCAGTTTTTTTGCTGATGTTAAATCATCAAATTACTTACCCCGCTCTAGGCGGACCGGGGGGAGTGCCATACTAATTTTAATTTTTTAACACATTGCCTCACACTTGGAATTTCTCCTGTTTCGTGGGTGCGATTACAAACATTAAACTTACATACCAAACAGCCAGACCCGGAACCACTATCTATAGGCCATACAAATATATGTTCCGTGCGGGATTGGAACCCGCGACACGCAGCGCACTCAGCCACTGCGCCAACCGTGTTGTCAACTACACTATTACTGACTAAAACCCACCCATGTTCCTTCTTTTGCCCTTTAAGTTCCGGGTCCCGCATCCCCGGAAACTTCAGTTTTAAGAGCATTTTCAAGGACAACTAAAGTCAACATTAAGATGTTGACTTTAGTTGTCCTTGATTAGAATTAAGATTAGAATTGAGGTGTAAGCACCTCAATTCTAATCTTTGACATTAAACCATCTTACATCATAATCAATCCCAAAAAAACTGTTTACAGTACAGGTGTACTACAGATAACGTCTCAAAACACACGACCTCTCTTTCTCACCTTCATTTCTGTTGATATCGTCATCTCTTTCCTCCACATGCACCGTTGTTGCAGGGGCTTTGCCCTCGGCACGTGCGATACAGTTCCGCGTCTAGCGGTTATAGAACGATCTGCTAATACTGCTTGCGTATTAAAGCTATCAATATTCTCTATCAGAGTGATGACATTTACATTGAAATCCTTACTTATTATAAAAGTGATAGTGAGTTTGTTTGTTACGTCTTCACGCCTAAATTACTTAACCGATTTTGATGAATTTTGCTACAGAGATAATTGGGACCCTGTAGACGGACATAGGCATTTTTTAAAGTGAGAAATGAGGGAGAAAGAGGGAATGTAAGAGATAACTTAGCTTTGCTATTACAATGAATAAGGCGCAAAGGCAAAAACTACAGGTAGCAGGTACCTGCAAATCATGAAAGGCGAACTGTGTTACCCCGAATTTAACGCGAGCAAAGCCGGGGTCAAAAGCCAGTATTTGAATAAAACCAACTCTACTAATGCAATGTTTGTTTTAGAATGGCAGTATATTATAAACTAAATCAGAATAGAATCTCTTGGAATCTCTTCCATGACGTAGACCTTTGTCTTGGTATTAATTAAAAACAGTGTGCCTTAGTTGATGGTGTTTAGTTACGCCATGTTATGGAAGGCTTCAACCAAGTTATTATTTTGTCAGGTGTACGGTGTATCCGGATGGATCTGCTTTTATATTTGAACAGATTTATTTTATTGATAACGGTATCTACAGTTATATAGTACTAGTTATTGCCCGCGGCTTCGCTTGCGTTAAATTCGGGGTAACACCGTTCCCCTTTCCTGATTTGCAGGTACCTGCCACTTGTAGTTTTTACCCTAGCGCCTTATTCATTGTAATAGCAATGCTAAGTTTTCCCTATTCTTCCCTCTTTCTCCCTCATTTCTCACTTTTTTTTTAAATATCCCTATGTCCGGGTCCCAACTATCTCCAGTCTTACCGGATGCAGCTGAATACCAGTACTTTACATGGAGCGACTGCCTATCTGACCTCTACAACCCAATTTGTACTGGGTAATACGATACCCCTTGGTATGACTGGTTGTCAGACTTTCGGAACACTGACTATCTGTAACGACTGCCAAAGATTTAGAAGTGACAGCCGGACAGGGTGCCAACTATCACTATACCAAAATTTATCAAAATTGGTTTAGTCATGTAGGCGTGAAGACGTAACAAACAAACTCACTTTCGCTTTTATAATATTAATAAGGATGTCATCTTACAGTTATAGATGTAAGATAATGTAAACGAAACTATTTACCGAAAACATATATATGTGTAATACAACTTATTCAAAGGCTTTTATTTTATTCAAAAGTGCCTGTAATGGTCTAATTGAAATAAATGATTTGATTTATTAGTTTCACCTGAAACCTACAACCAAATCTTAAAAGTTAAATATAAACAACTTCTCGGTTTTCGTTGAATCATGTTTACTTTGGATGACAATGCATGGTTAGCTAAGTGACCGCATCTAAATCCAAAATTTTAAGAAAACTAAGAATTGTACAATATGTTACAGAACATACGGCGTAATAGTTACTTTCTTGCATTCCCATAATATGGATATCACATAAAAACATTTTTTGAGAAGAATCTGAAAAAGCGTGTTTTACAAGCTTTTAAATTCAGCGAAGATTAATCAAATTACATGTAATAAATTAGACAAAGGGCAATGCATGTCTTACCCTCGACAACTTCTCCGAATACCTACACTTATCCACACGCCATTTTCCCAGGACAGAAAGTAGGTATAAATATAGGCTGTGCTATAATTAGCCGCAAGGCTAAGCCTAGAGGAAAACCGGCGCGGAAACGACCAGTCAAGTCTATAGACCGCTGAATGACAATGCGACTCCATTGTTGTTGCGTGTGCGCATGGTATAGAAACACGACTTTGTTGAGGATTTGCATGGAGGGTGTGTGAACTAATTATTGTTTGAAACAATACGGAAAGGTGTGACAGAAATTAAGCAGTAGTGGATGTTCAAAATTAAAGAATATAAATGAAGTCAGGCTGTTTCCAATGACTCTTCAGTAAATGAGTGTTGATGGTAAAAGAGGGCTCTCGATCTCCCAAGATCAAAATGAAGCCAAAGTAAAGATGTATGGATTGTGTTAGGAATGATATGAAGAAGAAAGGAGTAAATGATGCCGTGACGTCTGATAGGGGAGAATGGAAAATGAAAACGTATAGCACCGATTTTAAATAGAATGGGACAAGGGCAGGAAGAGAGGCCTGTGACCCAAAATATGCGAAATATACTTATACTAAAGGTAGTACCTATTTAATTAAAATAATATCACCGCTGTAGTCTCCTAAAGTAATAGAGCACCTCCTAAAACTACACCCACATTGCACCAGTTATGTCAAGTGTGTTATGACCAGTTTTTAAGTCATATATAATAGGGGTTTCAGACTTCGTGACTGATAATTAAATAAATAAATATCTTGGGACAACTCACACACGGCTATGTGATCCCAAGCTAAGCAGAGCTTGTGTTATGGTAACCAGACAACTGATATACATACTTATATAATTTATAAATACATACATATTACAGATAAATCACACCCAGACACGGAACAAACAATCATGCTCATCACACAAAGTTTATCCTGGGTGGGAAGAACCTACGACCTCCGGCTCAACAGTCAGGGCCACTAACCACTGGACCAACAGGCCCGTCGAAATTAAAAAATCCTGAACTCGAATAACAACCCCGGAGAAAACTCAGGACCACTTATTTATTTATTTGCATCAAGTTTACATGTTGCATTAAATACATGGTAGTCCATACAATTTAAGGAACTAAACTAAACCAAAGAAGCATACAGTTTTTAGTTAAATAGCTTAGATGGTGCAGTGGCTGGTCGAACCCCGCACGGAACAAATATTTGAATGAATTACAAATAATTGTTTCAGGTCTAACGCTTAAAAAAAATTGTTCCGGGTCTGGCTGTTTGTGTATGAGTTTAAATGTTTGTAAACGGACCTACGATTAGCGATAAGGCCGGCATTATAACCATAGATTTAGCATTTTTTGTAAAACAGTTTTACTTCAATTTTGGTATGCAATAAAGTATATTCTATTCTATTCTACGTTACAGAAGAAATTCTCAGTAAACAAAGTTTTTACTAAAAAAAATTAAAAGATTTGTAGTATTTGAAATCCGCATCGATAATATTCTGTGAATGTTCTCAGTCACAAGAGAAAGCTTCGCACTTAATGCACTCAAAGTTTTTCATCGCCAACACAATTTGCAATCAAACTATTTACAAGCTTTTTTGCATCCTATGCTACGTTTACACGCCATAATTTGAGATGTTTATGTAACAATTAAGCGCATCTAACATGCATTGTCAAACAATTACAACGTTTTTATGGCATAGACAATGGGAAACAGTCTTCCATGCTTTTAAAATTAGATTCATCTGCATTGGTATCATCACGCAAGGTTTATACTTAAACTAGCTGTGCCCAGCGGTTTCACCCGCTGCTCAGTTAGGGAAATGAAAAATAGATGTTAGCCGATTCTCAGACCTACCCGATATGCACACAAAATTTCGTTCAAATCGGTCCAGCCGTTTTGGAGGAGTATGAGAACGAAAATTGTGGCACGAAAATTTTATATTTTAGAAGATATTAGACTGGCAAGTCAACCTGTCTTCGTTCCCCATGATTTATATGAATTGACAAAACTTTAAGAAAATCTATAGCATTTTTTTTTTGTTATCTGCCTTTTTGATACATTTGCGCAATATCTAATCAAAAGCTGATGAAAGATGTTTTTTTTTTCTGATGAAACATTGCCAATAGGCCCCCCTATTGGCAATGTTCGGAGTCATGTACTAAAATAAGCGCTAATTGTTTGTACGTTGACGTCCCTGCCACCTTCTATTATATAAGTTAAACATTTATACAGCCGTACGACACAAGAACAAGATAGAACACGCAAGAATACGAAGAGTGTCCATGGAGTTTCTTGCCCATTCTTCTTCATAGAGATCTACGTTTTAGAATGGGTAACTACAGTAATTTCACAAGTTATTATGTCTTGTGACAGGGACTGTAGCTTCATCATTTTGTTTGTTGACATACAAAAGTGAGTGTAATGGTCTAATTAATATTTTTTTTGATTGAGGCGAAATGTAACATCAATTAATAACATTCATAGAAATAGATATAGGTAATGTAAATTAACTTGCTTCTAGAAGGTTCCTGACAAGGATTAGATAATTGTGTCAATTGCCACTCGGATGGTATAAAGGGGTTACATAATGCCTTTGCTCAGATGTATGAGCCCTCTTATACCGTATGGACGCTGTTAATGCAATCTGTGGATGCATCTTTGGATAGTTCAATATCGTTGACCTATTTGGGAGAATGATTGATTATTATTTGTTTGGTTAATTAATAAATTGACTGACTTCTCTATTCTTAATTAGTTCAAGTATAACTACATAGAGGAAATAACTACTGAGGAGACGTTAATGTATCTGGGAAGTGGATGTCAGATAGAAAGATAAATAAATAAATAAATATCTTGGGACAACTCACACACGGCTATCTGATCCCAAGCTAAGCAGAGCTTGTGTTATGGTAACCAGACAACTGATATACATACTTATATAATTTATAAATACATACATATCGACACCTCTGGGCTCAAAGGTCGTAAAGGACGTTTTGGCGAAAATGACTTTTTGATGCAGTTTTACTCAGTTTTTAATTCTCTATCGATGTGTATATTCCGTTTAACGAAATTCGCAAAAAAAAATCCTTTACGACCCACATAATTTGAGACGTTAAACAAAATGTTCCGTTAAAATATGGAAGTAAATAACACTCAGTTACCAGAGCGAACTCATTTTGGTAGTAAAGCAAAATAAAAAAACAATTTTTGGGGTTAATATACATTAAAAATGTCAATTGTCCTTTAACTCCTTAGGTGGTTAATATAAGTCATTTTAAAGATTTGGATGTAAAGGACATCGTCTTTGCAAATTGTCCTTTACACCCTTACAAGTTAAAATAAAGGAACATAAAGTGTCCTTTACTACCTAGTTTCTTTTCAATTATGTGCTTCCACTAAGGGCGTATTATAAATTTAAGTGAGAAATTGTCCCATACATCCTATAATATTCAGATAACAAAGAATTTAATCTCAACCTACCAACTTAAAATGAAACAAAACTATTAACTCACGATCTCGTAAAATGTAGGTAGGTATTAATAAACCGATTATCATCAAAATTACAAGGATTTTTAAAGGTTTGGTATCTTCTTCAACCCCTACCTTATTAAAATGATTCTAATACATGTGTATTCAACATACAATAAATAATAACACATACATGGCTCATGAGGGTGCTAGAGTTGTATAAAGTTAACGCAACGCACCCTGATCTCGTGTATGAGGCAATGGAGTAGATACAGTTCTTGGCTATCCAGGATGTCAGCAGATTCAGAGAAATAGTGAACCGATAAGGATAGAGCGAGCGAGCGATAGTTTGAGTTCACTTTGGTTCTGCTTAGCCTTGAATCCTCTAAGCACATTGTGGCCATTTTATATCTTACCTTCTTTACATGGATGACCAGAAACTCTTTGCCCCCAACGATTTGCAGCTGATGGAGCTACTGAAGGTAGGTAACTGAAACTTTCAGTAGCGCCATCAGGATGGAATTTGGTGTAGACAAATATGCGGTCATGCATGTAAAGCGACGGGAAATTGTGGAATCTGTGGGAACCCAGCTCTCAGATTCCTTAAACCTTAGATCCCTTTCAGCAACCGAAACCGCGCAACAGCGCTTCCGACATCCCCAAATACTTGTAGTATACAAATACTTGTAGTATTTGGGGATGTATTCGGAAGCGCTGGGCATCAATGTTGCTAACGCAACGTTGCTGAAGCAATCGTTGAAGGAGCGCTTCTTTGGCCGCCTGAGAAAAGTATTTAATAGTTTTTTATCAGGCGGAAACAAGGTGCGTGCTTTCAACGGTTGGGTCATGCCGGTTTTGAAGTACTCCTTCGGCATACTCAAATGGACTCAAACAGAACTGGACGCCCTGGATAGGAAGGTCCGTACATTGTTAACGGCATTTCGTATCCATCGCCCACATTCTTCGGTTATGAGACTGTTTATCCCGCGGAGTTGTGGAGGTCAAGGCTTTTTAAATAAAAAACCAAGACTCTCCACAATCGCGAGATATGCAGTCTCAGGGAATATTTCCTAGAAACCGACGTGGGAATGCATCGGGATGTGGTTGCAGTGGACAAAGGCCTCACCCCGCTCTCCTTGGCTAAATAGAACAGGCGCAAATCTGTAGTGCTTGACACTAATGACCGCGTAGTATAGTAAGGTATGGCACAGTAAGGAGCTTCACGGACGCTTTTTCCGGGCCTTACATGGACCTGATGTAGATCAATTAGCGTCCGTATTCTGGCTACGTTCCGGGGATCTCTTTAGAGAAACCGAAGGTTTTGTCTGTGCAATTATGGATGCAGTTATGATGACAAATAACTACTGGAGATTTATTGTGAAGGACGACACGGTTGACAAATGTCGGGCATGCCACCGTCCGGGAGAATCAATTCGACACATTATCTCCGGTTGTTCTCGTCTAGCTAACGGAGAGCACTTACACAACCTTGTAGCCCGGATTATCCATCAGCAACTTGCTTTAAAATATAACCTTGTGGAATAGGAAGTGCCGTACTACAGGTATGAGCCCGACCCAGTTCTCGAATATGGCAATATCACATCATACTGGGATCGATCCATTATCACTGACAGGACTATTGTTGCCAACAAGCCTGATATAGTGGTGGTGCATCGATCAGACCGGCGCGCAATGATTGTTGACATAACAGGCCCGCATGATGAGAACCTCGTGAAAGCCGAGAAAGATAAGCAAATCAAGTATATTGACTTGACTCGCGAGGTTGTCGACATGTGGGACGTGAACTCAGCGATCATTGTGCCGATAGTCGTGTCTGCCAATGGCTTAATTGCTAAGAGCCTCGACTAATACCTGAGGAGGCTCTCGTTAGGCAGCTGGATCAAGGGGTTGTTACAGAACGCGGTACTCCTGGATACGGCTCGTATTGTTCCTTTCTCTTGAACCTTGACCGCCGGTACCTTGGATCCTGTCCCTGATACCGGTGGTCTACTAATTTTATTTATTTTTTTATTAAGAAATATTTAATAATGTAATAGTATGTAAAAAAAATGAACATAAAAATATTATAAATACATACAATTACGTGATCCATTTAATTATTAAGTTTAATTATCAATTAATCCTTTTAGAATACCTTAGCGGGTGATCGTTTAGAACCTAAAAAATATTGCACTTGTCCTTTATTTCCTTACTTTGATTAATTTTGCACAGTAAAGTAGATTTACGCCCTAAACTAAAATCATAAGATGAAAATTTTAGGGGGGTAAAGGACATTTATTTTTAAATTTGTGGTCGTAAAGGAAATCTATCTCGATAACTATAGCATTAGGGTAAAATTGTAATACTGCCCAAGAAAGTACTATGAATTCTAAGCACTTTCCCAAAGTTTCATTTAAATAGCTCAAGAAACAAAAAAGTTAGAGTAGAAATACAATTTTTTTTTTCGTTTTTTGCTTCTCCTGAAAAGTTGCATTTTGTCCTTTACGACCGGTGTCGATATTATAGATAAATCACACCCAGACACAGAACAAACAATCATGCTCATCACACAAAGTTTGTCCTGGGTGGGAATCGAACCCACGACCTCCGGCTCAGCAGTCAGGGCCACTAACCACTAGACCAAGAGGCCCGTCTAAACTAAACTAAGATAAACTATTAGACTCGCACACAAAACAATAAAACAAAATTAATGTAAAAAAATACAATTACCTTAATAAACAATTTATTGCACTACCATGTATTGAATGTAATATGTTAACTTGATGCAAATTAATAAATTAACTAAAATGGTCCTTTACGAGGCTAAAAAGTAAGTTCTAGTATTCAGCTGTACATAGTTAGATTGAAAATCAACGTCAATTTTGGGAAAGGCTGGGTAAATGATGAACCAAACTTCAAACGAAATAATCTTTACAGACATTTTCCTTTGCAATTTGAATAAAAATACTTATTAAATGTAATTATAAAGCTGAATAGTTTGTTTGGTTAAAAGCGATAAATAAAAATAAATGAAAACATTTTAGTGCTGAATTACCAATTTATCGCAGAAGCCTATAGGGTATATAACATCACGCTACGACACTTAAGACCTGAACAGCGGGTGAAGCCGCTGGGCACAGCTGGTCAATAATATGTATAAAGGCACACTCAATCCATGAAGATCCCGGTTGAAGGCCGTATTCTCAAAGCTATCCTATGGGTATATGATAATCCTGTTAAGCAGAAGACCACCTCTTAAGTAAACCTGGTAGATGCTCAACACTAAAAAAAACAATCCATGCTCCACATTAGATGAGGCAACTGAACTTACGATCTCAGTTCGTCGAAAAGAAATTGTTTGGTTTTCCTGTCCATTTGGGCCAAAAAACAATCGGCATCAAATCCTATTAATATTAATTCTGTAAATATGTCAAGCGGTCACACAAGTACCGTTTGACATGAACTTAGTCACCTAGTAAGTGAACGACCCATGTCTGGGACAGCGTACCCGGATTTCCCAAACCAAGATATAAGGAAAGATTTCCATGGTCTCAAATAAGAGACAAATTTCTTAAGGCAGTGGCGGTCCCATATACCAAACTGGGACACCTGCATTTACTTGTATTTTTTTACTTTATTGGGACATTTAACAGTTGTACATAACAATAAAGTATGACAATATATTTTTAAGCTTAAGTAAACGAGAAATCCACACCAATTTCTGTGAAATATTGGTAACAAATAATAAATTAAATGCATGCATCTACAGAAAACAAAGGTCCTCAAATTAGCCATCCAAAACTTATTATCCCCAAATTTTATAAGAATAAATTTTTGGGACAACCAGCATTATTATTTTTTTGTTTTAATTTGCCTTACACTAGGAATTTCTACTGTACCGTGGGTGCGTTTACAAACATTTTAACTCACATACACAAACAGCCAGACCCGAAACAAATACTTGTAAATAAATAGCCATTTCTGCGATCCAATAGCCATCCTTGCATAGCTTTGATTCCTAATTCAGAATATAATGGGACAGCCCTCATTTAAAAACTAGATTAGAACAATATTTTCGAGAAAATTCGACACAAATTAAAATAGGTTAACTGCAATCATTACTGTACTGTTATTAGTATGTTTTTTCGTGTTTGATCTCGGCAACTTATTGGGCTGTCAAATAACATCTGGGTCGACAGAATGTTTTGATCTGTCGTGTGGGATCGAAATGTGTTAAAATTTTATGGAAATGTAAGCAAATCAACTTGTATATTTTAGATATCATCAAGTAGCGTGATGGAGGAAAAGTTTTGTTGCAGAAGGATGCACGAAGAACACAGATTTTTTGAAATAGAGAATGAAGATACATGGGGAGATGACATGCTGTCATTGCAGGAATACCCTGGATGAGGACAGCATAAAGACGTGGACCTTTTTTTTTTCGGTTGGGAAATCATCCAATTACTTCCCCCGCTCTGGGCGGAGCGGAAGGGCATGTCAGACTTGTACTGACTAAAACCCACCCATGTTTCTTCTTTTGCCCTTTACGTTCCGAGGCCGCGGTATCTCTTTCGAACAACCCGCAACCCCGGCAGGCAGAGGCTCTGGCAAGCCCCTCTGCAGGACGTGGACCTTGGCACAAGCCTATAGTTAGCAGTGGGTGAGTTAAACTGTGACTGACGATGATGATACGCCACTATCAGCCTAATACTTTATCACAGTCACAAGGCGATGCTTTACGCTATCACCAATCGACTTTTTCACGTAGTCGCTAACGAATTTTTCAAACATGCTTATTTAGCTAAGGATTCCAAAATTCTTTTAAATTAGGTTTGCGATGATATTTTGTTAGTTTTGTTGACATAGCTCACAGAATAAATATGCTGTAGTTGCAGTGGGTCGGTCATATTAGCGGAACCGATGACCGTTGAGGTACACGTGTTCTTGTGTGGAGACCGCGGTTTGGCAAAAGTAAGATGGAACGCCTTCAGACTCGAGCAAAGATCTTGGATGGTGGGTGGTAACAACTGGACGGGAGTTGTCGAGGCGGACCATCAGTGAACTTCTATAGGCTGATGATGATTCATAAGTCTGATACGCAATTTGGACACTAGGGTTTTCTTAGCAAGGCCATGTACTTTATTAACTTCTGTCCGACAGTAAATAAAAAGATCCTTGTTACATCAAAATTAAAGAAACCTTGTCCCAATATAAACGTCACGCCCACAATGATTTACGAAAGAATCTGAACACAAAGGGATTACTAAATATACCACAGAAATCAAACGTTGTTTATAATGTTATATTTGTGGGGCGCTATACAACGGATAGTTCTGGATCTGTTTGGACATATCTTGGCTTTAGATGTATTTATTCAGAAATTTTTATTGTGGATTTAGTGGAACTATTTTAATAACATAACATCACGGCTGTAATCCCTGAAGGGTTAAGCAGAGAAGTGACTAATAGTGCACCCATATTTCACTAGTTTTGTTTTTTTTTGCGGATGGTAAATTATCAATCAGCGGGGGGAGTGTCAGGCATTTACTGTCTAAAACCCACCCATTTTTCTTCTCTTCCCTTCATGTTCTGGGGCCGCGGTATCTCATTCGAACAACCCCCAACCTACCAGTTATGCTTTACATATTTTGTAGAAGGGAGCTAGCCTATCGCCATTCATCGGACACAAATTCAGACTCCGTGGCTGAGAAATTATTGATGAAAATAGCCGAAAAAGGCAGAAAAGCCTTCGGTAACACTTATTTAGGCACTGTACAAAGCAAACACTTCGTAATACGTCAAAATTTTCTTCGCAAACACGTTAGCCGAGTCAGTGCATACCACAAGCCAAAAAAGTACAGTGTGTAGTCAAATACATAAAGAAAAGACTTAGGCAAAGTGTGCTTGCTTTGTACAGCGCCTTAAAGGACTACCTTTTGTCCAACGCCTTCACCCGCGTGGAGTTAGGCGATTGTACTACCGGGATATAAGGTATCCCATATGGTAACCAAGATTATAAATTGCAAGAGTAACAAATATACATACAACCAACCAAACATAGGTACTTTTACACTCTGAAGCAGTAAAAAGAGATTTGTTACAATCCAAGGAAAAAAGATATTCATCTTTTTTTTAATGCTTTTATTACGTGGTTGTGCAAAATTAAAATAGACTAACACTATAGTCCATGTAATTATTTCTCAGGACTTCATTTCCATTCGATCTTATCAACAAAACAAAGCTATTACCACAGACTTACAATAGTTGTCAAATCACATATTTATACAACCTTTGTTCTGAATAGTAACAGTACTGATGGCAACGTCTATGACATTTGATTCATATAGTTATTTTTTTTTCTATATTTTTCTATTTCTTGTATCTAGACTCTTTTTTACCAATTCTTTGTGAATGAGTGGACAATGTGGACATTGTTGGCCTAGTAAATTCTTAGACGCCTGTTAACTTCTTATCTTATTTACCTACGCTTTCCTCTCATACTTAAGTAATAACGCTGCCGCTGTAACAACAACATTGTAAGCCCAAATAATTTTAAAAGAGTAACCGTGGAGATTCTTACCGGTTCTTCTCCATAGAAAACGACCAACCCGAACCGTGTACCTTTTCGCGACGTTTTATAAGTGCCCATGTATGCCTTTGAGTTTGTTTTTTACATTCATCTCATTGAATGATAAGCAATTTATCTACAGGTCCTTCATTCATTACCAACACCAAGCCGCCACGGACAGTATGTATGAAGACTGGTTAATTATCAAAACAAACAGATATAATATGCTGATCGAAAGCGCGTGATGGTTACGTACTTGCTAAAAATACTCCAAGTCACCTGTTTGTTTACTGTTTTCAGTTATCCTTCATCAACGTTTTTTATGAAAATGCGATAGATGTCATTACTGTTTAGGAACACTACACTGTTTATATTAAAAAGGCGAAAGTTTGTATGCGTGTTTGTTACAACTTCATGTTAAGCTGTTTCAATAATTTGGATGAAATTTGCTGTGTAGATAGCTTATTGAATTGATAACACAAAGGCTACTTTTTATCATGGTTTACGAGGTTAAAACCGCGAGGTTGGCTACTTATTTCATAGGTAAATAATTTTTGATATTTGGTGACTTAAGACTTTTTAAAAACATACATAAATAAAATCAATCAAAAACAGAGTACCTATGACATGAGATTCAAGGCCGAGAATTGGAACTTTAAATATGGTAAAATAATCAAAAGGGGTAGGGGTTCTGTGGTAAGGCAAGCGAAGCTCAGTAGCCGTCACGAAACGTGGATTTGAGCCTGGTTGATGGCAATAGGTTCGCGCCCCGTTACACATGACTTAAACATAACTGGCTAACTGTGGGAGTACTATTAGCTACACCTCTGCCCAACCTTTAGAGAATTACCAGGGGCCTTAGTCGGCTATTACAATAGTGTCAGAATGGTCGATCACTGATCGCATAATGGTTAATTTTGACAAGTTTGGTAATCTGCTACATACTAAACTTGTCAAAATCAACCATTATGCGATCAGTGATCTACCATTCTGACACTATTGTAATAGCAGACTAAGGCCCCAGGTATTATGTAATGATATGTAGTTCTCAATCGAGTGGCAGTCGTCAATACTAAGACTTGTGCAAATTATAGTAATTAAACCCACTTCGAAATCATCAGCTCGATTTATTCAATAAATGAATATATTCAGCGACCATTGTTCATATTTCCATACTAATCTGGTGAAAGAAATTCATTGTATTGCATTAATTAGTGTCTGTAATTAATTCACGTCTCATCAACGGAATGCTGTCTTGGAAGGCGCGTGATCAATTTATCTTGCAGTCACATTTACTTATGAATCCAATTGAAATCGATGAAAGGAATCTATTTACGTTTTCTTAGTGAAAGGAAACTTGTCATGAATTCATGCAGTCTACAGATATTGGAGAAAACGATCGCGATTTGTACGTCAAATAACATCAAGCTTGTGAATGTCGTAAGGGTAAGGCAGAGATATACATAGAGATACCTCGCCCCGGAACATAAAGGGCAAAAGAGTCCCACATTGATAGATTTGAGTCAGTAAAAGTCTGATACTCCCCATCTCCATTTAAACTCACATACACAAACAGGCAGACCCGGAACAACCATCTGCAAGCTATACAAATATTTGTATAGTGCGGGGATCGAACTCGCGATACGCCGCGCAGGATCAGATCGAACAGCCACTACGCCAACCGTGTCGTCATATTGCTAATAGTTGGCACTATGTCTAATTGTCTAGGCCTAGAATTTATGTGTACTCCCGGCCACCGAAGATGCGGGCCTGTGGACAGTGAGCAATGGGTAGCTCACCGACTGTCCGTCTGTTGACAACAGGCCGTGTCGACGGCGTGTTCGTGTTTCACGCGCGCCTCAAAGAGATGTCAGCAAAGCAGAGGGGCTTACCAGAGCCTCCACCTGCCGGGGTTGCGGGTTATTCGAAAGAGATACCGCGGCCCCGGAACGTAAAGGGCAATAGAAGCAATATGGGTGGGTTTTAGTCAGTAAGTCTGACACTCCCCCAAAGAAAAAGTTATTTGATGATTTCCCACCCCAAAAAAAGGATGAAACTCGCAGAGAAAGACTGAAAGAGTTGGGTTATTAGACAAACAATATCTTCAGCTTCTGTGCTTTGCATCCCAAAGGTTATTTATTGTGACTACCACACACAAAAAGGCCACAACAACAAATTAAACTGGCAATAAAAGTAGAAAGATATATTATTTTAAACGTTTGTCGGCTCCCACGTCGGAAATAAAACGGACGAGGCCGCGCGCCACACTATAGTTTATTTGCATACTTCGGCTTAGAACTGAATCTATTTTATGATGTGGTCTTTGATCGGGGAATTCAGGTACAAAAAAAATGCTTAGAATTCGGATTGATAAATTCCGAATACTTTTGCTGCAACATTATAACTGCTATTCTTGTATATTCGATTTCTAATTATCTAAAAACTACCTGTTACCCGCAACCTCGCTGGCTTGGAATTCATAAAAAACTGTTCTCATTTTACTTAAAAAAAGAAATGTAGCCTAACACCCGGTTCCAATAAACAAAAACCGGCCAAGAGCGTGTCGGGACACGCTCAGTGTAGGGTTCCGTAGTTTCCCGTCCGTCACAATAAGTGTTCCCAGTTATGGGGCCAACCGAACAATTCGGTAATACCCGATCCAATGTAATAAGTACCTACAGCGCCATCTCTCGAGGAATTGGGTTACTAATTAATACAAAGACGTGCAATTTCGGTGGTAATTTTGGATTGCGAGAACCGATTTCAATAATTCTTTTTTTGTTTGAAAAAAGATACGTTCAGGATACTAAAATATGTAAACAAAGTTACAAAAAAAGCTTGCATTACGATTATACTACAAACTTAGTCCAGAAATTATTTTGTACAACTTTTTGTCTTTTTTGTACAAAAACTGTTGTGTCAATCAAGTTCAAAATGATTTTCATAGAAAGTCCTTAAAAAGTTCTACTTTTCAGATTTTTTTCATATTTTTTAGACTTATGGTTCAAAAGTTAGAGGGGGGGGGACACATTGTTTTTTACTTTTGAAGCGATTATTTCCGAAATTATTGACATTATTAAAAAATAATCTTAGTAAACCCTTATTCATTTTTAAATACATTTCCAACAATATATCACACCTTAGGGTTGAAATTAAAAAAAAAATCACTTCCCACTTTACATATAGGGTGGCTACCCTAATAAAACATTTTTTTCAAATTTTTATTTTAACACTTTGTCGGCATGATTGATATACATATTGGTACCAAATTTCAGCTTTCTAGCGCTAACGGTCACAGAGATTAAGCGAGGACGGACGGACGGACGGACGGACAGACAGACATGGCGAAACTATAAGGGTTCCTAGTTGACTACGGAACCCTAAAAACGAGTCGTTTTGCTTACAGATAGTAAGATTTTGACATACGTCTCATAGAATGTTACATACGTCTAAATACTATCCGTAACCAAAACGAATCGTTTTTAGGGTTCCGTAGTCAACTAGGAACCCTTATAGTTTCGCCATGTCTGTCTGTCCGTCCGTCCTCGCTTAATCTCTGTGACCGTTAGCACTAGAAAGCTGAAATTTGGTACCAATATGTATATCAATCACGCCGACAAAGTGGTAAAATAAAAATTGGAAAAAAATGTTTTATTAGGGTAGCCACCCTATATGTAAAGTGGGGAGTGATTTTTTTTTTAATTTCAACCCTAACGTGTGATATATTGTTGGAAAGGTATTTAAAAATGAATAGGGGTTTACTAAAATCATTTTTTGATATTGTCAATAATTTCGGAAATAATCGCTCCAAAAGTAAAAAACAATGTGTCCCCCCCCCCTCTAACTTTTGAACCATAAGTTTAGAAAATATGAAAAAAATCTGAAAAGTAGAACTTTATAAGGACTTTCTATGAAAATTATTTTGAACTCGATTGACACAACAGTTTTTGTACAAAAAAGACAAAAAGTTTTACAAAATAATTTCTGGACTAAGTTTGTAGTATAATCGTATATGCAAGCATTTTTTAACTTCGTTTACATATTTTATTATCCTGAACGTATCTTTTTTCAAACAAAAAAAAGAATTATTGAAATCGGTTCTCGCAATCCAAAATTATTAAAAAAAGTATTAATTAGGAAATACAATTCTCTAGTGTTCAACGTCAAACAAATAATAAACTCATAAGTGGGAACACTTATTGTGACGGACGGGAAACTACGGAACCCTACACTGAGCGTGGCCCGACACGCTCTTGGCCGGTTTTTTGTATATTGTAACGGGGTGTTAGTAACTCATTATGTCAGCTAACTGCCAGTAATAACCCCCCCAACATCGCTCCATCGTTTCGGTGCTTATCCGGAAAAGTCAATCAGAAAAAAAGTTTTTTATACCGTACATCCATTGATTGTCGTATTGAAGGAACAAATAGACACAATAATTTTATTTTGTATAGCTGTTCCTCGCGGTTTCACCCACGCTGCTCAGCACCTGTTGGTCGTAGCGTGATATTATATAGCCTATAGCCTTCCTCAAGAAATCGACTATCCAACACTAAAAGAATTCTCCAATTCCAACCAGTAGTCCCTGAGATTAGCGCGTTCAAACAAACAAACTGTTCAGCTTTATAATATTAGTATAGATTAGTATAGATAAATAAATGCAGACAACTGATTTATGGCCGCGTTTTCAGTCCATACAACAATCAATTAACAAATCAAACACACAGTACCTTACAACACCTCATACATATTTCACAAGCACATAAATAAACTAATCCATTACATAACTATTACAAAATATGAGCTAAGTTTGCTTCACTTACCCGTAACGTGCAAACAGGAAAGATGGCGGGTTACTATGAACTAACTTCTTGATACTTGCATAATCGCTAACTTGGATGAGGTAAATAAATGTTTGGTTTCAGGAATTCTGTGGGGATAACGATGTTTGTGCAGTTTTCAGGATAGACGAGCTGGGGTCTGAAATGGCAGATTAACCTTTTGATCGCCAATGTCACACATATGTGACAAGCAAGCGCATGCTCTGGACGTTAACGACACAAATATGTGCAAATTTAAAAACAAGTGGGACATAATATTAATTAAGCCTTTTTATTTCCTTAAAAGTGAGATGAGTGGTTAAAATTCAATTTAGAATAATAATAGTATGGGTATATTAAAATGCATGCAATTAATGTATTAACAAAATAAAATTAATTATTTAAATAACCCAATAAGTTCATTTTTTTATTATTTACTAGCTTTTGGCCGCGGCTTCGCTCGCGTTAAATTCGGGGTACTAACACAGTTCCCCGTTCCTGATTTTCAGGTATCTGCTACCTGAGTTTCCCTTTTCTTTCCTCTTTCTTTCTCATACTAAAATCATATTTTTAAAAAAAATGAATGAGATATAAGGGGGTTAGGAAGAGCCAAAAAGTAACTTATGTCCGTCTCCAGGTACCCAACTATCTCTTTACCAAAATTGATCAAAATCAGTTAAGCCACTAAGGCGTGAAAACAAACAAACTCACTTTCGCTTTTATAATATTAGTAAGGATTAAGGACCTCTCTACAGAGTGAAGGCCTCCTCCATGCAGTTCTGTCTTTCACTTTATCTGTACAATCTTTTCCCAAAAGAAAGTGAGACATACATGGAATAAATCAGAACTATACGAGGTCAATAAGTTCCTGATCGCAGCATAGTACTACAATTGCAATTGCATTAATTAGAACATTTTACAGAACAGACAAACTTATCGTTCAGTTGGTGTGTTGTTAAGGGAAGTCCCCTTAACGTTTTATAGAATAAGGATAATATTTGCAGCTAAATATGAAACTGCATTGGTGTCCTAAGCTTAACCGCGCAGAACAAACATTTTAAAACAATACTGTAAGAGGTTTTATACCTTAACCAAAGCTGAAAGCTGAATACTGGCTGGTAGGCCCTGACGTTCCAATACTCAGGTCGTTTTAAATAAAGAATGAAAGAAAAAGTGAAGATTAGGGAATAGAATAGGAAGTGTGGGATGTGTCTGTAAAATCCTTACTTATATTATAAAAGGCCTTATTAGACCACCCAATTTCGAGGGACCCTAACCCTAACTAAGAGTGGTGTAATAAGACTTAGGGAGTTAGTGTCCCGATTTAGGGCGATCGGGTCATCCCGATCTGCCTAGCTCCCTAAGCGCCCTGCAGATTGGGTAATGTAATAACGTTTAGGGCGGTTAGGGAGCTCAGTTGCCACGCGACTAGTGCGTAGCATATGGGAATATTATTTGGATGATTTACGAAGTCAACCGAAATCCTTTTGAATAGTGCAGGTTGAAAGCTTTTCACGTAACCGCAAATACTCTTTCACCCAGATCTTTCTCTTCTTTCTTTTTTAATATTTGTTGTTGCGAGCACGGTGGTCACTGCTACAGCAATTTTTTGAAGTTTCGATACTGACGACCGACGGCGTAATGTAAAATGCGACAATACGTTTATCTCTCTAGACTTTCGCGTATAAAGTGAGTTAGGGCCCAATTCGCAGAGAAGTGTAATAAGCGCCGCACTAACTAGGGTACACGCCCACCCTGGATGCAGGGCCCTTCATATCGGGTGGTGTAATAAGCGTTAAAAGCGAAAGGGAGTTTGTTTGTTTTTTGTTACGTCTTCACGCCTTAATGGCTAAACCGATTTTGATGAATTTTGGTACAGAGATAGTTGGGACCCTAGAAACGGAAGTAGGCTATCCTTTTTTCTAAAACGGGGAATGAGAGAGAAAGGGGGAAAACTTAGCTTTGCTATTACAATTAATAACGCGCAAGGGCAAAAACTACAGGTAACAGGTACCTGCAAGTCAGGAAAGGGGAACTGTGTTACCAAGAATTTTACGCGAGCAAAGCAAAATCTAGTTTTATATTAAAACAATGTACTATATACCTACTTCATTATATTCGTATAATCATGCTGTTTACGCTAATATTATAAGGAAACGTAGTAACAGAATACGAGTATTCATTAAAATGTAACGGTCATTTTTATCTCGGCTGCGTTCATAATAAATTAATAATATAATGAGTTTTATTTAAGACGCACAATATATCTCACGCTAAGTATATCTTACTTAGCGTTCAACAATGAACTTATGATGAACCTACAATCCTTTATCACTTTGTCTTATCAAATTGGCTTGATTTTCACTAAACAGATGAATGAATATTTGAATTTTACATTTTATTAGGTTGTTCCGCGCCCCGTTGTTTCACTCGCGTGGTAATAGAAAATTATGATGATGATTATTATGAATTTTTCAATGTTTTATGTTATTGTACTATCATGAAAATAATTATACTATTATTTTATCATGAATTTTTCAATGTTTCATATACCTAATTCTTTTATTCAGGACTGAAACAAATCCAACAAATTAAAATCATGACTTGTCCAGTTACGCGTTAAAACAACTACCTAATTATACATGATATATTAGTGTGTGGCCAACAGTTTATGAGACGCATGGTGGAATAGCTCGCAAATCAAATCAAATCAATCTTTTTATTTGTAGAACATAGGTAAACATAGGTACAGATGTCAATAATCTTAAATAAAGCGCTATGTCTTGCCATTTATGGCGTACAAATATTGTATAAACATTAATAAAACAAATAAAGAAGCATTCGTAAGTCCCACATTTAACTAAATAAATTAAATTAAAATAGAAGATAACAGATTTTTCCGACTTTAAATAATTAATAAGTTAAATAATTAATAAATAAATTATTGTAAAGTGTCATCAAGTTCTATTCAGTAGTGTTTGCGTGAAAGAGCAACTAACATACATCTTCACAAACTTTCACTTATATAATACTAGCCGGCGCCCGCGGCTTCGCCGGTGTGATGATAAAAAAAAAACCGGCCAAGAGCGTGTCGGGCCACGCTCAGTGTAGGGTTCCGTAGTTTCCCGTCCGTCACAATAAGTGTTCCCACTTATGAGTTTATTATTTGTTTGACGTTGAACACTAGAGAATTGTATTTCCTAATTAATACTTTTTTTAATAATTTTGGATTGCGAGAACCGATTTCAATAATTCTTTTTTTTTGTTTGAAAAAAGATACGTTCAGGATAATAAAATATGTAAACGAAGTTAAAAAAAATGCTTGCATATACGATTATACTACAAACTTAGTCCAGAAATTATTGTGTAAAACTTTTTGTCTTTTTTGTACAAAAACTGTTGTGTCAATCAAGTTCAAAATAATTTTCATAGAAAGTCCTTATAAAGTTCTACTTTTCAGATTTTTTTCATATTTTCTAAACTTATGGTTCAAAAGTTAGAGGGGGGGGGACACATTGTTTTTTACTTTTGGAGCGATTATTTCCGAAATTATTGACAATATCAAAAAATGATTTTAGTAAACCCCTATTCATTTTTAAATACCTTACCAACAATATATCACACGTTAGGGTTGAAATTAAAAAAAAAACACTCCCCACTTTACATATAGGGTGGCTACCCTAATAAAACATTTTTTTCCAATTTTTATTTTACCACTTTGTCGGCGTGATTGATATACATATTGGTACCAAATTTCAGCTTTCTAGTGCTAACGGTCACAGAGATTAAGCGAGGACGGACGGACAGACAGACATGGCGAAACTATAAGGGTTCCTAGTTGACTACGGAACCCTAAAAACGTATCATATGTATTATTCCAGAAGATAATCTACCTCTGTGCCAAATTTCATAAAGGTCCGTTCAATAGTTTTTTCGTGAAAAAGGATCAAACATACATACATCCATACTCACAAACTTTCGCATTTATAATATTAGTAGGATTATACTACACTAGCTGTTCCACGCGGTTTCACCCACGCTGCTCAGCACCTGTTGGTCGTAGCGTGATGTTATATAGCCTATAGCCTTCCTCAAGAAATGGACTATCCAACACTAAAAGAATTTTCCAATTCCAACCAGGAGTCCCTGAGATTAGCGCGTTCAAACAAACAAACTCTTCAGCTTTATGATATTAGTATAGATTTAATTGAATTGCCACATATCATACCAAGAGCACATCAAAACAAACTTCTAAGTTAACAAACTAACTAGCTCACATTATCAGCACAATCTTGGCCTGTCAGTGAAGAGATGACTAGATTATCATAAATTATGTAGATGCTATCTATTCTTGGCCAGACTATGTTACATGAATTACGATAGCCGGGGATTGAATCATGGAATGTGCAGCCAATTAACGTGCGTCGTTCGTTTCAATTCGTTAATTGAAAAATGTTGAAGAAAAGTAAATATAGATGTGAATAAAAGACCAGATGGCAGGTTGGATTTTTACTATTTAGAACTATCTTTTGTCGGCGGCTTCGCCCGCGTTATATTTGGGGTAATACAGTTCCCCTTGCGCCTTATTGATTTGTAATAGCAACGGTAAGTTTTCCCTTTTCTTCCCTCTTTCTCCCTCACACCCCACATTTTTTAAAATAAAAAGCCTATGTCCGTCCCCTGGTTCCCAACTATCTATGTACCAAAATTCATCACAATCGGTTTAGCCATTAAAGCGTGAAGAGGTAACAAACAAACAAACTCACTTTCGCTTTTATAATATTAGTAAGGAGTAAGGATAAGGATTACGTCGTCAATATTGTCGTCGTCCACATCGTCCTCGACAGCTGGACGAAGGTTCCCCATGACTTTCAGCTCTTATGAAATATAGCAATATTATAATACCTACTCCTTTTTTGCGGATGACAAATCAGCAAATAACTTTCAACCAACGATCTGGGCGGATCGAGGAGGAGTGTCAGAATTTTACTGGCTAAAACCCACCTAGCTTGTTATTAAAAAAAAACCGTTGTCCCACACTAGGAATTTCTCCTGTATCGTGGGTGCGTTTACAAACATTTAAACTCACATACACAAACAGTCAGACCCGGAACAGCTATCTGTAGGCCATACAAATATTTGTTCCGTGCGGGAATCGAACCCGACGCGGCAGTCGATCGCTCAGCTACTGCGCCAACCGTGTCGTTATATTATCACCTATGTCTCTTCTTATATTCTCCTTTATGTTACGGGGTCTCTTTCGAACAAGCCGCAACCCCAGAATTTAAGACCCTGATCATCTGCTATGTCTAGTTCATAACAAAACATCGCGCCTGGTATCCTCGAAGGGTTAGGTAGACGTGTACAAATAGTACACCCACAATTCGTCAGTTACATCTGACTCCTATGTAATAGGCGAACTATTGCTGTCAAACCGGGGTCAAACCCAGACTGTGACTGCTACTGAGAAATTCCTGATGAAAAACCACGCCACAATATGCCCGGTCTGGGAATCGAACACAGAACTTCATGCTCGTCTCGTTATATTCTACGAGAACTATACATGTATGTTTTAGGCATTTTTATTAATTTACTAACTGTACCCAGCGGTTTCACCCGCTGCTTAGCTCCTTTTTGGAGAGGGATTTCAAAGATAGATAGTAGCCAATTCTCAAACTCTGAATATGCATAAAAAAAATCATAAGAATCGGTCGAGCCGTTTCGGAGGAGTATGGGAACGAACATTGTAACAAGAGAATTTTATATATTAGATGATGAACCGGCTGGATTTATGTATGTATGTATAAATAACATAAACAATCCTCTTTATGCATTGCGCTATTATCCTAAATGTGGTATAGGCTATAAATAACGTCAACAAACAGTCATGTACTAATTTAGTACATATACTTTGCGGAGTCATCTAACAAGGACTAATTAATTCCTTCACGGAGTACTTTGTGCAATGACAAAGCTAATGACTGCTACTACTAATTGATCCATAAGAAAAATAACAGCATTATTTTTTGCACTTAGGAAATCATCAAATAACTTCCCTCGCTCTGGGCGGAGCGGGGGGGGGGTGTCAGACTTATACTGACTAAAACCCACCCATGTTCCTTCTTTTGCCCTTTACGTTCCGGAGCCGCGGTATCTCTTTCGAACAACCCGCTATCCCGGCAGAACCGCAACCCCGGCAGAAAATAACAGCATCTTACAGTAACTTGTGAAGTTACATAAAAACAGGAAACAATTCTCTGAAAGTCAAGTCGTTTAGTTCAATCGCGTGCCGGCTAACAATTGTAACACAAAACCACTCACCATCAAATTATCCACGGAATTGTATCCGCAGATCACGTACCCCATCACTTTATTCGCCATTTTGTTTTATTATAATCACCACTCACTATAATCACCAGAACATCACCAAACTAACACGTGTTTTTGAACTTCAAAACTATGATTCTCTTATTCACTTCTACGTAAAGCGGAAAAGAGAAAGCACTATAACTCTAATTACCAAACAATTATGTCAATTGTTGCGCAAACACAAACAATTTTGATCCTTATTGTGTTCACGTAAGGTTGATAACGGGCGCACTAGTAGACGGTTACAAAACTTTTTAAGTGTTAATTTGTATTTTGTCATGTAGAGTAACAATTGGTATTTTTTTCATTAAAACATGAACGTGTGTCATGATGAGCGGACGGCGAGTGACTGATTGTTTCACCGCGGGTACTGCGGGAGCCATGCGGGAACATAGCTTGTAAATAAACCGAACAATGATCGTGGCGTGCGCTGGCGCACACTGGATCATCTGGTCACAGTCTGTCTTCTCAACTAAAAAAATGAAGATTTCATAACAGCGAGTCGTGTGCCAAAAAGTTAATAAGAATGAATGAATAGCTAAATTCAGTGTTACAAATATTATGCAAATGCTGTTTCAGACAGCTTTTGGTACACTTTGGAACTAAAATTCATGAATTCAACAAGATGTTTCGTAGAAAACGCGCTATAAAATAAAGAAAATCCATTATCAATGAAAACACAAAAGATGAAAACACGTTGCCAAAATATTAAGAGAAACATTTGCTTTCAGAACTCTGAGTACATTCACAGCAACCAATTAAATGTTAAACGTTACACAGAGTAAAACATCAAAGAAAACGTGCTCAATTAAATCTGTAATTAAAGTCATTGGCAATCTGCCTGTAGTTTCACGAATTAACTACACTAAAGAGTCATCAAAGAAATCGGTAGCCGTTACAGAGATTTATACGGAGAAACATTCGAGAGTGGTCCAGAATCACGAGTGCTGTTGACCTGTTCCACGTCATCAAAAACAAGGAGATTTATCCAGGGTTGATGGCACCGGGGTTGCGGGTTGTTCGAAAGAGAAACTGCGGCTCGGAACATAAAGGGCAAAAGAAGGAAAACCCAGCAAAAGTCAGTAGTCAGTAAAAGTCTGACACACTCTCCCCATCCACAAAAAAAAGGTTGATGGAAAATTTTTAGGAGTGAGATAAGCACCGAATGAAGAAGAAGAAGCTATAGATACCATAGTATCTGTCTGAAATATATAATATCAGCAAACTCCGAGAAGTACTAAGATATATTCAAGACCATACAGGGCTTTTTAACCTTAACCACTATACCAGCAACCCCAGCTGGACATAGGAGTAGACGTCAATGATCTTAATCTTTTGTCTTTTTTATTGTAGACACAAAAATCATTTTCAATTAGACCGTTACTGGCACTTCTGAATGTCAAAAACAAAAGCTGAATGAAGCTGCAGTCTCAGTCACAAGGCAAAATAACTTATGAAAGTAGACCGTAGTTGCCAATTCCAAAACTTAGATCTGTATGGAGAAGAAGAAGCAACAAACTCTATGGACACTCTTTTTAATCATAATATTTTTAGTAACAGATCATTGACACATCATTCATGTCGAGATTATACATGTATGTGAGAACGATGTAGTTAAACGTGCACAATATGAGCGTCCAGAGTGAAAGTAGAAATCAATAATCCAAAATGAGGATGGATGGATGGATGTCCATACATCCATCCATCCATATCGTTTGTTACTCTTTCACGTCAAATGGTTGAACTGATCTTGATAAAATTGGGCACAGAGAGTGTTAGTAGAGTAGATTATATATAGGAATAACACATAGAACTTTTTTTCAATATCACGCGGTTGAAGCCGCGGTCGTCAGCTAGTTCAAAAATAAAGTAATTAAGATACAGCACCATCATTCTCAGTCAGACTTCAACCACTGTTGAGCATAATTCCCACTAAGCAAACATTCATACATATTTTGTCTATGAAAAGGCAAACCTTTTCATAGACAAAATCGGTTAATAAAAAAAAACCTTACAACAACAAAATAACCATACACACAACTGGCTAATACATTCTGAAGAACATCGCAAAACTTCCATTAAAAACAAACATCCTGCCTCCAAAATGTAAGACAACGAGCGCATTGATTTGAGCACCAGATAATTCCTGACATCCTGACCCCAGATATTGCCGAAAAGAGGCCGAGATCCTAACCTTGCCGAATGCGGAAGTCGATTTAATTGAACGAGCTATATTAAATCATCTATGCTTGTTCTTTGGGAGGGTTATTCTTATAAATTTTGTTGCAGAACGCTTTGAGACGGAGTGGTAAATAGATTAATTTTGGGAATGACACAATTTTGGTGTAGGTACTGTGTAGTATGGCGTACTCATTCTCATGAAAAGGAGGTTTGTCATGTTACGATTGTTTTAAGCTTGTTTACAATAAACAGCAACACATATAAAATTTTAATTGAACTCAGACTTGATGATATTTGGCACAGAGGTAGATTTTAGTCTGGAATAACACATAGGGTACTTTTTTTTTCGTTTTTTTTTTTTTAATATCTTTGTACAGCTCACACACGGCTATCTGATCCCAAGATCTGACTGACAGGCTGATATACATACTTATATAATTTATAAATACATACATATTATAGATAAATCACACCCAGACACAGAACAAACAATCATGCTCATCACACAAAGTTTATCCTGGGTGGAATCGAACCCACGACCTCCGGCTCAGCAGTCAGGGCCACTAACCACTAGACCAACAGGCCCGTCTAAATCACGCGGGCACAGCTGCGGGCGCCAGCTAGTAAACTTAAAATGACCAGAGATGGAATGTTTCTCAAAAGATTGGCCTACAATCGCACTATTTTGCAAATAGTGGATGAAGGGTCCCTTCCCTCCTTCAGATCGATGAATAGTATAGTATAGATTTTTATGAGTTTACTCACAAAACTATTACCCAGGTTTTTTTCTTCATCGATTTATACCCGGATATAAAGAAAGAAAAAGTATTATTTAACTCGCACAGTAAAAAACAGTAAAACAAAAGAAAAACAATTAAAATAGGGAGATGGCGAGATATAACAATATCAGCGCTATAACTTGAAAATATCAAACTTAAGATCAGTATATGCAGAAAAAAATAAGGAAGAGGAGGAGAGACCAGTGATAAGCCTGAGTTCAATATAAATTAACGTTGACCCGAACTATTTTCGTACGTTTTAATATGTCATAAACTGTTTACTGAAGCCGAAACTGTAACACGAGTAATGCTTTGAATTAACATTAGCGCAACGTACCAGAAAATGAAAAAAAAAAAACTATTTTTCCACTCGAGCCCAGATGTGGTACAAAATGGAATGTAATTTTTTTTATTATTGACTATTTTGTACCACTAGTTGTTAATAACAATCAAAATAACAATCAAAATCACTTACTGAAGTTATTTAATATAACAACCTGTTATATTAAATAAGTTCGGTTTGATTTAAAAGAATTTATTAAAAACAAATGCAATGAACAAATGTTTGTATGGCCTACTATAGGTCTGTTTTTTTGTGTATGTGAATTTAGATGTTTGTAAACGCACCCACAATAGAGGAGAAATACTAAGTGTGGTGGAAAGTAAAAAAAACCGTCATCATCATCATCCGAATTACTTATTTTTGTTACCTTAGTCACTTTTCCGAACGACAGAGATATCGGCTTGACGATGGAACGAGCAACCCCAAAAGAAGACTATTAACACGCCACTTGTATGAATTACAATATTTTTTATCACCTTATCCATACTTTTTCATACATTATCAAAGTGGACCCAAAAATTAAAATCATTCAACTTTGTCACACAAGTGGGTCAATTATGTGGAGCAGAGTGGAAAAAAAAACAAAAAAAAACTTTCATAACGATCTATAATATGATAATGTATGATAGTTTTATGTCTTCCGCGGTAATATGAACATATTTGCACCTTCGCTAGTGTTTTGTAATGGCGCCTTGTTATGAAGCAAACTTGTAAGGAAAGCAGTCGTTTCCTATTATGTTCCATGTTTCTTTAGCAAAGAAAAGAGAGGTATTTCTTTCGATACAGTCTGTTTCTTGCTTTCTTTGTTCAAGAAAACCTGAAGCATATGGGTTTGGTAGTTCATTGTCTGTCCGTCCAGTGAAAACAGGCCGCGTTTGTGTTCCACGAGCGTCTCAAAGAAATGTCAGCAAAGCAGAGAAACCTGTCAGCCACCAGCCACCGCCTGCCGGGGTTGCGGGTTGTTCGAAAGAGATACCGCGGCCCCGGAACATAAAGGGCATAAGAAGGAACATGAGTGGGTTTTAGTCGGTACAAGTCTGACATCCCCCGCTCCAGCCACAGCGCGGGGAGGTATTTCCCTGCGCAAAAAAGGCGTGTGTCTGTGGTACCGTAGCTCTTAAATGGGTGAACCGATTTAGCGGCAGCCCAGTTCCAGAAAGATACATATTACGCCGAATAAAATTAAATAGGGTCAAAGAAGGATGACGAAATATTGTAGTATATTTACGAAATATAGTATTCTTCCCAAATTTTGCACATTTAATTTTAGATCATTTTCTATCTTCCTTAACCTACTTGTCCACTATTTCGTATCTTATAAATTTTGGAACATTAAACTTCAGCCTTCGTCGATTACAGATTTAGGAACGCTGAACGTCAACAGCATTACCTCATTGCAACGTAATCTCCACCTACATCATCAATTTCCTGGATCTCCTCATCAAAATTCATTGAAACGCGACAATCCATAAATATGAATGGTGAGCAATAAAACCTGCTTGTTTATCTAAACGTATCTATTTCAGTGGCCGCCTGGATTCAGGTCAGGCCATGTCCTCGATCGCCTCGGACTGTATCAATCTATCAATCAATGTGCTAGTTGTGTTCAATTGACAGTTTTATTGAAACTGAACGATATGGGCATATAGGTCTGATCGGCTAAGTATAGTTTTTGTGGTATACGTTTGCGTCTTTTAAGGCTATTTTTAACCGACTTCAAAAAACCGGTCATATGCGTGTAGGGCTCGTGCACCGCGTTCCCAACACTGCTGCTGCACTACGTGATGCGGGTTCGATCCCTGCACGGAACAAATATTTGTATGACCTACAGATAGTTGTTTGTGTATGTGACTTTAAATGTTTGTTGTAG
The DNA here is from genome assembly GCA_958449745.1 of Ochropleura leucogaster. Lineage (NCBI taxonomy): Eukaryota > Metazoa > Arthropoda > Insecta > Lepidoptera > Noctuidae > Ochropleura > Ochropleura leucogaster. Next base: position 1,751,040 of record OY288222.1, on the reverse strand, counting down.
TACCTATAGTCCCAAGCTGATTGCCATGAACTGGGCACAAATAGACTCCGTAGCTGCTACTGAAACACTCCTGATCGAAAAACCAAATAACAATGTTCTCGACCAGAGAATCGCCGCAGAGAAACTGCCGTTCGGTTAGAATAGTGTGCAATAGTTGAAAACATCACATAACACGGGGCGGAGGATTGGATAAAGGTTGAAAAAAAGCATAGAGAAAAATTATTAAGCGACTCTCGCAACAAAACCGTCCCAGATGTCTTGCCAAACCTTTTGAAACGAGTAGGAAACCTCTTAATAAAGCAATGAACAGACAGCTAAGTGTCCCACACGCAGTCACAGTCATCTTTAACAGCCCCAATCATACCGAATCGATACTTAACCATTGACAAAACAATTGTGACCATAAACAAGATTACCAATCATACTTATGACCATATTGAAAGGCGGCGAATTGCGGCATAGACACGAATTTACAACTAAAATACTAAAACTGGTATAGAAATAACAGCTCGACTCCTACTCGCGAGTATCAAGCGGGACCGTTATTGTGTTAGTAATTAAAACGAAATGATTTTAGTTTTACTGCGTTTGCGGTACGAGTAATAAAATACATAAATTTATCATTGACAAGACTAAATATTTCAGTTGATGTAAAATAATTCGTTAACTTTACATTTCTTTAATTTAAAGGAGTAAAGAGAATACTATTGACACACTAGTTGCGATTTTTTCGGGACAAAAGTAGCCTATGTGTAAATCAAGAATATACCTAAGCTATCTTTTTACCAAATTTCATTAAAATCTGTTAAGCCGTTTGAGCGTGAAGGAGTAACAAACATACACACATACAAACTTTCGCCTTTATTTTATTGGTGTGATTATAAAGTTGGGATATTCGAATGCATTTTACTTACTTCTACAAACTTTTATTATACAAAAAGATTGTGAATACATACTACATCGTAATAAAAAACATTGCCATGTTAAGTAATTCGTTTATAATTATTAAGTGTTGCATTTAGATGTTAACTCAGTACTCTTTCCTGTTGGCTTTTGTATTCCGTAGTGATGTGATTTTATCGATATCGATATTATACCTAAATATATCGAAAACAAAAACTATTCTGTGTTAAGATATGCTAACAGTTACTTTGATAAAACAAGAAACTAGTTGCGACTTGCGAGTTTGCTATTAAGCGTAGGACTGTGTTAAAGGAGATCTGATAAGATTCTACTGTTGACTTTAAACACCGTTTACTAAGATATATTATTTCCGGAGATAAATTCAATAAGTATTGTGATTTGTTGATTCGTGATAGAAGTAATTATTTAAATTAAGCTAGCTATGGAAACGACATACACTAGGAAAAGTTATAGTTCTTAATGGACATTGAGCAGAAAATCGAATTTGATTTTTTTATTTATGCGTTTTTTTACGAATGAGAAAGCATCAAATAATTTCCCCCGCTCTGGAGAGTGTGTCACATTTTCATTGACTAAAACCCACCCATGTTCCTTCTTTGGCCCTTTATGTTCAGGGGGCATGCGGAGGTCCTGACATTTCACTCTGATCTTTATTGTAATTAAACATTGATTAAAAATCATCACTCCCTTGGATAAGGACAGGAGAATGGAGAAAGATAATCGAAATTCCTTTGCAGTACTTGATCCCTGTTAAAATAGCACCAGGGTGACAATGTTGTATGTGTGTAGATGAAGACACAGTTGGCACAGTGGCTGAGCTATCGACTGCTGCGCTGCGTGTTGCAGGTTCGATCCCCGCACGAAACAAATATTTTTATGGCCTATAGATAGTTATTAAAGGTCGGGCTGTTTGTGTATGTGAATTTAAATGTTTGTAAACGCACCCACGATAAAGGAGAAAGTCCTAGTATGAAGCAAGGTATTTAAAAAAATATGACACTAATCTGAGATCGGGGCCTTTTAGCCTCGTTCAGGACCAATTTGATTGAAAATGTCTTAATTTAGCTTGTTTATTGTTATTGATTTAATACATTTTCGAGTCTTAATAAACATGTTTTGTTTCTTTCAGTGTCTTTGTTCATCTTACAACCATTATGTAAACTCAATTTCCGTTTAATTAATGGCCAACCAATTGACTCTTCACTCCCAAGGGAGCAGATCTCGACAATAGATGGATTGACAGGACATGCGGGCCTGACTCCGTATCTCACGGTACATCTATTCGTCGATGTTATGAGGGCGTTTGGTTTACGTGTCTTGGTTCACTGGTAATAGATTTGGTTTCGATATATTTTCAACTAGCTTTTGTCCGCGGCTTCGCTCGTGTTAAATTCGGGGTAACACTGTTCCTTTTTCTTTGATTTGCATGTACCTGCTACCTGTAGTTTTTGCCCTTGCGCCTTATTTATTGTAATAACAAAGCTAAGTTTGCCCTTTTTCTCCATCATTTCTCACTCTTTAAAAAAATGCCTATGTACGTCTCCAGGGTTCCAACTATCTCTGTACCATCAATAAGACATAACAAACAAACAAACTTAGTTTCGCTTTTATAACATTAGTAATGATTACAGAAGCCTGAAACAAAGAACATCCAGGCTAGATAGAAGTAGTAAAAATAACGCAGCTTATGCTGAGACGGGGACCTTTTTGGCCTCGCACAGACAATAACCTTGTCATTTTATTTCATTTTGTTTTATTTGTTTTGTGCGAGTCCCAAATAAAAGTTTTTCTTTCTTTCTTTAAATAGTACAAAGACGAAACATGTAGCCACCAATCAACTGTGGTCGAAATCGTGCAGAAAATCGTTATTTCTTTTTTTTCTATGAATTGTGAGATAGATATCCAAAGCATTGGATAAAGAAATGATTACACTTATCAATGCCTGCTTGCCTGTTAAAAATGGTATAACCAAGATTATGCCAATTTAAATTATTATAACAAAACTATCTTTTCGTTTCAGCGGAACAAGTTTAAATGGCGTCGGACATTTAGGAAGCAAAGCCCTTCATTAAAAACTTTCATAATCATAGTACATTACAATAAACAACTACAGCATTAATCACCATTAAAAGTAACTTGTTTTACGTTATTACCTCCGATAACGGAATCAATTACATTGATACATAGCCACCAGTTAAAAACAGTACTTACATATCTGTAATTGGATATATAATTACTTTCTCAACTAAATGGTTCATAAACTTCTGTGATAAAAGGTTGTTGAGCGAATTTTATGAATGTGTATTTGTCGTAGACGTCAAGATATGCTGTTATAATAAGTATTATGTGCTTGTTTGCATCGTTCATTAAGATATTAATGAACTATTTATTTGCAGTGACATAACAATTGTAAATAATGACCTGTTATGAGAACGTTTTAACTATTTCGTTCGATGTCTAAGTAAAGCTGAATGGTATGCAAATACTTGAAGATAAATTTTCTGTTCTGTATACTACCAAATTAGTGGCAGAAATTACATTTCTAAGTATGCATTTCTGTTGGTGAGACATTCACATAAAACATGATGTTTAACACAGTTTTATCCTACTGCCTAGTGCCTACTTATAACATTGTAAATGTGAATGTTTGTGAGTATGGATGGATGTATGGATGTTTGTTACTCGTTCACGTCAAAACGGCTTAACGAATCTTAATGAAATTTGGCACAGAGGTAGATTATAGTCTGGAATAAAACACAGGATACTTTATTTCGATATCCCGCGGGCAAAGCCGCGGACGCCAGCTAGTAGCAGTAATATTTGACAGACATTTTAGTTCCGATTAAGCTGACATTTTGCATACATGTTTAGTTTGAATGACAGTGCACGATAAGCCAACGTAACGTCCTTAAAATGTAATATGGCGGACACTCCAAGATGGACAACTTGTTATTTTTTATGCCTACTCATGAGAAAACGATGAAGTATATTTTATTTTTACTTTAATAATTTTTATGACAAGAAAAACTATCGATACTTTTTACATTTTGCTTTTCACGTGCCTATTTAGATGGATGTTTAAATAACACAATCGCAATATGTGTGCAGCTATTTCACGCCATTGTATTGTGGGGCCCGACATATCCGCTGCTGTGCGAATTAGTTCACATCATACATCAACGTTGTCTTGCTAAGATAATTGATTATCTATATCTCCGAAAGAAGTTTCCGCCATAGTATATTTGTAGACTAGATTCTGGAATTAGAAAATCATTCAATGGCATATACTGGATTTTCCTGCCCTTGTCCCATTCTATTTGGAGTCGGCGCAACACGTTTTCTTCTTCCATTCTCCCCTATCAGACGTCACGGCATCATATACTCCTTTCCCTCATATCATTCCTTACACAATTCATCCATCTTTTCTTTGGCCTTCCTCTCCATCAATAACATTCAGATCTAAGAAGAAACTGAAATTTGTTTATTTCTGTCAAACAATGTTTCTTATTCAGAAATTGATTAAAGTGACCACTTTACTATGATAGTTTAGTTACTCAATTTAGAGTAAATGTCAATCTCCCTATAGACGTTTTTAAATAGATGTTTTTTTGTCAAGCCAAACCGAACTATTATTAATCGCGTCTAAAATGGTGTAAATAGACGTTCTTTACCAAAATAGTGGTTATCAAGCTAGTGACTACCCAACATTGGGTGTCCCAAAATTATCACTTACCAACCAATATACGATTTGAGCAATTTTTAATTGAACTATCTTTTTTTGCATGATCGTGCCAGTTATGACAAAAAAATATATTAAAAAAAATAAAAAACACGACTGCCATGTCAAAAAACTAACGATGGATAGCCTATGTTACTCGGAACGTTGCAAGGATTCTATTGATACCCCATACATATAAATCCGTTCAGGCGGTTAGAAGTGATGATGGAATAAAGAAACTCACACAGGGGCAGTCGTGTAAAAACATAACACTCTTTTTTTAGGGCAGTCGTGTAAAAGACTTCAGACTTAAGGAAACAATTATGAATAAATATTTATGGTAATGTTTTTCTCAAGCTAAGTTAAATAACAAAACCAACGAAGCTATTCTTAACCACTATTATTTATTTACAACGATTATTTATTCACGGCAAGCACTTCGTAAACAATGCAACTGGAACAACTGATTACAGTCGTCCTTACATGATTCACAGCTGCTAAATATAGATGGCCCTTGGCGAGCTAAACAAATATCTGATAACCTCAGATTGCTACTGAAATAGAACATTTTACTACGAGGTGTAGGGTGCATATGTTTTTGGGATGAGTTGGGATGTGTGTTTAGTGTCATCCAGACATTGATATGGGGCCATCTTGAATTTATGTTAAGTTTTTAGGTTTTTTTTTATATAGTTTCCTTCCCCCGTGGTGTAACGTTTTAGGATACCCCTCTTCTGTCAGAATTACGTGTATCACTTTTAAATGAAACCGAAACCAACCGTCGTATAGTTTAAGAATCTGCCAAAAAAAAACTAGTTGGTTGGATTTATAATTATGTTCTCTATTGGCTAAAAATATTAAAGTCATACACATTTTTAATTCATGATATAAATAGTTGTTTTAAGTTTAATTGTGCCGACGATCTCTCAAAATTATACCAAGGACGTGTTCTGCTCTTATTTCATATGTATGTTTATACCTACATTGTTTGATACGAATTTTTAGTACTTTGAAAAATACAAGCGATTCTCACTCTATCTTGTGCGTCCTATAATGATTATTCATAATTTTTTCCGACTCCCTGTAGGGTAACCATCACGTCGTAAACCAGTACTCATGCCAGCGTGGAAAAGAGATGGCGCTAGACACCCTGCATAGTTCTGTCTCTTTCCCTCAATAGAATAAGTACGGCTTTAAGATGTCGCCATGGTACACCACCTGATACGAACCTCATGTGACTAAAGAACGACCCTTAACAATCATAAAGTAATCTTTAAAAAGAAAAAACACTATCTGAAAAAAGTCGCCCTTGAAACCATGTGTTGTAAAAGAGGAAAAAACAGGTTTGAGACAAGCGATGATTGACAAACACTGCTGATGTAACAAATGTTTTCTTTTATACATGACTAGCTTTTGCCCGGGGCTTCGCTCGCGTTAAATTTGGGGTAACACAGTTCTCCTTGCGCCTTATTGATTTGTAATAGCAACGCTAAGTTTTCCCTTTTCTTCCCTCTTTCCCCCTCACATCCCCCTTTTATTAAATAAAAATTAGCCTATGTCCGTCTCCTGGTTCCCAACTATCTCTGTACCAAAATTCATCAAAATCGGTTAAGCCATTAAAGCGTGAAGAGGTAACAAACAAACAAACTCACTTTCGCTTTTATAATATTAGTAAGAATATCTAATCTAGTAAACAGATTTTAGCTATGTTGGGGTTAGCTGTCTGTTCACACCAGGTGCAGCTGAACTTTTTGAAATTTTAGACGGGAGCTGCTTTGACATCGAAAGCCCAGTAACTGGATATTATCACATTACCTACTTACACAAATTAAAGACGACATTTTTGTATTTATATATTGTTGAATATTTTTTTGATATTTCTTCGTCGGACGTAATAATAGTCAAGAGATTTTGTGATACATTCTTGTCTGGGCAAGTGGATCGCTTGCGCTAACTAACCAAGGCGCTTGAAGAAGCAGCAATAGTAGCGCGCGGTGCAGGCGCTATTGCAGACGGTGCCGCAAGTCGTCATCGTCAGGGATCGGCAACAAGGGCGACAGGAGGAGGTGTTGACGTGCAGAACCGCCGTCATAACGAAGACAGTGAAATACGTCATCAGGTGTTATCAGTGCAGGGTTAAACCTTATTATACATATCTTACACAGTAACGTTTTAGCAGGATACCTTCACCCTTGCTTCCATCGCGAGTGCTTCAAAAAAGATCAAACAATCTAACATATAAAATTCTCGTGTCACAGTTTTCGTTCCCATACTCCTCCGAAACGGCTGGACCGATTTAAACGAAATTTTGTGTACATATTCAGTAGGTCTGAGAATCGGCCAACATCTATTTTTCATACCCCTAAGTGCAGTGGGCACAGCTAGTATGCTATAAAATATAAAGAAAATCAGTGTCTTAAACATAACAATGTAATCTTGGTTACCCTACCAGACAGTTGATAAAAGATCCGCATTCTTTATCATTATATAAATAGTTGTTTTAAGTATGATTGTGCCGACGATCTCTCAAAATTATACCAAGGACGTGTTCTACTCTTATTTCATATGTATGTTTATACCTACATTGTTTGATACAAATTTCTGTCAAAATCATATCTTTTAATGTTTATCTGATTTGATTATCTCGACAAAAAATATTTTTCTTAGGAAATCAAGAGTCTAAAAATGTAGTTTGAAACTAAAAATAACCAAAGACAAAACTTTTTTTATTTTTTTACGAATTTACCTCGAGGGAAAGGCTGGTAGTAGTGTCTTGGATAAGGCCTATTCTTCTTTTTTCTAAATGACTCTCGCAGTTCAACCGAGGGAGTAAGGCCTTCAGTCAGGGCAAAAAAACTCGAAAATTCTGAGACTACATGCTAAGGGCACCCCCTGTGGGGTACGAGCCCTCGGTTTAGGGCGCCGCTGGGGGAGGACAGCAAAGGGACAGGCTGAATCTGAGTGAAAGCCTATACTTAATGTACTACATAATGTCGTCTGTGATTGGCGTGTTTTTTGGCAGATGGGAAATCATTAAATAACTTCCTCCGCTTTTAGCGGAGCGGAAGGACTTCACTGGCTAAAACCCAACCATGTTCCTTCTTTTGCCATTTGTGTTCGGGGGCCGCGGTATCTCTTGTAAACAACCCCGGACTGTCATTGGCTAAGTTGAGAATACTTAGTAACTTAGTAATAGAATCATGGTTCACTTTAAACATCTTTAGGACTGAATAGGTCTCTGAAGAAAATAAATTGAAGGTCGTGTCAAACAAAATAGCGTGCGTGTGATTAAAAATATGAACAAGAACAAAAGCAAACGGAGGACCTAAGCAGGGATCGTTGAATATTGCGTTCTATAGTGTCTGTCTGAGAAAAAGGCATGAGTTTGTTTATTTATATTATTACTAGCTTTTGCCGCGGCTTAGCTCGCGTTAAATTTGGGGTAACACAGTTGCCCTTTCCTGATTTGCAGGTACCTGCTACCTACAGTTTTTGCCCTTTTTCCTTTCCCCTTTCTCCCTCACACGCAACTTTAAAAAAAAGTAGCCTATGTCCGTCTCTAGGGTCCCAACTATCTGTACCAAAATTCATCAAAATCGGTTTACCCATTAAAGCGCGAAGAGGTAACAAACAAACAAACTCACTTTCGCTTTTATAATATTAGTAAGGATTCACCAACAATTGGGTCCAACCACAACACAACTACAGATATACCGTGTCACCTAACGTGACGCGATGAAATGTGTTGAAACTACAATAATAAGTAACAACTCAACACGTGACAACACTTCGTGGTTGTCGAGTAGAAGTTAATAACTAACGCTAACAGCTCTTCAAGCTAATTCTACTCTAATAGGATCGCTATTTGTCATCAGGACTTGAGGTACCTTAGACATGAGTGTGGGTTTATTTAGAGACATCTACAAACTACGCATCATACCGGGTCTCCTTATAACATCAGCTCATCATCTGCCGAGCCTTTTCCAACTATGTTGGGGTCGGCTTCCAGTCTTACCGGATGTAGCTGAAGTTGGGGTCGGTTTCCAGTCTTACCAGATCTGCATCCGGTGAATATCAGTATTTAACATGGAGCGACTGCCTATCCGACCTCCACAACCCAGTTAATACTGGGTAATACGATACCTCTTGGTAAGACTGGTTGTCAGACTTTCGGAACACTGACTACGACTGTAACGACTGTCAAAGATCTACAAATGACAGCCGGGGAAACTCGGTATGTAACGGTTGGTCACCCATCCACAGATCAACCTAGGCAAGCGCGGCTTAACCTAAAGATCGACCCGAGCGGCTGCTATTTATTTAGCCATGAGCTCCTCCTTATAACATCAGCTAAATGACAGCTAAGTCTCTTCAACATCGATCCAAACGTTTCGGAGATAGGCGGGAACACAATGACATTTTTATTTAATGTTTTTTGTAATGTACTAGTTTTTGTCCGCGGCTTCGCTCGCGTTACATTCGGGGTATCACAGTTCCCCTTGCGCCTTACTGATTTGTAATAGCAACGCTAAGTTTTCCCTTTACTTCCCTCTTTCTCCCACATAACTCAATTTTATTTTAAAAAAATACCCTATGTCCGTCTCCAGGGCCCCAACTATCTCTGTACTAACTCATCTAAAACGGTTGAGCCATTTAGGCGTGAAGAGGAAACAAACCAACTCACTTTCGCTTTTATAATATTAGTAAGGATAGTAAGGATGTATACTGTATGTATTATCAGAAAAGGCTGTTATTTTGAAATTACAAACGCACAGTTTAATTTCATTTATTTGTATAGATAATGCTCGTAATTGTGACTCTAATTTAAAGACAAAGAAAATAGTTTCGATTGCACGATTGGCGCCGTGGCTGAGAGATTGACTGCTGCGCTGCGTTTCACAGGGTCAATCCCCGCACGGAACAAATATTTGTATGGTCTACAGATAGTTGTTTCGGGTCTGGCTGTTTGTGTATGTCATTTTAAATGTTTGTAAACACAACCACGATACAGGAGAAATTCCCAATGTGGGGCAAAGATTTCTTGAGAAAAAACAAAAATATTTTGACAATCTGTGTTAGTACCTAGTTATATGTGCATGCTGTGGTCTCCTATAATAGAAGGTACACACATAAAACAACCTATTGTATTGTAAATTATAATGTATATGTGCATCCTTTGTTGGAGATCCAAATCCTTACCAATATTATAAAGAGTTCGTTTGTTACGTCTTCACGCCTAAATGGCCCAACCGATTTGATCAATTTTGGTACAGAGATAGTTGGGACCCTGGACATATAAAGGCTACATATAAGGCTATTTAAAAAAATGTGAGATAATGGGGGGAAAGACGGAAGAAAAGGGGAAAGAAAGATATTTTTTTCGATCATCACGCGGGTTAAAGTTAGCGTCGTCGCGGGCGGGAGCTAGTTAATAAATAAATAAAAGCGCTATTACTCATCATCATCTGCCTAGCTACCTAACTCAGTTGTGGTAGACTACCAGTCTAACCGTCTGCAGCTCTGAATACCAGTATTTTACATGGAGCAACTGCCTATCTGACCTACATAACTTGAAACGGTGTAACACGAATCTCCATTGTAAGACTGTTTAAGGTTATCAGACTTTAGACTATCCGTAATTACTGAAAAAAATCTTCAAAAGACAGCTGGGATCAACAGCTTAGCATATCGAAACGTTGCATGTTCCATATATCTCTAAAATCCGTCATAAATTCTTTAAACTAAAAATACCAACTTAATCTATACTGAATAGTATTAAATACCGTCACTTTATGTGTTTGTTTGTGTAACAGCATTATTTTAAACTGCTCAATGGATTTTGATGCAGTTTACACCAATATTTCGAGAATTTATTCCGGAACGGTTATTCACAATGCCTGGATTAAGCACATGTTTTACAAAATGAACAAATCTCAATATTAAGTCAAGTCGTAAAAACCGCGAAAACCATGGATAGCTTGCTAGTATTCAAACATACGTCTCTATAAATTCCTTAAACTATAAATACGCAACAAAAATAAAAATACGTCACAGATAACACAATCGTGAAGCTTAAACTGTCACCAAAAATAACCAGGTAATCCCTTCATTCAGTCATATTTTACACCTCTTCATTCAAGTGTAACGTGACGTCACATTGCGTGTTATGTTCATATTAAATCAATTATCTTATCTTAATCCTAGGGTTTTCAAGTCCTTACTAAACACCAACCCACGTGTGTGACGTAGAATCTACAACCTATCGGTATTGTTTGAAATCTTTTTTGGGTTCCGTTCTTCAAAAGGAAAAAACGGAACCCTTATTGAATCATTTTGTTGTACATCTGTCTGTCATCATCATTTTCCTGCCCTTGTCCCATTCTATTTGGGGTCGACGCAACACGTTTTCTTCTTCCACTCTCCGCTATCAGACGTCACGGCATCATTTACTCCTTTCTCCTTCATTTCATTCCTTACACAATTAATCCATCTTTTCTTTGGCCTTCCTCTCGCTCTTCGTCCATCAACATTCAGATCCATCACTCTTTTAGTCACATGTCTTACTGTCTGTATGTCTGTCAAGACCATTTATCTCGGTAACGCGTGAAGGTATCGAGTTGAAATTTAAAAACTATATACTCAAGATTGTGATCGCTTGGTTGTGGAAAAATCTTCTCAGTCAAAAGATATGGCAGTTGCAGTATATTGCACGGAACCCTCGGTGTGCGAGATCGACTCGCACTTGCCGGGTTTTTTGTTATATTTTTTAAACTCTATATATTATTCGTCAACACAGAAAAAGCAACGGCTAGTATTAACTTACTAAGTGATACACTTAACCACATTTAAAATTATTCCAATATGAGGGAGGGGGTATTTTCTTCTAGCCGTTTTTATTTTTGGGTGGGAAATCATCAAGTAAAGTAACTTCACTAACTGGGGGGCGTGTCAGACTAAAACCCACCCATGTTCAAAGGAACATGGGTGGGTTTTAGTCAGTCAACGAAAAGGGCAATAGAAGTATTGGGGCCGGGGCCGCGGTATCTCAAGGAGATCTGACACTACCCCCCGTTCCGCATTGCTACATACGCTTGGATATTTTCAAACTTCTGCTATCCTACCATGACGTCTTAAAGCAGAACTTATTCCACTGAAAGAAAGAGATGGTGCTAGAAACCCTGTATAGCTCTGTCTCTTTCCCTCAGTGGAATAACCTACTGTTCTGTAATATACATGAACGATATAACGAGAGTTTCAAATGACTGTATAGCAAATAAACGTTGTAATGTTTATCATCGCGTTCACGCGAACATACGTCACTGAAACTTTATTGTAAGCGAACTAGAAATTATAATTCAATTGTTTATATTATGTAGACGTCACTTGGGTGGTGTGCAGTAAGGAATTTATATGTTAGAGACCTAGATCCTGTAGTTTCAGTTGGAATTAAAGATAGTATTAGAAGATTATCTTGTGCCAGCGTCTTCCTGTTAAAATAAAACTTAAATAATTGTCCCTCAAATTTTATTAGTTCATTAAATAGTCGTTGAATAGAGTAATGTAAAATTACACTTAGCGGCACGGAATGTGGCCCAAACATAAACAGACCGATAACAGGCGATTTTGTTATCGCGTATGAGAATTTCAAGTGGCAGTTTGTCAGGACATTCATGCTATTGCTAATTTAAGAGGGTAAGCACAAAAAAGTTCATTTGTTTATTTTCTGTGACGCTTAACGTTAGTTTGTTACTGGAACGCAAAGAACACGGGTAAGTTAAACTTCGATATTCAAATGATCGTGCCTTTGAATCTTTATTGTTTTATTTTTTAATTAATCTGCAGTAATTAATGCTTCCAGAACTGAAACATAATGCCCCTAACTTCAGCTCAAGTTGCTCAAGCTGTGTTGCTTCGGAGCCAGGGGCGAACGCAGCGAGAGATTGCTGAAACTTTAAATGTACCGCGTACAACACTAAGGTACGCTTTCAAAAGGTACGATCAGACCGGCCTGTACACAAGGAGACCAGGAAGTGGCGGTATTAGGTGTACATCAGCACGAGACGACCGATTTATCGTACTCGCAATTTTGAGAAATCGGTTCCTTACTGCGGTTGAAATACGGCAGCGACTACAAACGGCTAGAGGGGTCAACGTAAGTGAGCGGACAATAAGAAGGAGAATGGAGGAACAGAATCTGCGTGCTCGAAGACCAGCTCGAGGTCCAGAACTGCTCCGGCAGCATCGTGTAGCTCGACTTCGATTTGCTCGCGAACACGCCAATTGGACTCACGAGCAGTGGAGCAAAGTTCTGTGGACAGATGAATGTAGAGTGGCCTTAAGAGCTCCAGATGGCCGAGAACGTGTGTGGAGAAGGCATGGGGAGAGGTTTCTGCCAATAACGACCACACAAACCGTTAGTTTCCATGGTGGATCAGTTATGGTTTGGGGAGGGATCTGTTCAGATGCACGCACAGAGTTGCTACTCGTACCAGGTCGTCTAACAGCAGTACGATACATTGAAGAGATACTCCAAGAACGCGTTTTACCATTCGTGGCATTCCTCGGCAGCGAAGATTTCATTTTAATGCAAGACAATGCCCGACCTCATACAGCTCGTTGCGTAGATGATTTCCTTTCTGAGGCGAGAATCACAAAATTGGAGTGGCCAGCACGAAGCCCAGACCTGAATCCCATAGAACATGTCTGGGACATGCTTAAAAGACGCATCCGATCTAGTCCAAACCCTCCAGAGACTATCGGTCAATTGAAAACCGCTCTGGTGGCTGCCTGGGACGAATTACCCCAAGTGGGCATTAAAAACATAATCCACAGCATGCCGGACCGCATGCAGGCGGTCATCAGGGCCAGAGGTGGAAATACCCGCTATTAATTTTAAGTACCACAGCTTTAATTTGCAAATTTAAATTAAAACCATTTTTTTGAAAAATTCAAGCTATGCCTTTTCTAATTTTGTATAATTTTATTAAAGTTTTCGTATAATTTTCACTTTTTTGTTAAATTATTGTTAGCATATAAGATCTGAATAAACATTTAAGTTTTAAAACAACAAAAAAACCATGTTTCGCTTTTAATTTTTATAATAAATAACATAACGCTCTTGGGCCACATTCCGTGCCGCTGAGTGTAGTTTAAAAATGATTTTGATACTTTATACATAATTGTATCCTTACTATAATATTATAAACGCGAAAGTAAGTTTGTTTGTTTGTTACGTGTTCACACCTCAATGGCTAAACCGATTATAATTAACTAGCTGCTCCACGCGGTTTCACCCACGCTGCTCAGCACCTGTTGGTCGTAGCGTGATGTTATATAGCCTATAGCCTTCCTCAAGAAATGGACTATCTAACACTAAAAGAATTTTCCAATTCCAACCAGTAGTCCCTGAGATTAGCGCGTTCAAACAAACAAACTCTTCAGCTTTATAATATTAGTATAGTATCGATTGAATTGGTACAAAGATTGTTGGGACCCTGGAGACGGACATAGGCAATTTTTTTCAAATAAAAAGAAGAAATGTGGGAGAAAGAGGGAAGAAAAAGGAAAACTTAGCTTTGCTATTACAATAAATAAGGTGCAAGGGCAAAAACTACAAGTAGCAGGTACCTGCAAATCAGGAAAGAAGAACTGTGTTACCCCGAATTTCACGCGACCGAAAACGCTGACAAAAGCTAGTAAAACCATATATGTACTCAATTCCGTGGTCTGTTACAGTTTTTGAAACAAAAAATCCTCGAAATCTACGCAATCAAAGCAGTTTATGCCGCAAGTTTATGCGGAACCTTAAACAACAACATAAAAAAATTCTTTGCTCTTCATGATTATTATTTTATATGTATATATTATAAGTATGTATTTATATATAAATATTTGATCTTGTAATTTTTTTTAAAAATGTTTGAAAATTAATTTTGAAAATGTTACGCCACAGACTACCTACAGTACTGTTTCTCCCCTTCTTAAGTCCATCCAAAGGTTGTCTTGAAAAGATCGCTTTTAGCGATAAGACCGCCCATTGTGTCACCTTATTTATAAGTTTGTCTATTGTTATTCTTGTAACTTGTATGGTGTACATAATAAAGAATATTCTATCTATCTATCTATCTATCTAACCTTCGGTGCGCGAGTCCAACTCACTCTTGGCCGGTTTTTTTTTTAAATTGGTTTTTTATTCAACGTAAAATAATACTGAACCCTTCCCAAATTCAATCGGCATATGAATTAAAAGCCACTAAGCCTACGTGTGACCAATTCGCTGCACTCGGTACACAGACATCGGTCAATTACGTCTAAATTAGCCGCGCGGGCTCGCTGACCGAGCAACACCGGCGCCGGCGCAGACATACCACGTATGACACGGAAATAAGAAGGACCACTACAAAGAGAAGTATTTGTCGCATCATCTGGTTTTTCCCATCGTTGTAAGGGATGGTGATGTATCAAAAGAAAAGTATATATATAAATCCTTACTAATATTATAAAAGCGAAAGTGAGTTGGTTTGTTTGTTACCTCTTCACTCTTTAATGGCCAAACCGATTTTGATGAATTTTGGTACAGAGATAGTTGGGAACCAGGAGACGGACATAGGCTATTTTTTTGTTTTAAAAAGGGGGATATGAGGGAAGAAAAGGGAAAACTTAGCGTTGCTATTGCAAATCAATAAGGCGCTTGGGAAAACACTGCAAGTAGCAGGTACTGTGTTATACCGAATTTAACGCGAGCGAAGCCGCGGGCAAAAGCTAGTGGTTATTATAAAAGTAGATTCTCATTGTATTGTATAACGAGATGTTGTCCTCAATACCTAGTCCAAGGCGCGTATTTTCAACCGACTTCAAAAGGAGGAAGTTCTTATAGATTATAGTCTGGAACAACAAATAGGAAACTTTTTTTTTCAATATCACGCGGGCGAAGCCGCGAGCGCCAGCTAGTCTTCTATAATATATAATTTTCTTCTAATGTAAATAGATGATATGCTTATATGTTTTAGTAGCAATGGAACTTGTATACTCGATTAGAAAATGTGTAGATAAAAAAGGCTTTTAGGCTATAAAACTTTTGTGAAAAAACAACCAAATTCCAAAAAAATACAAAATAAAAGTGGAATAATAAGTTTACTTCCGGAACTCAGTGATGAATCAAACAAAAGTCACCGACTAACGGATGTACACATATTTTCTACTTTTCTGTGTTTTTGGAAGTCGGTTTTTAGAACGAAGTTCCTTATCGCGCGTTGCGAAAGGGTTAGACGGAAAAAAAATTAAGACCAAAAGTTGTAACGACTTGCGCGTGTTTCTCTATCTGTCTCTCTCTCTCATAGAAAGCAAGCCAGTAATTTTCGTTTCGTCTTTCTATATCGCATTGAACAGTGTGGTGTGGCGGCGATTATTTTTGTTGAGTGGATACAGCTCTTTTGTAACTTCGTTCCATCCGGGTGTCCCTTGACACCTCTCAAGTTTTTTCACATAACGTTTAGTTACCGAACCATATAACCTTATCTTCCAAAAAACACATCAGACCTTCTGTAACAATTTGCTCCGCGGTATAAAACGCACGTATAATGTATGAATACTATACGTTGCGTGATGTGTGATGTATAATTGTACTCGAGAGAGTACAGCGTAGCGCCGCATGTACTTCGGTATAAGTATGTTTGTGAGCAATCAACGCAAGTTCATTAGTGAGGGCGCACAACTGGACATATGCGATTTGGTTCAGGCTTATGGGCAGGCAAAGACGGAATATAACATTAGACATTCTATCCTCTACCTTGGAAATCCTTACTATCCTTACTAATATTATAAAAGCACAAGTGAGTTTGTTTGTTTGTTTGTTACGTCTTCACACCCAAATGGCCAAACCGATTTTGATGAATTTTGGTACACACAGTTGGGACCCTGGAGACGGACATAGGCTTATTTAAAAACAGTGAGAAAAGGGGGAGAAAGAAAGCTTCCACCCACGACTTCGTCCGCGTGGCATATTTACTTTGGGCTAACGTTAACCCACGTGTTGATCGAAAAAAAACAACTCTCCCCTTTTCTCACTTTTTTTAGCCTTTCGGTTTGGCAATTTAGGCATGAAGACATAACAAACAAACAAACTCACTTTCGCTTTTATAATATTAGTAAGGATTTAATAGTGTGCGACAAATAAATCGCAGTCGCAATTGCGCGCCCACACTAACGGCGATAAGCCAAGAATGCGGGCCGAGTATGAATGGGCGCCCATTCATAGAATCAACGGACGACATCACTAAAGAATGCTTTGATTCAAACTACTCGGAATCGAATATTTGATAACATCGATAATGGAACATCGAATTTATTTGTATTTGAATTTAGAATTTGAAAAGGAATTTAGAATTGATTGAATACCAACTAGTGATTGGATCTTTTTATAAAATGCTGATTAAAATGTTTATCATTCTTATTATTTTAAAATATCTTTCGAACGCTACGTCGCGTCGGTGTAGTGGCCGCTACCGTTGACCATGAAATTCTGGGTTCAAATACCAAAACGTTTTTTTTAATGATTGGCATCTCGCAGTTCAATCTAAGAAGTTGTCCTCTGCTTAACCGGGCGATTCCTGTGGATACCTTGAAATTAAGACTTCCAGCCAGGGCAAAAACTTACAAACCAAGCGACTACACGCTAAGGGCACCACCATGTGGGGTAGGAGCTTCGGCTTAGGGCGTCGCTAAGGGAGGACAGCAAAGGGACAGGCTGAGTGATATACCAAAACAGGCAGTTTTACTGGTTGTTATATCAGGATTTTGCAGCCGAGTCAAGATTCAAGGCCGGTTTGTTGCAAAAGGCTCGCCCTGTAGTACGAGGTCCTAGGTTCGATTCCCGGGCACGGGTCGGTTAAAATGCTATTTGTGTTTAATTTGTTTCACTTTTTGTTCTTCTCCCCTTTTTAAATTTATTTCTGAATAAACTTTAGTTGTAATTCCCTTGGTTAATTCTTATCTGTGTTACGTTGTACCGATTTTGATGAATTTTGGTACAGAAATAGTTGGGACCCTGGAGACGAATATAGGCTAAAAAAGTGAGAAAAGGGGGAGTAAAAGGGAAGAAAAGAGGAGAGAAAGATAATTTTCAATCATCACGCGTGTTCAAGTTAGCGTTAGCCCAAAGTAACTAAGCCAAGCGGACGAAGTCGCGGGCGGAAGCTAGTCTAATATATAAAATTCTCGTGTCACAGTTTTCGTTCCCATACTCCTCCGAAAAGGCTGGACCGATTTAAACGAAATTTTGTGTACATATCGGGTAGGTCTGAGAATCGGCCAACATCTATTTTTCATACCCCTAAGTGAGCAGCGGGTGAAACCGCTGGGCACAACAAGTTTTTATATAAAATTCCGGAAACTCTAATTAAACGGCCTAGTTGGTTAACTTTATGTTCAACACGGCGGCGCGGGCGCTCGAATTCGACGCCAGTAACACTATCAATGGCGCCAACGTGACAGGATGTCGTAAAAACATCGAATTGTTATTCTAACATGATATCAAGTCATACACTTTCGTTTTATATAAATAATCAAGTTGAATTTCAATAACTTCCTTTTAATAGTTATAGTACTACTAGCTTTTGCTCGCGGCTTCACTCGCTTTAAATTCGGTGTAACACAGTTTCCCTTTCCTGATTTGCATGTACCTGCTACTTGTAGTTTTTGCTCTTGCACCTGATTGATGTAATAGCAACGCTAAGTTTTCCCTTTTCTTCCCTAATCTCAATCTTTCATAATTATACCACTTTTTTAAATAAAAATTGCCTATGTCCGTCTCCTAGTTCCCTACTATCTCTGTACCAAAATTCATCAAAATCGGTTTAGCCATTAAAGCGTGAAGAGGTAACAAACAAACTCACTTTTGCTTTTATAATATTATAAGTAAGGATGGCTCGCGAGGTTGTCGACATGTGGGACGTGGACTCAGCGATCATTGTGCCGATAGTCGTTACAGCCAATGGCTTAATTGCCAAGTGCCTCGACCTACACCTGAGAAGGCTCTCGTTAGGCAGCTGGATGGGACAGTGCGCGGTACTCCTGGACACAGCTCGTTTTGTTAGGAGGTTCCTTATTCTGGAGACCTGACTGCCGGTAGCTTGGACTCTATTCCCGATACCGGTGGGCTACTATTTTTATATTTTTAAATGTTTTTTGTTTTTGCTAAGAAATATGTAAAAATATAAAAAAATATGTAAACAAATAAATAGATGAATAGTACTATGATGATTTGGAACGAATATTTTTAGGGTTCTGTACCTCAAAAGGAAAAAAGGGAACAATAATTGGATCACTTTGTTGTCCGTCTGTCAAGATCTCGGGAACGGTGACGGCACGGTTAGCGCAGTGGCTGAGCGATTGACTGCTGCGCTGCGTGTCGCGGGTTCGATTCTCGCACGGAACAAATATTTGTATGGCCTACAAATAGTTGTTTCGGGTCTGGCAGTTTTAATGTTTGTAAACGCACCCACAATACAGGAAAAAGTCCTAGTGTGGGGTAACGTTTTTTTTTTTTTAATTAAAAAAATCGCGTGGAGGTATCGAGTTGAAATTAAAACCAAATACTCAACTCTGTGGTCCCTTTGTGCTGTTTAAAGATCAACCTTCTAAGTCTACCTAGTCAAAAGATATGTCTGTTTATGTCGCAAGTTTGTACGGAACCCTCGGTGCGCGAGTCTGACTCGCTCTTGGATGTTTTTTTAATTGGTTAAGTCACAACGGGCAACATTGGGTTTGAGACGGAAAAGTTGTGTCGTAATCAGTTGCCTTTGTACGAGCATGTGATGAGGAAGAATGAGGAAAGTGTCGTGAGGAAAGTTTTGGGTATCAATGTGGATGGGTGAAGGACTAGAGCACCAAAGAAACGATATATGGACTGTGGCAAGGATGATATGATAAGAAAGGAGGTGACTGAGGAAATGGCGAGTTATAAAGAAGTATTGAAGAGGAAATGCTGCGCCAACCCAAAATATTTGCCTCAAAGAGATGTCAGCAAAGCAGAGGGGCTTGCCAGGCCTGCCGGGGTTGCGGGTTGTTCGAAAGAGATACCGCGGCCCCGGAACATAAAGGGCAATAGAAGGAACATGGGTGGGTTTTAGTCAGTAAAAGTCTTACACGGCCCCCCGCTTCGCCCAGAGCGGGGTAAGTTATTTGATAAGTATTACCGTTGAGCCCCGCTGGCACAAATTTGTGCCACCAAACCCCTACCGATTTAAAACTGTATTTGTAGTAAAAATAAGTCTTAAAATCAGATTACGCTTACAATAAGAGCCCGCCCGGCGGTGCTTGACGGATAGTTGACGTAAATAATGGCGGTCCTTGAGAGGTTATAGGAGGATACATAGAAAAACGAAAAAAAATACAATAAACAAAATTATAACAAGGCGTGGCAACACTGGCAACTGAGAGATTTCCAGTGCCACCTGCAAGCGCCCAATCACGAACATGACGAATTCGTTTGATTATCAATTTCTTCACTAACCTGTGTATCCCTGAGATCAGGCTCGCTGGCCGCAGCCGGCAGCACCTCGCCCTGCATGTCTCCGCTCGCGGCGGTGACGTCACCAGCACTAGCGCTTATCGCCCGGCGCCGTTCCTCCTTCTGACGCTCGCGGTCTTTGCTCGACAACATGTGCTTCGTCTTCGAGAGGATGTTTAGAGGTTTTATTGACTTGCGTACCTGCAAAATAGGAAAATATGTTTTATATTAAAAGTTATTAGAGACGAAAGTGTCCCGGCCGAAACCTCCGACGCTCTAGTGTGAATGCAGTGCCCGACCAGACCATGGTCCATTTACTAGATTGTCCTTAGTGTCTTTGTACTTTAGTAGACTTACTCAACGCTGCTGGATACCAAGTAATTTATCGGCCACCTATATCTGCCGTGCCGTGCGTGCAAAAGCGGTATCCCAAGGAAAACCGGATACTGTTTTTTTTTTTGGAAATATAGTTGTCTTTACTTTAGGGAATGACTTTGTTTGTAGGATGGTAATAGCTTTCAAAATAGATACCTACTGCTATTTGGCTTAGTTTATTAGATGAGCAATTTATATATGCCGTAAAATCAACTTTGTTTCTTCTTTGAGTTACGGCCTTTTAGCTTAGCACCGCAGTATTGTACCTACTTATTTGATAAAACGATTCATACGAAAGAAGGATAAGTGTCTCATTGGTCTAACTCTAGTGGTCTTAAGGGCTAGTGCTCGAGGTAGCGGGTTTAAAAAGTGATACCGCGGCCCCAGAACACAAAGGGCAAATAAGGAACATGGATGAGTTTTAGTCAGTTCCAGACTGACACTCCCTTTGGCTCCGCTTTGATGATTTACCGTGGCTGACCGTGAGGTTCCGGGTTACTGGGTTTGCCACAACAATTTCTCAGTAACAGCCGAAAGGTTGGATTTGAACCCACTTGCTGGCGGTAGGCTCGCCCCTATTCATTTGGGACCTAAATATAATCGGCGAAATGTAGATGTGCCCTTTGGAGATTATAGGCGCAACATTGTTGTAACTTGTTTATCCCCGATTGAAGTCAGAATAAAAAACACTCACCTTGCATTTAACACTGGCAGGATGTACAAAATTGTCTTCATCCTTATCTCTCACAGGTGGTGGGTCCCTCAGTCCTAACACCAGCATATCATCCAAGGAGGCCTGCATATGCCGCCTCCTCGAAGGCCTGGCTTCCTCGTGGGATCTTGAAGAATACATAGACACAGAATCCATACTAGCTTTACTGGTCCCTCCAGAAATCACGGTCACATTCTCCACAGATTCATTTGACTGCCAATCAGGAGGATGCCTTGGCCTCTCCTCATATATTTCTA
Organism: Ochropleura leucogaster; assembly: GCA_958449745.1. Lineage (NCBI taxonomy): Eukaryota > Metazoa > Arthropoda > Insecta > Lepidoptera > Noctuidae > Ochropleura > Ochropleura leucogaster. Next base: position 1,729,546 of record OY288222.1, on the reverse strand, counting down.
CTGAGTTAAAGGTCTCAGCTACGCGGTCAATTTCAAGATCCATGTCTAACTGTGGTGGAATAAATTCGTAGTGATGACCTTCAGTTTCTGTATACACTTGATCGTAGACCGCACCATTCACGTAGCCTCTAGAACTTGATGGAATGTTCCCATAAAGATTGTTGTAGTTATAATTATCGTCTTCGTTTCTTGGACTCACGTGACGGACTGTTTGAAGATCGTTCGCGTTGAGGATAACGTCGTCAAGGTTTAGAGGTCGACCTTGACCGCCAAAGCCGTCTACGACCGGGGTGGTGTTCGATAAGAAGGATCCATCAGCGTCGAAGCTACTGCAGCCAACTAACCCCATCGGTCGTCGAGGCATGTCTTGACGAAATCTGTTTGGCGCTGGTTGCTGGCCAGCGAAATCAACCACTAAAATTCTATCTGCAATGTTTCGGCAGTCGTTATGAAAACCGATGCCAGAATCGCTGTTGCTGGAGGTAGTTGTTATCTCGCTGTGGTTGCTCGGTTGAGGAGAATTTGCCACGAAGTCTTGAGCTTCTATTCTTTCCTCATGTCTACATGGACGTCTGTCTCGCGGAACCCGGAAAACCGGTCTATTACATCTAGAAAAGTTACCAAGCGCAGGGCTATCTCCTTTAATAGTTAGCTTGGAGATCTGTTGCAAATTCGGACTAGAGCAATCCTCAGCCGGTAAAGAATACATTCCTCTAATAACACCAATAACGTACTCCGCCGAAGGTGGAAACTCCAAACACCTTTCCGCCACTGGATCCCTGGTACACGCGATTTGGAACTCTCTCGCTCTGGTGATATGAGCTTCGTGTTCTGCCATTCTTGGATCTACGGCGAAGACATGGCAGCTGTGTGAAGCTTCGGCTTCAGAAGTTTCTGCTGAAGTCACAAGACCGAAGTACCTTCTATCGGCGTCGGAACCAGATCCTGCGTATATGATTCTTTCACGTTGGTATTGAGCTAAGACTTGGCCGTTTGGGCGACGGAGAAGAAGCGAGTTTGGTAGCACGGAGAGCAGCACAGGGGCGGCTGGACGTCTTTCTTGCCTTAACTTTCTGACTGCGGTTCTGACGTCTCCTGGAGCGGCGTTGGAAGCAGCTTGTGGTGTTTCTATAGTGCCTAGATAGCCGACTACGGCCCGGCACTCGAGCCTGGCTGCGTGGTTTGGCGTCAGTTGAGCTCTGCTTAGATTTTGAAGGATCTCGTTGACGCCTGATGTGCTGGGCGCCGCATGACAGCCTGGAAGTATTAGAGTCAGGGGATTAGTTATTTGCAAGGGGTGTTTTACAAGAAAATGTGAGGCAAAATTACAAAAAAAAAAAACATGACACAAGTAGGGAGGAGGAGGAAATAATTTATTAAATTTGTCAAACTGTCTTTGGTTGCTGCAATTTTGTATTAACATGCAGAGACATTGATTGTTAAGCATAGCATGATATCACTTGTGAAAAGTTTAACCAATAAGACAGTAAAACTTTTATATTTTATTCTTTAAAATATATATATGAGCTCTTAGATAATGAATGTTTGTTGACAATATTAACTTGTGGATGTCACAATTGCAAACAATGAAGCAAAATGAATTAAATACAAAAGTTATTAGTGTGCATACCATGCAGTGTAAGTATATTAACCAGAAAGGTGTTTAAACATCAAAGTATTGATTAGTGTTATTAGTCATTACAAAAATTGAGTTATAAAAAGCTTTCTGAGATAGACATAATTTATATTATTGTAGCAATGCATGTGAATTTGAACAATTCAATAATTTATTACTGGTATGAATTTAACACTGCAATTGATACAATACATTTCTCTATTAACCCTTTCGCTGCCCAGTCTAAATTATACAATGTATTTTGGTCTTATATATGCTGAGTTCTGGGGAGCAAGTTTTAAATAGCTTTTAAACATAATTGTTTATAAAAATCTATTATTATATTCTATTTCTGAGAGATCCTCAATAGCTAAGATTTCAGCATCGTTTTCTTCTTCCATTTGCATAGCTGAGATTTAGGTAATTAAATATGAATATGTTCTGTCGATCTATGTAAAATATGAAAATCTAACAACCAATTGAGCCATGAACAAAAATTGGGCATCTCCCTGATTTGTGTGTGTAATTCTTGCTCTTAATAATTTAACAGGCACTTTGATTGTCAGATATTTTAAAGAAAAATAATAAATTAGGGCTACATATTATTAAGTGCACAGTGCAGACTACAACACAAAACATTGATAGTGTGATGTTGTAACACACTCACATAGTTGTAACTGAAGTCAGTCCATCTGCAAAAAAAGTAAGTAAACAATTTTTTAAATTATAAAACAGCTATTTAATGAAAGAAACCCCTGGTTGACTCATAAATGGCCTGGGCCTGGTTATGCCAAGTTTTTAAAAGGCTGCTTCTGCATCTGTTGCTCATCAATGGTTTTGCCTAAAATGAATAGCATCAATCCAAATATGGCACACCAGTTTGGCTATCCTTCTAACAGTTGAAGGATTTTTAAAATAAATAAGCATTGTAGGTAAAAATAAATAAATAAAAGTACAAACTCAATCACCTCTTTACAAAGCATTTTATGGTATATATAATTGTTGGTGTATTAAACTGTTAAATTGACCAAAACTATGAAGATCTATTTCATAATATGCACCTGACCCACAATAACAATAAATAACAAATTATCTAGCATTCTGTAAACATACCGGGATGGTGCAACATTGCCTGCGGCCTACGTCTCGGCGGAGGGTGTCGTCTCCTAGTCCTTGCTCGCTCATCTGGCTCTGTATCCTCGGTATCAGTCGGGGGAGCTTCCCGAGGCGACACCGACAACGCTATAGCTCCCGGCGCGGCAGCCACCATGCGAGCCACAGAGGCATGCGGCGCCCGAGCTACGCTTGCGCCATCCACAGCCAGCAGAGCATCACCCGCACGGAGACCAGCGCGCTCAGCCGGCCCGCCCGCCGCCACCGCAGACACCACGCACGGCCGCTGCCCCGCTATCGTGAACCCAAACCCCCCAGCTCCTCGCGCAACAACAACACGCCTCTCAGCTGTCCGTGCCAGCGCCGCACGGCGACGTCTTCGCCGTTGCTGCTGAGGCACCATCACAAAAACTTCACAAAACTATTGTTTTTCACTAAAACAATACCATTTTTGGATTTCAATTGATAAAGACAAAATAAGTTAAGAAGAAAATGGATAATTCCGTTAGTTACAAGCACAGTTTTATTTTAGAAAACTAGAAAAACGAGAAATAAGAAAGTTTCGAGGCCTTTTGTAACTGACATTAGAAAGTTTGAATGCGTTCAAAAGTTTTGTAAAAGTTTTGAAAACTTTTCAAAGCTTTCCTAAATTAAGGACTGAAATCAAACAAAATAGTTACGTATTCATTTAAAAATTCCGTTAATTAACAAAGTCACTAAAAACACTGAAATTTGATAAACACATTAAAAAGAGTCGACTGACGAGACTTTTGTGATTCCAAGTCTGGTAACACGAAACCATAAATAATAATTTTCTAAATTAGTAACCCTTTGGATCAATTGTCAGATTTCCAGATTATCAATGTCAAAATAACCACGGTAACCTGTCAAACAAAATAACCCACGTTGGTTTGTTATTTTGTGATAAAAAATAATTATTTCCAATTCTATTAATTAAACCGTGAACACAACAAACAACGAAAATGGCTGTAAGTGTTACTACAAATTATAAAAGACTTTAAAAACCTAGTCTTCACAAAAATACACATAACCAAACATTATTTTTAAACCGCATACATAATCGCAATATTCACCATTTTTTTTCAGAAAAAAGGCAAACCTAAGATCAGTAAGGTAAAGAGAAACAATCAGACTACGAATAAAATGAGGAAGAAGGGACAGCTGAAGCTGCAGAGGCACAAAAGGCATTCGCAAAAGCAGAAGCAACCACTTCAACAAGAACAGGTTGAATACAGCAGTGAGAGTGAACCAGCGTCGGGAGATGAGTTCGGAGACATGTTGGATGATGAGGAGCAGCAGTATCTAATGAAGCGGCTGGCGAAACAGCCGTCTTTACTGGCTAATGTGCCTGAAAATGAAAAACAAAATAAGTTAGTACCAACTGTATCAGTAATTTATATTTGGAAATGTATTTACTCTAAACAGAAGATACGTTACCAGCAGGCTGGTTGCTGCTAAAGCCTAATAGTTATATGTTTACACATAAAATTAATCTTTCTTTGCTGTGTGATGTGTGCTTTATATCTCACAGGTAACTTCAAAGAAAATCCTAAAAGAGTCATTCAGAGAGAGTCAGACATTTTTTCCCAGTAACACAAGACACAATTCCAGCTATTAATATACTTTTTACATTAACCAGGTCAAAAAAACGTAAGAGAGAGAAGAAAGAAAAGATGCCAAAACCTACCGCCGGCAGTGACAGTGGTGCTGAGAGTGAAGACTTATCAGACAGTGACTTAGAGGAGAAATATGAAAAGGAACAAGAAGAACGGCCAGTGAAGAAGATGAGGGCATTGTTGCCTATTAAGACCAAGGAAGGATTGATGGAGAGGGCTGAGGAGTGCGAAGGTAAGCATGTTATGTTGAGAGAGATCAGGGGCCTAAGTCTGCTATTACAATAGTGTCAGAATGGTCGATCACTGATCGTATAATGGTTGATTTTGACAAGTTTAGTATGTAGTAAATTACCAAAGTAATCAAAATCAACCATAATGCGATCAGTGATTGACCATTCTGACACTATTGTAATAGCAGACTATGGCCCCAGGTGCAGGACCAATGGCTTAATGTGCTTTCTGAGGCACGGGGGTATCTTACTGCCAACTTTTAAGCTCTGGGCTGCTACAGTAAAATTCCCGAAAAACACAATAACACTGTTTGCCTGTGAAACAACTTCAACCTTGTGCTCAACAGTTGCACTTGCAACCACACAACTGACGGAGCAGTAAAATGAATATAATTTGCATAGAAGTCTGTAGCAGTGAATACAGTTCAAATTCAAAGTAAAATCTATTTCATTTCATCCAATTTATTTCAATTAGACCATTACAGGCACTTTTGAATGTCAAGAAACAAAATGAATCTACAGTCCCGGTCACAAGGCATAATAACTTGTTAAAGTACTACAGTACTTTAACATGCCCATTCCAAAGCATTGTTCTTTATGGAGAAGATTGGGCAAGAAACCCCATGGACACTCTTTTAAATAATAATATTTTTACAAAATCGTATTTAATAATTAAAACAAGAACTCACCTCAAAGCTGAATAATATTTTAATTAAAAAAAAACTACTTTTCCATAGACTCAGAAACAGAAGATGAAGAACCCCATCCACCCAAAATAAGCAAACAGAAAGAAAAACAATCAGATTCAGAACAAGATTCAGCTTCTGACTCTGGCATGGAAGGCACAGAGGAGGGTGACACCCCTCCTGCAGATGAGGAGAAGGTAGTGACGGCTGTGGAGCTGTTAGCAGCGAGGAGGGACAAGTTGCAGCATGATAAATTGAGGATAGGAGCGCTGTGCTCTTCATTGTTGGAGAGTCCAGAGAAGAAAGTGAGTTGTGATCATTATTTTTCACTTTATGATTTGTCATATTTTGTACAATAAGCAAAACATACTTACTACAGTTACATACCGTACTGTTGTGTGGAAAATTAACTTAACCCGTCGCGCGACAAAGTGTCACACTAGGTGCAAAGTTTTACTTGTGCCACAAATGTCGCATTTGCACACGGGTGCAAAGTTTGAACCGCTTTGAGTGGTTTTCATATCTTAGACATTTATTTTTAAAATTTATTTAAAACTCATAAGGATTCTGGAAACATATACTTCGTAATCAAATTCAATAATTAATATAATATAATTATCGATATAACTATGAAATCTTCGTTTTTCCGAAGGTCTAACCAAAATCAAAAATTCATTCAAAATAGCTCGACGTTTGGGGCACTTTACGTACATTGTTAGCAATCGCGCGACGGGTTAAATTTATTAGATGCTTCATGATCATGAAGCAAGCATATAAACAGATTATGAGAATATTAACCCTTGGCACGTCAGTACCTTTTTTTGTTACTTCACCCCCAACAACAAGCCATGTAAAAAATCATGTGTATTTTTCATTTTCGCTAATGATGCGACATTTTGATGATTATTTTGTTTATTATAATTGAGACAACTTTAGTAGTCTGTGGCGTCTCAGCTACGCGACCTTTTTGCAACTTAAGTGGTCAATTGCGTTAAAAAAGAAAGGAACTTTGGGATAAATAAAATCGTAATGCTTAACCTACCTGTCGCAGTCACGACGTGCAAGCTATTTTTATTTTGATTTACAAAAACGTATGATGTTAATGTTTGTGTAACGTGTGATGTTTAATGTTTATTTTGCGTGCTCGTCGTAATTTGCGACTTATAAATATTTTTCATTCTTTATACAGCCTCTTTTACAGGGCGCCGGTTATGTTCCAAATCATCACAGCCTGTGATGAATACGTCAAATTACACATGGCATAATACAAGTAATTCCTGAAGGGTTACGCACAGCTGTCACTTCAGTGCATCCATATTTCAACAGCTAAAACTGTAGTTCCATGTATTAGGGGAAAAGCCTACTATAAACCTTACCCTTTTTTAGGGTTCCGTAGTCAACTAGGAACCCTTATAGTTTCGCCATGTCTGTCCGTCCGTCCGTCCGTCCGTCCTCCCTTAATCTCTGTGACCGTTAGCACTAGAAAGCTGAAATTTGGTACCAATATGTATATCAATCACGCCGACAAAGTGGTAAAATAAAAATTTGAAAAAAGTGTTTTATTAGGGTAGCCACCCTATATGTAAAGTGGGAAGTGATTTTTTTTTAATTTCAACCCTAACGTGTGATATATTGTTGGAAAAGTATTTAAATGAATAGGGGTTTACTAAGATCATTTTTTGATAATGTCAATAATTTCGGAAATAATCGCTCCAAAAGTAAAAAACAATGTGCCCCCCCCCCCTCTAACTTTTGAACCATAAGTTTAGAAAATATGAAAAAAATCTGAAAAGTAGAACTTTATAAGGACTTTCTATGAAAATCATTTTGAACTTGATTGACAAAATAATTTCTGGACTAAGTTTGTAGTATAATCGTATATGCAAGCATTTTTTGTAACTTTGTTTACATATTTTATTATCCTGAACGTATCTGTTTTCAAACAAAAAAATAATGATTGAAATCGGTTCTCGCAATCCAAAATTACCACCGAAATTGCACGACTTTGTATTAATTAGTAACCCAATTCCCCGAGAGATGGCGCTGTAGGTACTTATTACATTGGATCGGGTATTACCGAATTGTTCGGTTGGCCTCATAACTGGGAACACTTATTGTGACGGACGGGAAACTACGGAACCCTACACTGAGCGTGGCCCGACACGCTCTTGGCCGGTTTTTATTTTTATGCGGATGGGAAAACATCAAATGACTCCTCCTCTGGGTGGAGCGGAAGGGAGTGTCAGATTTCTACTAGCTAAAACCCATCCTGCCTTTTCTTTAAGTTCCGGAGCCGCGGTATCTCTTTCCAACAACCCGCAGCCCAAACCTTAGACTTTTTTGCAGATGGGAAATCATGAAATAATCTCCCTCACTTTCTCTGACGAGTGTCAGAATATTACTGACTAAAACCCAACCATATTCCTTTTGCTCTCTATGTTCCGGGGCCGCGGTATCTCTCCATCCAAAGGTTGCCTTGAAAAGATCGGTTTTAGTGATAAGACCGGCAATTGTGTCACCCTTGTTTAATGTTATTCTTGTTATTTGTATGGTGTAGGTACATAATAAATAATATTCTATCTATCTATATCTTTAGAACTACCCGCAGCCCAAACCTTACCGTGTTAACGATTAGGTAATAAATTATTTTATTTTCAGCTCAAAAATCTGTTTCCAATTCTTTACCTGATGGAGGACCGTTTGAAGGACGGGTCATTGAACCTGCACTCAATTCGGAAGCTCGCCACAGTGTCTGCTTACGAAGTGTTCAAGGATATACTGCCGGAGTACATGTTACGCCACCAGGATTATTCGAATATTAAATGTGGGTAGTCTTTTTTAAATTATAAATTTTCTTGACAGAAAATCTATTTATGCCACTCTTAGTACGAAAACAAAAGAAACTGTAAAAAGTCCAAGTTTATCTATTCAGAAGTTTTTTTTCTTAATTGCGGTATCATTTACTTTAAAAACCAGAGACGTAAAATGTGAATCTATAATTTTCTTTTTTTTTTCTTATAAAAACGTTGCCCCCACTCTAGGAATTTCTCCTGTATCGTGGTTGCATTTACAAACATTTAAACTCGCATACACAAACAACCATCTGTAGGCCATACAAATATATCGCACACCTAGTTAAAGACTAGCTCAACTCTAAATACCACTTTTTTCAGGAATCGAAAAAAACGTTTTATTTCATTTATATTTAGTATATTAAAAACATTCTTCTAGGTTCTTGTGTATAATTTTACGCAGATAATTATTGTGATAATTGTTTTCCATCAAATACCACTAATACTTTATAATTTCAGTTTTTTGAGTTAAGTTGATATTCAAGACAGAATCATTATTTAATATTTTCACTAAGTCGAATTGAGCTCATATTACTGGCTTTTTTTAAATTAATGTACTATTAATCGGTATTTATGTTTCTAGTATTAACCATAAATAGTAATGTATCTACATTATATTTAATTTATTTTCGATTACGATTATCATAATAAAACAAATATATTTAAAAATAAGTACCTTTATAACGAAAAAGCAACACTTTTAAAAATTTCTATAAACATTCTTCAAACCTACCAATAGGTTTGTAAAAACATTAAACATTAATTGTATCAAAAAAGAAAATTAGGAAAGACTTTGTTCCTACCATACTTAATAATCAGTACTTAATAAATCACAGTTTAACTATATGAAACAATACTTTGTTCTGAAAAATTATTCTACTGTAAAACCTGTTCTGAAAAATTATTCTACTGCAAGTGCATTTTTGTAATAAGAATCGAAGTACATCTGGGGAATAATTTTCTTGTTAATTAATTCCTGAATGTCCCGTTTTTTATTAACAACCAACGGTATTTTTTTTATGGTGGCATGGAGGGAGCGACTGTCGCAACGCCGTGCAGGGCACGCCACAATAGTGGCGGTAAGTCTACTATTTAAAGAGTAGCTGGAGATTCATCATGGCGTCCTCACCTACCGCCTGAAGCAGGTCCGCAGAACCTCACCTCCCGAGGCTTCGGTAGGTTCCTGCGTGTAATCGGGTGGGAGGAAACGCCCGGGTGTCACCATTGTGACGATCCCCGGAGGACACGGTGGAGCACACAGTGGCGGTCTGCCCAGCTTTGGCGGAGTACTGCCGTTCCCTCGTAGAGGCGATCGGTGGCGGCGATCTGTCGCGTCCGGCCCTGGTTCAGTCCATGGTCCGGAGCGAGAGGGAATGGGAAGCGGTCACCTCCTTCTGCAAAGCAGTAATGCTAGAAAAGGAGGTGGCCGGTCGTTTGAGGGGGGGAACCTCAAACCAACCCAGCCGCCGCTGGAGACGCCCCGGGCGCCGGGCACCGCGAAACGACTCCCTGCCACCGGGAGCGTGCGTGAGCAATGGGTAGCTCACCGTCCGTCCGTCTATTGACGACGGGCCGTGTCGACGGCGCGTTTGTGTTCCACGCGCGCCTCAAAAAGATGTCAGCAAAGTAGAGGGGCTTGCCAGAGCCTCCGCCTGCCGGGGTTGCGGGTTGTTCGAAAGAGATACCGCGGCCCTGGGACGTAAAGGGCAATAGAAGGAACATGGGTGGGTTTTAGTCAGTACAAGTCTAACACACCCACCCGCTCCAAGAAAACGGTATTTTTTACGTGATTGTGTGCTCGTCTTAGATTTCTTACAAACGCTTTCTTGAAAATCGGTTCTTCATAAGAGGTTTTATAAAAAATAACATTGGCTGCTGCTTTTCAACGCGGAGTTGTTTAGTATCATGCTGTGATTCATTTGGTATGATTTCTCTCATGATTGCGGGACTTGTTGAAGGTGATGGTGTACTCAGTGTGTTCTCGTGAGGCTCTAACTCGTTATCATTGCCCACTGGTTCAATTACTATTATATTTTTTGTCACTGTGGTGCTCTTTGAAGGCAATGGTGTACACTCTTGAGACTTCAGGTTCAGCTCTACATCATTGCATCTTGGATTCACTTAAAACAGATGCCTGCATTTTTTAGCAATAGTAGACCACGACCCTTTATTTTCTGAAAAATAAATCAATAAGTTGGTTTAACCACAAAGACTACACTAACTAAAAAAAGCACGTATAACTCAAAGTCGACACTTTTTAATAATATTTTTTGAATCACTGGGACAAATAAAACTTCAATGCAAAATATTCCTATATTGAAACGAACTGTAGCAGCTATAGTTCCAATAATAAGGGCGATTTTTATTTAACCAACAATACTCGATTAATTCAAAGATTATGAAATAATTTCTACAATAATAAGCTATTTTTAGTTAGTAAAAAAGAAATACTTACGTTGGTAAACAAACACTCCACGAAGTCCAAATAGTAAAATAGATGGCCTTATTTTATCACCAATTCAACCACGAAGACTAGTCTAACTAAAAATAATTTACGTATTCAAAACGCGGTCAACCATGAATACATGATCAATTCGAAATAACCTGGTCTTTAATTGAACAGACAGCACCCATCCCTTTGTCTAACAAGCTGCAACTGGAAATGCGCGGGTGTTGTTGGCGAGGGGTGTGGGCCACGTGAGTCAGGAATATTAGCTTATAGCGCCATCTTCATTTTATTTATGGAACTATTTCTACGGGTGTCTTTGGAGATTATGTAGTTTTGAACGTAGATTCACGTAATGGTAATAAGTAGTTTTCGAACTATTTCGAGTTGCGTGACTCTTTAACTAGGTGTGCGATATGTTCCGTGCAGTAATCGAACTCGTGACACGTGGCGCAGTGGTCAAAAGCTTAGCCACTGCACCAACGGTGTGGTCAAATTATTAATATTTCTTTTAATCCACAGTGAAAAAGGACACACTTTCCCTATACAAATACGAGAAAGAGCTACTAGAGTTCTACAAGAGATATTTGCAGAGGTTAGAAAAAGCGGCCGGTGTACTACGACGAAAGAAGGGAGATACAAGGTACTTATGCTTTATTAACTTGCTCAATTTGACTTATTTTTGCCATCTTTTTTGAGCGTGTCCGTGGAAAATCTTTCTAGAAAATTTATAATATATATACTTAATTACTCCACAAGATTATTATTTTATTATAGATATTACTAACGGCTAATCCCGCCGACAAACTGTTACGCAGTTTGGCGAGTTTATTAAATGAGCAACAATTTTGAACTAAAAAAAATGAATTAAGTATATAAAAACCGGCCAAGAGCGTGTCGGGCCACGCTCAGTGTAGGGTTCCATAGTTTCCCGTCCGTCACAATAAGTGTTCCCAGTTATGAGGGCAACCGAACAATTCGGTAATATTATTATTATTATTCATTTATTTACAGACTACAAGGTGGTCCAGTGTGTTAGTAACAATATGACTTAACCTATGTTAGTACTTAATAACTAATCCCCGATCCAATGTAATAAGTACCTACAGCGCCATCTCTCGAGGAATTGGGTTACTAATTAATACAAGACGTGCAATTTTCAATAATTCTTTTTTTGTTTGAAAAAAGATACGTTCAGGATAATAAAATATGTAAACAAAGTTACAAAAAAAGCTTGCATATACGATTATACTACAAACTTAGTCCAGAAATTATTTTGTACAACTTTTTGTCTTTTTTGTACAAAAACTGTTGTGTCAATCAAGTTCAAAATGATTTTCATAGAAAGTCCCTATAAAGTTCTACTTTTCAGATTTTTTTCATATTTTTTAGACTTATGGTTCAAAAGTTAGAGGGGGGGGGGACACATTGTTTTTTACTTTTGGAGCGATTATTTCCGAAATTATTGACATTATCAAAAAATGCTTTTAGTAAACCCCTATTCATTTTTAAATACCTTTCCAACAATATATCACACATTAGGGTTGAAATAAAAAAAAAATCACTTCCCACTTTACATATAGGGTGGCTACCCTAATAAAACATTTTTTTCAAACTTTTATATTAGCACTTTGTCGGCGTGATTGATATACATATTGGTACCAAATTTCAGCTTTCTAGCGCTAACGGTCACGGAGATTAAGCGAGGACGGACGGACAGACAGACATGGCGAAACTATAAGGGTTCCTAGTTGACTACGGAACCCTAAAAAAAACGAATTTTAATAATCTTCTGTTTTTTTGTCACCTTTTAACATAACACAATGAATTGTTTAATTCATCACAATCGCTTCTTTAGTAAGCGAATTGAAGCTTTTCGTTACGATTTTATGTACGGGAGCTTATTGTTTGCAAAATCCTCCTCCTTCCAATTGGAAGCTCATAAATAAATCTAAGTTGTTCCATAATCATTATAACTCGTGTTAAAATTCTTTTGGGGGTGGGCAATCATCAAATAACTTCCCCCGCTCTAGGGAGAGTGGGGGGGGGGTAGTATCAGACTTTTACTAACTAAAAAAACATGTACTTTCTTTTGCTCTTATGTTCCGGGCCCGCAGTATCTCTTTCGAACAATCTCTCACCCCAGCAGGCAGTGGCCCTAGCAGACCCCTCTGCTTTGCTGACATCTTTTTCGACAGGGCCTTTTTTCACATTTGGAAATCCTCGTAGAATGTCCTCCGCCATGGGGGAGGGGTCTGTCAGACTCCTACTGACCAAAACCACGCGGTGTTCCTTCTCGTCACTACTGACTGGGGTGCGGGGACACAATCTATCCAGGGCCTGTGGTAACTCATATTAACCTAGTCATCAACGTTCATTGTTTCCCCAACAGGAAACTGGACGAGCACACAATGTCCCTCGCGCTAGTGTCTCTGCGCTGCATGTGTGGTCTCCTGGTAGCTCGGCCACACTTCAACTACGCCACCAACATAGCCCAGTCCGTGGTACCACACCTTGACAGTAAGGATGAGAGGGCGCGGAATACCGTCACGGAATGCTGTACTAACGTGTTCGCCGAAGATAATAGAGGAGATATTACACTTACTGTAAGTTTTTTTTAGGGTACTGTGCCTCAAAAGAAAAATACAGAACTCTTATTGGATCATTTTCTTGTCCGTCTGTCTGTCTGTCTGTCACGACCCTTTATCTAGGGAACGCGTAGAGGTATCGAAAAATTAAAACTAATATATACTCAAGTTTAAGACTTCTTTCTGCTGTAAAAAAAACAACCCTTTAAGTCTACGAAGTCAAAAGATATGGCAGTTTATGTCGCAAGTTTGTACGAAACCATCGGCGCGCGAGTCTGACCGTTTTTTTTTTGCTCTTGGCCGTTTTTTTTTATATTTAGAAATGCAGGTGATGAGTGAAATAATAGAATTAGATAGATAGAATAGCAATTCTGGAGATTGTCGAAGGAGGCCAATGAAAATAAATGGAATGTGTAAGGAATGATATGCAGGAGAAAGGAGTAAACGATGACGTGACGTCTGACAGGACAGGGAAATGAAAATGTGTTGCGATGACCCTAAATAGAATGGGACAAGGGTAGGAAGATGATGATGGACCCTATCGGGCACAGAAAACATTTTAAATAAATAGGTGAAAGGAAGACCACTTTGATAAATTTCCTTATTACTAATTATACTCCGTTTTTTATTCACTTACTAGCTTTTGCCCGCGGATTTCTCGCGTTTAATTCGGGCTAACACAGTTTCCTGACTTGCTGGTACCTGCTACTTGTAGTTATTGCCCAAGCGCCTTATTTATTATAATAGCAAAACTAAGTTTTCCCTTTTCTTCCCTCTTTTTCCCTCATTTCTCACTTTTTTTTTAAGTTAGCCTATATCCGTCTCCAGGGTCCCAACTATCTCTGTACCAAAAATCATCAAAATCAGTTTACCCATGTAGGCGTGAAGACGTAACAAACAAACTCACTTACACTTTTATAAAGCCGCTATTTAAAAACTTCTTCCCCTCCGCAGGTGGTCCGCTTAATAAACCAGTTAGTGAAACGTCGCAACGAGCGCCTCGACCCAACCGCACTAGACTGTCTGCTTACCCTCAAGATACGAGACATCGACATGGATGCAGAGGGCGAGATCAAAAACAAGAAGAAACTAGACGAGAAGCACAAGAAGAGGATCGTTAATTTGTCTAAGAAAGAAAAGAAGGTGAAGATAACATTGTTATAATAATAAATAATAAATATCTTGGGACAACTCACACCCGGCTATCTGATCCCAAGCTAAGCGGAGCTTGTGTTATGGTAACCAGACAACTGACATACATACATATATAATTTTTAAATACATACTTATTATAGATAAATCACACCCAGACACAGAACAAACAATCATGCTCATCACACAAAGTTTGTCCTGGGTGGGAATCGAACCCACGACCTCCGGCTCAGCAGTCAGGGCCACTAACCACTAGACCAAGAGGCCCGTCGATATCTACTGTAGGAACATCTTAGATTCTGTGATTCAGCCACCGGTAAATGAGGGACAGTTTAATCCGCTAGCTCTAGGTTTTTTTTTCATTCATATATATAAAGTGAGTTAAACTTTTGAAAGCCATAAAAGCACGCGCGTGTCTAACTACGCCGATAAGCTCATTTTACCTTCTTTTTTTATGTATTAAACGTTGTTACACTAGGAATTTCTCCTGTATCGTGGGCGCGTTTACAAACTTTTAAACTCACATACACAAACAACCAGAGCCGAAACAACTACCTGTTATGTAGGTCATACAAATATTTGTTCCGTGCGGGGATCGAACCCGCGACACGCAGTGCAGCACACAATCACTCAGCCACTACGCCAACGGTGCCGTCAAAGTCAGGTTTTGTCAGATATTTGATGGTGTTCAAAAGGCTAAGGAAATATTTTTGGAAACTGTTTCCCTATACTTCAGATTCTACCTAGCGGAAAATTCGATGCCGACATTAAGTCTCGCGCTCGTTTAGAAATGCACAAGCGACCTATTTTGTACTTGAAAACTAAAAGAATTCTGATTAATGGAAACTGAAACTAAAGTACTAAGGTTGAATTGGCTGGTTGCGAGTTGTTCCAAAGAGATACCGGTTACAGAACTACTGAATTTAAAGATTATCTGAACATTTTTGACGAATTCAATTTATTCATTTTGGCGATTATAAAGGAATATCTAAATTGAAGCATACGATGGGTCTACATATATACGATGGGTCTGTATTTGTATGACTTCAAAATGAATATTCTAGACAAAATTTGAAATACTTGAAAGCTGAACTTATTTTTAATGATTTTTTTGTAATTTCAGCGAGCAAAGAAACTGAAAGAAGTAGAACGCGAGCTCCTAGAGACGCAAGCTCAAGAGAGCGAGATGGCGCGTCGCAAACAGCTGACCGAGGTCACCAAGACCGTGTTCCACATCTACTTCCGGCTGCTCAAAACTGCACCCAGATCCAAACTGCTGGCGGCTGCACTAAACGGACTTGCCAAGTAAGTTTTATCTTTTGAAGTTGACAGAATTTGATATCCTAGAATTCAAATTCCGCCAAAATAGATAAGTATTCAATATGTAACAACGCGTCTAGCCCAAATATTATTGAAAATTTTTACGTGATATTCTATTATTTATTTAATAATTTTGTACACATAGGAGAAAATCACAAGGAAACATGATAACAAAATATAGAGTACACAGGCACAGCTTACTTAAAAATAAATTTCTACCAGCAGGCCTGCAAGAGCAAAATGTGAAGAAAAGAAACATAGATAGTGTAGTGTAAGTTTGTGAAAACAGGAAGAGAATAGTATCTAAAATATGAATGTCTTAACCTATTATTAATATTGTGTACAACAGAGTGGCTTGCGTGCATTAATTGAAACGATTCCACATATCCTGTATATCCTCACGATGACAAGGAAACAGTCTAGCCTGTCAGTCTGACAGACAGTTTTACCTAGGGTACCATGTTCTTGGTTTGTTTTATAAACTAACTAGCTGTTCCACGCGGTTTCACCCACGCTGCTCAGCACGTAGCGTTAGACGTAGCGTGATGTTATATAGCCTATAGCCTTCCTCAAGAAATGGACTATCCAACACTAAAAGAATTTTCCAATTCCAACCAGTAGTCCCTGAAAATAGCGCGTTCAAACAAACAAACAAACTCATCAGCTTTATAATATTAGTATAGATAGTATGCAGAATACTAGCATTTTACTTGGATTAAAATGCTAGTATTCAGCTGCATTCGGATAGACTGAACACTTGGGGAAAAGCTTGGCAGATGATGGAATGTCAAAAAGAATCCTTACTAATATTATAAAAGCGAAAGTGAGTTTGTTTGTTACCTCTTCAAGCTTTAATGGCTAAACAGATTTTGATGAATTTTGGCACAGAGATAGTTGGAAACCAGGAGACGGACATAGGCTTTTAATTTTTATTTAAAAAAAGTGGGATGTTAGGGAGAAAGAGGGAAGAAAAGGGAAAACTTAGCGTTGCTATTACAAATCAATAAGGCGCAAGGGGAACTGTGTTACCCCAAATTTAACGCGGGCGAAAGCTAGTAAATGATAAAATTGAACCACTGTTTTCTTCCATCTTCCAGGTTCACCCACGTAATAAACTTGGAATACTACTCGGACCTGGTGTCGATCCTGGCGCGCCTGATCGCGGACGAGCTGATCGGCGCGCGCGAGCGACTGCTGTGCGTGCGCACCGTGCTGGCCATGCTGGCGGGCGCGGGAGACGCGCTCAACGTGGACCCTGCCAAGTTCCACGCATATCTGTATACTTGCATGTTGGGGGCTCATGCTGGTAAGTTGGCTCTTTGCACCCATATTTATAGTATTTACGCCTGTAGACGCAAGGACTGTTAATACAAAATTCGGTGTATCTGTTACTTTTTACGCTTTTACGTTCAACGTTTATTTATTTACTAGCTTTTGCCCGCGGCTTCGCTCGCGTTAAATTCGGTAGCGCCTTTTGATTTGTAATAGCAACGCTAAGTTTTCCCGGTTCGTCCCTCTTTCTCCCTCATATCCCACTCTTTTAAAAAACAAATAGCCTATGTCCGTCTCCTGGTTTCCAAATATCTCTGTACCAAAATTCATCAAAATCGGTTTATCCATTAAAGCGTGAAGAGGTTACAAACAAACAAACAAACTCACTTACGCTTTTATAAAATTAGTAAGGAAGTAGCGAGCGAAGCAAAAAAAATAGCTTCCATGTATATTTCTGTCTTTGAATATTGTACTACTGTTCTGTAAGATTCGTCTCATAGTTCATTGTTACAACTTCCTGTGTCAACCCCAGCATTTATTAATATTTATATTTATGTTAAGGCATTTGAAGAAACAGTTTCATTATTTAGTTGGAATAGGTTGTTTAATACTCATTCACTACAGTCGCATGCCGTTAAAAATGAATGATTCAGACAACAAGACGGCGACAAGACGGCGTTTTACAAAGATGTCACTTTTTCTAAAACTATGTGTAATTTTTTACAGTAAAATGAATGATGAAACCTTTTCCAGGTAAAACCCACGCAGACTCAAAGATAATCCTGGAAGCAGTGACGCAGATCTGCGCACGCGCACGTCGTGTGTCGCCCGCGGTGCTGCAGGCCTTCGCCAAGCGCACAGCCACGCTCGCGCCGCAGCTCTCCCACAACGGAGCCCTGGCCAGCCTGGCGTTGCTGCATCAGCTCGCTCAGGTATGTCTAAATACTTGCAATATAATCTAGTTTTTTTTTCGAAAGGGAAATCAAAGAACTACCGCTCTTGGCGGAGTGGAGGAAGTGTCACAATTGTACTGACTAAAACCCATCCTTCTTTTGCCCTTTGTGTTCTGGGATCGCGGTATCAATTTCGAACAACCCGCATGCGATATCCCTAATGGAAAAACCCAACAACACATTACCCGACCCGGGAATCTGACACAGTACCTAATGCTCAGCAGACGCGCTTGTGAGCAAAAGACCAACGAGGCGGCGTCGCATTACCTGGACAATAAAACATTTACTAATTCTTCTCACAGCAAAGCAAAGCTGTTTCAACCCTCCTCGAAGCTGACAGCGAGGCTAGCGGCTCAGGTCGCTTCGACCCCGCGCTGCCGTCACCGGAACATTGCAACGCGCACGCGGCCGGCCTGCACGAGCTGTGCACGCTCGTGCGACATTACCACCCCACTGTCAGGAGTACCGCTAGCGCAGTTATGAGAGGAAACTTGCCGCAGGAGTTGAATAAGATGTGAGTATCGTTGTTGGTCATGATTTTCTCCGTCTTCCTCTTTGGAGGGGCGGAGGCAAATAGATGGATGGGAGCAAATCTATTCAATTCGTAGCATCGCATTCCCAATTTTAAATGGTTTGGCAGTTCAAGAATATTCATTGTTTGATTTAAACAGTTAAACAGACGAATTATTCAAACATGTTGCAATGGATTATTTTCCCTAACGTTTTTAACGCACGATAATAAAAGCATGCGCGTGCCCTCAACGCCGAGAACCTCATTTAACTGACTACATTCTTGTCTCATATTTGCGGCACGCACTTGCTTGTCCCATATGTGACAATGAGTTTTCAAAGGTTAAAATTCGGATTACTATATTAGATATATGATTTCTTTCCACTTGAAACACAAGGAAGTGGTAAAGTAGGTGTCGATTTGGGGCCTGTCGTTTTTATCATTTGGCGTCCAAATAGATCAGTACTATAATATGTACATTGTGAATAAATATTGCACCGTTTTTCTGGCGGTAAAAAATATATGATAGACTCCATCACGTATCTGTTTATTTAATTTATTTTTCTTTCCCAGGACACCGTCTCACATATTCAAAGTGTACGACGGCTCAGAGATGGCGTTCAAGCCATCGGTCCCGCCCCCGAAGAAAGCCGACACTACCAACAAGAAGCTCGCGCACAACCACTTGTGGGCGCAGACTGACCTCAAACAGATGTGCGAGGCAGTCGAGAGTAGTGTGGACATGGTTATCAATGACAGATGAGGAAAATAAATAACTTTTAGGATAAATTTGGCGTTTTAATTGTAATCGAAGCGAAGAAGAAACGAGCAATGTAGCGCAGTATACTAAGTGTAACACAATACTTACTTCATTCCAAAACAAATATAGGTAACGTGGCTTAAAATGTTGTACAAATCAAATGGAACTGGGGAGTGACTACTGCCCAGTTCCATTTGATTTATTTTGTTTTTTTTTTTTATTTATGTTGTTCGTGACTACGAAACAAAACACAGTACACTTAAAAAAAAATAAGATTTCGATTATAAAAGATATACAAAAGATATCGATAATCGTTTTTAAATACAAAAACGATTTTCGTGTGAAAAAACGAAATCACTTTGAGATTTGTAATAATATGGCTTCCAACATATTATGTTCGTGAAACTGTAAAACGTTGATCAATACAGTTGGAAGAAATAGCTTTTGAATTTCGATAAGTGTATTTTATTATACATGTTATTGCTCGAGACTACATGTCTGCCGACTGCCGGGCAAACTGTGCCAAAATAGCAGGAAACTAGTGCCCTAATGAGAAGGCGAGGTCGCAGGCTTTTATCCGGGAGTGGGACAGAAACAGGCTAGGAAAAAAGAAAGTTAAATGTGAAAGTCAGTTTAGTTTGTCAACCCCGAACGGGCGGTCAGATTTTGTCATAAGTGAGTAAACTTCCACGCAAGCAAAGCCGTAGGCAATAGCTAGTCCCAAAAAGGGATTTTCCTTTAGGAATTTCTAAGTAACCAAGGAGTTTAGATTTGGACTCAATAGGCTACACTATTAGCTACGCCTCATACTTAGCGAGATTACATACGTGATACTGTTTAGTCAAAAACAACAACTTATTTAATAGGAAAATTAGAAACATCTTTTGCCTTTGGAATAGTTTATTAATTAACACATTTCTAATGACATACAGACTTAATGATAGGTGGTAAAAAGCAATCTTAATTTTTAAACTAACTTATAAACTTTGAATGCTACCTGACCTAATTTATAAAGGTTAAGAATTTATTTACAGTTTTCAATTGGAAGATGATAATTAAAAATCGTATAGGTCCGCTTTTAGTGCAGAAATAAAGATTTATTTGTCACCTTATTATCCCTACACAATTAAAATTAAGATACATAAACACTCAGTCCACAGTATTATTAGCGGCTACTAGTAATAAGTCACTACATCACTGTGCTAGCTTCTCGTTCCACTCCTGTATGTTTTTGACAACGAGTTTAACTCTCTTCGCTCGCGCCGCCTCTAGCAGACGCTTAGATTCCGCGCGTTGAGTCGTGATGTACTCCTGTAGGGCTGTCAGTTTTGATCGCCAACTATAATACAAGATATGAGATTTTAGTCAAGAATTTAGTCATTACTCTGGAACTAGGAAATATGAGTCTTCAAATAAAACAAAACGATATCGCATCTAAATTCCAGTATATATGTTTTCATATTTCAGAGTCTTTAAGGTTCAGTACCTCAAAAAAAAAGAACCCTAATAAGATCACTTTGCTGTTGGTCTCTCTGTCCGTCAAGACCCTTCATCATGTCATCTCGAGAACGCGTACAGGTATCAGATTGAAATGAAAACTACTATAAGAGCAAGGTCATATGCCAGCACAAATCCATCCATAGACTGTTAATATCCAACCTATTAAGACAGCCCAGCCCACGCATCGACCACCAAGGGCCTGTAGCTCAACAACTAGTCTATGAACACTAGACCAACAAGGCTCTCATATTATTTAGAAACAGACTAAGATATTTACAATCATTTTTGACAAAAATAAAATAACCACAGCTTACAAAAAATTATATAATGTGTATTAATATCCATGTATGCAATTGTAGCATGTATTATACAATAATGCTATTATTTAGAATTAAAATATCAAGAAAATTAAAATACAGTCAAATTAAATTGCAATTTCAATAATACTATGTTAAAATGAGAATAAATGTACAACACTCAAAATGAAATAAGACAACTGTAGGAAAGACTCATTCAGCATTACAGGGCCAACATTATCCTTACTAATCCTTACTAATATTATAAAAGCGAAAGTGAGTTTGTTTGTTTATTTGTTTGTTTGTTTGTTACCTCTTCACGCTTTAATGGCTAAACCGATTTTGATGAATTTTGGTACAGAGATAGTTAGGAACCAAGAGACGGACATAGGCTAATATTTTTTTGAAAAAAGTGGGATGTGAGGGAGAAAGAAGGAAGAAAAGGGAAAACTTAGCGTTGCTATTACAAATCAATAAGGCGCAAGGAGAACCGTGTTACCCCAAATTTAACGCGGGCGAAGCCGCTGGCGAAAGCTAGTTTTTAATAAAAACCGTCGTTTTTCGGCAAACTCATGCCTAACTGGTACCTTACCTGTTATTCTGCTGTTCCCAGAACTGTAGCTCCACATCCACTCTGTGGTACTGTTCTTGCTGTTGCTTCAACTCTTGCATCCTTGCGTTAAGTTCCCTCAGTTCTGCTGCAGAAGCGGCAACGTCTGTGGCTTCCTTACTAGTTTCGTTGTCTAGCATGTCTTGCTCGCGTTGCACTGTGGTTTTCATTTCACGGATTTTAGCGCGGGTTTCATCCTGTTTAGAAAGAAAACAGTAGATACAATATTAGTTGAGAAATTCTCCAAAATGCCTACAAGCAAGTACACTCTTCTAGAGATATCAGCATCTGTAAAAAGACTAAGTATTTTGAAGGCATACAAATTAAATGGGCCTTAGACTAACTCATAAGGGTATTTAGTATTGAGATGATCAAATATAGAATTAGCTATGTGTATTATAGTGTTTATATTATAACATAGTTGGAAAATAATCGGCTTCACACAAAGCGAATGATTGGATCGCTGTACAGTCTATACTAATTGTACGCAATTCAATTGTTTTTTTTTTTTTTTTTGTGTATAATTCTGCGGGCGTATTTGACGTGTCGATCTTCCCGCAGTTTTCCTAATAGGTAATAACACGAGTTTTATTTGTATGTGTTGTGTAAAAATCCCGCCTTATATCTTTAACTAGTATGACAAAGAGGAAATATTTTTGGAAAGGTTTTTTTTTTAACCGTAGTAGTAGGCTTTGAAATGACAGGACCGATTTTAACCATTTTTATGTCAATAGATAGTTAAATTATTACGAAGTAACATATGCTATATAATATCACGTTACACGGATGAAACCGGGCACAGCTAGTAATAAATCCAAGTAGATATTTAGTTAGTGAATAAGTTACAAGTAGCGCAGCTCGTTTCCTGGCCAGCGCGCTCCGCTCCCGCGCGTGCCCCGCGCGAGCCTGCGCCAGCGCAGCGCACAGCGAGCGCAGCGCGTCCAGCCCGCCAGACACGCTGGCCGCGCACGAACAGCTCATCAGCTCACTACGACATAATATGTACTGTTCATATTCTAAGCAAACACAACATAATATATTGTAAGTATTTCTCACTTACAAGGTACCATTCATGCTATTACAAATCAATGAGACGCTAGGAGAACTGTGTTACCCCGAATTTAACGCGAGCGAAGCCGCGGGCAAAAGCTAGTAAACAATAAAGGGATTTGAATTGAACAATAGTGAAATCATACACCTGACTATAATTGAGAAATTAGTGTTTGTCTACAATAATCCATCGTCACTTACGTCTCGTCTATAGCGAGCGCGGCGAGGTCGGGGAACTGCGCGGACAGGTGTATGAGTCCCTGCTTGTACTCCACGCAGCTGTCGAGGGTCTTCTTCTGCCACAGAGCCAGCTCCGTCTCCTTGCTCAGCACCATCTAGGAACACATTTTGTGTATAGTCGGATTTCATTTGAAAAGAGCAGAGCCTTGTAGCCTTGTGTAACTTTCTGTGCGATCATTGGTTGCTGAGATTTTAACAGTCTAGACAAAAATCCTTTTCCATTTGATGAGCGATATCTCGGCGAGAAGTCGACGTATCAAGGTGAATAAAAAATTAAAAATTGAAGCTAAATGAACAAAATATCCGATGCTTATAGTGGTTAAAATTGATGCTTATAGTGGCAAACAATTGTTTTTCCAAAAATGATTTTCTTTGTTGCTGGTTTTTCTAAGATTACTCAAAAACCGCAGAGGTTACAAAATTTTAAAGTTCTAATCCAAAAACAGACACTTTAGCTACAATTTCCTTTTTGATTTCCCGTACGATATTTCTCTCGAAGTTACGGCCTGTTAAAAATTTCCCAAAAGTGTTTTTTTATCCCTTAATTTTTTCCGATAGTGTATTTTATTTAAGACGCCTGGTGTAGCGAGTTTTTGTTGTGTTGCAAGGGACAACACAACAGAATTCAAAGTTTCG
The DNA here is from genome assembly GCA_958449745.1 of Ochropleura leucogaster. NCBI lineage: Eukaryota > Metazoa > Arthropoda > Insecta > Lepidoptera > Noctuidae > Ochropleura > Ochropleura leucogaster. Next base: position 1,706,079 of record OY288222.1, on the reverse strand, counting down.
GCTAGTTTACTTTTACAAAATATTTTTTTATTTTTGTTTTATTTTAGCAATTCTACAAGTTGCCCTGGTGTTTGAAAATTGTATGGTAATGGCCTTACTTATTTTTCAATGTCTTTTTTGGATATCTAGGTTTTACAGGATATCAGTAACTAAGTGTTACTGATATCCTGTAAAACCTAGTAAGTATCCAACTACGTGGATTTTGTGGTATACCATCACTATCACTGTGTGGTATCACTGTATCACCATATTTTGTGTTGTTGAAAAAATATGAGAGGATGTAAGATAGTTTCTATGATAAGTTAGTTACCTTCCCAATCTGTTCCGCCAGCGATCTCTTGGAGTCCTGCACTCGCAGCGCATAGTCCACTTCATCCAGCAGCTTGGTGCGCTGTTCAACACTGAGAGGCTGCGTCTCTAGCTCTTGTTTGAGTTGCATACTCTCCGCTCTGAGATCAATAAAATAATAACAATAAAAAATAAAATATCCTTACTAATATTATAAAAGCGAAAGTGAGTTTGTTTGTTTGTTACCTCTTCACGCTTTTGATGAATTTTGGTACAGAGATAGTTGAGAACCAGGAGCCGGACATAGGCTATTTTTTTAAAGTGGGATGTGATGAAGAAAGAGGGATAACAAGGGTAACTTAGTGTTGCTATTACAAATCAATAAGGTGCAAGGGCAAAAACTGCAAGTAGCAGGTATCTGCAAACCAATAAAAAAATTAACTATACAAAAAACTGGCCAAGTACGAATAGGACTCGCGCACCGAGGGTTCGCGAGTGTCCGGGTCCGAGGGTGAGGTACAAACTCACGACATAAAAGGCCATATCTGTTGACTGAGTAGACTAAGTTTTTTTTTTCACAGTTACAAGTGACCACAGATTTGAGTACATGGTTTAAATTTTGATATCTCTACGCTCTCCGGAGATAAAGGGTCTTGGTAAAGGGTCTTCGGCCTTCAGCGCGCCCAGCAGTGTTACACAATGACTTACGTGGCTCTGTCAATCTCCGCGTCGATCTGTTTGATGTTATCGGCCAGGTCCGTCCGCAGCGTGGCCTGCGCGTCGCGCGTGGCGCGGTGCGCGCGTCGCGCAGTGCGCGCGGCCTTCAGCGCGCCCAGCAGTGTTACACAATGACTTACGTGGCTCTGTCAATCTCGACGTCGATCTGTTTGATGTTATCGGCCAGGTCCGTCCGCAGCGTGGCCTGCGCGTCGCGCGTGGCGCGGTGCGCGCGTCGCGCAGTGCGCGCGGCCTTCAGCGCGCCCAGCAGTGTTACACAATGACTTACGTGGCTCTGTCAATCTCGACGTCGATCTGTTTGATGTTATCGGCCAGGTCCGTCCGCAGCGTGGCCTGCGCGTCGCGCGTGGCGCGGTGCGCGCGTCGCGCAGTGCGCGCGGCCTTCAGCGCGCCCAGCAGTGTTACACAATGACTTACGTGGCTCTGTCAATCTCGACGTCGATCTGTTTGATGTTATCGGCCAGGTCCGTCCGCAGCGTGGCCTGCGCGTCGCGCGTGGCGCGGTGCGCGCGTCGCGCAGTGCGCGCGGCCTTCAGCGCGCCCAGCAGTGTTACACAATGACTTACGTGGCTCTGTCAATCTCGACGTCGATCTGTTTGATGTTATCGGCCAGGTCCGTCCGCAGCGTGGCCTGCGCGTCGCGCGTGGCGCGGTGCGCGCGTCGCGCAGTGCGCGCGGCCTTCAGCGCGCCCAGCAGTGTTACACAATGACTTACGTGGCTCTGTCAATCTCGACGTCGATCTGTTTGATGTTATCGGCCAGGTCCGTCCGCAGCGTGGCCTGCGCGTCGCGCGTGGCGCGGTGCGCGCGTCGCGCAGTGCGCGCGGCCTTCAGCGCGCCCAGCAGTGTTACACAATGACTTACGTGGCTCTGTCAATCTCGACGTCGATCTGTTTGATGTTATCGGCCAGGTCCGTCCGCAGCGTGGCCTGCGCGTCGCGCGTGGCGCGGTGCGCGCGTCGCGCAGTGCGCGCGGCCTTCAGCGCGCCCAGCAGTGTTACACAATGTGTACGGTCTCATCGCCGTACATTTTTATTGCTTACTCGTCAACCTACTTTCGGCCAACGATGCGCCTCATACTGTCGCATAATAAAATAACATGACGGACGAATTCCAATGTAGTGAACTTATAACTCGGTAGCTATCAACAACTAAGAGAAATAATCGCCTTCCACCGTTGTAACTTACATTAACTTAAATATACTCAACTTGTGTATTTTAGTGGAAAAGTGTTTCTCTATACTAACTCAACTTAAAAATCTTCACGACAAATCAGTGTACGGAGTTAACTACTTACAACCCGTACATTTATGGTCCTTCGAGCTTTTGTGTATTTTGTGTGTTTGTGTCTTTGATACGGTAGCGAATCGGTTCAATTGGTCTCCCACAAGCGGGTCGCCCCAGTTGGATTGAGAAGGCGCATATACCTGATCAGAGTACAGGCATATTGAATACTGGAAGAAACTTAAATAACTAGAAGAATCTTCAACTACTGGAAGAACTTTCAACTAACTACTAGAAGAACTTCAACAACTAGAAGCTCTTCAACCACTGGAACCAACTACACCAGCACAGCATTCGTCAACTGGAAGAACCTTCCGTAATCAAGATGAATAAGCTGTCACTACAATCAGCTTGTTTTGAAAACATCAAAACATTATGCAACAACTATAACAAGGATAGCAAAACAAGAAAAACAAAGGAATATTTGAGCAAGCGGCTGTCGTCTTTAGAAGCTCAATGGGTGGATTTTAACTCACGACATGCACTACTGTCGCAAGAAATCGAAGATAAAAACATCAACTATTTTATGGACGATGTCTACGGTAAGACAAAAATCATGTACGAAACAACTAAAGCCGACATGGTAAAACTCTTGCAAGCTACTGAGGAGAATGTGAAATTTGACCTATCAGACTTGTCGGCGGGAGAATCTGATGAGAAGACAAAGACTTTACTGACTCAACAGGAATGTAACTTTAAGGCCCTTGATCGAGCTATGGGTAAAATTAATTTTGACAACTTAAGTGAAAAATGGGAACTTGACGATTACTTGTCAATCTTGAAGTCGAAGTGGGAGCGTATTGACAGCACTCATTGGGAACTAGAAGCCTTACTAAAAGGCTCGAAAAACACGTACCATGAAATGTTCAACAGCATGGAAGCCAAATATGATGAAGCGAGGAAACGACTGAAAAGCAAGATGTGGTCCACCGCTCATCATCAACAATCAGCACCAAGAATCGAGATTCCAGAGTTTTCGGGCCACTACAACAAATGGATATCTTTTAAAGATCTTTTCCTTGAAACGATTCATAAAAACCCGACATTAAATAAGGCTCAAAAAATGCAACATCTAAAAACCAAGCTGAAAGGTGAAGCAGAAAGACTGGTGCAACACTTGAGCATCAGCGCCGACAACTACTCTTCATGTTGGGCGATACTGACTCAACGTTACGACAACCGTCGACTACAGTTCTCATCCTTTATGAACACAATGCTGCAGTTGCCTGTAATACATAAGCCAGACGCTTATAACTTGAAGAAGCTGCATGACGTAACAACGGAATGTCTGAACGGCCTAACAAACATTGGCTTTGACATAACTAGTTGGGACCCCATGATTGTGCACTTGATGGCACAAAAACTAGACTGTGGGACCTACAATGAGTACATAAAGAGTTTGCATGATAATAGAGAAGTGCCAACACTGCAAGAATTTCTGGTGTTCTTGGAAAATCAGTTCACGGCGTTTGAAACCATGAAGAGTTCCAAGAAAGACTCACAGAGCTCAGAGAAGGCAGCTGGGACTGAAAAACATGTTTCTCGAAATTACGAGCATAAGAAATGGCATCCGAAAACTTACCACACTTCATACGGGCAATGCCCTCTTTGCAAAAACAATCATGTTTTGATGCAATGTCCGCAGTTTATTGACTCGGATACAAAGCAACGAAACAGCACAGTTGCGAAATTGCGTCTATGCAAAAACTGTCTGTTTCGACACGAAAACGAAACTTGCAATTCTGCGAAAACTTGTAAAGAATGCAATATGAAGCATCATACGCTATTGCATTATAGGAAATTTAATAACAAAACAACAAACTCAACGAGTACTGAAAACCAACGTTCAGGTCAACGACCATCGAAAGAAGCTGAAACACCGAGTTCCAATCATCTATCTGCCAACGAGATGGAAGTTTTACTCACAACTGTCCAAGTTAAGGTCATGACAATAGATGGGACTTACATAAACCTTCGTGCGCTTGTAGATCAGGGCTCACAAGTCAACCTGATTACTGAAAATGCAGCACAACTTCTGAGACTACCAAGGAACAAACTAACTGCGAAGATATCAGGAGTTGGATCTGTCTCAGGCGACTGTAAGGGACGACTAAGCGTAACATGCAAATCAATCCATTCGGAGTATACTTTCAACGCTGAAGCTTTGATTATGAAGAAATTAATCAACAAACTGCCGAACAACACATTTGAACGACCAGATTGGTCCTATTTGAAAAACTTAAAACTAGCAGACCCTGAATTTAATATTTCAAGGTCTGTTGACATTCTATTTGGAGCTGACGTTTATGCCGAAATTATCCAGGACGGAATACTAAAAGGCACCCCAAGGTCACCCGTTGCGCAACAGACACAACTGGGATGGATTTTGTGTGGAAAACTAGAAACTTTTAATTGTAACGTCACCCTCTTAGACTTGACTGAAATAACAAAATTTTGGGAGAGTGAAGATGTCACTATAAAAAACGCTGATCGAGCACAAGAGGATCAGTGTGAAACTTACTATAAGGAAACGACTCGCCGTGATTCAGATGGAAGATACATTGTGAAGATGCCCTTACGTCCGGATTATCAAAATAAGATCGGAACATCGAAAACTATCGCAGTATCACAATTGCTACAGCTGGAAAGAAAGTTTCAAAGAAATGGTAGACTTGAGCTGTTATACAAAAACTTCCTTAAGGAATATCTAGAGTTGGGCCATATGAAACTAGCAAATCCTATTCCTTCTTCAACTACTGAATGTTTCTTACCACACCACGGAGTACTTCGAGAAGAGTCTACTACTACAAAACTCAGAGTCGTCTTCAATGCATCTCAGAAAACTAAAACGGGATACAGCCTGAACAGCCTACAAGAAAAAGGCCCCAACCTACAAAAAGATATCCAAGAACTTATCATAAAATGGAGAACTTACAAATTCGTGTTTACAGCTGACATCGAAAAAATGTACCGATGCATTTGGCTGTCTGAGGAACAACAACAATTGCAAAAAATTGTTTGGCGACCTACTACGTTAGATAAATTGCAAGAGTATAAACTTTGTACTGTTACTTACGGCACTAAGTCCGCACCGTGGTTAGCCATGAGAACGATCAAACAACTTGCCTATGATGATGGTTACAAATACCCCATGGCTGCCAAAGTACTACTAAACGAAGCATACGTCGATGACGTCATCAGCGGCCACAACTCACTGAATGCGGCCCAAGAACTCCAAACATCGCTTATCGAAATGTTAAAAGGAGCCGGGATGAACTTACGCAAGTGGTCCAGTAACGAACCAACATTGTTAAAAAACTTAAGGGATGATCAGATTTCAAGCAAAATTACTTTTGATTTCAAGCAGGAAGAATCAATGAAAACTCTCGGACTTGGTTGGAATCCGCAGGCCGACACATTTGTGTTTAACTGGAAATTTGAAGAAAAGTATCGACCGGAAATAACCAAACGGCGGCTGCTTGCAAAAATACGTTGCCAATCGAGTTGCAAAAATTCGACAATGCATACCAACAGAGCAATGGCACTATGTGAAGTCTCAAGATAACCCCGCAGACTGTGCATCAAGAGGATTGCTACCAACAAAACTAAAAACATTCAACTTGTGGTGGCAAGGCCCTACATTCCTGACTACACTCCAAGAACAAAGTCGTGAAGAAAACTTATCATGCACATTTACGACTAACTTAGGCAGCGAATGCCAAGCGAAAATGAACGCTAAAAACAATTCAACTTATAATTGTATTCATAACTTATTAACTAATTGCAGTTCGTTGACCAAAGCAATCAGAATTGTAGCATGGATACAACGATTTATCGGAAACGCACGTAACAGCAAAAAACGTGACACCGGTTGCCTGAGTTTATGCGAATTAAACAATTCTGAGGAACAAATAATAAAATATGTTCAACAAACGGAACTTACGCAAGAATATAAACAACTAATGAAGAAAGAAAATATTTCATCAAAATTCAATATTTATAAACTTAGACCATATTTGGACAACAACGGCATAATCCGAGTTGGGGGTCGACTGAACTACTCCAGTTTGCCTTTTGAAATGAAGAATCCAATTATTCTACCTAAGAGTGGACGACTTACTGACCTTGTGATACAAAAAGCTCACCTCACGACTTTACACGGAGGAGCCAGACTAACTTTAGCGTATATTCGTCAACGATACTGGATCGTTGGCGGCAATAGAGCTGTGAAAGCTGAACTACGGCGCTGTGTGCGCTGTCACCGCCACAGGCCATCGGATTTCAATCAACTAATGGGAGAACTTCCACCACAACGAGTAACACCTTCGCGACCGTTCACCCACACCGGAGTTGACTTCACAGGACACGTCGAAGTCAAGCTCAACAAAGGAAGAGGAGTGCGTACTTCTAAGGGATACATATGCAAATTCGTTTGCATGGTAACAAAGGCTGTGCACATCGAACTTGCATCGGACTTAAGTACTGAAACTTTCATAGCAGCCTTCCAGAGAATGTGCTCCAGGCGTGGTACACCAAGTCACGTCTACTCAGACTGTGGGACGAACTTCATCGGCGCATCAAGGTTGCTGCAGAAAGAATTTGAAGACTTCAAGCAAATCTTGTCACCTGACTTCTTCAACAACATCGCAGACATGGGAGTGCAATGGCATTTTAATGCGCCAGCCTGGCCGACTGCTGGTGGACTATGGGAAGCAGCGGTCAAATCGATGAAGTATCACCTTCGTCGAGTACTAGGAGACCAAAAACTGACGTATGAAGAATTCACTACTCTTCTTGCGAAGATAGAGGCGTGCATGAACTCCAGGCCGCTCTGCCAACTCACTGAAGACCCCGAAGAATTTTATAATTACCTGACACCAGGCCACTTTCTAACGGGGGGACCAACAATGTCTTTACCACGTGCTGATTATACTGACGAAAACAAAATAAATCTAAGAAAACGATGGCAATTAACGGAACACATGCACCAACAGTTTTGGAAGACTTGGTCAAGCGAATATCTTTCTCAACTACAAACACGCAGTAAATGGAATAACCCAAGGAAAAACCTAAACGAGGGGGACATCGTATTAATCCGGGATAACAATTTGCCCCCAGGAAAATGGGCTATGGGACGGGTGCTAAAACTTCACCCTGGAGCGGACGGATATGTCCGAGTGACAACCCTAAAAACTCAAACTGGTGTCATCAAACGACCCATTGTAAAACTATCAATTCTACCCATCGATACTACGAGCAACAAAGGTGATGAAGAATGCAAAACAGATTTACAAAATGCTGAGACATCGGTAAAACCTTCCGCAACAACTATAACAAGGATAGCAAAACGGTACAAACGGTAAAAACTTCCACAACAAAACCAACTACGAAAAAATGTCTTACAAACATTTTAATGTCTCTTTTCACAATGTTAATACTTGTGAACGGATCATACGGTTCACAACAAAGGTCAGGCACTCAAATTACTAACTTGGAACCTGAGAGACCGATTTACTACGACACCGTTGGCAAGGTTGAACTGATTCACGATGAATGGACTTTGCTTACCTACTACAACTTAACTAACTACTGGCACGGCATTCAACATATTGAAAATTACATCACCGGAGTATATGGCCTTTGCGAGAATATTCACCAAAGCTACTGCAAACCAACAATCGATCAACTTTCCCACGAGATGGAATTACTCAACTTCTACAATACAATCCTGCTGGCTCCTCACAAGCAGTTATCTTCGCGCAAGAAGCGCGGTTTGATTGACGGAGTGGGCATGATAGCAAACAGCTTATTCGGCGTTCTAGACCAAAAATTTGCTGAAAAATACCATAAAGACATTGAAGCGATACAACAAAACGAAAACTATTTACGTGAACTTGCAAAAAATCAAACTTCGATTATGCAACTGCAAAATGACGTATTGAAGAAAAATGACGCTAACATCGAGCTTCAGTGTAAAATGATAGAAAAATTCATGGAAGAAACTAAGACGAACCTAGCCAGTATAGAAACAGAAATACAGATATCGATGGCAACAAGTTACTTCAACTCTGCTGCGCTCACAGCATCTCTACTGCTACACAATCTCAAAGAAATTCAAACCATGCTCCTGAATACTCTCACTAATGTATACAGTGGGCATATGGACGTGCACTTGATATCACCAGTCAATCTTGTAAAACAACTGGAAGACATAGCTGGCAGATTACCGAGAACACTGTCATTGCCGACAGAAAATATCAAAGAAGATATCAAGGAACTTTACAAGTTGTTATACGTGAAAGCGCGAATAACAATGAACTACTTTATGTTCGAAGTTCACATTCCTTTAATTTCGGATGTGGAGTTCACCTACTATCGGGCCATCGCTATACCATTCAAGAGAGACTCGAATTACAAACAGATGCAGTTAGCTTCGCAATACATTGCCGTAAACTTTGAGAAGAATTCTTATATCTCACTAAAAGATGAAGATGTCAAGTTATGTATCAAAAGACAAAAACATAACTTCATTTGTAACGCAAACATGCCAGTCTTCAACTTACATAACAAAAATGCGCCGTGCGAAGCAAAACTCCTGGGTCACCGTACTACGACGAGTACGTCACCGTGTGACGTACACAGCGTGTCATGCGAGGAGGAATGGATAAAGTTACAAGGATCAAACAGCTGGCTTGTTGTTTGTTGCGGAAGGTGCGAATTACGTACAGTTTGTAATAACGATGTAATATCGCAAACAATCACATCGACGGCTATAGTTACTTTGAGTCAAGGATGCGTACTGCGGTCAAAAGATCTCACCATCACTTCATACAATCAGTACAACAGCAACCTCAACGTGAACTATGACATGCACGTACCGAACCTGAATTCGCCGATAAACAACATTGTTAACGTGACACTACATAACACGCCACATGAACTGTTCCGCCTCAAGAAAAACGACTTCGCGGAAATTGACAAAAAGCTGCGGTTCCAAGAAGAGCACGAGCCTAAACTACCATCCACTATCACAGACCATGACGTACATCAATATGTAATTTGTTATCTTTTACTAACAATTGCTGTCATCACTTTCCTGTGGATAATAATAAGGAAATACTGCAGAGTGCTCAGAACCCAACTTCCAAGGAAGAAAAATAAAAAGCCTACGCATGAAGATATCGAGCTTCAACCAATGGGATCTCGACAACAGACTGCCAGAGAAGACAACCAACGGTCGCCCATAGACGGCTGCGATGTTCAACGTCAAGGACATCACGACAACATTGCTTTTACTTTTAATTAATTCATTTGACTTATATTGTACATTTATCTTTACTACTTTACTTTATTCTTTGACTTTGTAAAGGCGTTTCTTTCTCTCTCTCTCTACTCATCTTTGCTTCTTTAAGGGGTTGCCAATATGTACGGTCTCATCGCCGTACATTTTTATTGCTTACTCGTCAACCTACTTTCGGCCAACGATGCGCCTCATACTGTCGCATAATAAAATAACATGACGGACGAATTCCAATGTAGTGAACTTATAACTCGGTAGCTATCAACAACTAAGAGAAATAATCGCCTTCCACCGTTGTAACTTACATTAACTTAAATATACTCAACTTGTGTATTTTAGTGGAAAAGTGTTTCTCTATACTAACTCAACTTAAAAATCTTCACGACAAATCAGTGTACGGAGTTAACTACTTACAACCCGTACACAATGACTTACGTGGCTCTGTCAATCTCCGCGTCGATCTGTTTGATGTTATCGGCCAGGTCCGTCCGCAGCGTGGCCTGCGCGTCGCGCGTGGCGCGGTGCGCGCGTCGCGCAGTGCGCGCGGCCTTCAGCGCGCCCAGCAGTGTTACACAATGACTTACGTGGCTCTGTCAATCTCGACGTCGATCTGTTTGATGTTATCGGCCAGGTCCGTCCGCAGCGTGGCCTGCGCGTCGCGCGTGGCGCGGTGCGCGCGTCGCGCAGTGCGCGCGGCCTTCAGCGCGCCCAGCAGTGTTACACAATGACTTACGTGGCTCTGTCAATCTCGACGTCGATCTGTTTGATGTTATCGGCCAGGTCCGTCCGCAGCGTGGCCTGCGCGTCGCGCGTGGCGCGGTGCGCGCGTCGCGCAGTGCGCGCGGCCTTCAGCGCGCCCAGCAGTGTTACACAATGACTTACGTGGCTCTGTCAATCTCGACGTCGATCTGTTTGATGTTATCGGCCAGGTCCGTCCGCAGCGTGGCCTGCGCGTCGCGCGTGGCGCGGTGCGCGCGTCGCGCAGTGCGCGCGGCCTTCAGCGCGCCCAGCAGTGTTACACAATGACTTACGTGGCTCTGTCAATCTCGACGTCGATCTGTTTGATGTTATCGGCCAGGTCCGTCCGCAGCGTGGCCTGCGCGTCGCGCGTGGCGCGGTGCGCGCGTCGCGCAGTGCGCGCGGCCTTCAGCGCGCCCAGCAGTGTTACACAATGACTTACGTGGCTCTGTCAATCTCGACGTCGATCTGTTTGATGTTATCGGCCAGGTCCGTCCGCAGCGTGGCCTGCGCGTCGCGCGTGGCGCGGTGCGCGCGTCGCGCAGTGCGCGCGGCCTTCAGCGCGCCCAGCAGTGTTACACAATGACTTACGTGGCTCTGTCAATCTCGACGTCGATCTGTTTGATGTTATCGGCCAGGTCCGTCCGCAGCGTGGCCTGCGCGTCGCGCGTGGCGCGGTGCGCGCGTCGCGCAGTGCGCGCGGCCTTCAGCGCGCCCAGCAGTGTTACACAATGACTTACGTGGCTCTGTCAATCTCGACGTCGATCTGTTTGATGTTATCGGCCAGGTCCGTCCGCAGCGTGGCCTGCGCGTCGCGCGTGGCGCGGTGCGCGCGTCGCGCAGTGCGCGCGGCCTTCAGCGCGCCCAGCAGTGTTACACAATGACTTACGTGGCTCTGTCAATCTCGACGTCGATCTGTTTGATGTTATCGGCCAGGTCCGTCCGCAGCGTGGCCTGCGCGTCGCGCGTGGCGCGGTGCGCGCGTCGCGCAGTGCGCGCGGCCTTCAGCGCGCCCAGCAGTGTTACACAATGACTTACGTGGCTCTGTCAATCTCGACGTCGATCTGTTTGATGTTATCGGCCAGGTCCGTCCGCAGCGTGGCCTGCGCGTCGCGCGTGGCGCGGTGCGCGCGTCGCGCAGTGCGCGCGGCCTTCAGCGCGCCCAGCAGTGTTACACAATGACTTACGTGGCTCTGTCAATCTCGACGTCGATCTGTTTGATGTTATCGGCCAGGTCCGTCCGCAGCGTGGCCTGCGCGTCGCGCGTGGCGCGGTGCGCGCGTCGCGCAGTGCGCGCGGCCTTCAGCGCGCCCAGCAGTGTTACACAATGACTTACGTGGCTCTGTCAATCTCGACGTCGATCTGTTTGATGTTATCGGCCAGGTCCGTCCGCAGCGTGGCCTGCGCGTCGCGCGTGGCGCGGTGCGCGCGTCGCGCAGTGCGCGCGGCCTTCAGCGCGCCCAGCAGTGTTACACAATGACTTACGTGGCTCTGTCAATCTCGACGTCGATCTGTTTGATGTTATCGGCCAGGTCCGTCCGCAGCGTGGCCTGCGCGTCGCGCGTGGCGCGGTGCGCGCGTCGCGCAGTGCGCGCGGCCTTCAGCGCGCCCAGCAGTGTTACACAATGACTTACGTGGCTCTGTCAATCTCGACGTCGATCTGTTTGATGTTATCGGCCAGGTCCGTCCGCAGCGTGGCCTGCGCGTCGCGCGTGGCGCGGTGCGCGCGTCGCGCAGTGCGCGCGGCCTTCAGCGCGCCCAGCAGTGTTACACAATGACTTACGTGGCTCTGTCAATCTCGACGTCGATCTGTTTGATGTTATCGGCCAGGTCCGTCCGCAGCGTGGCCTGCGCGTCGCGCGTGGCGCGGTGCGCGCGTCGCGCAGTGCGCGCGGCCTTCAGCGCGCCCAGCAGTGTTACACAATGACTTACGTGGCTCTGTCAATCTCGACGTCGATCTGTTTGATGTTATCGGCCAGGTCCGTCCGCAGCGTGGCCTGCGCGTCGCGCGTGGCGCGGTGCGCGCGTCGCGCAGTGCGCGCGGCCTTCAGCGCGCCCAGCAGTGTGTCGCGCCGCTCCACGCGCCGCGCCTCGTCTGCGCGGGCTGCGGCTTCTACTTCGTCTTCGAGACAGTGCTCGTATTCTAGGAGGGTGGGCGTTAGATTTTGTAAAAAATATGGTTTGCTGAAGCATGGGAAACCTGTCCATTAATAAAACAATCTACTCAAACAAACCTACTGAAACAATATAAAAAAAAAATTAGAGGACGACCAAAACTGATTTTCCGGCCAAAGCCGAAACCGAATGTTCGGCCGTGGTTTCAGTTTCGGCCTAAACCGAAACTCACGTGGTCAAGTATAAAATTTCTTAAATACTGAAATTTGGTGCATTTTACCTATTACTTTCCATTCATTCGGGCATGAAATGGAAACACAGTATTTTAAGTTTAATGTAATCATTTATTTCGATTGGGTTTGATCCTCGCACGGAACAAATATTTGTATGGCCTACAGATAGTTGTTTTGGATCTGGCTGTTTGTGTATGTGAGTTTAAATGTTTGTAAATGGACCCACGATACATGAGAAATCCTAGTGTGGGCAACGTTTTATTTGAAAACAGAAAAAAAATCCTTACTAATATTATAAAAGCGAAAGTGACTTTGTTTATTTGTTACGTCTTCACGCCTAAATGGCTAAACCGATTTTGAGGAATTTTGGTACAGAGATAGTTGGGACATAGACTAATTTAAACAAAATGAGTGAGATATGAAGGAGAAAGAGGGAAGAAAAGGGAAAACTTAACATTGCTATTAAAATAAATAAGGCGCATGGGAAAAAACTACAGGTAGCGTACCTGCAAATCAGGAAAGGGCAACTGTGTTACCCCGATTTTAACGCGAGCGATGCCACGGTAAAATAATACTAATAACATTTTTATTATTTTTCTAATTAAGTTCTCATGGCATAATGTTTATCAGTTAACACTAATCAGTAATTGTTACTGTTTCATTAAATACTAAGTATTGGTATTTTGAGATCTTTCTCTTTAATAAAGGAACAGGGCCGACAGCGTCCGTAAAAACGTTGCCGCGGGAAACGAAATTTGAAGAGCGTGTACGTGCGTGAACTTGCGACATAAGTTTCGGTTTCGGCAAAAGTTTCGGCCGATTTTGGCCGAAACCGAAACTGAGGCCTAAACTTGATTTTTGACCGAAACCGAATCCGAACTTTCGGTCGGACACTACAAAAAATGGCTTGAACCTAAGGGATATTATAGGCTTCTTTTCATCCTTACATTTTAACCGCATTAATATTATAAAAGCGAAAGTGTGCATTGTGTCCTTGTTACTTATTTTAAATGGTGTAACAATTAAATAATGTGACATCAAGACAACTTTTATTCATCACATTAAGCTACTTTTATCCCAAAAAAAAACTTATAGATATTCCTGTGAAATGACTCAAATCAGCGGGGCGCAGCTAGTACGTCAATAATCGTCAATAAGGAACAAAATATACGCAGTCGAAAGTCGAGAGTAGTAGCTAAAACAAGTCAACTTACTTTTAATGGTCTGCTTCAACTCTGCAATCTTTTCCTCATCATTGCCAAGTAACACCTTGAGTTTCTGCAGATACTCCTCATTCAAGTCCTCAAACTGATGACCAGGATCTTGGAACCTGCATGATTAATGGAAGATATTAAAAAAGAAGGTAATTAGCAAACCCGTAATTGTGTAGCTGTATGAAAGAAATTCAATTTTAAATTTATTAATTGTCACTCGTACGATATTTCGTTTACAAAAGGATAAGGAAAGCTAGCTAGGTTTTTGGCCAGGTCATCGTCATGACAGCGTCGCGTCGTGGGTAAGGCACTAAGTCCTAGGTAAATATCGTGTTATAATTTTCTTCTTCTTAATTCAACGATCGGATAATAGTTCGCGTGTGTGGTTGACGTGTGGCACAGTACAGTCGAAACACAACGCCGTGGCGTTACAGTCACCAACTTTAAAAAAAAATAGCTCGGTCTCCTGTATCGTGGGTGCGTTTAAAAACATTTAAACTCATATACACCAACAGCCAGACCCGAAACAGTTCATACAAATATTTGTTCTGTGCGGGGATCGAACCCGCGACTTGCAGCGCGACAGTCGTTCGTTAAGCCACTTCGCTAACTGTGCCGTCAATTATCTATAATCAGCATCATTATATCAAGGTTGTCTTGAAAAGATCGCTTTTAGAGCGATTAGACCGCCCATTGTGTCACCCTATTTATAAGTTGTCTAGTGTTATTCTTGTTACTTGTATGGTGTACATAATAAAGAATATTCTATCTATCTATATCAGTTAATTTGTGATACAAGAAAAATCCTAGTGTGAAGCAACGTTTAAAAATTACCTGATCCAGCACTTGTACAAGTAGTCCCTGCGGAGACATGACAGCTCATCCTTACCGACGTACAGCCACTCATCCGATAACGGCATTTCCTACAACAGATTTATCTTCAATAACATATTTTGTAACATAACTGTCGAAATGTTGTTAGTTTTACCTGCTCCTCTAACTAACCCTTCGGGGATTGCAAGCGTGATGTTATGGTATACTAGCTTTTGCCCGCGGCTTCGCTCGCCTTAAATTTGGGGTAACACAGTTCCCCTTTCCTGATTTGCAGGTACCTGATACCTGTAGTTTTTGTCCTTGCGCCTTCTTGATTTTAATAGCAATGATAAGTTTTACTTCTCAATCTTTTAAAAAAAAAACTTTCGGAGGCACGGAGAAAACTTGGTATGTAACGGGTGGTCACTCATCCACAGATAAATCTAGGCAAGCGCGGCTTATCCCAAAGATCGACCCGAGCGGCCGCTATTATTTAACCACGAGCTCCTCCTTTAGAGGATCAGCTTACATGTAAAATAACTGTAGTTGTTAGTTTGTATAGTTACCTTTCCATGACTAAACGGCTAATCAGATCGTAATGAAATTTAAGAGGGCGAGCAACATTGCTGTATGTCCATATTGCTTAACTGTCATGAATGTATGCCTTATAATGGCAAAACAATGCGTACGAAGTAGCGGGTCTCATCGACTCATCTCAACAAAATTAATACTTACGATATCGTTGACGAGGTCCAAAAAGTACGCTATGAGCGCCAACGCGTGCGGGAACGCGTGCAGCGTGTTGACTGTCTTCAGCCAAGACTTGGACACTGTGCCGGGGTATAGGAGACGCTTGGATAAATGAGGGAGCTGGTGAAAAAGTTAAGTCATTTAGAAGGGTTTTATTAATCGTATTTTTTCTCAACACAAAATAATATTGATATGTATCTAAAATCAGTTGTTTAATTTTGATGTACAATAAAGTATATTCTTTTCTATTCTATGTAAGATATGTTGATATTGATAATTAATTAGGCTATGAAAAATATCGTGTTTAAATACCTGTATATCTGTCTTGGGTTGAAAAAAGGATGATTTTATTAATAACAGGCCTGTAGAAACTCACCTTGGTCACGTAATTATCAGTGTTGAGCTTAGCATCTCTAGTTATAACTGTGAGTAGCGCGGCTGCGATGTCCACGAAGCGAGCGATGGTGAGCGGTCTGATGAGCGCCATGCCCGGCCCCGCGCCGCCCCCGCCGCGCGCCGCCAGCGCCTCGCCCACGCGCACGCACTCCGCGCGCTGCCACTGGACTGTAGAGATAGGCCTAAAGGACGACACAACACAAATATTTATTAGCCATACCAATTTTCAGGAAACATATCTTAGTAAAAAATCAATGCTAGGCAAGTGGAGAGGACATACAGACTGTTAAATTGAAAAGATAAATCTCGTCTTTCAAATAATATCTAGATAAACGATGGCCACATAATGGATGTGACCATTGTGTGTCTGGATATTACAACTCCAAAAAAAATCCAAAAAATAAGTGACCTTTTCGAATTATATTTTGTTTATAAATTAATTTACAAAAAGGGTTCAGTTGAAATCAAATGCTGCAATAAGTGCATATAAGATTTTTTTTTTATTAATTTTGAAAATTTCAACATCTTTTTCAGTTACTAACTAAAAACAAAAAAGAAAAAGCCTCCATTAAAACACATTTCCATGTTTTCACACCTATCTGATTTTAGCCCCTACTCCTGTAAATACATGGTTGTCTTACCTCTGATCTTTGATAGTAACAAAAGCCAAAGCTCTCTCGAGTGAAGTCTGCCAGCCACGACTTGCACGGTCCTCTGATGGAGTTCTCTGCAAATCATATGATTTTGGTCAGACTGTAAATATCAAGTAAACTGTTACAACTATAAAAGCCCATTAACATTAGGAGAACAATAAAATTCTTCCAGACATGCAGTTGTGTATTTTAGATGTTATATTGTGAGTGTAAGTATGTGTGGGTGCTGGGGGTGTACAAGTGTGTTTATGTGTGTGTGTGTATTTTATTGTAATTTTTAGGATCAAAACTTAAATTATATTTGAGAAAGTAGGTTTCTACTCATTAAAACCAACACAGGTACCGCTGTAGAAAGTAATTAAAAATCCTTACTAATATTATAAAAGCGAAAGTGAGTTTGTTTGTTTGTTACCTCTTCACGCTTTTATGGCTACACCGATTTTGATGAATTTTGGTACAGAGATAGTTGGAAACCAGGAGATGGACATAGGCTAATATTTTTTTGGAAAAGTGGGATGTGAGGGAGAAATAGGGAACAAAAGGGAAAACTTAGCGTTGCTATTACAAATCAATAAGGCGCAAGGGGAACAGTGTTACACCGAATTTAACGCGAGCGAAGCCACGGGCAAAAGCTAGTATATATAATAAAAAGCTAATGGGTCCAGGCATTGATACAATTAAATTAAGGTAGTGGCGGGCAGTCTGTGGACCAGAGCAACCGGAGACAGAGTTATGTGGAGACAGTTTGGGAGACCTATCATATGCCAAGAGGGAAACAGATTGAATATTGTTTCTATTGTTATAATATTTTTCTGAATAAAGGTTTATTGTAATGTATTGTATAAAAGGTTAGTCTAGTTTAATTATTTCATACATAATATACAGAATATACATATACAGAAACTGATTGCAACAGGTTAAACCGCTGGGCGAGCTAGTAAATAATAAAGATACTCACAACAGGTGTAGTAGTTGGTCTGGCAGCATAGTGGCTGGACCGCAGCGGTGTCATTGAGGACTGACCAAATCTCTCTCCTTGTTGGGAGCGTGATCTCTGAATAAGTATTTAATATTAATATTTTGCATACAATCTACACAATTGATGTACTATATCTTGTAGTATTCTTTGAGATCAAAACGTAATAGACATGCATAGGTGTATACGTCTTTCTGTCTCTTTGGGGAGAAACAATTAGAAGTTAATTGAGTGAACTTATTTATTGATTCACAAACTTTCAATACATACACACATACAGTCTTTACATAGATTATATTAGTGCCAAAATAATTGTTTTATTAAAAAAGTACACAGCAAACCTACTCCATTCAATGGTATCTTGGTAGCAGAAGCTTCCCTGCTCAGCCTGCCGGCCCCAAAGGTTCCTCTGGCAGGTTCCGCACTGCTGGAGCGGTGTCCCGCAGCGCTCGGGCGCCGCGCCTCACTGGACAAGCGGTCCGTGGAGCCCGGCCGACGGGGTTTCGGCAGTAAAGATACTTTGCCTTCTAGTCTAGAGTTATTATTTATATCGTAAATATTATTCAATCTTTGATACTGGTGGAATGAGAAGTTCTAAGCAATTATATTGAATCATTTTAAGTCAATCATTAAATAAATGAGACACAGTTTGTAGATAATTTTATGATCTTACCTTGATTTCCGCAGCACGCTGGACTGCCCAGGAATATATCTATTTGGATTCATTCTCAAATTGAATTATAAAAAGAAACCAACAATACGAAAGAATTATAATTTGTTTCAGTTTTCATTCATAACACAACTTCACTTTATCAACAAACTCGGGAAGTTTTCGTTTGAGTTTAAAATTCAAAAAGCTGTCAGAAATCAAAACAAGCTGACCACAGATATATAAAAAAATATTCAGACAGATGCGTTCACCCAAACATAAGGCACGTTACACATATAGGATTAATTAATGTATACTCCAAGTTCCTAAGACTTCTTAATGATTTCCTTATTTATAATTTTCTCGGCTTCACAAACCAACTGAGCAAACGTTGGGTCTAGTAAACACAATTTCATAAAGTGGCTGAAATCATTTGGTATGTTTGAAGTACTCGTCACGTCTGGAAAATTAAAAAATAAAAACTTTTTTTTTTTTTCAAAGATTACATTTCATGAGATCTTTTCATTGTAAATATATTTTTACATACCCTTATTTTCTAATGCATGTCTTAGGACATCATCCACATTTCTATATTTAGCGTTGATAATATGGCTGGCTTGCCTATTATTATGGTTTACTACAGGGAAATGTTGGCCAAGCATTTGTAGGCATTGGGTTACATTGGATTTTATTTGAAACTTTATTTTCCTAATCTAAAAAAAAAACGTTTTTCTTGAAAGGTTTCGCCATAAAGTTGGACGAGTAAAATATAGCCTCGATTGAATTGCTATTCACAATATAAACCATATTCTGGAGGTAACTGCTTCCCATTCATACAGCGGTGCTCCGGCCAAGCGGGGTAGACCGCCATAGTGTGTTGCACCGTGTCTTCTGGGCGACCGAAATTATTATGTAAGTACTTATAAAATAAACTTACTTCTTGGCAAGAATTGTTCACGATAAGTATGAGAACATCGTCTTTATAAACTCCTTTAATTTTATGATGGATGTTAAACGATTCCAAAATCTTTGTTTCTGCTGTTAGAATAAGTTGATCATAATGTACACGTAGGAATGAGTTCGATATCTTGGAATCGTATTTAGTCCAACTTCCTCTCCATAACATTAACTTATTAATCGGGGTCGCAAATGAATCTAAAAATAAAAGCTTTAGTGAATAACTATTTGCAAAAACAACTTACTTGTAATAAAGGTTTAATACTTGTTGATCTATTCATTTTGAGTTATTTTACAAATAGTTTTTGTTGGCCCAAAGTTGATGTATCTCAACTCTAAACGATTTCCCGCCAATCTCGTGTTTTTTTTTTAAAAGGCACTGTTTTCCTCATACATCATGTGGTCCATAAGCAAGTTGAAGGGTTATTCGCGTTTTCTGAACGCATCATTGTGTTTGTGTGACAAGTCAACTGGCATTCCGTTCCGTGTTCCGAATTCTATCTATATGACAGGCATGATTTATCGTCCACCTCTTTCGTAAAGGAAATACTGAAGCTATCTTTGTCTCTCTGCAATGTTGATTTTTGACAGTAAACTGTAAATGTCATATTTTTGGGAAGTTGGTGACACCTACAAAAACTCTAACAAAACTCAAAAAATACATGAATACTACTGTTTTCTTTACCGTTTTATGAAGATAAAAGTTCAGAATGTCGGCAGGGACGTATTATTTCGTCATCGTCGGGCATTCCGACAACCCAATATTTGAAATGGATTTCATTCCAGTCACTAAAGAACCAAAGGTATTCATCCCACTATTTCGTATTTTCGTATTCCGTCCATAATTTGCAGTTTTCATTTTCAAGAGTAACTGACCCACTATTATGTCCTTATATTAGTCCATACTTAGCTGTGCCCAATTTATATTTGTAAATAAACATTGTTATTCCAGAAAGAAGACAACAGACATTTGAATCAATTCATAGCCCATGCAGCACTAGACCTGGTAGACGAGCATATGTGGAAGGTTACGAACACATATTTGAAATCTGTTGACAAGTTCAACCAGTGGTTTGTCTCCGCGTTTGTGACTGCTAGCCAGGTAAGCATAATGAAGTTGTTACTTGTGCACTTCTCTCTTAGCACCTTACAGATTTTGTTTTGTTGATCTTTATAAAACACTGAAGACTATTAAATCTTTTCCTTCAGCATAGTGGTTGTTCACATGCATAATTTGATAACCAAACTTTCTCTACAAACCTTGTCATTATTTTCCAGATGAGACTCATAATGGTCCATGATTCCCGCAATGAGGACGGCATCAAGAACTTCTTCACAGATGTATATGAGGCATACATCAAGTTGATTTTGAATCCATTCTACAAAGAAGACACACTCATCACATTGCCAGCATTTGAGAAAAAAGTTCAGTTTTTAGGCAAGAAGTATTTAACATAAGATAATATTAAATGTAGGGAATAGGATGTATTTATTGGATATAGGATAAGCAGTTCTATCAATTCATAACCTTCCATGTGGTGAAGATATTAGCAGTATGTCTATATTCATAAGTGCAGTCCAACTCAAGTATGACATGCTAGATGTTATCTACAGCAACTGACAGATCAGCATATCTAAAACAGCTGGTTCCAGAAGCATGAAATTTTTGCATGTTCCTGTTATAACCACTAAAGATTTTTGATAAATTATTCCCTATGGGGTAAATAGAGATGCAATTTTGTCATTTTTTCAATGGGGGATATGCATAGACATATGTACATAGAGCATTATGGATTAGATGCAGTCTCCACAAGTTGAGAATGAGAATTGTGGCGATATTACACACCACACATTTCTATTAAAAATCGAAATTCTCTTGCTTGTGAAGACAGGCCCTGAGGTTTGTCTAAGTTATAACTGTGAGCTAAAAATCTTTATTTATTCTACACATCTGCACTTATGAACAGACATATTATAAGTTGACAAGTAACTGTGGTGTTAGGACTTGTTTTTCTGTTCATAGCAAAGAAAGGAGGATGGTTATGTAATGTTGTAAAATGTGCTTATGAGAGTGTATCATTGTAAAATAAAAGATGTAAATATTTCTTATAATAAATTACTTTTATACCAAAATATAAATCACATTTTATTTCCAATTTGTTAGAATTACTTTAATTTTAATACTGAAACATTATTTCAGATCTAAATCACTATGTCATTGGGATGTCAATTTGGGTGATAACATGGGGCTATGCCTTGCAGTTTAGAAAAAAAAAGCCAGGATTATTCCACTTTGTTACACTAGTGAGACAAAATGAGTTCTTTAGGGTTCACTTTGTTGTTGTTTGCGTTTCTAGGTCATGATGGGAAAAAATGTCCTTAGCCTGGTAGTGTTGTATTCATGATCATTTATACACAATGCAAAGCAGTTTGTGAGGTTCCCAGCAGGCCATTATATGGTTTCTGCTTACCCACTTAAAATAAAGGTGCAAGTTTGTCTATGCAAAACATTAACAGTAGGTTCTAGTTAAAAAGTGACAGTTATCTTTTTGCCACACAAATTTTGTTCTTCAAATCTTGTTAAAAATTAATTTCAATTTCATGGGGCAGACTGAAATCCGTTATCATTACGTTTTACCTCTGTAATTTATAATGGATAGCCAATTCAATAAAATACACGTCTTAATTAAGAATATAATTCAAGAACATGCATGGTAAGCAAGCTGCCTCATAATCCAATTATCTGACAGTGTTGCAAGTCAACAAAAATGACATAAAAGATCCTATAATACTTATTTGTATGTTATTCAGTATGCAGCCAGATTAGACTTACAAATGCTAATAAATGGATAATTTCATAGATTAAATTACTAGTAGAAAGTCGAGATATTGTATTGAGCAACCATAACTAGTTCCTCATTCGGCTTTTCAGACTGGACTCTCTGTGATTAAGGACTTGGCCAACTTTAATAAACTATTCTCAATAATGTTCAAGAGAGGAACATTTATTTAGTGAAAGTAACTCTTGGCTTGAATCAGGGTACCATCAGTGTCTGTCCTGGGGTAGAACAGAGAGATGGTGGAGCACTAAGTGCCAGATGGGTAGTAGTCAAAATGACACACACCATGGCTTTTTCACACATTTGGCTGTGCAGAGAGTGTCCGGGCGGCGAGCGGAAACTCGCGCGAGAGTGGGTATCTCAACTAGTTCGAGCTAACCGCGTGAACTAGCGCCAGTGTCACCTTAAGAGCATCTCAAGACGTGTAGCTTACTTGAGAGTAGTTCAATAAATCTGGCCTGTTTAAGCAGAAATTAAACATGGTAATTAAATTGTGGATTATCTGTAAGTGAAATCTGGCTGCACCCTTCAATATATCAACAAGATAGTTGGTGGAAAGTCACCAGGTCATAATATTATATTATTAGTTATAACTCATAGCCTTAAATTAAACAGTGTTATCTTATTCTTCAATACAAATCTGGGAGGTCTAAGTCATCATCTGGTACACTTCCAGTTGAGAAATCATCTGAAAAAGAGATGGGTAGTGATGAATGAGAGATGGAAGATTGAATGGAATATAATTGTGTTCTTGCTTTTATACACTTACAGATAAAAAAAAAGTTTTTTTTTAAAGTTTTTGCATAAAACACTGACTTCCAAAAAAACACTAACAAGATGGAAGTTGGTGCCATTGACTTTTAGCAATATCTTTTTTATGTTTGGTATGATGGGTATCTCACACAAATTCTAGAAATAAAGATAACTCATAGACTACCTAAGCAATATAAATAAAAAATAATATGGGAACCCTTTGGAAGTATACCCTTTCAAATATAAAAATAATTTTGAAAATCGGTTCACAACCAACAGAGATACCTCTTTTTTTAAGTCAGTTAAAAACGGTAGGCATTTTAATTTCCTAGGGTGATGTTGTGGTTTTAGTTAACTTACATCAAATATTAATATTACCTAGACTTTCAAGTGGTAATATTCCTTAATACTATTATTAATTATTGTCATAACCCCCATGCCAGCAGAAGCCACCATGTTCAGCAGACCAATATGGCTGACAAATAATATACAACCCTGTTCAAGGCAAGACCAGTTACATCAAATCAAATTAGTTTATTTCAATTAGACCATTACAGGCACTTTTGAATGTCAATAAAACAAAATGTTAAAGCTACAGTCCCGGTCACAAGACATAATAACCTGTGAAAGTACTGTAGTTGATTATTAAGAAAATTATAACTTGATTAGTAAAACTAATTTTTAGTCCTTCATGAGCAATACCTGTAATAAAAAAGTATGTTAATATTTACTCAGACATTGTTTATTTTAGTCCGGTTATTCCTAGCCTTGAAAGAATTGCTAAGAAGTTTTACCTTTAAAGAACTCATCCTGGTAAGAGCAGTTGAAGTCCATGCTGTATCTCTTTGTAGTTGGTGGAGGGGTGTTGGGTGGGGAGAACTGCTTCAGGATGGCCGGCTCTGGTACTGGCAGGTAGTCAAATAAGTCTCTGTGGTGATTATCTGTGGCAAGAAATGGTTTTTTTGAGTAGGAACTACTAATTTGGTAAACAATGAGAAGCAGATAGATGTTGATAGTGAATGTATAAGGTGTCCCTTGCAGCTCCATAGCTGCTGAAAAGAAGCCTATGTTCTTCTGGTCCTGGTTTACCAATGATTTAAGCGTGAAAAGCTATCTGACAGAACACTTTACTTCAGCTAGTATTGTACTGTAATGAGTACAGCCTACTATAAATATCTATGTAAATATTCCATTACAAAAATTAACACAAAAAGAAACAATTTATCTATTAAACTCACCATACTTGTACGAAGGTTTGTGGAACTCTACATCCTCTCCACAGAGTTCCTTATCATTGTTCTCATCAGTGTAAATCATAGACCCAACATTGACAGCTCTAGGAGTGAATACATTCCTCACTGGAGTATTTCGTAACGCCTTTCCAGTGTTACAGAGAAAAGACTTCTTAGGACCTTCGGACTTCTTTATGGGCTCGTTGGGCTTGACATGGCCAGATGACACGATTTTGCCCATGTTTTCTATAAAGAGAAAGAATTTCATCTTTTTACAATGGGGGTAGCTCATGCTGAGATTTTAAAAAGCTGGTTTATCAGTGTAAGAGACAGCAACTATCTAGCGTGTTCTAAAAAGTGGTGGAAATCTAAGTTCTTACCGATATTCGACAGAGGTTGGCGCGAAACATTATTCACAGCCTGTCTGGTGAGATGGTCGCCGAAAATTTCAAACAGTGATTCAGCCATGTCTTCAGGGACACAGATACAACTCTAAGTCAATACCTTTACTCGAATTTTATCGAAAACAGTTTATTTTCAATATTTGAAATCGCACAAACAAATACAATCGTTGAACGCCAAACGGTTTTTTGAATAATTTGTATAGTTTTTTACGGACGCGGTATCTGTCAAACGTGTTACAAAGTCTTTTGGCACTCTACCGCAAGTTTCGGGATCAAAACAGCAAAACAGCGGCCATTATCGTCTTTTTCTTTTGTTCAATTTCTGAACGGGATTGATTGTGTCAACACACTGTCAAATTGACAAAAAAATATACAATTTATTTTGACAGACTATTAATCATTTCAAAACAAACTCACGCGTTTATAATTTATTTCAGTGAATCAGATTTCCTAGTCTATTAAGTTACAAACCTGTAAGATGTCTGAAGATAAGTCTTCCAAGACTAATGGGCTCGGCACCGATCCCATGCAACGTCTGGCTTCATTTAAACCACCCCGTGACCTCACCTTGGGTGGGATAAAAACGAATAAAAAAGTATTCACACCAAATTTAAACGTCTCCAGGAATAAAAATAAAGGGTAATTATGCATTTCACTTACTCGATATGCAGTACTCAGTACTTTTGATTTATAAAATTCCAAAGGATTGCTTTGTAAACAATACCCACTTATGTACAAGTATTTTGGTCCTGGAATCCACTTGAAGGCTAACACAGGAGATGTTAGGGTCAGTGGGTCATAAAATAATCAAATTTTACATACTAAAATTTCAGCCCATCAAAACCAAATCAACAGAATCAGCGAAAAGATGACAAAGACAGAAAGGATAGGAGAAATGACAGAAATAAGAACTTCAGAAATGGACCCAACATTATCAAATCTAGTGGAGTGTTTTCTGAAGGTAAAAATATATGTTTTTACTTAGCTCTTCGCTAGGAATTTTTCCAATATCAAGAGTGAGTTTACAAACATCAATCTAAATTTTTCACATACACATTAAACTTATAAAACGTCGAGAAAAGGTGCATGGTTCAGGTTGGTCATTTCCTATGGAGAAGAACCGGCTAAAAACACCATGGTTCCTCTTTTAAAATCATTTGGTTTTATGATGTTGTTGTTACAGCGTTAGTACTTAAGTATGAGAGGACAGAGCAGGCCCGACAACAAGTCATTGCTTACTTTACAAAATGTAAAATAAAATCATATGTTAACAAAAGTTAACAAGCGTCTAAGAATCTACAAGGCCAACATACACAACTGACCCAAAACAAAAAGCTCTAGACTACAAATATTTCTTATGTACGGAGTTTGTGAATAGAGTAGGATGAAGTTTAAAAAACTGGCCAAAAGTGAGTCCGATTCTTGCACCGAAGGTTCCGTATAACCTTGCGACATAAATGGCTATATCTTTTGATTGCAAAGATGGTTGTTTTTGTCGCCACAGAAAGGGACCACAGGCTTAAATGTAAAGTTTTAATTTCAATTCGATAACTCCACGAGTTCCCGAGGTAAAGGGTCTTGACAGACAGTCAAAAATGTGATCCGATTAGGATTTCGTATTTTTTAAAGTGAGTATTTCTTGTAGCTTGGGCTTCACCCAAGGGCAGGGCAGGATTTTGTCCTATCTGGAAACTATCTAAATCTCTTTTATCTTCAACTTCCTTATAAACTTCCAACTGATTCCTTAAAAATTTAAAGTTTGTATGTTTGTTACTCCTTTACACTCAAACGGCTCAACGGATTTAGATGAAATTTGGTATGTAGATAGCTTATACCTCAGATTAACAATAACTTTTAATATCGTCTACAAGCCTGGAACCGCGGGGCCCAACTAGTGGACAGAAATAAATAATTACTTTGATTTAGATTTGCTAACCATACATTCCAGGTCTGGGCAGTGCTGAGCGACATTCCTCGCGGGCGTCATACGGCAGTAGAGAGTCGGATACTGTGCAGGCTATGCAGAAGCCCACAATAAGAGTTAAGGATGTTATTAAGGTAAGATGGAGTAGCAACTCCATAGTTGCACGACGTGTAGCACGACACGGTTGGCGCAGTAGCTGAGCGATCGACTGCTGCGCTGCGTGTCGCGGGTTCGTTTCCCGCGCGGAACAAATACATATTTGTATGGAGTACAGATAGTCGTTCCGGGTCTGGCTGTTTGTGTATGTGAGTTAAAATGTTTGTAAACGCACCCACGAATCACGATACAGGAGAAATTCCTAGTGTGGGGCAACGTGTCGCATGGTACATAAGCCCCTCGGCCCCGGACTCGAATCGACAGCCTGCGTTGCTTGTAAGGACCACTACAGTCAGCAGTATAGTGATGGTAGAAACATGGAATTTCACCTCCTCCAGATGTGCATTATTAGAACCGCCAGCTGCGTTTTGTACCACCAAAGTTTCCTCCTTAGTTTGAGAACCCCCCATTGCAGAAATTAACACCGAAGAACTTTGTCACAGAGAACCGAACACGACGTATCGCAATAGCAAGTAGAGTTCTTAAAACAATCATTTTAAAACTTGCTCACCAAAGTCCAATTGTTTGAAGCACGGGCCATATACGGCATAGAGGTATCAGTAACGCGAGTAACGCGATCACTTACTTACGCCCGCCAGCGCCCGTAGGCAGGGTCGCCATGTAAGGACGAAGGTATTGGGAGAGAAATGATACCACAGGCTGCTCGAATAATACTGTCTATATTTTATAACAACACATGATTATATAGGATTGACATTACTCACACATACACACTACATGCTCCGATACACCAATCAAAACGAATTAATCGCGCGCACTTCTTTTTTTATTTCTTTTGTGATGCCCAGATCTCGAAAGAGATTTCAAAAACCGAAGTTAAGTCTGACGACATTAAATCTCAAAAATTAAGTACGGATCTCGCGAAGTCTAGCAGGTTAGCTAAAGTAGACTCATCTTTTATGGGGTACTGTTTAAAATGTTACAATAAAACTACAACTGAATGAGACGAAATGTAAAACTTGTATAAAAGCTACACTATGTTGGTAAGCATATTATAAGTTGGGGGACTATATTTGAAGATAAAAATGCTTGGCTCAATCTTTGCAATGTATAGAATCAATTTTCTAGTATTGTATCATATGTGAGTGCTATGTACTATCATTGATTTGACAAAACCCTGGTAGTTGATAGTGTCATGCTCACTTAAATGTTCCGCTGATGGTGGCGGGTGTGTCGGGTCATTTATTTCCCTTCAAAACAGTCGCTTTTGCTCTGGACGTTCTTACTGTGCACGTTTTTTCTACATCGTTCTCAACACGAATAATGTAAATACGATTTTGTAATAATATTCTAATTTGAAAGTGTCCATGGAGTTTCTTGCCCATTCTTCTCCATAGAGATCAACGCTTTAGACTGGGCAACTACAGTACTTTCACAAGTTATTATGTCTTGTGACCGGACTGTAGTTTTAACATTTTGTTTTTGTGACATTCAAAAGTGCCTGAAAAGTTCTAATTGAAATAAATGCTTTTGAATTTGAGTATCTAGAAACTCGAAAATCGAGATTGCATTCTCTGGTAGTGTTTTGTCGGATCTGGAGTAGTGGCAGAATTATGGCTCGCGATCTTAAACATAAATAATTGGCAAACTGAAGCTCTGTCCACCCTTTCGGTCAAAAAACCGTGAAGTTATATTCACATTCTAATAATTAAATTTCAGATTGACAAAGAATTAGAAGAACAAAAGATAAAGTCGGTCCTGAACGACGGCAGCAATATGGCTGACGAAGAGAACAGCGAGGACTCCAAGCGTGTTGAGGAGAGGGATGCGCCCATCAAACTACCCATGGATGATGGTGGTAAGTGTCTCTAGAATGTTCTACATTTTCGCTAAATATTCCTATAGACTGAATGAAGTACACCGCTGCCTAACCATATAAAGATTACAGGCGTGATGGTTTGTAATGTTGAGCACCACAAAACGTCATAACTTACCTAAAGTTGTCAGTTTTCAGGACCCTTTCTGAAGGCAGTATTTAGAAATAAATCTCACTTCAGAAACCCGGTCGTGAGACCGTGTTTGAAATATCTATATAATTAATAAACAAATATTGAAACCCGCTTTGCGACTCGATTTTTAAGTGAGATCACTACTGATTATTATATCTGTTTTATCATTAAGATGGTCTCAAGACATGTAGACCTTATCTTAAGACCATCTGCTCGTTAACCCTTAATTGGGCGCGCCTAAAAAGTTGCATACACGGTCGCGAGGGGTGTTTGGCACCCCAGATTTAGGAAATTAAATAAAATACGAAATACATGCAAAATCTGACTTTTATTAATAAGAACATTTGAACTTACATATTAATCAACTTTTAAACGTATTTTTAACATAATTAACTTTTTTTTAAATATGAAAAATATTTTTTTACTAATCCTAGTTTTTATCGTCACAATTTTGACAGACTATATTCATATGGTCATTGCACACATGTTTTTGGCATTTCGAACATCATAACCTCAAAAATGTCGAAGTATTATAACGGAACATTTATTACTTTTCAAATTACAATTTTTTGAAACGGATACAATGAAATTGACTATCATTCACTACCTCGGAATTTAGACCACACAAACAGTCACCTGGGGTGTCGTGCACCCCAAACACGCTCTCCGAGCCCAACCGTCCACAACAGAGAGTCGCTCGCAACTGAATCGTGTACGTTTTACGTGTTTACGAAGCTACCTAGAAGGCCAACTCGCTAAATTCAAATTATAAAAAGTTGTGAGCCTGGAAACCTGCTTTGGGGTGCATGGCACCCCACGCGACCAATTAAGGGTTAAAATCACGTTTGGTGGCAGTTGGTTGACTTTTGTGTTTGTTTGTGTACGGTACGTGAAAAAAATTCTTGTTATGTGTGACGCGACGTGTGTGAACCCGAGTAATGAACAAAATGTTAAAGTTAAAATATCGAAATTTCTTATCAGAAATTTTCTTCGGAATGGTTTTTTGACAGATTAGACTTTTTTATTACGTTCTAGGTTCTGGCAACTTTGGTCTTTTGAGCATCAATATGGCAGCTTCTATGTTATCTGTGGTCAAATAGAGAACATATTTCAAACTGTCTATTAATTCGTATTTAATGTCGTGGGATTGGGTATAGAGGTGAGATAGTCTTGATACTACATTTATTAATTAAGAAACATCTTAAAAGCATGGTCTTACACGTTGAGACCTCGTTTTTTCAACACGAGTGTGATTTGTTTCCAAATACTGAAGGGTTACCATGACATCTTAAAGCAGTTCTTATTCCTGTGTGAGAAAGAGATGGTGCTAGACACCCTGTATAGCTCTGTCTCTTTCCCTCAGTGGAATAAGTTCTGCTTCAACACGTCATGGTGCTGACGCTGATCTGAAAGTGTATTCCAGTCAACGTCATCATACTTGACTAACATTTAATATTTTTTATAGGCTGGTCAAAATCCAAAGTAAAACCGACCGTGAAGGTAAAACAGGAGGTCATCGTCAAGCGTGAGCCGGAGGACAACGACTGCGGTATACATTTGTTTTTTTTTTCATGTCTTGAGTTATGCTCTTTTGGAGATATGCTGGGTTGGAGATGCGGCTTTAATTTAACCCTTTCGCTGCCTACTCCAAATTATACAAAGTATTTTGGACTCATACGCTGAGTTTTTGGCAGCGGAAGTGTAGCTTGATTTAATTCCTTCCTTTCCGTTTTTGTATGGCTTTTTACCCGACTGGTGAAGGGGAAATGTGTTTATAACTCATTAGCTAACTATGATATGATTAATTAACTTTGATTAACAGTAGTTAACTCTAGTAGTAACACTAATTCTGATTACAAAAGCTTTAAATAGTTTACAATGGACCTTAACTGGGCGTTTTCGTGCCTGGTTCATGGCAATAGACTCACCCTGTATTATGGGACTTACATAAACTTTTTGTAAAAATTAAACCGACTTCCAAATAAAAAACAAAATAAAACCAGTTCATGGCAATAGGCTTATCCCCTATTACATGGGACATATAAAAAACTTTTTTTGTAAACAATAAAACAGACTTAAAAAAAAACCTACAAAGGTACCGACTTCCGGGAGTAAAATTATTTTCCAGGTTTTAGTTTTTTTTTGAAAATTGGTTTAGTTTTTTACAAAAAGAAAAACTCCTAGTGTGGAGTAACGTTTAAAATAAAAACAATTCCAGTATAACATGACCGATTCCGATCCGACTGATCGATTTGTATACAACTCCCGTACAATGAAAGAAACGGAAAAACTGGTTTTGTTTTTGTACACTTCTGTAGTAATTAACATGTAAGAAAACTACATCAAGTGGGCGGCTTATTACTGTAGTTAAAATATGTCCATCAGAGCAAATTACTTGGGGCTTTATGTCATAATAATATTATTAACAACTAGCTGTGCATGCGTTGCAATGCAATTTTTCTACCTAACTACACAAAATCTATACTGCCTTACGCTTTTTTTTTCTCGCCGTATAAACCATCCTTGAACTTCAACGAATATTAAAAAAAAAGAATTGGTAAATGGTCCAGGCGTTGGTGAGTTATGCGCTTACCAAAACATTTTGCGATCCATTTTTATTTTATAGATAGATAATATAATTAATCCGCTTGCCCAACCCTTGGGTCATAAATTCCGCATCATCATCATTATCTGCTTAGTATTTTTGCACCTCTATTGGGTTCAGTTTCCAGTCTAACCGGATTCAGCTGAAAACCTCGTTTTCTTATTCTGTTACACCCTGCATATGATGATGTATAGCGCTATCTCTTTTTGACGGCCTCTGTATCATCATCATCATCATCATCATCAGGCTATATTAGTCCACTGCTGGACATAGCCCTCCCCTAATGAGCGCCATAGCGCCCTGTCTTCAGCTTGCCGCATCCAGCATCTGCCTGCAGTCTTTCTTAGATCGTCATCCCACCTGGTCGGATAGCCTCTGTATAGTATAATTATAATAAATGATGACTTAGGAAGTGACGTCACTTATAGACGTGGAATCAGCTTAGCCAATCAGGCAGATAACAGGAGTTGAAGAACATTCACGTAGCCGTCAACCATGCATTCTGGAAATAAATTAATCAAACTAAGTAACTCTACGGAAAAAATAGTTCTTTTTGTGGGATTAAAAATCTCATTTTACTGTATAATTATTTATTTATTAAGGATCTCCAACAAAAGATGTACACAGATCATTTAACTTAAATTATGGACGACAATAGAATCACGTAGGTGCACTCCTTCACTTACAGGAGACCACAGCATGCACAAATATATAAATGTATAACTCAATGAGGTAGACCACAAAACAGATAGATGGAGTAAGGAATGATATAAAGGGGAAAGGAGTAAATAATAGCGTGAAGTCTGACGAGGGAACTGTGATACACCCGTAAAATTCATCCAATAAAATACTTCATTCCCAATCCTTTAATTCGACACCGCGTCGAACTATGCGCCTTTATCGCATGAATATAAAGCTCTAATTGACTCAAGCCAATTCCACGTCAATAAGTCCCGTCACTTTCTATATATCCACCATATTTGACTACAATATAAACTGGGGTAACCTTGCAGTATTGACTGAAGCCGAAGAAAAGGTGCGTCCTGATGTCAAAGAAGTTTTTGAGAACACAGATGTCGTTAATCTACTGAGGAGTGATCAGCCGACCCTTATATTATTACAGGTGAGATGGTTATAGGCAGTAAATACTCCAGACAGACACCCAAAGTGGTCTAAGCTTAATATAAACAGAGGGGCGTGCCAGGGCCTCCTCCGGGTTGCCGGTTGTTCGAAAGAGATGCCGCGGCCCCGGAACGTAAAAGGCAATTGAAGGAACATGGGTGGGTTTTAGTCAGTACAAATCTGATACTACCCCCAGCTCCGCCCAGAGCGGAGGAAGTTATTTGATGATTTCCCACCCCCAAAAAAAAGCGTAATATAAATACATCGATATTTATTCGAAAATCTCTTTTTGCAAAAAAACAAACGGCCATATCTTTTCACTGCGTAGACTAAGAAATATATTTTTTCTGAAACTCCAAGGGACCACAGACTTGAGTATGTGGTTTGAATTTCATCTCAATACCTTAACGGGTTCTCGAGATAAAGGGCCTTGACAGACAGACAGACAGACAGATGAACAACGAAGTGATCCAATAAGGGTTCAGTTTTTTTTTCTGAAGTTAACCCTAAAAAACCGAAATGAAGTCGAAAATAAATATCTTGATTCTAAACTGAGTGAGTATAAACGCTTTGGAGTGTTCGGGCCGAAGAAAGATTATTTATTCTCAACTTTATTTCAACTGATGCAAGGTTGATGCTCATTTGCGTTGATAATAGTGGTTCAGCGCGTCACTACGTGTGCACAGGTCCTAAAAATATTTATAATATGATAATATGGCGACATTGAAAAATACACTTTATTGTTGCTGTTATTAAGTCGACGACATGGTTGGCGCAGTGGTTGAGCGATCGACTGCTGCGTTGCGTGTTGCGGGTTTGATCTCCGCACGGAACAAATATTAATATAACCTACAGGTAGCTGTTTCGGGTCTGGCTGTTTGTGTATGTGAGTTTAAATTTTTGCATCCAAAATACTGGAGAATTTCCTAAGTATACAGTGGTATAAATACAAAGCCATTGTAATCACAGTTACCAGATTCGCTACCAGGCCGCGGCGGCAAGATGGAAGACGATGTCCCTCGTCGCAAGGTCAACGACGAGCCTTCCACCTCCACCAGCGAAGAAAAGGTGGACAAACCAGTGAGTACCTGTAGTCAGTCGTATAGTCCTATCGGTTATTATGGTGTGAGTGATCTAACAGCAAACGGTCATAGGTGAAACCGCGAGGCGCAGCTTATTTAAAATATTTGTATTAGCATTTATGTGCATACATCTGAATTAATTCCATACTAGCCGGCGCTCGCGGCTTCGCCAGCGTGATATCGAAAAAAGGTTTCCTATGTGCTATTCCAGACTATAAACTACCTCTGTGCCAAATTTCATCACAATCCGTACAGTCGTTTTGACGTGAAACGGTGACAAACATCCATACAGCCATCCTCACAAACATTCGCATTTATAATATTTGTAGGATATTTGTTAGTAAAATTGTTCTTAGTATAGACGTTAAAAGTAGGTTCTAGGTTGGTTATAAGGCGACCATAGACAATCTAGCGTTACCTTGATCCAGGCGAAACTTCGTAAAGGTGCGCGGGGTATAGCTACTTTGGGCTAACGCTAATTTATGATGACCGAAAAAAAAACTTTCTTTCCCCTTTTCTCACTTTTTTTTAGCCTATGTCCGTCTCCAGGGTTCCAACTATCTCTGTACCAAAATTTATCAAAATTGGTTCGCACATTTAGGCGTGAAGACGTAACAAACAAACAAACTCACTTTCGCTTTTATAATATTAGTAAGGATAACAGACTGTTATCCTTACTAGCTTACTAACTAAATTACTGTTATTAACAGTAATTTCTATGTAATCAGCTGGTCAGCGGTAATGTGTCGTGAGTAGATAACGGAAAATACATATCCGTAAGCCGACAGGTGTTTCTCTAATTAAAGGTTTTAATATGCAAAAGGAAATTCAAAGGTAAAATAATCATCCTGCCGGGGTTGCGGGTTGTTCGAAAAAGATACCGCGGCCCCGGAACGTAAAGAGCATTAGAAGGAACATGGGTGGGTTTTAGTCAGTACAAGTCTGACATGCCCCCCCGCTGCGCCCAGAGCGGGGGAAGTCATTAGATGATTTCCCACCCAAAAAAAAAGGGTAAAAGAATCATGTTGCACATCCGTGGTAAATAAAATGGTCCCCATATAGCAGTAACCATGTATAGCGTTTTATAGTGGGTAAAATATTTATATTCCAAAAAATGTGAACTGTGCGATCGACGTTTTGGGCACCTTATTTATGCGTAGTATTAAAACTTGGTGATTTATTTCTAGTCAAGAACATACACAAAATGAATATCTTCCAGAATGAACAAAAAAATTTATAAAATTATTCAAAAACTTCTCAAAAAAAGTTATAAAAAAGATGTCAACATTTGTCAGGTGTGGGGTTCGAACCCACGCTCCCTCTCGGGAACCAGAGCTTAAATCTGGCGCCTTAGACCACTCGGCCAACCTGACTTATGAGCAGTGTTTGAAATTCAGTTACTATATCTGTAGTGAGTCATACTGGCATTAAATTGTGAAACCAATCGTTAATTATGCGTGACGCACTGCAACAATTATGATAACACTATCTGCGCGCCCCGCGGTTTCACTCGCGTGGTGATAGAATATGCAATGTATCTTTATGAATTGTAGTCATTCTGTTGTTCTAATATGTAAGCTAAATTATTGTAAAGTTTCATCAAAATCTATTCAGTAGTTTTTTCGTGAAAGAACAAGTAACATAGTTACTATATCCACACAAACTTTCGCTTTTATTATATTAGTAGGATTCATTCCATGTGTGAGTGTGAAATCGGGCATACCGTCGTTTAGTATGTAAGTGAGAAATTACTTGCAAGTTATAAATTAATTAGTAGTAATCTATCTATCTATCTATCTATATATATAAAAATGGATTGCTGTTCGTTAGTCTCGCTAAAACTCGAGAACGGCTGAACCGATTTGGCTAATTTTAGTCTTGAAATACTCCTGGAAGTCCAGGGAAGGTTTAAAAGTGAGAAAAATTAGAATAATTGTCGGGAAAACCCTCAAAACCGTCCTTCTTCATTTCCCATACAAACGTTTCCTAAATAAAATGGAGTCAAAGAAAGTACTAGGCTTGCATGAATTCACGGTGAAATTTCCCATACAAACGTTTTCTAAATAAAATGGAGTCAAAACCCTAACTTATACAAGCGAAAGTACTAGGCTTGCATGAATTCACGGTGAAATTCCCCATACAAACGTTTTCTAAATAAAATGGAGTCAAAACCCTAACTAATACAAGCGAAAGTACTAGGCTTGCATGAATTTTGCGTTGAGATAAAACTACTAGGATCGCATGAAATGGATGGGTTACCACACGTGACACGGGGTCAGGTAAAGCAACTCTTACTAAGGTTTGGACATGGATGGGCTACCACAGGGGGCCAGGTTAAGCAACACTTGCCATGGTTTGGAAATGCATGTGTTACCACACGGGCCAGGTTAAGCAACCCTCACCAAGGTTGGAAATGGATGGGCTACCACAGGGGGCCAGGTTAAGCAACCCTTGCTGAGGTTTGGAAATGGATGGGCTAACACAGGGTGCCAGGTTAAGCAACCCTTGCCAAGTTTTGGAAATGGATGGGTTACCACAGGGGACAAGGTTAAGCAACCTTTGCCAAGGTTTGGAAATGGATGGGTTACCAGACGGGCCAGGTTAAGCAACCCTCACCAAGGTTTGAAAATGGATGGGTTACCACAGGGAGCCAGGTTAAGCAACCCTCACCAAGGTTTGGAAATGGATGGGTCACCACAGGGGGCCAGGTTAAGCAACCCTTGCCGAGGTTTGGAAATGGATGGGCTACCACAGGGGGTATAGGTAAAGCAAGCCTTGCCAAGGTTTGGGAATGCATGTGTTAGCACACGGGCCAGGTTAAGTAACCCTTGCCAAGGTTTGGAAATGGATGGGTTACCACAGGGGGGCAGTAATAGAGTTTTATTCAAAGTGCCTTCGATCCACGAATTCGTAAACGATGATGAACACGAAAACGATATCCTTTTGGTAAATCCACAATGAAACAGAAAAATGATGTTTTCAATGACATTTTAGTTCCTATCACAATCTGTTCTTTTCTGCATATTAGGTACTCTTACAAAATAATGTCGATTTTTCACATCTGCCAGGCGACCCGTGACGGCTCACATTTTTATGATTATTTTTTATATTTATCGTTAATCACTACAGCATTTTAGTATTTTTTTGCCTATACGCCAAAGAAGTATAACTTCTAACGCGTGTACATAAGTACACACACTTCTTTTTTTTAAACTCCTAGGATGTGCCTGGCTTACCACCGCACAATTTACGCCTAAAAGTTGGCTCCGTAGTAAGCTTCGAAACATAAACCAACCAAAACGGCGCATACCAGTACGCATTTGGTGGTTAGAAAATTGATGAACAATGTAATTTACGCGACGTATAGTGAAAGGAAAATTCAAAAGTGAGGAAGTCCTCATTCTGACGATCCCGATGATCCCAACCGATTTGCCGTTCGAATTTAAAAAACTTCAATATCCGATCCGTCTTACATTTGCCATGACCATCAACAAATCACAAAGCCAACCCTTAAAAGTTTATGGTTTGAATCTAGAACATCCATGTTTTTCCCATGGTCAATTATATGTGGCATGTTCACGGGTCGGAAGACTATCTGCGTTGTTTTGTAGAAAACAAAAAATGTCGTGTATCACAAGGTACTTAAGTGGAGACCAACCTATGTACTGAAATGCAGAAACAATAATAAATGATTAATATACTTAATTTCTTTTTCAAAGAAAAAAAAAACTTAATAAATTCGAAAATCGGCTTATTATTTATTGCCTTTATGGCGGAACAGAGAACGCCGGGTCAGCTAGTAGTTTTATATTAATCAGAATTCAACCTGAAAAAAATAAACATGAACTTTTTATCGCTAATATTTTCAAGCCATGTATAAAATAAATACGTAGGGCGTAAACGCGGGTAATCCTTACTAATATTATAAAAGCGAAAGTGAGTTTGTTTGTTTGTTTGTTCCCTCTTCACGCTTTAATGGCTAAACCGATTGTGATGAATTTTGGTATATAAATAGTTGGGAACCAGGAGACGGACATAGGCTGATTTTTATTTAAAAAAAAGTGGGATGTGAGGGAGAAAGAGGAAAGAAAAGGGAAAACTTAGCGTTGCTATTACAAATCAATAAGGCGCAAGGGGAACTGTGTTACCCCAAATTTAACGCGGGCGAAGCCGCGGGCGAAAGCTAGTGTGTAAATAAGGTTCTTAACATGTGACAACTTCACTTTTGTTAAAGCTTGGTCATTTATTTTGATTTGCAGGTAGACAACAGATGCCGTTTGTCAGATCTAGAAGAAGGCCGCATCGGGAAACTTTTGGTGCATCGGTCTGGCCGTGTCAGCTTATCTCTGGGAGATACTATGTTTGAAGTAAGTGTCCTTACTAGTCTTCCTTATCTACCACTATTACTATCTTTTCCATCTTTGTTTGGGAGTCTTTCAACACTGTTCCCTCATCTTTTTCATCACTTCACATCAGGTGTGTTGTTGTGTGTCTCGACAGACAGACAGATATCAAAGCGATTCAATAAGGGCGATTATTCCCGATGTCCACCACTTGTCTGGCCACCACTGGGGGACAGCGAGACAACTTATAACATTATTTTCGTTGTCCACCACCGGGGACAGCGTCACAACTTTGTAAATTATTTCCATTCGCCACCAGTGGTGGACAGCGATACGGATTTTTTAACATTCCCTATGGCCGCCGTTGGGGGACAATGGCACAACTCTTTTGATCCGATTCCCACTGGCCATCAATTTAAATTGTTTTATCTCTAAATCAAATGGTACCCTTTTTTTCTTTTGATGTACCGAATCCCTAAGATTTTTTTCACGCTAATATTTTACAAATAATAAAACTGCAACTCATTGAAGCCAGGCACGTATTTTGTGAATGGGTAGCTCTAGGTGAGGTGTAAAGTATCACTTTCGTATTTTTTTTAAGTTGCATTAATAGACGATACTCTTACCCCCGAATACTGAAACGTCACTCAAAATTTGAGGGCTGCTTAACATTTGAACAGCTCTTAAACTTTAGATTTTGTATGGTCAAACGTCACTTCTGAGTCTCTGTTAAATTTAAGTGGTACTTAAATTTTGAGTGACTTTTCAGTATTCGGGGGTTAGTCTCTTACCCCAGTAATGCTAAAACACTGCTCTTCTTGTTGATAGGTAGAGACATTTCTTAGACATGCCTGTAACCTCTAAACTGAACCAACGAGATTGGTTTTTGTCAAATATTGATTAGCTATCAATATTTATATCTCCTTTTGAGTCTCCCGACATGTCGCTTAACATTTTCTCTCTGTAGAAATGAAAAACATGATTTGTAATGATCTCGTTTTTCATGTCCAGGTCTGCATGGGCACGAAGGCAGCATTCCACCAGGAAGTGATATCAGTAGGCACAGATGACGCGTCGCGCTCCGCCAGTCTGGTGGCGCTTGGAGCCCTGCAGCACAAGCTCAACCTAGTACCCAGCTGGGAGACCATGTTCCAGGACATGTCTGTGTAGTATAATGAGAATAAATTTTGCGAAAACATTTTTTTGGTAATTTTTTTAATAGCTGTTTTTGGATGACATAAAATGACACACAAACCAAGATGAAGTCTACCCCTGCCAGTTTCTATTGTTAAGCTGGAAAAGTCTGCCCAGTAACACATGTGTTTGTTAGGTTAGAAGACAACAGCTGCAAAGAGGGTAGGTTGGGTAGGTTTTATCCTCTATCTAATTTTAGTGGTATTGAGTAAGCGGGTTTTTGGGCCTCCGCAAGTGATGGGCCACATGATAAATAGTAAATAATGCAGCAGCAAGCATTCTTTTGTTCTTGACACCTATGAAAAAGAAACTATTCTTTTCAGTGCCGGACTAAACACATAGAAAGAGCAGCAATAGCCACAAGTCCTATGCAAAATTGGGCTCTGCATGGCCAACTTACCATCCCCCCCCCTCATGTTTTGTTAGGTGAGCCTTATTAATCCACTGCCTGCTACAATGGATTTTCAGCCAATGGTTTGATATTCAATGGTATTATGTAAATGGGGAGCTCGTGGCTAAATAAATAGCAGCCGTTCGGGTCGATCTTTAGGTTAAACCGCGCTTGCCTAGGTTGGTCTGATGATGGGTGACCACCCCATACATACCGAGTTTCCTCCGTGCCTCGGAAAGCACGTTAAGCTGTTGGTCCCGGCTGTCATTTGTAGATCTTTGACAGTCGTTACAGGTAGTCAGTGTACCGAAAGTCTGACAACCAGTCTTACCAAGGGGTATCGTATTACCCAGTAGTAACTGTTGGTTGTGGAGGTCAGATAGGCAGTCGCTCCATGTAAAATACTGATATTCAGCTGCATCCGGTTGGACTGGAAGCCGACCCCAACATAGTTGGGAAAAGGCTAGGTAGATGATGATGTAAAATGACTCAACAATAACTATAGTTTCTAACTTAATTCTAAAATTCAGCTCCAGGCACACCGCAAAATATAATTTAGGATGTAGCCTCGTTGGTAGATCAAGGGACCCTTGGTAAAATTTGCTACAGGCCCCACACTCGCTTAATCAGACACTGTTGATTTTAGATACAAGAATATAAAATAATACACTTCTTATATTATTATTTATTGTACCTAAATTATTTACACAAAACAAACTAAACAGTTATTTCTAAGCACTAGTGCTTGCGGCCTTATCTTCCTTAGGTTCTCTCTTGATCTGTACATCTCTGCCCTCATACTTGTTGCCTCTGAGGTCTATGGCAAAGTTGTGGTCTATTGGATTCGCTAGAGCATGCTCTATGGCAGCTTCCAGAGTCTCTGGTGTTATGAATGTTGCACTCAGTTCCTGAAAACATATGTTTTGTTTTGGTAACCTTCATAACTTTTATTAGTAATACATTTAATTAAAGTGGGTTAAATAGAAATTAAGTCATTTTGTAAATATTCTTGGATTTACATTGCAAAGACTACCAGTATCATTCACAGAAGTTATAATAAAATCTAAAATTATTGATAATATTTAATTTAGTATTAGTACAAAATGACTTGTTTACCTTTTGTAGTCTGATTTCCTCGGTAGCTCGCGCGATCGTCTCCTTGCGCTTGAGATCCAGTCTCTCCATCCTCTTCAGGGTGTACTCATCAAGCGCAGCAACCTCCACTTTCCTCCTCTCCTCACGTTCCCCAGCGACCTGCGCGTTCCACTTGTCATTCAGCTCTACGCAGCGAGCCCATTCCTCCGCCTCTAGGCGTTGAGACATCTCCGAACTTGCACTCTCTCTTGTTGACTTCTCCTTGATCATCTCCTCATGGTAGAACCTCCTTATAGACCGCATCTGAGTCTTATAGTTATTGTGAAGGCGCATAAGTTCTTGACGCTCGTCTTCGGAAACTACGGGACGTTTGGGTATGCGATAGATTTTACTTTTAGCGACTGGTAGCCATCGAGGTTTTCTGTGTGCTTCCGCGCATTGTACTAGCATTGGCCAGGTACGCTTTAGTAACGAATTGTGAGCTAGCATAATTTTGTTTTCAGTTTCTCGTTTTTGTGTCAATTTGTTTACAAATTAAATCTTTTTGGGAAAAACTAAACCACATAACCTCAATCTTTTGATTAAATTGACAGCTGACAAATGTCAATGTCAGAGGCAAGAAGGCTCGCTACGAACTCGCCCACAACGATATTCTAACCATTTTAGTCCAATCCTGACAGATAAGGTTCATGTCAAAAATAAATGTGATTTGTATGATGCGTAAAAAATAGTATTTCTATCTATAATAAAATCGGCCGTCCTTGTTTTTTTTCTAGAATCTTTATTTTACTGTTTGTAACAGTTAAACGTAGTTTTTTTTTTTTTTTTGGTGTGGCACTAGTTGCGTCTTTGTGCCAATTTCGGGTAACAAAAGGTAGGGAAAAATTTAAAAAATCGGGGAAATAAGGATTTAGTAAGGTTCAGGAAAGGAAATAATTTATTCAATATATATTATATTAGGATAAAAAGGATATACATAAATATACAAAAAAAAAACTAAATTTTTATATCATTTTTCAACATAAATGCAGATATTAAACTAAAATATTCAATAGGATTCATTACTAAACAAGATACACAAGTAGGAAGAGGAACATTATGGGAAACAAGAGAACGGAGGAATGATGAACGATCATAACGTGAGCAGGAGAAGAATATGTGATCTAAAGTACCAACATCATCTCCACACTCACAAAGATTGTTATCCACAATGTGCAACTTAGCAAGGTGGAAAGGAGTACAAACGTGGCCAAGCCGCATACGAATTAACATGCTTGTAATGACTTTAGAGCATTTTATTTTACAAAACCATGGTTTGATTGGGATCGAAGGCTGAATTGAAGCATATGCCTTACCCTTTGCTTGAGAGCTTTTACTCCAAAGAAGATCCCAGGAATGCCGAAGATAGTCTTTAGGGAGGCTAACAAGATCATGACAGAAATTTTTATATGGGAAAACGTCACCATTATGCACTGCCTGTTTGGCCAACTGATCAGCTTTTTCGTTTCCTTGGATTCCGGAATGACTTGGAATCCAAGCAAATTGTACCGTGTAGTTTTTTAGTGAACATTTGTGCAACTGTTTTCTAATGTCAAATACAATAGGGTAAAAGGGTTTCATTTTAAATGTAAATTTTTCGAGAATTTGTAACGCACTTTTAGAGTCGCATAGTATAAGAACATTTTTAAGTTTCGCGATCAAAACATACTCTAATGCCTTGAACAGACCAAAGCATTCTCCAGTGAAGACTGAAGTTTCAGGCGGAAGTTTTACCATCTGTACAACTTTATACTGAGAATGAAATATACCAACTCCCACGCAACTGGACCGTGTTTTGGATGAATCCGTAAAGATATAATGACAGTCCATCCAGTTTTCACCAATCGCGGCATTAAATTTTATGTTAGCTCCTGCATCACTTTTTTCTATGCCGAGATTATAATGTACTACAGGAGAGGCAAGTAATGGCTCAAAAATTTTGCACTCAAATATGGGAAGAGTAGGAGAGCTATGAAAACTCGATGGTATGGAATTAAACTTCCTGAGGCTTTTAACTAGACATGGAATATCTTTGTGTCGCCAATAGGGTGAAGTTTGTATAAGATTATCCAATTCTAATAATTTTGAGTGGAGCAAATGGTCAGAAAACTGCATCGATTTAAATAAAAATCTTTCAGAGAGATATTGCCTTCTCAGGTGAAGTGGAGGTTCTCCTACTTCTACCTGCAAGGCATTTAAAGGACTTGACTTCATGGCTCCAGAAATGATTCGAAGAGCTTTAGACTGAATGCTATCTAACTTTTGAAGACCTTTTCTGTTACCATCTTCAAGTAAAAACGTTCCATAATCAAGTGTACTGCGAATTATTGCATTATATAAAAGTTTAAGACTAAAAGGATGTGCCCCCCACCACACTCCGGAAAGGCACCGCATAATATTAAGTTGACGTTCGCATTTTTCAACCACAAAGTCAAAGTGTTGTTTGCCAGAAAGTTTCTTATCTAAAATTAATCCTAAAAATTTAACATGATTTTTCACAGGAAGAGTAATGTTATCATAGGTAACGATTGGGGAAGTTACATTACGTTTTCTTGAGAAAACTACTATAGTACTTTTATCTATTGAAAGACTTAACCCATTAGTTTGCAACCATTGCTGTAAAAGACTTAGGGAGACGGTCAAGGCATTACATGCATCCGAGATGTTATTGTGAGTAGTATAAATTAAAAGGTCATCGGCATATTGTAAAACATCAGCTGATTTTTGTAGGGATGATTCTAGATCATATGTATAAATATTGTAAAGCAATGGTGACAATACTGAGCCTTGTGGAAGGCCCTTAAACACTGTCCTCGTTATTTTTTTATCACCGGAATAAAGAGATATAAATCTGACCGATAACAAATTTATGATAAACCGTATAAGTACCGTGGGGACGTTTAAATTAATCAGCTTCCGTTTAAGGACAGATATTATTACATTATCGTACGCGCCTGTTATATCTAGAAATGCGCCAACGACTGACTGGTTTTTTGAAAAGGCTATGCGCAGGTCAGTGGTGAATACACTTAAACTGTCGGTTGTGCTTTTTCCTTTACGAAATCCGAACTGACTGTCTGCTAGTAGTTGATTACTTTCTATATACCACTCTAGACGATTTTTAACTAGGTGTTCTGCAATTTTGGTAAGAACTGATGATAACGCAATAGGCCGGTATGAGAGGGTATCATTTGAATTTTTATTTGGTTTGAGTATTGGCAAGATTTCCTGGGAACGCCAGGATTCTGGAATATTTCCAGAAACCATAACCGAGTTAA
Source organism: Ochropleura leucogaster (assembly GCA_958449745.1). Lineage (NCBI taxonomy): Eukaryota > Metazoa > Arthropoda > Insecta > Lepidoptera > Noctuidae > Ochropleura > Ochropleura leucogaster. The sequence goes on along the minus strand of OY288222.1, from coordinate 1,662,547 downwards.
TTATTTGTAAATAGTAAGATAATGTATCATCACTGAAATGTGAAAAAAACGAATAAGGAATACCATCTTCTCCTGGGGCCGAGTCTTTTAAACATGTTAATACCCCTTTCAATTCACACATTGAAAAGGGAGAGTTCAAAGACGGATGATTGTCAATATTTAACGAAGTAAAATGAGGGTAAATTTGATCATACTCTGGAGCTGATGCAGGAGCTAGCTTATCAAGAAAACTATTAGTAAGAGATAAAGGTAATTGTGTGAAGGAAGCAGTGTCACTAAAGGCTTTTCTAAATCTTTTGATACTGCGCCAAACTTCTGACGGGCATGTGCTGGGCGATAAAGATATACAGAATGACCTCCACCCTTGAAGTTTTTTATCTCTGAGAAAAATCCGTGTACCATTAATAATTTCCCTAAGGTTGTCCAAATTTTCATCTGACATGTCTTCAGCATATTTTTGTTCAGCTTCCTTTCGCTTCCTTACTGCATCGGAACACGAAGAGTCCCACCATGGAGGCATAGGGATTTTGCCGGAAGGATTTTTTTTACAAGGGAAAACTTGGTCTGCTACTTCTATTACGCACAGCGCTAAAGCTCTAGAGCAATCATTTTCTCCACCCTGCGTAATTTGCGGAAGCTCAGCAACTTTAGCATCAATAAGCGTTTTAAATTTACTCCAGTCTGCGTTCCCTAGTCTATATTTTAATCTAGGGGGTCTTTTCGGTATTATAGTGAAATTTACTGAAGAAGTAATTAACAGAGGAAAATGATCACTTCCAAAAGTAGAAGAGAAACGGGACCAAGATAAAGATGGAGCCAAACTAGGAGAGCATATAGATAAATCCACAGCACTATCAATTTCACCTACATTAGTCCTTCGAGTAGGTTCACCAGTGTTTATAATACAAAGATTATGATCGTCTATAATTTCTAATAAACGAACCCCCTCTCTTTTTGTCTCACCACTTCCCCAACACTGATGGTGGCAGTTAAAATCACCCATTACTAAAAATGGTCTATGAAGGGATGACAACATATTGTTAAGTTCTTGTAAGGCATTGATATTAGCAGTAGGGATGTAAATGGAAACATAAGTAGTTTTACCCACAATTACCCCAACAATATCAATAAAAGTACATGAATGAAAAGAGACACGAGAAAATGGGGTATTGTTTTTAATTAATATGGCCACACCGCCATATCCGTCAGCTCTGTCATTGCGTATGCAAACATAACCTGAAATACTAAATAATTGATTAGTTTTAATCCAGGTTTCAGATAATGCTACAATGTTTGGTTTAAATTTATTTAATAAGTAAATTAGGTCAGTTTTTTTAGGTATTACTGATCGGCAATTCCATTGAATTATTTTGTCCATCTTTAAGGTTTTTGTTTAGTAATAAATTAGTTAAGCGCTCCACGTTGTACGGTTCCAAAGAAATGTTTTTGCTTAATAACATTTTTATAAGGTCTATAATAACGTCAACAATTTGCTCATTCTCGTTCTTCTGCAGTTTATTGTGGGATTCCTTAGGTAAAGCACACCCATTCACTAAAGATGGGGGTTGAAACTCCATAACAAGAGCGTTATGAGCTGCTCTATCATAACCCTGTACTGATTTGGGAGGAGCTCGCGGTTTCAGGAAGACAGTCTTTTTATAAGATGAAGAAGTTGAGGGTTTAGGTTGTGAGCTGTAAATATTATTATTGGTGACAAGAGAATCATGAGATGTACGTGTAGTGAGAACATCTGCATAGGATTTTGAAGTGGCTGGGTGTAATTTACTTGCTTCTGCATATGAGATACAAGAATGAGACATTGTATATTTAATGTTTTTTTGTCTCAGAAATTCAGGGCAAGTCTTGTCTGTAGCATAATGCAATCCAGAACAATTAATACATGATGCAGAATCCTCTTCTACAGAACATGTTTCACCTGAATGGTTTTGACCACATTTAAAGCATTTAGGGACTGCTGACCTGCATTGATTTTTTGTATGCCCATAACGGCAGCATCGGAAACATTGAATTGTGGGATAAACATAAGTCTCTACGGGTAGAGCGTTGTAACACATATAGATTCTTTTTGGTAATGCTTGACCATCAAATGTAATAACAATAGTTTGTGATGGTTTCCATATGGGTGACCCGTTCACTTGGACTTTATAGTTGAGGCGCCTGACTTTTAATATTTCACCAGTGCCTATGGGAGTTGAAATATTTTCTTTAACTTCATCCTCACTCCATTCAGATGGGATACCTCGGACCAAGCCCATCCGTGTAACATTAAATGTAGGTAAAAAAGCTTTAAATCTGTTCAGAGGCAATAGATTACTACTCATAAATGCGTTAGCAGCAATAGGGTTTGTAAAAGCTACAACACACTTATTCCTGCCAATTCTTTTCACACTGCCAGGAACAATATTTTCAAATTTGTTGTTTTTAAGAAAATTCCCAAAAGCAATTGGGTGCAGAATGGTGCCACTGTTTTCAGTAGTTGTAATACGCTGAACATGAACTATATAAGGACCTGTATCAGAGGCCTGGTACTCCTTCCTACCTACACCAACTGATTGACCAGTTTGCATTGCAGGTGGTTCTGACTGAAGGGTTTGAGTGACAGAAATATCAAAGGGTTGAGACTGTGGAACTGATGTATGGTTATTTCTAAGAGTAAGCTCAGATTTAGTATTCAAAATGTTATTAGTTTCTGCGCCGGAATTACAAATGCAATTACTTTCAACAGAAGAGGTTCCCTCAGGGATCGCCCCATGTCTACTCCGTTTTGTTTTATTACAATGTTTACAAATTGATTTGTGTTTATGTGAGCGCCTTTTACGAGAAGCACTGACTTTTCCGGAAGTTGATGCATCTGTTTCCCTTCCACTTGCTGTGGCTACAGATCCATCAGTGTCCATACCACTTAAATCTTTGCTTGTAGTGTTAATTGTAACATAATTACTTACAGGGGGACTTAAGCCAAGGCCTAAATCCCCCACATCTAAAATAGGCGGGTCGTTCATACAACCCGCGATTCGTCTTCGGAATCCAGTACAAAGGGATAATTATATACAAGTATTTACAAAAACTTACCAATAATCCAGAAAAATCTACACATACATTAAATATACACTACAAAGAAAATATCTATTTACATATAAACCTTAACTGAACCAATTATCTAATAAAAATTAAATTAAAAAAAATTGCTGTGAAAAATACACCCGGTCGAACCGAATTTTCCCGCGCTTCTTAAACGTAGTTTCTGAACTTTTTAATTTCGACCATTTTCACGAATGTCAAAACTGTCAAAATAATTATGGTATTGTCGAAGCGGGCCGTGAACCGGGTTTCGCTGTTTATATAGATATAAAATCAATGATTACATCTTGGACGGACTATCAAGATGATAAAAATATCTGCTTTGAATGAAGAATCGGAGGAAGATAGCGGATCCGAAGAGGAAGTGACGAGAGAGGCGTCCGAACAGATAGCATTGCAACAATACGCGAAAGCACTAGAGCTTCAAAGAAAAGGTAATCTAAAAGATGCCACTCAACTACTTAAGGACCTACTCGACACGGAACTGCTATATGATGTCCAGAAGCCGGCGCAAGGGGAAAAAGTACCCGGTCCTTTGTTTAATTTAAAGTATCTATCGTATAAGAATCTGGCGACGATGTTAACCGCATCTGAAGAAATAGACGCAGCTATAGAGGCGTACTGTGCGGCTGCAGAGCTCGATGACACCGACGTTTCCTTGTGGCACCGCCTGGGACAGCTTTGTATGCGGGCCAAACGCTATGAAATGGCGCTCCATGCCTTCCAACGTGGGGCCGACCGTAATCCTCGTCACTGGCCCTGCCTCGACAAGATAGTCACACTGCTCCTCGGTCTAGACTATAAAGAGGAATGCATATCGACCATACATGATGCACTGCAATTAGACCCTGGATACTTGCGGGGCCTCGCATATAGAAAGCATATATTCACAGTTTATCCTTACATTAGAGACTTTCTGGAATATCTTAACCCCATTTACAAATGGAATGAAACAGAAGATGAGCCAATTGATGAAGAAAAAGCTGAGAAACTCATAAAAGAAGCAGAGGATATCAACGTAATATTTCTTGAGCAACAGAGAGCTGAGCAATTTAAATATGTTTTGCCTGAATTGAAGTTGGTTAAACCTATAAGCAGTTTAAGTTGGAAAGCAGTTGGAGACTCATTAGTTCATATGCATCACCATATGTCAGAGCACTACTTTAGTCATGCCTGTAAACTTGATATTATTTTTGAAAAAGAAGATAAAGAAGAAATAATGGAGGTGTGTGAGGAGCCCAAAGAAATAGAACCAGAAGACAGTAAGATTGAAGAAACTTTACCAGAAGTAGAAAAGAATTCAGAAAATGTATCAGAGAATGAAAACAATGATTTATCAGACAAAGAAAAAGCGGTAACTGATACAGAAAAGATTGAGAGTGATGCTGAAATGGTTGCAGAAACTGCTGAAACACCCCTTGACAGTAAAGCAGCCAAAAAAGCCCCAGTTAGAAGACGAGGTAGTGCATTAAGCTTTCTAGAAATGTGGGAATGGTGTACTAAGAGGAGATCTGGACGCAAAAAACCTGTTAACAAACAAGACCAAGATGACAATATCTATGAGACACTGCGCAAAATGGTGCCCATTTCTTTAGTGCCAGAAATGGTTGAGAAAAAAGAAAATCAAGCAAGAGAGACATCTCCAGACACATCCGACCTTGATAAACTCTTTGAAGAGAAAGATAAACCTGAAGAAGTAAAAGAGTATTTTGGATCTGAAGATGAACAAACAGATGTCAAGAATTTCATCACTCAATATACTGAAAACAAAAGGGATATAATAGATATTTTGAAAGATTACCTAAGTATTTTAGCTGTTAAGTGGAGAGAGAAATGGCCACAGGGCCTACCGGAGGTATTTGTTGAAGCTAACAAATGCTATCTCAATCATATTGATGTTCCAACATGCACCGGTGACAATAATGACGAACTGCTGCACTATACCACTGTCAACCTTTTAGTGGAAGAGTTTTCAGTAAATGAGAAGTTTAATACAACTCCCTCAGATGACAAGCAAAATCATGATTTAAGTGTTATTGAAACTATAGGCATTACACTAAGTCTAAAACCTCACATTTTCGAAAGCACAGAGTGCTTGATACTGACTCTACGCTATCTTTGGGTGAAACTCCACATTCAATTATTGAACAAATGCAATGAGTTTGCTTTAGACTGCTTGTACCAGCTTCAATATGAATTCGAAGCCATGGGAGACCACCATGACACATATAACCTGAATGTTCTCAACTTTTCATTCAAACCAACAGTCAATGAAAATGAAGTTTTAGCTGGTATCAAGTTCCTTGAGAGAAATAAGAGGCTTTCTACTGTTATGGAGTCATACGAGAGAGGTAACTATGAAGAGGTGTTATCAATAGTAATTGATACTTTTGAACACTGCAAAACTATGGCTAGGAATGAAGAAGAGGTGTCCCTAGATTTTGCAGTACACTTATCTGTGATATTAGACACTTACTGGGCTTTAGACAAGCCGGAGGAATGTTTCAAATGGTCCCTGATCTGCTTGCATGAAGCTCTAAAGCATTATTTTCGATTTACAACAGGATCTCAGGAATATGATAAGTGGACCCTTACAGTTGTTAAGATACTTTGTTGTATGGAACATATTCTCACGACAGAAGGCCTGGCATGTTTGGATACTGTCTCTCAAAAGGAACTTAGTCAGGGTCTTGAAGATCTCATTAGAGTAATTGGCCACCAAGTGGAGACAAATGCATCTGAAATGCCCTTTGGGACAGTCATCCCATGGATCATAGTGCATTACATATTGCAGAGGGAGGAGGATCAAGGGAGGGCTAGAGTAGACAAGGAAAAAGTTGCGTGCGACGAAGTGCCGAATCCCTTAATGGTTTTATTCCTTGCACATGAACAACTGGGCAAACGGGGCTGGTGTTGTAAGTCTGAAGCAAAACTACTCTATTTTACTTTAGACACGGTGGTGCCAAGGTTACGATCGCCGTCATTGGCCAAATGTCTAGATCAAGTAGTCCAATACATGGAACAGTGTGTTTTCTGCTTATTTGGACATCCTGGCAGAAAAAATAAATTGAAATATCTTGTGGATCATAATGTGACACCATCAACTTTAGATTGGAAACGAGCACAGCAATTATATGAAATATTTAGACCTCCAATGTTACCGGCTCTTGAAGGCAAGCTGCCGGGTATCACGGCTGATACCGAACAGTTGTTCCATAAAATACTTGGGCTTCTCCCTCCGGAATGTGACCCACAGAAATATCTTCCAGAAATTGACAAATTCACTAAAGGTATGGAAGAGAAATTACCTTATACTCCATCACTATTACCATACAAAATGAAGGACATATATTTCCTGCTCGGCGATTACTATTATAAAAAAGAAGAAGTGAAACTAGGTGTAAAGTTTAACATGTTAGACGTTGCTGTAAACAATGACAGAGTAGAATCTTGGGCAAGGATATCATTAGCAAAAGGTTTAAATTTAGATGCAATGCTAAGTTCTTGTAAGAATCTCATCAACCACGAGAGAGAATATTTGAATCCTGCAAAATCTGTGTTACGATGTTTCAAAAGATCTGTGGATTTGGATCCCACGCTTGGTACTATGTGGACAGAATATGGAATGTTTGCGTACACGGTCCAGTCGTTTTGCTCGCGAGTCCTGAAACAGGCAAGCGAGTCGTTAAGTATGGAAGATTTCGAGTCTCTGGAGAAACAGAAAGAGGATATGTTGGATACCACTCAGAAATGTTTCATTACTGTGCTCGTCGACTTAAATAGCAGTACGGATGATGACTCTTGGCAGTTTTTCTACATGTTGGGCAAAGTTGGTGAGAAACGCAACAAGTCACCATCTGTATACTTAGACTATTACATGAAGGCCGTGAAGAGTTTAAAGGATAATGATGCGACGTATCCTTTGAAGATTAATTACAGTACACCAACCCATTTGTGCATACAAGTGTTAGAGCTCCATTATCGAATTCATGCATCTATTTTAAAATACATAGAACAACATGAAAACAAGCCTATACCGGCATCAGTGGGCAAGGTTTTCTCAACTTGTATTGAAGAGTGGAACAAGGGTCCTTTTACTAGAAAGCCTAAAAAAGACGGTGTAGCAGAAATAGAAACGAACACAGAACCAAAACCTGCTGAGCCAGTTCACCCGGCCAACATTCTCAAGCGATCCATCAGCGACGCCGGTGAAGAGGAGTCTCATGAGGCCAAGCGATTGAAGATGGAAGCTGCGGCGGCTAAGGTGAGGAGGTCTGCCTCCTACGACACGGAACGAACTCCTAAAGAACCTATCTTACAGAGTACAGAAGTGACCGACGCAAAAACTGTTGCGACGGTAGATGAAAATAAACAAGACATTGTGGTTATAGACGATAAATCACCGCAACCGACACTCACCTCACCACCGCCACAAATAGAACCGCCACCGCCTGCCAAAGAAAAAACAGCTGTAATAGAAAAACCTGTGGAAGAGAAAAAAACAGAGGTGGATGGTGAGAAAAAAGACGACAGTTCAAGTAGTACGTCTTCCTCGTCGTCGTCTGACTCTAGTTCCAGCGAGTCTTCGTCGGACAGCAGTAGCGACTCCAGCAGCGGCAGCGACACTTCTAAGTCGTCCAACGACTCCAAACCTCTCACAGAAGACGAGATTATGAAGATCGTATCTGCCTGCCTTGACGCTCTGGAAGACTGCGCTAGTCGTTTCCCTCCCAACTATAAGGCTATATACAGACTCGCCCACTATCACTTTTACTACAAAAAAGGTAAAGATATCGAGAGATGCAGAGATCTCATGTTATCCAACTTTACTTCAAGATCAGGCCAAAAATTAGGAGGATTATTCAGTGAAAGAAAACCCTCCAACTTTTTCAATAACATATGGAAAATACCTTTACAAGAAGTAGATAGGCCGGGCAGCTTCATCTTCCATATGAATCGCTCTGTCCTTCTCACTATGGAGATATTGAAAGAGATAGACGATCACAAGACTCTGTTGGAACTGAGCTTGCACTTGCAGAGAACACCTGATCTCGACAAGAAGTACGTCCGTGATTCTGACAGAGAGGAGCTGGCTCAGCAAGCATTCTCGCTTTGTGTTCAATCTCTTAAAGGGCAACTGACCAAGTTTAGCCAGCAAGCAGATCTCAAGAGCAATGAGGTGGAGCGCCAAGCGCTTAACAGTTTAATGTTGGATATTTACAGAGCGTACCAGAAAGTTCAAAAACAACCCAACTCGAAACAATTCACGAATTTATTAATAGAGGGTTACAAGCTAGCTACAAGTGAAACGATCGCAGAAAATAGTAATCTAGTCGATATCAGCATGAAGTACTGTCAAAGGTTGATTCAAAAACTGAAGTATGAAGCGACGATGGCTAGTATGGATAAGAGTCAAAACGCTCAAAAGAAACAAGCTGCTAAAGCTGCTGTCGCTGAAACTGTAAAGGCTACCACGTCGACTGCGCCGAGTCTGCCGAAACCGGAGCAGAAGGCTCCGCAGTCCTCGACATCGACAGCGACGACGTCAACTTTGCCGAAGATGTCGGCTAATGACATGGCTGCCGCGTTCCAGAGCTTCATGCCGTTAATGAACGACCCCATGCAGCAGGCTGCCGCGGCTCTGTCCTTATCCTACTTGTCTAACATTAACGCTCTAGCGTATGGACCGTCCTTACAGACCGCCTTGCAAAGTACTCTGCAGAGTTCTTTGCAGAATTCGTTCCAGGCCGAATTTTACCGTCAGTTCTTAGGACAGAACTACGCGTCGTCGTTCATGCCACCTGCAAAGAAACAGAAGCGCGGCCCGAAGCCCGGCTCTGTGCGGCCTCCGGTGAATCCTCAGATGAAAGCGTCCAAGTCTTTCACTGCACCAATGCCTGCAGTAAGCAAGGCTGCTGCCACACCTACAGTAAGCGCGCTTCAGAAGTCTACTTCGACTCCGTTGACGTCGAATATGGGTTCGGTGCTCCAGAACTTGCCAGCGTCGATGTCTGCCAACCTGTCATCGTTCGGCGCCGTGCACTCTACTCACAGTTCGCACACCATGCCTGCGCAGGCGCACATGTCTACGGCGAACACTGTTGGCGCTGCCATCCACACAAAGCCTCCCATGCCGCACCAGCAGGTCAGTCCGGGGAAAACGCTGCAGGAGAAGCTGGCGGAGCGACAGAAGCACCTCCCGATATCCAAGAGCCACGAGATTAACGCGTCAATCAGCAAGCTGCCATCCTCGCTGACCATCACCAAGACCTCGGTACCTAAGCAAGGGATGAAGAAGCCCGACGCTAAGAAACAACTGCCTTTCACAGAGAGGCCCAAACCTATCACTTCTGATGAAGTTATAGTACTTGATGATGATTAAATTATATTTATCAATTTAATGTAGAAAGTATTATAAATTTATATCATGACTTATAGGATTCAATAAAGGAAATACAATCAGATAAACGTATTTTAATTTATTTCTTATAAAATATTCATTATTTTACTATTTACATAATAATGTTAGTGTACCAAAATAATTGTAATAATCGTTACATTGCTCATATAACATGCTTTATTGAGTAATATCAGTGATCGTAAGGAATCATTTGCGGAGTTTAGCAAAATAGTATAAAAGCTTTGAAACCAGTCCATAAAAAAAAACAAATTGTTTTTGACAAGCAATCACCGAATACACTACCGACTTTCGAAGTTTCAATATTCAATATCATATCTCGTATAGTAGCATATTATCTCCCTTATTGTGATGGTGACCAATATAAACTGCTCCCAAGCCACCAGCCTAGCTTATTAACCAGTTGTGATCTTCCAGTCTCACCGGAGTCAGTTGAATAGTCTTTTACATGGACCAGCTACTAAGTAGGACTGGGTAATACGTTACACCTTAGTAATACTAGTTGTCAATCGCGCCAAGTAAACTGATATTCAACTGCTTTCAGTCAGACTCGGAGCTACAATGTCTAACGGCTGTCAATTCACCACATTATTATTTTAACTACGCTAACGTATTTGGAGTGTATCAAGGATAAAGTGGTCAATATTGTCTTCCATTCCTTTGATATTGAAGTTACAAAAATACTCAAAGCCAGACGTCTAATTAACTCGTAGGTATTCAGTATTGCATTGTCATTCATATTTGACAACATATTTCGTCTCATTCCTCATCTTAAAATTATGATATTACAGTACTTTCTATATTTTACATCGTAAAATAACTGAATCACTTGATAGTGAAGTCGTATTTCACCATCATGTAGAATCAAGTAAAAATTTTTTTTCGACTTGTGTGGAACTGTTATTAAGGCCAAAAATATTGTGTTATTGCGAGTAAGAGAAAGTGCTACGCATCTTGTATATCTCCATCTCTCTCTGGCATTAGAACAATTATCATAAACGAGTTGAAGACAAAAAACACTTCAGTCTTACAGCAAATGTTTTTCTCCCCTCATTGACAAGTGACGCAAGTATTTCCTAAATCAGTGCAGTACTCTCATCTTGTAGAAGTGCACCAGCATTTCACTGAGGTTCCATCCCATAATGATGGTGATGAAGTAGGTCAGTACCAGGATGGGTAGCGGTAAGAGGAACGCACGCGCATTGTGGAGCATCGGAAGATCTGCGGGACAAGAGAACATGGAGATAGATTAGACTTGGCTGGCCTTTTGGCTACAAGTTACATGTGTAAGCGACGCGTGAGTTGCGTCGATAATCTGAAAGGAGCAACTTCTATCAAATGATCACTACAAAAGTTTTCATAGTTAGTGCGGCCATCTGTTAAAACATTAAGTTTAGCTACAGTATGGTTCACATACATATACATTGCAGGTACCTGCCACCTGTAGCTTTTGCCGTAGCGCCTTATTTATTGTAATAGTAATGCTAAGTTTTCCCTCTTTCTCCCTCATTTTTCACTCAAAGGAGACGGAGATAGGCTATTTAAAAAAATAGCCTATTTCTGTCTCCAGGGTTCCAACTATCTCCGTACCAAAATTCATCAAAATCGGTTAAGCCATTTAGGGGTGAAGACGTAACAAACTCACTTTCGCTTTTATAATATTAGTAAGGATTATGGTAGTGTATTATCTATGGTATGGTATGGTTGATTTAAATCGCTTCGTTGTAAACGGGGCGTAAGGCATTTAGATCAAATAAATTCTTGAACCATATTTATAAAGGTGAAGAAATACAAATACATATTAATTATTATAATACAGGCCATAGTAATAATAAGTATTAATACGATACCAATCATCTATACTTATATTACGGTTTAAAAAATTGGTTGCCTGTAAAGTCGGTATACGGGCGAAAGTTTTACGTGACAACGACTTTGAGTGGTAAAATAATTTTAATGTGAATATTCATTCGTATAGTAGGAAAAAGGATGATATGTCTGTCTCTCTCGCTCTTAGGCGGGCTAACCATGCCCGAGTGGAAGGGACGCGAGCCTCTCACTCGCTCTCATTGTGAGCGCATAACGTGAGCGGAGCGTAACGCAGTTTCTTGAAGTGTCACCCGGCAAACCAATTTATAAGACGTTGTCACGTCAAAATCAACTGGTAGATATTATTAGTCAAGATGCTGATAGAATTTGTCCTGCCAGTGTGACCAGACGTAGCGAAATATGACTCTTTTTCACAAGTGGCAACACTCGTCGTACTCATCCTGAATAGTTACACTTGATACTACGTTACTGATTGACTAATATTTTACTTCGGCGTTAGAATATTCCATATATTTTTGCCGATTAATTATCATTTGCCATTAATGTTCACAGTTTGCACTAACCTGAATCAACAACTTTTCCATAATCTGAAAGTTAAGTTGCAATTTAAGTTCAATTTGTTTGTATACAGTCATGGACAAAAATATGTATACACATAGCGAAATTGAAAAAAAAAGCTTCTAATCTTAAAAGGAGAAACCCAAACTTCATACAAACTTGGGCCTGACGTTACAGGGCTGGAAACTGGTCATAAAAGAGAACATTTAGGAAGGTTTCACCAGCCTAAGTTTCACGTCTCCCTGCAATGGCCAAATTGGTAAAATCAGACTGTTTACATTTTAGGTTATATTCATTATTTGAGGTATTTTAATAGAAAAATGATATTGTTGAGGCTTTGTTTAATGCACAAACCGGGCGTACACATTTGCTGTGCTACAGCGCCTGCATCCATATCCATATCATGATGAGATTCTAGGTATAAAGCGTTTAGGGGGCCCCGAGTTCAGATTTGTCTTACTGAATACTTTTGGTGAAAACTATGTTGTATTATATATTAGACAAGGCATTTGTTAATATTGTATCTATCTAATAGGATACTGGATGCATTGTCTAAATACAGAAATCTGAGATAACAAAAATAATATATAAAAAAAACAACATAGGTAATGATTGTGATAAATGGTTTTTTTAATCAACTTCATTTGGATTATCATAATATAATAAAACAGTGTCCAGAAATTGTGCAGGTGGTAAAAACTACTACCTGGGTGCCGTGCCCAACCTAGAAACTATATTATGCTCATGGTGTGGGCAACCAACCGGTCTTTTGCCAACGATACAGTACAATAGTATTGGATAATAGCCTTCCACTTAGAGAACTGTCAACTAACACATAAACGAAATACATTCTACTACTAATATCATATTAGTAGTAAAGAATTAGTAGGAAGAAATCCAGGCATATTAGTAATATGCCTGGATTTCTTCCTCTTAACATTCAGGTTGATTCTGATGTTGAAAGCTCTTTCTGTAGGTCAGCATTTGAGCAGTATTTGTCCAGTATTTGAACAGAAGTCTTAAAAATAATTAATCCCGACGAATACCGAAAAGCAAATTCACTTGCGCAAAATACGAAAAGCGTAAAAAATGACATGACATGACACATGAAGACATGTCATTACAACTGCATCCAATTTGACCGTAAATTTGACATTCAGTGCGCTCCAAATTACGTTAAAATCGTTGTTGGCGCATGGGGCGTCAAAACTCTTTCTCTAACGGTCGTGGAACACCATTTAGCGTGGTACCCTACCTTGTAACCTGTGAATGATAGCATCAATATTTTTGTCTATTCTATTCTATTTTTATTATTAAGTGGCAAGCAAAGTCGATGTCGACTAATATTTTTGTCATTCGGAACGCACTCACAGACATAATGCCAGTGCCAGCGTTTGTCAAGTTACTGACGTATTAAGAAATAAATGCTGTAAACGGTTTACAAAGATTGTTTGTGACATAAAAATAGAAATCTACTTATTTTCTACACATGGCCATTGTAAATGAAGCTAAGATTTAAATGGGTTAATCAAGTAAAATAGACGATTTTTTTAGTACATATCTGGTTCGTGTAACGGTTGGCCCAAAAACGGGTTTCTCCTTTCACGGCAATGGACTTCAATATCACTATTAATATTGATAGCACGGCTGGCGCAGTAGCTGATTGATCGACTGCTGCGCTGTGTGCCGCGGGTTCGATCCCCGTTCAGAACAAATATTTGTATGATCAGGTAGCTTTTTTTGGCTGTTTGTGTAAACGTACCCATGATACAAGAGAAGTTCGTAGTGTAGGGCAACTTTTTTTTAAAGAAACAAAAGTGGAGTATAACTTTGTATTGAAGTCGGCAGTGAAAAGGTTATGGGACACCGGCGTTTAATGAACTTATGGAATAATTGATAATTACCTCACTATAATTGCATTGTTAGGTGTTACCCACGCGAACGTAATAAAATTAAATAAACATTCTAAAATACCACTCGTGAAAATCCCACAGTCTAATATTAATAGAAATTCATCAACATTTTGCTATGTGTACATATTTTTGCTCATGACAGAGTGCTCACATAATCATTTTTCTGTCAAAGGCAAAAATACAGGGTGTATCAGAAAGAAGTGGTCATATTTAAGAATGTGGTGGGGAGGATAGCTGAGTTAGATGTATGAAGATCAGGGTGTAAAGTTCGTCATCCCCCTATTGAAGGGAGGATGATTTGACCAACCCAGGTGTTGTGCCTGGTGGGCCACTTTTGTTTTCTGGTTTTTCTATTTGCTATTAATTCGCCGATAACTTTCATAGCGGGTTTCAAATGTTTGATGTTATCTATTTCATTTCTGTTATAAATGGCGCTGTAGTATAAGTATTTAAAATTACAAGGTTACTAACATTATAATTAACACTTGAAACGGGATATTTGATAACGGGAAACTCGATACAAATAACAAACATGGTAAATATCCCGTTTCAAGTGTTAATTATAATGGCGCTGTAGTACTTTGTACTATGTAGTACTAATACAGTCTGTATGGAAATTTCTAGTTGGTACTTTGATGTATTGAAACCGCCCAATAAATTCTAGATCTACAAGATCATATTTTTTTTTATATGAGCATATAATTTCAAATATTTGTACGTCAAAAAGCAAGTGTATACATATTTTTGCCCCTGACTGTTCAGTAGAAGTGAAACTTACTGCTGTATCCTAAGAATGTGATGTACAAGTAGTAGATGATGGACGCGAGCCAGAACGAGTTGGCGATCACGCACGAGAAGAATCCGTCATGGAATAATATGTCTGAAAGAAGAAAAACGTCTTTAGAGAAATTGTTTTAGTATAATTTGCTGTAAAGCGTCGTCAAATGACTTATTTTGTATTTTGACTCGTTGTCTGCTGCTGTTTGGGCCACCAGTAACGACTGTAAAAGATCTACAAATCGACGGTCCCTATGTACATAAGGTTAAGTCAAAAACCCAGGTTTACAGGAGAGCGTATTTTGTGTTCAACACGCTCTAGAAATAATTCTATGACCAATAATATTTTCTTTCTACAATATTTTAACAGTTTTAAGAGCTTTTTAATGCTATTTACACATAGTTATTTTATTTTTTCACGTTTTCTTGGATAAACTGATAGATAACCGTTTCTACGACACTTATTCGTTGTATTTATTTATTTATTTACCACTAATTTATAACACCTTTACAGACATGTCCAATACGATGCTATAAGACACCAAATTATACAACAAAAAAAAAACAAAAATACACGTTAATTAAAAAAAAAAAGTAATATTTATCTTAATTAAACATGGCAAATTAACGAGTCAAGTATAATTAATTAGTAGTCGAGATTAAGGGAGGTGGGTACCCCTCTCCATTACGATCTGGGCCCTACGAAGAAATCTCGGCAGGTTTTGCCCAAATATGTCTTCTGACAATGTTATTATATTAATAATCCGAGCGGCTCGAGAAATTGGGGTACGCTTGAGCAAGTTAGTCCTAGCCTATAATACTTGTTCTTTTATACGATTTCTAAAAAAAAAATAAACAAAATTCGTATGTGCGCATAGATAATCTAAAGCCAATGATACAATAAAAAAATCCATTTTCGACATGTCTTTATGTACGTAGGGACCGTCGAAATAACAGTCAAGACCAACGGCTTAATATGTTTTCTGAGGCCCGGAGGAGACTATGTGATGGTACAACCTAGGCAAGTTAAACTGTAGATCGACCCGAGCGCTTTTGTCATTTACTTACTAACTCCACAAGCTCAATTCTGTAATCTAACTATACTCACTTTCAAAGAACACGATCTGGAAGAAGTGCAGCAAGGACAGCGGCGGGAAGAACGCGTTGATGTGCACGTCGAACGCGTAGCCCCACTCCACGTCAGGCCCGTCCTGGTCGCGCCGCAAGTACTTGTTGCAGACGTACCTAGAATTTTTAGTATAGTTATAATTACCCAGGTGAACCCAGGTCGGGTAATAAGCGTTATTGGGTTTTCCCATTAAGATACTCCCGTGCCTCAGAAAGCACATTAAGCCATTGGTCCTGCGCCAGATGTCTCTCCAGTCGAGACCCATCGTATTATGAGAGTGAGGGAACAAAGAGTGCGCCTGCGCCTGCGCACACACGCCTGCTCTATAATATCTCCCACGCCGCGCGCCGAAAGCAGTCAAGAGGACAATATAAAGTTAGCAAGAGTTTCACGAAAGGTGTAAGTTATTATTTTGAATTAATTTTACTATAAGATCAATACTGAAATTACAGAAAAATATTATCTTAACGTCCTTTCCGAGGTACAGAAGAAACTCAGTACGTAACGGATGGTCACCCATCCACGGACCTTGCCAAAAGCGCTGTTAAACTTGAAAGATCGACCCGTGCGGCTGTTATTATTTAGCCTGGAGCTCCTATACCTCTTCCCCGCCCTAAATAGTCGCGACGTCATGTTATTATCAGAAGAACAGGCTCACCATAGTATCGTAGACACGAGGACACCCATACCGATGAAGTCTACAAACACGACGAAGAGAACGAATAGCGCCACCTTCGCTGCGGACAGCTTTAGCGCCAGACCCAGACATATTGACGATACTGGAAATACAACACAAGTTTTATGATTCACAAAATTTTAAAATATAAAACAAAGTCGGGTTTGTTCGATCACTTATGTCAAGAACGGCTGAACCGATTTTCATAATTCTTGATTTTTTTTTTTAATTTGTCTCCGTGCCGAATAAGGCGACGACGCACGTTCTATTTGGTAGGTGGGTAGGTAGGGTAGGTATGTAAGGTAGGTAGGGTAGGGTAGGGTAGGGTAGGGTAGGGTAGGGTAGGGTAGGGTAGGGTAGGGTAGGGTAGGGTAGGGTAGGGTAGGGTAGGTAGGGTAGGTAGGGTAGGTAGGGTAGGTAGGGTAGGTAGAAAGGTAGAAAATTGCATTGCAACACATGCAATTTTTGCATTGCATTGCAAACGCCGGGGCACAGCTAGTTTTCTACATTCTGTTTGGAATAGATAGAGTTTTGCCAGTTTGGTGAGTGCACAAGAAGATATTGTCTGTGTGTCTAATTTGACACGTGTATTTTATTCATGGAACGAAAAAAAAGGCGTTAAAGAGTGAGTCATGTATTGTATAACGGGCTGGTGTCCGCAACTCCACGTTTGAGGCGCGTATTTTGCGTATGGGTGGGAATATTATTCGATCCACCCCAGCTCCACAAGAAACACCAGCAGCGCCTTGGTGGTGTGAGACATGTGACTAAAAAGCCATTTTTTTTTTAACTATCTGTTCTTGTCAATAATAAGAAGTACACGTAATGCTCTGAGGGGAGGATGTATAGCCTAAAACTCTTCATGTTTAAAGTAATACCACTTATTTTGGAGACCCAATGGGTTATTTATTGGTGACGACACTGCTGGCGCAGTTGCTGAGCGATGGGCTGCTGCTTCTGAATTACTTGTTGTTCCAGCTCTGGCTGTTTGTGTGTGTCAATTTAATTTAAATGTTAGTAAACACACTAGGAATTACTAAATTCCTGGGGCAAAGTTAAGAAAAAATACCTTATAGTAGGGTATTCTGTGTGAATAAATAGTATATCCTAGTATCATACTCTTCCTGTAGATGACAAAAGAATTTTAATAGTAGTTACTGAGTATTATAATTTTACATTAAGTAGTTTTATATATAAATAAACTGTTTCCACTTCAACTGGTTTGACCTATTAACAAAATATAGCTGCTGATAAAATTCTATAGATGGTTTATCAACCATCTATATATATTCTTATCTTGTATATTCTTTTTATGTTATTTTTTTTAAGCAGATTTTAGCTGTAAAGAATAGGTAATTAGCAAATTTTAGCTGTAAAGAATAGGTAATTAGCAAATTAGCAGTGAAATAAGATACTTACAGAATAACCATACACTAAGAAGAACTAAGAATGCTGGGTCATCCCGGGCAAACTGTGATTTTGTATCTGAAATTTCAATTATATTTGTTATGAACAAATTGTTTTTTTTTTGCACTAAAATATGAATGGACAGTTTAAGGTTCACACCATCAAGTAGAAGTATTTTAGGGCTGTGGTTGGTTTGAAAGATACAGGGCCAGGGATATGGCCCCAGAGCACTAAGGGCAATAAAGTCTGACACTCTGGGGAAATTACTTGATGATTAAAGAAATATAAGTTTGTTTTGAGTAATACCTGGAGTTTTTGTTTAATTGGAAATCATCAAACTACTTCCCTCATTCTTTGTGTAGTGACAGATTTTAGTGAATAGAACCCATCCATGTTCGTTTTTTTAACCTGTGTTCCAGGGCCTCTTTAAAAAACACGCAAACCTGGCAGGCCCTGCTTCTTTTCACACATGCCTGCAACTTTGTGTTTCTGACAGACTTACCCCCGAATACTGAAACGTCACTCAAAATTTGAGGGCTGCTTAACATTTGAGCAGCTCTTAAACTTTAGATTTCGAATGGTCAAACGTCACTTCTGAGTCTCTGTTAAATTTAAGTGGTACTTAAATTTTGAGTGACGTTTCAGTATTCGGGGCATAAAGTTGCTGTTAAATACATCTTTTCTCAAGGAATGTTTAGACTGGTTGTGCAAGTGTTGTAGTAGCAGTAGGTTCTTGAACTTTTTTATCACAGCTGTGCACTTAGGGCCATAAACTACAGATAGTCTGGTACTGTTAGGGGAATTTGCATCCAAAGAAGACACGTAACTATTTAAGATACAGAAGAAAATTTCTTAGTACTTACGTTTCCTATAATTGAAATTCCTAAACACTCTCTGTGGCGCTACAAACAGATATACCATTTGCCATGCAGCAAATTCAAAGTCCATCTGATTGAATTGGAACAGTCTTTTGATGTACTTGTAGCGCTTCACAGCTGCACTAGCTGTTGTGGGTTGATAATTAGCAGGTGCTGGCAAAGGAGACGTACTTCTTGGATAGTTACTCGTCCCAGGAATAGGCGATGTAGGATACTTCATTTTGAACCGATTTTGATACCAAAACAACCAAAATCACGTCATGAAGACAAAAGAAAGTTTAGTATTTATCCTTAAATGTTATTAAGGCTAGATAATGGGAATTAAAACATGTTTATTTATTTTAATCAAATAAAAACGAAAGATTAGTCACGGCGTAACGTCAATTTATTTAGCCGAAATGGAAACGTCTTAAAACGTCACTAATGTCAGCGCTATTTTTGAGTTTGTCTCTTTCAGAATCATATTGAGAAAAGAAGACAAATAGTTTACATGCTTACAATATGATTACATTTCAAGAATGACGTTTTATGTTATGACGTCTACGTGCTATCTTTACGTTCGGAAATGTCTTACAATTGAATTCAACAAGAATGCTTGGATAATACGTAGAGATCACCGAAGTATCACCAAAAGTTGAATCTGCGTATTTTAAAAACAAAATCCGTAGAAACAATAACCGCATTGGTTTTTCATCCCTACTAAAAACAGTACCAAAATACGAGATCTTTTTCCAATATTTAACCGACTGCCCAAAAAGGAGGCGGTTATTTGTGTATAAATTCATAAAACCAAGGGGCTTAGAAAAATCTTCGTCGTTCACCAAACCTAGGAGACAGTTGTGTTGCTATGGAGTTTGTTCTGCTAGTTCTTCCTCTCAGCTAAAATACTAGGAAATGGCGTCGAGTGGGTGTTTTGGGGACTGTCTTGTGTGTTGTTGTGAATGATAATGCAGGACGTTCAAAAAGGGCTGGTCATCAGCTTAGTTTGAATAAATCATTTGGTTTTGAACAGGTAGGTCATACGGCATAGGACTGGGACAATGGGAACAGTTTCAGTTACTTAATAGTATTTTCAGTAATTAAAATAAAAAAGGTGTGTGCCAGCTCCGACGCACGACTGGAGTTTACTATATTATTATACTCTTTGAGTTTACTCCTTAAGTACAAAAATATGACTGACGGACGACTTTCATAAAGCGCCATCTAGTAATATTCAAAAACACAATAAGTGCGTGTGCACCAAAAAAGTAACGAGGTCATTCAAGGTCATTCATCAGAAGATTTTACACCAGGCCTACATACATACCGGGCGCCTTATATATGAAAATCGATTCAAACTCCAAAAATAAGCTAGGTACTTGTACCGTCATTTTGATCGGAAATGAGAGACGCAATAGCGTTGTAGGTTCAACTACGGGCACGTTTTAATTCTGATTATTACATAATGTATAATGATTTTCGAAAAGCAAAACTACAAAATATTATTTTAATTTTATTAATCTTAAAACTAACAGTCAGTTAGAACATTATCACAATACATTTTTATTATTACAACAACTTCGTAATTTTAATTAGAGAAAAGTTTTACATAAATTAGGTAAAGTGCAAAACATTTCAAGTGAGTTTGAATAAATTATTGTTTGAATTTAAATATTAATTTATCTTACATTCAACTTACTTAGACATATAATATTATTATGAGTTCATTTGGTAACATTATTGGAGATAGTAAAGAAGCACATGAAATATTTTAATTAATAAAAAACAGACTAATTAAGCACCTCTTCCTATTGAATTTAGTAGAAAAATTAAATTAGTAAGTGCAGTTTATATGTTTATGTAGAACATATAAACTGCATTTTCCTAAAAAAAAAAACAATTCAAAAGTGACGTAAGTAATATCGAAAGTTTAACAGAAGAAAACCGTTATCCATCTTCTAGAACACAATTTAGATAAACTTATAAACAAACACTTTGACTGTAGGCACTTATACATTAAAAATAACACTAAAATATCTTTTACACAGTATTTTGCAGTAGCCAGTTGGAATAATGCGTAACCCTAGTGTACACGCCAGGGTAGCCTGGCTCCCCGCACTTGTTTCCGAACGAAACTACGCCGATCTGCGTCCAGCGACCGCCCACTTGCAGCATGAGAGGTCCTCCAGAGTCACCCTGGAACGTAAACTTATAATGTAAAGAAAGGCTGGAAATTTGTAATTCCATGTAGCGTTCATGGCTTCAAGTGTGTTGGGCCCAATTGGACCCATTTTCGCAAACAAGAACCAACCCACAGCAGATTTGTTTGCAAAAATGGGTCCAATTGGTCACTTGTGATTTTTATACTAGCTTAAAACCATGGTTTCGCCTGTGAGTTTCAATAGTAATCCGGGACGGGATCTTAATGCCGGGATAAAAGTTGGTATCCAGATTATAAACTATCTCTGTGCCAAACATCCAGATATGTTCTAGTGTGTTTGAGTGACTAACATCTAACCATCTAAACTTTAACATTTATCATATTTGAAGAACTTGCTCATACTAGGATTTGGCTACAACATTGCTTAGACTTTGGATCGAATCCGTACTCAAGAAGCAGCTTCCTAAGAGCAAGATTTCAGCTTCTTGAAGTTTTTTCTTTTTCTTCTCTTTTTAGCCTTCTTCTTTTCTTGCCGACGAAACTCACATTATGTTAGACTAGTATGTAGCCACCTTCACAGCTCTGACATTTTTTTGTTTAAATCTTGATAGGGTACAAGTGGTTGTGCAGGATAGGCAGGAAAGGAGGTGGGACATATCTTGCAAAGGGGCATCACGTTGGACAAACAAAATGGTGTTTGGGATGGGTCAATACCCCATTTGGTCAGATTATATCTACAGCGGTCAACCTGGGCCCACAGTCAGTTAAGAGATTTCCAGACTGGCCATTGCAGTTCCTATCCAGGTGGCAGGTATTTTGTTTCTACATAATTCGCATATCTTGTCTGATGGTCTGCCTTCTAAGGAGGTAGTATATCTCAAGAAGCTTTTACTTCTGTCTTACCTGACAAGCATCCACGCCGCCTCTTGCGTAACCAGCACACAGGAACGTGTCAGTGATAGGCTGGAAATACGCGCGGTTGCATTCCTCATTTCTCCACACCGGTAGCTTGGCCTCCAGCTGCTTGGAGCTCTCCCCTCCTCCGTACCGTGTGGTACCCCACCCCACTACGGTAGCCACGGAGCCGTCGAATGACTGCCTCGTTAGGTCACCGTGGGGCAGGCAGATTGGGATCACGTATTTCGATTTCTGGACGTTTTCTGTAACAGTTAGCAGGGTTTATTAGTGAATATGTCGAATCTATCAAATCAATATTTATTTATATTTTGTATTTGAATAAACAACTTTATTTTGATTGTTTGTGATGCAGTAGGTAGGTACACCGTTGACTACCCCCTGTTTTTTTTTTGTTCGCACAGACCATCCAAAGGGTCTCTGGAAGATATCGCTATCGACGCTATCAGCGATATAACCGCTTTAGAATTAGCAATTTCTGTAAAATAATATGTTTTTTACTGTATAATAAAGTATATTCTATTCTACGGCTTATTCCTTTACGAACTGTGATGACAGTGAGAAAGAATGACATTAAGGGCCTATGCACACCACGTTTTTTAAACGCGCCGTCGACGCGCTTTTGTAGCGATACAGACGCGATACGCACGCAAGTCAGACGCAGCCTGTAGACCTTTGCACACCTGTATAAATACAGACGCGCGTGTGTAGCGATACAGACGCGATGCAGACGCGCGTGTGTATCGATACAATCGTGAATTCCACAATATTGGCCGGTTTTGAATTTCAGTTATAAAGTTTTCTGTGTCGAAAGGCTCCATTTTTTTGTTCCAAAGACGTGCGGTGCACCAAATCGCTCGATTGCTACTAGCGTAGATTCTAACTTTCCTTTCCCTCGTTGCGTTTGTATCGATACAGACGCCCCGGTGCCGCGCGTTTGTATCGATACAAACGACAACAAACTGCTCTGCAGGATAAAAACGCGCCGGCGACGCGCGTTCCCAAAACGCGCGTCGACGGCGCGTTTACAGAACGTGGTGTGCATAGGCCCTAAAGGAGCAGGGTTTAATGGCGGTGGTAAATGTTACCAATTGCATATGGAGTTAATCTAATCTACAGCTAAGATTTCAGGATCTTAAGGCATATATTTTTTTTATTAATAGTATAACGGTTTTCGTTTATTTCGTTCGCATTTATATAAGGTTGAGGTAAGGCATAAAAAAGGCGGAATTCCTAGATCCCATCCATTTCTTTTCTCGAACCTGATTATTTCAAAAAGTACAAATCTTTACCTGACAGCACAAGGACCGCTATATCGTTATAGAAGCCAACTCTGGAGAACTGGTCATGAGCGCGGACTGCTGTGACGCGCAACGTAACAGGTCGAGACGGCTCATCATCACGTGCTAAGTCCACGTCTCCCAGACGCACGCTGAACTGGCGGGCTGGGAACCTGAGTAGTTAACAAAGATTTAGACAAACTTAAAAGAAAAAGCTAAGAATCATGTTCAACTGCAGAATTAAGTTGTATTTAGCATTCTAACAGGGAATCCTCGACAACTCAGGGTAGTTTTAGACATGTGATCTTTGATAATCGGTCTTTACACAGTCAACGTAAAGAGCAGGCATTGGATGGGTATGCTGGTACTTACTAGCAAAAACCTTACCCACCACGTATAGTACTAAAAGCTAAAACTCTAAAAGTGGCGCTCAGATAATAGTTGTATTTCGTTGGGATGCCTTCACTACAATAAAGGTACAGTTTAAGCTACTCACGGCCTTTGCTTAGAATCTCTGGTACAATGAGCAGCAGTAAGAACGTGCTTCTTCCCGACCAGCGTGCCACCACACCAGAACTCCCTGCGCTTGCTGCCGTGGAGGTAGATCGCAGCCATCCATGGCCATGCGCCTGGCTTGGCCTCTGTTCCACCCACGATACGACCGCCTTCGTCTTCTCGCTGGCCACAATCTGGAGTTAGGTTATGATGATAAGTTATTTATGGTTCTTCACAATGCTTCGGGTCAAACCAGTACGGATTGATTCCGGACAGCCTACCGACACCAGACACTAAAAGAGCCTTTGCTTTGGTACATTGTCTATCAGAATTTGGAAGTCAAGCAAAGTTGGGGTAAAGGGTTTTTTCATGAGGAATTTCTTAGTGGTAATTCGGAGTCTGAATTTATGCTCGGTTGGTGGTAATGGCTGCTGCAACTTACAAAATGTGGGTGTACTACCATGTCAGGTACACTTTGGTGGAATTCTTCGGGGATGATTGTCTAATGTTGTTGAGTTTTCTCCAAAGATGTATGCCGTGATAATGTAGGTCAACAATATGAACAGAATTGCAATTTCATGCGGCAAAATTGAAAAAGACACACTCACCCTTCGATCAAAAATATATATTACTAGCTTTCGCCCCCGGCTTCGCCCGCGTTAAATTTGGGGTAACACAGTTCCCCTTGCGCCTTATTGATTTGTAATAGCAACGCTAAGTTTTCCCTTTTCTTCCCTCTTTCTCCCTCACATCCCAGTTTTTTTAAATAAAAATTAGCCTATGTCCGTCTCCTGTTTCCCAACTATCTATGTACCAAAATTCATCACAATCGGTTTAGCCATTAAAGCGTGAAGAGGTAACTAACAAACAAACAAACAAATAAACAAACAAACTCACTTTCGCTTTTATAATATTACTAGCTTTTGCCCGCGGCTTCGCTCGCGTTAAATTCGGGGTAAAACAGTTCCCCTTGCGCCTTATTGATTTGTAATAGCAACGCTAAGTTTTCCCTTCTCTTCCCTCTTTCTCCCTCACATCCCACTTTTTTCAAAAAAATATTAGCCTATGTCCGTCTCCTGGTTCCCAACTATGTCTGTACCAAAATTCATCCAAATCGGTTCAGCCATTAAAGCGTGAAGAGGTAACAAACAAACAAACAAACAAACAAACAAACAAACAAACAAACTCACTTTCGCTTTTATAATATTAGTAAGGATATAGTAAGGATAGTAAGGATTGATCGAAGCACTCACCTTTCAAGTGTAAAAGACGGCTTTGGCAACAACTCGAGTGCTTTTATTACAGCTATGCATAAGTTCTAAAATAATATTCTTACCCTCGATATCAACAATATTGGAGAAATTATTGATAACAGGTGGCGTGACTGTGTAGTATGAAGTGGTTGGCAGAGTTCTCGGTGTAGTCACCGTGGTGGTGGTCGCAGGTCTCCTGCTCGTCGTCGCCGGTCGTCTGGTCGTAGTTTGCGGTCGTTTTGTGGTCGTCACAGGTTTTGGCTTCTTGGTCGTCAAAACCAGTACAGCTGAAGGCTTCTTCGTCGTTCCTGGCTTAGGTTTAGGCTTCTGAGTCGTTACTGGGACCAAGTAAGTCGGCTTACTTGTCGATGCAACAATCGGTTTCTCTGATTGCGGCACTATCCCATCTTTAGGACAACACACTCCAGGCACAAAGAGATCTTTGAAACACAAAGATTCCCTGAGATTTACCAAATTCAATAGTAGTTGAGGACAGTTGCTCAGGTCCTCACAAATGCCTTCTTCCCCTTCAGGGGTCGAACAATACTTTGCGTCTTCATCATCATCATCTACACGATCTGCAGTTGCTATTTTAGTTATAGGAGCATCTGGTAATACTTTCGGTAACGCCTTTTTGACTATAGGTGCTATTTTATCAGTAACGTTTCGGCCCAAAACGTTTTTACTTATCGTGTATAGTGCTTGAGGTAATTGTTGTATGGTTGGGTCTGTCTCGTTTCTTTCATGTGAGTCATTGACCATATCTACTAAGTAATGACCCACAGTGTTTATGGCACCTAGAGTTTCAGATATTCTGTTAAATGCTGAGTCTGATAACAGTCTTGGATCATTAGGATTTCTCGGATCTGCTTGGATAAAACCGACAGAAGATCTGCTGTCGAAATACTGAGGTCCTTGGAAGCTTTGGGCTTGGTTGTATTGGTTTTGACTATACTGGTTGCTAGATGCAAAATGAGGTTGCTCATACTGATTGTTGTGTCCAAATTGTGGTTGCTCATACTGATTGGTGTGTCCAAATTGGGATTGTTGATACTGATTGTTTCCATAGTAAGGACTTGGTATGACTTCTGAGGATCTTTTCCTTGGTGAAGAGAACTGATGCCATGGCGGGTTTCTTTGCTGTGCATGTGGGTTCCAATCACCTGGTGTCTGCATGTAGCTCACTGGAAAAAGAAGATTTATTTAAGTTTTGTAAGGGAGTTGGAAGGGAGTGGGTGGTTAGGTGCATTGATGCGTACCTACCCCTGTGGTGGTCTGCAAACTGGCATTCTGCTGGTGTGATTAATATTAAAGTACCTGCAACAAGAAAATAGAGATTAGAATAGTGCAAAAATAATGTGAGAGTTTCCTGTAATTCTAAAAATAAGTTGTTAGACAGTTTAATTTTGAGCCTCGCGCCTCGGTGTAGATACGAAATTTCAATTAGCACTGGCTGTGTTTTTTTATTATTAAGAGCGACGAGTCGGCTACCGTTTAGTAGATATCATTACATATTAAGGTAAAAACCATCTTTCATTATTTATTTATCATTTATTACGACTTTAATATCTTTGATCCTGATTCGAAACGAAATAGCATTAGAAATCGTGAGAGCGGCAATGACCTAAAACTTCACAACTCGTCCTTCCATTTTGGATAACACCGAAAAACCGGCTTGCAATCGTAATCCATAGATAGATTAGGAGAAACTTTTAACGTTTCCTTGTTTGTTAAACGAACGAAAAACAAGAGTGAAACGAATGTTTTCTTAGCAAGAACTAAGTTTTGTTTTTATTTGCCAAGTTAGGTACTAGTGAGGTGTCGTGATGAGAGTCTCGTGAAAGAATTTTTAACGAAACCGTCGCGAGATTGCACTCGTGATTATTGTTTTTGACGGAAGTCACGCAACGTTCGGTTTAAAAGATTGCTTGTTGGTTACCTCAATCTTAAATCTAGCTATGTTTTTTCTATGTATGTTGTATGATGCAGCAAGGTACTATTTTAATGAAAATGTCTCTTGCGATTAAAACCCGATAAATCTTTACAAACAGATCAGCATGGTATGATTGGTGGCATTAATCCTTACTAATATTATAAAAGCGAAAGTGAGTTTGTTTGTTTGTTACCTCTTCACGCTTTAATGACTAAACCGATTTTGATGAATTTTGGTACACAGATATTTTTTTAAAGCGGGATATGAGGGAGAAAGAGGGAAGAAAAGGAAAAACTTAGCGTTGCTATTACAAATCAATAAGGCGCAAGGGCAACAACTGCAGGTAGCAGGTACTGTATTATACCGAATTTAAGTGAGGGGGGAATTGGCGTTAGACATTCTCGACGATGTCATGATAGCCCAATTGAAGAAAAAATAATAGGTAGAGGTACATATGCATGTCCATACATACTTATTGACGAAGATAGCATGTTTAAGATGAGTGGGTTGTTGTGTTGACGCTTCTCGTGTAAGAAGGAAATTATCTAGTTGCGTAAAAATTCCTCAATTGCTTAGATAGATGATCTGATAAAGTTGGAATTGCAACATGAAATATTGAAACTTTTACGAACGAGGTTGGAGTTTACTTCTTTTCATTAATGGAATTGCTGGTACTTTATGGTCTAACTAATCGTTTTAGATTTATGTCTTAAACTATACTTTCTCCCAAGACGTGAGTTATGGCCTGCAGAAATATAGGTATATCAAAAGGCTATAACTTATCCCGAATCGAGTCAAGCATTTGCGACCTAGTTTCTCGCGAGAACTTACAATTTCTCTATTGAATATCAAAATGGCTTCTTAATTAGACTAGGGCAGCCTTATGGGTAAGTGACGAGCATAGTTGGAACCTGAAAGCACGATATTGTCAATTTGATTTAAATCGATTTTAGGTACTAGGTATGGTCTGACAGCTGAATGCTCTTATTTTATAATCTTCGTTGAATGCATTAGCTTCAATTCCTTTTATCATTGATACTTACTTTCCTCTGTGCTACCAAGCATGACTAATTGACTAATATGACTCTAATTAATTTCTCCGGGACCCTTAGTTACCTAACTTTTTTTTCAGATGTGAACTCATCAAATGGCTTCTCCCACTGTTAGCGGAGCGGAAGAGTGTCAGACTAGTACTGACATAAACCTATCCATACTCCTTGTTTTGCCCTTTGTGTTCATGATCACCCCGACCGGACTCCGGGGTCCCGGTATCTCTTTCGAACTAACCCTCAGCCCGGAGGTACCCAAGTAACATGGTACAAGGCTAAGAAGATGAATATTTTACAGAGGTACCTAGGTATTCTTATTTTCCTAACTTAATCTAGAAACAATACTCATTCCTCTTCAGACTCCAAACGTTAATCTATTTAGGTTCAGCCAGATTATCATAATTTGGCGCGTAAATCCAGCGGAATTAGCATCCAAGATGGCGGCGACACTGACAGTGATGTGCGATTACCTTGCATTATGGTCATTGTGACTCAGTAGAAAGTTTATGCAAACTGAGACAGTTATGTAACGTGCCTTGAGGATGGCTTTTGTTTTCGCGTGGTGATGAAACGGAGGTATTTAGGCAAGATAGGCTTATCGGGTAAAAGGAGATGGTCTAGTTTAATTTTAGAACGTTGATGATCTACTTTTGTTGTTGTGTTGGTCTGAAATGCGTGTGCTAGAATATAAAATCACGAACATCATTTATCCCGTTTATAGTTAATAAGATTTGCTCCTCGTTCTAGTAAATCCGATAAATGTTAAGAATAATTTGATATTAATCACGCTATCCTGAATATTTTCAACTCGCGAATGTATATAACTTTTGAACATCGTGCCTCCACTCAAAGGTAGCAGGGTAGCCGTCATAATTACTAACCATTCATTGTCTCATTAAGGAGAGGCCCAGGTAAACAAACAATGTAACACTAGTGTTGACGGCATTTGTGACGCGAACTGGGTTAAGTACCTTATGCATGTTCTTTGCGTAAGTACATAAAGTAGAAGGACAGCAGAACTGAAAGGAGGGAAAATATGCTTTGGACTGCGTCTGTGCTCTCGAGTCCAGATCTATCCTAGTCGCTAGATAATAGGCTTTATGCAGCGATATCTCGTCCCATTGTCGACCTCATCATTGTCTCTGAAGATTGAGGTAAAGAGTAGACATTTAATGTATGGAAAGGACGATTATGAGGTATGATATGAAACCGAAAAATCCGCATTTTCTCTTATCACCTAGCCTTTTCCTAACTATTGCAGTACAGTACTGTATACCTTGAAAATTCATTTGTAGTTGTAGGTTAAGGACGAACGTGTCCGAAGTCGGGCTGCAAACGAAGAGCTTTTTCCCACGGTTCTATGTTGGAGAGCCACTGATTTGGAACTTATTTGTCTGTCTTAACTGCATCTCTAAATACCAGTTTATATACCATTTTCGGATCGGTAACATTTACTGGTCATTATTCTATGGGCAGCAATTATTTCTCTATTTTGAGGTTTGAAAGCACTAACTATGCTATTTAAATCGAAATAAATTAGAAAAAGTGAAATGTCTCAGGCGGGACTTGAACCCGCGATCTTTCTCTTACAGGGAGAATGCTTTGACCACTAAGCTACCAAGACACCGTCTAAGACATTCCAAATTTTCCTTTTACGTCTTAGGGCGACGTTTGGAGCCATCTACCGACAATTCTACGAAATATCGGAACCAATGAATGATGTTACAATCATTTTTAAACATTGATTTTTAATGATTTCTCCGCCCAATTAACTATTTTGAGGTTTGAAAGCACTAACTATGCTATTTAAATCGAAATAAATTAGAAAAAGTGAAAAATCAATGTTTAAAAATGATTGTAACATCATTCATTGGTTCCGATATTTCGTAGAATTGTCGGTAGATGGCTCCAAACGTCGCCCTAAGACGTAAAAGGAAAATTTGGAATGTCTTAGACGGTGTCTTGGTAGCTTAGTGGTCAAAGCATTCTCCCTGTAAGAGAAAGATCGCGGGTTCAAGTCCCGCCTGAGACTCAACAAACCTTAACGGCGAAATATACATATACATATTATGTATAGTATACGCTCTTCAGAACCAATCTGCAGGTAACGTCAGATACCTTCTGAAATGTAGATAAGGAATAGAATATTCTTTAAATCATTCATCATCATCATTAATAGGATCAATAAAAAAAAATAACTTGTGTGTATTTTTTTTTACAAGAATTCCCAAGCCTTTATCTAAAATTATACGTAAAGTAAATCTTTATAAATTCACCTATTTGCCAGTAAAAAATCTGTTAAAATTGTTCCGCCCTTTTCGAAGATTAGTCGGTACAAACAGACGGACAAACATTAAAATCATTTTAGTAAAAAAACTGCATTTCAATTATTAACCGACTTAAAAAAAGTAGGAAGTTTTTTTGTATGTTCACCGATTAACACCTCCACCGATTTGCAAAATTATTTTTTTGTTTAATAGGATGTAGTTACCAGGTGGTCCCATATCAATTTTATTTCTATTGCTCAGGGAATTTATGAGTTATCCTTACTAATATTATAAAAGCGAAAGTGAGTTTGCTTGTTTGTTACCTTTTCACTCTTTAATGACTGAACCGATTTGGATGAATTTAGGTACAGAGATAGTAGGGAACCAGGAGACAGACATAGGCTTTTTTTTAAAAAAAGAGTGGGTTATGAGGTAGAAAGAGGGAAGAAACGGAAAAACTTAGCGTTGCTATTACAAATCAATAAGGCGCTACCGAATTTAACGCGAGCGAAGCCACGGGCAAAAGCTAGTCATCTATAATATTTTTTTTTTAAATCCATGTCTATATGGATGATCTGCTAGTTATATGTATGTATATTTCTCGTTTTTTTGTTATGTTATAGTTCTCATTATGAAAAAAGTTCACCGATATGATAAAAAAATAGCATTTGTTGAAATTCACCCTTATATGAATATTTCTCGTTTTTTTCTAGTATTTTTTGAGGTACAGACGCCAGCAGGTCAAGCTACCCGAAACTGTCAATTTTTCCCAATGAACCTTGAACCTTTATACTTTAGAAATAAAGTCAAAAATCTATCAAAGAAATCTGACAGATTGTAGTAGCTTGATGTGCAGGCGTCTGTACAATGATCTTAAAGAAAGAAAGAAAACATATTTATTTGGAACATGCCACAAGTGCATACAGTTAAAAGACATGGCCGTTTATGTCGCAGGTTTGTACGGAACCTACGGTGCGCGATACCGGCTTACACTTGATCGGTTTCTTTTAACCCTACTAGGGTAGGGTTAAAAGTGCCGTCCTTACTATCCTTACTAATAGTATAAAAGCGAAAGTGAGTTTGTTTGTTTGTTACCTCTTCACGCTTTAATGGCTAAACCGATTTTGATGAATTTTAGTACAGAGATAGTTGGGAACCAGGAGACGGACATAGGCTAATATTTTTTTTAAAAAGTGGGATGTAAGGGAGAAAGAGGGAAGAAAGGGAAAACTTAGCGTTGCTATTACAAATCAATAAGGCGCAAGGGCAACTGTGTTACCCCGAATTTAACGCGAGCGTAGCCGCAGGCAAAAGCTAGTTAAACATAATTTCCTTGAAAGTTGTCTATTAGCGGTAAACCTTGACAACGGTTATCTAGGACGAATTTTAGGTCAGCTTTTAATAGACCTGTTTCTAGAACTGGCTTATCGTATCTATACTAGTTGGCGATACAAATTGACGAGGAATATCCGATTACTGTCTTGATAATATTAAATACCTCTTACAACTTTACTAGGTAGGGCCTAGTATAATTTTAAATACATAATATATTCGCATATTCTAACAGTGTTTGTATATAGGTGTGGGTACCTACTTACTTTATCTTCGGAACTACTAAATCGAAACCTAAAATTGTTTCAATAATGGAAAGTTAAAAAAATCATCAATTAAAAATCTTCTAACTTATAATCGTCAAACTATTACCGACTGAAACCCACCCAAGTTCCTTCTTTTGCCCTTTATGTACCGTAACCGCGGTATCTCTTCCGAACAACCCGCAACCCCGGCAGGCGGTGGCCCTGGCAGGCTCCTCTGTTTTGGTAACTTCTCTTTTAGACGCGCGTGGAGCATGAATGTGTCATTGACACGGCATCCCGAGTGTTTTAAGCTGTCTCTAGGACAATTTATGACCATAAGGCGAGCAAAGCTGTGGGCAAAAGCTAGTAGATAATTACAAAGACGTAAAATTAGTATGTTTGTAAGTTTGGATGAGATTGTTATCTTCGGAACTAATGATGCGATTACCACAAGTACTAACCGGGTTCTGTCGGTCAGACAGGCTATCCCTCCTTGTATAATACTGGTTTTTTACCTTCACTCATGACGATGAATTGAAAGATGGTATTTCTGAAACGTTTCGTGATGGATAATACATAATAACTAGCTGTTCCACGCGGTTTCACCCACGCTGCTCAGCACCTGTTGGTCGTAGCGTGATGTTATATAGCCTATTATAGCCTTCCTCAAGAAATGGACTATCCAACACTAAAAGAATTTTCCAATTCCAACCAGTAGTCCCTGAGATTAGCGCGTTCAAACATACAAACAAACAAACTCTTCAGCTTTATAATATTAGTATAGATTCTCACAATAAGTCATAGCTTTGCTACATTTACCATTAGGCATGCAAACATACTAACTACTGAGTAAAGCGAGCAAAGGGTTTTATTTGAATGACCTCTCACTTTGAGAAAGAATAGGTACCCAGTTGAACATTATACGCTAATTCTAATATATAAAATTCTCGTGTCACAGTTTTCGTTCCCATACTCCTCCGAAACGGCTGGACCGATTTAAACGAAATTTTGTGTACATATCGGGTAGGTCTGAGAATCGGCCAACATCTATTTTTCAGACCCCTAAATGAGCAGCGGGTGAAACCGCTGGGCACAGCTAGTCATGTAATTTGAGGTTATTTGGTTCTTCTTCTTTATGTGACTCATCTGCTTCTGGAATGAGGTGGGTTGGCTAGAGTAGCGGTCACCAGCTACACAGCATACGCACAACGGTCCACTGCAAGAATTAAGTGCGGAAACCGGACTCCCCAAGAAGCGAGGTCCACATGAAGAAGAAGGTTATTTGGTTTGTCCAATCGTTAATCAGTATACCAGTAGCAGCCTAAAATATAGCAATTTTAAGTAAAAACACGATCCAATTTCACAAGACATCAAGGTACTCTGTAAATAGAGAAATAATTGAAATAAATTAGAAAAAGTGAAATGTCTCAGGCGGGACTTGAACCCGCGATCTTTCTCTTACAGGGAGAATGCTTTGACCACTAAGCTACCAAGACACCGTCTAAGACATTCCAAATTTTCCTTTTACGTCTTAGGGCGACGTTTGGAGCCATCTACCGACAATTCTACGAAATATCGGAACCAATGAATGATGTTACAATCATTTTTAAACATTGATTTTTAATGATTTCTCCGCCCAATTAACTATTTTGAGGTTTGAAATCTTTCTCAGATCGCGGGTTCAAGTCCCGCCTGAGACATTTCACTTTTTCTAATTTATTTCGATTTAAATAGCATAGTTAGTGCTTTCAAACCTCAAAATAGTTAATTGGGCGGAGAAATCATTAAAAATCAATGTTTAAAAATGATTGTAACATCATTCATTGGTTCCGATATTTCGTAGAATTGTCGGTAGATGGCTCCAAACGTCGCCCTAAGACGTAAAAGGAAAATTTGGAATGTCTTAGACGGTGTCTTGGTAGCTTAGTGGTCAAAGCATTCTCCCTGTAAGAGAAAGATCGCGGGTTCAAGTCCCGCCTGAGACATTTCACTTTTTCTAATTTATTTCAATTATTTCTCTATTTACAGAGTACCTTGATGTCTTGTAAAATTGGATCGTGTCTTTACGTAAAATTACTATATTTTAGGCTGCTACTGGTATACTGATTAACGATTGGACAAACCAAATAACCTTCTTCTTCATATGGACCTCGCTTCTTGGGGGAGTCCGGTTTCCGCACTTAGTCCTTGCAGTGGACCATTGTGCGTATGCTGTGTACCTGGTGACCGCTACTCTAGCCAACCCACCTCATTCCAGAAGCAGATGAGTCACATGAAGAAGAAGAACCAAATAACCTTGTATAAAAACATGACTAGCTGTGCCCAGCGGTTTCACCCGCTGCTCACTGCTGTGAAAAATAGATGTTGGCCGATTCTCAGACCGACCCGATAATGTACACAAAAATTCGTTTAAATCAGTCCAACCGTTTTGGAGGAGTATGGGAACGAAAACTGTGACACGAGAATTTTATATATTAGATACGCGTATAATGTTCAACTGGGTATTCTTTCTGAAAGTGAGTGGTCATTCAAATAAAACCCTTTGCTCGCTTTACTCAGTAGTTATATGTTTGCATGCCGAATGGTAAATGTAGCAAAGCTATGATTTATTGTGAGAATTATTATATATTATCCATCACGAAACATTTCAGAAATACCTTCTTTCAATTCATCTTCATGAGTGTAGGTAAAAAACCAGTATTATACAAGGAGGGATAGCCTGTCTGACCGCCACAACCCGGGTAGTACTCGTAGTAATAGAATCATTAGTTCCGAAGATAACCTTTTCATACAAACTTACAAACATACTAGTTTTACGTCTTTGTAATTACTAGCTTTTGCCCACGGCTTCGCTCGCCTTATGGTCATAAATTATCCCAATACGCTTAAGACAGCCGTGATGCCGTGTCAATGACAGATGCATGCTCCACGCGCGCCTCAAAAAGAAGTTACCAAAACAAAGGAACCTGCCAGGGCCACCGCCTGCTGGGGTTGCGGGTTGTTCGGAAGAGATAACGCGGCTCCGGAACATAAAGGGCAAAAGAAGGAACTTGGGTGGGTTTCAGTCGGTAATAGTTTGACGATTATAAGTTAGAAGCTTTTTATTTGATGATTTTTTTAGCTTTTCATTATTGAAAGAATTTTAGGTTTCGAATTATTAGTTCCGAAGATAAAGTAAGTAGGTACCCACGCCTACATACAAACACTGTTAGAATATACGAATATATTATACATTTAAAATTGTACTAGGCCCTACCTAGTAAAGTTGTAAGAGGTATTTAATATTATCAAGACAGTAATCGGATATTCCACGTCAATTTGTATCGCCAACTAGTAAAGATACGATAAGCCAGTTCTAGAAACAGGTCTATTAAAAGCTGACCTAAAATTCGTCCTAGATAACCGTTGTCAAAGTTTACCGCTAATAGACAACTTTCAAGGAAATTATGTTTAACTAGCTTTTGCCCGCGGCTACGCTCGCGTTAAATTCGGGGTAACACAGTTGCCCTTGCGCCTTATTGATTTGTAATAGCAACGCTAAGCTTTCCCTTTCTTCCCTCTTTCTCCCTTACATCCCACTTTTAAAAAAAAAAATTGCCTATGGCCGTATCCTGGTTCCCTACTACCTCTGTACCAAAATTCATCCAAATCGGTTCAGCCATTAAAGCGTGAAGAGGTAACAAACAAGCAAACTCACTTTCGCTTTTATAATATTAAGTAAGGATAACTCATAAATTCCCTGAGCAATATAAATAAAATTGATATGGGACCACCTGGTAACCATACCCTATTAAACAAAAAAAAGGTGGAGGTGTTAATCGGTGAACATACAAAAAAAACTCTTACTTTTTTTTAAGTCGGTTACTAATTGAAATGCAGTTTTTTTACTAAAATGGTTTTAATTTTTGTCCGTCTGTTTGTACCGACTAATCTTCGAAAAGGACGGAGCGATTTTAACGATTTTTTTTTACTGGCATATAGGTGAATTTATAAAGAGTAACCTAATTTACTTTTATTTTATATGAAGGCTTGGGAATCCTTGTAAAAAAATACACACAAGTTATTTTTTTTATACTATTAATGATGATTATGAATGATTTAAAGAATATTCTATTCCTTATCTACATTTCAGAAGGTATCTGACGTTACCTGCAGATTGGTTCTGGAGAGCGTATATATGTATATTTCGCCGTTAAGGTTTGTTGAGTAAAGCTTTCAATAATGCCGCAAAACGCAAAGGAGATTGTCTCTCCGTGGTTATTTTACAAAAGGAGTTATATGCTAACAAGATAATACAATTTGCCAGTCATCTTTTCACAAAGAGACGGGTTGTATAATCTAGTTTTGTTAAAAGTGACCCAGCTCGCCATTCTAACAAAATTATCATAGTAACCGAAAGGAATCAAAGGATTAGATACGAAAAAATGAATACATTTCTATAAAGAAGTGGTACAAGAACGAGTGCTGCTACCCTACCATGACGTGTTAAAGCAGAACATATTCCGCTGAGGGATAGGGACAGAGCTATACAGGGTGTCTAGCACCATCTCGTTCACTCAGTGGAATAAGTTCTGCTTTAAGATGTCATAGTAGGCTTACTGATGTAGAAAGATACGGAAGATACTCATGCCATCATCAGTCTACATAATGTTAGTCATCCTCCATTATCTTCCGTACCACCACTTGGCCACAAGCTTC
Organism: Ochropleura leucogaster; assembly: GCA_958449745.1. Classification (NCBI taxonomy): domain Eukaryota; kingdom Metazoa; phylum Arthropoda; class Insecta; order Lepidoptera; family Noctuidae; genus Ochropleura; species Ochropleura leucogaster. Next base: position 1,626,252 of record OY288222.1, on the reverse strand, counting down.
AAGATTAAGCAACAATCCAATGTTGTTGTTCGACGACATGGTTGGCGCAGTGGCTGAGCGATCGACTGCTGCGCTGCGTGTCGCGGGTTCGATCCCCGCACGGAACAAATATTTGTATGGCCTACAGATAGTTGTTCCGGGTCTGGCTGTTTGTGTATGTGAGTTTAAGTGTTTGTAAGTGCACCCACGATACAGGAGAAAATCTTAGTGTGGGGCAAATATTAAAAAAAAAAGATTGCCACGACTCACAACGACGCGACTTGCGACTCGAAAGAACTTACGCAAACGCGCGTAACGCTTGACGCTAGGCGCGTTGCAAATCGCATCATCCGAGACCCCAAATAGGGACCTAAAAGACGCAAAAGGCAAACAATTGACAGTCCTTATCATTACAGCATATACTTTGTTACATAACTGTGTAATAATACGAAGCTGGTTAACCGTCCGCCCATCCTCAACACCTTACCAATCGATGCGCATACGCATGAGTAACGTTACGATAACGAGACGTATTTCCCCGAGGTTGCGCCATCGAGGCCGGGGTTGGGCAACGTCCTTTACATTGGCTCCGGTATACGTGCTGCTGATCATCTGGCCCCGATTGGTTAACCAGATAAGCCGGATCTTAGGATTTACCAACCCGCTTTCAAGTCACATATTGCATTTCCAGTTCAAATACCACCAGAATAATTCTACCAAGGTTGGGGCTTGTTTTACTCACGAGTTGACCACTGAAAACCAGCGCTGTGCTGTGGGCTCCCATAGCACAGCATCATGCTGAGTGGTAACGTACCTGTCGCAGTCACGACGTGCAAGCTATTTTGATTTTGTCCCATATATGTATTTGTAAATGTTTGTGATGCTTTGTATGTTTAACTTTTCTTTGTGTGCTCGTTTTTTGCCACAAGTAAATATTTTTTCTTTCTTTCTTTTATTTCTGGTGGTATTTGAGTTGACTGTTTTGAATCCGAGTAAAAGTTACATGATGATTTAGGTGATAGAACCAGTGGTTGAGGAAGAAGAAGAATTAATTTAAAGTCCAATATTTAAGTCGCGAGTTAATAGGTTCTTTTTGGGTTCGTCAAACTCATTTCTTTACTTAGCACAAGAGTAGAGAGAACGTCAAGAGCAGGGCCATTTAACATGTAAACAAATATAGTACACACGGCGACAGATCAACCTATACAAAACCAGTTTATGCGGATCTCTCATTGTACTTGAAATTTATGGTGTACGATCCGTTGTTGAGAGAGCAGCATAAACTGGTTTTGTATAGGTTGATCTGTCGCCGTGTGTACTAACTCATTAAGGATCCATTGATAAGGCTTCAAAAAAAGTAGGAGGTTTACTATAAAGGTTTTTCCTCGTCGACTTAGGCCGATTTTTATTTTTTTTTGTAATCTATGGCTTCCTTAAGTTTATATGGGACTTATCTTTCAGCCTCCTTGGTTTTTGGTCTGGTCACAAGCCACTGCTGAACGGAAGATCATGGGATCGATTCCCAAGTCAGGTAAAATGTTATTAAATTGACATCCCAGTCTGAATTTGTGCCAGGTTGATAACAATAGGCTTATTAAAAACTTAATTATTTGACGAACCTAACATAACCTTACACTTCAAGGGTTTACAAGCCCGATATTATGCAATGACTAGCTGCGTCACGCGGTTTCACTTGCGTGGTGAATATGCAATATTTCTTTAGGTATTGTCGCCTATGTGTTATTCTGATGTATAAGCTATATAATTGTAAAGTTTCGTTTAAATCTATTTGGTAGTTTTTCAGTAACAAACATCTATACATCCATCCAGATGGATGATACAAACTTTCGCGTATATAATTATAGTTTGACGGGCCTGTTGGTCCAGTGGTTAGTGGCCTTGACTGCTGAGCCGGAGGTCGTGGGTTCGATTCCCACCCAGGACAAACTTTGTGTGATGAGCATGATTGTTTGTTCTGTGTCTGGGTGTGATTTACCTATAATATGTATGTATTTATAAATTATATAAGTATGTATATCAGTTGTCTGGTTACCATAACACAAGCTCTGCTTAGCTTGGGATCAGATAGCCGTGTGTGAGTTGTCCCAAGATATTTATTTATTTATATTAATTAGTAGGATGATATTTAAAAAAAAACCTTACATAATAAGTATAATTCTCTCGGAATTATTTTTATCAAGAGGCTTTCAAATATGGGTCAAGAGCGTAATATATGACCGAGGAGTGAGCATTATATAAAAGATCCTTGAAATTTCCAGGCTTAGCTCCAGAATCGTCGGCTATGCAAGTTTATTGACCATTCCTTTTAGCGCTGACCAATAAAATGAGACCCTAGGCGGAGCAAACCCACAGCTATAATTCAGTTAATATCGGTTTTGTTAAGTGTTTATTTACAAATGTTTATGGATCTACGTCACCAACGAATCTACTTATTCTGTGTCCTGTAGGCCTAACAGTGAAGACCGATAGTACTTATTTTTTGTGTGGTTAGGTCCCAACTTGGCGCAGAGTTTTTATGCCATCCATGGCTCTGATTTGCTCTTTATTATTATGGCTTTAATACGTGCTGGTTACCATGACATCTTATATAAGTTCTTATTCCTGTGTGAGAAAGAGATGGTGCTAGACACCCTGTATAGCTCTGTCTCTATCCCTCAGTGGAATAAGTTCTGCTTTAAGACGTCATGGTAGGGTAGCAGAGGTGTCATTTATTACATAAATTCAGTGACTGTCATGCTTTTACTGACTAAAATCCACCCATGTTTCCGGTTACCTTTTTGTTCCGGAGCACGCAGTATGTCTTTCGAAAAACCCGAATACTCGGGAGGTCCGGATTGTCCGACTAGGCTATCAGTGCTCACAATAGTAACGTTGGTCCCGTTTACTAACCTACTATGGTCTACACCTGCACATAAAACGCGTTCAATAATAACTTGTGAAGTGGAGTCGAGTTTTTGATCGTGGTTGTCCAATTTATTTTAGGCGTCAGGCTAGTACTAACTAAAATTCATCCATGTTCGCCCGCGGCCCGTCTGTTTTCCTGACATCTAGACAGATGGACGGTGAGATACCCATTGCTCACCGTCCACAGGCCGATGCGTACGTTGGCCAGGAGTCATCTAGTGGCTCCCGACGCCCGGAGCGTCTTCCGCAGCGGGGAAAGAAGGCCTGTCCCAGTAAGAACAGTATATGCGGATCATGTGCATTCATTCATGTGATACGCTTATTTATATGTTGCAATTTTCCAACACATTAACAGTAATGGTTTTAGCAATAATGTTAACAATATCTCATTGTTGCATGTGAAGCGGTACTAACTAACTGTCTTATGAAGAAATATACTTGTTATAGTTAATAATGTTTAGCCATGAGAATAGAAACACATGTGGATGTCTTTCTGTGTGTCGCCATGTTTTTTCCTTGAGTTCTGCGTAATTTATTGTTGCAGGTCTAGTGTTTGTAAGTGCAGGTCAAGTGCGGCAGTACCGCGAAGTGTTTCTTGGGTAACGCATCATGTTTTCCCTGCACTTTTCCATCATTATCATTTTCCTTCCCTTGTCCCATTCTATTTGGGGTCGTCGTAACACGTTTTTTTCTTCCATTCTCCCCGTACTTGTCGGGATTATCTGTCGTCACGGCTTCATTTACTCCTTTCTCTTCATATCATTCCTTACACAATCCATCTTTTCTTTGGCCTTCCTCTCGCTCTCCGTTCTTCAACATTCAGATCCATCACATTCCCTGCACTTATCCTCCTCGTCATTTCATCAGACACAGCCTTTCTTGTTATATCATCATTCTCACGGTATATCCATTATTTGCTTTTCCTCTACTCTGGCCACGTGCTCCTCTATCATTTGACTTACTTATTAGGCTTCATGCTTTGTCTTAGGAGTCACAGACAGCCTACTGTGCCGAGCCTGCATAGAGGTAGACGAAACAGCAGCCCACGTGCTTCTGCACTGCCCAGAGGCTGCCCCATACAGGGCAAAGTACTTCGGTAAACCAGGTACTCTTCGCGAGATCGTCAGAAACACCAAGGCGCTGTTGACGTTTCTCGTGGAGCTGGGGTGGATCGAATGATATTCCCACCCATACGCAAAATACACACGCCTCAGACGTGGAGTTGCGATTAACTATTTACAATACAATACAATAGGCTTTATCCCTTCATCAACTACGGGGATGTTGCTACATTGGGTAGGTTGAAGTTCAAATTTCATAGGCGCGAAGTTACCATACATTTTATTGTTTTTTTTTTTAAGGAAACAAATAATAAGAAACCTTTTGTTATTCATCTACTATTTCCTTTAGCACTGTTACGTGATGATTATGTTATGATGCTATCTAGCCGATTTCGACCATAGCGACTGCATTCGATGGCTTTCTAGTGTGGTTGTCGAGAGCTTTGGTGTGCTCCTCTTTCATATGCTCTCGAGTGTCTAAAATATCCACACCAGCACAAGGTGGACATGTTATAACATGTCTGCTTTGTGCTTGGAGTTTATACACCACACTATGGACGACATTATAGGGTATACTAGGGTGTATGTAGTCTTACTTTAGGGTCATCACGCTTTTAATGCAATTGCGACCTTCTTCTCTCGTCTCGTCATTACCAGGACCTGCTGATCCACTCGGGCCGATTTTGTTCCTCGAGCCGAATTCGTCCCTCGGACCGATAATGTGCCTCGGGTCGATTTTGTTATACACATCACCGAAAGTTTTATAACAACGAACAAAATGTAAATGAATGATTACATATCTCAATAATTTGAACGATTTTACCAGTATTCGTTAATAATCTACCCATACATATAACTGTAAACTATTGCATTAGTCTGGAATTTCCAATCGGAATAGATACTACAGTTTTCTGTTTCGTAAGTATTTTTAAGGCCTTGTTCTGATTGCAATAGCGCATTGTTTTTAAAATTGGTATGTATTGAATGTAGGTCTGTTTGTTAGTACCGTTTAGTTGTTCATTTACATATATGGCTTATGTTAGCGTGATTTAGTTTTAAAGTATTATGAGTTTTATAACGTGTATGCTGACTTAAAAAAAGAACTACGTGTGGCACTCGTGGACTGCCGCGGTAAAGCTATTGCATAGCATTTTTTATCAACTTATGCAATAAATAAAAACAATCTAAATAAAATATTTAAAAATTACTTCCAATGAAAAGAAGTCGCAAAAAGAAACATTTTTTTATCAACTTAGACAATAAATAAATATAATATTTAAAAAGTACTTCCTATGAAAAGAAGTCGCAAAAAGAAAAACAAGTCCTTGGGTTTGATCCAGCGTAATGTCAGGTTTTTTTTCGTTACGAAATTTCCGGATTCGGTCCCCGCGCTCAAGGCCCGCTATAGAAGCTATGCAATAGGTTAAAAAAAACCGCCTGGAGATATCGAGTTGAAATTAAAACTGTTTACTCAAATCTCCTTTGGAACTGTGTAAGAGATACTGCGGTTTCTCTTACAAACAACCCGCAACCCCGGCAATTTTTTTTCCTTCATGTTCCTAAAGAATTAGGAGGAACATGGGTTAGTCTTACCCAGGGGTATCGCATCCAGTTGCGGGTTGTTCGAAAGAGTTACCGGGTCCCCGAAACGTAACGAGCAATGGAAGGAACATGGGTGGGTTTTAGTCAATACAAGTCTGGCATTCCCCCCCGCTCCGGCAAGAGCGGGCGAAGTTATTTGATGATTTCCCAACCGCAAAAAAAAGCTGTGAATAAATCAACCCCCTAAGTCTACGCAGTCAAAAGATGTCGCCGTTTATGTCGCAGTACGGAACACTCGGTGCGCGAGTCCGGCTCGCACTTGGCCGGTTTTTCCATAAACACACCCAACCGATAAGGACATCTCCATAAAAAGTTAACGAAAGTTTGATCTTTAAAATAGCTGATGACTCACCATCGAAAGTTAATTCTCACGCTCAAAATCACCAACCGACAATGTTTAGTTTATAAGTTTACTAGCTTTTGCCCGCGGCTTCGCTCGCGTTAAATTTGGGGTAACACAGTTCCCCTTGCACCTTATTGTTTTGTAATAGCAACGCTAAGTTTTCCCTATTCTTCCCTCACATCCCACTTTTTTTAAATAAAAATAATAGCCTATGTCCGTCTCCTGGTTCCCAACGATCTCTGTACCAAAATTCATCAAGATCGGTTTAGCCATTAAAGCGTGAAGAGGTAACAAACAAACAAACTCACTTTCGCTTTTATAATATTAGTAAGGATAGTAAGGAAGTAAGGATAAGCCATTAGTCTTTGCCCGCTGTTTCACCCGTGCCTTTGTAGAAAATTACGCCACGGTAATGTAATTCCGTGATTTGAGGAGCTCGTGGCTAAATAATAACAGCTACTCGGGGTCGATCTTTAGGTTAAGCCGCGCTTGCCTAGGTTGGTATGTGGATGGTTGACCATCCGTTACATGGAAAGCACGTTAAGCTTGTTCTCGGCTGTCATTTTTTGATTTTTGACAGTCGTTATTGATAGTCAGTGTCTCGAAAGTCTGACAACCAGTCTTAACAAGAGGTATCACCCAGTAGATACCTATTGGGTTGTAGTGTGGAGATAAAATACTAAGTTAGGAAAGAATTGCTGACTGCTGAGCCGGAGGTCGTGGGATCGATTCCCACCCAGGACAAACTTTGTGTGATGAGCATGATTGTTTGTTCTGTGTCTGGGTGTGATTTATCTATAATATGTATGTATTTATAAATTATATAAGTATGTATTATCAGTTGTCTGGTTACCATAACACAATCTCTGGTTAGCTTGGGATCAGATAGCCGTGTGTGAGTTGTCCCAAGATATTTATTTATTTATTAGATATTTAATTGGGTAGATGATGATGAATGTAATTACGCGATTAAAAGCATGTCCTATGTCCTCAAGGTGTGTAAAGTCGTTTAACGAAACCGAAAGGTTCTTAGCGTCATTACGGTCATTATGGACCATACCTTTGAGATATGGTCGGAATTTCCACAGTTTAAAAAAAAATACCAACAAGTTTTCATTCTATAACTTTACTTCGAATGTTTTCATGATAGAATTGTACCATATAAAGCAACTACCAGCACAGCGTTTTTAACTTTGAGTTCTAAACAGTGATTTTACACCCTAAAAATGTTGTTCTTCAGCAATTATTTTTGTCTAGATTTATTTAGTTTGATGTTCAGAATCATGGTTGACGGCATCGTAAACGTGTTTTAGACTTTGAATGTCAAAAACAGACAGATTAAAATATAGGTGTTCACAAGAACACAAGCAGCCTAAACTCCCTCTTAATTTAACAAGCAGTGTTAAGAATACAATAACGACAGTAACACAGTTTTCATCTAGATAAAAGCTATAGAATTATAATTTCATCAAGATAAACCAATTAACATTCATAAAGTAAGTTTAACTACGATAGAAATAATTGCAGAAGGTTAATTAAAAATAATATTAAAAAAAAACATGTTCGTCCTCCATGTGGAAAAATAATAACTACTTGCGTCTCTATCGTAAGGGCAATTTAAGGAACATGGGTGGTTTTAGACACTATAAGTCTGACACTCCCCCTCGCTCCGCCCAGAGCGGGGGAAGTCATTTGATGATTTCCCTTCCGGAAAAGTACTAACAAGGACGCAGAGTGAGAAATTGTATCACTCTAAGGTTTACATTTTTTTTTTATAAAATAGTAAATTAGTAATAGGGGGCTAGTCTATACCATCAACTAGTCACAAATCTAGTGTCTGGCTGCTGCTGAGCAATTCCTGACGAACCTTAATAACACTTGACCAGACTTAGAAATACAATAAATGACTCAATACTCAATAGCTTTATTGCTTTACCATAATGTGTACTTAAGTAGTAATTTTATGATATTTAGAACATTATGAACCCTGTACGGCACAGTAAAAGGGTTGAGGTCAAAAGGTAGAGGGTAAAGGAGATGACCGTCACCGCGTTCACCCCTTGTCACATTATATGACGCAGACAAGGACGAAAAAGAGACATAATCCTTACTAATATTATAAAAGCGAAAGTGAGTTTGTTTGTTACGTCTTCAAGTCTAAATAACTCAACCGATTTTGATGAATTTCGGTACAGAGATATTAGGGACCCTGGAGACGGAAATAGGCAATTTTTTTTTTAAAGTCGGGTATGATGGATAAAGAGGGAAATATTAACATTGCTATAAAAATAAATAAGGCGCAAGGGCAAAAGTACAGGCAGCAGGTACCTGTAAATCAGGAAAGAGGAACTATGTTACCCCGAATTCAACGCGAGCGAAGCCGCGGGCAAAAGCTAGTAATAAATAACAAAGAAAATGTTCTAAATAATAATAAAATGTAACCGGTTCTAAAATACTCCCAATGTCTGTTAACCTTCTTGTTTTGCATTGAAACGTAAGTGGCATTTCGCGTTCAACAATGGGTTACATAAGATGCGCGCGCGCAGCTGACATCACCGGCTTTCACTCTCGTTCGGATATCGCGGTCAATGAGTCAAAAATGCGGGTTAATACTGTCCACGTTGGTGACGATGTAAATTGTGACGTGTAAGAATATTAAACGCTTGATTCCAAAGTTCGGGAGAGACCAAAGATTGAACCCTGTGGAACACCCTAGGGAGAACATTTTCCTGAATTTATTTTTACGTGGGTACCTAAAATTTGAGTTTTTTGGAATATAATGAATCCGAAAGGTGGTTTGTTGGTTCGTTGCTTTGTTTTTTTTTTCAAGAAACAGGAGAGAAACGAAAACTAGTGACTTTGAATGTTCCGTGTTTATAAATGAACGAAGAAAAAATAATGCTACATTGTCTAGAAACATGTGCACAAAAGTGTCTTTAATTTATTCATGTATAATCTTTTTTTAAGAAATAATTTAAAAAGTAAAACAATATGTAAGAAGAATAAATAAAAGAAGTATAAAAACGATGGTGAGTTTAGAAATAATTTAGATTACTTACTACTCCATTTTTAGACTCTACAAAGGATTATACTTTGTACGTCACTTCGTCATTTCGCGGATCGGATATCCTATTGGGATACAGTTTATAAAGCCATAACATTATATTTATTCTAGTGCCCCATTTACATATTAAAGCAGCAGTATAAAGGTGTTATTTAGCCGACATAAACACGAATATTATACATCGGAACGAAACCAGTTGTATGAATAGTTTAACGGCTTCAATACATATAATTTTCACATTTACTCACGTTACAAGAACCACTGCAGCACCTTCCTGTCACCAAAAAGTGTTCAAAGAGCTATTTATTTTTGCGGGTTGTTCGAAAGAGATACCGCGGCCCCGGAACGCAAAGGGCAGTATAAGGAACAAGGGTGGGTTTTAGTCCCCCGCTCCGCCCAGAGCGAGGGAATTTATTTGATGATTTCCAACCCCAAAAAAAGACCTATTTATATTAAATAGCTCTTTTTTTTCTTTTTGAAAAAAAATGCTCTTCGCTTTTGTAATGAAGCCAGATGAGACCCACACTGATTCATAGCCGATTATATTCAGAAAAAAACACAAAGGTCAATGTCTCTTTTAAACTAAACCTTGTTATACCTAAGTACAAACATTCCAGGTTTTAGATCATTAGGTTCTAGTTTTTGTGTTTGTGTATTCATGTTTCATTGATAAAATATTAGTTTTTCTTGCCATATTACAGGATAAACTAAAATAAACTTAACTTCAGTGGTGTAATAATTGCAATTAATGAGACACAGCTAACATAGTTGAAATATTGAAAGTGTTGGTATCGCGCCATGTAGGTAATTGATCGACTTTATTTCCGTGTGGCTGTGAAAGTAAGTAACGCATTCATTACTATGACAAAAAAACCTGACAATATGGTAATTATCTTGAACTAGCTGGCGCCCGTGGCTTCGCCCCCGTGATATCAAAAAGAAAGTCCTACCCTAAAGTCCTATATCCTATGTGTTATTCCAGACCATAATCTATCTAGGTGTCAAATTTCACCAAGATCCGTTCAGCCGTTTTTTCGTGAAAGACTAACAAACATCCATACATCCTCACAAACATTCTCATTTCTAACACTAGCTGGCGCCCGCGGCTTCGCCCACGTCATATCGAAAAAAAGTATCCTATGTGTTATTCCAGACCATAGTCTACCTCTGTGCCAAATTTCACCAAGATCCGTTCAGCCGTTTTTTCGTGAAAGAGGATCAAACTCACAAACTTTCGCATTTATAATATTAAGTAAGATAGAATTAGTAAGATGAATACACAAACGAAGAGACATTACCATCACTGAGAATTTTCAGAATCGATTACGATTTTGACAATGGATGGAATTTAAATAAGGGGAAACCTATCTTCCAAATAAAATCGAGACAAGCCAATTATGTTTTGAGGGCAGTAAAGTAGTACTTAAACCTTAAAGACCAAATGACTCAAACTATCAAAATATTTTCGAAGAAAGATGCACTACACGATGTCCTGTTCTTAGAAATATTGACACACACATATGTTATGTCATTACTTTAGTTACAGCAAAGAGTTTTGCAAACGGATCTAGACTTTGCAGGTCTCATATTACGTTGCATAGTTGCAAAACAGTTGGTAACATTGACAGATGGTAACATGACTAAAGAATCATTCATAATAATATATGCCGTTGAGTAATCTTTAGTGATGGTTCCGATTTGCATTACTCAATCACGGATGTTTTTATGCATTCTTTTCGTTTGGAGATGAATGACAGGTAATTGCATGCAGATGCGATGACAATGCTAAAATGGTATGGCATACTTCATTGGACATAGGTTATGTTTTAAAAAAACCGGCCAAGAGCGTGTCGGGCCACGCTCAGTGTAGGGTTCCGTAGTTTCCCGTCCGTCACAATAAGTGTTCCCACTTATGAGTTGCGTGGCAGGTGTTCCGATTTGTGACGGTTTTTAGCGCGAACACAAAGGTAAGCGCTCAAACCTCGACGACTAATTAGATTATGTACTCATAAATATTGTATTTAAGCGCAACTTACTTTACCACGGTAGGTCATGAAAGCACGGAAAATCTTAACATCGACTTTTAAAAAAATGACGTCACGAACCACCAACCATCTTTTTGAACTGGTTTTTACCTTAACATTTTGATGGTGTTAAAAAAATCATTTTAGTTTTGTTCTAAATTGCCTTAGCATGTTCAGAAGTTTTATGTAGTTATAAGATACCGCCAATGCCAAGGAGAGACCAACCGAACAATTCGGTAATACCCGAACCAATGTAATAAGTACCTACAGCACCATCTCTCGGGGAATTGGGTTACTAATTAATACAAAGACGTGAATTTCGGTGGTAATTTTGGATTGCGAGAACCGATTTCAATCATTCTTTTTTTGTTTGAAAAAAGATACGTTCAGGATAATAAAATATGTAAACGAAGTTAAAATAAATGCTTGCATATACGATTATACTACAAACTTAGTCCAGAAATTATTTTGTACAACTTTTTGTCTTTTTTGTACAAAAACTGTTGTGTCAATCAAGTTCAAAATAATTTTCATAGAAAGTCCTTATAAAGTTCTACTTTTCAGATTTTTTCCATATTTTTTTAACTTATGGTTCAAAAGTTAGAGGGGGGGGACACATTGTTTTTTACTTTTGGAGCGATTATTTCCGAAATTATTGACATTATCAAAAAATGATTTTAGTAAACCCCTATTCATTTTTAAATACCTTTCCAACAATATATCACACGTTGGGGTTGAAATTTAAAAAAAAAACACTTCCCTCTTTACATATAGGGTGGCTACCCTAATAAAACATTTTTTTGATTTTTTTATTTTACCACTTTGTTGGCGTGATTGATACACATATTGGTACCAAATTTCAGCTTTCTAGTGCTAACGGTCACAGAGATTAAGCGAGGACGGACGGACGGACGGACGGACAGACAGACATGGCGAAACTATAAGGGTTCCTAGTTGACTACGGAACCCTAAAAAGGTAAAATTGTCTATGGAAAGAATTTTGACAAAACAAGATGGCGGCGTAACATAACCTAGCTGCTCTCTACGTGTTGTAACGCGTGTGTATAGACCAGGAAGAAGATAAAGTGGTATTGGTGACTGAAAAGATCTGTTGTAGTGTGTAGTTGTTATGGTAAAACCTTGTGATGCAATATCCTACAATAAAATATTATATTATTATTTTACAGACTACAATGTGGTCCAGCGTGTTAGTGTCAATATGACTTACCCTATGTTAGTACTTAATAACTAGAAGAGATCCGAGTTCGATTAGTTAGCGCCCACATTGGCTGACAGTATAAATACTTGTATAAATAATTGTATAAATTCTTGTATAAATACTTGTATAAATTCTTGTATAAATACTTGTAAAAATACTTGTATATATACTATTGTATAAAAACATAATGCTAATCAGTTTGTTAGGTTTTTCCATCAGATGTGGCTCCAGATGTGGCTGCTCATCTGGATAAGTGCCCAGTTGATGGTAATAGGCTCGTCCTCTATGACCAGGGGCCTAAAACATAACTGGGGAAATGTGGATGTACTATTAGGTACACCTCTGCTTAACCCTTCCGGGATTACAAGCGTGAAGTTATGTTATCTCCAATATTGATTTTGGTTCAAAACTAAGACAAGTCTGTAACTAACATTGTCAATATCTTCGCTTGCTCGTCGGGACGTAACGTACTTGATTATATATATAGGTACATCTATATGAAAGGGATGTTGTCAGGTCATAGATATTCTTACTGGATGAGTTTCGCTTAACAGTAGACAAAACTTTACATTTCTGTACATACACATGGACATATCTGTACATTTTATTAAAAAAAGTCACTTCCCGTGTTAATTGTTTCTCGATAGAAACAATTTTAAACATTTTGTAAACATTAAATTAGTTTAAAAAATAACTAATTAAATTAAAATGATGAAACTAACAACAAACTTTAAAATTGTGTCAATAAACTCGTCAGCTGGTACTATACCCAAGAGAATGGCCGCGTTGACACGTTGTGTCGCGACACTTGGCCTTTGGTTGAGGTAAAAGCGAACCCTTGGGTTTAGTAATTATAAACTAACTTAAGACGTCAAAATACTCCTTTACACAGCTGCCAGGCTGTCATTCGGAAACGTGTCCAGAAGACTATCCACCCATACCACGTTTAATGGCTAAAAAAAGAGCCAGCTAGGCCACGCAAATGATTGACCAGTCCCCGAGAATTTTTCTTAAAAAACAAGGCGTGCAGTTGAGCCACTTGACCAGAGCATTTCGACCCCAAACAGCTTAGAACAATGACTACGAAGTCAGTTGCAATGTTAAATATTATAAAGCTTTTTACAAGGTGTAAATATAAGATATAGCTGATGATATGATTGATTTTTCCATTACTCCAAGGGACCACAAATCTATACTTAATATTATAAAGCTGAAGAGTTTCTTTGTTTGTTTGTTTGTTTGAACGCGCTAATCTCAGGGACTACTGGTTGGAATTGGATAATTCTTTTAGTGTTGGATAGTCCATTTCTTGAGGAAGGCTATAGGCTATATAACATCACGCTATGACCAACAGGTGCTGAGCAGCGCGGGTGAAACCGCGAGGAACAGCTAGTTTAGTATACAGTTTTAATTTCAACTCAATATCTCCACGCGTTTCCGAGATAAAGATAAGAAGAGAAGTATTGACAGAAAGACTGACTGACACATTGACAGCAAAGGTGGGAAGGGTTCGATTTTTTTCTTTTGAGTTCCAGAACCCTAAAAAAGATGCGAAAAGAAATAATTTTCTTAATTTAAGGCCTTATTATTCTCTGCCGTCAAAAGCTTTTAGGTACACACGGCGACAGATCAACCTATACAAAACCAGTTTATGCGGATCTCTCATTGTACTTGAAATTTATGGTGTACGATCCGTAGTTGAGAGAGCAGCATAAACTGGTTTTGTATAGGTTGATCTGTCGCCGTGTGTACATACTACTAACCTGAAATGTTTCTAGAAAAGGATGGTACGGCCGTGCCACTTTTTTGCTCGACTTGGCGGGGGCACTGCTATGCCTCCAGATATGGCTACCGAAAATCGGAAAAGTAGACGAGTTGAGGTACCCATGAGACCTTTTATGGTAGAAAGCCCTAAAAAATATCAAAACAACGAATCTATGATCCGCATACAATATGGGCATTAATGCGTTCGGAAACACCATCCAAATATAAACCATGGTGTGGGTTGTAGAAAGTCGAAAGTGTTTTATGTCATTCTGTTAAACACACGCCATTTTCTTTTGTTTTCAATGTTGCCATTGTTTTTAAATGCGTGTGATGATTGTGGGGCATCGCAAGATTTACGATACTGAAGGTTTAAGAGGCTGTTTTATGTAGGCTTTGATTAGCATAATTTATGTAAGAATAGTCAAGATAAGGGAGCTTCTTTAGAGTTGGTGAAATTATTGTAAATGACATTTTTAGATGTCATTTAAAAATGGCTGATACAATAATTTCACCAACTCGTTTTATAGTTGAGTAGGTAAGTATGAAATACTCAGGCATATGCATATCCAAAAATAACGACAAGATGAGTGTAGTTGAAAGTCTTTAGTGATGTGAAATGTGCCTGTTTATTTAAAGCCTTCAAAATCAGTTCCAAATAAGCAAGTAAAAAAGGCAAAGGTAAATTTACAATATTTAACAATAGAAAAGGAACCAATGGACCGAAAGCCAACCCAAAAACCTACATTCTACAAGCTTATCAAACTTGATAAGAAAGACACTTAAGTGTATAATGAGGATCACTCCTAATGAGGTATTTTAGATCACAACTGTTCTAATTGTTTTTCTATAGCCCGCACCCACGTAAACAAACTCAGCTGAGATAATGAAAACGGATAAGATAGGTTTCGGCCTTAACTTGAAAAATTGCTGTCATATTCTGAGAAAGACTAAGGGTCAGCTCAGAACGAGCAGAATTAGACCGCCTGGCTGCGCTTCCATCCCGACTCTTTCAAGGAATACTATGCATTTAAATTACGAAGATAAAGCTTAATATTGTTTGATATTGATTGCCTGACTCTTCGCTGCCATATGTGGCGAGGATCGTACGATGACAAGATGCGTTCTCGTTTTGCGATGAAAATCCTTGCTAACATTATAAAAGCGAAAGTGAGTTTGTTTGTTACGTCTTCAAGCCTAAATGGCCCAACCGATTTTGTTGAATTTTGGTACGGAGATATTTGGGACCCTGGAGACGGACATAGGATAAAAAATAATAGGTAAAGGGGGAGAAAGAGGGAAGAAAAGTAAAGATATTTTTTTAAGTAAGCCCAAAGTAACTATGCCACGCGGACGAATTCGCGGGTGGAAGCGATGACTTGCGAGATTCAATTAGTACACTCTGATTCTGTATTAAAACTCATCGCGCGACGAGAAGAGAGTGAGTCATAGTATGATCAACAGCCAGATAAGACAACGTATTACTTCCTAGGTGATGCAGATGGAGTGAGAGGAGTAGATTTTGATAGTTATGTTTAAAGTCGCATGTTAAAGTACTTGTTAAAAACCTGTCTCTGTGGCCATATTCCTTTTAAAACATTAATTATTTTGATTTTGAAAAGAGAAGGCTTCAAAATGGACACAGATTTAAATTCCCTAAAACTCAAAAAATCTTTTCTTGACCTAGAAATCGAACCTTAGACTATATCGTAGCCTTCGCACTGACGACCCAGTAACTATTAGAAGACTCGCTTGTTTTCTTTCGCTTCAATATGCGAAGACACGGCGTACATAACTTATAGCTCGACTCGCGGAGGCGCGGTGTCAAGGTTACCTCGGTCTTACGGTGAAATTTGATGTGTAATTAAAGGCTTGATTGCACGTGTTTTCAATGTTTATTTATTATTAGGATAGGTCCTGGTAGGTATTAGGTAAAGCGGGTGCCGACAAAATATCATTACCCGAACAAATTTTAGCAAACTTTTTTTTATACCATTGCAATATTTCGTATGATTTTAGTAGATACGCATATTTTTATTTGGTCAAATTTTTACTTGGCAAGATCTCTTTCGATTCGATTTTTTGCTAAGTAATAATTTGGCAAATTAAATTATGCGAAAACTTGTTTTGGGAAGTGAAAATTTGTCAAATTCCTTTCGGTCAAACCAAGGAGACCCAGGATAAGCATTGCTTTATTGCTCTAATGGTCGCAAGCACGACTAATGAGTATGCGGTCATGGGTTCGACTCTCAGATTGAGCGTGTTATTAAAATATAGAGCCAGTTTCACCCAACCAACATCCGTGTTATATCTAAAACAATATTCTCGTAGGATCTAGAATCCAATATGGCGGCTGCTAGTAATCTGGTTAGCGTCGTATGATATAAACTGGGTTAGCAAAGGACATGTAATGCAGTCAGCTGTAGGGTGCTAGGAAATTGCATTGTATTGGATTAATGAATATGTTACTGTTTAAAAGGGTAGGATGTAAATAGAGACATTTATGTATTTATTATAAACTAGCTTTTGCCCGCGGATTAGCTCGCGTTAAATTCGGTAGCGCCATATTGATTTGTAATAGCAACGCTAAATTTTCTCGTTTCTCTTTTTGGAAAAAAAATAGCTTCTGTCCGTCTCCTGGTTCCCAACTATTTCTGTACCAGAATTCATCAAAATCGGTTCAGCCATTAAAGCCTGAAGAGGTAACAAACAAACAAACAAACCCCGTATATAGTAAGGATGTTAAGACCACAATTTTGAAAATAACATAAAATGCTGAAAGCAAGGCAGGGCAAATATTTCAAATCTTTGAACGTTCTTCTTTACTTTTGCTCGCGGTTTTATCTGCTTGAAGTTCAGAAGATATCCTACAAGAATATGTTCTGTCCCAACCCAGGTCATGTCGATATTGTGTGACAGCGTAACAAATTCCCTTCATTCCACTCTTCATACTCGGAAACTGAAAATAGGTCGCGCAAATAAACTGTAGCGAAAATAAAGATTTATAAATTCTCTTCTGTTTGCAGCAGTAATCACCTTTACCAGGAATATATTGCGAGCAATGTTTTCCACCTTTGTACAATGTTTTTTCATATAAAAGTTTTAATATTTTAAAATAAATAAATATATTCCTGGAATGGAAAAATAATTAAACGAAGTACGCCGTTTACGTTTCATACAACTGAAAAATAATTTAAAAAATAAATATATTTCCCGATGCAAGAGTATTTAATTGGAAACGGATGGCTGGATGGATACAAGTTATTTACAGACGATATAATTGAACAAATATTGCTCTACGATTAAAAGCAGTGCCGGATTAAGCAAGCGCGGGCCCATAGCAAATTCTATCGAGGGGCCCTTGAACTGCCAGAAAGGGGAAATATCATCTGCCTAGCCTTTTCCTAACTATGTTGGGGTCGGTTTCCAGTCTAACCGGATGCAGCTGAATATCAGTATTTTACATGGAGCGACTGCCTATCTGACCTCCACAAACCAGGTACCCCTTGGTAAGACTGTTTGTCAGACTTTCGGAACACTGACTACCTGTAACGACTGTCAAAGATCTAAAAATGACAGCCGAAAGCAACGGCTTAACGTGCTCTCCGAGGCACGGAGGAAACTCGGTATGTAACATTGTGTGTCGATTACCTAAGGATGCTTACACACGATAGAATTATGCATAGCCGATGATAGGGCCGATTCAAATTGTATATTAATATCGAGTTTCTGATGTGGATTATCTTAGTTGGAAAAAGTACCTACATTTAACGTTTTAGTGACATCAAAAAATACTCCTAGTCGAAGGTGCTGGTTTGTACACGGGCCCCTTTCCGCGCGGGGCCATTGCTATTCTGGCTAAGTGCTGAATCCGGCACTGATTGTAAGTTGTATAAAGCCTACCATTGCCGTTTTCATTTTTCGGAATTCGCAAATAAAATTTTGATTGGAGTTTTATTAATTAACGAACTATTTGTTTTTTTAAAAAGCTCTTTGAAACGAAATACGTTGTACTATGTAGTTTTATTTTAGATTTATTTATATTGGTAGGTACTTAGTTTTCTATGAAATAATTAGGTAAGTACGCTTTAAAACTTTTTGAATCCGCATTGGACTAATAAAAAACAGTTTAAAACTAGTTTTTTGGAAAACTAAAACTTGACATGATGCCTTTTTTTTGCGAATGGGAAATCATCAAACAACTTCCCCCGTTCTGGGCGGAGCGGGGAGTGTCAGACATGCATTGACTAAAACCCACCCATGTTCCTTCTATTGCTCTTTATGTTCCGGGGCCGCGGTACCTATCTAGCGCCAAAAAAAAAGTGTTTTAGAAACTTCAATATGTTTTTTAAGATCTGTCTATAATCACCCCATCCAGTAAAACACATTTTTACTTAAATATTTTTCAACCCTGAGTGTTTTCTAAAATGTCTGTGACATACGAACAAACAGAGCGTATCTACAAGAGTTCCGTTAAGCGACTTGGCTACAAAATCCGAAAAAAATGTGTGCGTACGCCATCTACCGCCAAAAAACAAAACAATTTGACAGCTAATTTTTTAACGCGCGTAGATGGTTATGCACTGACACAAAAACGGGCACGTAGCAAATTAATCGATTAGATCGTAATTGTTACGTGAATGTGTTAATCGATCATGCAATAATACAATACACTTGTAACGTTACGATATCACGACTTTTTGTGTGGCTCATTAAATAGTAATGCGTTTAGCGCACGTCATTCTCAATTCATAAATGCCGCTTCAGTTGATAAACTGCCATTTATAGGGGCGAAAATTATGCTTAAGTATTTATGCAATAGTACGAGGACACCGACCGCGACATCTGACCATTTTTCAACTTTATTACTCAAAGCGTAAGGGTGAAAAGTGGTCCGGGGTTGCGGGTTGTTCAAAAGAGAAACTGCGGCCCCGGAACTTGTAAACAAAAGAAGGAATATAGCTGGGATTTAGTCAGTAAAAGTCTGACACTATCCCCCACCCGCTTAACCCAGAGCGGAGGAAGTTATTTGATGATTTCAAAAAGTTAAGTTAATGTTAAGTTAGACATTTTCTCAATAAATATAGCAAACAGCATTCTTTTAGTATAATCTGTGGCAACTGAGGCTTTTTTACAGTTTCGAGGCCTCAGTATTTGGTATTAATTTGAACTCAATACTTTCACGTGTTATCTCGTAAAGGGGCTTGATTGACAGACAGACGGACAGCAAAGTGATTTATTCCTTCTGAGCTACGTATGGACTCTCAAAAACGAGAAATAAAACTATCTTTTTATCTATTGTATAAAATTCTCGTGTTTTAATGTTTGTTACAAATCTCCTCCGAAACGGGTAAATCGATTTGTATGAAATTTTGTTTGCTCATCGGGTAGGTCTGAGAATCGGCCAACATCTATTTTTTATACCCCCTTAGTTAGAAAAAGGCCTGAGGTAAAATAGCTGGGCACAGCTATTAATTAGAAATGCTCTAAATTACCACGTATCTATGTACTTTACATAAAAATGTATAGTACAGACGCCAGCAGGTCAAGCTATCCGAAACTGTCAATTTTTCCCAATGAACCTTGAACCGAATATTTTAGAAATAAAGTCGAAAATCTTTCAAAGAAATCTGACAGATTGTAGTAGCTTGATGTGCAGGCGTCTGTACAAACAACTCGTGAAATAACTTTTCTATTTGGAACAGACGTAAAAACTCCGCGGAAATCTGTTGCAGTCAGTGTCGAAACAAAAGCGTCTCCACTCTTTTGCTGCGTCCATTTTATACTTTTTTCATTGAAACCTCCTCGGTTAATTGTTACAAAAGAAAAGCATGGCTTTCTCTGTTTAGTTTCTAATTTTAAATGAAATATTTTAGTACCTACGTCGTTACGGAGAGATTTTTAAAAAGACTAAGTTGGAGCGTGTATTTTATTTGCGTGTGGAGTGTCTTTTGTAATAACTGCTTTGTAAATATTTATGTTATGTTGATAGGAAGTGTAGTTTTGTTTATTAGAGAGAATAACTGTACCTATAAAGGGTGTAAACTAACCTTGTCAATCGTGTATTCTGTATGACACATCTGAGAAACGACTTGTTTGGGGTTAAAATTCGTTTTGCGGAAGAAATCATTGCACTCAAAACATTGTTTTGCTAGCTTATAGAAGTACTGGATAGTACTGGGGTCAGAAAGGTATTTAAAGAAACGTTATAAGAAAAAGAAAACCTTTTGAAAATTTTGGAACTTTGACTGCCAATATCTGCGTAGCTAGAATGTTCTCAAGTATGGTCTAAATATAAAAAATATATCGCAATGACAGAGAGAACTAGTGCCTTTCGACTACGTTAGGGCTACTTTTACACCCTTTATTTGAATTAGCCTATAACGTAGCGTGCCCACTGTTGGTACACAGGCTTCCTCCTTTCCTCCTGTTAGAGGAAGGTGGGTTATAGGTAATCGGCCACGCAGGCGCAGTGTAATTATTTGACTTTGTGCTTCTAGGCCCTGCCGGTTTCATTACGATGTTTTCCTTCAACGTTGTTTTTTTTTAATTTTTTTTTTCTCTAGACTGTATGCCCCACCTCCGCAGCTGTGCAAAGGCCTCCCCCAAGTGTATCCACCAATTTTTGTCTCTTGCAATTCGAACCAAATATCAATAGTATTTAAAAAATATCGACCTACAATAATTTGATTATAAATCTTTGAGGCTACTTTAATCCTGCCGGGGTTGCGGGTTGTTCGAAAGAGATACCGCGGCCCCGGAACTTAAAGGGCAATAGAAGGAACATGTGTGGCTTTTAGTCAGTAAAAGTCTGACATGCCCCGCTGCTCCGCCCAGAGCGGGGGAAGTCATTAGATGATTTCCCACTCGAAAAAAAGGTAACATATAGAAAAAAACATTTAGCCCTGTGTCTTTTTCGCCAAGACTTTGACAGATTCATTATACTATCCTACTCTAAAATCTATCAATCAATCGTGCTTTTAAGTGTCTCTTTGAGAAAATCTCATGTGATTGAAATCATTATTTTCTGTAGGTAGATACAGTCGAAGCGAAGAAAACCGGAAAACAGTTGTCTGAGCTCATGAGTCATTTTGGAAATAACAACCTGCTAAAGATTTTAAAGTTTTATTTCGATTATTTTATAATAAATTGTTCTGTTATTTCACATGTGGCATATAATCAGCAGTTCGGTTAATTAATGTTCTAATTAACTCGTATTTACTACTCTATACTAGCGCACGACGGAAAGAGAAGCTTGTTGATAAGATACTGATAAGAGTAACGATGTCTGTGCTTATCCCAGCACAATAAGTGAGCGTGACTTTAAAAGCCTTTCTGATAAGAACGATAGCTCTTGGCGAGGCGACTCGAGACGTTACAACCGAGTTGGAAATAGTTAGAATGTTGTCTTTATAGCCTTTAAGACGATATTATTGCTAAGGAGGTCATTTAAGTTTTCAATTAAGACATTTGTAGGTTAATAACAGAGTACCAAGTCCCGAATAGGCAGAATAAATAAGGCTATGAATAAATTCATAGATAATATAGTTAGTTTAATGTTTAGTTCGATAAGATCTCTTTCTTTTTTTACTTCCTTTTAAAAATCGTTGCCCACACTAGGATTTCTCCTGTATCGTTGGTGCGTTTACAAACATTTAAAGTCACATACACAAACAGCCAGACCTGGAACGACTACATGTAGGTCATACAAATATTTGTTAGCGGCTCGAATTTGCGGGGATTGAACCCACGACCCGCGACGCAGCAGTCGGTCGCTCAACCACTGCGGCAACCGTGTCGTCAAGGATCTAATTTGATACTATAGGTATTAAACATAAAATATGTAATTGACTTTGGGTACCTACTTGTTTTTTTTTGCCGTTGAGATCATCAAATAACTTCCCCCGCTCTGGGAGGGAGCGGGGGGAGGGTCAGAGTTCTGACTAAAACCTACCCATCTTCCTTCTATTGCTCTTTATGTTCCGGGGCCGCTGTGTTTCTTCCTAACAACCCGCAACCCGGGCAGGGTTGGATACCTACTTGAGTAATTAAAATAATTATCGGAAGAGGTACCTACCTACGCCGTTAATAATATGATTTATTCTGTTCATGCGGGTCGCTAATTTATGTTAAGTATCTACCTAAGTTTTGTAGTTTTTTTAAATAGTAACAGGTACGGAAAACCGAATTAGTTTAGTAATAGTGAATTTAAAACAATATTAAAAATAAATAAGAAGTGATTTTTGTAGGAGAATACGTGAAATAATAAATTACGATTTTTTCCCCGTATCTGGAATTATTAGGTTTATTAAATATGTCAAGAAAAACAAAATAAGAACTCACCGAAAAGTCCGAAAACAGTAAGACACCGCTTCCCGAAACGAGTGATATCCGCCATAATAACAGCTCTAATGTAACGATTACGTCACGCCACTTTCACTGCGCGACCACACAATAACATTCTACAACCACTTATGAAACCGGGGACGGTGCACTCCAGAGTTCGACGCACTTCGAAAAAACAAATAAAAAATGCTATCCCAAAAAACTTTATGGTTTTCGGACGAACTCCGTGTTGAGTTTGACGTTGACGTTTTTTTTGGCGGGAGATTTTGACATAACGCGTGAGGCGCGCTCACTCTCGTAATGGACAGTGAATTGGCCGCAGTGGTGCGTTTTGCTTTTACTTTCTGCGTTCAGTGGGGAGTATCGGTTCGCAGGTCCGTCTCGGTGATCATTGTCCTCAGCTCAGATGTAGGAAAGTCGTAATAGTACGACGGCACGAGCGTCTTGACACTAATTGCAGAAAAAAAGGCTCAATGACGAGAGAACATTAGTGCAGTTCCTGGTTCAAAATATTAAGATTATTCTTAGACTATAGCGAAAAGTATTGATTATGTAAAAAGATGAGACTGAAAAGAAAAAAGACAATACTATGGCTGCAATTTTGAAGATTTTGACAACTGTTACTGAACACACAAAACTTTGTGCTTTAAGCAGAAAGATGATGAGAACGACGTGTAATTGTACGTATGAAATAGGGATTCCCGTTTTCGAGTTAAACTAACTACTCTTAAACTGTAGCTGAAATAACAGGAACTACCTAAGTACACACGGCGACAGATCAACCTATACAAAACCAGTTTATGCGGATCTCTCATTTTACTTGAAATTTATGGTGTACGATCCGTTGTTGAGAGAGCAGCATAAACTGGTTTTGTATAGGTTGATCTGTCGCCGTGTGTACCAACAGTTATTAAATAGAATTTGTTTCTGCATCCTGAAAAACCCGTTAACTTGAGAACATTTAAACTTGGATCTCAATAAAAGTCTGTGTGTGTGAAAGCTTTTAAATTCTTGCAATTATTAGATAGTAAATGAGTAAATTAAAGTACTTGTGTTTTATTACCTTTTAGGCCATGTAACCACAACACAACTTAAACTGAATGACAGTAACGTAACCATATTATTTAAGTGGCAGTACAGTGGCTGTCGTTAAATTGATTGCCCTCCCACAGAATGAATAGAAAGATATATTGCACATGAAATTTACTTGTACTTAATAGGAAACGACGTTCAATCTAAGCTGGGGTCTAGAATCAGGACACATTTAAGTGAATTCTGTTGTAATTAAGTGAATTTATAATCTTACTAGCTTTTGCTTGCGGTTTCGTTCGCGTTAAATTCGGGGTAACACAATTCCCCTATCCTGATTTGCAGGTACCAGCTACCTGTAGGTTTTGCCCTTGCACTTTATTTATTGTAATAACAATGCTAAGTTTTCCCTTTCCCTCCCTCTTTCTCCCTTATTTCCCACTTTAAAAAAATTGCTCATGTCCGTTTCCAGGGTCCCAACTATCTCTGTACCGAAATTCACCAAAATCGGTTTAGCCATTAAGACGTGAAGACGTAACAAACAAACAAACTCACTTTCGCTTTTATAATATTAGTAAGGATTATATTATTTAAAAAAAATAACAAGTAGCATCTATTACGCTGTTGGGGAAACCACACGCAGTTCTATAATTTTTTGTCTTTTGTCCATGTTTTGTCTCTTCAAAAACTGCGGTGATGTGCGAATATGTCCGGCTACAAATAAAACTAAAGTTAAGTTAAAAGTGGTTTATTATTCGATCCAACCAGCTCAACAAATTCAAATTAAAAATAAAGTGTGTCGATGTCCTCTCTTCTGCCCTTAATAATACAGACTCTAGGATCAATAAAGGCAGATGACTTCTTCATATCGATTTTATTGATTAAATCTCTACGCACGTTATGGTTAAATAAATAAAACCGATTTGTAAGTTAGTTACAAATGTGGAATTAATTTTCTGTGGTTCCTTTTGTGAACTTATTTAAATAAATAAAACAAAATAAAAAAATGAATATGGAATCCGTTTGAGAGTATACCCTTTCAGTTGTAAAAAAAATTTAAATCGGTTAGCAATTGATTGAGAAACCGTGTAACAAACATAAAAAATAAAGTCGAATTTAGAACCTCCTCATTTTTTTATAGTAGTTCAAAAAGAGAACAACCATAATTTGTCCGATAAAAGAATTAAAAATTGGGTGGTAGGGTAAGGTACCTCATTTAAGTTTATGGCTTAAAAAGAACACTAGCAAACGACAGGTCAATGCCAAACCAAAGAGAAAATATATTCATAAACATGCAACACAAAGTTAAACGTAAAAACCATAGTTACTCAACACAGACGCTTCTTAAAATCGTATTTCAAAATCGGCAACTTGAGAAGGTCCGGTAACTTAATGATGACCAAAAAGTCTACAAGTCTACCTACATGCATGGCCCGCTGTGCACACAGTGGTTCCAAATAAACAATATTGTGTAGTTTTTTCCTTGTTAGTACAAGAATTATGGGGTTTAATTGGACGTGTTGCGCTAAGCATTTTATTTGTGGGATTTGATATAGTTTTACATGTGCATACCTACCTATAGGTATCAAGTTCACAAAACAAATAAAACATAAAGAGTGTAAAACCGGAAAGGCATTCATTCTACCACGATTATTATTTTATTCTGGAGTTCTGGACCATAGCTATTTTCCAGTTAGGTACTTTCGTAACGAAAATAAAGTTATTGAACTTTTTACAAGTGCATCCATCACTGCTCAATATTTTGTTTGAGTGCGCCACATTACGCCATTTCTTAGTCAGAAATGGCGTAGGAAGTCTTTCAAATCTATACTAATATTATAAAGCTGAAGAGTTTGTTTGTTTGTTTGTTTGAACGCGCTAATCTCAGGGACTACTAGTTGGAATTAGAAAATTCTTTTAGTGTTGGAAAGTCCATTTCTTGAGGAAGGCTATAGGCTATATAACATCACGCTACGACCAACAGGTGCTGAGCAGCGTGGGTGAAACCGCGGAGAACAGCTAGTATAAAATATAACCTTAAAGTATTATAATTATGTGCTTTTATTGTAGTAATATAGCACATATCTTACAGTACTGTAGATAAAATTTTCTAGTTAGTCTTGTTAATTAAAACATGTTTATAACTTGAAAACAATTACTCTATTATTGACTAAGGTTTTTACAAGAAACAGTTATTATTAAAGACAACATCTTTAAAAAATTTACGATAAACAAACCGATTCGTGATAACCATCCTCTTGATAAACAGCCGTAATACAAATGAATATGCAAATATACATTGGCACACAGTCCGGTCAACATTCATCTGCATTACCAACGAGGTATCGGATGCAAACTAAACTGCAGAAGCCTTTAATAAAGTATGTGTAAGAATTTTTATTTAAGTATGTGTTCCGTTCTGTGTCCGTGAAACCACTTACTGGCCCTGTCAGAATACCAGCGCTGTGTTATTTTAAATCTAAAATATCGCAGCTTATGCTGAGACAGGGACCTTTTTGGCCTCGCACAGACAATAACCTTGTCTGTACTATTTTATTTCAATTTTTTGTTTTACTTGTTTTGTGCGAGTCCCAAATAAAAGTTTTTCTTTCTTTCTTTTAATAAAACCACATGCATCACAAATAGTTTATTTAGCTAGTATTACCCGGAGCGTCCACAAAGAGCTCTCCCCAGCTACAACTAGTTTGATAATATTGCACAAAGTCCTGTATGTACCCCTATACAGATGGTTCTAGGAAACTGAATGGAAGCTAGCGGGTATTCCGTTTCAGTTTAGGTAATTCTGTGTATTCCTGAAAGTTTCCTTGCGTTAGTTCTGCTTACTAACATATAGGTAATACTCGGGTAAACATGTTCATTCAACCGAATTTAATAACATGTGTAATAGAGCTGGTCAACATAATTGTATTGGGATATAGGCGTATTTACTTAGGTATATATCATTCACTAATATTATAAATGGGAAATTGTATGTGTGTGTCTGTGTGTTTGTCCGTCTTTCACTGCAAAACGGAGTTACGAATTGACATGATTTTTTATGTGGAGATAGTTGAACGGACTGAAATGACAGAGACTACTTTTTGTCTCTTTCTAGCCCCCACTTCCCTAAAATAAGGGGTGGATGCGAGCGAAGCCGCGGGCAAATACCTATATAAATAACCTATTTTATAAGTATTGACGTTGTTTTAGTTTGATATTGGTTAGAAATGTTTTCTTTACGTATTTAAGTTTTATAAATGTTTGTGATTTTGGAATCTGAGGGACAATTCTTAGAACTATTTATTTTTATTATTTTGTGTCGTTTTTTTTTTTAAATTATCTCTTAATTTAATAAACAAGTCTTAGCATTTAGTTCTACATTTTACTTTATTTTATTTGTTCGTATCCATGGCAACTCTTGGGCCTTATCAGAATAGACCAGCGCCAGAAAAAAAAATTGTAAGCCACTATTTTTTGTAATTTCATTCAATTGTCTAATTGTTTTCTTTTATATAACTTTGTTTTACAGTTTTGACTTGTGCGAGTGGAATATATACTATTTCTTTCTTTCTTTATTAACGAAAATTTATATAAACAAACGTATCTGACGCGTTAGGTCAAACCGTTGGCCTGAATGCCTTCGCTCGAATCGAGAACAAGGTTAGGCAACCTATATCGGAGCCTGAAATTTCAATACCATTTCAATTTCCCCCCAATCTTCGCACCCGCCATTTTACCCGGGTTTTCTATAAAAACTCTTGATAAAAAACAATAAATTCTCATCCCGGATACGTAGACAGCCTTCATCCTGCCTTTTGTGAATATCTCAACTGGTTTTAGGGATGTGAAAGTTGCGGTTACGAAATATAAGGCGGGAAAAACCTGGGCTGATAACATGTGCTTGTTTGACCTATATTAAGTTCTCTTTGCATGTATTTCCTTGAATATGTGTATTGATACACCCGTATTTCGCTTATTTAGCGGCATAATACTAGCAAAGTCTTATGAGTTTGCTAGTATTATGATATTATTTCATTGACTCTTGCCGCCGACTTCCGGAAGTAAAGTTATTTTCCACTTTTTGTTTTTTATGGAAATCTGTTTTAAAGATATCTCACACAATTTTTTATCGAGTATTCATTTTTGGCAGATCATCGATACAAACATAAAATAAAAAATTAAAATAGACGTACAATACTCATAAACTGCCCAAGCAATATACGTAAATAAAATTGATATGGGACCACCTTGGAAGTTTATCCTTTTGAACAAAAGAAGCATTATGAATATCTATACTAATATTATAAAGAGTTTGTTTGTTTGTTTGAACGCGCTAATCTCAGGGACTACTGGTTGGAATTCTTTTAGTGTTGGATAGTCCATTTCTTGAGGAAGGCTATAGGCTATATAACATCACGCTACGACCAACAGGTGCTGAGCAGCGTGGATGAAACCGCGTGGAACAGCTAGTTTATGTATATGAGTAATCGGTGAACATACATAAAATAAATACGGTCAAACATAGAACCTGCTCCTTTTTTTAAGTAGGTTAAAAACTAAGTATTGCTGCCTAGTCACGATCTTTTGACAGACTTCGCAACGAGATGAATAATTTCTCCGGTACAACTTCACACTAATAATTATGAAGGCGAAAGTGTGTATGTGTGTGTGTATATTTGTTACGCCTTCATAATCAAACGTCTGGACCGATTTGGATGAAATTTGGTATGTAGGTAGCTTATAACCTGTATTAGTACACAGGGTACTTTATACTGCGGACCGTAGCTAGTAAGAAGAGCAATATACAAACTAAGATATAAACATGTTTAATATTCAAAGTCTATTTTACAATCAGACTAGTCATCGTTGGGTAACACCAACCACATTAGTCAATGGAATATTTACAATTACATAACATAAAAGATAATATTATTTTTTATTTTATTAGTCACTAGCTTTCGCCCGCGGCTTCGCTCGCGTTAAATTCGGTATAACACACCAAGCAGACCTGCAGTTTTAGCTCTAGCGCCTGATGGATTTGTAATAGCAACGCTTAGTTTTTCTTTTTCTCCCCTCGTTCTCCCTCATATCCCACTTTTTTTGAATAAAAATTAGCCTATGTCCGTGTCCTGGTTCCCAACTATCTCTGTACAATTCATCAAAATCGGTTCAGCCATTAAACCGTGAAGAGGTAACAAACAAACAAACAAACTCACTTTCGCTTTTATAATATTAGTAAGGATTACTATTGCGATTCTGTGTTATGTGGTTGATGACTAATTTTATGATCATCGTAACGTTTGCAATATAAGAACGTTGCCACATTAAAAAAAAATCTTTATGCATTGCCCCTGTATCGTGGGTGCGTTTACAAACATTTAAACTCACAAACAGCCAGACCCGAAACAACTACTTGTAGGCCATACAAATATTTGTTCCGTGCGAGAATCGAACCCGCGACACGCAGCGCAGTCAATCGCTCAGCCACTGCGCCAGCCGTGGCTTTAACATGCAATCGATGTTTTTTTTCTTTTGCCTTTTGTGTTCCGGGGCCGTCTTTCGAACTAACCCGCCCCAGGTAGGACATGTAAACCCCTGCGTTCACTTTAATCGTTGCAGTTAGAATACACATAAATAAAATACCGTAAAATACAACTGCTACTTACATTTGTGGTGATCTACAGCATCCTGTGAGAACTTGACCATCCAAGCCTGTTAGGCAACTTAACCAGCGTTCTCGGGTAGAACGCGAAGCTAAAACATTTGGTGCGGGAATGCGGGAATTTTCCTGCATCATCACAAACAGTTAGACCCGGAACAATAACTTGTAGACCATACAAATATTTGTTCCATGCGAAAATCGAAGCCGCGAAACGCAAAACATCAGCTGATCAGCCATTGCGTGCAAAACATGTACCCTGTAATAAAATGTATTTAGAAAATCTACTTAGTACACAAATAAACCTTAAAAATGTCATAACATTTTCAATATAAACTATAAGTTATTCAAAAAAAAAATACTATTTACGATTATTACGGAAAGAAAAAAAAGTGTTTTTAATCTGTGTGACTGTGACTTGTATTATCCCGCCAATTCGTAATCTACCAGTCCCAACCCTAGCATGAAGTCATCTATATTCAAAAGACTTGGGGGCTATTGTGTTGGATCCACCAGGTGCTATATTAGGTCTTAAATAATACCTTTCGTATTTGAGAATTCACTTCACGCGCTTTATTGAGAGCGCCTGCCATTTTATTGCGAGCAAAGACTACGCGCTGTGAGAATACCTTTTGTGCAGGCGCTCAAGTGTGGGGTTGTAAATGATTTCAAAGGAATTTTATGTTTTTTTTTCTTTTATGAGATTGCTGGTTCTTAGATGAAGTAAATTGGATTAGTTTGGTTGTGTTTAAATTGAGGATTTTTTATCATGATAGGTCCCTGCTGTGGTTAGTTTCGTAAAAACTAAAATGTCTATCTAAGAATTCAAGACTTAATTTTCCAAGGTTTGAAAAGAAATACAAACTTTCACAGAATATCAACAATTTGGTCACGAAAATCTTGTGTGTCGAATCGTAACTGTTCTATATTAATTGAAACCATTTCAAAAAAACTATTTCCGAAAAAGATATTTAACTGTATACGTCGGTGTACGTCTTGGCTCTATCGTCAATTTCATTCACTTACTTTCAAAACAAGTGTGAGTCGGACACGCGCACCAAGACTATATAGGGAAAAAAAGGAAAACTCAGCTTTGCTATTACAAATCAATAAGGCGCAAGGGCTAAAACTACAGGTAGCAGGTACCTGTAAATCAGGAAAGGGGGAAATGTGTTACCCCGAATTTAACGCGAGCGAAGCCGCGGGCAAAAGCTAGTTAATAATATTTTAATGTATTACAAATCCATAGATACATTTATAAGTACTGAGCTGAGATTCCTTAACATTGCTTCCCATTACCTAGAGTCAATTGTTACTCCCAGTACTATCTACGTGAATTAAATAATTTTGTACCTAATTATTTTGTTTTATTTTTATTGTTAAAAATTTGCTATTTTTTTTAACTAAGTTATTGTTTTTCCTAATTCTAATTATGACTGTTTTTAATTTTCTTGTTTTCGTATTTTATGTACGACCGATAACTTGTAACTGTGGTTATAAATAAAATAAAAGTTTCGTAGGCTCTCCTGGCGCTTCCATTTCCTTCGCTGCCTGACGTTGAAGATACTTTAAGGATTATAAGAATTCCGATAAACTGCAGGCAAAGCCACGAGCAAAACCTGGTCTGCCCAATATATAAATCTGCCAGTATTCCTCCATGGCCGTGGGAGACCATACAGGCACAGGACCATACAGGTATATGTTTATGAGTTGTATTTAAGAAATATCGTGCGGATAAATACATTGATCTTAAAATGATAGCCGTTTATAATTCTATATTCGACGGACATGATCCGGACTAAGTAATTATAATACGTGATTCACGATTCATATCGGAGGGGAAATAACGATTTCCGCCAACGTCGAGTGTTGCCATTCTGAATTTAAATACATTAAAAATATAACGCGTAAGTTGCTTAATTATTAGATGATCAATATTGAATGTTTTGTAGGTACAGAACAATGTTAGACGAGAATAGAATATTTTCTAGGACGTGATTTTTCAGTAGTCGGATTTTATAACAGTTATTCCTAACTATCGGGTAGATACACTCCAGCAAAGCCGTAAGCAAAAGCTATATGTATAATAATATAATTAATAATAATAAATTTTTGACTTTAGTATGCTTCTCAGGCCATATTATTTGATACCTAATTTATTTTAAACATGACTTTTTGTTCTGTAGTTCAGAGGGTTCCAATTATAATGTTACGTCACCGCATAGGCAACGATCAAGATGCTTCCTCATTTGTCAAATTTATAAAGTGCAGTAACTTTTACTTCAACTCTTCATTAATGGCTTTTGTGGAAAAGTTCAATATATATATTTGCAGTGTACTTGTCGGATGCGTCGAAAGCGGCCATGACAGTTAATATTTGGTGGTGGACGCCGATGTCTTTACTAGGGTGTGGAATTGTAGACATTGTGGTCTGAGGCAGAAGATTTTGGAGTTTAAAACGGCCGTTTTAGCGGTTTTGTTTACAGAGATAGATATAGATAGATATAGGCGATATATATATTTTTAAATAGTGAGAAAAGGGGGAGAAAGAGGCAAGAAAAAGGGGAGATAGTTTTTTTTTCGATCTTCGCTCGCGTTAGCGTTAGCCCAAAGTAATATATGCCACGCAGAGGAAGTTGCGGGCAAAAGCTAGTATGATAATAATATGAAATAGGTTTTTTTTAATGGTTTATACGCTGTTAATATTGTAAATTATCACTTTTGGACCATTTTACGAATGGTATCGTAATTAATTTTATTAACTTATGATTCTGCTAAAAGGGCCATTTTGGACTCATTTTAGAAATATTTCGTAGAAGATAGATTTAGTGAAAAGCAAAGAAATATAATAATATGATGACGCAAGACGAGATCATGAAGCTTCTGTTTGGTGTCTGATAAATTTATCGGTTTAATGGGTTCAAGTATGAAGCAAAATTACCAAAAGATTCTTGAACGACTCGATATTCGCCAATGAAAAAAACGGATCAGAATTTTTTAACGGCGTTCAAGAGCTGACAATTATGGTTGAGGTTGTCATTGATGAATATCACACTCAGAAATATTTCGTTCTAAAAGTCTCATTTAAGTTTCTACACCGATATTGTAAACTAATTAGGTCCTTTATTCCAATATATTCAGTAAATTTTTATCGTCATCGCTCGCCACTTGTGACAAGGATCACAACCAGCCTTGAAGGCATCGCCACCGTGTCAAACTTGTCACCGAAGCGCCCTCGTTTCTATCCAACCCACAGTGTACTGTGTAGACACCACAATTTTCTTGTTGTTAATACTTTACACCTCATTTACTTTATTAACCTAATTTCTACGACGTATTATCCTTTACCTACGTTTTATTGATCAGTTTGTTTCGGCCTCGGTTCATTTATTCCACCAAAAAATCGCTGGCATAATCATACCAAAAATTCGAAACTCAAAACCAATTCGCGTTAATTTAGGTTAGAAATTACTAAAAGAGTATTTTCGAGTTACATCAATTTGACCAACGTTCAGAAATTTTGGCTTTCCACTGCACCTTTGAGCAAAATTTTATCCTGATTTCTGCTCATCCCATCCTTAAAAACGGGTTCAAAACTCGGGTAAAATGTTGTCCGTACAATATTACAGCATACACGTAAGAGCTATAATTATTGTGACCAACACGAGCTCAAACAAATTACTGTCCAAATTGCAGCGGCCATGTCTCTGCCAACGAAAAAGAAAAATAAATACACATGGCGGGAAAATTGACGCGACACGTGTCGGCCATTTTGTACGAGATGCAGAGATGGTTTTACAAAATTGTGATTTTTTTTTTAGAAAAAGATGTAACGTTTGGAGTTTTTATTATCATGCATTTTATTTTGTCTACGACGATGATGCGCTACCAAAGTGGCTTTTCTATACAATTTACAATTTAAGGAAAATATTACATATAAGAGAGAAAGAAGACATGATGCTCAATTACGACGAGCACAAAAAATAACAAAAAAAAAAACTTGAACAAACAAAACATCACAAATACATATAAAATGACATACAAATAAAAAAAATAGCTTGCACATCGTGACTGCGACCGATGACCCGTTTTTTTTAAACTAAATACCTCTGTAACATATTAGTCAAGTGTCAAAAGTTTCTTGTACAAAAGCACAGTCCATAAACATTTGACAAATGACATTAGGTACCTATCTGAACTTTCTAACTGAATGTCAAAGTAACTATGTGGAATGTAATGAGTCACCCATCCACAGACCAACTTAAGCAAGCGTAGCTTAACCAAAGGATTGAGCGCGTCTGTTGTAAGCCACGAGCAGTACCTGAGAAAAGTTTATTTATTTATTTAATAATTTATGTACACACAAGAGAAAACACAGGAAAACATCATAAAAAAAAACAAAGAGTACAAAGCACAGCTTATTTCTAAAGAAATTTCTACCAGCAGGCCTGCGAGAGGAAATATGAAGAAAGAAACGTAGACAGTAGTGTGTGAGAACAGGAAGAGAATAGCAACTAAAATATGAATGTCCTAACTTAAATATAAGTACACATATAAGCATAATAATATTTAACTGTTTACATACATAACACAAGAATATATAAACAGATATGTAAATACAATATTATAAGTAATCACAATTGAGAGGAAAGGTAAGGCTATTTAAATCTAATTTTAAAATGGTTTTCAAGTCTAGTCAAGTTCTACTTTAAGCTTAAGCTTAACTTAACTTAGCTTTAAGTTTTAGTTTATTTAAGTAAAACTGTATAATTGTTTTAACCCTAACGAGCTACCTCAGCCCGACCTCCGTTAAAGGTTAATTCAGTTTTAAACAATATTCTAACTAGCCTCATTCATGGCCACCCCAAAGTGTCGGAAAGTTTTTCAATTTACTGAAAGATGATGTTGTATCGCGATTTCAGTTAAATGTCTGGTCTTGAGACAATGTTTACTGGTATTATTTTGTGTTTGACATTGTTTAGGATGGTGTGACTGATCGTGGTGAGAGTGCACATTTCTTGGGGCAAGTTAGCTCGTTTAGAAACGTTGTGTATTAAGTTTTGAATAGGAGTTTTAAACTGAAAGAACCTTGAAAGAACTGAAGAATTTTGTAAAAGATTTACGGGTATTTATTTATTTATTAAAACTCAAACTCGAATTAACAGTTTTACACCACCGAATTAACAGTTATAATTCAGTAAACACAAAAGAAATAACAATATTAAATTGCAAAACGTAAATACATCATAAAAAAATAGAAATTAGACATGGATATCAAATTAGAATTTCAAGATTTATTTACATGTAAATCAAATTATCAAGTAATCAAGAGTTTATGCAGCATCTGCTCCAAGGAAGTTAAGGTACTTCAAATCTGCATACTGATACACCATTGCGGTGTATCATATAAAAAAATTAAAAGGGCTGGCTATCATCATCTGCCTAGTCTTTTCCCAACCATGAATATAAGCTATCTTGTTACAAAATTTAATCCAAATCTGTTACGCCGTTTAATTGTAACAAACATATTGACGGCACGGTTGGCGCAATGGCTGAGCGATCGACTGCTGCGCTGCGTGTCGCGGGTTCGATTCCCGCACGGAACAAATATTTGTATGTCCTGCAGATAGTTGTTCCGGGTCGGGCTGTTTGTGTATGTGAGTTTAAATTTTTTCATGATACAGGAGAAAAGCCTAGTGAGAGGCAAAGTTTAAAAAAAAATATATAAATACACATACTAACGTTCACTTTTATAATATTAGTGTGGTGTAATGTGAATAAAAGAAAAAAATATTTTTAATCCTTCTTTTTTTTATTTCCAAATAACGTACATTAAAGCCAATTAAACAAAATGACTCATTAACAATCCACCTCTTCACCAGCTAGACCCGTGACGTGTGTAATTATGCTCTCCTGGTACTCACAATATAATTGCAGTACTGTACCTCAGAGTAACAAAGAGGAGTGACGTGTTCAAGTTTCCTCACTTTGAAGAGGTAACGAGGTAACTTAGCTGTGACTACTTATGTACCACTTAGATATAATTTTTTTTTTTGCGGGACTCAAGAAAAACTTATTACTGTTTGTGGTTATGAGCTTAACATTTATTTTAGATCACAAATACGTTGTAAAATATATATCTCAGTATGTAAATTGTGTCATGTTAGACAGTTTGTGTATGAACACCGAGCATTCGAAAACAGGAATAACTCAAAATTCATGATTTCTGAGTTGTCTCAGTTTACATTAAGGTGTGTGAATGTTGGGTGGATGGAGCTGGTTGACTATGTGAGTAGTAAAATTTTAAGCCCGCAAAAAAGAGCGTTAATACTATTTGAATATGGTGACGAATTTAGAACTGTTACTACTTTTCTATTCATTCAGTAATCGTTGTTAAAGGAATACGTTAATATTACAATATAAAATCTATAATAATTTATTGTAACTAAAAAATAATAAAGTAAATATATGGCAGGAAGTCCCAAAAAAAGGAAAACAATTACAGGGCGTTAAAAAATTCATTCACATCGCTGTCAATAAGAAAATGCCTAGAAGGCTGGCAGCATTGCTACGTTGGTTGGCAATGCTGATTCTTTGGCCACAAAAGGCCAGATATTTCATATCAAGAGTCAACCATCCTCTTGGCGATATCCCGCAAAACTAGATGAGCACTAGGACATCATGGCTCTAGTTTTTAAACGTAAAATTTTTTACACTTATAGTACGGCCAACGAGAAGCGATACAAAAGGTCATTAACCTAAAGAACAACTGTGGCGTTGACAATCTAATATTTAGCTCTTTCCATCTTGTGCCTTTATCGTAATGTCTCGTTCTCCCGGCAAAAACATGACAACGTTAAGACGGGTTCGCGAACATTCGGGCGGCCATTTTAGATGGGGTTTTAGCATGGGTTTTGTTTACATTTGGTATCGCTTCTCGTTGGCCGTGCTATACGTTATTTATTATCTGCGGATGATTGGGCTTGTTGCAAATATTTTATAAATACATACAATGTAATTCGATAAAAAATTGACATATTTACTTCAAGTTAACACTACTAAAATAAAGTACAATGCTAAGATAGAAGTAATCAACGAATTGCGTAGTACCCTCTACGTACAGCGTAGCATTTGCTACGAACGGCGTAGTACCCTCTACGTATAGCGTAGCATTTGCTACGAACGGCGTAGTACCTGCTACGTTCGACGTAGTAGCTTTAATCACTTAAGTAATTGTTCTGTAACTATAATATTGATATACTTCTAGAATTTCCAGTTTAAGATACGTCAAGTGAAGTACTAAATGCCCAAACATTTCTGTTCATAATGTTCAGTAAATTTGAACCTATACTTCCGCGCACAGTTCAATCATTCGCTCAACCTGAATTAAGCTAAAGCTCTTATATGTCCGTGTAGCTTTATCCATTGGGAATTTAAAGGAAAATAAACACACAGAAACATTACTGTCAAGCAGTCCTGACAAATAGAATGGAAACTGCGGCATTTGGGGGGCGTTGCGGCGAACTCCAGTGATAAGATCTATGGCTATAGACGTTTGTGACTATAAAATGAGGGCTATCGTTTTTGAGCCCACGAGATGGCGTCACTGAAAAATAAGGTCCAGTCGTAAATTTTATTTAGAACCAAGAACCTTATAAAAAGTTTATTTTATAACGTAATAGTTGGTGCCTGCGGTTTCACCCGCGTGATATCGAAAAAATATCCTATGTGTTATTCCAGACTATATTCTATTTCTGTGCCAAATTTCATCAAGATCCGTTCGGCCGTTTTGTCGTGAAAGAGTAACAAACATCCAAACATCCTTACAAACATGCTTATCCTTACTTCCTTACTAATATTATAAATGCGAATGTGAGTTTGTTTGTTTCTTACCTCTTCGCGCTTTAGTGGCTAAACAAATTCTGATGAATTTTGGTACACAGATAGTTGGGAAACAGAAGACGGCCACAGGTTATTTTTTTAAATTGAGATGTGAGGGAGAAAGAGGGAAGAAATGGGAAAACTTAGCGTCGCTATTACAAATCAATAAGGCGCAAGAGGAACTGTGTTACCCTGAATTTAACGCGAGCAAAGCTGCGGACAAAAGCTAGTTTATAATATTAGTAGGATTTTCATTCACCCATTTTTTTTAATGAATACCAACGTGCGTAAGACCTGTGTTGTGCAGCTTTACTGAGAAGGATCCATTTCAGTCTAGCCATGACGCACCGTCTATTCAATACGTAATCTGACTACGTAAGTTTAGGCAAAGCTTTCTGAATGAATGGCTACTACGTAAGCAAGGTGGGCAGGCATCTACCCGCGCCCGAGTTATGTCATAAACTAGTCTGATTGCGCGCGAAGAAAAAACAATTGAAGAACGATGTTTTCGAACACAAAATGTTATTGGCTTTATTGTCCATTGAAAAGTTACATTTGGGGTTGCGTTTCTTAGCACGTTCGCTGCATTACGAGATCTATCAGATCTCTTGCGGGACTTTTCTATTGTGCGTTGAAAAAAATCGTGTTGTTTCACTCCTTGCGGGAGGATCTAACTTGTAAAGTTCTTTATGTATGAATAAGACAAATATACATATTTGCTTTCTACTTAAAACTGAATTTAAAGACATTAAAAAATAAATTAGAGATGGATTAGGTCCCTAACGCACAGTACTATAATTATTTTCATTTCTTGCGTTAGGAGATATGTCGGTACTCGTGGAATCATAGGCCTCGTAGACGCAAGAGAGGAAGGGAGGGCGGCGCGGGCGCTCTGTGACTCGTGTTAGTGTTGTCCTAGCATCGACGTTTTGGAAATAACACTCGCGTATATACGTCGTGTACGTGTTGATTACTTTTTATTAACAATGAGTGATTTTAGAAGAAAAAAGTGTAGAAAATCTATTTGTTTTGGTGAGGTTGCCAATGAAAAATCAACACCGGATTATAACGCTGCATCGTCCAGTAAAATAAAAATTTTGGATAATATTCAAATTTGCCCCCATTGGCTAATAATGACAGTGATTCAGATTTTGATTGATTGAATTTTTTATTTATTATTTTTTATTAAAGAAAATTCCCCGCACAAAGAATTAATCCTGTTTTTGTTTTATATTGATTTGTTGTGATTGATTATATTTAAATAAAAATTGAATATAAAAATTTAATAAAACTTTTTCAATCGACAACTGAGATATTATTTTATTCCCATCACTACTTACTACAAATATTGAACTATCTTCGGTTGCGGTACGAGATACAATCGATACCTAATTTTTTTTTGGTATTTGTAGTTTATTCAAATGTCATAACTGCGTGCGAACCTAGCAAAATATAGAGCAATAGGCTATCTTTCACCCACATAAACTTTAAAATATATGTCATTGGTTTTCTCGAAGATATAAGTTATTTTCAAAACTGTATTTTTAGGAGACTGATTAGGTCTCAAACGCACCAAAGGGCAGACTAGTTTCGAGATCTTTTAGGTCTCCAAAGCACCAGCTGAAAGTTCTTTCAAAATGATGGCGCAGTGAACGTGTTAGAGGACGCAATTTTATTTTTTTGAAGTTTGCGGGTCGCCACCCTTGTCCCACGGCCGTCATCTTGAAAATAGGGGTTGAAATGGTTTTTACGATATATCTCTTAAACGATTTTTTTGATAAAAAAAAATGTTAACATTTTTTGTTGCAAATTATTTTTTCTACAACCTTGGTTCAGTAACTTTTTGTCGTAGAACTATAAATAAAAAAGTTATAAGCGAAAATCTTCAGAAATTCTAGAAAAAAATATAGACATATTTTTCGATGTAACTTTTTTTTATCATTTAACGAAAAAAATATATCTGACCATTTTTGTAGATTGTTTTTTGAGGAACAACTTTTATTCGCAACACTTTTTCATTAAGTCAATAACTAAGGTTTTACAGCGCTCCGAAATGAGTACTAGTACTAGTAGTACTCACTTCGGAGCGCTGTAAAAATTTTTCGCTTGGAGGACGCAAGGTTAGGCCTAAAAAATGTAACATTTCAATGGACTATTATCAATGTCATAGTTATATGTATCTTCATATATTCAAAGTATCTGGTGAAATGGTGAATTGCTCTATATACTGCTCAAAACTGTATGAAAATCTCTAGCCTTTTCACAACTAAGTTGGGATTGGCTTCCAGTAGACTGGAAATAAAATTGGATGCAGCAGAATATCAGTATTCTACACAAAGACAGCAAATCTGACCTTCACAACGCAGTGATTAATACGTTACCCGGTCTTACCCCTCTGTAAGACTGACAGTGAATCAACATACCTAAAATCCTATACATATTTAACTGATTTGATTAGCTTCTATATCTGACTAGCTGGCGCCCGCGGCTTCGTCCACGTGATGATCGAAAAAACTATCCTATGTATTATTCCAGACTATAATCTACCTCTGTGCCAAAAATCATCAAGATCCATTCAGCCGTTTTGACGTGAAAGAGTAACAAACATCCATACATCCATCCTCACAAACATTTGCATTTATAATATTACTAGCTGCGCTACGCGGCTTCGCCCGATGATGATAAAAAAAGTATCCTATGTGTTATTCCAGACTATAATCTAGCTCTGTGCCATATTTCATCAAGATCCGTTTAGCCGTTTTTTCGTGAAAAAGGATCAAACCAACATTCATACTCACAAACTTTCGCATTTATAATATTAATTAGCTTTCGCCCGCGGATTCGCCCGCGTTAAATTTGGGGTAACACAGTTCCTCTTGCGCCTTATTGATTTGTAATAGCAACGCTAAGTTTTACCATTTTTTCCCTCTTTCTCCCTCACATCCCACTTTTTTTAAATAAAAATTAGCTTATGTCCGTCACCTGGTTCCCAACTATCTCAGTACCAAAATTCATCAAAATCGGTTTAGCCATTAAACCGTGAAGAGGTAACAAACAAACAAACTCACTTTCGCTTTTCTAATATTAGTAAGGATATAAAGCAGAATTTATTTATATGTATATCTGATTTTGCCTAGGCACAATAAGTTGTCTTATCTTGAAAACAAAAACCAAAACTCCGGAAATTATCCAACAACGTACACTCTCATTGATTTCTACGTTTCCCTCATCACTAAACGTATACATTTGCATTAACATTACCATAAATTTAGTAGCTCGCGCCAAGTAGCGTGACTGTCAAGAATATTGACTTCTCATCTTGGCTGCATTGGGTCTATTTATAGACTAATGTTTGGCCAATCGATTCTGATCGGGTCCTTTCAATCTTGGGCCGTTCATGTGCCTCGAGATGTGGGCGTAGTATATGTCAATTCAAACTTTGTAAAGAATTTTGGACACTGAATGAAAATTGTATGTATAATGTACTATTGTGCTGTTTCATGATCATGATGATATGCGTTTTTAATTATAATTGCAACGAAGTTCTTTATCGCGTGTTGCGAAAGGGGGCTAGACGGCTAAATTAAGACCAAAAGTTGTAACGACACTTTTTGCTATACCTAGTTACAACTATAGCAAAAAGTGTCGTTTTGCCATGCGGCGTGCGCGTGTTTCTCTTTCTGTCTCTCTCTCTCCCTCATAGAAAGCAAGCCAGTCATTTTTGTTTTGTCTTTCTATTTTGCATTGAACAGTGTGGTGTCGCGATGATTATTTTTGTTGAGTATATACAGGTTTTTTATACATAATAAATAATAACTTCGTTCCATCCGGGTGTCCCATGACACCTCTCAAGTTTTTATGCAGTTATTCCGGTTAGACTGGAAGCCAACCTCAACTTAGTTTTGAAAAGCCAAAGCAGATGATGACGTTGATGAAATAGACAATTACTCTATGCAATGAATTAAATAGTAGGTATTAGGCTGAATCTGGTTATTGTTGGACAAAAGCTAGACTTTCTTTTAATGAGTTTTTCATAATTTCACACAGATATAAGCACTATACCTCTCTCCTTGAACAACAATCACTACATAGTATAAAACAAAATCGCTTTCTCTGTCCCTATGTCCCTTTGTATGCTTAAATCTTTGAAACTACGCCACGGATTTTGATGCGGTTTTTAATAGATAGAGTGATTCGAGAGGAAGGTTTCTATGTATAATACATACATATTATAGTAGAGAAACGTGGGGATTTTCAAAGATTTGTAACACCCGTGCGAAGCTGGGACGGGTCGCTAGTATTAAATATTTCTTTGTTCTGTATGATTAATATTTTATATATGCATTTATATGTTTATAAGTATTTGTTTTTTAAATGTAGCTATTAATTTTGAAAAATGTTAAGCCACAGACTACCTACCGTTCTGTTTTTCCTCCTTTAAATCCATCCAAAGGTTGTCTTGAAAAGATTGCTTTTAGCTATAAGACCGCCCATTGTGTCACCCTATTTATAAGTTGTTTAATGTTATTCTTGTTATTTGTAGGGTGTACATAATAAAGAATATTCGATCTATCTATGACGGATCTGCAATACGAACTCACACGAAAAAAGTCGAAGTGCAAAATCAAAATTTGTATCTGCGAATATTTTATCTGAAGGCTATCACAGTTAATAAGCCCATTTATCAATTAGTGTCACGTCCAGTTGACTGCACTCATCGAGCAATACTTAATTGAAAATCGTTAATTAACAGATCGGGTTGCTTTATTAAATTACAGACCATTAAAATAACCAGTTCTGTATTTATAGTGCTTCCATAATTACTCTCCTTGAAACAATGCTCTTGATTGATTGCAAGCTGAAAGTCTTTCCAAGGCTTTTGTGTAGTTGCGGGTTGTTCGAAAGAGATACCGCGGCCCCGGAACGTAAAGGGCAATAGAAGGAACATGGGTGGGTTTTAGTCAGTAAAAGTCTGACACCCCCCCCCCTCTCCGCCCAGAGCGGGGGAAGTTATTTGATAATTACCCACCCCAAAAAAATGGCTTTTGTGTTAGGCGTTGTCCTTGTTGGCGAAGATCGCACGATGACACGATGCTTTCTCGTCGTGCGAGTTCAACAAACATACAGATTTCATCAGAGTGTTCTATTTAAACGTCACAAGTAATCGTGCGAGCACATGAATTGCTTACTAACGATCGTACGATGCGTTTGATCGTGCGATCATGTAATCAAAGCAACAGAATCCTTTTGAGTGTCCTAATCGGTTACCTACGCTACTGAGAAATTCCTGATGAAAAATACTCAGGACTAATCAGGACCCCATTCGTGCCGGGGTGTTCGAAAGAGTTACCGCGGCCCCGGAACATAAAGGGCAATAAAAGGAACATGTGTTTAGTCAGTACAAGTCTGATAGTCCCCCCCGCTTCGCCGCAGAGTGGGGGAAGTTATTTGATGATTTCTCGTACGCAAAAAAGAAAGGTTTTGTGTAACCCAGTACCTAAATGGGTTGTTCAGGTAAGATAGGTAATTGTTCCATGACAAATACTGACCATCCCGCCATAAATGGCTAATCCGATTTAGATGAATTTTAGTACAGAGATGGTTGGGACCCTGGAGACGGACATAAGGAAAACTTAGCTTTGCTATTATAATCAATAAGTCGCAAGGGCAAAAACTACAGGTAGCAAGTACTTGTATAATAGCAAAGGGAAGGAAGGAACTGTGTTACCCCGAATTTAACACAAGCAAAGCCAGGGTCAAAAGCTAGTCTAATATGTAAAATTCTCGTGGCACTATGTTCGTTCCCATACTTCTCCGAAACGGCTCGACCGATTCTTATGAATATTCAGTAAGTCTGAGAATAGGCTACTATCTTTCATACCTGTGAAACCGCTGGGCACAGCTAGTAATCTATAAAAATCTGAAATTTCCAATCCGTTTTGAGCAAGCGTGGCTTCTTTGTATGGCTTTTCCCCAGCAATGGGACAGTAATAGGTCCTTGTTTTTGTGCTGTCCTATCTTTTGTAATGTCCTATTAATTACTGAGTGTGAACATAAGTATATTCCCATATATACCTTGATGATGATGATAATAATCAGCGGTGATGTTTCAGGAGAGAAGGTTAAACAATAAAATGCTAAGTGGCTGTTATTACGGCTTGCAGGTGAGCTCCATAAATACAGTAGTATGGGAGCGAGGCGCTGGACGCGGACGAGATGCAGTTTTGCGGTGGATCGAGTACATTGCTGGTTAAGGGTCTTCTGTTTTACTTATTTGAATTTTGGGAGTTGCTGATAAAGTATTTAAATCACGTAATATCTAAACAAAAAAAATACTAATAAAACATTTATTGCCAGAAAGAGACTTGTACAATACCACTTAGTCGCGTCGCCCACACGATTGGCAGTTGTGATGCGGTCGGGGCGCGGGCGCGTTGGGCGCGTCGCCCACACGACATTTGTAAAGAAAATTGCCTTGCGGCGTGCCTCTTATGTGCCTGCGCCTCAACTGCACCTCGACTGTTGATTTTGTGGGAGACGCGCCTAATGCGCCCGCGCCTCGACTGTTGATCTTGTGGGCGACGCGCCTTACAAACTAACAATATCTTTAAAATTGTATCATAACTCCATTTGGTAAGTCGTGAAATCAACTCTGGTAGGTACCTAAGGTAAGATTAAACTTGTGTTATGGACTTATGGGTACTCTCTGGTGTTTTACCTATAGAGTTACGTTTAATTTAAATAAAATGGAGTCGTGGTTTCAATGAAACACATTAAGTTATAAGACATTAAATTAAAAACAAAAAGAAAAAAAAAATGCAACAATAAAAGAAAAATCCTCAGCATGGCGTTTATGTGTTTTTGGGTATCATGCCTCTAATCCTGTACTACTAAAAGAGTGATGGATCCGAATGTGATGGACGGACAGCGAGAGGAAGGCCAAAGA
Source organism: Ochropleura leucogaster (assembly GCA_958449745.1). Lineage (NCBI taxonomy): Eukaryota > Metazoa > Arthropoda > Insecta > Lepidoptera > Noctuidae > Ochropleura > Ochropleura leucogaster. The sequence continues at coordinate 1,582,410 of OY288222.1, read as the reverse complement.
AAAGATGGATGGATTGTGTAAGGAATGATATGAAGGAGAAAGGAGTAAATGATGCCGTGATGTTTGATAGGGTAGAATGTAAGAAGAAAACGTGTTGCGCCGATCCCAAATAGAATGGGACAAGGGCAGGAAAATGATGATGATGTCTGTAATTCTCTTAAAGTCAAGCAGAAGTGTTAGTAATAGTACGTCTACATCGTGCAAGTGAGTGCCAATATGTGTGTAATTTTATGTTTTATAAAATAACACAAAAATGTATATTTAGATTGAGGGATTTATCTATGAGTAGGTATTTGTTACCAGAAATATTAATTTTCTTTTTTGCCAGGTATATTGAAGTCCCATGTTGGAGGCCAGCCATCATCCGGTCACGATTCTAGGCTCCGTGACTTCAACTGAGAAATTTCTGGTGGAAAAAAACCCAAAAACACTGTCTGAAATGGGAATTGAACCTACGACATCATTTTCTAAAATGACGTTTAACAGTTTAGCAAAATTTAAATAACTTTACTGCACGCGTGCCACAACTATAATAAAAATTCAAACTGTAATTGGGGTATAATGTGTAGCTAAAACTTGTAATAATTTTACGACCACTAATTATGAATTACAGTACATTTTTACTTTATGACACACGCTGTACGCTTGTGTCAGCCAATAAAATAAAAAATGCAAACTATACCGCTAGCTTTAATTTAGTTATTTGACCAGCTAAATGTGTCATCGACTTACTTAACCCTTACATTAAATTTCAATTTACGTCATAATCAACAAGGTCATTTTTAATTGACTTTAAAAAAAGGAGGTGTATGTTTGTAACGCGATTTCTCTGTGAATTGTGGATCGATATTCAAAATTCCTTTTTTATTCGAAGGATATTTATGAAAAAAATATATGGGATCCTGTATAAATTATATATATGATTTGGTAATTTATGAGTTGTGTTCTATAGCACATTTTTATTCTTATAATGTGCATGATATGCTTATATCTTTTAGCAGCATCATCCAAAAGTATTGAAATATATGGTTTTCTATAATGACACATGTGTCTGCAAGTCTCATTTTTCTTTTCATTTTTGGTTTTATTGTTAAAATGTCGAATAGGTTTTGATTACAAAATCTCTTTAATATATTATTCTGAAGACCATGCTAGTATGTTTATTTTTAAAAAACTCAAAATATTTCAGGTGCACATATATTTCTTATCGGACCATTCATCTTCCAGGTGGGCCGTCAAAGTTGCGTCAGAAATTTTCACAACTTCTGTATTTTAAACTGTCGTTTACGCATCACCACCGAATATTTATGACAAATCGGTGCCAAAACAAATTTAGACATACGTCTGTCTATCTGAGACAGACAGACCGAATAATAGAGGATTAGTTTTCATAATAAAGTAAAATTTTTTCAACATAATTATCTATATTTTGTTACATTTCTCGAAAGCGCGTGTGTCATTGCAATTTATACTCTATAACAATCGTGTTAAGATTGATATGACATGAGCTCACAAAGTCTAAAGCTAGATTTTTGTTGTATTAATGTTGTTAGCTGATAATTGACTGAAGAAAATGCTAATTGATGATGATTTAATGGGCTAAGTGTGTGAATGAAAATGTTTTAGTGCATTTTTCGTGAAATATGTCATTATTCGTAAAGTTGTTAGGAATAGAAAAACATTGGAGGAATTTCGTACGTTTTTTTTAGTGTCTTTGATCTTTTCTTTTGCATTTTGTTTATAGGATTCCGGTTAGTGGCTAAGAATAAATGGAAAATTAATGGTTCGGTTATAATCCCGCCATTATAATGTTTCTTCTGGGGGTCCAAAATGGCAGCTTAAGTAGAATCATATATAAATAATATAAATATCTTGGGACAACTCACACACGGCTATCTGATCCCAAGCTAAGCAGAGCTTGTGTTATGGTTACCAGACAACTGATATACATCTTAATATATATAAATCTCGTGTCACAATGTTTGTCCTCAATGGACTCCTAAACCACTTAACCGATTATAATAAAATTCGCACACCATGTGCAGTTCGATCCAACTTGAGAGATAGGGTAGGTAGGGTAGGTAGGGTAGGTAGGGTCTTTTCTATTTCCCATACAAACGTTGTCTAAATAAAATGGAGAGTCAAAATCCTAACTAATACAAGCGAAAGTACTAGGCTTGCATGAATTCACGGTGAAATGAATTCCAGCAGTTTGATCTGTGGATTCAAGTTCTTGATAGAACCAACTTAGCTTTACCGATATGGCTGGAAATATAAAAGAAAGTTGTGTTAGTAACACTATTTATAACTCAAGAACAGCTTTCGTTAGTCTCGCTAAAACTCGAGAACGGCTGAACCGATTTGCCTAATTTTAGTCTTGAAATACTCCTGGAAGTCCAGGGAAGGTTTAAAAGGTGAGAAAAATTAGAATAATTGCCGGGAAAACCCTAAAAACAGCCCTTTTCTATTTCCCATACAAACGTTTTCTAAATAAAATGGAGAGTCAAAATTCTTACTAATAAAAGCGAAAGTACTAGGCTTGCATGAATTCACGGTGAAATTGAATAGCTTTACCGATATGGCTGAAAATTGGTGACGAGGAAGCTTAGAACCAGGAGACGGACATAGGATACTTATTTATACTTTTCAACCCGGTAAGCGAAGTAGGGTAGGTAGGGTGGGTAGGTTAGTAGGTAGGTAGGGTGGGTAGGTTAGTAGGTAGGTAGGGTGGGTAGGTAAGTAGGTAGGTAGGTAGGGTAGGTTAATCCTTACTAATAAAAGTACTAGGCTTGCATGAATTATTTCTCAGAAAAAAATAACTTACTAAATTCGAAAATCTGCTTATTATTTATTGCCTTTAAGGCGGAACAGAGTTCGCCGGGTCAGCTAGTACTTAAATATAATTTATAAATACATACATATTATAGATAAATCACACCCAGACACAGAACAAACAATCATGCTCATCACACAAAGTTTGTCCTGGGTGGGAATCGAACCCACGACCTCCGGCTCAGCAGTCAGGGCCACTAACCACTGGACCAACAGGCCCGTCAAATCATATTAGGTTAATAATATGAATGATAACGTTTCATTCGTGAAATGGTCGGTGATAATTAACAGTATTAACTGCGTCTCATCGTTTTAAGATTTAGACCCCCTGTTAATTCCAATATCTCAGCTATTTATTTAATTCTAATGAGTCCTTCCTTTTTTTTTTTTTAAAATAGGTTCTTTTTTCATTTTGTCATGTCTTTTTGGATGATTAATCTTTTACTAGGTGCACTCCGCAGTTTCACCAAAACGTAGACTGCGAATCACTCTATGCATTGCTTGAAACTGCATTAAAATCCATTGAGTAGTTTGGTTAAAAGATTAAAAGGTTTTCTTTCTTTCTTATTTGATGAATGATTTATGTTGTCTCTTAAACAAAAACGAGTCGTTTTACTCACGGATAGTAGGATTTTGACATGACGTCTCATAGAATTTATGTCAAAATACAACCATCCGTAAGCAAAACGAGTCGTTTTTTGTTTATTGGAACGGGTGTTTAGTGACCTGAAATATTTTCTTCTCCGAACCAGCAATGGACATTGCCCCAACATTTCCCATCGAATATTCGTGGAGGCTGGCAGGCGGCAGGGCCGGATGCTGCGCGATCTCTCCGATCAATAGCAACGCCCGCCATCCCGGGCTCAGTACCGCGCCCGAGCCCGCCCCGCGAACATAACTGAACCTTTTTTAATAACCTTTTTTTTTAAATAAACACGGTTTTATAACAGCCATCTTTATATGAGGTTCTTTTTTGAATTCGGAGTGGTGACGCTGCGGGGTCGTCTAGAAATGGGACTCCTTTGAGGTGAGTTCGAATTTTGAAATTTGACTTTTTTTATTCGTCAATTTTTTTTTATTGGTATCCAGGTGTTACTACGTGGTTAAATGTGTTCTACGTATTTTCTTGTATTGGAAATTCAATTTCAGTTGAAAATTTTTTGAGGGGTGTGGTTGATAGGCATAGTTTTTAATCGATTGCTGTAACGTGTTAATATTTTTTCTAACTTTAAATATGATACTTAAAGATTCAATTATAGTAATATTAATTTAACCCCCTTTTAATTATTAACAACAATACAAGAATAATAAATGACAATTATAAATGTGTTTATTTATAGAAGAATTTAAAGTACATGTTCTTGGGGTTAATTGCAATTCATCGATAAATACAAGCTAATTGTATGGTTCCCATTTAAAAAAAAATGTAAACTTTTATAAATGACACACAAAAGTGATAAAAACTATATAAACTACTAATACCAACTAAATGTCTGTACCTACTCATTGTTCTATATAATTTCAAAAGTTATCATTGTCATGCAATGTAGGGTTAGTATCTAGGTCACGTTAATCACGGCATCAATAACTATCATATGAACTAAACATGAAAATTGCGATTTTATATTTTATAAATTACTTTTCCTTTATAATAACCAGGGCATTTGAGAATTATAACGCTAATTTAAAAAAAAAACACAAACAATATAATAAATCCAAAAACGAAAACTATAACAATTTATTGGCGGCCATTTTAGATTTTTCAAATTTTATAATTGATTACTGACAATGAACTTATTTTGAAATTAACTTTATGCATTTATATTCTGTATATTTAAACTCTGTATTTTCTGACCAAAAATATTACAATTTGTAATCACAGGTGACAGATGTGTCCATCAATGACAGATTGAGATTGAATCGGCACATGTCGAACTGGGTGGGGCTATAAGCTTGCAAGTCTCAACATGGCTGAAAATTATGATGCGTTTGGTGGGATTATTGATATTTAATTTAATTTATTACTTTTCTATTACCGTGACAAAGGTAATCGAAATAGTAAATTTCATATTTATTTCTTTTCATTCGTAAAACCATAGATTTGTATACGATATTTTTATTAAGGAGATTTTTTCCAGGAAATTGTAATTTATGGTTAAAATCACGGAATAGTTAAAATCTTGGTGTACCCTAATCGGAATGCAACCGTGGTCATGTCATAATTAGGTGGTTTTATATTTATGGTTTTGTTAACAGGAACTTACATTGACACTATGATATAAAACGGGGTAGAATTGACATTTTCACTACGAGTTTGTTTTACAGTTGCAAATATTTCTATGTGGCACATAGAACTTTTCATGGATTATTTTTAAAATCTGCTGTCCCGTAGATTTTGACTGCATAAGTATTGCACTTTCGTAAAAAAAAATCCCTTCTGTCCTGTTTATCTACAGAGTGTACAAGTACCCTTAACCAAGCAGAAAGGGACTGGTTCTCCATGTCATGGCGTTCACTTGTTTCTTCTAGCTAGACCAAATATGGGAATCTTTTTAGTACGGTGATCATCATCATCATTTTCCTGCCCTTCTCCCATTTTATTTGGGGTCGGCGCAACACGTTTTCTTCTTCCATTCTCCCCTATCAGACGTCGCGGCATTATTTACTCCGGTCTCCTTCATATCATTCCTTCCACAATCCATCCATCTTTTCTTCAGCCTTCCTCTCGCTCTCCGTCCATCAACATTCAGACCCATCACTCTTATAGTCACATACAGTTTTTTAAGTACGGAGATGTTGAGGGTTAAATTAACAACTTTTTCACATGACTCTTTTTAAAATTCAGGTTTTTAACGTATCTTTAAATACCTCCCCGAAACTCACACCCTGCATTTAATAGCACAATGTTTTAAGTGCGTAACTTTGAGTTCTAAAGTCAAACGTCTTTTTTCGCCCCAAAAAGAAGTTTTTCCGGTTTTCCTAGCAATATTTATTCGTAGAGTTAGGTACTTAGTTTGGTTACAATGCATGGTTGACGGCTTTCGTGAAAGGTTGGTTTATATCCAGTGTATGTATCCAGTTGGTTTATTGTAACACTAGCGTTTATAGGTTCGCAGGTACCTGCTACCTGTAGTTTTTCCCCTTGCAAATTATTTATTGTAATAGCAAAGCTAAGTTTTCCCTCTTCTTCCCTCATTACACACTTAAAAAAATAGCCTATGTCCGTCGCTAGAGTCCCAAATAGCTGTACTAAAATTCATCAAAATCGGTTAAGCCATTTAGGCGCGAAGACGTAACAAACAAACTCACTTTCGCTTTTATAATATTAGTAAGGATAAGTTTTTATTTTACATAATTTATGACAAACTTTCGTAAATAAATTATTAAAATAAACATTATGTTGATAACTGCATATCAGTTTAAAATGGGACATTGCATGTGGCACATAATATAGGCCAGTGGATCTAGATAAAACCCTTTGTAATAGATTGTGGTGCCTGTCACATGAAATGTCAAAGTTGAAATTACATTTTGAGTAAACATTTATATCTCAATCCTTTAATGAAATATATTCCAGAAAGTAGCTTGGTTTATTTATTTACTAAATATGTACTAGTTAGGCATAGGTGTACATAATAGTACACACACTTAGCGCCAATTATCTACTTCTGTACTATTCTCCTTAGAGTACTTACTACTGCCATGCTTCTGTATATTACCTTATCTTACCCGGTAAAATACAGTGCACAATGACGGTTAAACTTCTCAACCTCTATCTCCTTAATGGAATCGTTTTTCGAAATGATATTTATAAAATTTTGAAGATGAATATTTATTATGAACGCGCCCTTTTACATCTGCAGTAAAGCTTCGTGCGTACTGAGGGCCCAATATGGCCGCTTTAACAGAAATTTCCTCTATAGTAGGATAATAATCACGTTACAATCCCTAAAATGGACACATAGTGACATTTCATGACATTTTTAAGTATTAACTTATACATTTTTTCTGAAAGTAAATCACTGTGAAGGGAGTGGCAGACTTGTGCTGACAAAAACTGATCTATATTCCTACTTATCCTTTTAAGTATAACGTGTTCCAGGGCCGTGCTATTTCTTTCAAACTAACACGCAACCCGCAACACAAAATAAAATATGGAGTTTTAAGCTCGTTTGTTTATATTAGGGAATATATAATTACAATACAATTTAAGTGGTTTTTTAGTTCTCAGACATATTGTTTTTGACGTCACTACCGGCATTATTTCAGCCGATGCGTTCTAAATTTGCGTTCCGTGTCACCAAAACCACGCAATTATCCTTACTAATATGTATTATAAAAGCGAAAGTGAGTTCGTTTTTTTGTTACGTCTTCACGCATGTCCAAACCGATTTTAATAAATTTTGGTACAGAAATAGTTGGGAACCAGGCACATAGGCTATTTTTATTTAAAAGAGTGGGATATGAAGGAGACAGAGGGACGAAACGGGAAAACATAGCGTTGCTATTAAAAAACTAGTAAATAACAAAATCGCGGGCAAAAGCTAGTAAATAACAAAATCTTTATTGTATATGAGACAATCACACAGAGTAACTTAACAATAACCACTAGTCAACAGTTGTAAAATATGAAATGGTAGATGTGAATGATAGATGGTTAGATTGTCTTCGGACTGATTCGCCCTATCCCCTCGTACTCGTATAAAACTGTATCACGAGCTGATAGTCTTTCTCACCTTACTTCTCTCACTTAGAACAACAGATTCCCACAAGCCCACAAGGTTCCAGTTTGAAGTCACATAGTTAGGTAATAGGTATCTTAAGGTGATTAGAAAATGGCACACATTTTAACTTTTGCCGAGAAGCTCGGTAAATGATAAATGATGTTTATTTTGCAAGTAGGTTTTCACAAACACATTTACACGTTTTTTTTAAAAAAAAAAAACTAATTGGGGCCGGTGCTTCGTATCCGACTACTCTGAGAAGAAACAACCTAAACAAACTCAGAGGTCATAGTCTCTTTTAAGGTCCAGAGAAAAAATCTTGGTCAACTCACATGAGGACTATGCAGATTAGTGTCTGAAATGGTCTTTTAAGAAAGCACCACAAAGATTGAGTGGACCTGTCCAGTCAGTGCAAGCATTTGTCAGTTATCGTGTAGCTCGACTCAAAAGCCAAGGAGCTAAACGAAATGACGAAAAATATCGGGAAAAGGGAAGAATCATCATCTTCCCGCTATTGTCCTATTCTGTTTGGGGTCTGCGCAACACGTTTTCTTCTTCCATTCTCCCCTGTCGGACGTTACGGCACCATTTGCTGCTTTTTCCTTTATATCATTCCATACACAATACATCCATCTTTTCTTTGGCGTTCTTCTCCCTCTCCGTCCATCAACATTCATATCTATCACTCTTTTAGTCACATGCGTTTCATTCCTCATCATTACAATTACATGGCCAAACCAAGACAAACGACTCCCTTTCAGTTTTTCAATACCCATTAGAGATAATGATTGATTTTATAACATTACTAGCTTTTGCCCGCGGCTTAGCTCGCGTTAAATTTGGGGTAACACAGTCCCCCCTTTACTGATTTGCAGGTACCTGCCACCTGTAGTTTTTGCCTTTGCGCCTTATTGATTGTAATAGGAAAATTTAGTTTTGCTATTATAATCAATCTTCCCTCTTTCTCCCTCATTTTTCACTTTAAAAAAAGTCTATGTCCGTCTCCAGGATCTCAACTATCTCTGTACCAACATTCATCAAAATCGGTTTAGCCATTTAGACGTGAAGACGTTACAAACATCCAAACTCACACACCACATCTCTCCGATCTCCATGGGAGTTTGCCCTTTACAGTGTGTACATTCTTATTTATGTTTCTCTCCTTCCATTTTCCCTTTAATCAAGTAATTAGAACAACAGCCACCGGTATCAATACTCCATCTATTTTCTGTTCCCTTTTGACATTTCCCGAGAGGAATACGGGGGAAAATCGACCTTGTCGCGTTGACATTATAATTGCATGCCCGTGTCAAAGGTATAGCCGTATTCAGCCGAAGGGGACGCGCTGGCCAGTTGCCGTGCGGCAGTCGTACTGTGCGGACGTCATTACTATTAATGTACTATCAAAGAAATAGTTCGCTATGTATAAATCGGTAGTTTTATAAAACCGTGCAGTGATAAAAATAATGTTTTAAATAAAAGTGAGATTAAAATAAATAAAGATCGTTGCATAGAAGTGGATTTATTTTTTGATTTCCGGATTTATTTAACGGTGAGTTTTTGGATCTTCATTCAGTAAGACTTTAATAAATCATTGTTTGATTCAAATAACACTTACGCAAAATATATACCAGCCTCTAATAATAAAATTATAACTAAGAAAAGAAACAAAAATGAAATGGTGTCGTTAAATACCAAAATCCAGTTTTTTTGTTCATTCATGCTACAAAATTAATAGTTTAAAAATTAATCATTATTATAATAACGTGAAATAATTATCTGACAGTCAGTTGACAACGTTACAAGATAAACAGATATCTTGTAACTATAATTTGTTCATCTGGCATTGGTCCAATTGGTAAAAAACTCAGTCAACTACTGTACCTCGCAATATTTAACTGCAGCTTTATTTAACCAGAAACTGACGTAAGATAAATATTTTGTATTTTGTTACATTTTTGTCGGCACGGTTGCCGCAGTGGCTGGGCGATCGACTGCTGCGCTGCGTGTCGCGGGTTGGATTTCCGCACGGAACAAATATTTGTATGACCTGCAGTTAGTTGTTTCGGGTCTGGCTGTTTGTATATGTGAGTTTAAATGTTTGTAAACGCACCCACGATACTGGAGAAATTCCTACTGAAGGGCAATGTTTTTTGATGGAAAATAAATACTCGATTAAAATAATGTAATGTATCATTATACCATAACTAAAAATGCTGAAATAAAACACTTTTTTTGAAAAAAATAAAACCGACTTCCAAAAAAAAAACAAAAAGTGGAAAATAACTTTGCTTCCGGAAGTCGGCGGCAAAAAAGTCAACGAAACCAACAAAAGTAACCGACTCGTCGGTTATATATAAGTTTATATAAAAGTTTTCTATAATTAAGTCTTCTATTATGTAGTTTATTCTTACGTGTTACGGGTGCAGGAATTTAGTATAGAGCAGTGATAGTCTAGTGACGTGATCATCACACTTCCAAGTCATAGGTCTCGATTTCGAATCCTAGACTCTCACCTCTGATTTTAAAGATTCATGTGCGTACTGAATAATTATTATTACGTGCTTAGGTAAAGAAAAACATCGTTAAGAAACTAGCATGCCTTAGAATTTTTCTCGGGAGCATATAAACTCTGACGTCAGGTTAGGCGTCACCATAAAAAAAATAACGAAGCAAATTTCGAAGGCCGAAAGTCAAGAAGTCTTACCATGAGCTATCGTAGAAACAAACTAGTAAATATTGAGCACTACCTTCCGCCCGCGAGTTCGTCCGCGTGGCATAGTTACTTTGGGCAAACGCTAACTTTAACCCGCGTGATGATAAAAAGAAATATCTTTCTCTCCCCTTTTCTTCCCTTTTTCACCCCGTTTTCTCTCTTAAAAAATAGCCTATGTCCGTCTCCAGAGTCTCAAACCCTGTACCAAAATTAATCAAAATCGGTTTGGCCATTTAGGCGTGAAGACGTAAAAAACAAACTCACTTTCGGTTTGATAATATCAGGAAGGATTCAGCTCCATCTGGTTAGACTAGAAGTTAAGCATTTTTTTGGGATGGTATGGGAAATCATTAAATTACTTCCCCCCATTAGGGCAGAGCGAGAGGGAGTGTCAGACTTACTGACAGAAACCCATCCAAGTTCCAACTTTTGCCCTTTGTGTTCCGGGGCCGCGGCATCTCTTCACCCCTACATTGGGATTATCCTAGACAAATGTGTATGTTGTGTCTTCTGTATTTCTACGTTACGAATCGCGTAGATTCTTTGAAGAATAATTTCATAGTTTTTACTATAACTATTAAAAGATTAGCGTAGGTTTTACGCGTTACGTTTTGCATAACTTCTACGAGTTTTGATTTTATCTTGCCATGAAGGCAGACATCTATAAACGTTTCTTAGCATGTGCATTGCCTTTGTTATAACCGTTATTGTAAAACTATATTTTACAAAGTCGGACGAAATTATTTTAGCTATAGATGAAGTAACGTCTATAGATCTGGAGCCTTGCTTAAACATAAAATACTAACATTAGTTTAGCAAAATGGTTAAAGTATGAAGAAGTGTTTTTTCATTCTGAAATTTCAGTAAGTTCCAGAGAAAAATACCCTTAAAATAAGTTCCACATTATGTCAAATGAAATAAGAAAGGCGAGATAACAAAGGATCTGATTTTCTTTTGTTCGGATCATAAAAAAAAACCGAAACACAAATGTCAAATACGATTCTATTTGACATTTGTTTATTTTTGTACCCTTTGAACTTTGCAATTCCCTTTTCAAAAGTTTAAAGGTTATTGATACAAAACGACTCGGGATGCCTTATTAGCAGAGTGATAAAACAAACTGATGCAGTCACAGATATTACATCTAAGTGGATTCATCTCGTTATATTTGCACAACGACCTATGAACAGTAGGCCTACCATGACGTCATAGAGCAGAACTTATTCCACTGAGGGAAAGAGACAGCTTGAAGTATTGTATTACGATACGACAAATATTTCGTGGAGTAGTGCTGTTAAAATAAGCTTGCGGTATAGTTTCACTAGCTTCCGCCCGCGACTTCGTCCGCGTGGCATAGTTACTTTAGGCTAACGCTTACTTTAAATCGCGTGATGATAAAAAAAAAACTTTTTCTCCCCTTTTCTTCCATCTTTCTCCCCTTTTCTATAATAAATAGCCAATGTCCGTCTTCAGGGTCCCAACTATATCCGTACCAAAATTCATCAAAATCGGTTTAGCCATTTAGGCGCGAAGACGTAACAAACAAGCAAACTCACTTTCGCTTTTATGATATTAGTAAGGATTAGTAAGGATAGAAGGTTAAAATAGTTGTGGTGATAAAATTGCTCTCATCACAGTTGTACATCTGCTGCATGTAAACTGTCTGTACTCCCACGCGAGCAATACGCTTGTGGAGTAGATTACCTGTTTATTTGCCACGCCAACCACATGGCAATTGAGAACCAATATAATTTACAATGTAACACATTACCTAGTGTTTGATGTTTTAAGTGTAAGGGTGAGTTTACAGCGGGCATGAGGACGGTGAGTAATGGGTAGTTCACCGTCCGTCCGTCTATTGACGACAGGCCGTGTCGACGGCGCGTTAGTGTTCCCCGCGCCTCAAAGAGATGTCAGCAAAGCAGAGGGGCTTGCCAGGGCCTTCGCCTGCCGGAGATGCGGGTTGTTCGAAAGAGATCCCGCGGCCCCGAAACGTAAAGGGCAATAGAAAGAACATGGGTGGGTTTTAGTCAGTAGAAGGCCGACACTCCACCCAGAGCGGGCGAAGTTATTTGATGATTTCCCACCCCAAAAAAGGGTGAGTTCACAAGTGCAAAATTACTTGTAACAGAACATGAGGCCGCTTATAGTGCGTTATTTTTAGAAACGAATTCAAAAGGAATTGTTCTGGCGGTCTATCAACGCTCTATCTCGGGAATGCATGGAGGTATCGAGTTGTCTGCCTAGCGTAACTTGGTCTTCGATCGACTCTTGCGCTGATTCCTACATAGTCACGAGCCCTCTTAACATATACTATTGTGTACGCGTCCTAACGTTACGCGAAATGATGCGTTGGCGCACGTAACGCATTCTCACAAGAATAGTTACAAACAACCTATTTAAAAACTAGTTAATGAGCTGATTCGTCTGTTATCAGCTGTTGTAACATTTTAGTTTAGTTCTGCGCTGAAATGAAGTTTGTTAAATTGTTAATGTAATGTGATTTGTCTTAATGACTACTACAGTAGACAGTCGTTCATTTTTTCAAATGTTTTGTCTGTTTAAGAAAAGATTAAAGTTTTTTTTTACAACTGAGTTTTTGCAATAGCTGTTATTTCATACTTTTTGTGTTAAAATACGTTGTACTCAAAAATAAATCACCACATATTGGTGAGACGAGAATCCTTACTAATATTATAAAAGCGAAAGTGAGTTTGTTTATTTGTTTGTTACGTTTTCACGCCTAAATTGCTAAACCGATTTTGATGAATTTTGGTATAGAGATAGTTGGAGCCATGGAGACGGACATAGGCTATTTAAAATTAAGATATGAGGGAGAAAGAGGGAAGAAAAGGGAAAAGTAAGCATTGCTATTTAAATGCAAGGCGCAAGGGCAAAAACTACTGGTAGCAGGTACCTGTAAATCAGGAAAGGGGAACTGTGCTATCCCGAATTTAACGCGAGCGAAGCCGCGGGTAAAAGCTAGTAGAGAATAAATACGAAAGAAGACATAATGAGCAAATAAATTGGCGGAAAAGCATGAGATGACTATGAAATTGATCAACATTTTCTAGTTAAAATACGCAAAAATCGTACTCCACCGTTACAAAGTCTATCGAGTTCCAACGGACTTTTTGCTCACGGATTCAAATTGACAAAGGATTTTTGAACCAATATCGAAAATGTCAATAGACCCCGATACAAAAAATTCCAGCTATCGAAATTAAATTGAACCCCTTTGGAGAACTTACGAATATCTTGCTCGTAGCACTTCACTGATGCACTACGAGTGGGCGCAGCTCGTAGCCGTGCTACGCCGTAGCAGCAATGCCATTATCCTTAACAGGACGAGAGCTACGGGGAAATTCGTCCATTTCAAAAGCTGAACTGTAGATTTTAGAAAACTGTTGTCTTTGTAACATCCCTCTAACACTCACTCATGCATATACCCATTTACCCACAAAGAGAGGACTAACACTTATGTTGTACAAGTTATGTTATGTAACTTGCAAGTTTTCTTTTAATCTATACTATCTATACTTCTATACTAATATTATAAAGCTGAAGAGTTTGTTTGTTTGTTTGAACGCGCTAATCTCAGGGACTACTGGTTGGAATTGGAAAATTCTTTTAGTGTATGATAGTCCATTTCTTGAGGAAGGCTATAGGCTATATAACATCACGCTACGACCAACAGGTGGTGAGCAGCGCGGGTGAAACCGTGGGGAACAGCTAGTTTGTCATATTTCTTTTTTTTCTTATTACTATTTAATAATAGACACGTGCATTTTAATTTAAATAAAGATTAACTTAAATCATAGCTTTAATACTAAATAAAACTCAGGGGAATCGGCGTTGAAGGCTATGCCTAGTTCAGCCCCAAATGCTAATAATTTTGAGTACAAGTATCTGTAGCCTATGCACTTAATGTGAAAAACAACTTTTTTTATGAATATACATTATTATTATCATCACACCATGGATTTTCTTGATTGGGAAGGCAGACGTTAAGTCGTTGGTTTCGGCTGCCATTTTATTTGTAGATATTTGACAGATGTTACAGGTATTCAGAGGCTTGTAAGTCTAACAAGCTGTTTAACCAAGGGTATTACCCAGTTGCGGAGTATCGTTCAGACTGGGAGCTGGCCCAAATTAAGACATACGTAATACAATCAAGCGAACACAGATTATGAATTTTCGGTAAAAACAATAACATTTTTTTTTTTGACGGGCCTGTTGGTCTAGTGGTTAGTGGCCCTGACTGCTGAGCCGGAGGTCGTGAGTTCGATTCCCAGGACAAACTTTGTGTGATGAGCATGATTGTTTGTTCTGTGTCTGGGTGTGATTTATCTATAATATGTATGTATTTATGAATTATATAAGTATGTATATCAGTTGTCTGGTTACCATAACACAAGCTCTGCTTAGCTTGGGATCAGATAGCCGTGTGTGAGTTGTCCCAAGATATTTATTTATTTTATTTTATTTTATTTTTCCATAGCAGAAAATCGGAGCTTCTGCATAGCTCATCGTCCGTCCGTGTAGTGTCGATAGGCGGTGTTGACGGTGCGTTTGAGTTCCACGCGCGTCTCAAAGACATCAGCAATCCAGATGGGCCCTCTATGGTCACCGAGAGAGATACCGCGGCCTCGGAAAACAAAGGGCAAGGAAGGAACACCGATGGCTTTTAGTAGCATATGGGAAATCATCAAATAACTTCCCCCAGGGGGTCACACTTGTACTGACTAAAACCGACCCATGTTCCTTCTATTACCCTTTATATTCCAAGACAGCGGTATCTCTTTCGAACAACCCGCAACCATGGCAGGCAGTACAAGTCTGACAATCCTATCCTATTCGCGATTTCCTATCCGGAAGAAAAGCCTCTAAAAACTGGCATTCTATTAACAGAAACGACGAATGGAAAAGTCAAAAACTTCCTGTTGACAATCATCGCAGAAAAACGATAAGCTTTTTCCACATGGCTTTGAGAATCTCATGCTCAACGGTCTCGCTTGCGACGTGAACCAACGAGACGAAATAATTTACTCAATGAACTTTAAAAGTTCAAATTTAAGTTAACATGAACTTTGCAATTCATTGAATTGGACTTAATATTTAAATCAAAGTGTAAATGTCAAGTAACTTCATGAAGCTTATGTATCTCTTCTATTAATAACAGACAAAACAAAATAACAAGACTAGCTTCCGCCCGCGACTTCGTCCACGTGGCATAGTTACTTTGGGCTAACGATAAGTTAAACCCGCGTCAAAAAAAAACTTTGTTTCCCCCTTTCTCCCCCTTTTCTCACTTTTATTAGCCTATATCCATGTCCAGGGTCTCAACTATCTCTGTACCAAAATTCATCAAAATCGGTTAGGCCATTTAGGCGTGAAGACGTAACAAACAAACTCACTTTTGCTTTTAAAATATTAGTAAGGATTGAGGTCAAAACACCACCCATTTAACATTAAAATAATAAACACACTTTACTTAAAAATAATGTCAGTTCAGTTTCAGTAGTTTACTCTAGAACACACTAGATGGCGTTGTTAATGTGTCAACATCCGCCGCCATGACAGGAAAATGGCGACTAAATTGATTGTAAAGTTACAGGGCTGAAGTTAAGTTAGTTACGTGTAACGGGTAGAAGTTTCCCCTACATTGCTGTGTTTTTAGACCTAAGCCTTTAAGAGCGTAACCTAATTTATCTGCTAAGAAGTAGATGTCTGTTTTAGTAAAAACGTAGCATAACATTGTGCCTGTAATGTTTGGCAAGCGGTAGTACTGTAGGGAGTAGGTAACAAACGTAATTTAAAAGAAGTTAATAATACTTTAAGATTATATTTTCATTTTATATTTCACCAATGCATGTTAGTTATTAATTCTCAAAAATGAAAAAATGAATTTTTTAGTTGGGAAGGGAATAATTTAATAAAATTTATGAGTAATTTATTTTCCGTAGTTTGAGTGTTTTTCAAAGTCAGTTTGTTAACCAGTAACTAGCTACCAAATTGCGTAGAAATGTTGTGTTTTATAAAATGCAACATTCTCTAAGAATTATGCTGACGTTGTATGAATTTATGAATGGTCCTATTTATGCAAAGAAGGCTTTCAGAATAATAGAATGGTATTCGCATACCTAATTGACTCTATAAGAACGTAATAAATAACTGTGCTTCATTAAATATTCAAAGCGTGTGAGCACTTACAGAAATAACGGTTCTTGTTCTGAAGTCGCGATGTTTTCATCTCTTAGCTAAAACAGGAGAGACTTATGACTTTCTTCAATTGTTTTTGGAACGAAGTTACTTATCGCCCGTTGCGAAAGGGAGTTAGACGGAAAAAATGAACACCAAAAGTTGTAACGACACTTTTTTATAGTTGTAAAACGTGTGTGGCGTGAGCGTGTTTCTCTGTCTGTGTCTCTCTGACTCTCTCTCATACAAAGCAAGCCAGTTATTTCCGTTTCATCTTTCAATTTCGCATTGAACAGTGTGGTGTCGTGACGATTATTTTTGTTGAGTATATATAAGTTTTTTGTACATAATAAATAATAACTTCGTTTCATCCGGGTTTCCCTTGACACCTCTCAATTTTTTTTATTTGACATCTTTAACCATCTTAACGTGTCACATTTGGAACTGAAATGAAGGTCTGTCTATTTTACAGTTTAAAGAGCTCAAAACAGCAAAATATAGAGTTCGAAACCTAAAAACTTGAATAAGTATTCTTTTTACTTTTCATACTGAATCTCCGCCGTAATCTCAAGATATGCCAGTCATCAAGTTTTGCAGGATTCGGATTACCTATTAAAATCCATGACATTCACTTTTCAGATTTAACATAACTCAATCTCAGTTACTAGGTTCCGACCCTCATCCTTCCCAGACATTATTAAACTAAATTTTTCCATCAACTCGTGCCTGTAAAAAATGCAAAACCAACCACGCTCTTGGTTAGTACATCGTTAACTTACAGACTCTCTTAGCCTTACCTTCAAGTAAAAACAGCGCAGGTACATCAATCTTATTTTCTAAAAATATTTGAGTCTACGTGGTTCAGAACAGAATTGGTCAGCATCTAAAATTTTAATTAATCGAATGCATGCCTGTTTATGTTATTTTCATTGCTATTGTGAACAGTTGATTCTACCAATTAATGATATTTTAAAAATCATAATATGTGATAAATAAGAAAAAAAATGTCATGTCAATTAATGTCTAATTAAATATATTTGTTTGTCCTCTATGTTTTGCCCAGAGGCGTATAGACGAAACATAGAGGATCTACCTACCTATCTGTAACATCTCACACGTTCTAACTTGACCTATGTTTACAAATAAAGCATTCTGCCAGCCTACCATGACGTCTTAAAACAGAACTTATTCCACTGAGGGAAAGAGATGGTGCTAGACACCCTGTATAGCTGTGTCTCTTTCCCTCAGTGGAATAAGTTAGATAGAGCTATACAGGGTGTCTAGCACCATCTCTTTCTCACACAGGAATAAGAACTGCTATAAGATGACATGGTAACCCTTCTGATTTTAAAATGTTTTAACACATTTGTGACGATGTAAACCCCCTCGTAATCTTTGCTTACTTCCCAGATGTGGACTGAAACATAATATAACTTATTTAAAAAAAGTATGCAATTAATAGACAATAGCTATTAATTGCATACTTTTTATTAGATATTTGACCCGTAGACAATTAGACACATCACATATATTTATGACGGTCGCCCACTACTGGGCGGTGTGTGTCTCAAGGTTGCACAAATAGGAGTCCAGATATAATGCCAGGTAGAATACCTGACGCTGTTATTCTGCTTAATCCCGCAAGTGTCACACGGATGTCGAGATGGGAGAAGAAGTTTGTTTCTCCTTCTAAAATATTTCTAATTACTGCTTTATCAGCTCTATCACTACAGCCTTTATAATTTAAATATAGTTTAAATACGCCTCCATTAATCGCCATCTTAGCTTTGTAAACAAAACTTCCTAATCTGCCACAGCCCGTTGATTTAATATTCGCGTGTTCGTAACTCAAACATTTGGACGGTAAT
The DNA here is from genome assembly GCA_958449745.1 of Ochropleura leucogaster. Taxonomy (NCBI): domain Eukaryota; kingdom Metazoa; phylum Arthropoda; class Insecta; order Lepidoptera; family Noctuidae; genus Ochropleura; species Ochropleura leucogaster. The sequence continues at coordinate 1,564,069 of OY288222.1, read as the reverse complement.
TCGTAAATTAACCGAACATTTTTGAAGGTAGCTACAGTATGTAGGTCGTTACTTACTGTAACAGTTAATAGGTTTAATTTTTTATTCAGTTAATAGTTAATTGCTACCATTTTTATAGGAGTTGCTTGTCGATTTGTGCGTTAACAATGTGCTGTATTTTCTTTTGTTTTATTCAAAAGTTAAAATAAAGGAGTTTTTTTTGTTAGAAATTGAGCTGTTAATGGATGGTGCATTGCTTCATAACTGATGAGACAGGAGGGTACATCTCTGCCTAACCTTGAAGCGATTTCAGTTTAATATTTATTTATTTTATAATTTATGTACACACAGGAGAAAACATAAGGAATCATTATAACAAAACCAATAGTACAAAGGCACAGCTTATTTCAAAATAATTTATTTACCAGCAAGCCTGCAAGAGGAAATATGAAAAAAAAGAAACGTACACAGATGTTATGCATTTTTTTCAAAAGCTTTCAGTTGTTTTCGGTAAACTAATTAGGTTGATGTAGATACAATGCATGCAATTTAAATAAAATACAGTTTTAAATTTGTAAATATGTTAATAAAAATAACAAGAAATCTTTACTACTAACAAGAAAACTATAAATTAAATGTTAAAATGTATCCTAACAGAAAAAATATCATGTATGATATCATGTACATTTCCTATTTCGACAACCCAAAAATCGAGTCTTACAAAATGAAATCATAATTTCCGAATCATGTCTTCATGGGATCGACCCTGTAAATCGGTTTATGATCGGAAAGTCTCACAAATTCGATTTCCTACGACTTAACGACATGTATGCCGGGATATTAATTTACATCGATGAAATTGAAATGGTTCTCCATGTTTGATTTTACATAAATGTAATGTAGACAGGCCTGTTGGTCTAGTGGTTATATAGTGGCCCTGACTGCTGAGCCAGCGGTAGTGGGTTCGATTCCCACCCAGGATAAACTTTTTGAGATGAGCATGATTGTTTGTTCTGTGTCTGGGTGTGATTTATCTATAATATGTATGTATTTATAAATTATATAAGTATGTATATCAGTTGTCTGGTTACCATAACACAAGCTCTGCTTAGCTTGGGATCAGATAGCCGTGTGTGGGCTGTAAAAATATATATATATATATATATAAACTCGTGGTTTTACACATCGGGGTAAGCACTAAGTGTTACCTATGGAATAGCGCTGTTTTGCCTAAAATTGGTTGGTGGCCATGCCAAGATTGTGCGTCAAATTGTTTGATTAAATAATTGACGCGATAACATCTACTTGGGAAAGGTTTTCTTTCAAACCATTATTTCGTTAATGGATTTCCGTAGCGTGTTGACTATAATGCTATCAGGCAGGCTTGCTAGCCTACCATGACGTCTTAAAACAGAACTTGTTCCACTGAGGGAAAGAGACAGAGCTATACAGGGTGTCTAACACCATCTCTTTCACACACAGGAATAAGAACTGCTATAAGATGTCATGGTAAACACATTTCTCGAAATAGAAAAGAAATCGTTTTCTTTTCTTATTATGAAGGTAAGAGCTAATGTTACGAAGAAACCTGACTGCAATAATCACTGCCTCATCATTGGTCGACTGCTGAACAAGAAGTACTGGCTTCCATTCCCAGGCAAAGCGTTTTTGGGGTTTTTTCATCAGGAATTCTCAGTAGCAGCCAGGGTGTGCACCTGTGCCCGATAGTTGGCAATAGGCTCGGCCCCATAGGACTTTAACCTTTCTGTGGAAATGTGGGTGTACTGTAAGATAAAACTCTGCCTAATCCTTTGGGGATTACACGCGTGATATTATTGATACGGGAGACAAGCAGTAATGCTCTAAAAGTTTTCGTTTACATTCCTATTTAGATCGCTTGCATTTTTGAAGTTGCCGCCGTTGCAATGTTACTTGTCGACTCCGTCATGTTTATAGACTGACTTAATATTTAACAGTAAACATAGAAAAATCAATACACGGGAGAATTCATTTAAAATCCCTAGTACCGTACGGTGAGGGTTGCCATCCGTCCGGATTTGTGTGTACCTACTCGCCGTACATACTGCGTAGCCCCTTGTAAGTGAACAATAGATATTGTGAAATTTATAGAAATAACAAAATTATTGAAAAAAGGAAAGGTCATAGAAATGTCAAAAAATAATACTTCGAAATCTTTTTTTTTAATATTTAGCAGATTTTTTCCATTAACATGGCAACCCTACGTGCGAGACAGACGGCATCAATAATGCAAGATGGCGGGCGTCCAACCACGTAAACTTTCACGATGCACTTTATTTATAATACAACGATATAGGTTGGGAGGCAACCCAATTACCTTGCACTCAATCTTAGAAATGACTTGTTGGGCTGTATATTTTATGGCAACGTATTTACTATCAGACGTCAATTTTAAAATTAATAATAACCGATTGATATATAATATTTTCATAATTTTAAGAAAATATCTCGTTTCTTTCGAAGATATGGGTAGGTATATGCGATAAGACCGCCATTGTAACCAAAAAGTTGGCAATTTCTGTAAAACAGTTACAGGTTATGTTTCAATTTTTGTGTGCAATAAAGTATATTCTATTCTAATTCTTCATACCTATGGATAATACTGGCTGTGTTTGTAGCGAGTAATTTAACTAAAATACTGCAGAATATTTGTATGTCTTACTCAATAATTAACGTTTTTCGTCACCATAATGCCGCGAACTTATTCCACTGTCAGTCTCCTGACAGTTAGTAATTGTGACAGCGAGAATTATCGTATTATAATTTAAAAGGATAATTCTCGTCACTATTTCCGATAATATTGAACGGTAATAATTGTGATTAATTACACCGCTTTTACCAATATATAATTTGTCATTGAAGAGCGGGGCTTCCTAGTTAGGGTATATCTTTTACTTAAAAGAAGTTTCCCTATGTAAGTTTTTTTTTAATTTGCCCACTTTCTCTCCCGTTTTTCGTTTACAAACATTTAAACTCACATACACAAACACCCAGACTCGGAACAACTATCTGTAGGTATCATATAAATATTTGTTCCGTGCGGGAACCGAATCCCCAACCGCAGCGCGGCAGTCAAATGGTCAACCACTGCACTAACCGCGTCGTCAAAAATTTAAAGTTACAGTAAAAGTTATGTTTTAAGATACAGTAAAAATTTACAGTAAAAGTTGTACAAGTTTATGCAAGAAACATTTTATTTAATTACTTTAATAGTTATACAACCGGCAATATATGGGCGTACCTATATTTTCCCATTTTTCTAATTCCTTTTAAGTAGGTACGTTATTTTTCTGTATTAACTTATCTATATTAATAAATGCAGTTCATCGTCTATTTGTAACCGTATCCTGTTTGTCAGGCTATGTGCCTTATGTATCTTGAAGCATTATTATATCTACAGGAAGTATGCTTCTAATAAATATATTTTTTTTCTGTTATGATACGAAATGTAAGTGAGAAGTAGAGGCTAACTGGGTATAAGCTTGTAATGAGGAGGAATGAAACGCACAAGACATACATGCTGCGCTTCGGTGTCACTCGCGTGGAGCGGGATAAAAAGTATGCCTAGCTTAAGGGTATACCTATCTAATCTACATACCAAAGTTCATCCGAATCCGTTAAGTCGTTTGAGCATCAAGTAGTAACAAATAAACACACATACATACAAACTTTTGCCTTTTTAATACTAGTGATTAGAAAGAGGGTGGGTAAGGCCCCCGGAAAGAGGTTTGTGTAAATAATTAAATGTAAGGTATGACTACATAATGGCGGGCTGAAAAGTACGTAAGGTAAATAATTTTTTCAGCACATTGCAACTGTGGTATTCGAATGCATACAAAACAGCACAAGGCAATGTCAGTTGTCAAAGGAAGTCAATAATTATTGATTAATAGAATAATGACAGCTTGCACACGGCCATATTGGCAACGTAGCAGTACAGCATGACCAACGCTGAATAAAATAAAAATCGCTTCAATTTAATTTAATTTAAAGTTGACTGGAAATGGACACAATCTTATTTGTTATTGATTTGCATAACAAATAAGATTCTGTCGTTGCTGACCGATTTTGAATGAAATTGGAGAGACTTCAATTTTATTCTGCGTTTGTCAATGCTCGCGTTGCACCGCTTCTTATATTTCTGTTAATTTGTTAATTTCTTTGAAAAGTATTTTCTTTGAAAAGTATTTTCTTTGAAAAGTATTTTCTTTGAAAAGTATTTTCTTTGAAAAGTATTTTCTTTGAAAAGTATTTTCTTTGAAAAGTATTTTCTTATAAAAGTCTCACCAAAGATAATGGTTGTGTCTGTGTACGGAAAGTATGCGGACTGGCCGCGTACATCCAACACTAACAGAGACTTGATTACATTGATGATTACAAATATCACGGATAGGACAGGACACTGAACTTTTGGTTCAAAAGTTATATGTCCCAATCTGTCCGTGACAGTTTGACTAGAAATCACTTCAACATATTAAATAGTCCCGGGAAATTGCCGATCTTATTTTGTATGGAAGTGATTTTGTAATTTCCGATGGTTTGACATTTTCTTTGAACAGTTTTTCTTTCAGTGAGTCGTTGCTAAGGATGTTGTCGTTGTAAAGTTTTATAGTTGGGTTGGTGGGCAGCAACCTTTACCTTCTGGGGTTCTAAAATAGATGCTTTATCATAATCCTTACTAATATTATAAAAGCAAAAGTGAGTGGATGTGAATGCCTAAATGGTCAAACCGATTTTAATGAATTTAGATAGCTGGGGACCCTGGAGACGGACATAGGTTAAAAAAGTAAAAAACGGGGAGAAAGAGGGAAGAAAAGGAGGAGAAATATGATAGAAAAGGGGGAGAAGTAGGGAAGGAAAGGGGGAGAAGTAGGGAACAAAAGATCGATCGATTATCACGCGGGTCAAAGTTACCGTTAGCCCAAAGTGACTATGGCATGCGGAGGAAGTTACGGGCGGAAACTACTATGATAATAATAAGCATTACGTTACAGTTCGTAGAATGGTGATAGTATAATGTAACTTTTTCTGTGACCATTTTTAACCGATTTCAAAAAAAGAAGGAGATTTCATTTCGACTCTATTTTTTCTTGTAACATATATATGACAACTAGCTGTGCCCAGCGGTTTCACCCGCTGCTCAGTTAGGGGCATGAAAAATAGATGTTGACCGATTCTCAGACCTCAGACGGCTGGACCGATTTAAACGAAATTTTGTGTACATATCGGTACACAAAATTTCGTTTAAATCGGTCCAGCCGTTTCGGAGGAGTATGGGAACGAAAACTGTGACACGAGAATTTTATATATTAGATAGTGTTCAAAAGGATACTTCATCTGCCTAGCCTTTTCTCAACTATGTTGGGGTCAGCTTCTAGTCTAACCGGATGCAGCTCTGAATACCAGTATTTTACATGGAGAGAATGCCGATCTGACTTTTACAGCCGAGTTAATCCTGAATACAATAAATACCCTTTTGGTAAGACTGGTTGTCAAACTTTCGGGTCACTGACTAGCAATAACAATTGTTACATGATGTTTGAGGCACGGGAGAAACTTGGAATGAAAGTGATGGTCACCCATCCACAGGTTCTTCATACTTGTGAACCTTTGAACGCCAGATAATAAATGCATGTGCCTGTCCTTCATGGCAAGAAACTCATTTTGTCACATATTTGTCTCGTTGGCGTCCAAAACACGCGCTCGCTCGTCACATATATGTGACAATAGCGTTTTAAGGAAAAATGACCTAAAATTAACGATGTGATTAAAATTAAGTTTTTTTATTGCAGACGGAGGATGGACTTCCCGCGGCCATCATGCGCCCTCGTACTGGTGTTGCTATTCATCACACAAGGCACAGAGTGAGTACATTGTCCATCTACATACTTAACTACCTTCCTTATGCAGTGATGGGACGATCATTGATGAGTTTTGGATACCCACTGGCTAAATGGCGGCTAGCTGTACTGGCTCCACTGTTAAGAACTTCCCAGGTCGTTGAGCGAAGTGTTTTTGGGTTGTTCCATCAGGAATTCCTCAGTAGCAGCCAATTGCAAGGCATTGGTTGATGGTAATAGGCTCATGGGACTTAAATATGACTGGCGAAAAGAGGGTTTATTACACCTTTGCGCTTTGGAAAGTATAAGCATGATGTAATACAGTTTTAAATTGGTACTAGCAGGTGCCCGCGGTATCGCCCCGGTGATACAGAAAAAAATCGAAATATGTGTTATTCCAGATCATAATCTACCTCTGTGCCAAATTTCATCAAGATCCGTTCAGCCGTTTTGACGAGAAAGATTAACAAACATCCATATTCATCCATCCAACCTCACAAACATTCGCATTTATAATATTAGTAAATATTAGGATTACAATGATAAAAGTTCTAGCTAAAATTACTATTTTGTTTTCGTGAAATGTCTGAAGATAATGACTAAATCTTAACAGTAGTTTTAATGCCAACTTGTATGGTTAAGCAGACGTTAATCCTTACTAATATTATAAAAGCGAAAGTGAGTTTGTTTGTTTGTTTGTTTGTTTGTTACCTCTTCACGCTTTAATGGCTGAACCGATTTGGATGAATTTTGGTACAGAGATAGTAGGGAACCAGGAGACGGACATAGGCTAATATTTTTTTGAAAAAAGAGGGGTGTGAGGGAGAAAGAGGGAAGAGAAGGGAAAACTTAGCGTTGCTATTACAAATCAATAAGGCGCAAGGGGAACTGTGTTACCCCAAATTTAACGCGGGCGAAGCCGCGGGCGAAAGCTAGTGTAATATAAATAAACTTGCCAGGGCCACTGCCTGCCGGGGTTGCGGGTTGTACGATATAAAAACCGCGGCCCCGGAACATTAAGGGCAAAAGAAGGAAAATGGATGGGGTCAGTAAAAGTCTGACACTCCCTCCCGCTCCGCCCAGAGCGGGGGAAGCTATTGGATGATTTCACATCCAAAAAAAGCAAGTACACCATAAACAAACAACATTTCCCCTTATATCTAGTCTGCCGGGAAACGCCCTCGTCTACAATTTTATATATAAGATGTCTGTGATTAATGCTCGAGAACTTTTCTAACTTAATAATAAACTCGCAGACAGCTTTCTGACTTTGACATATTTATTACTAGCTTCCGCCCGCGACTTCGTCCGCGTGGCACCGAAAAATTATCTTTCTCTCCCCTTTTCTTCTTCCTTCTTTCTCCCTCTTTACTCACTTTTTTTGGTAGTATATCCGTCTCCAGGGTCCCAACTATCTTTGTACCAAAATAAATCCAAATCGGTTTGGCCATTTAGGCGTCAAGACGTAACAAACAAACCCACTTTCGCTTTCATAATATTACTAGCTTTTGCCCGCGGCTTCGCTCGCGTTAAATTCGGTAGCGCCTTATTGATTTGTTATAGCAACGCTAAGTTTTCCCGCTTCTTCCCTATTTCTTCCTCATACCCCACTCTTTTTTTTAAAAAAATAGCCTATGTCCGTCTTCTGGTTCCCAACTATCTCTGTACCAAAATTCATTAAAATCGGTTTAGCCATTAAAGCGTGAAGAGGTAACAAACAAACTCACTTTCGCTTTTATAATATTACTAGCTTTCGCCCGCGGCTTCGCCCGCGTTAAATTTGGGGTAACACAGTTCCCATTGCGCCTTATTGATTTGTAATAGCCACGCTAAGTTTTCCCTTCTCTTCCCTCTTTCTCCCTCACATCCCACTTTTTTCAAAAAAATATTAGCCTATGTCCGTCTCCTGGTTCCCTACTATCTCTGTACCAAAATTCATCCAAATCGGTTGAGCCATTAAAGCGTGAAGAGGTAACAAACAAACAAACTCACTTTCGCTTTTATAATATTAATAAGGAATAAGGATTATACCAGTTTCTACGTCAACATTTATTATTCCTACCTATTTATGTAAACGGAAGGTTTATATAACAACGATATATGAATAAACAATGAACTATTTTTACTTGTTTGTTGGGTAATTGGGTGGAAGGTAAAATAAACTCTGTTCCTGGGAACTATGTTTTATTTTGTTATGATTCTATTTGTAGAACAAATGTTTATTACGTAATGATGTCTTACGGAAATAAAACACCGGGTTTTATTTATTAGGGGTGGAATAGAAAAAGTAACCGGCCAAGTGGGAGTCAGAATCGCGCACGAGGGGTTTCCTACCACCCTTACTAATATTATAAAAGCGAAAGTGAGTTTGTTTGTTTGTTACCTCTCCACGCTTTAATGGCTTAACCGATTGTGATGAATTATGGTACATAGATAGTTGGGAACCAGGAGACGGACATAGGCTAATTTTTATTTAAAAAAAGTGGGATTTGAGGGAGATAGAGGGAAGAAAAGGGAAAACTTAGCGTTGCTATTACAAATCAATAAGGCGCAAGGAGACCTGTGTTACCCCAAATTTAACGCGGGCGAAGCCGCAGGCGAAAGCTAGTTATCTATAAAACCGGTAAAAAAATGTGTTTGTTGTATGGGGGCTTCCTTAACTATTTATTTTCTTAACTTTTTAAGTATTTGTTCTTATAGCGGTGAAATACATCTGTGAAAATTTAAACACACGCGTGCTTTTTCTCATTTATCGCTAACAAGGGTTTTATATTTTTCTGTTTTATCATAAATAAACAACTGCTCAAGTCCCTATAGCCAGCAGTCTTTTTAGTTTTAGAGCAAGAAGTCACTTGTTTTTAAGATCATCTAAAATAAATATTTATTTTAAAAAATGTGTTTATCAACAGAATTTCAAAAATAAACATGACAAACAATTTGCTTATAACAACAAATTGATATTTATTTGAGTTCTATATTTATACAACACCATTAATCTTATACTAATATAAACTCATAAAGAGCAATATGTTTTATCCAACAAATTTATGATTTATAGTAATTATGTACCCATACCTATAACTAACTGCTCATCACACTTTAGATAAATATAAGAAGGTTTGTTTAAACTGATTTATTGTTTAATGGTAACTAATTTAATCTGATTTATCACAAAGAACTGACATTAATAGTGGTTAGTAGGGAATCGATCAATCCTATAGTTGTAACCAAAGACACGCACCTAATTTTTATTTTCGGATTCATTTATATAACGATTTATGTACATACACACTGAATACAGAAAAATAAATAGGAATAGAAAGCAGGTACATGTGCTTATTGCGTTATTATTATTATCAATTATCTTCACGCCAGAGCTACACTTTTCACTGACATCTTAAGCCAAGTCAAGGCCTTTAGGGCGGGAAAACTACAGACACCGGGTTAGTCAATAAACACTTGTTTAAAAAAGAAAGATGAGATCAGCAAATTAATCTTCATTTATCAAAACTTTTTTTGGGCCTCTGTCGTCACGTTCGTCACTGACGTAGTCCTAAGGAACGTAGCTTGATGTTTTGGTCTCATTCCTAAGTATGTAGTAATCAATTCGACAAAAAGAACACTAGCGACATCTATGCCGTAAATGATGAACTAAAATCAAAATCCTGCATCGCTATATTAGTTCTCCGCTCGTTAATATAGGTTAGATTAGCCAAAAACCAATAAACAACTGTCAGGCAGTAACCCACCAGATATAGCACATGTCTAGTCGGAGGATTCTGCCTTTCTAATGAGTCCTACTGCAAATACACAAAAAAATAATTATGAAAGCAATGCAAGCAACAGCGGGACAGTAGAAAAAAAAATCTTGGCAAAGATCTTAAGGGCAAGTTTTGACAATCTCTGCCGGTTTCTCTGTCCCCTGATAATTATAACCTAGGTCTTTTTAAATATGAGTGAATCTGTTCCTTCTAGAGAACCGTGCTAGGCCGCATCAGCGCTTCAAAACAGGAGAATCGCAATCAAAGGCCAGACTTTTCCAAATTAAAAAAAATGTTTTAACGTTTCTATCCCCGTTATCTAATATATAAAATTCTCGTGTCACAGTTTTCGTTCCTATACTACTACGAAACGGCTGGATCGATTTAAACGAAATTTTGTGTACATATCGGGTAGGTCTGAGAATCGGCCAACATCTATTTTTTTCCCCTAAGTGAGCAGCGGGTGAAACCGCTGGGCACAGCTAGTATTATCATAAAAATGTCACCTTGTCTAAGATCTTTTATACCAAGTCTATGTTAACACACTCTTTTATTTATAACGTAGACGGAGTAATAAATCCTTCACATTTTATTTGCTAGACGTCCATTACTTCATTCATATCATCCACCCAAGTCCGCCCACAACGCGACCGTGCGGAGAAACGGTGTCGTGTGCGAATCGCCGTAATCGAGTGTTACCACCTATAGATACCTATAGACAAGCAATTGTCTATAGGTGTCTATAGACAATTACTGCCCGTTTTTTTTTTGGGTTCCGAAATCATCAAATAACTTCCCCCGCTCTGGGGTGAGCGGGAGGGAGTATCAGACTTGTACCGACTAAAATCCACCCATGTTCTTTCTATTACCCTTTACGTTCCGGGGCCGCGGTATCTCTTTCGAACAACCCACAACCTCGGACTACAATTATTGGTTCCCTACGTTGTTTAATATGCTATTCAATCCTAGTCTGGACTGACATTAAATAAAAACGAATGTAACGTTGATGAAAAAAAAAACACACCAAATATGAATTTTTAATTCGAATTAAATGAGTGTAGGTTTTTTATACACGGGAGTGTGTTAGTATAACTGTGCTCCTTCAAATGTGAGTACTTTCATTCAAAACTTAGTCTCGTTTTTGGTAATATTAAAAAAGTAGTTAGGTACTACGTTGGGTAATATTTGTTTTACTTTAGTAAAAGATAAATTTATCTATTTACTCTTGGTGTACGACATTTGAATGAAAGTAGACATTGTTGGTTGGCCATTACAAATCGTAACAAACAAACAAACTCACTTTTGCTTTTATAATATTAGTAAGGATTTATAGAGATTTCACCCTTATAACAATACCCCTATATTAAAATAGATTACGACCGATTCTCAGATCTATCAAATATTTAAATATGCATAAAAATCAGTCAAGTCGTTTCGGAGGAATATTGCAACTAAAACTGTGACACGAGAATTTTATATATAAAAAGAAAAATGAGTAAAAAAAAGTGTGTGTGTCAGCTCCGACGCACGACTGGAGTTTACTCTTTAAGAACGAGTATCTAACCATACGCAAAAAGAGTTTATTCAACTAAAAAAAGCTTAATATCATATGAAAGGGTAAAATCATAAATTAATGAAAAAAAAGTAATATAAATAAATACATCGACACTGTTAGAAACAAATAAGCCCAATTACATATAGTATATAGGTATAGTCGCCTATACAGCATACGACATGAACGTCTTACCTAATACACTCACAGCCAAATTAGAAAGTTGCTCACTAAAGGTGCGCACCAAAAACGTGACACATTTTCGTTACTTTAGTAGGTTTTACCCCTCGGATTTTTCTCATACCGGGCGCCTTATATATGAAAATCGATTCTTAAGGAGTAAACTCCAATAAAAGATACGTCAAGTTTATCACTGACAGTACTATACCTACCAATCAAGAAAACGATCAACATAAAGTGTCAGTAAGTAGTATTTAAGTTTAGTTTGTCGTTTAATTATTTAAAATTAACGAGTGCCTTGTTATTATAAGTTGATAAATGATTGACAAGTTGGTTCTTTAAGTTCGTATCTGGAGCCACGCCCACAATTATTTATTGACCGTTGAACTAACTAACTGCTCCTGCTACCCTACCATGACATGTTAAATCAGAACTTATTCCGCTGAGGGAAAGGGACAGAGCTATACAGGGTGTCTAGCACCATCTCTTTCACTCAGTGGAATAAGTTCTGCTTTAAGATGTCATAGTAGGCCTACTGCTTCGCATAGGTGGCCTGTAACATCGATCCACAAAACATGTTGTAAAGTTATTAAAAATATAATGTGTTTTTTATAAATGTACAAAAGAAAAATCGAGCCTCGGATAGCACATTAAGCCGTTGGTCCCGGCTGTCATTTGTAGTTCTTTGACAGTCGTTATAGGTAGGTAGTTAGTGTTCCGAAAGTCTGACAACCAGTCTTACCAAGGGGTACGGTTACGTATTACCCAGTATTAACTGGGTTGTGGAGGTCAGATAGGCAGTCGCTCCATGTAAAATACTGATATTCAGCTGCATCCGGTTAGACTGGAAGCCGACCCCAATAGAAAAGGCTAGGCAGATGATGATATGTTTTTGTAAATTTAAACTTTTCCGAAAAAAAAATCGTTTGTAAAGAACAACATACAGAACAGTCACATAAACCGACGTGAACAGCCATTGCATACATGATAAATAAAGTTAATTTTGTAAGTAGGTTTTTACAAACACTTTTACACGTCTTCATACTTCGTAGTCCATCTTTCTCTATTCATTGTTATTTTTTCTCCGTGTTTTTCCACTTTTCTATTTAAACTACCTCTATTTTCATCTCATTCCTATGACCAGAGGAAGGACAATAGGAGTTAGTTCCTTCACTCATTCCTTTTACTTCTTTTGATGGTGTACTTCTTCTACCAATTGACGAGGAAGTCGTTTTTTTTAAATCCTATAACTCGTAGTAGACGAGTTTTAGGACTTAAAAAAAAACTTTGCCTTGTCTAAGAATTTCTCCTCCATCGTGGGTGAGTTGATAAATATTTAAATTAACATACTCAAACAGTCAGACTTGCAACAACTACCTGTAGTTCATACACAAATATTTGTTTCGTGCGGGGACCAAACCCGCGACACGCAGAGCAGCAGCCAATCACTCAGCTACTGCAACAGTGTCAACAATTGTTTTTTTTTAATACATTAGAACGGACAAATGATAGACGTGTTATTCTTTACAATTTTCCATGTTTTTACAGCCATTATTTATCCCACCTTTGATCAATCACTGCTTGTTTAAACAACTAAAATTAGTCATTTTAGACATGGTGTCAAAACAAGCGATGTTAAATTGAGCCGAAATGACATGTTTATTAAATAAATTTGAATTAATTCTAAGTAAATTATTAAATAAGTCCGTTGTACACTGCGGTGCGACTTCTGTAACATAGGTACTGAGAATTCAGTTTAACCTGTTTATTATATCACCAAAACGCATGTGCTAATAGTAACAACGATTAGGATTTTGGTGTTGTAATGACAATGTTTCGGACTATATAGCAGACCTATATCTAAAACTCATTAGAATCGTGTTTTTTTTTGTCGTTCTTTTATTCGAATGCTCGGTGATCAAACACACAATTTATATACTTCCCATACAAACAATAATACGTTCGTTTCATCACATTCAAGTCAGTGTGCGATATAAGAATTGCAGTCTATTGGAAAAGCGTGAAGTAATATCAGTTTATAAAAATATGTGATAACAGACACGCATGACAATAAAATGCTACATTTAAAAGGATCATGGCTACCATATGTGGCGCTCGACAAAACATAAATCTAAATGTATATTGGTATCAATGAAAAATAAAAATAGCGACGCGTGGGAAGTTGGACACATCTTTATTTCAAGAAAAAAAACCGTCGTTCTTTGTGTATTTAAACCACTTTTGCATCTATGTAACAAAACTGTCATCTGCTCTACGCCTCATTGAACTGAAAAATTACTGACATTTTTAGAGCATAGAATTTTGTGCCAATAAGATGCCATATACCGGTGACAACGCCAAAAGTAATTATAAAGATTTGCATTTGACTTTTAACTACAGAATATATTGCCAGAGATAACAATACTGCTGATAAACTGTTCAGCAGTTTACCAGGAGTTTTGTATTGTAATCGAGGTTTCTGTGAATAAATTTCATGTGAAAAATCCGGCAGAAACAGAGCCAGACTCGCGCACCGAGTGTTCCGTATACAAACGACATAAACAGCCATATCTTTTGACTGCGTACACTTTAAGGGTTGATTTTCACAATACAAAGGGACCACAGAGTTGAGCATAATAATCTCAACTCGATACCTCTACAAGTTCCTGAGATAAAAGGTCTTGATAGACATACAGACGGACAACAAAGTGATATGGGTTCCGTTTTTTACTTTTGAGATACGAAACGCTATAAAGACAAAGGGTGCCCACATTTTCCAAAAAAAAGCAACAAAAAATAAGTTTTTTTTAGGAGGAGGGCGGACGCATCTACATATTATTATGTAGTAAATTTCATTTTTCCCCATTCACTTTCCTCCACAGTGACTTTCCTACAAATTCATCAGAAATATTATTGACTTAAGTGCTCCTTTAAAACGTTCGTATAAAAATCTCATACAAAATGACAAACTTATTCGTCGGATAAAAGTTTACTAGCGAATGAAAAACTGGCCCTTATAAATAAAATTAACTGCACAAATGTGCGGGCCTAAAATGGCCGGTTTGGCAGAATTATAATAAGACTAGCTTTTGCCCGCGGCTTCGCTCGCGTTAAATTCGGAGTGCTACCTGTGGTTTTATTTATTGTAATAGCAAAGCTGAGTTTTCCTTTTTCTTCTCTCTTTCTCCCTCATTTCTCACTTGTTTTAAAAAAAGCCTATGTCCGGCTCCATGGTCCCAACTATCTCTGTACCAAAATTCATCAAAATCGGTTTAACCATTTAGGCGTGAAGACGTAACAAACAAACTCACTTTCGATTTTATAATATTAGTAAGCATAATTACAAGATCACAAAGTGATATAAACTACGGCTGGGACGACTTTACAAATTGTAACGTAATTCATATTATTATCCTATCTATACTAATATTATAAAGCTGAAGAGTTTGTTTGTTTGTTTGAACGCGCTAATCTCAGGGACTACTGGTTGGAATTGGAAAATTCTTTTAGTGTTGGATAGTCCATTTTTTGAGGAAGGTTATAGGCTATATAACATCACGCTACGACCAACAGGTGCTGAGCAGCGTGGGTGAAACCGCGGGGAACAGCTAGTTTAGTATAATTGTATAATTCTGCAAAACCGACTATTACAGGCCCCCCGTTCACAACATTTTATTTAATCCACTAACTCTAACAATTTACCTCAGTAGTAAATATGAGGTAATCCATGATGCAATATTCCCACACAACATATTAATCAATGTCTGGAACGCACAAGAAATAAACACTACGTTATTATCTTTACTGATTTAAATATCTCTTCAAAACATTCCTCAAAAACTCGGAATTCTTGGCGGCAGTAAATAAAACTGTTATAATTTATGTCTTAACCTATTCCACGTGAAAATTTCGATGTTTACAAGTTTCAAATATTTCTTGAAGGTACAAAATAAATAATCATTCACCTACAACTGTCATTGTAAAAAGAGTATATAGTTAAATATACATAGTTAAAACTTTCAAGATACTTAAAATCTGTGGATTAAAAAGTTTAATAATAGTTATTTATCTATTATTAACCTTTTTAATCCACAGATTTTAAGTATCTATATTTATTCAACATCTTAGACCAGTTTCATATTTAACTAGTTGTGCCCAGCGGTTTCTCTCGCTGCTAATTATAATATCACCGTGAATTCATGCAAGCCTGGCAGGTTTATCATAAGCAGGTTCTATCCAGAACTTGTGTGTACAGACCAAATTGTTAGAATGAATAGGTACCATCGTAAATATCATGCAATCATAGTAGTTTTATCTTAGGTTAGTTCAACCAACGACTTGAATCTACATTTCAAATTGTTTGAATTAATTCCAGTTTTATTATAAAAAATAATCCGGAACAGAAATCGCCTTCTCTCATTTACGCATTATATAAAACTAGCTGTTCCTCGCGGTTTCACCCACGCTGCTCAGCACCTGTTGGTCGTAGCGTGATGTTATAGCCTTCCTCAAGAAATGGACTATCCAACACTAAAATAATTTTTCAATTCGAACCAGTACTTCCTGAGATTAGCGCGTTCAAACAAACAAACAAACTCTTCAGCTTTATAATATTAGTATAGATGAACCTTTCTCTTGAATCAATCTGTCTTTTGCTGAACACTGTAT
This sequence comes from Ochropleura leucogaster, assembly GCA_958449745.1. Lineage (NCBI taxonomy): Eukaryota > Metazoa > Arthropoda > Insecta > Lepidoptera > Noctuidae > Ochropleura > Ochropleura leucogaster. Next base: position 1,548,050 of record OY288222.1, on the reverse strand, counting down.
TAAAATCCGTTAAAATATCTAAACGAACAGAGAGCGGTCACGACTTCATTTTATACAATACTTTTTAGATAAATAAGTACTGATTGATGCTCGTATTTCTCCTGATGCTTAGATCGTTAAAACTACGTAACGGATTTAGATGCGTTCTTTTAAATAGATAGAGTGATTGAAGAGGATGGTTTATATGTATAATCCTTACTAATATTGTAAAAGCGAAAGTGAGTTTGTTTGTTTGTAACGCCAAATGGCTAAACCGATGTTGATGAATGTTGGTACAGAGATAGTTGGGACCTGGGAAACGGCCATGGGCTATTTTTTTTAAAGTGGGATTGAGGAAGAAAGAGGAAAGAAAAGTGAAAACTTAGCATTGCTTTTACAATAAATAAGGCGCAAAGGTACTTGCAAATCAGGAAAGGGGAACTGTGTTACCCAGAATTTAACGCGATCGAAGCCGCGGGCAAAAGCTAGTATTAGTATAAAAGTAACTACATTGCACCCGTGCGAAACCGGGCAGGTCGCAAGTTAACAGATAAAGTTGGCTGCCAGAAATCACTGGTACACCTCATTCTAAACACAAAAATTAAGATGTTCTAATAATATGAAGTAAGCGCACATAGATACCGCGGCCCCGGAACGTAAAGGGCAAAGCAGGAACATGGGTGGGTTTTAAACAGTATAAGTCTGACATGCGCCCCCACTCCGCCCAGAGCGGGGGAAGTCATTGGATGATTTCCCACCCGAAAAAAAAAAAGTAAGCGCACATTGGATAAAATAATAGATGGTCAATCATTGCATGATCATCTGAATAGATATATAAGTAAATACTTATCTTATGTGGTTCATAGAAGGTTGATACTTATTGGTAAGTACAGACAGCCAGCAGGTCAAGCTACCCGAAACTGACAATTTTTCCCAATGAACCTTGAACCTATCGAAAATCTATCAAAGAAATCTGACAGATTGTAGTAGCTTGATGTGCAGGCGTCTGTACAAACCTATCATGAACCACATATACCTAAATTACCAACGCTTTGTTGACTAATGGAACTTGACGTAAAATAAATCTTTTGTCACTACATCCAACGGAGACAAAGAATAAAATAATAGAACCATTCATCTGTCGCGGTAAAGATAATGGAGTTCATATTATAGTTTATAAAAAAAAAGAACACGCTAAGTAAGGGTATAGATTTTTATCATACTGGTAACCCTATTTTACCGTCAATGTCAATTTGATTGATATAAATATAAGTTGAATTAATTTGAATGGTTTTTGTTTTGTGCAGTAGCTTTTGTGTGCGCAAAGTGATTTTATGGCTTCTTTTTTGTAATTTAATTTAATAATGACGTGCACTAGCTGACCATGCTTTGCCGTCTAAATTAAACATGTCTGAACTTCAGCTCAATCGGAAACAGAGAACCAGTAACAATGCTGGCTACTTATTTTTTATTTAAATCTGGTATTCAATATTCCAAAAACAAACATGATTTTCTTTTCGAGCAGTTCTCGAAAAGCACTTAATATATATTTTTATTTTTATGTTTGTATTTTATATTTTGGAGGTAAACACTTTGTATCCGCGTGAATTTAGTTTTAAAAGTTGCGTAGGCCGAAAGCTGTCATAGTTCTTTAACTTCAAATTTTTTTACACGGGTGAAAATGAACACAGTATGGGGATTAAAATTAACTTCTAATTTTACATTCTATCCACAGATGCATGAACGGTGGGAAGATCAACTTCAGAGAGAAAGAAAAGCAGATTTTAGATCAGATCCTGGGGCCGGGGCGGTACGATGCCAGGATCAGGCCTTCGGGGATTAACGGCACTGGTGAGAAATGCTTGGCTTTGAGCTTCGTAAGGTCCGTGGTGGAAGCGATGGTTAGGTAGGTAGGACTAGGGTTGGTAGCGGTGCTGGAAAGGCTGGGGATGGTGGTGGGAGATCGGTGGAAGTAGTGGTAGGGATGATAAATTGCAAGTTGCAGTTATGCATCCTCGTCAAAATTCAGGAGGCAGTCATAAAAGACATAATCAATAAAGGTGAATAATACAATATACGGTGCTCTAATAGTAGTTTCAATTCAAAATCAGAGAATGCGCAAGAGTGCGCGGGCGCCGTGTTTGTTTGTATGTATGTAACTGCAAAGTTTTTGTGTTATAAGGTATAAAGATCGGACAGGCCGCGTGTGGTTTGATACTTGCCAATTTCCATAAAATGATAAGAAAAATTAAATATCCACCCATTTAGTATTGATATGGGTCGAAAGTTATAAGCTTGGTTACCTCATTGCATATGGCGAGGTTGCAAAACGACAGCTTGAATAAAGTGAAATAAATGTAATAAAGAGAAAAGGTTTGAAGAAGAGAGCTATAAAGTTTATAGGTGATGGAGAAATAAATATAGCTGGCATTGATAGGGTCGATACACAAAAAGGGAGAGATAGGATTCCTATGCGTGTTATAGCCGTGATAATTGAAAGAAGCGAGATGTAGACAGACACACAAAGAAGTCAATAGACGACGAAGGATTAAATGTCTAGTCGTAGAAAATTAATGGACTTATTATAAAGAAAATATCACAAAGCCAACAGTTAGATATCTAAAAATAGACACATGTAACAATGACATTATCTCATCGATTTGAATAATGCTTTTATTGCTTTGACGCACCGGTATCGGAAATCATAAACTGGATAATGGTCAAACCATAAATTTGAAGTCATTTTTCAAGAAACTAAACGCAAATAGTATTAATCCGGCTGGATTTTCGTAGTAGTAATTTCGTAAAAGTAATTCAAAAATAATGTTAACGTTTTATTGTCATCGTTCTATTATACAAGTAGATTATAATGGAGTCGTTCTTAAGGTTCTCTTGTAGCGAAATGTAAGATAGAATATAAAACAGAATAATATACTTTAATGCACACCAAAATTAAAAAAAAACAACTTTTTTTTTACAATATTGCTACGTCTATGGTTAGTGGTCTTATTGCTAATGCTAATATCTCCCAGACAACCTTTGAATGGGTAGTACAAACAAAATATAAAAGGGATTTTAGTAGCTTTTTTTCATACTACTATCATCTTAAAGCATTTTTATCGACGGACGAAAAGTAAGGTTAAATCAGGTTATTGCCCTTATTTTTGTTAAAAGCTCATAACGTAAGTTTGTATAAAGCAACGATGATAAATCTGTTTCAAATTCGAGCAGGGCACTTAGTGTTGTAGCCACATTTGTAAGGAATACCTGTGTAAAGAATTCTACAAGTCCAACAAAGAATAGCGAACCATCTTGAAGTAGTTTTGACAACCATTTATCGTTGTCAGTTTCAATGGCGTTGCTTCCTTTATGTACAATTTCTACTAGATTAATGAGAAGTCTATATTTGTAAAAGGCATTTTACTCTACGTCATATCAGCTTCTATTCATCTATACTTGATTTGGTTTGCCTATCAATTGCTTAACTACTGGTAAATAAAACGTGATCCAAATGTAGAATTCAGCTGATAGCCTCTATTTAAAAACAATACTTCTACATCTTCATTAATTAGGACTTTTAGGCTACACTATTCCCGTTCCACTGCAACTCTTATTAGCCAAAATCACTAGTGACGTCCACCAAAAAACGCCGAGAAAATGAATCTCGACGATGTCCTAGAGAATCAATTTAACTGTTTTGGATCTCGCAACGCAAATAATGAAAAAAAAATAGCGGAGGAATAGGAACAACATAATTTCTACTTCATAATTATCTGTTCAACTTTTCTCAATCTATAATAGGTCGACTAATCATAGACAGCTGTATAAGATTATGTGACATAGAACATAATGTCTACATATCGGAACAACCTAAAACAAGATAGCGCCATAATATCTAGTAGAAATGCTAGTCTTAATCACACCCGGATAAGAAAAACTCCCTAATTTGTTTTCCAAATGGTATTGTCACACACGGCAGACCATATTAACAAACTACTAAATTCAATCCCTTCAGACTTGCTGGTTCATCTGCCAACTCAAATCCAACCAAGACAGATGTGTCTCTGGCCTCAATTACAAATGTGTGATGAATTTCTTACTCTAGGGCTTCATCAAAGCGTATGTTTGTATAAACAACCATATCCATTAGTAATTTGTTTATTCCACCTGTTAGTGTCCTATCTTCATCCGTCATTCATGAGAGCTCATCTATATGTAGTGCAGTTACCATATTCCTAAAGTTGGCAAGGTATGGACTATTTTGTGCACTCCCAGATGTATGATAATACGTTTTGGCACGTGTGAAAGGGAACTAAGTGTGAAATGGTCTTCAGTTGTTAGTGGTTATGACAATTTATATTAAGCGCCTCCCACCTCGTAAATTTTAAAGGTCAGGATCGCAATTTCAAGTGATATCTGAGTTAGGTTTCATAATTTTTAATTACATTGTGCACTGTGTGAGAAATAATTACAAAATGGTCGTGTTATTTAAAAAGTTAATAAACAGGATATGTTTGTGGAATATTTATCAATTCTTGGTTATAGGAAAAGGAAAATAATAATAATGATACTAAAGATAAAGTAAAATTTATCAAATAGAGAAACAGCTGTCGCTTCAACCACATCTGGACCAAAGCTAATAGATACATTTAATAGTAAATTGTAACATAACGTGACAGAGTTCAAATTGATTGACTTACTGACTAAATTATGAGAATTTAGTTTTCCATCTCTGAAGAGATTTTAAAAGTCGCTTACGATGTAAGGTATTTTTAGTTTTTTATGTAAAAAACTATGCTATATTTAATTTGTGTTGATCGTTTTTATCGAAACTAACAAACTAACGTCATACATTATGCTTTATTTTTAAGATCAATGAAATATTTACTTAATAAAAACCTACTGGCTCTTTTAATATGTATAAATATAACGAAGAAAGGCAGATATACGACGTCACCGCACTATTTTGATCAAAAATCTGAAAGGCAATCACCTTTGCCAATTTTGCATCAACAACTCGCATTATCGCTGCATTTCTCGTCTATTTACCTCAGGAATGTGTGGACCACATGTGAGCACAATAAATGTACGTCGATACGAGAATGTGACTCAAAATAAACCAGAGACAGTGCGTATTTTGATAGCGTAGGCTCAGTGTCGTAATCCGAGTCTTTTGTTACTGGTTCTACGTCCACAGCAAATTACATAGATAAAAAGTTCATTGATTACATTTTAGTCAATGTCATCGGATTTTTCGGTCATTTCTTTTGGCAGTTACTCAAATATGTTGTTTTTTATTACTGCAATTTGATAAGTGTATTATACTTGTCAACTTTATTGTTTGTAGGTAGCAACTTTTTATGAGATTCTTAAGTATTTGTATCTTCGTTGTCCATTACTGCTCCCAAAATTTACTGTATTGTTTCAATCCGCTCGGGTCGATCTTTAGGTTAAGCCGCGCTTGCGTAGGTTGGTCTGTGGATGGGTGACCATCCATACCGAGTTTTCTCCATGCCTCGGAAAGCACATTATGTGGTTGGTTTTGTCATTTGTAGATCATTAACAGTCGGTACAGGAAGACAATGTCTCGGAAATCTGACAACCAGTCTTACCAAGGGGTATCGTATTTCCCAAAACCAACTGGGTTGTGGAGATCAGATAGGCAGTCGCTCCATATTAAATACTGGTATTCAGCTGCATCCGGTACGACTGGAAGCCGACAACAACATAGATGGGAATAGGCTAGGCAGATGATTGTTTCGATACTAGATTTTGATCATCATTTGTGATTATTATATCGTCAATGTTAAATTGTCCTTGTATAACCTCTTTAATCATTGTGTTGGCTACATTTAGACCCTATTTAGTAGAATAAACGGTTTTCTCAAGTTCCAAGTCTGCATCAGCTTACTTTGCCGTTGTATTTGTGTGTGGATGATTCTTTGAAAGGTTTTAGCTAATATCTTGGCTATTGAAGGGAAGTCATTTGTCTGGCTGTCGGAACACATTAGCTTGATAACGCGGAAAAAAACATCGTATACTTGGATATATATGTATCTATGATCGATTAGTTAATGTTTACTAACGTTTTGGGCAGAATATTGTTAGCTGTTCTTAAACCATAATTAATATCTAATACATCGTTATTTTTCCGGCCCTCGTACGTCAGCACTGTATAATCTGTACCTCATGGGAAACATTTTATCAAAAATATTTTACTGACACGAACAGTATTCTCAAGTGATACACAAAAAAGCATCAAAGTGCCACTCAGGCGCTACATCTCGTAATTTCCAAGTTCATTTCGTAACAAAAGAGAAATGTTACGTGAAAACCATAAATCACGCCGCATTTTTTTTCCGCCATCTTGTTACAGCTTTGCGCGGGAATCAGTAATGGAAAAACATTTCTTGGAGCTCTTAAGTGTGATTTTTTATGATTTTGTACAGTTTTCGTGTTAATGGAAAGGCGTTTAGATTGTAAGAGGTTTGAGGAAATGTGAAAGTCAGCAGATTAAGAGTATACAAGAGATGGAAACTTATCTTTAGGCATGTTTTTGCTAGTTACATTTTTATTTTTTCTTGCACCATTCTCTAACTGGAATTTCAAACCATCCTTATCTTTTCTAAATTACAGTTAACTCTTCTCCCTTTTTATCTTCCTAACGAGTTTTCACCTTTATCTGCCAACACATCTTCCTCCTGAGAATTGTTGAATATGATTCACGTTCAGTCGTCAAAGAATTTATTAGTGAATCTAAAAAGAACCAATCTATCATTTAAGACATGAATACGAAATTGGATAAACGTTGTGTAATGCCAAATGGCAGGATTCTCCTTGGAACTTTTATTGGCGAATGTTGGGCAAGAATGAAGAATGACGATGAAGAAATTACAGGATGAATTGCTTACAATTTATCTTGTTAAACTGTTGGAGTGCAGAATATAACTTTATTGTTAGAATATTTGAATGCTAACTTAATATTTTGAAGAGGTGACTTGCAGGAATTATAAAACACGTCAACTTTTGAAATTCCTTCTTTTTACAAAGCTAACACACATTGATAAATTACGAAAATATTGGTTGTCGTTTTAAATCGAAATGTCTTTACCGGGTACGGTTCACAACTAATTATTTTCGTCAACAATATTCTTAAATTAATCAAATACGTTTCCAATAGAGTTCCTGCCTTTGTCCCCAACGACTGCTACCATTGAATTGACCCTAGTTTCATTAATCACTGTACTAATGGGTCAGGGCTGTCATGCTTCTGAATCAATTATCCATGCTCTAAAAATCCCAGGTCCAGTTAGAAACTTGATGTTTGGTTTAGCCTTTCGGAAAAACGTTGCTGAAATTAGAGCTTTCTAGGTTATTGTCGGTGTTGTTGCTGTTGATAGAGAAGTTTTCTTCGATTTCGTATTTGATTGAAGTTCTTTATCGATTTCCAATAAGATTTCATAATTTATTAGCATACATATTGTCTTAGCACCATTTTTGGTATATATTGTTTTTAAGTTACCTACATAATGTATTTTTGGAACAAAGGTGTCGTTTAAATAACTCGACAGCCCTGTTAATAAACTTTCTATTTGCGGTGTGCCCGGCTGTCAACTACAGTATGATCAACCATTCATTAGCAACACATTCGTTTCACGTTGGAGAAACGGTTTTATTCTGCATTACCTAAAATAAGTTTTTTGTTGTAAAACAATTATTCATTTTAACTTTGTCTTTTTTGTCATTCAAAATTACAGATTGGCGATCATTTACGTTTTCAATATATTACTGTTTATATTCTTTTAATAGATCTTTACCTAGATCTAGTACTACTACAGCAAATAACTCGAAATCATCCATTTTCTTTTCCAAATTTACTCCTATCTACAATTAACAAATCGTTAAAGCTTTGATTTTATAACACAGACATAATAACCAGTTTCCATTCAAACGGTTACAATGTTAATATTAAAGTATTAATTTCCTTTTCGGGCTAGCTATTTACGCATGGAAACTAACGTTGAATTATTTATGTGTTAACTAACACGCGACCGGTTACTATTTCCCCATACATAAGGTTAGACTCAAATCGTTTTGACCTAGACATGTTCGAAAACAATCGCTTTTCGCCCTAGTGAGTTATCAAAATGAAATAATAATTTGGCCTGGAATTGATTAACTCATTTGAACCGCGTCATTAATTATATTGGTGTCTTCATCATCAACGCCTTCCGTAGTTGCTTGTCTCATAATGATTTCGTCTGTGCTTTTATACTTATTTAATTTGAATAAATCTGAATAAATACAAATTAATTTAATCAAAACAATTAATTATCTGGATTTCCTGAATGGAATATTGATTGTAACTAAATAATTGATTAACGCGACCGTCTGATTGATACAATTTTAATTGTTTAATAAAGTGGTTGGCAGGATTAAACATTTTTTTATTGATTTTGTCTGAAACGTTTTAACAGATGGCCCAGCTGTAGTTAATATAAACCTGTTCGTGAGAAGTATAACTACTATAAGCGACATAAAGATGGTTAGTAACGATAGAGAGAGAGAGAGAAACATAATATTTAATGTTAGCATCGTTAGATCAAAAGTATGAGGTGCCCTCGGACCACAACCTTTGATCATCGAGGAGTTGGAAATCAATGAAATATATTGGATTCACGATAACGTGGTCGAAAATGGTAATCCATATAGATCCTTGTTATTTCTTCTTTTTGACGATCATAGATTGCTGTCTTGTATAAACGGGCGTTAAGAGGTTGTAGCGTTTGTTTATTTAATTACAAAATTAGAATGATCAATCGTTGTGACTTAAGGATTTTCAGGAAAATATAAGACTTTAATTTTCCAAGCTCGTACCTGCACTTTTTGAACCAAGTAGGAAAATTTAGTTAGAGGAAAGTAAAATTTAGATAATAAAGACCTAATTTAGGCAGATTGGCACGTAATTAAAAATATTTATTTAGAAAAAATATTATTCCAAATTTTGCAGTTTTTTTGTTGTTTTCATATTGGCATATTATTATTTGTTGATAAAGCACGTACGTTTTGCTCATAATTACGATCTTGGACTAATTAATATTTATTTTGAAAATATAAAACATGAGAAACAAATGTTACAGCCTATTTAACTTTGTTTCCATACGGGAGCGGGCGTGTTTCGGTAAACGAGAGAGCAGTTCCTTAATTTTTTTTTTTATAAAAAATATTACTTTTTGTCTATGGAATAATTTGATTTTAATGCTTTAATTTTTTTTGCTGATGTTTTTCTTGGTCATCCCAAATAAAATCCTTGTTATTATGACATTTGTTATTATATTGTTTGTTACTTTTAAGTTTTATTAATTAATATGATCGGTTCCCCATGGTTTGGCATACAAGTAATTTGTATGACTAGTTAATTAGGCAGAGACAATAAAACTGTCAAATCTACGACATAATTTGCTTTAAAATATTGTGCCGCTTTCAACAAAAATAGGTAAAATAAAGACGCTGTAAACAAACATACATTTTATTTTTTAATTCAAAAAATAGGAAAACTAGCTTAATTAATAGGTATGATAGGCTACAAAATAAAATTGTTTTCATATTTCAGTATACAAAAAAAATATTTACTGTCTTTTTCGATAAAAATGCTAATGACATTAAAGTATACTTTTAAAAAGTTAGTCTATGACATGCTTTGTGACACTATCTCTAATATTTAGTCAACTAAATGGTGCACTACTATTAAAATAATCGATAATGTATATCCGGATCACGCGATCAAAACTATTTATATGGAAAAAAAAACTAATTGTCACGAAAGATCAAATACTGTATAGCTATCTAGCAATTACCATTTATTATTGATTGAGTTTAACAAACTAGACTTGGTTCATGGGTTTTATCAGATTTGAATAAAATACCAAATGGATAGTTTAACTTTATTTGCTCAAATTTAAGCCGCGTTTTTATATGGGATATTAAATACGTCAAGTTGAAACCGATAGCGTCGTTAGAAAGCTATTAGGAGCGATATTTTATTAGTTATTTTATAAAAACCTCCTAGAACGTTTTTGGACGACGTTTTCATCCCAAGTGAAATTTTCAAATATTAAAAAGGTTTATAAATTGGCGCTTTGTCTTTGGAAACGTCTTCTAAAAATATTATAGGTTTAGAGAAATAAGGTAGGCAGCTTCGTGTCACTGTTCTAATTAGAATGTATTCAAATTAATTTATCATTAATGTAGAGGTTTGTTCGAAAATAAAAAATTGATTCTAAGATAACTTGAAAATCGATAACAATCAGAAAATTCACCAGGTCATAACTATAACCAAAGTTTAACTGAAAATATAGGTAAATGAAGTTTATATTCAAATCATAAATAAATTAAATACTAAATACAGTCGGACAGTTACCTTAATCCAGATTAACGTTGAACAAACTAAACAAAGCCTATTTAACGAGAAACACGTAGCGTTCTAAAACAAAATGTTAATTTCCGGCACACGCCATGATTTTCCTTCAAGACGATGTTCTCTCCACCCCGAAACGTGATAAAGCGTTTTTTGTATCGACAAGAAAAGTGTATCGCAAAATATAATTTCATTAATAGCGTACGGAAATACTAAGGCGTATATACTCATAGTAGTAGTACGTAAGAGGAATAATAATAAATCCGCCATTATTTTCTTGTTTGTTTTTTTTTTATTTATTTTTTCTTTTTTAACATCATTCTAGATAATCCCAGTCCATAAGAGCAACAATAATAACCTTTAATAAGTTATAATTATGTTTGAATAATATTTTTTTTATATAACAGTTTTGGTTGTTTGTTTTATTTTTAAATTAAAAAATACTGCTCAATATTACACTAACACAAATTCTCGTTGACAAGCCGATATTAAGCGATTGTTTGCGGCGTTTTATTTTAACCCAATGTCGTTTGATTTCACGTTAGAGGTTTTATTTGATCACAATTATATTTATGTTCGTATGTGTGATCATTCTATCGGACCTTTCATGAGCATAGTGTACATTATGTTTACAGGTGACAGGTGAGTCGATATCGATAGACTTATGAGATAACGCGCATTCACAAACTAATGTTAGGCCGTAGTGTCATAATAATACCGTGATTTATCGTATATTTTGCTTGGTACTTAGATGGTCCAGCGGTAGTGAGCGTCAATATATTTGTCCGAAGTATATCAAAGATCGATGACGTCACAATGGTAAGTCAATAAGGACAGACTGGGCCGCTACTAGTGTTACAAACGTATAAGTTTTCTGTATCCACGATTCCGGTCAAACAAGTCAAATGAATGGGCAACTCTCTCCTGTTGACTGGGAGTGATTTACCCGACACTATGTGTAATGTTCATTTTTTCTTATTCTTTATTTTCCTTTCGATTTCTCTTTAATCCCGTTTGGTGTTGACGACCAAAATCGTTTTTAGACGCGCGTCTATTACTTCTTAGATCGCCAGTATTGGTATAATCCTTGCTTTATTTATCATCTAAAACTAACTATACATAGAATAACAAATATAGTCTTTATAGTTTTCACTTTTGTTTCTTTTTTAATTTTAGACTGGCTGGTTGTCCTTATGAGTTCATCTGACGGGGCATTAGCTTTCTTTAATGAAATGGACTGATCAGCCTGGTCTCTGATGTTGTTACGATCAGAATCAGCTCCACTTCATTATTGTCTTTAAGCATTTAACATTATCATCAACTTGCGTATTTCTCTGACGATGCTACTCGTATAGTGTGGTTAGGTGTTTAATATGAAGCGGTACAAACAATATATAAATTTAAATTGTTGTTTTCTGTCGTTAAGGCTATGCGCCAACGTTAGTCCATGTCAACATGTATCTACGGTCCATCAGCAAAATAGATGATTACAAAATGGTGAGTGTTTTCACATGACCTGATGTAATCTGTGACATTTTTATTATAAACTAAAGTTTAGATTTCTCTGTGGGATTTCGCGATCCACTGCTATACCGTTGGTGCAACCCTATTGTTCCTTAGCCCGCGTCAGCAGTGGACCGCGCCTTGTATTAGATCTGTCTTGTCAACTTTGTTTATAATGAAAATTAAATATTATTGCAATATCTGCACTACGCTAAACATTTTCAAGCTATTCGTAAATATTGTGTTCGTGTTTTTGTTTCTTTTCTTTTTCCCTTGATTTTTCTTTTTGTTTCCCTTATTTGTGCACCTTTATTTATCCTTTCCTAAGTGTATCATTTAACCCACCCCTTAATGTTAAAGTTAAATGTTTAACTAAATTTGTTGCTAAATTTAAATAAAGTGGTGCGGTGCCGCGCACGTTATGATTTTATTTTATGTTTTGATTTTAAATTAAAATCAGACTTTCTTAGTCTGGTCACGTTTAAATAATAAATCATACATCTAAATTTCACTGATAATCAAAATTTTCGCTTAAAATTTTTCTTCATATAGTGTTTCTCTTCTGTTTCTTATTTTCTATTCCTTATTGTTTTATTTGTGTTTATATTTAGAGAACGCTCCTGCGGGAGTGTCTCGAGTTGTAAAAACACGTACAGGATGGACTATTGGCACTAAAATTAGTTGGCACTAAATTATTGATCAGCAAACTTAACCGCTTCGGTATCACAGCACTAATACGTTCAAAATTCAATTTGAACTCAATTGCCTTAGAAACAAAACATGTGATCACGTTATGTTCTAACTGAAACAATTCGGACACGCTTGTAGGTATCACGGGGACCGCGGCCCGCACCAGACACCATCATTTTGTTTATTTTCCTTATATTTCTTTGATCATGCTTGTTATATTGATTTCACGCAGATGAGGAGATTATAAAAACTATTTTGGTCGTGTACGTTGATTGTAATTAATTGTTGATATGTCTTGTTCATGTGAATTTGTGTTGTGTAATCGGGACTTACCGCCGCGCCCGCACTCGCCTTCGTGCTTGGAACGGTGGCTGCCCACCAATATGTGACACCCGACCCCAAACAACAGCTAGACGTATCGTAGCTCTAGTTATACTGGCCGATTGTGCATGAAGGTAACTAAGCATTCCTTCGACGAATGCTGGGAACGGTAAGTTCGATCTGGGCTTCGCTTCTGTGCATGTTGCTTCGAACTGTGACGCTCGAACGTTCACTCTTGGATAAGAATGATTTTTATTTTGGCCAGAGAAGTTAACACTAAGTTGAGAAACCTTCACTTCCTTCATATCATGTATTTTGAAGTCAATATCTTTAAGTTCATCATCTTTGTGAAATCCATCAACATCTCTTCTATCATTAACATTGTGTGCCCACTTGAGAAATTCGAGTCCAAAAGTAAATTTTCGAGTGAGCATGTTTGAACTTCTTCTGTAAGCATCTGCCGGCTTTTGTTGTACGATAATTCATTTGACTTGCTGAGATGTCGAGGGATCCTCTAGTGCATTGTGTCTTGATGTCAAATTAATTATTGAGCGAACCTTCGACACCGTCCCTTCCCTTAGATGTAATATTTATATATGTATACCAACTTGTGCCAGTACCATCGCGTTTGCAACTTTAGCACTTACTTTTGTCTTCAGCACTGTGTGTATTATAGGTAAATAAGTTTCCAAACTCGATGATATTGGCACAAATAAAACCACGTTAAAAGCTTACTGGTAAAATAAAGTCATTAGTATTAGCTTTGTGCGTTAACTAAAAGTACTAGAAGATAAAGATGAAATTAAAATTGATGAAGCTTTTAGATGCACAGATGCTACGAAAGCAAAGTGAGAAGATGTGGTTAGCATAGTATGACTTGGTGTTGCATTGGAATATTGTCAAAATGGCACCAGTAATTTCGCTTAAAAATATGGATATAAAAGAAATATACGCTGTAAATGCTGTACATATTAGTAATTTAGAGCAATCATTAATCAAATTCTCCATAATCATTTTGAACAGTTTTTCCACGATTCCAGAACTAATAGACGATATTGTAAAGAGTAAAGTTTTTGACAATGTATCAATGTGTGTGTTCTGTTTTGCAAGAGCTTGCTACAGGTGGATGTCATGTTTTCAGGAATACTCAGTACAACTGACGTTTCGAGAGCAATGGTTAGATGAGCGACTGAAATTCAATAACTTGGGAGGTAAGTGAACATCATCTATGTAACATCATCTGATCTTCTCATCTTAACATTATGGTCAGTATATTATTCACGTTCCAATCTTGAGCCTTTAAATCTACAAAATATAAAACCTTGCTAAGAAAATATTTAATGTACTAGGCTAGTATTCAAGATTATTATTAAAATCTATTTTGAATCGAGTTTAAAGCCTGTCTAATTTAAATTCTTAAATAGGGATAGGGACCTTAAATATTAAGATTATTTTCATAATAAATTAACTTTTTATTAATTATTCTAATTTTCTCCCCAGGTCGCCTCAAATACCTAACCCTGACCGAAGCCAACAGGGTCTGGATGCCTGACTTGTTCTTCTCGAACGAGAAGGAAGGCCACTTCCACAACATCATCATGCCTAACGTCTACATCCGTATCTTCCCCAACGGCAACGTGCTGTACAGCATCCGAATCTCTCTCACGCTCTCCTGCCCCATGAACCTCAAGCTGTACCCCTTGGATAAACAGACCTGCTCGCTGAGGATGGCTAGTTGTGAGTATATTATGTTTTGCTTTCTTTATCATCCCCATTGTCTAGCCGTAAGACGTAATCTATATAGATAGGCCGCTTCCAAGAACCATCATTAATCATTAAGACCGATTCCTTTACTTAGGAATCCACTGGCTTGTGGATTGATCAGATTAATATGATCTTAACTAGGTGGTCGATGTTCTACTTTGTTGATGTATTTATGCTAAACAAGTTTAAAATTATTAGAATCAAAGTTTAAGTAAATCGATATCTTTTAGGCGCGCGTGGTCATCATGCGAGTTGCGGCCAAATGCAATTATGCCTATTTAGTATAAAAAAAAAAAAATTATAGAGAAAGTTCTAAGTTCGATTTTAAAGTTAAGAAAGCTGCATGCAAAGATATTTTAGTGACAAATTTCGCCATTGTTTCTTGTCGTAAACGAATGATCTATAGGTAAGGCCAAATATCAGCAGAACTGTAAAATAGATTGCGTTCAATTAATTTCAGACTCCAAAATGAATCTCAAGAAAACAATGAGCCAGCGATAACCGTTTACTAACGGTAAAACAACATGTCATGTACAAAAATTACTTAGCCCAGCTGCTCCCAACAGTAAGCGGCAGATATTTGGGCGTACCGTTTACATTTCATTACGAAATAGACTTGTTTACTCTGCGCTAGTGATGCACGGTCCGATCCGATCCAATACTTACAGTATCGATACGACAGGATGCGAAACTACGATATTTTTGATAAATACAAACGATTATGATAAATGCTTGGATTTGTTACAAAGGAACCAGTATCAGATGGAATAGATCATAAATTGATCGAGTTTTCCTATATTTGCATGATGAGTTAATTTTAAAGAATACTAAAGGAAGACACAAAAATATTCCCGATAGTTTTCTTAGTCTAGACTTAATCTTAATCTTGACCGATACAATATATTGATACGGATGCAAGCAGCCCTACTTATATCAACCATATTTCTATTAACTAGTAATAATTTCATTTTAAACCCCTTTTGACATAACAAAATTCAAATCGAATCGTGCATCTCTACTCTTTGATTCGTTTTACAAATCGCGTTGATTTTCATCACCCAGTAAATAAACACTGCCTTCGATTTTAAAAAGGTGTTTGTTTAATTTGTCATTCTGATTTTTTGTAATGAGATAAGAATAGAATTTGTTCGTAAATTAAATTTTAGTTAATCAGGTTAGATCGTATTTATATTCATTGACATAATTTTCGAGTTACATTGCTCACCGAAGAGATATAACAAATAATATATAATTTCAGTATCATCTGTAACTTGAATATGTTCTATTCTAATGACAAACAGCGATAATACTGATGGAAACTCAAAATCGCTAGAACTGACATAAACTACCAAGAAGTTGCTCTTATTGCTGATAATAGAAATACCAAATGCTGAATTGGGGAATCAAGATTACTTGCAATCAAAAACAAATCCTCACAAAAACAAAACGTACCATCAAATCTAAGATCCCATCACCATTCACGTTTTCTTTCAGACGGCTGGACCACAGATGATTTAGTATTCCTGTGGAAGGAAGGCGACCCCGTCCAGGTCGTGAAGAACTTACACCTGCCTCGGTTCACTCTTGAGAAGTTTCTTACTGATTACTGCAACAGTAAGACTAATACTGGTAAGTCTTTTTGGTCCTCATTTGATAGGTTAAAAGAGAATTTTAGGTAGCGGGATAGGTATGAAATCAAGTTGCTTGCGAGAGGCATCATCGGTAAAATCCTTGATACTATATAAATAAGTAGTAGAAAAATCATGAGAAGACCTTATTTAAAAATACAAAACATTAGTTACTTTGACTGAGCAATATTTCTTTTACTATCACACAAGTATCAAATTAATAGTGCAAGATAAAAACGAACATAACTAAGTCAAAACACATGCCAATCAGCATTCATCAATCTTGACCGCAGTATAAATCTCAAGTTCGTAACTGAAACAATGAACAATGCAATAGGTATATAATAACTAAATATTTAATACAGAACTGCATTACCCGTCATAAATATTTGAATGTCTTTGCACATCACCATAACTCCTCTTCCAGGTGAATACAGTTGCCTGAAGGTAGACTTGCTTTTCAAGCGAGAGTTCAGTTACTACCTCATCCAGATCTACATTCCGTGCTGCATGCTTGTCATCGTGTCATGGGTGTCCTTCTGGCTTGATCAGGGAGCTGTGCCTGCAAGAGTATCACTAGGTAATATACTGTTTTATCAAAATTATTATTTGGAATCGTCCTTTAGTTCGAAAGACTAGATAGTTAGGTGTAGTCTACAGAATTATCTGTTTTCTACGTTTAGACTTTTGCTCACATTTATTCTGATTAAATAGTTCACATCTGCTCCAAATGTTCCAAAGAAATAATTTGAAAAGGTAGTCTTTACATTACTAATCTATTCAAAAATCGAATGTTAAACTTGGGCAAGGCATCATGTCTGAAACAGGAATATTCCAAAACACAATGGATATTTCTTGTTAAAGCTAACTGCCCGTATTTCTAGGACGTTACTAACTAAAATAGAAGCCAACAGTGCCTGATTTCTATCTCATGTAATTTGAAATGAATACCTATTCAGTCAGTGGAAGTAATTACGTTAACTAAGTTCTAGGAAAGAACATAGTTTACAAATTCTAGGAGTTCATTTATAGGGAACTGTATGCGGGCGTCCATGAGGACGTATTCCAAGAAAGGCCCACGCTCTAGAATATTGTTTTCTATTCTCTTATTAAGTAATCAACTAAACACAGATAGTGAATGTACACAATGTATAGGTAGGCTCTAATCATTTGTTTCCAAAACTCCAATTGAACCTGTCAAGGTTTGATTTATTGGTCCAGGTATTTTCTTTCCATTATTCTTTTTTTCTCCTCGCTTTGGCATGAAACTGGCTTTAAACATCTGGCCTGGTAAACTGGTATTTTGATCACTTATTGTCTGTTTCAGGAGTGACCACTTTGCTCACGATGGCGACTCAGTCATCAGGCATCAACGCCTCATTGCCACCCGTGTCCTACACCAAAGCTATTGATGTCTGGACCGGCGTGTGCCTAACTTTCGTCTTCGGAGCGCTACTAGAGTTTGCCCTAGTAAACTATGCATCTCGCTCCGACATGCATAGAGAGAATATGAAGAAAGCGAGACGGGAGCTGGAAGCAGCTAGCATGGATGCTGCCTCCGATCTTCTCGATACTGATAGCAACGCTACTTTTGCTATGGTGAGCTCAAATCCGTTTTTTCTAAGACCTTTGTGACTGATAGAGCTTGTTGATTGAAACATAGTTACGCTTTGACACATTTTCTTAGATATTCTGAGTGATATTTTGTGAATTTTGATAGCTAGATATAGTTTATTTGAGTATGTTTGCATTCCGTCTAGCCTTTGTTAAACGTTTTTAAATAAATTTAAGTTTTGAATGACGTGAATGATTTATTTGACTGATTGGATTTATTTGATCATCTTTGATTTCAAATTATGTAGTGAAGGACGACAATGTTTGTAGAACTAGTTTCTGTTCTTGAAGTAAATTGAAATAGTTTTTTTCTAAACTCTTATTGCATCTCCATGTCCATCAAAAGGCATGCGTTTCATGGAGTCAATTTTGGTATTTCAGAACACCATCGAGTAATGTAAATTTAAAAAATTAAAAAATGTAGAAGTTTATTCAAAACACCTAGCCATATAATTTAGTCAAAGATGCAATATGTCCCGCCTCCCTGACTGGTCTGCAACTAACAGAAACCCCTGGTGCGCGGCGGCGTGGTGGATAACAAGATGCGGCAGTGCGAGATCCACATCAACCCACCACGCAAGAACTGCTGCCGCCTGTGGATGTCCAAGTTCCCCACTCGCTCCAAGAGAATAGATGTCATCTCACGGATCACCTTCCCACTTGTATTCGCTTTGTTTAATCTGGCTTATTGGTGAGTATGATTCCGAATGTTTAGATTGGGTATTGATTGGGTATTCTCCTCCACAAAGAATAAAAAATCAGTAACCTAATTCACCCTCTGTGTTGTGAACTCCCTAGAATTAAATTTTGAGGTGTGGTGTTGGATCTGAATTAACCATTCTTCTTTGCAAATAGATAATAATATTATACTCCTCCCGTAGATGTAACAAGAGGTGACTAATGAAAGTCAAGAATGTGCAATATCCAGTTACCCACCCGTGTTTTAATCATTGTATTGTGAGTTATTGTGGAAAATCTTTCAGGACTATAAGTAAGGAATGAAGTCAGCTCTAACGCCGTCACTTCTTGACAATTCAAAAGTGCCTGTAAGTGGTATAATTGAAATAAATGCTTTGACTTTCAAACAATCATTTTAGAACTTATAGGTTTTAATACTTAGAAAAGCCTTATAAATCCATGCCTTTTCCGAATCGTCATCATCGATGTCGGGTTCGGCAGACGTGTACGTAAAGCTGTGTCATGTGTGGTCAGGTCGACGTACCTGTTCCGCGACGAGGACGAGGAGAAGTGATTCTCCGAGTCCCTGGAGAGGGGCGCGGGCTCGCTGGTGCGCCTGGTGGCGGCGGTGCTGCTGCCGTACGTGCTGTTCGCGCTGGCCTACGCGCTGTGCTTCCGGCTGGGCGGGCCGCGCGCCGTGGGCGCCCTGCCCGCGCGGCCGCAGCTGCCCGCGCGCATGCGCAGCCGCCCCGCGCGCCGTACGCTCTCCGCTGCACCGCAAGTCTAGAACTCACCCCATTCATTTATCGCGACATATTGCATTCTTTTAATCACCGTCTTCCTTGTGGCAGATTCCCACTCAGTATTGGTTGGCGTTAGTGTAATAGTTAGTAATGCTCAATGTGTCGACATGTATATAAATGTTTTCCTGTGCCGGTATAGACCAGGCTTCATTTAAGCTAACAGGAACAGTTCATGAACATTGTAAAACAAATTGATTATTATTTGATCGTCTAACAAACGGTACGTCTATTTCGGCACTTATCAAGTCCCAACTTATTGTTGTACAAAATAATATCTTACTTTCCGAGAATTAAAAATTTTCGATAATTTTACCAAAGATATGACTCCTTGTATGGATTCGTACGTAATCTTACCTAGGTTAAATATGTATTAAAACCACATAAGTGGTTTCTATATGATAGGTACTTTAACCCTTGAAGTGTTAGGTATTTAAGGACTAGAACGGAATGGCTCTAATGTTGACGTGAAGGGTATTTTAACATTTAAGTATTACATTAGTAGTTGAAAGTAAGCGAAGGACTTTATCTATTAGAGAAAAGAGGGTCGTTTTACTTTAGGTAATAAATTACATGTCGGAACCGCCAAAGACGGACAGCTTTGTAGTTCAATATTGAAAGGTCAACTGCAGTTGACAGCCTTAGTTTGATAGTTCTTCCATTTTGAACTTCAATTTGTACGAACAATTGACCTAAAGCTGTTTGTTTATGGCAGGCGTAAATGGCCTAGTTATGTATTGTGTAGGTATCATTTACGACACATACTAATGTAAAATAACTCATAACTCGAATGAAGGAATTTATAAAAAATCTGTCATTGTATTGTAAGTATTATTAATCGGATATTTTCTTGCTGAAAATTTTAATATGTTATTGTATCACGGAGGCCAGAAAACATAAATAATCAAAATGATAATTGAAAAACAAACGCTGTTCCAATAATGTAAGACTAATGCAGACACGATGACGGGATATCAACAGATTGAATTCGGTTATTCAACTTTTTTTATTGTTCTACATGATATTAAAATAGCTTAGTTGCTTATTAAACTTAAAAAAGTATTCCAATCGTTCAATATTGTATTGTATTTTAAACCTTAACAAAGTTTTAACTTTGGAATAGGATCTACAGAATTCCCATTGTTTTACTTTGATGACTTTCCAATTGTCTTTATTCTTCAATATAGTCCGATAAAATATTAATAATTTTGCGAACATTCATAAACAATTTTACTAGAAAAAGTTTAACTACAGCTTCCTTGATTAATTGCACATTAAGATTTTCAATAAGAGACGTAGGTAAATGGTAAATGTGTAAATAGTTGGGCCAACAACTTTCTACACCTGTGTCGCTCATTGTACAGTTACCTATATTTATAATTACAATTATATCATTATAAAAAAATGATAAGATTTTTTTACGTTAATTTCTCTGTCTGTACGTATCACTGTAAATATTACTCAATGTTTCCTAATTATATTATTCGTAGTTAATTGCCCCTTGAGCTATTGTTTCAAAATTGTGTGTGTTTCTATCTTGGTCACATAAAATTTAATTTAAGTTGTTTCACCAGGTCCGTGTTAACTTCATCGTCCCGTGCCATCAATCCTTATAATCGATATTATAACACCTTTTTATTTTATTTTGAATCCATGGCTCAAGGGACATGATATGGATACATTTGAATCGACTTTTCAATGTGTAAATGTATTATGACGCCCCACATATAAAATATCACTAATGCTGTGTTCGGCCATTAAATTCAATAAGCCATTCATAAATGACTTAGACGCATTCGTTTTTATTATTAGGCGGAGAGAACGAATCAGTTCCAAAATCTGAAAGACGACAACAGGCCTCAGGTGTATCAAAATTTGTTGACCTTGCTTCTCATTTTATTCTTAAATAAATAAGTAATATCGTATAGACACATCTTGATACTTCGCTGCAGAAAAATTTTAAACTTTGATTTGTCTACTACAAAAGCAACCATATATGTAGTACACGATTTTAACACCACAGTATGTTGTTCTTCTCAGTTTGGCTTCAAAAGCTCTGAAAACCAATAAGACTTTGATTTCATACGATTCTTGCTCATTTTTCTCTTCCGTCCTTTAATTTGAATTTAGGTCTTAAACCCACTATGTGCAATACTGTAATCGTTTAGATGTGTCCTTAAATAAATATGTATTCTTGGGCTGTGACGAGCGGTAGCATCTTCATTAATATAATATAGTAATTTCGTTTACCATTTATTGTATGTAAGGAAAATTAGCCTATGTCCAACGCTCAAAATCTCGTAGGCGTATTAGGCACGCATACGTGTGACCTTATCGTATGTATGCTAATTATTGTAGACTCGATGTCCTAATTGTTGTTATCGATAATACTGCGGTCAGGAGGGATTGTAGTCAGTAGCTTACTCATTCCCCAATTTTAGTATATATGGATTACATTACCGCCATGATCAATCAGACTTGTAGACATTAGTTAAGTTACTACATATTTACAATTCTCAGTGGTTCCATTAGTAGAATATATCAATGTATAATTATTAAAT
Organism: Ochropleura leucogaster; assembly: GCA_958449745.1. Taxonomy (NCBI): domain Eukaryota; kingdom Metazoa; phylum Arthropoda; class Insecta; order Lepidoptera; family Noctuidae; genus Ochropleura; species Ochropleura leucogaster. Next base: position 1,526,095 of record OY288222.1, on the reverse strand, counting down.
ACAGCTTCTTGATGTACCTACATTAATTCGGTGATACTTTTAGTATTTGCATTCGATAAGATATAACACAACAGTAATATCGATGACGATTTGACTGAGTCCTTACTGCATCGTGCGGACAAAATTATTTATTTCCAATACATGTTCTACGCATGTTATTGCCGCATCCTTCACATTTAATTGTAAAGTCAATTAAATCACTGTATAATAAAACATCTTCAACATATCTGACACTTAAGATTTCGTTTGTTCCGACGGCAGAGTTACCCTTGACGTAAATTGAAGACCCAAACAGAATTACAAAAATCTGCTACGAGTTGATGGAAGATTAAATCTTTACGTTGAATCTGAAAGAGGTAATGCTGGAAAGTAGGCTTAAGTAACTGTAATATATAATGACCAGAGTTAAGATTTTAGAAGTCAAATTGGTCGATTTACCTCTTAAGATTATTCAGTAAAGGTAGATAGATCCAATCATAAGCTCTGTTCAACTTGATTTGACACAGCTCATGGTTGAGCTAGGTCATCTTACATTAAAATTACATCCGAGGGTGACAAAGAAAGGCGTAATACCTTTCTTCTCTATCCATTTCCATTTAATTATAAATGAACTATGTAAAACATAATGATTTTAATAAAAGTATACCGAAATATGCAATTTGTTTTAATTTATAGACTAAATTGACCTAATACACACTGACATAATATATGCACAGGTAGATCCTAAATTATTGATTGATGGATCATCATCAAATTTAATTAGCAAGACTGTTATATAACATACAAACATCGGAACAGGTAAATAAAACATATTTTTTTTACTTATTTTAATAAATAAATATTACAATTAGAATCATTGTAATTCATAAATGATCCAGCCGCTCATTTACTTACATACTATTTTATTATAAAGTATATAATATATTACATATCATTATAAAGCCTTAGTCATTAAGCAGATCAGTAGTCTACTGCAAAACACATCTCGAGGAGTACCGCAGGGGAGCATCATCGATTTGAATAAAGCTTTTGACTTTGCCACCTATCCCTCACGACAACCACGAAACGATAAAAAAGAATAATACCTTACAATACACTATAGGTACATGACATATTCAAATAAACGAATCCAAGTTTCAGTAAATATTCCCTGAATGGCGCACAACGACGAATTCTAATGAAGTTTACATTTTTCCATCACGTTGACAAGCTCGTATTTTTTCTCCTTCCGACTGAAAAAGAAAAAAAATATAGTCCCATAGAAATGGATATAAAAGGCTCCAGGTTCAAAACTTGTAGCTAAAATCCTCTAAAATAAAATCTACACAAGGATAACACGTCTACTAACTGTAGACAAAGATTTTACTTTTGAATATAACCTAAAGAGAGAGCTCAAAGGTGTGGACCCTAGGCAGATAGGTAAGAACAACTTACAAAGATTTACAAAGACGACAAAGACCCTGAATTAAACGCAATACAGCTTAGGCAGAGGGAGCGCATCCTGCGCAACTACTAAGTAATTGGTGATAACAAAGAGACCAAATCACAAATCATCTAATCTATAAGTTACTGCCTCGTTTGTCTAGTGGTCGGAATCACTAACACTGAGCATGAGGTCCTGGGTAACGATTCCCGGGTCAGGCTAATTGCTAACAGTTTCTCAGAAGCCACAGAGTCTGGATTTATGCCCGGTTGATAGTAATTTCTCGAACCGTCTAAATAAACTTTTATTAAAGTTGGCCTACACTACAGGTTTTATGAGAAAAAGACGTCGTGTTCGATAATATAAGCAAATGTAATATGGTATAATAATCTTTTTAAACTTCGAGTTTATAGAGGTTAATAAAGGTTTTCCTCCAAAACGATCTTTGTAAACATTGAATGGAAAATAGCCCCGAAGCATAGTAAATGACGAAAGTTTTCTTTGGTACATAATTTTATAGAACGGCAACTCAGCTGAGGCAGCGCAGCACTTTGTAATAAGTTGCCGTAGAAATAAGAGATTTTTCACCAATTGACATTAAATTAAAGAAAATTACGATATATTTGGTCATCCAGAAATGATAAACCACTGTATGTACTCGATGGACCTATGAATTAAAAAGTTACATTGGAACCTGCTTGCTCGGATTTGAACACACAACCACATACATACTTAAAATGCGAGAAGCTTAACATCTGAGCCACCACAACAAAATAAATAAAAACTACGTTCGTTAGTTAAGATTATGGTTGTCATATTTAGGTGAACTATGTACAATGGAGATAGATAACTAGACCCATCAGATACAATTGACATTTCTTTAATAACCATAATCGTTTTCGACTAAAGTTAAGTTTATTTGATTGAAAACAAATAGTTCATTAAGTAAATTAAAGAGTTTAATACATGCATCATCTAAAAGTTCTGTTATATTATCTGACGAGCATGGTTACTATCTCCTTCGCTGACTGTACCTGACCTATGCCCTTTTGCTAAATAAATTTCTTCAAACCGAGCTGACGAAACAAGGAACCGGTCAGATGCAAAACATGAGATGGAAGCTTATTTATTTTTTTAACAATTTATGTACCTACACACTGAATTCAGTAAAGAGGAACAAAAATATCCGGCTAAGAGCGACTCACACTCTCGCACCAAGGGTACCGTAAAAACTTTCAACATAAACGGCCATATCTTTTGACTGCGTAGAGCGAGAGTTGTTTTTTTTTTTTCACAGTTCCAAAGGATCACAGATTGAGTATATGGTTTTAATTTCAACTCGATACCTCCACACGAACCCGAGAAAAAGGGTCTTGACATGTCTGTCATGATCTTTTTGCCTGTCAACAGATGGAGAACAAAGTGATCCAATAAGGGTTCCGTATTTTCCTTTTGAGAGGGACGAAACCCTAATAATAGGTTAATCAAAGGTTATGCTTATTTCACAATAACCTCTTCCAGCATATCTGCGAAAGGGGAGTCTGAAGAAACTTACCACAATAAGCTTGTAGATTTGAAAAATCGCTTCCTCCGGGCTACAGTCATCGTTGACTTGTTCGGCGCTGATGGACCTCTTTCCGTTGCCCCAGCCGGAGCTAAACGTCAGCTGTCCGTCTACAATCACAGCAATGGCGGCCACTAGTAGGAACAACACGAGAATACGACACATTTTGATGGTTTATCAAAAAACTATAAGTACTTTCTACAGCCCTGCTAAACACAGAATGGTCAGTGGAAGAAAATCCCCCAGTTTTTATATCGCCTTGTCTTAATTATAAGGCGCCTGTAAGGTTTTCTATGCAAATGAAATGAAGCCTGTCCAATGTTAATGAAATGCCCACATTTGTTGGCGTATATCTCAAGTTTGTGGCTGTGGATGATATTAAAATTTGTTTTTCAAGTGTTTTAGGGTTCCTCAAAATCAAAATCATTTATTTTGAGTACTCCAGTTACAGACACTTTTAAACCGACGAAACATTGACAACAAAAAAATGAAGGTACAGTCCCAGTCACAGGGCATAATAGTTGTGAAAGTACTATAATTGCCCATTCCAAGGCGTAGATCTCTATGGAGAAGAATGGGCAAGAAACTCCATGGACACTCTTTTAAATCAGAGTATTGTTACAAAACCTTGGTTACATATTCGTCTTAATATGGTAAACTATGTGAGAACGATGTAGCAAGAAGTGCACATAAAAAGTGTTTATAGTAAAACAAAAAAAAAACAAATAAGCCGTGGCAACTGAGAGATAACCTGTCACAACTAAAGCCCAGACTCCACCAAAGCGGAGAGCAGCGGAGCGGAGAGGAGATGGGCGGAAACCGACCAATCACATTGCTTTAAATCTACATCGCGCCTCTCATCTTTCCTATGATTGGTTGACTCTTGCACATCTCCTCTCCGCTCCGCTGCTCTCCGCTTTGGTGGAAACCGGGCCTAACAGCACCCGTTCACGAACATGACGCATAGATCAGCACCATTCAACTCAAACATTTTGAGGGGACCTAAATGTACAGTCTCAAAAGGAAAAGATGGATCTCTTTTAGGATAACTTTGTTCTCCGTCTGTCTGTCTGTCAAGATTCATTATAAAGGGAACGCATGGAGGTATCGAGTTGAAATTAAAAGTAAAAACTCAACTCTGTGGTTCCTTGGAATTGTGAAATATCAACCCTCTACGCAGTCAATAGTTAAGGTCGTTTATGTCGAAACTATCAGTGCAGAAGTCCGACTCACACTTGGCCAGTTTTCTTTATGTTTGGTTATTTTTCCACGTGGATTTTCGCTGTCTGTACCCGAATCACTCATTTTTGAGGTAGAAGGTTAATAAAAGGTCACCGGCAGATTTTGTTCTTATTTATGGTCCGTCATAACATAATTTATTATTTATGCGAAGTTCTCCGTTGGTCTCGCAAGAGCGACTGCTGAGTCCTATGTTCGATCCCCGGTCTGGAAAATGTCATTGCTTATTTTTTTTTATTACGAACTAGATGCGCCTTGCGGTTTTTCCGTTATAAACCAGATTAGAAGTCTTTGTGTTTTAGGTTATAAGCTATATACACACAACAAATTTCAACCAAACAAGTCTAGACGTTTAAGTGGAAGGGCGTAACAAACACACACACATACAAACTTTTCCCTAAATAATATTAGTGTAATTTAATAGTAGCCCGGAATTTAGAAATTGGCGGAGTGTTAACGCCTGTCTCAGAAAGCACGTTAATATCATTTATTTAATTCGCGCAATATCTATATTCGGTAGTAATAAGAAAGAAAAAACATGTATTTGACAATTGCCTCAAGTGCACACAACATAAAGAAAAAAAATATTGTGTGTCTCACTGCTGCGCCAAATAGGCCCAGTTCAGCAGACTGCCGAGCAGCTAGTGCCCGACACTGGTTTTCAACTGGACCTAAGACGTAAGACAGTTTTATATATTTTATGTTTGGTCACCCGGAGGATACGGTGGAGCACACAGTGGCGGTCTGCCCAGCTTGGGCGGAGCACCGCCGTGCCCTCGTAGAGGCGATCACCTCCGCGTGCGAAGCGGTTTTTTATATATATATTAACCACAAACCAACCCAGCCGCCGCGGGAGACGCCCTGGGCGACGGGCGCCACGAGACGACTCCCGGCCATCGTAGATGCGGGCCTGTGAACAGTGAGCAATGGGTAGCTTACCGTCCGTCCGTCTATTGACGACAGGCCGTATCGACGGTTGCTGCGTCTCAAAGAGATGCAGCAAAGCAGAGGGCCCTGCCAGGACCTTCGCCTGCCGGGGTTGCGGGTTGTTCGAAAGAGATACCGCGGTCCCGGAACGTAAAGGGCAATAGAAGGAACACGGGTGGGTTTTAGTCAGTACAAGTCTGACACAAATCATCCAATAACTTCCAATGGGGGGCCATTGGAAGTTATTGGATGATTTCCCAACCCAAAAAATAAGCCGTGGATCAAAGCTAGTTTTTTATTTAAAAAAAAGTGTTTTAGTCATGTTATTCCACTTCATACTAAAAGATCATAATAGGTAATATAACAAACCTAAGGAAGGTCAACATCTCAATATAATGCAAATAGATCAATTCAATGCAAATATAGAGCTCCGGAGACATCCAATCAGATACAAATTAAAACTGCTACGGTTTCTTTCAATTTATATTTACATATAAAAGGCGCAGAATCTCATATACCATCACATCTCTTCAATTCTTCGTCTTCAACTGTCAACTGTTTCTGAGATTGTCTTTGGTCATATCTTCAACTTTACCATCATCATGAATTACGTCAGTCTCTTCGTTCTAATCGTGGCTTGTCTGTGTGTGATCGCTGATGCCCAGTTGACGTTTACGTCCAGTTGGGGGGGAGGAAAGAGGGGGGCGGTTGCTGCCACCATGTCCTGCAGGAGTGAGGAAACTATTGCTGCTATTTATAAGTTGATCCAGGTATGTTTATTTTTTTATCTCTTGGTTTTTGGATAGAACTTATTTTTCAGTTGTTGAAAGTGCAAGTTTTATGCATTTGGTTCCAGATTTGATTTCCTTGTACAGTTATTTTCAACTAGCTGGCGCCCGCGGCTTCGCCTGGTTGATATCCGTATCCTATGTGTAATTCCAGACTATAATCTACATCTGTGTCAAATTTCGTCAAGATCCGTTCAGCCGTTCTGGCGTGACAGAGTAACAAACATCCGTCCAACCTCACAAACATTCGCATCCTTACTAATATTATAAAAGCGAAATTGAATTCGTTCAAGTATTTTTTTGTTACGTCTTCACGCCCAAATGGCCAAACCGTTTTTGATGAATTTTGGTACAGAGATAGTTGGGACTCTGGAGACGGAAATACGCTAATTTAAAAAAAAGTGAGAAAAGGGGTAGAAAGAGGGATGAAAAGGGCAGAGATTTTTTTGACGATCATCACGCGGTTTAAAGTTAACGTTAGCCCAAAGTACCCACGCGGACGAAGTCGCGGGCGGAAGCTAGTTTATAATATTAGTAGGAAGGACTAATAGGATCTGTGGCTCGCCACCCGTAGCGAATACAGAAACATAGTTGTTCCGGGTCTAGCTTTTTGTGTATGTAGGTAAGTTTAAATGTTTTTAAACGCAACCAAGCTTCAGGAGAAAGTAGCGTGGACCATAGAATATTGTTGAGAATAGTATATTTCTGGGCAGGTTTGCCATTGGCTCGCCCTCTTTCACATGAGACTTAACGTAGTTGGCGAAATTTCGCTGTGCTTTATCCGTCCAGGATTACAGGCGTAATGTTGAAATCATAAAACAATATAATACCTATGATGTTATATTATATTATACTAGCTACCACCCGCGGTTAGGCCCGCGTGATAACGAAAAAAAAGTATCCTATGTGTAATTCCAGACTATAATCTACCTACCTCTGTGCTAAATTTTATTCAGATCTGTTTAGCCGTTTTGAAGCGAAAGAGTGACAAACATCCATATATCCATTCATGATCACAAACATTCGCATTTATAATATTAGTATTAGTAGGATTATTTATAATTTTTTTTTAGATATTATATTGTTACACGAGACTTTTAAAGTCATTCCTTCCATTATTTTTCTAATTATTATACTTATTTTAATTTCTTCCAGAATGAGGCCGAGAAACTCCTCCTCTGCCAGAAGCCCTGAACACAGAACTTCCCGAAATTTCTTAACAAACGTCGCCGCTATGATTAAATGGAAAGTTTGTTTTATAATTATTGTTGTAACTACACGGTTTTGACGCAACTGCTGTGTTCTACAATTTGTTGATTCCGCATAAAGTGATTAAATAAAATTATGCTTTGTTAATTTATTTCTTTGATTTACCCACTGCAGTTTCTCTGAAAAAAAACCTAAAGCTATAACATACATACCTACAGTCAGGTTTGCTGAATGCAAAACTCAATTATTAAGTCAATTAAATTAATGAATTTACTTACTTTGACTTTATTTACCTTGTGATAAAAGAAATTGTAGTGTTTTGTTCCACCTAACACTAGGAAGTGGCGATGGACTGGCGTTTGTGGGACTGTCTCCTGTAATTTGACGTTTTTGGCCGCTATCCCACGTCTTGTCACGCGACGACGTCGACGCTGCGCAGACGTTCGAGAGACGCCGACGCTCGTAAATCGCCAGTGGGATAGCGGCCTAAAAAGTGCTGATTAATATCAGCCTAATTTTAATAAATTACTTTTATTTTATTAGGTATTAATTTTCAAGTTAATGCTAAGTAGCCATATTTTTTTGCTTTAACTAAAATATCACACGTGCATCACACGCAAGAATGAGCAGAGGATTGTAGTAGATTTTGCCAGTAATATTCAAATGTTAGCCACACCTGGAACCCGGATTTCACGCTCAGTAGCCGACCTAGTCAAGTCAGACAAGGATCTGCACTGTCTGCCCGACCCGACAACTCAGGACATCATTTCCTGCAGTCACGCCTGCCATTCGACCAATACCCAGGCAATCCGCCAGTCCCACAAAAGATGCGGAACGTAATATCTTGTCCTGTCTTTTATTTCCGGATGGAGAAATCATCAAATAACTTCTACCGCTTTGGGCGAAGCGGGAGGGAGTATCAGACTTTTAATAACTACAACCCAAAATGATGGATGCTACTGAAAATGATAAACTGTTCGCCGTTTAGGCTGAATAAATTCAGACTGCCTTGACTGAAACAAGAAAAAAAAATAGTTACGAAAAATAAAATCCACTAAATACATTTAATATAAAATTTATTTAATTATCTTAATAATGTATCCGTGTAACTTAAAACTATTTTAGATAAGTCCTGCTAATCTTGAAATATTGTTTTGGACCTTTTTTGCACCCTAATTGCAAGATATACTACACAAAAACAGGGGAGCCATGTAGCCATTTTGAAAATCTGCTAGTTTCGGTAATGGGTATCTTAAATAATTTTATATCCATAACCATATCCGAAAATGTGGTCAAAATTACATAAATCATCTATGAATTACATTATCTTTACTAATATTATAAAGCTGAAGAGTTTGTTTGTTTGAACGCGCTAATCTCAGGGACTACTGGTTGGAATTGGAAAATTCTTTTAGTGTTGGATAGTCCATTTCTTGAGGAAGGCTATAGGCTATATAACATCACGCTACGACCAACAGGTGCTGAGCAGCGCGGGTGAAACCGCGTGGATCAGCTAGTCTTTCATAAAATGGTCATCATCTGCCTAGCCTTTTTCCCAACTATGTTGGGGTCGGCTTCCAGTCTAACCGGATGCAGCTGAATATCAGTATTTTACATAGAGCGACTGCCTATCTGACCTCCACAACCCAGTTAGTACTGGGTAATACGATATCCCTAGGTAGGACTGGTTGTCAGACTTTCGGAACACCATGACTACCTGTAACGACTGTCAAAGATCTACAAATGACAGCCGGGACCAACGGCTTAACGTGCTTTCCGAGGCACGGAGGAAACTCGGTATGTAACGGGTGGTCACCCATCCACAGACCAACCTAGGCAAGCGCGGCTTAACCTAAAGATCGACCCGAGCGGCTACTATTATTTAGCCACGAGCTCCTCACGAGGTCACAAAATGACAATTCATTTTGTTAACTGTCTGTGAACATTTTAAGAATTAAAGTTATTTATATTATTACCCTATTATGATTCTGGTAAAGTAGCTATTTTAGATGCCCTGATTTAATATTAATTATACATACATCCATATCCACATGTAAATCCGAAATTTCACACCCATAACATCCCTGTTTATCAACCTTTTGGCAACTGAAACAATCTTACCATTTACTGGTACTTACCACATCTTTCAGAGGTCATTTCGCCCATATTAAAAAACTTTTAGAAAAAACTGACATCTGATTCATGAAAAAAAAATAGTTTTTCAAACAAGCTTCGAAATGGTCTAACTAATTTTGTATAAGACCCTGTTTTTATTTCTCATGAACGAGATTGGCTGTTTTGAGAAAGATTAAATTAAATATAATAGGTACAGTAACCGTCTAGCAGGATCCATGTTATCTTGACACCCTGTGTTTGTTATTATTTTTTTTCAATTTTAATGCAGGTTGTGATGCTTTATGGAACTATTACTGTATGAGGCTCAGTTTTCAGTACCAAGACAATTCAGGAAACATCATAAAATTATTTAATAATAAAAACTGCTTTCTGTATGGCTTTGACATTGCAGCAAAATTTTGAAAATGTGTGTGTTTACAACACATTATGATCTATTAATATTATTCTGTGTGGCTTCCATTTACATTTTATATTAAAATTATAAGATAAATGTACAAGAAATTAAAAGCCAGTCCTTTTAAAAATAAGGCCGAAGATATTAAATTTATCCACTGCATATCTGCAATACCTGGACACAACCATAGACATCAATTAATGCATAAAACAAAGAAGTTGGTTAAAAAAATACACAGGATTTATTTTTGCCATTATTTCTAACCAGTTGGAAAAAAATTACTGTCTGCTTGGCACCCTAAGTATTTAAATGTCTCACGCAGTTTCTAATAACAAACTGTACACAGACTATGACGCAGAAGGTGACAGTACTGTTGTCACTCCACTAGTATCCAAAGACATCCTGCTGGAACCGGTGTGTGGAATATCATCTTCATCCAGAAGTTCCCTCATCCTTCTCTTATAAATCTCGCTGTCCGGATTGTTCTCCTGATTTCTACATCTGTCAAGCTTCTTTTCAATTAATCTGACTTTCTCACGTGCAGGACTTTCAACCATCTTCACAAGTGATCGGATCTTCCGAACAGCTTCAATGAGCACTGCTAGTTTGTCCTGCCCTGCATCTCTAAATAGCATGTCTGTTACATAACTGTCTAAGTTCTCTTGCTCTTTGCTGGCCGCATGTAGGACAGCAGCTAAAGCTATTTGTGATGGGGCATATAATAAGCAAGCGTCAGTCAAAAATACCTTTTCCAGGAACTCGTCAATACCTCCTCTCAGTCGTTCTGGGTTTGCTAATGAGCATCTTGTTTTAATATCAATTAGGAACCCTTCGACGGGTCGGAAGGGATTGTGAATAGTTAAGTGGTAGTTCAGCTGCTGCATTAGTAGTAATTCATTGTTCAATATAATATCAGAAGCCTTATCCCTGTCACCTTTAATATTAGCCACGAATTGACCGATAGACACGTTAAATTCCTCTACTTTGCAAGCCAAATAGACGCAGGTTGCGAGAATTTCCTTCGGGTGATAGTCCATAGTCGAGTTGTAGAGGTAAAATCGTTTGAAGTATTGAAACGCGGTTCCAACAACACCCTTTGGCATTGGAGGGCTGAATCGCTTGCAAAACTCTTTTAGGTGAAGTTCGTACTGTTTCAGAAGCAGTCTTTCCTCGTCTGGGGATAAAAAGAAATTGTATCGTTGAAATTCGTCAATGTGTGTTCCATGTTTCGAAATATAATTAAGGTTATGCTTTTCTCGCAGAATGGCTAGTTGACCCTCGTCGCTGAATGTCCAGTACTTTCTTTGAGAACTAGTCGAAAACATTTTTGCAACTTTTTCTCTGGTTATTTGGGTTTAAATGAATTACAAACACAATAACAGTTCACTACAAACGGCCTCGTAGATTTAAGTTTTTGACAGAATATTTGACATTGACATTGACAAAAATTAAATTGACGTTGCCCTTTACTGGGCAGCTTTGCTAAAAAAATCTAAATTTAACTCAGCTGGCGATTTTCTATTTTTTTGGAATCCATGTTTCCCCTAAGTTATCTCACGGATCTTAGGATTTATAAATGTAACTCATCAAACTTCTTGATCTTATTTGCTTTTGAAAAACACTTTAATATTTTTATTATGTGGCTACATTACATCATCTGACTCAACACTCCATCAAACGCAGTAATGCTCTAAATAAAGGCAGAATTACATATGTGAACGGAAAGAAAAGTATTTTTACCTTATCAAGTCGTATAAATACAGTTTTACTAAAATATTTATATATTTTTGGTTTACTTTAAACATATGCTTTTTATTTTACAATTCAGTTTCAAGTATTCAAAGTATTATGTTGTTCTTCATAATAACAGTAAAGGAGCGCGGACACATGATTTTATCTCTCTCCCACTTGTTGCGTTCTGGTTCTCCATCTCAGACGCATTTGAGTCATCTTCAGTGAGTGCTGCTGATTGTCATATATTATAGAAATTAGACTATTTTTATATCAATAATCATTTAAATTCGTTGATAACAAGTGAAATCAAAATGTCGCGACCGGGTGATAGGCCAAACCAAGCGCAAACATACAAACTAGTCGTTGTCGGCGGTGGCGGTGTGGGAAAAAGTGCAATCACAATACAATTTATTCAGGTATTTATCGCCTTATTTGGCCGAGATCCGGCTGCGGAACAGATGTTACAGTATTCTAACAGTTTCCATTGACGATTCTGGGAACTGGTTAGTTTCTTGAGTAATTTAAATGATGTGTTCATGCTTAAAAATAGTGTTTGTGAGACAGTCTATGTCAAGGCCTGTTTGAAGGCGACTCCGCCCACTGGCGTCACCACATCTGGTGCTGAAATGCTATTGTTTGGTCTTCCAGAGCTACTTCGTGACGGACTATGACCCTACTATCGAGGACAGTTACACCAAGCAGTGTGTCATTGATGATGTACCGGCTAAACTGGACAGTGAGTACACCTCCTTACATTTATGGTTCCCTGGTGTTTTATATTGTGGGTGGGTTGAAGAAAGCTAATTATGTCTTGACATAAAAATATCAAGAGCATTGCTTAAATACTTTGATTTCAATGTTTTAGTCATGACCACCTGTTGCTGCAAAATCAAACTTACTTTTACAATAAATTTAAAATTGTGTGAATGATGCTCCAATGACTATTTTTGTATGGATATGAGGATTGCATGTGGCTAAAGAGTGATGAGTATAAAATTTGATGAATGAAGAGAAAGTGTTGAAAGGAGAGAATGAACAAAAAAATGTGTTGGGCCATCCTGAAAAACATGGAACAAGGGTGGAAAGATGATGATAGATGTTTTATTGTCAGCAGAAATGTCTTAATGCTCAAAAACTATATATTTTAATATTGTAATCACTGAACAAGTTGAGTGCCTGAGGATGGAATGCACCACCAAGGCTATACTAGAAAGAGGTGGCAAAACAATGCATGGATGCGCTCAAGAAGGCTTGATTGAGGTGCCAAAGGAGAATAATACCTGGAAGAATATTGGGGAGGTGTTTGCTCAGCTGTGGGACATAAAGGGATGATAAATAAAAATGAGTAAAGTTTCAGACCAGTCCATCACATTTCTACATCACTAAGAATACTATTAAAACAAGCCTAGCAACATTCCATTTCCAAATCAAGCAATGTAAACACTATATTTGTTCATAATTATTATCTCTGCTATCAAAAACTTCTGTATCACAAGATGTATGATATCAGATAGTATCTTATAGACTTGAGTCATCTTATTTTCGTGTTACAACTCTGGGATGCAATTATGCATATTCCTTTATATAGAAAATATACTTGATTCACCTTGTTTTAGTTAGGGTGAGAGAGAGATAGAGTGAGAGAGTCCTGATTGTATTTAAATAAATTCAAATGAATGCATTTGGTATTTACTGTTTATTGCATTGACATTTATACTAGCTTTTGCCCGCGGCTTCCCTTGCTTTAAATTCGAGGTAACACGGTTCCCCTTTCCTGATTTGCAGGTACCTGCTGTAGTTTTTGCCTTTGCGCCTTATTTATTGTAATAGCAATGCTAAGTTTTCCCTTTTCTTCTCTATTTCTTTCTCATTTATCACATTAAAAAATTAGCCTATGTCTGTCTCCAGGGTCTTAACTATCTCTGTAAGTACAAAAATTCATCAAATCGGTTTAGCCGTTTAGGTGTGAAGACGTAAAAAACTCACTTTCGCTTTTATAATATTAGTAAGGATTCAAATCAAATGAAAATCAATCAAATTAAAATATTTTTATTTCACATAGGCTTACATGGGCACTAAAATGTCGAGAAAAGGTTCACGGTTCGGGTTGGTTGTTTCATATGGAGAAGAACCGACAATTGTATGCCAGAAAGGTGTGGTCATATCCTGGGTGTGATTCATACCATAAAAAAAAATACCATGGAATTTGCGAGTGAAAAAATCCATACATTTAGGTTGAGAAGAAAGAAAGAAAAAATAAACACACAAATAGGACATTTCATTTTCACAGAGACGTTTTGGGAATGGGATATTCTGCGTCAAATTCCAATATAATATCCCTTGTTCAGATAGGTGTATTTTTCACAATGATATTTTTTATTGTCATTGTATTTTCAACTCTTATTGTTGACTAGCGGCCCGGTACGTGCTTCGCTACGCATTTACAAAAAAATGTGATGCAGCGCCATCTGCCGGATTGATTTGTGAATCTAAACCATTCCCAGATCCCCTTGAACACACACAAAAAAATTCATCAAAATCGGTCCAGTCGTTTGAGAGAAGTTCAGTGACATACACACTCACAGAAGAACTATATATATAAAGATTAAGAATCGAACAGTGCCACTCTACTTTAAACAGAGTGCTAATTAGTGTGGGTACAATATCTTTGCAGCAAGTTTTAAATTGTTTCAAATATTATCATATTCTCTTTCTCCCTCCACAGTCCTGGACACAGCTGGTCAAGAGGAGTTCAGCGCTATGCGAGAACAATACATGAGGTCCGGCGAGGGATTCCTCCTCGTCTTCTCTGTAGCAGACCACGCGAGTTTTGACGAGCTGTACAAGTTCCACAAACAGATCCTTCGCGTCAAGGACAGGGATGAGTTCCCCATGCTGCTGGTTGGGAACAAAGCGGATTTGGAGCATCAAAAGGTGGTAAGTGCCTCTCTTTTTATTCGTGGAATAATTGACTCACGTTTTGTCAACGTCTTCGGACGACGATTCAATTCTGCGCCAATGGTGGCTAAAAGAGTTTGTGGCCCCGTATTTTCTGTGACTTGAGTCTTGCATTTTCTTTCCAGCCAGCTATAATGAAGGGGCAAAATTCAGCCTTTGACTTTTTGCTGGTCTCATTCTAATTTATTTATGGTCAGCTCAGCATGTATTTTTCTTCCATACTTCTCTGTTACTTGTCAATTCATTAGTGACCTCCTTTCTAACTATGACATCCTTTAGAAAATCTATCCATCGTTTCTTTGAGCTTTCTACTTTTAAATCCACCCACAAACGTCCGCATAACATGTCCATACCATGATGTCGGATTACCAGTTAACGGCACCAATTTCAATCTCCCTCTGTACTCATTCCTTATTTTATCCATTTACCTTACACAACACATCCACAGCTCAGCCATATTCGAAAAAACACGTTAGCATAAGGTCCAAATTTGTCTGAATAAAGTAAATACAATAGCCTAAGATTATCCTAAAGTAGCTATACACTTACGAGCTTCTAGCTAAATGATAAAAGTCAAAAGACTCGTTTTGTAATAAGAATTAGTAGTAATTCTACTACAGCAATGATGTCATGCAGTAAAACGAGTGTCATTGCCAGTTTGACCTGAAACTGGACTTGTACAACAGTCATAGTTATAAAAATATTTATGACCTTTATTTTGTCGTGTGGTTAGTGCTTAACTTGGTCTCAGAGTTTTTATGCTGCTCATGTTCCTCTGACTTGACTTAACATACCGTCGAGAAATATCTCTTAGGCATACTGGTTGACGGCACGTTAGTGTTCCACGCAAAGAGATGTCTGCAATGCAAAAGGCCCTGGCAGGGTTGCGGGTTGTCTGAATGAGATACCGTGCCCCCGGAACGTAAAGGGCAAAAGAAGGAACATGGGTGGTCTGCACGAGTCTGACACTCCCCCTGCTCTGCCCAGAGCGCGGGGATATTTGATGATATACCATCCGCAAAAAAAAGCATAGTGATTTCTTCACGATGTTTTCCTTCCGAAGCAAATGATAATAGGGTAGTTTCCAGGGTCATAGTAATTACATTATATTTAGTCCGTCTTTTAGATTATTCAAAATTAAGGGACACGTATTTTTTTATTTGTAAATTACACCAAAAATGACGAAGATATAGCCCATTAAAGTTACTTGTGACGTCACTCGTTGCGAAAAAATGTAGCAACGCGTGACGTCACACGTCAGTGTCATTTAAATTCTAATTTACAAATAAAAAAATACGTGTCCCTTATTTTTGAATAATCTAAAAGACGGACTTTTTTTTTGGAAGCTTACCTATTATGCCATACGCACATGAATCAGACGAATCAGAGGTGCGCTTGGAAGGTTCGACTTCACGACCCATGACTTTGCAGTCCGCCCGTCACAACACTGAGCCCTGCTGAAATTACAGTGCAATAATATTTATTCATTAATTATAATGTGTAAGAATTTGTGAAAATGCTACGTCGAAATTTATCCGAAAGGAACATAGTAACAGGATATAGAACACATGCGCGGGTAATGTGTAAATAAGGTCCTTAATGACCCCTTTGCAGTCTTTGCGCCCCCCAAGGGTGGCGTGCCCCCTTTTTTTTTCGGGTGGGAAATCATCCAATGACTTCCCCCGCTCTGGGCGGAGCGGGGGGGCATGTCAGACTTGTACTGACTAAAACCCACCCATGTTCCTTCTATTGCCCTTTACGTTCCGGGGCCGCAGTATCTCTTTCGAACAACCCGCAACCCCGGCAGGGTGGCGTGCCCCCTACTTTGAAAATCCCTGGTCTAGACGTTTTTAGCTTTCAGGAGGAACAAACAAAAACTTTCGCCTTTATAAATTTGTCTGTTTAGTAGGATTTACATATCAATAAGGTGTAAAGTGGATTTTCCGAACGTCCGCTTAAATCATAGGGAATCCTGAAACCACAATGTTTTTATGAATGACGGTTGTTATTGAACGCAGTTATTTGTATTTATCGTAAACATATAGTAAACACGTATTCTTCCTTGTTTCGTAGTAGGTTTATTGTATGTAGATATAAAATGCATGGTGTGTTCATTCATACTGTCGCTATCGTTTACGGCTCAATGGTCAAGTAGCGGATTGGCAAGTGGTCTTGTTTAACCCGCCATTAATCAGAATGCAAATAAAAAAAGTAAAAAGAAAACTGTTTACTACTACGAAGTGGCGAAGTGCGGGGCGTTTTTGTGGGACTGGCGGCAGGACAAACAGATCATCATTTATTAAAAACAATAAAAACTTTTCTGTTTTGGTGCCCGGTTGCTGGCATTAGGCTCGCCCCTTCTACATGGGACTTGAACATAACTAGCGAAATGTATTCCCAACAAAATGTTAGTCATAGGTGTAAGTAGTGCTCGTTCTTGATATGTCTTTTCATACTGACATACGAATTAGAATAATAACGAATTAGATAGGTATTAGAAATAAAAAAATCTTGTAACATTTATTTAAATATTTAATTTGCCGCCTAGGTAATTTATTAATAACAAATCGAAAAATAACATTTTTTTAATTAACTCGACGGAAATCCTTTCTTTAATCTTTGAAGAATATAAGTATAATTGTATAAGTAAGTATATCCATATTTTTCCGAGACTTTTAAAAAGTTTTGACTAAAAAAAGCACTTGTTGACTAGACTATAGTAATTTAATAAGAAGCCAAATAATATTACCGATAAGAAAAACGAACACATTAAAAAATTATTTATAACTAAAAATATTTTAATAATTAAGTAATACCGACAGAAAATCTGGATAATAATAATTGTTTTTATGAAACTCTTTGCCCCCAACGATTTGCAGCTGATGGAGCTACTGAAGGTAACAGAAACTTTCAGTAGCGCCATCAGGATGGAATTTGGTGTGGACAAAAGTGCGGTCATGCATGTAAAGCGAGGGTAAATTGTGGAATCTGTGGGAATCCAGCTCTCAGATTCCATAAACCTTAGATCCCTCTCAGCAACCAA
This sequence comes from Ochropleura leucogaster, assembly GCA_958449745.1. Lineage (NCBI taxonomy): Eukaryota > Metazoa > Arthropoda > Insecta > Lepidoptera > Noctuidae > Ochropleura > Ochropleura leucogaster. The sequence continues at coordinate 1,508,680 of OY288222.1, read as the reverse complement.
AACCTACAAGTATTTGGGGATGTCGGAAGCGCTGGGCATCAATGTTGCTGACATGAAGCAATCGTTGAAGGAACGCTTCTTTGGCCGCCTGAGAAAAGTATTTAATAGTCTTTTATCAGGCGGAAACAAGGTGCGTGCTTTCAACGGTTGGGTCATGCCGGTTTTGACGTACTCTTTCGGCATACTCAAATGGACTCAAACAGAACTGGACGCCCTGGATAGGAAGGTGCGTACATTGTTAACGGCATTTCGTATGCATCACCCACGCTCTTCGATTATGAGACTGTATATCCCGCGGAGTTGTGGAGGTCGAGGCTTTTTAAACGCCAAGACTCTCCACAATCGCGAGATATGCAGTCTCAGGGAATATTTCCTAGAAAACGACGTGGGAATGCATCGGGATGTGGTTGCAGTGGACAAAGGCCTCACCCCGCTCTCCTTGGCTAAAGAGAACTGGCGCAAACCTGTAGTGCTTGACACTAACGACCGCAAGGAGGTATGGCAGAGTAAGGAGCTTCACGGACGCTTTTTCCGGGCCCTACATGGACCCGATGTAGATCAATCAGCGTCCGTAGCCTAGCTACGTTCCGGGGACCTCTTTGGAGAAACCGAAGGTTTTGTCTGTGCAATTATGGATGAAGTTATGATGACGAATAACTACCGGAGATTTATTGTGAAGGACGGCACGGTTGACATATGTCGGGCATGCCACCGTCCGGGAGAATCAATACGACACATTATTTCCGGTTGTTCTCGTCTAGCTAACGGAGAGTACTTGCATAGACACAACCTTGTAGCCAGGATTATCCATCAGCAACTTGCTCTAAAATACAACCTTGTGGAATCGGAAGTGCCGTACTACAGGTATGAGCCCGACCCAGTTCTTGAACATGGCAATATCACATTGTACTGGGATCGCTCCATCATCACTGACAGGACTATTGTTGCCAACAAGCCTGATATAGTGGTGGTGGATCGGTCAGAGCGGCGCGCAATGATTGTTGACATAACAGTCCCGCATTATGAGAACCTCGTGAAAGCCGAGAAAGATAAGCAAATCAAGTATATTGACTTGGCTCGCGAGGTTGTCGACATGTGGGACGTGGACTCAGCGATCATTGTGCCGATAGTCGTTACAGCCAATGGCTTAATTGCAAAGAGCCTCGACCAACACCTAAGAAGGCTCTCGTTAGGCAGCTGGATCAAGGGCTTGATACAGAAAGCGGTACTCCTGGACACGGCTCGTATTGTTAGGAGAAAGAAAGAAAGAAAGAAAGAAAAAACATTTATTAGTCGCAAATTACGACGAGCAACAAAATAACAAAGAAAAATAGGAGGTTCCTTTCTCTGGAGCCCTGACCGCTGGTAGCTTGGATCCTGTTCCCGATACCGGTGGGCTACTATTTTTATATTTTTAAATGTTTTTTTATGCTTTTTTGAAATATTTAAAAATGTAATTATATGTTAAAAAATAAATAAATGTACGAAAATTGTTTTTAGATGAATTTAACTGTTATAACGTGTATTACTGGAGTAACCAAGGCACAGTATATCCTTTATAAGAAAAATCCAGCTAGATACAAATTACATCTATTATGGTCAAATGAAAATTAAATTCCACGAAAATTATAATAGGTTCATTATGTGAATCATTATTCATTCTACTTGTTTATGATCATTTTCCAAGTGTCTATGTTTAAAGCTATTTATACCATAAAGGATAATTATATTCCCGCCTAATTTAAAAGCCCTCTCATCTTATTTTACAGGTTTCACTGGAAGAGGCACAAGCCCTGTCGCGCCAACTCAAAGTCCCATACATTGAGTGCAGTGCGAAAGCAAGAATGAACGTCGACCAAGCCTTCCACGAGCTTGTCAGACTAGTCCGACGTTTCCAAGAAACAGAGCGCATCAACATCAAGTCAGACTACGGCAGTGGCAAAAAGAAAAAATGCACCATCCTGTAACACACATTATATTTGTGGTGAGATTTGTTCAATTCGTTCTACATTCAAAGTTCGCGCCGTTCCGATGACACATGTTTTTTTTTTATTTCTGCAAAGAAGTTTGATTGTTTATTTTTTATTCTAGAGATGTACTGACTATCTAAGGTGGGTATTTAGTCGACTACCAAACAATCCAATTTTTTGGAAAAGCTTTAATTAAAAAAGAAATGTGTTTTAGCTCACTCAGAAGCTAAACAGTCAATGATTGAATAGATAGTTTGTACATTTTCTCTGAAATTATCCGGGTTGTAATTATAATTAGTATCTATCAATACAGTTCCATCTTTATCTACTTCATTAGTTTTATAATGCATACAGCCTCCTTATTTTTATATTTATTTATTACATTTTAGTTTTTAAGCATTATTTGCTTTCTTTTTAATGAAAAAGCACATTAAAATGCAATACAATTTTTTAATTGTTCTCGATTAAACGTTTACACGTTTTTTTTTATAATTTTGGTACTATTTCGTCTCTAGTGCCATACTCGAAGTATATTGTCTCGCAATTATAGTCCGAGATATTGCCTAAATCTGTGGCTTTAATTTGTACTTTGCAATCCTAAGTAAAAATATAATTATGAATTCTAGATTTCATAAAATACATCCGTTTGTCGTTAGTACAGTCAGCGTCAAAGCGGTATATTTCTTTAATATACACAGATGTTTGCTGATTATTGTACTTTTTTAACTTTGGTAGCTAAACATATCTTTTTACACACATTATCAACAAACCAAGGGGTAACTCATAATAAATATAACTGAACAAAGATTTGCTTGGCATGTGTGTGTAAAAATGCTTTTCAATAACAGTTTATATTGAGCACTTTTTTTATAGAAAACGGTGCTTAAAATGATAGCTTTATAGTCTTTTAGCACAATTTTCGTGGGATATAATCCCGCAGTTGTTTACTGGTTTTTTTTATTTGGTTTGCGTTTACTAGAATTGTTTTTTTTTTATCAAATATTTGCTTTAATAAAACTTGATATTTAATATAATTTCCGTTTATATTAAATTTTGATGATAAGTTACGTTCAAACTAGGCCTTGGTTTGAACCCAAAAACGCGCGTTTCTGGTTACATGATATATTATTGTACCAGAAATCTAGATGGAACATTCGGACGGTTTGAGAACCTCCGCCATTTTGATGTTAGTTAATAATGTTCTTATAATTATTTGTGTGCATAGTTCACACTCAAAATTCAGTTTTGGTTACCTAACTAGAGCAAGTTTTTTTGAGTAGGTACAATTATTTATTATGTAATCAAAACCAACAACAAATGCGTTTTGTTAACATCAAATTATTATTGTCTAAAAATATTACAACGTCAGTTAACGTAAAAGTTGACCGATGTAAAATTTAATAACACAGATTAATAAATAAAATTGCGTGAGAAATTGTATAAATATTTGTACGTATATTATTATAGACGTCTAAATACCAAATACTAATGTGTATAAAATATTTTTGTTACTTTTTGTCGTTCAATAATTAATTTTAGGTTAGCATTAGTAGTTCAGATTGAATGTTTCATTTGTATAGAAACAATTTTTTAAACATTTTTGTCATATAGACACAATTTTATTCAGCCGAATTATAATGTAAAGGAGTAAATAAGCAATTTTAATGTAGAAATAAGTTTACAGTGCTGTAAGAAGTCTCTATATTTATATACAAATGATACATTCAATTTATTACAAGCAGTCTTGAAATGTATATCATATAAAACAGCTTTCTGGTTATTGGTAACGACAGAATGAAAAAGTGATTACAGTGATTTTGCCTCCGAATGATTAAAAACAAATAAATCTTCATTCCTGCTACCCTACCATGACGTCTTAAAGCAGAACTTATTCCACTTAGAGAAAGGGACAGAGCTATACAGGGTGTTTAGCGGTATCTCTTTCTTACACTGGAAAAAGAACTGCTATAAGATGTCATGGTAACCCTACTGTTGTAATGAGGTTGCTGCACCAGTCGTGTGCCTAGGGGCCGATTATAAGGCAAGCAAATTGTTTAGAAACCCTATCATCATGAAGGTTGTTTGAATGTACTGCCACTGGCTGCACTCTCTATTGACAAGTCTGTTAAAATTTGACTGTACTTTACTGCCGTAAATTTTAATAGTTTTCAATCTGGATGTTTTGGTGCCCGGTTGCTGACATTAGGCTCTCTCCTTTACATGGGACTTGAACATACCTGGCAAAATGTAGATGCTACTATTAGATACACCTCTGCCTAACACTTCGGGGATTACAGGATTGATAAACTAGCTGTTTCACTCGCTGTTCAGCTCGTGAGTGTTGTAGCGTGATTTTTTATAGCCTACTAGCTGTGCCCAGCGGTTTCACCCGCTGCTCAGTTAGAGGTATGAAAAATAGATGTTAGCCGAGTCTCAGACCTACCCGATATGCACACAAAATTTCGTTTAAATCAGTCCAGCCGTTTCGGAGGAGTATGGGAACGAAAATTGTGACACGAGAATTTTATATATAGTCTATGTTACTCAGTGATAAAGTAACATTCTAATCCTTACTAATAGTATAAAAGCGAAAGTGAGTTTGTTTGTTACGTCTTCACGCCTAAATGTCCAAACCGATTTTGATGAATTTTGGTACAGTGATAGTTGGGACCCTGGAGACGGACAAAGGCTATTTTTTTAAATTGAGCTAATGGGGAGGAAGAAAAGGAGAGAAAAATTTTTTTTTTCGATCATCACGCATGTTAAAGTTAGCGTTAGCCCAAAGTAACTATGCCACGCGCATGAAGTCGCGAGCGGAAGCTAGTGCTGAAATATTTTTGAAATCGGTCCAGTAGTTTTTGAGTTTAATCGTTACAAACATACAAATCTTTTCTCTTTATACTATTATAAGTGTAGATTAGCTATAACCAGAAAGCTTACAAACATTTCAAAAGTTAATTTTAAAAAGAGATATATATTTTTATATTGTAGTATTGGTTTTTACACATTTTTTGCTAAGCATGTATATTACTTGGTTGGTGCACAACTGTTTTGATATACATATTTACAATGATTTTATATCAATTTAGCTTTTAAAGTAATCTGTGGAGAGGTGTTTTACAATAATAGTAATTATTGTTTTTATCAGCTTTATAAAATTAGGGAAAAATAAGTTTTTTTTTTGTGAACGTTTTTCGTGGATCTTAAATTGATTGCTGAGATTTGAACAATCTTTATGAAATTATATAAAAACACATATTTAATGGAATCAATGTAATTTATTTATTTTCTAGCGACTGCATTAAATATTGTACAGTCAGTAACAGTATTTTTTTGTGTTGTGAACTCATTCAGTATGCAATTACATTGTCTTATGATTATTTCTACATTATTATTAATTTAAATACCGATTCAATGAATAAGTTTTTGTACCTATTGTATAATATACTAAATAAATTCGTGTGAAATCTAGTTATTTTAGCAACAGGTAACACATTGGAATTCGAATTTTAGAATTCAACACTGGTAACACCTATAACGTTAAGTCAGAGTTGCCGTGTAAAAAATTAAACAGAAACTTGATTTGTAAATAAATTTTGAGCTAGCTTGGTGTATTAAATAGGTGATTATTTCCCATGTGATGGTCCCCATGGGCTTATTGCCCATACTGATACATAAGATAGAGTTTGCAATGTATGGTAACACAGTGCAGGTGCAATATTGTAAGAAGAGCTTTAACTTGTGGCGGTCTATCGCCGTAACCTACTAAAATGAGAACTGTTGTCCAGCTAATTATTGTATTTGTAAAATAAATCATTGTAACATATTTTTTGGATTTTTATTTTAAGTTTTGACACAGGAAACCTACATGAGTTTACTTACGACGCGGTTGGCGCAGTGGCTAAGCGTTTCACCTCTGCGATAATTATCGCGGGTTCGATCCCCGTAAGAACAAATATTTGTATTGTCTAGAGGTAGTTGTTCTGGGTCTGGCTGTTTGTGTATGTGAGTTTAAATGTTTGTAAACGCACCCACGATACAGGAGAAATTCCTAGTGTCGGGCAAAAAAAAAAGACTAAGGGCATCATGTTACCTCAAGTGTTTTGTCCAATTATAGATATGTCTTAAAGAAGACTGAGATTGGGACATCAACACACAAACACTGGAGTCTCATCATACATCTGGTTAGGTTAGATGTAGCTGAATATATATTACCAGTATTTTATATGGAGCGACTGCCTGTATCTTGGACCTCCAGGGTCGTCCGAGTTCGTACTGGGTAATACGATATACCCAAGCATGGAGACGACACGGTTGGCACAGGAGCTGAGCAATCGACTGCTGCGTTGCGTGTCGGGTTCGATTCCCGCACGGAACAAATATTTGTATGACCTGCAGATAGTTGTTCGGGTCTGGCTGTTTGTGTATGCGAGTTTAAATGTTTGTAAACGCACCCACGATACAGTAGAAATGCTAGTGTGAGGCAACATAAAAAAAAAATGTAATAGACAATCACTCATCTACAGAACAACCGCTGTTTTACCTAATAAGATCGACCCGTGCAACTGTTATTATTTAGTCACAAGCACTCGTTTTCCCGACTAATTTAAATACATAAATCTTCCAGGGCCACCTATACTATTAAAAAACAGGAATGATATTTTTGTTTGATTTTACTGAATAGGCTTCGAACTACTAAACTACTGAATCGATTTTAACCATTTTATCATCAATATAAAGCTAAATTATTAGGAAGTAACATTGGTACACATATGCATGTCCATTGTTTTGTAAAAATATTATGATTTAAAAGAGTGCCCATGGAGTTTCTTGCCCGTTCTTCTCCATAGAGATAGGCTTTGGAATGAGCAACTACAGTACACAAGTTATTATATTATGTCGTATGACTGAGACTGTAGCAGCATCTTTTTTGTTTTCAAAATCCAAAAGTGCCTCTAATGAAATTGTTGGTTGCCCGGGGCTGCGGGTTGTTCGAAAGAGAAACCGCGGCCCCGGAACGTAAAGCGCAACATAAGGAACATGGGTGGGCTTTAGTCAGTAAAAGTCTGACATGCCCCCCCCCGCTCTTCAGGTCATTTGATGATTTCCCACCCGAAAAAAAATGGTCTTATTGAAATAAATGTTTTGTGTTTATCATAACGCTACGACACTTAGGGCACAACTAGTACAAAATAAAAGCCATAAAAACTAACTCGAACGATGATTTATTACTTTAATCACATTATATTACATTTATAAATAGTCTACGGATGTTCACTTCCTGGCTGCGAGGGCAGACAGGTCGGCGATGCAACGGTCCAGTGTCTGCTTCTCCTGGTCGGGTGTGATGGCCTTGGTCACGTTGTTTACTACCCAGTCCACCAACTGTCTCTGAGCCAGGCGACGTTCCACATTGGACTTCTCCAGCTGGTAGTCCAAGCGACGCTTGACCTGGATTTAAGGAGTGTGGGGTTAATATTAGCCTATGTAGTTGGAAATGCTAAGCTATTAACCTAAAAACAATTTTGTGGCTGCCGCCCCCTGCAACACTAAGAGCCATTGCCTTACATAGTGACGGCAAGTTAGTGAGAGCAGCTAAAAACAAGCTCTACTTAGTCGGTTTATACACAAAAGCCGGGTCGAAGAAACGGGCTTATTCTAAAATGATCATGCCTTGAGCATCACCCGCTCAGTTGCCTACGGCTCATATCGGAGCATGATTTACAAGGGCACATTCCGTTGATGCTGAGCAAGTTGAAGTCGCCAGGCTAACCTGCTTTCTAGCGTATTCTGGTGAGATGATTTGTATATTCACTTTTCGAGAATTATTGAATGGTTGGTTAAGAATTTTACATGAATTATTATGTATTTGCAAAATTGATAACAATTTATAGCATCTACATTTATCGTGCCCAAACACAAATAACAAAGATATTTGGATAGTTTTCTTTGTAACTCATTTTCATCAGCAAGAAAATATCTATTCACCTCATTGTAAGAGTTCATGAGACGTTCCCTGTACGCAGCCTCCAGCTGCAGCAAAACATTCTCCTTCTTAGCCTGGATGAGCAGCTCCTGGCCTTGAGCGCGCCACTGTGCAGTCTTCTCAGAGTCTACTGCCTGCTCCAAGCTCTTGATGGACTCTGTACGGCTCTCATTCCATTCAGTTTCAATGGTCTGAAAAGTGAGAATGACATTTGATTATGCGATTATATTAAAATACAAATAGTTTGGAAATTGTAAATTTATAAATACTGAAAATATTGAGTCAATGTTACACAGCGGAATGATCCGTCTCTTATACTTACTTCGACTTCCTTGTCTAACCAGGCAGCAATGTTAGGTCCGAGCTTCTTAGCAGCAATACCGACCATGAGGAGCAGTGACAGACCGGTGTAGTATTCATGCTCCATGACGTAGATCTCCTTGCTGCACAGGTATGTGGCTAGACCTACTCCGAAGGTGTACGGACCAGTCACACCAGTCTTTGAGTGGAAGAACTGGAACCTGGAATTAATATTGTTCATGTATAAGAAGCTTGGCATATTTCAAAAACATATTTATAGGATATAGAATTTATAAAAGATTAAAATGGTTATAATTGTTAATATGGAAAGATTCACTAGTTGACACATTCTCAAGGAAACAGTCTTGAATAAAATTTAGCTGTTTTCACCAGTTAGTTAAGGTAAGGTATAATAACATTATTATGTTCGTCATGTTAACTCAGAAATGCAAACCAAAACAAATGTTGAAAAGTTGTTGTTGAATAAAATGTATTATTATTCAATTTTACATTTAATACAAAATTAAATAGTTTAAATTATGCAATGGGTGTTCCTTATACCCTTGCAATATTCAAATATATAGCCCCGTGCATTTTAAAATCCTTACCAGATTTCACTATCAAAATCCTTAATAAAAAACACTTTTACAAAATTATATCACTTTATAAAACAATTACACAGATTTTGACACTAGATGAGTAACACTGCTGAGATAAATATGACACACAAAACTATTTTGATTGATTAACATTCAAAAATCATACCATTCTTCAGGGACGAAACCCAGCCTGACTTTGCCAGGCTCTCCTCGGACTGGCCGGGGGAAGTTTGTCTCATCGCGGGTTCCGGACACTGCTGAGGCAGAGCCTCGTGCAACCAGGGCTGTGGACTGTCTGGTCGCAGCTGTAAATTTATAACATATAATTTAATTATTTTTTTCTGGCCTGCTTTGTCCCACTCCTGGGCAAAGGCCTCCCTCCACTCTTTACACCTCTCACGAACCCGCGTATCCTACTTTCAGCTGATGGAACCTGTTCTCTGATGGAAACCTAATAAATAAATTTTACAGGTCCTCTCAATCTTGGGTGAAAACATAAATTTGTGGTTCCTGGAAATTACTCTATTATAAGATTTATTGAAAGTATTATCATTACTGTAACCTAAAAAAAATAAGTTATGACACTAATCAGCTGCAATGCGAAATACTTCAATATCAGCTTGAATTTATAAAACTTTATTATAGGTTATACTACTTATAAATGCTTATAAACGACATTGAATGACTGAAACAACTCCGTTTATATTCATAACTCTTAATTATCATGTAAAAACTATAATTTTCATCTGAATAATTTCCACAATCGCGGATACACCCGTCAAATCAGTGATTACATAAACCTCCGTAACCCAGGGTTAAGGTTAAAAACTAAACATTAACAACACATTTTTCTAACATTAATACGATCTGTTCGTTAGTTACACATACCTGAACGCAAAGCTACGCGCGATAGCATTTTGTAATAGCAATTTACAATTTATTTTACGAAAATCGACAGTCCCCGAGCAAAATGTACTTTGCGTTAGGGATGTCCGAAACAATCGAGAGATTCAGTCAGTGATAGAGTCAATCGATTCAAATTGAACATTAGTGTTGTATGTATATACTTTAACCATGTATATTAAATCATTGTGTAAATTAATGAATTAGAACACGAAAACCATCAAGAAACTAAATTGTATGTAAATTTAAAAAATATTATGATTTATTATGTGAGATCATAAGATAATATTTTTAAAGCTGCATCACCTGCTGTGACTAGTGATGGGTAATTTTCCGAAAAATTTCAAAACTCGGAAATTTTTCAATTTATTTTTCCGAAAAATTGAAAAATTGGAAAAATAATGGAAAAATATCTTTTTATCGAAATTATTAGTTTAAATGAAATAGTTTATAAAATATAGTTCATAATAAGTTGAAATTCAAAGGATTTAATGGCTTTGCATGTTGTTTTAATAAAAAAAACATATGTGCAAAGTTATATTTGAATACAGATTTAAGGTCAATGGTTTATTTCACACATAAACATATATACATTCAGTCAAAAAAGTATCGGGAATGGATGATTTGTCTAAGGTTCCAAATTTTTTTTTTTTTTTTTTGTAGTTGTTAGATTGCACAACTGTTTTCCATTTTGGCGCGGAGTTTGAGTTGCATCTGTTATTTATATTAAATACAGTGCTGGTTTTGGCGGGCAGACCTCCGGTGCGATCTCATGGTGGCATGGAGAGAGCGACTGTCGCAACCCCGTGCAGGGCACGCCACAATAGTGGCGGTAAGTCCCCTCTTTGAGGAGTGGCTGGAGAGGCGTCATGGCGTCCTCACCTACCGCCTGACGCAGGTCCTCACCGGACACGGAAGTTTCGGGAGGTTCCTGCACATCATCGGGCGGGAGGAAGCGCCCGGGTGTCACCATTGTGACGATCGCCCGGAGGACACGGTGGAGCACACAGTGGCGATCTGCCCAGCGTGGGCGGAGCACCGCCGTGCCCTCGTAGAGGCGATCGGCGGCGGCGATCTCTCGCGTCCGGCCCTGGTTTAGGCCATGGTCCGGAGCGAGAGGGAATGGGAAGCGGGCACTACCTTCTGCGAAGCAGTAATGCTAGCAAAGGAGGTGGCCGGGCGTTTGAGGGAGAGAACATCTGCCCAACCCAGCCGCCGCGGGAGACGCCCATGGCGCCGGGCGCCGCGAGACGACTTCCGGCCACCGTAGATGCGGGCCTGTGGGCGGTGAGCAATGGGTAGTTCACCGTCCGTCCGTCGATTGACGACAGGATGTGTCGACGCCGCGTTCGTGTTTCACGCGCGCCTCAAAGAGAGTCAGCAAAGCAGAGGGGCTTGCCAGAGCCTCCGCCTGCCGGGGTTGCGGGTTGTTCGAAAGAGATACCGCGGCCTCGGAACGTAAAGGACAATAGAAGAAACATGGGTGGGTTTTAGTCAGTACAAGTCTGACATGCCCCCCCGCTCCACCCAGAGCGGGGGAAGTCATTGGATGATTTCCCACCCGAAAAACAAAAAAAAAAAGGCTTACGGTGAATCGACTTTATCAAAAACTCGTGCTTATGAGTGGTTCAAAGCGTTCAAAAGCGGTCGAGATGTGATGGAAGATTTGCTCTGGTAGGCGTTGGCCTACCAGAGCGAGGCAAATCTTCCATCTGCAACTGAAGTTAACATCGCAAAAGTGAAGAAAATAGTGACTGCAAATCCCCATTCAACTCTGAGAGAGATAGCCGCCGAACTTTCTGTATCTCACGAGTTGACCCGTACCATTGTAACTAATAATTTGGGTATGAAACATGTTGCTGCTCGGCTAGTCCCAAAAGATCTGAATTTTCTCCAAAAACTTAATCGCATGAAAGTCGCTGAGGACATGCTAGAACGAGTCAGTTCGGACCCAACATTCATGAAACGCATTGTTACTGGTGACGAGACTTGGGTTTACGAGTTTGACATGCAAACTAGTCAACAAGCTTCGGAGTGGCGCCTTCCAACAGAACCGAAACCGAAAAAACCACGCCAAAGTCGATCAAAAGTCAAAGTCATGTTGACTGTTTTCTTTGACTATCGCGGTGTTGTGCACTCTGAATACTTATCGGAAGGTCTAACAGTAAATAAAGAATATTATTTGAGCGTTATGCGGCGTTTAAGAGAGCAAATTCGACGAAAAAGGCCAGATTTGTGGAAAGAAAATTCTTGGATTTTGCACCACGACAATGCGCCTTCGCACAAGGCTATCATTGTGAACGAATTTTTGACCAAACACTCAACAAATACCATCCAGCAACCACCATATTCACCAGATATGGCTCCTGCTGACTTTTTTCTTTTTCCTAAACTCAAATTACCACTTCGTGGCACCCGTTTTCAATCGATAGAAGACATAGGAGAATTCGCGGCGAGAACTGAACTCAATTCCGGAAGCAGCGTTTAAAAAATGTTTTGATGAATGGATTATTCGTTGGCGCAAGTGTATCGTTTCTAAAGGAGCATACTTTGAAGGTGATAAAATAAATTTGGATGAATAACAGACATTTTGTGTATTATTGATCTTTACACGGTACTTTCTTGACAGAGTAGTATGTGTAATGAATCAGAAAAATTATTCACTGAAAATGCTGTTTACATTCCAAGAAAAAAAAATAAGCTTTCAGAAGACAATACTCCAAATTGCAGCTTACCTAGAAGTGATACGTACATATCAGAACCAGACCGTCCATTCAGTACGCTCAACGTTGGTCTAGTCCATATTATACAGTTAAAGAATCCCAAAGACAAATCCCAAATTCAGAAAAACAGTTTTGTGATGCGGCAGTGATGACAGAACCAGAGTACAAAGCGGATGAAAATGAGAACATTAGAATTTCAAATTTAATGTTTTGTAAATTTATCTCGCATGAACTTGACCGGTATACCGGTGATGAACGGTATCATCTTATGCAGGAAATCATAAAAGTCTTTAAGAAAAATAAGTAACAGTCTTAGTAATAGGGTACGGAATCATAAAAATGAGAAATTTTAGTATTTTGATTAAAAGTAACAAATAAAAATTTGTTATCTTGTTTTATTTTCTGATCTTGGTCGACTTCCCATTTTTTTCCAATATTTGAAAAATATTTGAAAAATTGGAAAAATATTGGAAATTTTTCATTTTTTCTTTTCTTTTCATTCCGAAATTTTTCCATTACCCATCATTAGCTGTGACCTAGTTTTGATTTTTTTACTTGGTCATGATAACACTCGATCAATACTTGCCTCACTCGGATTGTAAGGCACTTGTTTATAATTTTGATTGTTTGTGGCTTTGTATCCATGCAGATACCAATTATAGTCGGTATAATTTTTTGGTTTACCTGTTATTCTTATAATCTAATGGATTTTTAGAAGGTCATTTCATAATATAAATATTATGGCTAATATGCATCACTGGATTTGGCAGCGAATGGTGAATAGTTGAAATTAAAATTACCTTTACCTTGCTTTTATTTTGCAAGAAGCCACATTTTAATGCAGTGCTACGTTTTAAGTTGGTTTACTCAACTCATAATTAAAGAATTTACTGAAGGCTTATTTATAGAATTGACTTGAAATTGACATTTTGGCATTTGAGAAACTGTTTTTGTTGGACCCATGTTTATAAACAAACAGCCAATTCTTTTATGTAACTCTTATTCATTTTTAAACGTATCCAAGACTGGTTTCTTTTCGTTTTTGAACGATCACAGGCTGTCAATTTGATGATGGCGATTGACGTGTGTGTTATTGATAAGAAAGTGAGATTGTAGTTTTATGTTTTTCTATGCATAAACATAGATTTTTTCTAAAATGGGGCTGATCACATCCTGCTGTAAACCTTCAGCTTCCGACGTGGTAACTCCTGACTTTGTGAGTTGTGTTTTTAAATTCGACTTAATTTTTTGTTACTAAATTATTATTTATTTTTCGAGAATGGGTAGGAGTACCACAAAATTAACTTTTAAAACTGGTTTTATATATTACAACATTGATTATATACTACCTTCATCGCGATTTGTAAGCTGCTTCTTTTTATAAACAAAGTTTTCATTAAGTCCTTTGCCTTTGCGTTTAATCCTGATGGGTCATAAAATGAACCTTTTACATGCCATCAGGAAACTAGACGGCGGCAGCAGGGTGAGGCGGCCGAGCGTCGCGCTGCCCAGGAGGCCGCCCGTGGTGTCAAAGATCCCAACAGGTTACTGCAGAATCAGAAGAAGGCTGAGGAAATGGAGAGGAGAGAACAGGAATTGAGCCGGCAGGGTGGTCCTGGATTGAAGGTAAAGTATATGAATAGATAAAGCACAATAAATGTGCTTTCACAGTTATTTGACATGACTGTCAAAATAAGTGGCATTCGCTGAATATTTGTGTCTGGCTGAATCTTCTACTTGTATGAAGTGTACAAGTAGTACCGTTTAAACAAAACACTTGTAGTAGCTTCAGCTTCATACAGTCAACATAAACATTAAAAACAAAACACTAAGCCAAAATTGAAATGCATTTCATAGGGTTATAACAAGCTTGGCATCATCTTAGGCTAGAAATTGGCCTTCACTCAATACTGTACAACACAGCGTTAGTTTAGTTACAAAAAAAAAAGTTGTTCTAGAGTCATAGTTTTGTTAGTTTTTTTTTTATTTTCGAGGCTAGTGCTCTACCTAGCAAACAGGCTATGAAGTCTTGACTGTCGTTATCCATGGCTGAACTTTAGGTATGTGGGTAGTCAACAAAAAAAAAACTTTCAATAAGTTAATGGTGATAACTCTCTAAAGAAATATTTTTCTCCTGCCCCTATTACTCTATGCCACTATCCTCCCTCTTCATACCTGTATTTGTATGGTGTACATAATTATGAGAGAGTATTTTATGTATCTTACTATTTAACCCGTTGAGTGTTGTTAAGTTCCTACAGGGGAATATAAGACAAAATGCCACAAGTGTCTTAAGTACCCACAGAGGTACAAACTTTATATGGTGTAGCTATCGGTTCAGTGGTAAAATCCTCGTTTTTCTGATGGGGTACTTCACAAAAACGTTACTTATAAATTTGTCTATTTTAGGAGCATTTTCCCCCGTTTTTGTGCGTCATTTAACAGGTTAATAGATGGCTGTGTTTATTTGTTGAATTCTTAAATAATAAAATTTAATTTTTTTCTTTATTTACAGTGGACAGCCGACTGAGATCAGGCCGCCAGTGGGAGCGGTCAGAGCGGTCAGACTGAGCCCAAAAGCCCTGAAGACAAGAATGATAAATACAAGTATAAGAATTGACCGCAACGAGGAACGGCCTGATTTTACAATGGAATGAATTGTTTGTTGCATACAATAAGTTGAAGTAAATTTTTTGTTGCTTCGATTTATTGTATACCATAAGCAAAGAAACTTGATGGCTTAAATAACATGAAGTAGTAAGAAATGGAGGGCGAAAACATTAATAAAATTCTATAAGGATTTCACTGCTCTTAAAAAAACATAGGTACCCTTTTTTTTGCAGATGGGAAATCATCAATCAAATAACTTTCCCCACTCTGGCTGGACTGGGGGGGAGTGTCAGACTTGTACTGACTAAAACCCACCCATGTTTCTTCTTTTGCCCTTGGGGCCGCGGTATCTCTTTCGAACAACCCGGTAGCCCGACAGGCGGTGCCTGGGCAGGCCCCTCTGCTTTACTGACATCTCTATAAGGCGCGCGTGAAACACTGACGTGCCTTCGACTCGGCAAGAAACATGTCCTCAAAATACGTATCATGTGTGCTATGATGCAAAGCAAATCATTTCTTAATTCTTTGTGATATAAGCCATTCTACAGCAGCAATGCACCCTTTCACATATCAGCTGAAACTTACATGTAAACTCTGTACATTTGATATTGAACCTTATTTGTAGTGGAGTATGATTGAAAATCTTGTAAGTAGGTAGCAGTTTATTTCTGTATGTTTAAGAGTTATGAACTCTATACCCATGAAATAAGGTTCAATATTGTATATTAGTGTTGTTTCAGACTATTTTTAGCAATGTAAGAGAAATTGATTACTTTCTGGATGATAAAAAATCTGGAAATATTTATTGTTGTGTAATCATGATCAATAAGGTTTTAGTTTTTATTGGATTAATATATTGTAAAACTATAAATTATATTTGGTAAATGTAATTTTTATCAAATGGTAAGCCAGTTTCTTAATTCAATATAATTATGCAAGCTTCAGCAGGAAATTGCATTTTTTTAATACCACTATGTTTTCAATATCTTGTAAGCACAATAGATATAGAAAAATATATATCTATACTTCAACAAATTAAAGCCTACTTATACTTAAATTATAATACTTAAACCATTTAATTAAACACAAACACATGTAGTGGTTTTCGTGATGTAATTGCAACTTATTGACAGTAGAGTATTTAGTTTTTTATCTACATGAAATAAAGATCCAAAATAAATATTAATTGGAAACATTCATAATAATATAAAAAAGTAAATTCAAAATCTTGGATAGTCTCTGGTTTTCGTTCTTTGTCTCTGACTTAAAATGATTGATTTTAGGGGGCCCTTCTCAACCTCTTAGCGGTGGAATAGTTATGGTCAAACTTAGCGCGTGACGGTCTGCGCAGGTATAACGATTCAAAGCTAATAGCGGCTCGTAACATTGAACGCAAAGCTGCGCAGCGATTAGGTAACAGCAGGATGGATAGGACGCATCGTTTTGACTGTAAATTGCGCAGACCGTCACTCGTACCTAACTTCCGAGCCCTATGGGAGACCTATGGGTCTAAATGACAGCTCGGAAGTTAGCTACGAGTACGAGAGTAGGCGAGCTATTCTTGATTAACCCGTTGCACGATTGTTTAAAAAAACACCCCGTGCAACCGTCTGCACACTTTGTCGCGCCAAGGGTTAAAACAGCATCCTTACTAATATTATAAAAGCGCGAGTGAGTTTGTTTGTTACATCTTCAGGCTTTAATTGCTTCACCGATTTTGATGAATTTTGGTACAGAGATACTTGGGAACTAGGAGACGGGCATAGGCTATTTTTTATTTTTATAAAGTGGGTTGTAAGAGAGAAAGAGGGAAGAAAAGGTAAAACTTGGCGTTGCTATTACAAATCAATAAGGCGCTAGGGGAACTGTGTTACCCCTAATTTAACGGGAGCGAAGCCGCGAGCAAAAGCTAGTATTGTTTAAATCGAGAATAGCTCGCCTACTCTTTCCTACACTATACTGTTAAATGTGGGTTTGATACAGTCCCTGGACTGATAATCTGTTTTATTTCTATTGTGTCGAATATTGATATTCATTGTTTACAATATTACAGAATGTTAACAATATAAGCAATATTTTTGCCAACACCCTGATTGTCTATGTTGATATTAAATGTAGGTATGTTCAATGTTAGATATTGCGCATATTATATTATGTTGTAGCCACTTTGCGAAACTGTTTGTTTTGCAAATCATCTGGGGCCTAAGTCTGCTATTACAATACTATATAATAGCAGACTTAGGCCCCTGGACTCTCCTGCTTGTTGCGCTTGCGATTCTTAAGTGAGTTGATACCTAACTATAAATATATTTGTTGTAATTGTTAATACAGGTACAAAAGCGAAACATTAGGTATGATAATGGTTTTGGGATCATTGCAACCAACAATCTAAAAAAGGGAAAAACCATTTTTGAGATTTACAAATAATTTGGCTAATGATCGTGTTTTCATGGGTATCGTGGATAATAACTGAAAACCTATACCCATCAAATATTTTTTACTTACGTATAGAATTAAATTGGCCTATAGAATGTAAATAACTATTGTGATCGAAAAAAAACACAATAAGTTACGAATTTTAAAAATTATCTATTGCTCAAAAAATATAGTAACTACCTATTATACAACATTTTAGACCTGATATTAAAAATCATCAGTATTTTTCTATTGGGACATTCGTAAATATCCTACAATACTTATCTGCGATGTGGCTACTACATACGCACTGATTGTTAGTTATTTAAGGTATTTATATTAAAAAATAAATGTATGTAATTAAATGTGCAATAGATCTATGTAATTGTTTTTGTATTTCCATTCCAAAAACCACTTCTAAAATTTTGTTTACTAAAATGATTGGTTATCTGTCAGTACTATTTTGCCGGTCTAAAAACTCCGGACCCGACCCAAACGTTGCCGCGTTGACAGAAAAACGCACAGGTAGCAAATCATTGATGGATCTACCCCAGAGTTTAGGTCAATGTGGTACTGTTTTACATACGATATGGCCAGTGCCGGATTAAGAAAGTGTGGGGCCTGTAGCAAATTTTATCGAGAAATCCTTTATCTACCAAAGAGGCTACATCACATAGGTACACGGTTTGTTAGAATTACGTTAAAAATTAAAGTTATTGATGTGCAGCTTTAGGCACTATCATCGAATATCGATCGATTTGCCAGTTATCCATTGTAGCGACAGGCGGTAGGTTAATAAGGTTCACCCAAAAAATGGAAGTGGGCTGGTTGGGACACCCGGGGCCCAATATTGCGCGGGGCCCTTAGCAATTGCTATTCTTGCTAGGTGGTTAATCCGGCACTGTGGCATCTAATATTGTGACCTGCGTGTACGGTCGTTTGTTTGTAGGAGGAAGTCGACGGCCTCCAAGGCCGTCAACTGCTTATACTCTTCCCTGTAACAAAACTGCAGGTCGGAAAGCACAGGACGCTTGCATTAAAGACGTCAGACACCGATCTCTAGCCATAAGGGAGCGAACCTTTTTAGTACCCAATAGGTTTGGCACGTGACACGGGAAGAGATCAGGTGGTATGAAAAGAATGCCTCTGTAGTTCGATAGGCCTTTGATGTGGGATGCAAGTGATGCAACTTGCTTTGACAGCTTTACACAATCCCATTTTCCTAACACGGTAAATTATTTTGGGGCGGCTGTAGTAGATGCTAGAACGTGCGTAACGCGCGTGCAAACTGCACAAATACAGTCACAGAGTGGGTAACTTATTACTTAGCTATCATTGCTCTAAGTCTATGCAAACAAAAATGGCCGTTTATGTCTCAAGTTTGCACGGGATCAAAAGGTGCTCCCTCACCGGGAACATTCACATGTAATGTAACGTTATAGATTTGAGCATTACTTCAGTGCAGGAGAAGAACCGAGCATTACAATGCGCAGCTTGTAATGATACAATGTATAATATCTTGATGAAATCAAACCACTTTATGCTTAAGCTTATAGTGGAATGTATAATGTTACATTACACGCGAATGCTCGTCAGTCAGGGAGGTAGTATTGTAATGTAATGCTCGAAGTTGAATCTATAAAGTTACAGATGCTCTCGCACTTGGCCGGTTTTTTTTGTAGTAAGCAAGGATCGAACAAATGTGGTTGTTTTGAAAAAAGGTAGATTTTCTTTTTATTATTATTTTCAGATTTTAGTAAAAATCTGAGATGCCTGTCAGGGTTTCTGCCTGCCGGTGCTGTGGACTGGTTCGAAAGAGAAACCGCGGCGCGGAACACAAAGGACAAAAGAAACATGAATGGGTTTGAAGCGGTATAAGTCTGACAATAATTATCCACTCCGCTTAGAGCGGCAGTAATCATTTGTCATATTTAGGTGACATTTAATTTAAACCTTTATCTTTTCAAAATTGTTGTGTTCCAGATAAAATAATAGGTAATAGTAATTCCGCTAAGTGAAGGTAAATTAAACACAAAACTCGTCAATTCTCTTCTGTGAAACGGAACGTTTTAGACAATCATCTGTTTGCCGAAATCTGTCAAAATTGACTGGTAAAGTAAAGTAATAAAACACCGCGTTTCTCGACCCGCAATCGGTTTGTTGTGATTATCTCTTATTGTATCAGTATTATTACATAAAGGAATAATGTCTGACTCGAGAGACGGCGATAAGAAGGTAATAAATAGTTTTTATCTATAGTGTGACTGAATTACGTTTGTTATCGCACGAGTGCCAATCGGTTTGTTAGTGGCATTTATTTATCTTCCATGACCTTGCTAGGGTTTAGAGGTCGACGATAGATCACATAAATTAATTAAATCTTCTTTCTGTATTTCGCACATGTCCTGGTCATGATAATCAAACTGTTTTAACATTATCAAACCACTTTTGGACAGGTTAGTAAACTCCGCATATTACTTTGAGCATGCTGAGTTTGACATTAAAAAAATTGTGCGCAAAATCTTTGGCGCCTATTTTTGAAATAGGAAGTCGGAAAGAATACGTAGATAGGTGTTGACTTTGGCATAAATTCAACAATTATTTCTGCAATGCAACTTAGAAGAATCTTTGTTTTTTTTTTGTACACAAGAGTTTATGCAGATTTCTCATAGTATGGGGTATCTACGGTGTATGACCCGCATTTGAGAAGACTGCATAAACTGGGTTTGTATAGATTGATGTGTTGTGGGTACACACAACACATCAATCATTTTCATCATAAAATGATATTCAAAAATAATATTTTCACACTTGTAACTTGTTTTGATTACCTTGAAGAGGCCTTACCTAAATAGCTTGAGCTCAGATTATCACTATAAAAAAGTGCTTTGTCATTACATAGATACACATTTTTTGTACAACATACATTTTTTTGGCTATACAACTTATTAGCACTTAGTTGGCAAACAATTTTGTGTGTATAGATAAATTAATTACTAAAGGTAGGTGCTAGATTTAACTGTTGTTTCTAAATAATTTTATTGTAGTTTGACCTTGCTCAAAGATTGGGCTACACTCAGAAAAGCTAAAAAAGAATACTTTGTCCTTGGTCATACCATATGTATGTAGATAATCTTTCTGCTTACAAACTTCTTGCAGCAATAACTTTCTAAAAATATTGTCTATGGTGCTTAATTTCTTTTTTATTCACAAACCTTTCAGGCTGACAACAACCGGCTGAAGCCAGCGGTAAGCTTACTTGGCTACATTCTTCTATGTAAAAGTTTTTAACATTTGGTGTAGATAATATTTATATTGATAATGGTGTAGCATTTGATTACAATATGTTTCTTATTTTCTTTGATAAGTTTGTTTTTGGATCATGAAGGTTCAACCATAGATTATGATTTTTAATCCATGAAAAGGGTATTTTTGGTTAATATATATTAGAAACCATCATCATTCCTATTTTCATGCTTAAAACTGTGTTTAACAAACTGTGTATTTTAACCCTGTCTGAAATAATAAGCATGTTCATTTAATTTTTCAACATTTAAGCATTTAATCATAAGTGATTCATTTCTTTTTTCATTATACAAGAAATAAAAACAAACATTTCCATGTTAACTTGTTAGCAATAGTAACTTATTAAAATTATTAATTAAATAAGAACTGCATGAGTATTTTATTTCCTTATATGCATGAATTTAAAATTTTACTCATAGATTAACCCACAATAGAATGTGGCAGGAAAAACCTGAGATCCTTACATACACAATTTTCCTGGTACCTTTTCATACCTGTAGTTACGTAAATAGTAGTAATAGATCGACATTATTATGCAATCAATATACACGGCCAATTACAGGTAGATATATGATATCGTGGTTTTGAATCAGATTCCTTGAAAAAAAAACGCAATTTCATTCATGACGACAACATTTACAGCTTAGTTGCTACTGTTTAATTACCTACCTCATTCATATTTTTAATTCATGATAAAATTTTAGCAATGTAATAACTAAAAATTATCAACCTTAAAATAAATAGAGGAGGAAAATTTATCGTCAGGGAAATACGATTCCACAGCTTAAAGCCTTCTTTGTTCCACTCCTTGGGAAAATCCTCCCTCCAAACTCCCACTATTTTTCTCGAGCCCTCTTCATTGCCTTTTCAGTTTTGAAGGATGCTATCCATTTTGTCCCGCCATCACACAGTGGCACGCCGCGACTCCACCTATTGTGCCATTAGGCACCTGTTCTATGTTTTTTGACTCGTGCGAGTCGAGAGTATCGTGCGAGAGTATGCGATATACATCTCACCAATTCACTCTAGCGGCAGCGTAGCTCTCGCCCGGGTCGCTCTGAAACGAAATGTAAACAAGGCCGGATGCTGTCATTTTAGCTTCCCTAATCTTAAAACTGACACTGGTTGACCATCTTTACCTAATATAAGTCCTTAAACTAACATGGTTACATTGGTTACTAATATTATAATTAACATTTGAAACGGGATATGTACCATGTTTGTTATTTTTATCGAGTTTCCGATATTTCGGCGATGTTGCAAACGCCATGATCACGGATGAATGGGTGGATGTTTACGAGCAGACAAAACCATCTACCCTCTTTCTTATTCGTTTTTACCTTATTGTTGGTATGGTTGTAAAAACGAATAAGAAAGAGGGTAGTTCATGGCGTTTGCAACATCGCCGAAATATCGGAAACTCGATAAAAATAACAAACGTGGTAAATATCCCATTTCAAGAGTTAATTATAACATCTTTACCTAACTTTAAACCTTGTAAGTTTTGACAAAGTTTAAGGTTGCCCGCGAATCGCGATCTTCTTCTGCCACAAATGTGTTTTGTGCATTTACCCTTAATAAACAACGTAAAACTTATTTTCAGTAATCGAACGTCACCATTTCAGAAAATTTAACTACCCGTGCGAAATCGTGGTACACCTATTATATCAACATCTTAGTAGGCGGTCTATGAAGGTACGGCTTCAATCTTATGTAATCTAAAAATAGAAAACTCGTGATAAACTGGATTTTATAGTTTCGAAGACAAACAAAACTAAAATAGATCCAATCTAAAACTGTTTTTTCTCGCAGTTCAAACGAAATCGAATACCAGTAGCAAAATTTGCGTTTTTTTATGAGAGCTCGTTCAAGGTCCGAAACGGGTCCCGATTTTGCCAAGGCCTTTGACTTCAACATCATCGTGTCAATTTTTCATCTATTTAAGTTAATGATCTCGACCAGAACTCGGCCACATCGGCAGCGTTAGTAGTGGCTTCGGATAGGGATCTAAACATGCAGTTTTAGGTGCACAAAAGCAATGATAAAAGTAATGTGGCTCTGCTTAGATTAAGCAAAACTGATACTACAAGTATTTAGGGGTGTGGTATTTCAAAAACTTTAGAAGTGGGTGTGAACGGGATTTACTTATCATGTTAACATTACGAATAAATAATCACTCGTTTGCATCAGCTACAAGATAAACTTGCGTATTACTAAGTGAAGGAGGTGTGTCAAAATCTGATGTAATAACAACATACGTGTTGTCAATCTGTCTTGTTTCCATCCAGCGTCAGTCTTATTTTTGCAAGTCAGAGTAAAAAATGCAATCTCATAATCGCTTCTGGAAAAAACAAATCGTAGAGTTAGTCATCTTAGCCATGATCAGTAGATTTTCTGCTGATGAAATTTATCATAATTTAATAGATAAATAAAAAATATTTGATTCTGATATGATTAAAGTATTAATATGTTTTATCACATGTTTTGTGCACACACCCACTATTGAACTGAATTGGGTACACCATAAATGTGAATGGAGTTTAGTCTAAACGTACTCTTTGCCTGAACAATGCTTTATCAGGAACAGAAGAGTTTACAGGTGATAGAATCCATACTTAATACATATTATAAATGGGAAAATGTGTGTCTGTTTGTTTGACCGTCTTTCACGGCAAAACGGAGTGACGAATTGACGTGATTTTTAAGTGTAGATAGTTGAAGTGATGGAGACTGAAATAGGCTACTTTTTGTCTCTATCTAACCCCTCGCTTCCCCAATGGTAGGTGGACGCGAGCAAAGCCGCGGGCAAAAGCAAGTGGTAGTATAAAGTTATTGTTATAGATTTCGGACATCGGCGTAAAATCTGGATATCCTAGCTAGATGTTAACTTGTTGTAAGGCCTTAATGGGATATATTAAAATACAGCTGTTCCGGAGTGCCACAACTTTGGTGCCGTCTGCAGACAAAATGAAATAAGTACTTACTAAATATACAAAAACTGGCCAAGTGTGAGTTGGACGCACATACACATGTTTTTTTTAAGACCTGTCGGTAGGCACCACAGGTTTTTTTCATAGTTTCGCAAGATTTTTGTGTAGCGATTCATAAAACAATCTACGCTGCAACTACGTGATACCAATAGTTTCGGAGTAAAATGGCTGTGACATACGGATATACAGACGGTCAAGGCTAGTCTACATTTAAAGATTCCGTTTTATCCAAATAGCTTATTTCTCTCTAAATCAATTGATTACTTAATTACTTATGTCACCTCTTTGCATTAAAAACTTCAGAAGTGTCAGAATTCAGACACCCAAATGAATGTTTGAGCACAAGTGATGAAGATTTCTCCTACAGAATTGCGGTCAAACAAATTGGTCCTTTATAGCCGTGCACTTATTCAATTGGCCACTAGTTTAGCCGTCAGCTTTAAAATAGAGACGAATTAATTTATCGCTAGGACTTAACGACCGATGATAATAGACAATGGACCCACCTTTTTTTTTCTTTTTCTTTCGAAAAAACGTTGCCTCACACTAGGATTACTCCTGTATCGTGGTTGCGTTTACAAACGTTTAAACTCACACAAACAGCCAGATCCGGAACAACTATCATGTATGTAGGTCAAACAAATATTTGTTTCGTGTGGAGATCGAACCCGTGACACGCACCGCAGCAGTCGATCGCTCAGCCGCAAAGTCTTTGAAACATTCTGCTGAATGCTGATGGATGCATTTTAGTGCAGTAGAGGTACAAGGTATTTCGGTCAGGCATGGGAAATCATCAAATAATTTCCTCCGCACTGGGCGAAGCGTCAGACTTGTATCTACTGACTAAAACCCACCCATGTTCCTTTTATTGCCCTTTATGTTTCGAGTTCGACCAATGAGCGATGAAAGAAAGAAACGTGGTAAAAGACGCTCTTAAGTAATTCTTGACGGCGGGCGCCAGTAAGTGTCGACGAAGTATACAAATAGTTTATCATAAAAACGAGACAAAACCGGAAATAAGTAAGCTTAAGGTAATTTTGTAGCGTCAAACGGGACCCTGTGCTTAGTTTTTATTAAAAACTCCTTTTTCGAGTTTATTCTTTTTTGTAGCTCATGCTTATCTAGTGGCCAAGGTCCAAGGTTGAAGTAGTTATAGTTCTTTGATGTTTTGCTGCAATTTATGCAAGTTTGCAGGTAATTATGTATGTCTACGAAGGTGTAAAACTAACACGAATATTTTCAATTGCATCTTCACCTTTTGTCTTTTTTCTGTAATTTCTTCGATTATGAATTAGTTATATAACTATCAATTACGAACATAGATTCTTGTAGGCAATATTTCAAATCATCTGACTTAATAATGGTTCAGACGCATTCATGATGATAACTTATCAACTACTTATATATTATTTGTCACAATCATAGCAGTCTGTAGTCGGCCATTGCGTTCTGAGCGAGAACGCGCATCGTCTCCCGCTCAAATCTTTTGAATTACGAACGTGCCATAGTGCTTGTGTGTTTTTTTTTTAATTTTCGAAATAAAAAATAAGTAATTAAAAACTGCCATGGATATACTAAGCAAGGTTTGTTTTGATTTGTTTTCTTTTTTTTTATATAATAAAAATGTTTTTCTTGCCCTCTAATGTTCGTTGGCGGTCATTGGTTCACGAATTGATAATATGATTGTAAAGGCCTTCTGTTTATTCTCATTAATTCATTGGATGCGTGACCCGCATGTCTATCACAGGTCTTGACATTTTTTTGTCAAGAATTCAATTTAAAGTTAGAGTGGATATCTATTGCTTTTTTAAAATATTAGAAATAGTTCTACGGTTATTTGTCTATTGCAATTCGAGTTCTAAGTTATTATTTTTGAAATAGAAATGACTAAATTCAGGACTTATAAATCTAAATACCTATTGATGTGATTTCGTAATATAGTGCTCCCCTTTTCTATAGCTATGACCATTATATGGGCCATCATATTTTTATGCCACTGAACATAATGGTTTAGAACTTGAAATAGTATTTGAAGTTTTGTAACTACAAATACTATTTCAAGTTCTAAACCATTATGTTCAATTTGTTGCCATTGAAATAGATGGGAATGTTACAATAGGTACTATACTAAATTAGGGTTGCCAACCGTAAGTGACTAAGAATAATTACAATAAGAAGCCTGTTTTAATATAGAAGTTACAAGGGACGTCGATGCACAAACAAGTATCACGTATTCAGTACATCAACCAGAAAATTTAAAATAAAAAAAAATTGTAAAATAAAACTGCTGTTTACTACAAAGGTGCATACCTACTGCTATTCCATGCCTAATGCTAAAAAAAGCAGTTTTTTTTAAATAAACAATTAAAATTTATACGTAAGAAAGGGGTGGAGGGTAACCGTATGTTAGTGCCCGTTTCATTAAAATGAGTTTTAAATAACAGAAAATAATATTGTTTGTCATTAACTAACTGTTTATGCCATTTACTTATTATTTAATCAAATCGACAGTTAAGCTTGCGCAGTTATCTAAAGTTATCGTGCGCTTATCAAAATTGATGCTTAGCTATTTTGACCTTTATAATCAGGCACTTAGGAAAATATCGATATTTGTATAATTATAATCAGTTTTGTCTACAATATACTTAACGTACCTAATTGTTATCTTATTATAATACATTTAGGTACAAGAATAGCGCGTGTCGTTGTAAAAAGATTAGTTAGTCAGCAAGGTCAGTCAGCTGAAAAACATGGAACTAAAAAAAAATAACCGGTTTGACATATCGATGCAAATTTTCTTGTCAAGCAACGCTACTTTGAACTGCATATTTAATTAAAATGGTCACACTTTAACAGTGGTTATCTATGATGGTTTTTTACCTGCAGTTTCTTGTATTCATTTGTGTAATGTTCACAATTTATTCAAGTGCCTTAAGTCTTGTTTCTGAAATTTTTATTTACAAATACCTACTATAATAATTAACATCTTTCAAGGCTCTTCTTAGGCGGCTGGATCATAATTCCTAATCCTGATTGAGAATGGAGTACTCCTCGATACGGCTCGTATTTATTTTCCTCTCTCTAGAGCCCTAACCACCGGTAGCTACTACTACTGCTCCCGATACCCGCGGATCAGAAATTTAAAATGTGTTTTTTTTTTAATATTTAAACATGTAAATAATGAGACAAAAAGTAAATAAAGATAAAAAAATATTTAGGTACCTACAGTATGTAAATCCAGTAGATTTAAACCAATGGCTCGATACTGACAACCTTAGTGTATTTGTTACTTACGTCAACATAATAATAGGTCCATCTATTCATCGCCACAACTGCGCACTATTATACTGATGTCAATTTTCTTTATGACAATCAACGCGAACAGAGAAACATTTATTTATAGTGAATAGCTGGTTTTAATTGTATATGGAAAAAATATTTGTTAAAAATAATATAACTATGGTTAAATAAATACCTAATAGCAATAAAAGAACTTACATACATATAACAGGAAAAATAACAAGTTTTTTTTTAATGTCAAAGGGCAGTTTCCTAATTTAGTAGATTGAACTTTTGGTTACTCACTACTATTGGAAAAGTTATAATTATGTATTATTACGAGTTTCGATCATTAAATTTAATGAAAATTAAATAAAAATTTTGGAATAAATAGTAACCTGGCTAGTCCAATATAGTTTAGTTTGCCAAATTCTATAGTCTGTGGTGAATTGCGCGGGAAATCGAATGACGTTTGTACACGCGCGAGTTACTCTATCTACGTCCGCGTCAGTACGCCATATAACTTACAATGAATTGTTTTTGTTTTGCTTTCTAAGCTGAGACGTTCTATACTTTAATTACAATAAAATTATAAACAAAATTAAATTAAATTCTAATTAGCTAAAGAGTAATAAAATCGATTTTCCTGATAAAAAACACATAAAAGTTATCAGAATGATTTATGGCTTAATTATGACATCCTTTTGTCGCAGTTTAATTGTCATGAAAACCTTCCTTTGGTTAACTAATATAGTTATATAGGTAATAAAAAGGACGCTCAACTTGCAAAACAATTGATATTCAAGGTTTCCTGCTAACTTTCGCCCGTGGCTTTGCTTGCATTATCTTCGGCAATTATCCTGATTCAAATATAGGCCATTGACACTTAGGGATAATGTAGCTTTCCATTGATTAAATAATATTACTCTCTATCCAAACTTTTTATAATATAAGGATATCGAGTTTATCTACCGTTATCAAGTAAAAAATAAAATAAAGAAATTTTATAAAATATGGAAAAAAAACAATAACAAATAAGTATTTAAATAAGTACATAGGTACTTATAAAACTGAGAAAAAAAAGTAGGTATTAAATTTAGAATTATATTTATTTAATTGTAAAATATTAAAAAAAAACTTTCATTAACCGGTTTTCAGGAAAATGTGTTTATATTTTCATTATCCTTCAACGAGGTGAGTTTACCCGTAAGGGTTTGTCTCATCACCGTGGGATCTGGAGGCGATAGTCCTCGCGCGATATAACTTCCCCTGCTCTGAGCGGAGTGGGGGGAGTGTCAGGCTTTTACTGACGAAAACCCACCCATGTTCCTTCTTTTACCCTTTATGTTCCGAGGCCGCGGTATCTCTTTCGAACCCACAACCCTGGCAGGGTCGGTAAAAGATTATTGTTTGATGTTCATTCATTAATAAATAATGAGGTCACAGGTTTCCTTTATCTCGCACCAAGTTAGGGTTCAAAGAGAGGTCGTGTAATATGATTATAAAGATTAAAATTTGCATCAAGTGAGATATGACAATATGTCCTAAACGGACATAGAACATATTTTTATGATACCCACTTTTCTTTTTTAAAAACAGATTACTAAAAACGAGTTGTAAGTTACATAAAAAAGCATCCTATGTGTTATTCCAGACTATAATCTACCTCTGTGCCAAATTTCATCAAGATCCGTTCAGTAGTTTTTTCGTGAAAGGGGATTAAACATACATCCATACTCACAAACTTTCGCATTTATAATATTTGTATGATAACTAGTATACATTGAATTGAATTGCCACATGTTCGCTACCACACGAAAGAGATAGATAATCCAGTTCTACCCAAAATCTATGGTCATCCTTTGTTATAACGTGCTATATATTATCAAGTTTAGGAGAAGAAATTAGGCACAACATATTAGCACGTATTTTATATTGTCAAACCATTTAAATAATTAGGTACAGCAAATAGAAATAAAACAAAGGATGTTCTTACTTGGACAACATTTTGACAAGAGAGAGAATAGACAAAAATAAATGGTCTATGTGTAGAGTGCGAACCATAAACTAATAATAACAAGTGGATCATAAGTTTCATCATCCTTTTGCCGTCTTGACCACCTTTTGCCCTCTTTACCAGGTATAAGAAGTGGTTTATCCTGGACTGAAATCGCCCTGACAAAAAGAAAAAAATCGGTGAAAAATCATGTTCTCCTTGCTTAAGATTCCGCATATTTGCAATGCAACCATCGATAGAAGATACGCCTTGATATTTAACAATGCGATATTAATTGCCAATAATGCATTCAAAACGCTAAGTCTACTGTAGCGAATCTTGAATGCATTCATACAGCTGTTTAAAGATAAAAATACGTTTTATTTACATCATTTATGACGAAGGTATATGCAGGTGGTTTAGAACGGTACGGTTACGTTTTCCGTGCCTTGTTTTTGCGGGTGGGAAATCAGCAAATAACTTGTTTTTCTTACAGATTAATTTGCTAATGAATTTAATTTATAAACATACTAGCTTTCGTCCGCGGCTTTGCCCGCGTTAAATTTGGGGTAATACAGTTCCCCTTGCGCCTTATTGATTTGTAATAGCAACGCTAAGTTTTCCCTTTTCTTCCCTCTTTCGCCCTCACATCTCAGCCCATGTCCGTCTCCTGGTTCCCAACTATCTATGTACCAAAATTCATCATAATCGGTTTAGCCATTAAAGCATGAAGAGGTAACAAACAAACAAACAAACTCACTTTCGCTTTTATAATATTCGTAAGGATTTTCTTATCATTGCATAAATATTTTTCTTGTAAATGCTATGTAAACTTTTGATAGAAGTCGATTTTTATTAATCAAATGACAATTTAAAGTTAATTGTTTGTGTTGGTCGCTTGGATGCGATTTGCGGGAGAGTTCGTGGATTAATAATAGCAACCTCTCGGGTGGATCTTTAGGTTAGACCGCGCTTCGTCTGTGGATGGGTGACCACCCACATACCGAGTTTCCTCCGTGAAAGCACATTAAGCCGTTGGTCCTGGCTGTCATTTGTAGATCTTTGACAGTCTTAAAAAAAGAGGTAGGTTTAAAGAGGGTTAAAGAGGTAGGTTATGAACTAGTACTAACTGGGTTGTGAAGGTCAGTTAGGCAGTCGCTCCATGTTAAATTCTGGTATTCAGACGCATCCTGGCAGGATTCTCAACATAGTTGGAAAATTTCTCAACATGGTTGGTGAGCAGGTGATCATTACTTGTCCTGATCGCAGGACCCAAATGAAAAATTTATGATCACTTTGTCGAAATGAACTAAACGAAATGGGCCTAGCTAGGGAAAGCTTTTATCGAGTTTACGGAAAATTTAATTTGTATTTAAGACTGATGAAATTTCATCATCATCTACCTAACCTTTTAGCCTTTGTCAGCGTAATTGGATGTGGCTGAATCTTACTAATTTCTCACTTTTCTTACTTATATTATAAATGCGAATGTTTGTGAGGATGGATGGATGTTTGTTACTCTTTCACGTCCAAACGGCTGAACGGATCTTGGTGAAATTTGGCACAGTGGTAGTCTGGAATAACACATAGGATACTTTTTTATTCGATATCACGCGGGCGAAGCCTCGGGCGCCAGCTAGTACAGAATACTAGTGTTCTACATGGAGTGGCTGCCTATCTGACCTCCACAACCCAGATAGTACTGGGTAATACGATATCAATCGCAAATTAAGTTAAACTAATAGATATATTTTTAAAACATTGTTTGCCCTTATCTACGTTCAAAATTATAAAAGTGACGTCATTTACCGATACGCGTTCACTATCGGTCAAGGTAATATTAATTTGTAATGGTTGAAGCAATTGTAAAGAGGGTTTTCCTAGTTTTAAATTAAAATCATACTTTTTTATTCAACTCCTTGGCAAAAGCCACTCCCCATTCCTTCCACTCTCGATGTTGCATCTCTTCTCGCCAATTACCTGGAAGCCATCCAGGCTGTCCCGCCATCTCTTCCTCGGTCTGCCGCGATCCTGTGGAACTGGAACCCGGACACAGTTAGCTGTGTGTGTAGTCTGTGGTTCCAATTAATCAATATATGGGTCTGCAGCTTTACCAGCATCCGGCAGACCTTTTAAATCCAAGTAATCATTTGACGTAGTGACTCGTGGATCAAGTGGAAATAAGCGCGGCTCCTGAACATGAGGTCCTCCATTCAGTCCTGGGTACTTTTACGAATTTCTTGTCACTTAAAATGATCGCAATAGACCTTCTTGCCTTTTGCATGAGACTTTAAATCACTGGCAAAATTTAGGTGCACTATTAGGTACCCCTTCTTTGCGGGTTGTAAATCATCAAATAACATGCCCCAATCTGGACAGAACGGGGAAGAGTGTCAGACTTGTACTGACTAAAACCCAACCATGTTCCTTATATTGCCCTTTCGAACAACCCGAAAATTAGGAACCTCTTAGGTTACCGTTTAGAGATTACAGTCGTAATGCTATGTCAAGTAAACATTTCAATTTACCCAGAAATTATTTCGGCGATTCGACAATGTCAATTCTATTGTCCATTCATGCGCAAGCGCGACAAGCCCGAATTATCAAATCAAACGCAGTCAGCAGAAATAATTGGTAATGAACGGACGTGTGTGACGAACCTCATGGTGCCGTGTTTGTTTTGTGAATAAAATATTTCGCGAAAATCATGGATTCTGAGGCAGAACTGTGCAGGTCTTGGGTATGTGGAGTTATGTCGACTTCTGTTGTGATTGTGA
Source organism: Ochropleura leucogaster (assembly GCA_958449745.1). Lineage (NCBI taxonomy): Eukaryota > Metazoa > Arthropoda > Insecta > Lepidoptera > Noctuidae > Ochropleura > Ochropleura leucogaster. The sequence goes on along the minus strand of OY288222.1, from coordinate 1,476,826 downwards.
CAAATAATGGGTTAGTTAAAGTGGGCTATTTCGGTTGTTATTGTCAAATAGATTAATCTGGTGCGCAAAGGACGTTCTATTCAAGGCTGAGTCCGCATGATAAGACTACGCAATGTTGACTGACCCTTTTAGCTACTGCTACTTGAAAACGCCAGAAAAAAAATGTGACATAGATGCGTGGTGGTGGTCTATTGTGATTTGACGATGGTATTGGGGGTCCCTATAACCATAGCAAAAAAATACAAATTATGTTAAATTGGGGGCCTCTTACGACGCTGACCATAGCCGAAATAATATGTAGATTTTAGTTATTTGCATGAATAGCTAATTCTATTTATTTATGTGGGAAACTCGACATCATAAATTATGTATGTAATTACGCCGAAGTTATTTGAGTACAAGTTTCCGTAGAAAATTCTTCAACAAAATATTCATTCATTTTTACCCGACTGTTGAAAGGAGGAAGGGTTTGTTTTTCAAGAGTATGTATGTATGTCAAACTTCTTGGCATGCTCTACAGGCGTGAAGACGTTACAAACAAACTCACTTTCGCTTTGATAATATTAGTAAGGATTCAGTTGGCTAAGTCTGGATTCGGGCCCAGTTGTTGGCAATAGGCTCGCTATGGGCCAAAATAACTTGACTGGCGTGTACCATTAGGTATATACCTCTGCCAGACCACTCGCGGATTACATGCGTGATGTTAAGTTATGGTAATGAGTTGACCATGTAATTGTATTCTAGCCTTTCCTTATCATGTGGCGCCTCGCCAGGGAAGCTTTTAGGTGTTCCAGGATTACCAGTCTTTTACATTAACCTTTTAAACGCCGGTTTATAAACGCACTCGCGAGCCCTCCACGACGAGAAACTCATTTTACCTACATTTTTGTCACTTATTTGTGTCGTTGGCGTCCATGACGTCACGCCCTTGCTTGTCACATATATGCGACAAAGTTAAGCAACAACTCTTAATAAAGAATCAAAAAGTATTTTGCAAAGATAATATTATAATCGTTACATAAAGTATGCAGCTATGTGCAAGTAATCTCGGAAAACAAATAGGAAGTTTATTTTGAATAGATAAGATAACACTATAGTTATATATATACACAAGAGATAACGAGAACAAGTAACTAACTAACTAACAACAAGCTGAAAACGCTTTTTCGTGATCATGCATGGTAGTGTCTGTTGTGTATTTATTTATTAAAAAAGGTCACTAACAGCTTCTGTATAAAAGAATCTTAAAAAAAATGTATTGGTCTTATACAGTTGCCAATTACAGGTTACCCAACATTTTTACAAAGCGAGATAATAAAAATAATAAATATTTATATTAAAAAAAAAACTACAAAATTTTTAGGGTACGTATATTCAATGTTTTTTTTTCTGATTTGGACCACTCGTCTTCATTGAACTCCATTGCACATGTACATATGACTAAAAGAGTGATGGATCTGATTGTTGATGGACGGAGAGCGAGAGGAAGGCCAAAGAAAAGATGTATGGATTGTGTAAGGAATGATACGAAAGAGATAGGAGTAAATGATGCCGTGACGTCTAATAAGGGAGAATGGAAGAAGAAAACGTGTTGCGGCCGACCCCAAATAGAATGGGAGAAAGTCAAGAAAATTATGGAGTGCTTGTGTTAATTGCGACTCTTTTTAAATGAAGGACATGGAATTGTTTAGTCAGTAAAAGTCTGACACTCCCTCCCGCTACACCCAGAGGGGGAAGTTAATAAATTCCCATCCCTAAAAAAATTTGGTTACCTCACAGAAGTTCAAGAAGATGACGTAGAAGACCATCAGTTGCGTCGTTTCCCCCATCTATGATCAAAGTCTGACTGAACAAAATCAAAAGTTAATTAAAACTTGTTTCTTGCTGTGAATGCACCTAGCATAATTATATACGAGTAGGTACACGTTAGTCGTAGGTTTTCAATTATATCAGCAAACTGAGCGATAAAATATAACTGTGTAGTTAAAATAAAACAAATCAGTGTTGTTGGTTTATCATTCACATCATTTTTCACTTCAAGATCCCTAGGTACCACCAACAACCGAACAAATTAGAAGGATTTTTTGCTAATAGAAAATCATCAATCAACTTCCCCCCCGTTTTGGGCGGTCGGGGGGAGCGTCAGACTTATACTGTTTAAAACTTACTCGGGCTCTTTTTTTATTCCTGGGCCACGGTATCTCTTTCGAACAACCCGCAACCCCGCTAAGCGGTGGTCATGGCAGTCCGCTCTGTTGAGGGGTAACTTACTATTTCTACAATCAAATTAGATAAAAATAAAACCGACTTCTAAAAAAAAACTAAAAACTGGAAAATAACTTTATTTCCGGAAGTCGGTGGCTTTTGTTGGTTTCGTTGACTTTATTTACCACCGACTTCCGGAAATAAAGTTATTTTCCAGTTTTTAGTTTTTTTTTAGAAGTCGGTTTTATTTTTTTTCTAAAAAGTTTTTATTTCAGCATTTTTAGTTATAGTATTATGATATAATACGCAAACACGGTTAAAAAGTTTTTATTTTTAGCTTTAGTCCCGTCTTAGATACAAGTTTTAGTTCCACATCAAGCTATAGATTAAATACTAAGTATCTATATTATGCTTTAGTATTAAACCAATTATTCAGAAATCATATGCATCATCCCTACCCTGGCGAAACCCATACTTATACATGTGATTGCAGCAATCACGGCAGATTTGCTGTCATTTATTAAAGAGTGCCGTTGTATATCACTGAAGATCTATCACCAAATTAAAATACAATCACCTCAAAAAACTCCGATGACCTTCCAAACCATAGTAGTACATAGCATTTTTTGATCATTTGTCTTTGACAACTTTTAAAATATAATCGACGAATGAGTATATCATCAACGTACACGTAGTCAATCTAATACGCATTATTAAAGATAACTCAAAAACTACTTGTCGGATCTTGATATTTTTTTTATGGGACCAAACGACAACCACCAGCTTTCGAATAAAAAAAGAATCATCAAAATCGGTTCACTCAGACCTGAGTTATGAGGTAACAAACACAAAAAAAAAAAAAAAAAAAAAAAACATACAGTCGAATTGAGAACCTCCTCCTTTTTTTGAAGTCGGTTAAAAAATCCAGGTAAAGAGTAGCAGCCTGCAATAGAAAATATTGAAATAGTATTCAAACTTATAGAACTCTGTACACAAGGATCAAAACAAGAACTAGAACGGAACTGGGGTAAGGACGCATCGCATGTAACTAAGATAACTGCTCGATATATTTTCCTGTTCTCTGAATGAATTCACAAAAACAATGTTGTATGTGTTATGTTATTTAGGATAGTTATAATTATAAGTTAGTTTAATTAAGGACCACGCTACCGCATTAGGATTATTTCCTGTAAAGTTAGCAGTGTTGTTATAAATAAATAAATAAAATAATTTAAGAAGAGAGGCGTGAAAGCTTAGTTGTGTGACCGTCAGATTCCCAAGTCAGTGGTCTCGAGTACGAACCCAAGATACACATCTCTGATTGTTCGGATTCGTGAGGAAACTATATCATGTCTGATATTTTTCGACAGAATATATGTATAGCCAGTTCATAAGCTCATGGGCGGCATAAAAAGTCTGACACCAGTTTGGGCACTATAAAGAAAGAATGTTGATGAAAGGAGAGGGAGAGGACCAAAGAAGAGATGGATAAATAGATAGTATCAAGAATTTTGACGACACGGTTGGCGCAGTGGCTCAGCCATCGACTGCTGCACTGCGTGTCGCGGTTTCGATCCCCGTATGGGACAAATATTTGTATGGCCTACAGATAGTTGTTACGGGTCTGGCTGTTTGCGTATATGAGATTGAATGTTAGTAAACGCACCAACGATACAGGAGAAATTCCTAGTGTGGGGCATCGTTTCTGTAAAAAAAAAAAAAAAAGGCGTTAATGATGATGATGAATGTGCGTGACGCCAGAAAAGGAAGAATGGAAGAAAAAAACGTGTTGTGCCGACCCTGGTACCATGAGGCGAAGGCAGGAAGATGATGGTTCTGACCTTCGACAGTCACGCTAAACAATTAATTGGTTATCGAGTCAATATTTAAAATAAATATCTCAATGGCATTGCAAAGCAAAGTTTACTAGGAAAACAAATGAAGGCTCATGTGTTAGCTCTGATGGATGTGTTGTTAGTCATAAATATTTGTGTTTTAGCAAACCCATTAATATTTGTACTTACTGGCCACGAGAAGACAACCCATTTAATCCTCTATAAAAGCGAAAGTGAGTTTGTTTGTTTGTTACGTCTTTACGCCTAAACGGCTCGACCGATTTTGATGAATTTTAGCACAGATATAGTTTTAGATCTAAAAAAAGATTGAGATATGAGGGAGAAAGAGAGAAGGAACACTTAGCATTGCTATTACAATAAATAAGGCGCAAGGGCAAAAACTACAGGTAGCAGGTACCTGTAAATCAGAAAAGTGGGAGCCGCGGGTAAAAGCTAGTTTATTGTAAAACTGGACCATTTGGTAAAGATGACTTTTAAAAAGTTACTTCGGCGTATTTTCCAATTTTCTTCTTTTTCTTTGTCTGACGAAAAAATGTACAGGAAATTCTCGAACCGCTATTATTATTGATCATAGAAAATAAACTTTTTATTTAAATGTTATTGGTTTTTAAATAGATTAGGTTTCACGTGCCCTTATGATTAGGTTTAAGAACACCTAAAACCTGGTTATATGTCTTTAAACACCTGGTTTTGTTTAAAGACATATAGCTTAACGGCGATTCAGGTCCCAAAGGCTCCTCCCAAATTCTTCATAAATCATCAACTTCATCTACAACCCACTGCTGGGTATACAGGAACATGGAGCTCAAGCAAAGAAAGGCCCTCTTTGCTTGCGCTTTAAGTTCCTTTCACCTTATCCATGATGTACCTCCTTTGGCTACAATGTCGTCTGCCTCCTTTTCCCTACTCATCCGTAATTTCGGAATTGTTTTGTGGCGGGATCCAAGACACTTAAACCGTTCTTCCGGGACTTCACTGTCTCGGCGCTTTTCTTGTCGCCACTCTTGAGAGAGTGGAGTGGAGAGAGGCTTTCAGAAGATGCAGTGGTTTGGGAAGAGGGTCAGAAGATCAACATTCCAATACTCAATGTCTTTTCTGCCTTTCAGATCCGCAGTCACCAAAGAACTCCCTCAGGGTCCCGGGACTTCAAGGAAGCGACAAAGCGCGATGCCCTCACCCGGCTGGAGGGTGACTTGGAGCGGCTCCTTGCCTCCGTACACGAGACCAGGCGCCCTCTGGTGGAGAAGGAGTTCAGGGGATTCAAGAACCTCTTTGCCAGATTTTTAGCTGAGCGTAAGTGGATCCTGGAAGTTTATTAGTAGCTGTACCTTCACTGAGACACTCACGAGGCAGGGAGAGTGCGAGAGTGTATCTTGAACCGTCCGTCTAGTCTCAGGTGTCCCTCGCTTGATATCTGCCCTATATTGTTGTTTGTGAGATGTTTGTCTTGCGCACAAACGCTTACCACGTATTTAGGACCCCTGTCACATAGAAAGTTCTTATCGGTAATTTAAAAAAGAAGAAGCTACCCTTCCATGACGTCTTAAATCACAACTTACTCCACTGAGGGAAAGGGACAGAGCTGTACAGGGTGTCTAGCACTATCTCTTTCCCACACAGGAATAAGAACTGCTATAAGATGGCATGGTAACCCTACAGCCGTTCCATACATTTTGAATTTAGCGGTCCTGTAGAGTGTAAAGGGAAAACCCAGTAAGAAACCAAACGCTTATCGACATGGAATCAGTATGTATTGAGTGGCGTCATCCGATTTAAAACGAGGTGAATGGCATCTTCTTTATAGTAGGGGAGCCCACGATGCTAAATGGGGATTTACTCGAGCGTCGTAGAGACCTATTGGGATGCAAAGCTTAGATGATAAGAAGAAAAAAATGTTATATGATATATACCGTTACATCGGTGGGGGAAGCGGCTATAGATTTTTAAATATGTAAAAAAAAACTATTGCATGGGCATCCTCGAGCGCGTCAGATATTGATAGCATCAATGCCCTATGTATTTTTAATAATGTACGTATGTTAATCTGATCGTTTGCATGATGGGGGTGGTTATATTTAAGGGTTGAAAATGAAAAAAAAAAAATTTTGTCGAGCGCGTCAGATTTTCTAAGGGAGTGTTAAGTGCACCAAAAAAAAAGCTCTCATTCACTAATCTGACGATTTCGATGGGACGCAAACTCGCGGCCATTTTCATAATATGCAAAAAAAAATCGCCATTTTGAAATACTCAAGCGCGTCAGATTAAGATATATGTGGTTGATATTTATGTTCTTAACGTACTGTCTCATAATCTGACGATTATGTAGAGGGATTCGCCTAATCTGACAAAAAAAAATTAGAAAAACGGTTCACCTTAAAGGCCATCCCTGCAACTTCTCGCTAATTCCATTCCTGGGCGCATAAAATTGTACTTATGACATTTTTGAGCTCAAAATATAATTTATGTGATATTTTGAGCTCGCTGAGTTCAAAGAAATAATATTTCTATGCATTTGAGCTCTCCCAGCTCGAAAGTCTGATGTTTCATAGAACACTATTTTTGGAATTTTCAAACCGCAATAACTTTTGAATGGATCAACCGATTTTCACACGGTTGGCCATTCGACGCAGTTTTATCATCCTCATAAGTAATTTTGCAATTTTAATTGATTGAACCACAAATTTCGGAGTAATCCCGAAGAAACACTTTTTCGGGTTTCTTTCGTTCACGATATCTCTCGAACGAATCAACCGCTTTTGACCAGCTTGGTGGCGATCGACGTGGTTTTTTAAGCTCAAAGGCGGATTAGTTTTTGGAGTTGATCGATAAAGCCGGTTAAAAGTTATTCCCAAAAAAACACTTTCAACAAAATTTTTTTATTTTTTATTTTTTTAAATCATTGAACTTAATTATTTGAAAAGCTCAGGAAGAAGGAAAAGTAGAAAACGTTGGAAACACGTTGTAAACAGTATGCCACGAACGAGTCTTTATGATCAGCTGTGATGGCGTCATGGCAACAGAAACCAGAGTGGGGACGGAGTGAGAGAGTAATAGATAGAGAAAGAGTGAGAGAGGAATAGAAACGCGGAGAAGGAAATGTAGGCATCACGCAGCTGCACGCATTTAACTTTATCGACGAATTTTTGTTATTTCGGCTTGTGGAAATCGTCAGATTATATATTTTTCATTATTCTTGAATTATTACCTTCAAAATAAAAAAAAAATTTAGCTACGCTCGAGAATGTCGAGATGACGTTTTTTTTTTACAACTTTGTTGCCCTCCCCTTTTTTTACGTCACTCTCAAATTGTCAGATTAGTGGAATATACACTTTTTAGGGTGTAATTAACTCACCCTACCTTAATCTGACGCGCTCGAGAATTTCTGATGGTCAATTTTTTTTTACTAATCTGATCCTGTATCCTTCACGGGCGGCCTTATATATGGGCCTCATGTTCTGTGGAGGTACTTAACTGGGTACAAGGTATCCCCCTGTATATTAATCTGCCGCGCTTTAGTAAATCCCGAAATCCCCGCTTGGGCTCCCCTACTATTAACTCTATTTCTAAAATGTCGGACTTTCCTTTGCCACACGGAAAATAATACCTTCGTAGTTACACCGAGGTACAAAAAACAGTAAAAAAAAACAGGATTCTGATCAAATACGTAACCTCCTTCTTTGTTAGAAATCGGTTAAAAAGTAACAATCAGACAGCATACTCTTTGTCTGTAATAGGACCTTGTTTTCACCATTTACATACTGTGCCTAAAAAGCAAATTCCGACTAGGCCGGGATAAATTTAAAGCTGCAGGTTTTGATAAGTAACAACAAAAAGGCGTATTGTATTAGTTCTGAAAACTTGCGTTAGATATAACCATGGATATTTTTTTATGCGAAATATTCTTCCATTCGACCACCATGGCTGGTTACAAAAGTACGTTTAGTTTACTAAGAAACAGGACGTTATAAGTAAAATTAACTTTTTGAAAGATCAATCAATTTAACCATTTATTTCAAGTGGAACTCTCAACGACATCAGTCACTGTTGAATTATAAAAAAATAAACTACAATCCCAGTCACAAGACGTGAAAACTGAGCGAGAAGTTGCCCATTCTAAAGCGTATACATTTATGGAGAAGAACGGGCAAGATACTTTAGAATGGGATCTACACTTTGGAATGGGCAACTACAGTACTTTTAAAGTTATTATGTCTTGTGACTGGGACTGTAGCTTCTTTGTATTGTTGTCAATGTTTCGACAGTTCAAAAGTTTCTGTTACTGGCCTACTTGAAATAAATGCTTTTGATTTCATGGTTTTATAATACTAATTACTACACAAAAGCTGATAAAATTGCTGAGCACAGCTAGTAAATGCATAAAAAAATTGTTCCTTTCATTTTAACTGACTACTTTTGATAAATCTGAAGGCAAAAAACCTTAAAACCCAAATATTCTTCTTACAGAGGGTCCACATGAAGGTCTATCATGGGACAGAATCCAGAAGCTGCCAGAAGGTGCTGTCATCGACTACTCATCGCTAACCACTCCTACCACAGACAACATCCACCATATGCTGGATAAGCTGGTGGTCGTCAAGCTGAATGGTGGTCTGGGTACGTCTATGGGATGTAAGGGTCCCAAGTCTGTGATACAGGTCAGGAATGATCTGACGTTCTTGGATCTTACTGTACAGCAGATTGAGGTGAGTTAGAATCCACTCTAGTGTCATAACATTTTCTAAAACACTTATTCACTTACTTGCCAATATATTGCCATACACGCAAACCTCACAGGGTTTATCTGTGTGCTGGCGAGCCGTTCATACATGTAAAATTCATTCTTGTGATCTTGTTTGTCTGCCTTTTTAGGGTTCCGCACCTCTTAAGTAATAAAGGGAACCTTTATAAGATCTCTTTGTTGTCCGTCTATCTGTTTGTATGTCGAGACTATCTGCATTAAAATCTTTTGAAGAGTTTACAGGCTCTTAGCGAACAGACAGGAACCGATTTCATTTTGTACTATGTAAAGATGTGCTCGCCCCTTAAGTTATTAACGTTAATATATAGCCTATTTCCTTCTCCAAATCAATAGGGTAGTTGACACCACGGAACAGAAAGACACCACCAATCAATTGATATACTTTTTATGAGCTGTCAAAACGCGCTTCCCCCATAGATTTTGTATGAGACTCGCAACCGATTTTGAAATGAATAGAGTTCTCAGGTCTAGAATAAGGTGTTCTTTCAGAAAAATTGTGTTTTTAAATTATTGGTTAATGGTGTCAACTACCCAATTGCCTCGAGATTTCATTTCACAAATAACATACAGAGTTTCCTTTACATTTAAAATAATACCCACGGTCCCTACGTACATAAAGACATGTCGAAAATGGCATATTTTTTATTTGGCTTTAGATTTTCTATGCGCACATGCTGACATATGATTTTTATTTTTAATTTAATTTATTAACCTTGTTTTAGAAATCGTATAAGAGATCAAGTATTATAAACACAACGAATAAGTGTCGTAGAAACGGTCATCTATCAGTTTATCCAAGAAAACGTGAAAAAAAAAATTATGTACATATAAAGCTCTTAAAACTGTTAAAATATTGTAGAAAGAAAATATTTATTACTGCTCATAGAATTATTTCTAGGGCGTGTTGAACATAAATTACGCTCTCTTGTAAACCTCGGTTTTTGACTTAACCTTATGTACGTAGGGACCGTCGATATGAATGGATATTGTTTTGTAACTCAACTTCATCTCTCATTTTCAGCACCTAAATAAAACCTACAAATGCAACGTGCCCCTAGTCCTAATGAACTCGTTCAACACCGACGAGGACACACAGAAGGTCATCCGCAAATACCAGGGTCTGAAGCTGGAGATACACACCTTCAATCAGTCGTGCCACCCCAGGGTGAACCGCGAGTCCCTCCTGCCGGTGCCCAGACATGCTGACGTGCAGGCTGACATTGACTCGTGGGTATTCCTTGATACTAGCATGTAATCTAGGATCTGAAGCTGGAGATACACATCTTAGATCAGACCTGCCACCCCAGTATCAACCACGAGTATAAGTACTTTAGATTTTTAACCAGACCTCGTCAACCCAGTTAGTGCTGCATAATACGATACTGTTTGGTAAGACTGGTTGTCAGAATTTTAGTTTACTGACTATTTGTAACGGCTGTCAAAGATCTACAAATGACAGCCGGGACCAATAGCTTAACCCTTTCGCTGACCAGTCCAAATTATACAATGTATTTTGGACTCATGCGCTGAGTTTTGGGCAGCGAAAGTGTTATCGTGCTTTCCTAGGAACGGAGGAGACTTGGTATGTAATCAGTGGTCACAAAGGGACTGGGTTTCGATGTACTAGAGGTCACCCATCCACAGACCAACCTAAGCAAGCTCGGATTAACTTAAAGATCGATCCGAGCGGCTATTATTAACTACCAACAAGTTCTTCAACAAATAGTCTATACAATCAAACTCTCTTTCCAGATGGTACCCCCCCGGCCACGGAGACTTCTACGAGTCCTTCTACAACTCGGGTCTTCTCCAGAAATTCATCAAAGAAGGAAGAACTTACTGCTTTATCAGTAACATCGATAACCTCGGAGCCACCGTCGACCTGAACATCTTGAACCTCCTCCTCAACCCAGACCCTCAGAAGATCATCTCAGAATTCGTCATGGAAGTCACTGACAAGACCAGGGCTGATGTTAAAGGTGGTACCCTTATACAGTATGAGAACAAACTAAGATTGTTGGAAATTGCTCAGGTGCCAAAGGAACACGTTGACGACTTCAAATCCGTGAGCCAGTTCAAATTCTTCAACACAAACAATTTGTGGGCGAAATTGGATGCTGTCCAGCGTGTCGTAGAACAAGGGTCTTTAAACATGGAGATCATTGTCAATAATAAGCATTTGGCTGACGGCCTAAATGTCATCCAGCTAGAAACTGCCGTTGGAGCAGCCATGAAGTGCTTCGACGGAGGAATCGGAGTCAACGTGCCAAGATCTCGTTTCTTACCCGTAAAGAAGACCTCGGATTTGCTACTAGTGATGTCCAATCTCTACAGCTTGTCCCACGGGTCGCTAGTGATGTCCCCGCAGCGAATGTTCCCGTCGACTCCGCTTGTGAAGCTGGGTGACAACCACTTTGCGAAGGTGAAGGAGTTCCTGAACAGGTTCGCGACGATACCGGATCTGATTGAGTTGGATCATCTTACTGTGTCTGGAGATGTAACCTTTGGCAGAGGAGTGTCTTTGAAGGTCAGTCTACTATTCTACCTACTTATACATCCAAACTTAACTTCGTTGGTTGCAAACACTTCTTCTAAGCATCCTATTTTGGGTTCGATTCTTTGGTAGACCTGTCATTGTCCAGAATGTCTTAGTAGAAGCTCTTATCTGAAATTATGAGATTTGATTTTGTCCGTTGACATGCGCCGGAGTAGCCCGCGAAATAATTTATCAAAGCTTAATTTACGTTGCTCCACACTAGGAATTTCGTAGGTGCTTTTTACAAAAAGAAGTGTGTAGTGATGATGTATTTTTTGTTAAAAACTTTGCCCCACATTAGGAATTTCTCCTGAATCATGGGTGCATTTTACAAACATTTAAACTCACTTACACAAATAGACAGACCCGGAACAACTATCTGTAGGCCATACAAATATTTGTGACGGGAATCGAACCCGCAACACGCAGCGCAGCAGTCAATCGCTCAGCCACTGCGCCAACCGTGCCGTCAAAACAACAGTTTCGCATAGCAATGCAATATGATTGATAAAAATAATTAAAAAATAATGTTTTTTTTTTATTATTTACAGGGCACAGTGATAATTATAGCAAACCACGGCGACCGTATTGATATACCATCGGGTGCGCTTCTAGAAAACAAGATAGTCTCCGGAAACCTTCGTATTTTGGACCACTAAACAAATCCATAGCTTCAATATTAAGTTATAAGTTAAAACCTGGGCTTTTGACACCATCTCAATAGCTGTAGCACTTGCGTGTGAGAGAGATGGAGATATCTACAACGTATAGCTCCATCTCTATCAAATAATAAAAAATTAGAGGTGTCAAGGGACACCTCTAATTTTGATGGAACGAAGTTCCTTTTCTTCTATAAGAGAGAGAGAGACAGACAGAGAAACATGCGACGCCGCACAGCTTACAATAGCTTACATATAGGTATTACATATAGGTAATAAGTAATAAGCGTCGTGACAACTTTTCGTAAGCATTTTTTCCGTCTAGCCCCCTTTCACAACGCGCGATAAGGAACTTCGTTCCAATATTGGTTCCTTAATCTATTGGCAGGCTTTTAGATACAGAGACCGAGGCCCGAACGCAAGAAAATAGAATATACTCGTTTCACATTCATAAATAATATTTTCAGTACACATCCACCAAAACTGGCTGCTATTGCAGTTCGATTAGGTTCAAAATGCAATGTATTTCACATGCTTGCTTTTTTTCATTTTTTTTCATTTATCGCAACAAAGAATTTTCTTTTTCTGATTTCACCACGGATAACAATAAACAAAAAAAAAGAGGAAGGGATACTCTTGGACAAAGCTCGTATTGTTAGGAGGTTCTTTTCTCTGGAGCCCTGACCGCCAGCCGGGAGCTTGGACCCTATTCCCGATACTGGTGGGCTACTATTTTTTTGTATTTATAAATGTTTCTTTTATTTTTGTTTTCTATTTTTTTACTAAGAAATTTTTAATAATATAATTAATATGTATTTAACTGAAAAAGAATTCGTTATTTTTCAGTTTACGGGCTTTATTTTTTTTTTAAACCACGGATAACAATATACAAAAGCTCAAATCCCTATAACCGGAATTATTATTTGTTATACTAGTATAACAAATAATAATTCCGGTTAAAAAAAAATAAAGCCCGTGCTATGATAAATGAGGGAAAAGCATGTGTGTTAAATAAATTAAATCCTATTTTCATATTGATTAAGGACCAAAGTACTTTTTGTTCTGTTATTTAATATCACCTTAAGTGTATTGAAAAACATTGTTTGATTCACGTGGGTTTGTGTCACTGCTGTTCTCAGCTCCATAACACCCTTGTTCTGCGGCTCGGGCGTTAAATCCGCCTCGGCAGCTATGACAGTTTCCTTACTTAAATCAAAATATACTATTACATAATTTATTCATATCTACGGATAATAATGAGTGGGTTTGTTGGGTGGATTATACTAAAGTGCTAAAAAATAATTGTATTTTCAACTAAAAAAATCAACGTATTTCGTTACGTTAACCAACTCGTGCGAGTGCCTCGGGTTATACAAATTAGAATTAATAATTAAAACGTTGTTTTAGCATGAAATGAAACCGTTAATTTTCTGTTTTAAAATAGATTAAATAGCACAATTGTAAACGATCTAAATACTATAATAATGAAATAATATACTGCAACCAAGTGCAGTCTTTTTATATTTTTTTTATGTGCAAGCTTTTTATTTATCATTTAAAATAATAATTAAGAATAAACTGTTATTTCTTATGATTGTAAAGTTAATGTTAAGGTGAAATGCAATTTTAACCTCAAACCAACCCAGTCGCCGCGGGAGACGCTCCGAGCGTCGGGCGCCGCGAGACGACTCCGGCCACCGTAGATAGGGGCCGTGGACGGTGAGCCGTCCGTCGACGTCGCGACAGGCCGAGGTACCTGCCAGGGCCACCGCCTGCCGGGGTTGCGGGTTAAGAGATACCGCGGCCCCAGAACAAAAAAGGCAAAAGAAGGGATATGGATGGGCTTTAGTCAGTAAAAGTCTGACACTCTCCCCCGCTCCGGCGGAATTTAGTTGATGATTGCCATCCGAAAAAAAGGTGAAATATAACTTGTAATATAAATAGGTTAAATTGTAATAAATTAAATATTGTTGTGGGTCTTGAATTTAAAGTAATTAAAAAAATATATTAAACTGTCTGATTTTTTTTTCTTGAATTCAGAAGGAAAAAGGTAAATTTAGTGTTGTCTGATAAAGTGTGTGCATAAAATGTTGTTTCTGAAATGGTTGCAATGCAAATAAACTAACAATAAAAAGAGGCACAGTTTGTATATATACGATACATAGTTACAATGTTCCAGTAACATGTTTTTGTGTTCCAAGTTTGAATCTGAAACATTTGTTTAAAACAACATGGCTGCAACAAAGTTGCGAAATTTTTGTTGATCTACCCTCTTTCATACAACTGTTCGAAACTTTATTTATAACGGTATACGGTTGAAAATCACTGAACGTTTTATCATATGTTGTCAAGAGAAGTTTAAAACAAGGCTTAAAAGTTTGCAATACAAAAATAAATAACTTAACTAGTTTAAGATTTAGTGCCATTAACTTTATAGGTCAAACTGTTGTAATTGTAATAAATAAATATTATTATGTTTTTGAAAGAGTATGTTTTATTTTTACCACTTATTGTAAGAGTCACAATATCCTTGAGTCAAAATACATAAACTCGCACCTTTTTGTCCAAGGGGCTAGGCAGACAGAGGGGCCTGCCATGGCCACCGCCTGTCGAGGTTGCGGGTTGTTCAAAAGAGATACCGCGGCCCCGGAACGTAAAGAACATGTGTGGGTTTTAGTCAGTACAAGTCTGACACTCCCCTCCGCTCCGGCCCTCTGGGTGGTGCGGGGGGAGTGACAGACGGGGTAAGTTATTTGATGATTTCCCATCCGCAAAAAAAGGGGGTAGGCAGTAACCACAGAACGCCATCTGCTACGATCCGCACATATTCCTTTACCCTCGTTCACATTCATACATCTGGATTGCGCGCCGGTTGCGAGTACTACGCACATGACCTTACTCGAGATCCTCACTATTATGGTCTAGGCTGCTCCTGGCGTTGCCATTAACATCAGCTTTATAAATACCTTTTTAGCCGGCTTAAAAAAGGAGGAGGTTTTATTGTTCGACTGTATTTTCTTTTGTATGTTCATCAATTACTCCGCCAACTGTGGACCGATATATCATAAGACTGTCGAAAGGGTGTACTGCCAAGGTGGTCCCATATCAATTTTATTTATTATATATTGCTTATGTAGTTTATGACCTAGAAGAAGAAATAATATAAATCATAGACGATATCTATAATTTATATTATTTCTTCTAGATCTTCTTTGTATTCGATCTCCTAAGATCTTTTAGTAACAATTGAAAATGAATATTCGATAAAAACATGTGTGAGGTATCATACCACAACTAAAAATGTTAAAATAAAAAACTTTTAAGCAAAAATAAAACCAACTCTAAAAAAAACAACAAAATAGTGGAAAAAGTCAACGAAACAAACAAACGTCACCAACTTTCAGAATAAACTTAATTAACTTATTTTCCAAATTTTTTTTTGGAGTCTTTATTTTTTTAATTGTTAACTTTCAAAATCAAAATCAATAGTCATTTATTCAAATTAGGCTGATAATCAGCTCTTTTTGAACGTCAGATTACAAGAGACAGTCCCACAAAAACGCCCTGCCCTTCGTCACTTCCTAGTGTTTTAGCTGGGAAAAAGAAGTGGCGGAACAAACTCCCCAGCAACACATCTGTCTGTCAGGTTAGAAGAACCAGATTTTATACAATTCCGTTTATCACAAGAAATTATAAAAAAAAACCGGCCAAGAGCGTGTCGGACCACGCTCAGTGTAGGGTTCCGTAGTTTTGGTGCTAATTTTGGATTGCGAGAACCGATTTCAATAATTCTTTTTTATTTTGAAAAAAGATACGTTCAGGATAATAAAATATGTAAACGAAGTTAAAAAAATGCTTGCATAAACGATTATACTACAAACTTAGTCCACAAATTATTTTGTACAACTTTTTTTTTGTACAAAAACTGTTATGCCAATCAAGTTCAAAATAATTTTCATAGAAAGTCCTTATAAAGTTCTACTTTTCAGATTTTTTTCATATTTTCTAAACTTATGGTTCAAAAGTTAGAGGGGGGGGGACACATTGTTTTTTACTTTTGGAGCGATTATTTCCGAAATTATTGACATTATCAAAAAATGATTTTAGTAAACCCCTATTCATTTTTAAATACCTTTCCAACAATATATCACACATTAGGGTTGAAATTAAAAAAAAAATCACTTCCCACTTCACATATAGGGTGGCTACCCTAATAAAACATATTTTTCCAATTTTTATTTTACCACTTTGTCGGCGTGATTGATATACATATTGGTACCAAATTTCAGCTTTCTAGTGCTAACGGTTACAGAGATTAAGCGAGGACGGACGGACGGACGGACGGACAGACAGACATGGCGAAACTATAAGGGTTCCTAGTTGACTACGGAACCCTAAAAAAGAAATTATTCATTCATTGACACTTTCACTTATTAAGTGTATCTAATATATAAAATTCTCGTGTCACAGATTTCGTTCCCATAGTCCTCCGAAACGGCTGGACAGATTTAAACGAAATTTTGTGTACATATCGGGTAGGTCTGAGAATCGGCCAACATCTATTTTTCATACCCCTAAGTGAGCAGCGGGTGAAACCGCTGGGCACAGCTAGTTTTTTTCTAAATGTCTGTCATGTCATTCAGCCAATAGATGTTTTCGAATAAAAGGGAACGAAAACAACATTTAAAAAATAATTTATTTAATAAATAAATTTTCCCTCATATTTCTTAACCGTTACAAAATTATCTACACTTAAAAATAACTTAAAATCTAAAAACAAATCACTGACTGGTCATATCTTAAATTTTTGTTTATTTTAAAGATGTCGCGCTAACTTTATGTCTTAGCTCGTAATTATGTTATTTGTGTGGAACGAAACCCTTATTGGAACACTGCATGTCCGTCTGTCTGTCAAGACCATTTATCTCGGGAACGCGTGAAGGTATCAAGTAGAAATTAAAACCATATACTCAGAATGTGCTCCTTTAGACTTGTGGAAAAACACATATCTCTAAGTCGACGCAGTCAAAAGATATGGCTGTTTAAGTCACAAGTTTGTACGGAACCCTCGGTGACCGACTCACTTTTGCCGGTTTTTTTTAACATTAGCACTTTTATAGACTAAAATATAAAAGTGAAATATATTAAGTCTCATCATACTAGGAAATATGTTACCCTGTAAATGCATTGTGGTCTGATAGACTCCCCATGAGAACACTGGATCTGCATCAGGTTAGACTGGAAGTCGACCGTAGCATAGTTCCGAACGCTAGCCAGATAAGGCTTTTGAGGAACCTGCTTCTCCATTGAGATCTTCGTTTTGAAATGGGGAACGCACTTTCAATTGTTCTGGCACTGCAGATTAATATTTTCATTCTTGACAGATTTAATTATATTTACATAATGTCTGTTTTTTTATTTCTGATAAGTAAACTAAACTTTATTGATATAAACTTAAAACTATTATTTACAAACTATAAATAGACATAAACTAATAATAAAAATATGTACAAGTATAAAAAATGGTTAAATAATTTAAGGGCGTCAAAAAATTCGTCCGCATCGCAGTCAACAAGAATAGTGCCCAGAAGGCTGGCAGCATTACCGCGTTGGACGGCCATGCTAATTCTTTGTGCAATAAACAGACCAGGAGTTATGGTATGTTTTAATTTGTTGAGCCTACGTTATTAACAGTCATCATAACTCTGTGGTCGGTACGTGTGTTTCCGTCGGCATTCGGCTGGCAACGAGGCTACCAGCGGCCGCCATTGCTGCGAGCAGCGCACTAGCTGCGCAGGCGACCCACAACGTGGGAGTATGTAGTAGACACGCACCATTCGCTGCGTATGCGCATGTTTGATCTGGAAAATATAACATCGCACCTGTAATCCCTGAAGTTTTAGGCAGAATTTGTAACTAGTGGTTGTCAGAAAACCCTACACGAAGTTGATTTGCACTAGTTATCATTGTAGGTATTGTTTGATGTTCTAAATTATTCTAGACTATTCCTGGGTACCTTGCTGTTACGGAGATATTGGAGGGCGAACTTTTTTACATTTTGACCAGTAAGCGCGCAGTTAAGGAGGTCTTTTTATTTTTCGGTGCATAATTATATCAAATACCTCCCCTTGCTCTGGGCGGGATGAAAGGGAGAGTCAGACTTTTACTCACAAAAACCCATACAAGTTCCTTCTTTTGGCTTTTGCGTTCCGAGGTCGCGGTATCTGTTTCGAGCAAACCGCAGGTTTCTATGAATGTTTTTATAATGATTCTATGATGCATATATTTTCCTCTGTGGCGCTCTTTCCCCCCTTAAAGCGAGAAATCCGGACGGAAGCCAAAGCCAATTTGGGAACAAATAATAACCCTAGACTATTAACTACAAAAGGCTGCACTTACGACTGATAAACATGTAGATAAGGTGTCCGAGCACGAAGGACAGCAGCGACACGACGGCAAGGGAGCTCCCAACGGCCGTCACCTTGTCCCCGGGCCGTACTGCGCGGATCACCGCCATCCCTTGCATCAAGAAACTCGACGCTGAAAACAATCGGATATTTCTTTACCATTAAGAAGTACTTACCCTATCTCGACACATCGTCGATCTCATCCCTGCCTTCAACATAAGATTGAGGTCAATAAAAACCGTTACGTTTTTCCTAGAGAGTTAGGCAGAGGAATAAAACCCCGTTTTTAAGGCTTTTTTTTGGGGTGGGACTATAACTTAACTATTTGCTTTGATAACACACGCGTTTTTTATGACCCTCTTTACATATTTAAAACCGGTGGAATTACATCAGCTTTACGAGCAACGGTGTTAAAATAGTACATTACGATATTAGTGCGTTAAGATGGTTATAACATGCGAGTCGGAATTTCAGCCCGAGCCGAAGGCGAGGGCGTAATTGAGACGAGCATGTTATAACCAATACGCACGTATATCGTACGACGTTTTTTAACACATTTGCGAGGAAACAGAAAAAAGAAATTAAATAAACTCAATCTGTGAATGCACACTGTTGCCGCCATTTTAACAGCGAGCTAGCGCTGCCTACTTTCGAATTAGTTCGAAATTTGAATAGCAACAGCGCTAAGCGACAAAACCCTTTAAAAAATTAAGAAAAAAAGAAAAATAATAGCAACAGCGCGCTGCTCGCTAGCTGGAGTCGTGCGGCGGCGATCAGTTCCAAATTTGAAATGGCAAATAATGCTGTTATGGTATTTTTAACACCTTTGCTCGTAAAGCTGATATAATTCCATCGGTTTTAAATATGTAAAGAGGGTCATAAAAAACGCGTGTGTTATCAAAGCAAATAGTTAAGTTATAGTCTATACAAATTCCATAACAGCATTATTTGCCATTTCAAATTTGGAACTGATCGCCGCCGCTCGACTTCAGGCTGCTGTGCAGTGTGTATTCACAGATTGAGTTTATTTAAAATGTTTTTTTTTTCTGTTTCCTCGCAAGTGTGTTAAAAAACGTCGTACGATATACGTGCGTATTGGTTATAACATGCTCGGCTCAATTACGCCCTCGCCTTCGGCTCGGGCTGCAATTCCGACTCGCATGTTATAACCATCTTAACGCACTAATATCGTAATGTACTATTCTTTATCCTTCCACGAGGTGAGTTTACCCGTAAGGGTTAGCCTCATCGCCGTGGGATCTGGAGGCGATAGTCCTCGTGCGGGATTACTTCCCCTACTCTAGGCGGAGCGGGGGTGAGTGTCAGACTTGTACTGACTAAAACCCACCCATGTTCCTTCTTATGCTCTTTCGAATAACCCGCAACCCTGGCAGGCGGAGGCCCTGGCAGGCCCCTCTGCCGTTTTTAGGGTTCAAGGGAAAAACGAATCCCAAAAATCGGTGTTTCCTACAAAAGTGACATATCTACATGGTCAAAATGTATAGAACAACTATAATACGTGTGATGTCCCTTCCATTTTGCTTACTTGGGCTGCCGGTTGGTTCGAAAGGCATACCACGGGCCCATAACACAATGGGCAAAAGAAGGAACATGGATGGGTATTAGTCAGTGCAAGTCCTATACTCGCTTCCGCTCCGCGCAGAGCGGGAGTAGTCATTTCATGATTACACAACCTAAAAAGAATTTAAGAAAAAAAATAGACTTCCAAAAAAACTACCTAAAAATAGCAAATAACTCTAATACTGAAAGTCGGTAGCAAAAATGTCAACGAAACTAACAGTAAGTCACCGAGGTCGGTTCTTTTTTTTTGCAAAAAGTTTTTTTGTTTTAGCATTTTTCGTTATGGTATAAGTAATGATATTTCACATTTTTTTATCGAATACTAGCTTTTGCCCGCGGCTTCGCTCGCGTTAAATTCGGTAGCGCCTTATGGATTTTTAATAGCAACGCTAAGTTTTCCCGTTTCGTCCCTCTTTCTCCCTCATATACCACTCTTTGTTTAAAAAAAATAGCCTATGTCCGTCTCCTGGTTCCCAACTAAACCGATTTTGATGAATTTTGGTACAGAGATACCAAAATTCATCAAAATCGGTTTAGCCATTAAAGCGTGAAGCCGTAACAAACAAACAAACAAACTTACTTTCGCTTTTATAATATTAGTAAGGATTTATTTTCCATTGTTACTAAAAGGCATTAGTAGATCCATATAGACATAGAAGAAAAAATATATATCATAAACGATAACTCATAAACTACTTAAGCAAAATAAATAAAGTTGATTTGGGAACCACCTCAAAAGTAAAAAAGTGGCCATGGAGTTCCTTGCCCATTCTTCTCCATAGAGATCTACACTTTGGAATGGGCAACTAAAGTACTTTTACAAGTTATTATGTCTTGTGACTGGGACTAGCAGCATCATTTTTTATTTTCATGACATTCAAAAGTGTCTGTAATGGTCTAATTGAAATAAATGATTTTGATTTGATTTGAGTATACACATTCGAACAAAAAAAAAAGAATTTTGAAAATCAATCCGCAGTTGACAGAGTAATCGATGACCATACATAAAAATACGGTGAACATAGAACCTCCTCTTTTTTTAAGACAGTAAAAAGTTGCATACTTATGGTTTGACGATTGGAAAACACCGATGACATTAAACTTGTGCTCCCACATTTGATAACAGAGTGACATGCAAGTAAAATCGTTTATCAAGATTGATACGAACAAATAGTATTATCAGATAACGTTAAGTACGGATGTGACGCTTGAAATGCAAATAAACGAGGTACAAAGTCAACAAATATAATGGATGACAAAAATATGATAGCATTTTGGCATATTTAGATCAGATTTGACGGCACGGTTGGCGCAGTGGCGGAGCGATCGACTGTTGCGCTGTGTGTGGCGGGTTCGATTCCCGCACGGAATAAATATTTGTATGGCCTACAGAGAGTTGTTTCGGGTCTGGATCTTTGTGTATGTGAGTTTAAATGTTTGTAAACGCGCCCGCGATAAAGGAGAAATTCCTAGCGTGAGGCAAAAAAAACCATGTTATCTTTGCTCCATAGTTGGGTAAAGGTTGGTGATGATTTAAAAATGTTTATTCGTATACTAATAATACTTACCAGAAACTGCGAGCATGACGGTGTACACGACCTGGTAAGCCGAGTAGGCGAGCATGCACGAATCCAGCGTACACGAACCGCGCACCGCACGCTGCGAGCCAGATGCGCACGCGCATTCTTGGAACAACCTGCAACCAATCAGTGACCATTTCAGGGGATGGTTTTGAAAACGATAGAAGGAAACATCTAGGATCAAGAAGAAACCGGCATGATTTGTTCTTTTTGGATATTCTATCCTACTAATAATATTATAAATACGAATGTTTTTGAAGATGTATGGATGTATGGATATTTGTTACTCTTTAACTTAACGGCTTAACGGACCTTTATAAAATTTGGCAAGTATGTAGATTATAGTTTGGAATTACACATAGGATACTTTATTATTCGATATCACGCGGGCGAAGCCGCGGGCTAATAACCCATAAGTTACCCAAGCAAAATAGATAAAATTCATAAAATAACAGCTAAATCCGGTAAGACTGGAACCCGACCCCAACATAAATAGCTGAAAACGGGCTTGGCAGAGTAGGGACTCGGTATCGTGGTCACCCATCCACAGACCAACCTAGGAAAGCGCGGGTTAGCGTTTCTAGACCGCGTAGTTTGTGTTTGCGATTGAACACATCTCCATTGTCACTGTGCTCTGCCGTAGCTTTCAGAACAGCGCCATTAAAGTGGTCGAAGACTTA
Source organism: Ochropleura leucogaster (assembly GCA_958449745.1). Classification (NCBI taxonomy): domain Eukaryota; kingdom Metazoa; phylum Arthropoda; class Insecta; order Lepidoptera; family Noctuidae; genus Ochropleura; species Ochropleura leucogaster. Next base: position 1,454,562 of record OY288222.1, on the reverse strand, counting down.
CTGGAATCCTTTGAGGTCTTCGTAGCTCGAGCAGCCGGCGTGGCAAGGAGAGAAGTACGTGATGCCAGTGTCCAGCGAACAGACGGGGCTGTAGCCGTAGCGCTCAGAGTTGCACCTGTAACGATGACATTATTTTTTTAAAACTATTAACAAAAATACTCACGGCTTTTTTACCAAAGGGTTAAGTACTAACCACAAAGCGGTTACGATCCTTAAATCAAGTTATCCACAGTTTTGGCAAATGGAAAACCCCAATAGCTTTTTACCTGACCCACTATTCGAACCTAAGCCCCAATGCTTGTCTGCGGGTTGTTCGAAAGGGATACCGCGGCCCTGGAACTTATAGGGAAAAAGGAAATACATGAGTTCCACCCCGTCCAGAGCAAAGGAATTTATTTGATGACTAGCTTCAGCCCGCGATTTCGTCCGCGTAGTATGGTTACTTTGGTGTAACGCTAACATTAACTGGCGTGATGACCGAAAAAATAATTTCTTTCTCTACCCTTTTTTCTTTCTTCCTCCCACTTAATTCGCTTTTTGAGCCTTTGCCCGTCTCCAGGGTCCCAATTAGCTCTATACCAAAATTCATCAAAATCGGTTTGGCCATTTGGACGTTGGTTAGGATTTCCCATCCGCCAAAAATGCCCCAATGCTTAGAAGTCGCGTTAGTGACCACGGGACCAACCAACAGGAATACTGGAAGGAAATACAAAAGCAAAAGGAGTAAAGATCGTAGCAGGTGGAGTTCTGTGGATCCGTTTTCTCTTTTGATGATTCTTACCCGAAAAAAAGGTGACATTCTGTAACTTCAGCCATCTTACTCACCCACAGGTGCTGCTACATGAAGGCTGATGATAGTTGCCTGACTGCAGCCCATTGATGTTGCCAGTGTCGCAGCCGAGCACAGCCATCACCACGAAGAAGATAGTCACAAACATGGCGATCACTCCAGCGACGCGGGAGGCTGTGTTGGACTTCACGCCTTCCGGCCGACGCGCAGAGAAACGGACGCGGAAGATCTGGGTGGAAACATCAGGATTATTGCAGCTTGCTGCGAGCCACGATTTACCGCGCGTAGGATAGGTAAAAAGTATATTTTTTTGTCCAGGGTATAAGCTATCTGCCGGGGTTGCAGGTTGTTCGAAAGAGATACCGCGGCCCCGGAACGTAAAGGGCAAGCGGAGGGGTGTGTCAGACTATTACTGACTAAAACCCACCCATATTCCTTCTTTTGCCCTTTATGCTCCGGTGCCGCGGTATCTTTTTCGAACAACCCGCAACCCCGAAAAAAAATCGGTTGTTTTTACCCCAAAAAAGAAGAGGTGTGTACCTTGGATATACAATACATTTCGCGAGTTACGTTGTAGCCCATGAATTTAGCTATGTCAGTTTCCTGGGGGCAAGTCTATGGCCAGCATTCGTGGCTGGTACACGAAAATTCCTGATGGAAAAATCTGATAACAATTTGCTCGACCCAGGAGCCAACCGTGAACCTCTCAGCAGTCACAATTGCGACCACAAGACCATATCCACGTTTGGAATCTTGTATTCTTACCATAACGAAGAAAATGATGACGAGTGCTCGGAATATGTCGGAGAGTGCTCGGGAGGTGCGAGGGTCCTGCCGAATCGACTCCACACGGTATCTCGCCTGGAAATCAAATAAACTCAAATTGTAAATCATTGCAGTTGAATGAAGGAAAATCTTGTAGGGTTATAAATCATCATCTGCCTAGCCTTTTCCCAACTATGTTGTGGTCGGGTTCCAGTCTAACCAGATGCAGCTTAATATCAGTATTTTACATGGACCGACTGCCCATCTGACCTCCACAACCCAGTTAATACTGGGTAATACGATACCCCTTGGTAAGACTGGTTGTCAGACTTTCGGGACACTGACTACTGTAACGACTAGGGTTATAAATATTCAGGTACAATGCGCAGGTTTTTTTTTTAAGAAAACGTTGCCCTATACTAGGAATTTCTCCTATATCGTGGGTGCGTACAAACATTAAAAATTACATACACAAACAGCCAGACTCGGAACAATATTCTGTAAGCCACACAAATATTTGATCCGTACGCGGATCGAATCCGCAACACGCAGCGCAGCAGTCGATCGCTCAGCCACTGCGCCAACTTTCTCGTCACACACAGTTACATGTGTTGCATCCCTCCTTATTCCCCAACAACGCTGTTATCATTTAGCCCTTATTTAATAGAGTGATGATCACCTGAACGTAAGCTCTGTCGTAGTACACGTAGACGAGCACGGCGGTGCTCAGACAGGAGAGCGCCAACGTCTGCGTCACCAGCGCCTTGTTGCGCACCACACGACCCAGAGTCGGCAGCAAGCCTGAAGAAAATTCGTTTACCAGTAAGAAAGGTATCATCGTGCATCAATTCAAGGCTTTATATGTTTTTAATATTATCAAGAATCGTTATATTGCATCAAATATTTCAGATGTTTACTTATTACTCTTAAGCATTCCACTTTGAAACACCAGAAGCTAGATAAAAGAATTTAAAAGCCAGGGGTATAAAGCCCTAGAGTTGCGGGTTGATCCGGGGTAGCAGGTTGTACAGCGAGATATTTGCATAAAACAAAAAGTTTTATGCACATATCTCGCTGCACATCCTCTGATCTTGGGCAGAAACGCAACTTAAGGCGAAACTGAAAATGACGTCCCAATAAGAACCTACCAGTATCAACATCAGAATCCCTTCCTTCATCCAAGCCTTTGAAGGAAGACATTCTGGTGGGGAACAACGTGAAGAGAAACGCGAACATGAAGGTCAGCATACAGACAGACAGATGCGCCTCCCACCAGTCCTCGCGCTCAGAGCTGGGTCGCAACCAGTTGCTGCCACTCAGACCCAACGATAGGCGGATGGAGATCAGGATTCCTGAAAGAAGAGGAGATGGGATTAGAAACCTCTGGCACCCCTAACTTATTTTTTTTAAGCTCTGAACATTTTTGATTATCGAACTCTAATGGTAATTTTGAACTTTGGACTAATTTTGTGGTAAGTTCTACAATGCCCTAGGCATTGTAGAACTTACATAAGTAGTGTACCTAGAGTACCTATACAGAATATAACCACATAATTGTGACCAATATTTTTTTTTAAACTTTGCCCCGCACTAGGAATTTCTCCTGTATCGTAGGTGCGTTTACAAACATTTGAACTCACATACACAAACAGCCAGACCCGAAACAACTACCTGTAGGCCATACAAACATTTGTTCCGTGCGGAAATCGAACCCGCGACAAGCAGCGCAGCAGTCGATCGCTCAGCCATTGCGCCAACCGTGTCTTTAATCTTCGGTACAAATCTATTTTTGCGTCAAACTTACCGTAAAAATACGGCCCGTTCTGAGGGTCATGGTCATCTAGGTATGTGAGGCCGTGGGCCCAGATGCTGAGCTTGGTCAGCGTACACAGCACCGCAGTGATCACCAGGAAAGCTGTTCTGGCTGCCACGTTGTTGTCTGAGGCTACATTGATGACTGTCTGCTCGCCACACAACTCTGGAACAGATTGTAATAGGTCAGTGAGACTTCGTGAAGTGGAACTTCCTCGATGGATTGGCAACTGGGAGTTGAGCAGTATCGCAAAGTATGACTACTCTACCTTCTATCCTATTCGTGAACATGTACTTATCAGTGAACTGCAACTGTCACCGACGAGGAGTCGGAATTTTTTTGAGAAAGTTTTGAGTCAACATTTAAAATTCAGTCATGATAGATGAAGATAAAATATCCAAATCGACTTATTGCAGCTCAGTAACATACTAGGTAACTGTTACATAAGTGAATTCAATTCAATTCAATTTTATTCAATTATTTATTATTATTTAAGACCTTGTAAGGTCTTGTTAGGTCTTAAATAATAATAAAAATACAGTTCACATGGACCATTTCGGGCACAACATTTTTTTAAATAAGAATTACGCAAGTCTTGCGGTTGTCGTTCAACCAAAATATGTATTTAGCAAAGTCTACTCATAAGTTATATGCGATGGTTTAATAACTTACCCACATTAGCAGGATTAGACTTAGCGAACGGAAATGCGAGCACCATTAGACCTGCAGCCGATGTGGCTGCCAGCCAGCCGGAGAGTGCGAACTGTCTTCGTCCTCGACCCCACCAGGCCACCGTAGCACCCAGGACAAACTCTGCGCCTGCAGCGCCCAGCATCACATAATCTGGAAGATATTGCAACTAAATGATAAATGATGTTTATTTTGCAAGTAGGTTTTCACAAACACTTTTACACGTCTTTTTAAAAACTAGATGAGATACAGTTTTAAGGTCCAAACAAAAATCTTGATCAACGTACATGAAGACTATGCAGATTAGTGTCCGTAGTAATAATAATAAAAAATAAAACAAAGTACATGTTAATGTCATATCATTAAATGTCTGTGTATAAAAAAAAGGATTAGGGATAGTAAATAGAAAGTGGTGTTGATGAGTTGAGAAGGAGGATGGCCTAAATGAGACGAAAAGATTGTACGAGGAGATGATATGAAAGAGAGAGGATTGAAACTTACAGGACAGAATGGAAGAAAAGAAGCGTTACGTCAACCCTAAGTAATATTAAACAAGGGTAAGAGATGATGATATGGCTAAAAACAAGACACAAACAAGATTTTTTTAAACGTTGCTTGCGTCCCCAGCTGACTCGTGTTGAGTAGGTATTGAAATGTTGTATAAGGCAGCTGATTTCTGACGGGGTTGCGGGTTGTTCGAAAGAGATACCGCGGCCTCGGAACGTAAAGGGCAAAAAGAAGAAACATGGGTGGGTTTTAGTCAGTACAAGTCTGACATGCCCTCCCGCTCGGCCCAGAGCGGGGGAAGTCATTGGATGAATTCCCAACCGGAAAAAAAAAAAAAGGCAGCTTATTTGTTTGTGCTATTAAAGTGATGGTCATATTGAAATGCAGTTCAGGTTCATACTTAAACATAAACCTTTCTGATAAATACTGTTCCTGTACTTTAAAGGATCTTTTTTTTAAGATACTTTCCGAGATCTGGCTGATCGTCTGTTAGAACTGAGGGACCACACTTTATGGGTTGTAGTTTTAAATATATTTGTTTACAAATTCCCAGATTCGTTTTGTTTTAAGACTACTACTAAATCCTACGATTTTCATTTCGCCAATTCCCAGTATGGTCCCTCAGTTCACACGCACATTAAATTCTAGCATTCGGCTGTAATGGAACAATAAAAGGCCCATTTTTGAAAAAAAACAAGTGACTGTTACAAATTTTATACGATATTCTACAATGTACTGCGCGATTCTCCTTCCTCACTGATTGATATTTATGCCTCGAATTTAAACTATTACCTACACTACACCTTAACACGTTGGTTAATAACCATAATGAAGAGCTTACCCTCAACGAGCGCCGAGTGGTACCCCTCATTGGCATCTCTCCTCAGCAGCAAGAAGACGTTGCTCTCCAGCAGGATGACGATGAGGAAGGAGCCCTGCAGGAACAGGTCGAAGGTCTTCAGCATCAACACATAGGTCCTCAGGAAGTACCATAGCTTGTGGAAGACTGAGGAGAATACGAAAATTTGTAAAAAAAAGTCTTCTTATAAGTGTGTGACTAGCCACAAGGGACTAGCTTAGGATGGTCCATGGATGTATGATATGCTTCTGTTTATTATACACTCAAATTATTTCTCTGTCATCTTGGTCATTCAACATGTGCCTTTCATTTAGTGGCAACTTTTCCATTGGGAATTATCTTATTCTGGGCAGTATGATAAATTTTTCGAGCTATTTTCGCTGGCTTCCATCATATCCACCATCATATCTTTATTATCAGGAGTAACTAATAAGCTACTGCTGCCAAGAGTGTGCAAATTGGAACTCAAGGTTCAGTCATGTTAGGGGTTGCAGGTTTTTCAAAAGAGATACCGCGGCCCTAAAACATAAAAATCAAAATAAGGAACAAGTTCGGGAGTCTTTGAGCATTTTTCGCTATTCCTTATAGTTTTGGATTTGGTCATTCACGACCACTTGCAGAATTTAACCTATAAATCGATAAAATTATAAATCGGCTGAATTATCTACCTACAGCTATCATTTCAATCCTATTTGTATCTGATTATTGATGCGTTTGTGATCAAGAAATACTCGCGAAATCTCAAAGGTCAATGTCCAAAACAGCCCTGTGCAATAAAGAGTATCGGAATACATGATAATTCATAATCATTTATTTGTTAATGATAGCATATAATAAATAGATTTTTTATTATGTAAATAGCACACTATAACACGGACTAGCTGTACACCAAAAGGCTCACGAACACCATAGCGCTGTTCCCGTTACAGTATCTAACATGTTTTTATAAAAAAAAAAAAAAAAATGTAAAGTTGTCTGTGTTAAAATGAATAAACGAGAATAATAAACAAATTTTGTATGGGACAGCTGTTTTTTTTTGTCGCATGTGTGACTGCTGAGCATAATATGGTCTTGCGTTAGATTCTTGTTTCGGGAAAATTGTTTTGAGGTTTTTCTATGAGGAATTTCTCTGTAGCACCTTTAGCTAGATTTATGTCCCTTTGATGGCGATAGGCTCTTCAAATCGCCAGGTTATGTATACCACATGGGACTTAAAAACGTAACTGGAAATTTCAGTGGTCTATCAGGTACCTACACCTCTGCTTAACTCTCGGATTACAGGATTAATGTCACACAACCTTTCATCCTTACTAATATTATAAAAGCGAAAGTGAGTTTGTTTGTTTGTGTGTTACCTCTTCACGCTTTAATGGCTAAACCGATTTTGATGAATTTTGGTACAGAGATAGTTGGGAACCAGGAGACGGACATAGGCTAGATATTTTTTTTAAAAGGGGGAAGCGAGGGAGAAAGAGGGAAGAATAGGGAAAACTTAGCGTTGCTATTACAAATCAATAAGGCGCAAGGGAAACTGTGTTACCCCGAATTTAACGCGAGCGAAGCCGTGGGCAAAAGCTAGTATGACAATAACCTTACTGACAGTTGCACTACGCTTTATAATTGAAGTAAACTACATTATAGAGATTTAAGGTATTGCAGCGACACTACAATAAATACTGCGACGGCATAAATACTATCGCAAAAAGTGCCGCTAACGTGTAATCGCTGAGTTTTTAAGTTTATTGTCCCCGGCTGGAATCCTTACTCTCAAGGCATCCACAGGATTTGTCGGGATAAGTGGAAAATCTCATAGGTTGAAATGGCAGATACCATTAAAAAAACACCAATTATCGGGCAGTGGGTGGTGTAGAGAGTCAGATACGACACCCGTCTGTTCGGAGAATCTTCCCTTTCTATAGGGGATGATAAACTTAACACCCTGTTCTTCATACCTAGTGTTGCCAACTATACTGTTTTCAACAGTATTATACTTTTTACTGTTGAACAAAAATAAAGTATACAAAATACTGTTTTCAGCATGCAAACACATTAGCATTTACTGAAAGAGTTTTTTTCAGTAATGAATGCTGAAGTGGCGGGAGGACAGAAATAGAGCATCTATTAATTCGATAAAAATAAGCTCTTCATTTATTTTAATTTCACTTATAAATGTGGTGGAGCGTATGAAGTTTTTAAAAAAGATTGTAAATTGGTAACTTGTGCGAGAAGTTCTAAAAAATATGTATGTATAACAATAAATAAATAAAATACTGTTCATTTTTCTAAAATACTGTTTAATATTCTTCACAGACCTGAATATACTTTATTTCTTGTAATAAAACGTTGGCAACCCTATTCATACCCCTAAAGAATCCTTACTAATATTATAAAAGCGAAAGTGAGTTTGTTTGTTACCTCTTCACGCTTTAATGGCTAAACCGATTTTAATGAATTTTGGTACAGAGATAGTTGGGAACCAGGAGACGGACATAATTTTTATTTAAAAAAAGTGGGATGTGAGGGAGAAAGAGGGAAGAAAAGGGAAAACTTAGCGTTGCTCTATCAAATCAATACGGCGGCCAAATTTAACGCGGGCGAAGCCGCGGGCGAAAGCTAGTCTTATAATAAGACAAACTTGTATCTAAATCCTTACTCACCGTGGCAGCTTATCTACTTAAAACAGATAAATGAATAATTAGCATTAATTATTATTTTCTTATCTACCGTGAAAATGTTGATAGGCAAATAAATTCCAGTAGTAAGTATTTATTTTTTACAGATAAAACCTAATTACTATATCGGTAAAACAATCTAAGCGCGTGTTCTTTACTAGATAATTGCTTTGATTCTGTTAAATATTAAGGAGTTTACCCCTACACCGTACCATACTATGACCGTGCTATGAACGTATCAGGGGGTCTACTCTCTTTCTCCGAAACGTAATTTCGTTAACGAACGAAAGTCAAAAGTAGTTACGTTTGTAACCCTACTCTATATCATTTTGCGTGAATTAGTGTAGGTTTAGAAAATTTTAATGTCAAATAAAACTTCGGACGTCCGAAATTTCGAAATGAATGAAATGAAATGAAACCGTGGTAGAAAACGTTTGAAGTTTCGGCCGCAATTTCGTTTTACGTAGAATTAGAGTAGACCCTCAGGCACGGAAAGAAATATGACACGGACTACTTAGCCCAATACAACGTATCAAGCGTAGGTATAACAGTATACAACGGGGTTAGGACTGTCATTATACGCGGTTGGAACGGGTTTAGAATTGTCATCATTCGCGATATTCTGTCTAGCCTTTTTCTAACTAGATCTGTATAATTATGTTTATGTTCGATTTCTAGTCCTATCGGATTTAGCTGAATAACAATATTTTATATGGAGTGACTGCCTATCTGACCTCCACAACCGAGTTACCTATAAGTTAGACAATAATATTTAGTAGGTGCATTCTACAAAAAAGTCTAGCTTCGAATGCAGCTGTGCAATTCTGAAAAGTTTATTTGCAAAATCACTCCTGAATCTTCAATGAACTCATCATCATCATCATCAGGCTATATTAGTCCACTGCTGGACAGCCCTCCCCGAATGAGCGCCATAGCGCCCTGTCTTCAGCTTGCCGCATCCAGCATCTGCCTGCAGTCTTTCTTAGATCGTCATCCCACCTGGTCGGAGGGCGTCCTACACTACGCTTGCCGAGTCGTGGTCTCCACTCAAGAACACGTTTACCCCAACGGTTGTCGGTTCTTCGTGAGATATGGCCAGCCCACTGCCACTTCAGCTTGCTGATTCTTTGAGCTATGTCGATAACTTTGGTTCTCTGTCGGATGTATTCGTTGCGGATTCTATCCTTCAGAGAAACTCCGAGCATAGCTCTCTCCATAGCTCGCTGAGCGACTTTGAACTGATGGACCAACCCTGCCGCGAGTGTCCATGTCTCGGCTCCGTAGGTCATGACGGGTAGGACCCACTGATTGAAGACTTTCGTTTTCAAGCATTGCGGCACGGATGACGAGAAGACTCGGCGTAGTTTCCCAAACGCTGCCCAGCCCAGCTGGATCCTCCTCTTGGCCTCCCTCTCGAAACTGTTTTTACCTAACTGCAGAATCTGCCCGAGGTAAGTGTACTTAGAAACGATTTCGAGAAGGTGACCATGTACGACGACCGGCATCGGATTAATGTGGCCATTTATCATGACTTTGGTTTTATCCAGATTCATGCCAAGACCGATACGTCGCCGTAGGCCGTCCAGCATCTGATTCAGCTCCTCTAGCGACTCCGCCATTAAGACTGTGTCATCTGCGAATCGTAGGTGTGGGATGTAATCGCCGTTTATGTTAATGCCCTTTCCTTTCCAGTCCAGCGTTTTAAACATATCCTCCAACGCGCTGGTGAACAGTTTCGGGGATATAACATCCCCCTGTCTCACTCCTCAGCGCAATTGGATCGGTTTAGACTGCTGGTCCTGTACTTGTACACTCATGGTGGCGGTTTCGTACAGACATCTCAACACCTCAATATAACGATAGTCTACATGGCATCGCTGTAAGGATTCCAGAACAGCCCAGGTTTCGACAGAGTCAAAGGCCTTCTCATAGTCCACAAAAGCCAGACACAGGGGCTGATTATACTCTTCGGACGTCTGTATAATCTGCCTCACTGTGTGAATGTGGTCTGTGGTGCCATATCCTCCGCGAAACCCGGCCTGTATGCAATGAACTCGCGTGAAATTAATTTCGTATTCATAAATTGAGTGAATTCGATACTAGCGCCACCAAGAGAGCAATTCAACAACTGGTGAGAATGTTGACGTTGGTCATACGACACGGCACACAGCACGGCGACCCCTTCCCTCTATATCTGACTTCTACAACCAGGAAACTGGTTGGTACGATACCCTTTGATACGTAAGTCTGATTGGCATCCATACTGACAAGTAGTAAAGTCGGTGAAATCAAGCAGTCAAGAACAACGGCTTTTTTTGCTTTCTGAGATACGGAGGACCTTCAAACGTATAGTGAATCCAGACATACTGCGGGTTACCCAGTAGACCCTGCCGGGATTACGGGTTGTTCGAAAGAGATACCGCGGCTCCGGAACATAAAGGTCAAAAGCAGGAACATAGATGGGTTTAGGCAGTCAAAGTCTACCCCCCTTCCGGGCCCCCAGAGCGTGGGATGTTATAAACCGACTTCTTTGATTTTTATGAAATTTTAATTTTATTCGTATAATCGGTTGGTCTGAGAATCGGTCGTAGTCTATTTTTCATACCCCTGTGGTAAGGGTATGGCTCGCCACAAAAATAGCTAAACAGCGGATGAAACCGCTAGGCACAGCTAGTAATTATAAAAAATAATACTTACTTGTTTTTCCTTCTAACATCAACATTTTGATCTGCGTTTTAATGATTTATACTCCAATTATTCTTAGTACACTTCACAACAGCATTTCTAAAAGACTATCTAAAATATCACAACGGAAATCAGCTCACAGGAATGTTTCCTAACATAACTATGTAGGAAAAACTATACCTAATATTGAGTATTGTTATCACAGTAAATAAAAACACAATAATAAATCTGAATCACTTCACACTATTTGTGTTTGTAGCATAATAACTATAACACAAGTAAATATTTGATAAAAAAAAAAGCATAAATAAAACTCGTTTAATATTTGCCTAAACGGGAATTGTTAAACTACGCGTGTTCAGCACCAAATATCATCATTGACTACGGTTATCAGCTAAACAAATTTAACTTATCAGTTGCCAATAGCGAGGTCTTAAATTCTAGCTTTGGGGTGATAACAAGAATATAATGACGTCAAATGCCGGAATCAAACAGATAGAAGGACATTTTTATGATTTATGTACCTACCTTACTTTGATTGGTTTTATTTGTTTTTTTTTTGTATATTTCATAAACCTCATAAATTTCACATAGGCCTATGGGCACTTATAAAACGTCGAGAAAAGGTGCACGTATGGGTTGGTCGTTTCCTATGAAGAAGAACCGGTAAGAAACTCCATGTATAACCACCATAAACTATCTATTTAATTATTTTGGGAGTAAACCAACTATGTTTATAATTTTTTTGAGTTCCGTACTTCAAAAAAAAAAACACGGAACCCTTATAGGATTACTTTATTGTCTGTCTGTCTGACAAGACCCTTTAACTCGGGAACGTGTTGAGGTATCAAGTTGAAATTAACCGTATACTCAAGTCTGTGGTCCCTTAGAGCTCTGAAAAAATCAACCCTCTTAGTCTATGCAGTCAAAAGATGGCCGTCTATGTTGCAAGTTTGTACGGTGGTAAACCCTTGGTGCACGAGTCTTACCCGGACCTGCCCGTTTGTTTTTATTTAGCATTGTATGTCACACTGTGCAAAGGTCGCCCTTATATCGACTTTGACGACACGGTTGGTGCAGTGGCTGAGCAATCGACTGCTGCGCTGCGTGTCGCGGGTTCGATTCTCGTACGGAACAAATATTTGTATGGCCTTCAGATAGTTGTTCCGGGCCTGGCTGTGTGTATGTGAGTTAAAATTTCTAACGCACCCATGATACAGGAGAAATTCCTAGTGTGGGGCAACGTTTTGTTCCAGTATTCTTCACCTGCTCCATCTCGAGCCAGCCTTTGTGATACATTATACAAATTAAATAAACATAAATAATTGAGCTAAAAAAAATTTAGAGGTGTCAAGGGACACCCGGATGGAACGAAGTTCCTATAGAAATGAAAATATCTGGCTTGCTTTCTATAAGAGAGAGAGAGACAGACAGGCAGACAGAGAAACATGCGACGCCGCACAGCTTACAATAGCTTACTATAGCAAAAAGTGTCGTGACAACTTTTTGTAAGATTTTTTTCCGTCTAGCCCCCTTTCACAACGCGCGATAAGGAACTTCGTTCCAAAAAATCATCAAAACTTGTAAGTGGGCTTACGTAATTTTACAACGAAGATTTTTCGGAAAATCCAAATTAAATTAACAAAGTTCAACGTGAGCATTTATTAAATTAAAATCACTTGTTTGCGTCTTCAGAGTACAAAAATATTTTAGTGACAAGAATTACGCTTACAAATACCATTACATCTATAAACATTAATTATAACAGTAGTCAATACTTAAAAGTAAATTAAAAGTTAAGTCTTACAACACTTGGTGAGAGCTTGATTGAGATTTACTTAACGTGGCGTCAAAATGTTCCAATTACGAGGAGGCTGCCTCGATTAGAGTCAAAAAGTTTAATAAACACTTCGTAAACTGTGTATTGCAACAACTGAGGTCAAAAGTAACAGTTTTGAGAAAAAAACGTGGCCAATCTTAAAATATGACATTTAAACTAAGTATTGCCATAGACGAATTTACTAAGAGAATGGTAAATGTTGCCATTGTTATATTTTTATTATTTTCTGGTCTCTTACCGCAGTAGTTGCAATACATCCCAGTACCGGAGCTATAAACTTTAAAAAAAACTGAACATAAAATATCACAGGGAAGAAGAAAATTAAAGAGTATTAAGAAATACTAGATACAATTTTGTGACACGAACGAAATGACATCAGACAAACGAAAAACAAAAAAATCACACAGAGTTAGCTAAATTATCGATCACTGGCCCACATCAACCCGGATCAAATGAACTGAAAGTCATGGAAACCTTTGACCAGTATTGGAATGATCTAGGCTCACACTAACATAAAAAAATCGAGCCAGCCTCGTCGGAAGTTCAAAAATCTAAAGCCTTAAACTAAATTAGTCGAGTCAATCACAGTTACGTCGAATATCCTATAACTTTCTCTTCGATCCAGGGTACGAAGTGCGTCACCCTGGAGTAGACGCCAGGGAAGTTGGCTTCGGCACACTTCTTGCCGTAGGACACTACGCCGATCTGGTAGAAGAACGTGTTTAATGTTTCTTGATTCCACTGGAAAAAAAGAGAATAGATTTTAGTTGACAGTATAACTTTTTGTTCAGCTCATTTTATTACGTTTTTTAATGGAAGAAAGAGAAAAAAATGTTTTTGTTTCTCCCAAAACGGTCGTGGATGGGACGTGATTCGGGCATTTGGCGACACGCGTGCATGAAAAAATATTTGTATGGCCTACAGCTAGTTGTTCCGGGTCTGGCTGTATGTGTGAGTTTAAATGTTTGAAAACGCTACCAACAAATGTCTCAGGCCTCTGCCTCGAATTTAGCGGGCAGCGGGGCGGCGGCGGCGGCGCGGCGGCGGCGCGGCAGTGGGGCGGGCAACGCATACCTGTTCTCCAAACTAGCGGGCAGATTGCGCGGCACTATAGCGGTGTACTGTTGTGCTCGTGGTTGTGTTGTCGAGATATTTGTTTTTATTCGCGAACGAAATGTCTGATAAACTGCGACATCTTTTTGATTCAAATTTATTTCTAACGCTCGATTTATTGTGGGCAAAAGAAGAAGTGGATCCCTACTATAGGGCAAGGAAAATAAATGTCGAGTTTTATCGAAATTATGAAGAACAGAGACAAAATCCCGACAAATTCTACAACTACACCAGAATGAGTGTAGAAACTTTTGACTATATTCTTGAAACTATCAAGAGTGATTTAGAGTCTGGAATTAATCCAAAACGATTTAGAGGTATATCTCCAGCAGAAAAATTATACTTGACGCTTGCAGTGCAAACTTGACAATGCAGACGCGCAACGCGGGCGGTCACCGCTTGACTGGAGTGCACCGCTCGTTGCCCGCACCCGCGCCGCTCCTGCACCGCTGTATTCGAGGGCCGGTCCATTTGATTATACGCGTAAGATGCTGCCGCTCCCGCGCCGCCGCCGCCGCCGCCCCGCTGTCCGCGAGATTCGAGGCAGAGGCCTAACGCTTATTGTAAACTAGCTTTTGCCCGCGGCTACCCTTTCGTTAAATTCGGGGTTACACAGTCCCCCTTTCCTGATTTGCAGGTACCTGCTATCTGTAGTTTTTGCCCTTGCGCCTTATTTATTGTAATAGCAATGCTAAGTTTTCTTTTTTCTTCCCTCTTTCTCCCTCATTTCGTCTTCAGGGTCCCAACTATCTCTGTACCAAAATTCATCAAAATCGGTTTTAGCCATTAAGGCGTGACGAAGTAACAAACAAACTCACTTTCCCCTTTATAATATTGAGTAAGGATAATGATAGTAGTAACTCACAACAGGCTGCATGAGAGGTCCCCCGCTGTCGCCCTGGCAGGCGTCCTTCCCTCCCTTCTTGAAGCCGGCGCACAGCACGCGCTGGTCTATCTGCTGCGCCTTGTACGCGCTGTAGGCTTGCTTGCAGTACGAGTTGCTGACCACCGGCAGCTGCAGCACTTGCAGGTGCGTGGCTGCTGGACCACCTGGAGTGCAATTATCAAAACAAATAGGTTATCATTTTAAGTACATGGCATTTTGAGAGATGTCCCGTCTTTTAAAACGAGGTTTAAGGCCTATAAAGAGCCTGTGGACGGTGAGCAATGGGTAGTTCACTGTCCGTCCGTCTATTGACGACAAGCCGTGTCGAAGGCGCGTTTGTGTTGTTCAAATGTCAGCAAAGCAGAGGGGCCTACCAAAGCCTCCGCCTGCCCGGGTTGCGGATTGTTCGAAAGAGATACCGCGGCCCCGGAACGTAAAGGGCAATAAAAGGAACATGGGTGGGTTTTCTAGACAGTCTGACACTCCGCCCACAGCGGGGGAAGTTATTTGATGATTCACCACCCCAAAAAAGGCCTAAAAGTATGCGAGACGACTTCTGGCCAACGGTGGCCCTGGTAAGCCCCTCTGGTTTGCTGACATCTCTTTGAGGCGCGCGTGGAACACTAACGCGCTGGCAACACAGCCTGTTGTCACAAGCGTTTCCCATGGCAGCTATTGGTTTAAAGTTTATACGGCACCCCTTAGCAAGATCTATAAAATAAACTGCGGAACTTCCTAATATTGTGTATAATTGTAAAGCCTATGTGTGAGTGGTTTGACGACACGATTGGCGCAGTGGCTGAGCGATCAACTGCTGCGCTGCGTGTCGTGGGTTCGATCCCCGCATTAAACAAATATCTGTATGACCTACAGGTAGTTGTTTCGGGTCTGGCTGTTTGTGTATGTGAGTCTAAAACGATACGGTCAATTTCCTAGTGTGAACCGTTTTTTTTATAAACAAAATAGAAACTTTAAGAAGTAACTTACGGAATTCTGTGTGTCCCCAACCAGCGATCATAGGGTTGTAATCCTCGAAGGTGTTGGCCCTCAGCTGTGTGTCCTTCGGGATGCAGATCGGCTTGATTAAATCTGCAATGTGGAAAATAAAGCTATTCACTGTTTGTCACGTCAAAGAAGCTACCCATCTTTATATCCGTTTTTTTTATATCCGTTCTGGTTTCTTCAAGATGTGTTTTCAGCCTTTTTAGTTGAGTTATCTAACACAAATTCTTATCGACTATGCATTTTTCATTGCTACTAAGAGATATTAGCATATAGTTCGTTTACATTAGAAGAAAAAGAAATGTATTGTAGAAGATAACTCATAAATTACCCTAGCAATATAGATAAAATTACCATTCGATTAACATAACTATCTGTAGGCCATACAAATATCTATTCCTTGCGGGGATCGAAACCGCAACATGCAGCACAGCAGTCGATTGCTCAGCTACTGCGCCAAGCGTGTCGTCATTGGTAGTTCAACGGTTCTTTTTATTACAAGGCTTTTCTTGCTTCAGTTTCTTTAGTGAAATCTGATCATCACACTAATACTTTTTAGGCGAAAATTTGTAAGTTTGTTACTTCACACTCAAACGACTTTATGGATGTGGATAAAACTGGGTGCTTAGATTGCTTATCTAACACACACACGGCAAATTTTTGGTGAAACCAAGAGGTACAGTTTTTTTTTCTATCCTGCTCTGTCCCACTCCTGGTCAATGGCTTCCCTGCACTCCTTTCACCTCTCACGAGCCCACGCGTCCTCCTTCCAGCTCTCATGGAACCCATCTAGTTCATCATCTCCTTCGTGGCGCAGATAGTGACCCCTTTATAGGTTCTCTAATCAACCATGTTTAAACGAGAGAAGATATCTTACGCGAAAACGTAGCTTCATTTTGTAGCACCAGGATCCCAATGTCGTTAGTGAATGCGCTGGCACTGTACTCCTCATGCTTGATCTGCTTCTTGATCAGGATGTCTACCGGAGATGCACCGTCGTCTTCCCTTGCCAAGTCCAGCTCGCCCAAACGTACTACATAACTGGAATAGAAGATAGGAAATAAAATTAGCAAAGCGGCCAAGAGCGCAAGAGCTAAATTTGTAACATAAACAGCCATATCTCTTGACTGCGTAAACTTAGAAGTTTGATTTATTTACAGTTTCAAGGGACCACAGATTTGAGTATATGGTTTAAATTTCAACTCTATACCTCTGCGTGTTTGCGAGATAAAGGGTTTTGACAAACAGACAGACAAGGTGATCCTTTTGAGGTCCTAAAAATGGACAATAGTTTTATTTCCGGGTACTTAGGACTATAAACTCAAACTGGTCCATTACGGGCAACACGTAGAAAAAAAATGGCAGGATTTAGTTTCTCGAAAGTTTGACAATCAGTCTAACCAAGCAGTATCGTTTCACCCAGTTGTTAAATGGGTTGTAGAGGTCAAATAGGCAGCCTAAAATACTGGTAGTCCGGTAAGATTGGAAGCCGACACCAACATAGTTGGGAAATAGCTAGACAGACGATGATGAATGCATGTATAAAGTTCAGTTATAAATAGAGTTAATTTTATGACCCATTGTGGCAGTTTACGTTACGCAGTCGGTCAAGTACAACTGGAATATAAAAATATACTACATACAGCAAGGCGCGTGTGAGTTTTATGTACTTAGCTTACACAGGCTGCTGTAATAATTAATCCTTACTTCCATACTAATACTATAAAAGCGAAAGTGAGTTGGTTTGTTTGTTACCTCTTCACGCTTTAATGGCTAAACCGATTTTGATGAGTTTTGGTACAGAGATAGTTGGGAACCAGGAGAGGTACATAGGCATATAAAAAATTGGGATATGAAGGAAAAACGAGGGAAGAAAAGAGAAAACTTAGCGTTGCTATTACAAATCAATAAGGCGCTAGGGCAAAGACTGCAGGTAGCAGGTACTGTAAGCCGCGGGCAAAAGCTAGTTACTTATATTTGAACTGTCACTTTCGGAATATCTTCCGTGATGTGATATTATTGTGGTCTCCCGATGTTGCAAGCACCGTGATCGTTGGATGACATAAGTTAAGGAAGATGCCCCATGTACAGTGGCAGCTGGAATATAGTAAGAAAACGTGATAACTTAAGATAATGTTTAATTAAGTAAAGCGTCTGGGTAGACTGTGATCTACAATTTTTATAGATTTTTTGCAAATTGTTGGTTTCGTTGACTTTTTTGCCACCGACAAAACGAAACGATATTTTCCGCTTATAAGCTTTTTTTGAAAGTCGTTTATTTTACAAAAAAAAAAACATTTCGGTATTAATAGTTATGGTATAATGATATATCACATATTTTTTACTGAGTAATTATTTTCCAATGTTACTAAAAGATCATCCATATAGACATACAGTAAAAAATATATGTATGTATGCGACAATAACTCATAAACTACATAAGCAATAAAGACGGAAATATTATGGGGCCACTATCAAGCAAAAATAATTTGGAGATAGCTCCAGGCGTCTTTGAGTAGATACTTAATCGGTAAACATATTACATAAAAATAGTTTCCAATTAATTGAGAACCTCCTCCTTTTTTTGAAGTCAAACAAACAGTATCAGACTGTATATAGCTGCGTCACACGGTGTTCGCACGCGCATCTTACTCAATTCAATTACAAATAAAAACCGGTTCACCTCTGATAAAGTACTTGTAGTCATTCAGTCTGAAGTTGAAGATCGATCCGATAGCCGATATCTGCTAACCGGTTTATATGGATCGGAAACCGTATGTTATAGAACAGAATTTATTTTATTTCGGACACAACACGATCCATAGAGCCACTAACTTAATAAATAACTTATTGTCTAGTGCTAGTACTATGCACAAAAAAAGAAGAATTTTTTTTTTTCAATTATCACGCGGGTTAAAGTTTAATTATAAATAACATTTTTTATTAAAAATATATAAAATTTATAAATAACATAATTTTTAGTAAAAAAAATACAAATCTGTTTAAACCGTAGATGGATCCTCGAAGCGTAACTGGAAAAATGGTAGAAATCCACGTATTTGTTTAAGTTAAAATATACTTTTAAGAGTATTCTATATCCTAATTACAAAACCCATGCAAATCTTATAACGACACACCTGTTGTACAAATTTGTTAGTTGCACGAACCTTGACTAGTTAACCACAAACTATTGACGTATTGTTTTAGCACCTCGTTATGAGCATAGACAAATAGTCAGGCGGATTCTAGCCGAACTACGTACCTACTTTTGTTACCACTTTCATAAGTAAATGTAAGAACATAATCTAGCTTAGTAGGAACATATTGAAGGAAAAACGAAACCCTTATGACACTTTGTTGTTCGTCTGTCTGTCTGTCAAGAACTTAGGAAAAAAAACCATATACTCAAATCCGTGGTTTCTGAGAGCTGTGGAAATTATCCTTTAAAGTCAAGGCAGTCAAACGATATCGACGATTGACGCAAGTTTGTAGGGAACCCTTGGTGATTGAGGGGCGGCATTTTACTGGTTATTTTAATTGTATTGTACAGGTTATCCTATAAGGTTGTTTTCTGCTTAACTGGTCTATTTTGTGGGTGCAGTCAGGGGCAGAAATATAAACTAAGCGAGTACACGCGAGGAGTACCCCATCCGGGATACAAACCTCGGCTTAGGGTGACGGAGGACAGCAAAGGGACAAGCTAGATTGGAACAATTTAATTTTCTCCTCTCCAGCTAATCCTTACTAATATTATAAAAAACGAAAGTGAGTTTGTTTGTTACGTCTTCATGCCTAAATGGCAAAACCAGTTTTGATGAATTTTGGCACAAAGATAGTCGGGACCCTAGAGATGGACATAGGCTTTTTTTTTTAAAAAAACTTGAGATATGAAGGAAAAATAGGGGAAAAAGGGAAAACTTAGGTTTGGTATAAATAAGGCGCAAGTATAAAAACAACAGGTAGCCGGTACCAAATCAGGAAAGGGGATCTGTGCAACCCCGAATTTAACGCGAGCGAAGCCGCGGGAAAATGCTAGTATTTTATACTATAACTGTGCTTCGAAGAGTATTTGTCAATTGATGTGGTTAAATAAGTTCATGCGAAATAGCATAGGAATACCCGTTACTTGTTTAATACGACGACACGGTTGGCGCAGAGGTTGAGCGATCGACTTTTGCGCTGTGTGTCGCGGGTTCGATCCCCGCACGGAACAAATATTTGTATGACCTGCAGATAGTTGTTTCGGGTCTGGGTGTTTGTGCATGTGTGTATGTTTGTGAACACACCCACGATACAGGACAAATTCCTAGTGTGGGGCAACATTTAAAAAAAAGTTTTCAATGTGCTTAGGTACTTTGTTATTTAATCTTCGGGAAATCCACATGATTGCTATGACTATATTTATACATATAATCAGTGCTATTTACTTCACAATTTCAAGTAATGTGCCCGCGCATCATTATGTACAAATATAACCTCACGGAAGTAACGTCAACATTGTTGTTTATGTATATTATATCTCGATTTAAACCCGTCATGAATAAATGAAGAGAGGCACCACCGTATCAAAATTCTACTTATATTATAAAAGCTAAAGTGAGTTTGTTTGTTTGTTACGTCTTCACGCCTAAATGGCTAAACAGATTTTGATGAATTTTGGTACAGAGATAGTTAGGACCCTGGAGACGGACATAGGTTATTTTTTTTAAAAGATTGAGTTATGAGAAAGGGGGAAGAAAAGGGAAAACTTAGCATTGTTATTAAAATAAATAAGGCGCAAGGGCAGGTAGCAGGCACCTGTAAATCAGAAAAGGGGAACTGTGTTACCCCGAATTTAACGCAAGCGGAGCCGCGGGCAAAAGCTAGTATTACATAAAATCCCGAAAAAATCCTACCCAAGTTCCTTTTTTTGCCCTTTAAGTTCCCGCGGTATCTCTTTCTCGGCAGGCGGTGTTGCCCTGCTGCTGCTTACTGCCTGGTCATAAGAAAAAACAAAATACTCACAGGTCGGTCTCATGACCGTGGATGCAGTGGGCCGCAGTGAGCACATGCCGAGAGCTGATCAGGGATCCTCCGCACAGCCAGCTGGTATCTCCAGTTCTCTTGCTCTTGTAACCCAGGAGGGCCATCCAGGGGAAGTCACCTGGTGAAGAAGTATTTGTTTATCATATTGAAGGTATTGAGCGATCAATAAAATGGGTCATCGCGAGACCTTTTTTTTTGAGGTTGGTATATCATCGAATAACTTACCCCGCTCTGGGCGGAGCAGGGGGGAGTGTCAGACTTTTACTGACTAAATGTTCCTTCTATTGGCCTTAACGTCCCGGGGCTGCGGTATCTCTTTCGAACAACCCGCAACTCGCGAGACCCACAGAGGTGAATTTAAAGAGATCGAAATACTGACTCTGCCTTTACTTTATATCTTAAAATGTTTGGTATATGTCTGTAAAAAGGGGCGGGGGGGGGGCTTTTCAAAATTAGAAGCGACTTCCATCATATAAATACACTCAGTAAACAAGAAATTGTTATTCCCAAATTTAGATTAACAAAAACTAGCAAGTCATTTCTAAAAAACAGTATACGCTTTGATAACAAGTTGCCAAAGTCAGTTACAGAACTGACCGATGGAAAGTTTAAAAACTACATCAAACGTGTCTTTATTAAAAAAGGCATAAGAACTACGTTGAAGATGAAGAAGTCTGGCATGTTCTTTCTGCGCATGCAGCTTCCCTGGTAGCTCATTACAAGTCCTGACCAAACTACAAGAGCAAGAAAGAATAAGGTACAAATCAGTCCTAGCATAAAGTCTTACCTAGCTTAGCAGGAATTCCTCCCACGACTCTGCTGAAGGTAGCATTGCTGACTCCACAGACGGGAGGGTCGGGGAGCGCTACCACGAAGTCTTCATCAACGGTCTTGGGTGCTGCAGTCGGTTCAGGAGTTGGGGCTGGGGTCGGCGCTGGAGTGGGGGCGGGCGTCGGTGGTGGTGGCGCAGGAGTTACTGGTATGCCTTGGCGGGGGCAGCATACCTGTAAGAAAAGATTTTTGAAAGGTTGAGTTCTATTGTCAGATATGTCTTATATGGCCGAATTCTGTTCCAAGTGTAGTTGTTACAGCCTCGAGGTTAATCGCCTACAAAAACCCGTTTTTAGGGTTCCGTAGTCAACTAGGAACCCTTATAGTTTCGCCATGTCTGTCTGTCCGTCCGTCCGTCCGTCCGTCCGTCCGTCCTCGCTTAATCTCTGTGACCGTTAGCACTAGAAAGTTGAAATTTGGTACCAATATGTATATCAATCACGCCGACAAAGTGGTAAAATAAAAATTTGAAAAAAATGTTTTATTAGGGTAGCCACCCTATATGTAAAGTGGGAAGTGTTTTTTTTTTTAATTTCAACCCTAACGTGTGATATATTGTTGGAAAGGTATTTAAAAATGAATAGGGGTTTACTAAGATCATTTTTTGATAATGTCATTAATTTCGGAAATAATCGCTCCAAAAGTAAAAAAACAATGTGTCCCCACCCCTCTAACTTTTGAACCATAAGTTTAGAAAATATGAAAAAAATCTGAAAAGTAGAACTTTATAAGGACTTTCTATGAAAATCATTTTGAACTTGATTGACACAACAGTTTTTGTACAAAAAAGACAAAAGTTGTACAAAATAATTTCTGGACTAAGTTTGTAGTATAATCGTATATGCAAGCATTTTTTGTAACTTTGTTTACATATTTTCTTATCCTGAACGTATCTTTTTTCAAACAAAAAAAGAATTATTGAAATCGGTTCTCGCAATCCAAAATTATTAAAAAAGTATTAATTAGTAACCCAATTCCCCGAGAGATGGCGCTGTAGGTACTTATTACATTGGATCGGGTATTACCGAATTGTTCGGTTGGCCTCATAACTGGGAACACTTATTGTGACGGACGGGAAACTACGGAACCCTACACTGAGCGTGGCCCGACACGCTCTTGGCCGGTTTTTTTAAGGTTGAGTACCTCAAAAAGAAGAAACGAAACCCTTATAGGATCACTTTATTGTCCGACTTTCTGTCAAGAGCCTCTATCTCGGAAAAGCGTGGAGGTATCGACTTGAAATTAAAACCATATACTCAAGTTTGTGATCCCTTGAAGCTGTGAAAATCAACCTCCTAAGTTTACACAGTCGAAATATATGGCCGTTTATATCTCAAGTTGGTACTGTAGAATCTACACTATCCTACTACTGTAAAAGCGCGTATAATACTTTAAGATTATATTTTATAGATACATCCCACACTTCTTATTCCCTTTTTAGTCTCTCTTTTTCTAGTTCTATTTTTAAAACGACCTGAATATTGGAAGGTCATGGCCAACCAGCCAGTATAGGTTAAGGTATAAAACCTCTTACAGTACGGAACCTTCTTTAATGGTTGGTATTATTTTTTCAATAACTTTATAAGCTAATCGTTGGAACTGGTCAAATAAATCTGCTTACCTTTGGTAAACGAGAAAAGATGAACTATAGGTTCAGATAACCGTTTAACTGTCCTTTAACCCTAAGTGATAAGAAGTACAAAACAACCTCTCCCAATCAAATTCAAAGCATTTATTTCAAGTACACCACTTACATTGTGGTTACGTTAAAAACACTTGTGAACTGTCAAAACCAAAACTACATTCATAAAATAAAAACTTGTAGTGAAGCTACAGTCCAAGTCACAAGGGAAAATAACCGTGAAAGTACTGTAGTTGCATATTGCAAAGCGTACAGTACAATAGAGAAAAATGGGCAAGAAACTCCATGGATACTCTTTTGTAATAGCAACGCTAAGTTTACCTTCTCTTCCCTCTTTCTCCCTCACATCCCACTTTTTTCAAAAAAATATTAGCCTATGTCCGTCTCCTGGTTCCCAACTATCTCTGTACCAAAATTCATCCAAATCGGTTCAGCCATTAAAGCGTGAAGAGGTAACAAACAAACAAACAAACAAACTCACTTTCGCTTTTATAATATTAGTATGGATTGTTTTCAAAATTTAACCACTCATTATTACTATTCTAAGAAATTTAATTTAATTTAATTTATTTAATTATATTGAATCCATTTTAGTACTATTGAATCTGTTGTTTAATGATATTGAATCTATTTTAATGATATTGCATCTGTTTTTATGATAAATCTGTTTCTTAATGATAGGGAATCTGTTTTAATGTGTCTGTGTACGTCTAACAATATTATATTAATTTTCTATGGGTCTATGCCACCCGAAATAAAGTTATTCATTCATTCATTCATTCTTTTTGAATCGAATATTGTTAGCTACTAAGCGACAATAAGTACTAAAAATTCAGACTTCGGTCCAAAAAACTACAACAAGAAGGTCAGCAAAGATATATGTATCGTAGATATAATAATGTTGCCCCTTACTAGGAGAAATTCCCTGTGTGGGACAACGTTTTCCAAAAACAACGAATATCCACATTTCCGAATCCTGTTTGGTCAGAGAGACGCCAACAGACGGATACAAGTCATGACTACAACTGAGAATTCCTTCAATGAGAAATCAAATCCTGGATTATTCGCAAAGCAGATGCCTTACCTTTGGAGCAGTTCCCTCAAAGCCGCAATGAGCTCTCCTCAGCAGCTGCACAGCATTGGGATTGGTCCTGGATTCTTGGAGGACGGCTAGGTACGGCTGGCAGCTGTGCAACGAGATGCAGCTGCCGACTCCACCTTCCACAGTCTGACAGGACTCCGCTGGAAAGAAAAGGTTTAGTTATAACTTAAAAACATTAAACTGTATAATTGGTTGACTCAAAATAATTTCTATAGTATTAAACGATATCTGGAACAGTAGGCCTACCATGACGTCTTAAAGCCGAACTTATTCCACTGAGGGAAAGAGATGGTGCTAGAGACCCTGTATAGCTCTGTCTCTTTCCCTCAGCGGAATAAGTTCTGCTTTAAGACGTCATGGTGGGGTAGCAGATATAGTTTTCCCTTTTTGTTTGTATAATTTGTAACCTTTGTTTAGGTACTTATAAATTTCGCATGCTTTAATTCTAAGCAAACCATGATGGTCCTTATACTTATTAAAATAGCTCTAAACGTATTATTATACTGTTTAAGAAAAGTGTTATAAGCACTCTTATCATTTTATGGAAGTATAATATTTTTTATACATGTGTTAAATACATGCCAGAGAAGCGAGGTAACTTTACTGAAGTGTAGCATTAGCATTTCATTCAAGATGTTGGATTTGCATTTTAACTTAAGCCTTTTTTTTTCGCTTGTATTTGTAAAGCGTCATTTTCCTTAATAATCTGAAGTGGTTATGTTATTAATTTGTGAAGCTAGCAACCATATTTTTTTTCTTCAATCTGAACAATTTGCGCAAAGTTACGTTCGAGTTTTCTAGTTAAGGAAAATGCATGGTTCCATGTATACAGATAGAACATAATTGTTTTACGAGTGTGTACTACACATTCTCTAAAATTAAAGTTGCCTATGATGTCACATCCTGAGGCCGTTTAAAAGAAAACAGCCGAATTTTAAAGAAAACGTTTGAATTAACAATCTCTTACTTTTTCTATAAAATATAGATAAAACCCCAAAAAAAATATAAGGCCTTAAGCAATTCACAGATGAAAAGCCCGTACGATAAACTTTATGTTTATAGTTACTAAATGTTTTATATTATTTGTTATAAATTAAAGTTATATAAAAGCATTGGTTGTCGTTGTGATAGGCCAAACCCATCCGAACGGATATCAACCTTACCCTGCCCCACCTAAGATCTAAATAAACAAACAAACTCAACAATTTTCGTTTAAAAGGTAAAGGATAAAACATGAATAAATAAAAAATACATAACGAGGTAAGTATGAACATTAACATAGGAAACCGGTTTCCGCGTCGTTGTCGTGACAATATAGGTAGGTAGGTTAAAACGTTTAATTGAATTGCGTTTTATTATATTTTGGCTCTAACCAATTTTGCGCTCGACTGTCTCCACTGGTAGCTTTAGATTCGGTACATTAGATTCCTTACTAATATTATGAAAGCGAAAGTGAGTTTCTTTGTGACGTCTACACGCCTTAATGGCCAAACCGATGTTGATGAATTTTGGTACAGAGTTTTACCTGGAGGCATTAAAAAATAGCCTACTTTTTTAATTTTTTTTTAAAAAAGTAGGCTATTTTTTAATAGAGTGAGGGAGAAAGAGGGATGAAAAGGGAAAACTTAGCTTTGCTATAATACAATAAATAAGGCACTAGGGTAAAAACTGTAAGTACCAGTACCTGCAAATCAGAAAAGGGGAACTGTGTTACCCCGAATTTATCGCGAGCGAAGCCGCGGGCAAAAGCTAGTTTTTAATAAATTTGAATGTGGGTTCAGTTTTAAAATAAATTTTGTTGTCAAGTGGACCCGCGGTTTCAGTAGCAAACGGGCTTAACTGATCGAAGACTCGAGTACGTTTGACAACCTATCTTGTAAACTGGTCAATCAATGTCAATCAATGGACATTGAGGTTTGTGGAATGGCTGGAGAGGAGCCATGGCGTCCTCGCCAACCGCCTACCGCGGGTCCTTACTAGATACGGCAGTTTCGGGGGGTTCCTGCACATAATCGGACAGGAGGAAACGCCCGGGTGTCACCATTGTGACGATAGCCCGGAGGACACGGTGTGATCTGCCGGTGTTGCGGGTTGTTTGAAAGAGAAACGGCGGCCCCGGAACACAAAGGGCAAAATAAGGAACAAGGGAGGGTTTTATTCAGTAAAAGTCTGACACTCCCTCTGCCTCTCTCTCCCTCTCCCACTCCTGTTATTTGAAGATTTCCCATCCAAAAAAAGGAGCTAAATGTCCATTTAAATATAACATCCGTGTTCTAATATCTAAGTAGATTGTTGATTATTTTGATCTAAATGGTGACTCATTTAAATGTCAAACTTGTGAGTTAGGATTTTGTTACACCGACTACGTGTCTATTTTTTTAATCCATAAATTAATTGTTTGTTTGACCTTTTATATATTTAAGAAAAGTGTGCTAGAGACAGGCTCGTTCATTGTGTGTGTTTTTGTTAGTTGTGGGAAATCATCAAATAACTTCCCCCGATCTGGGCGGAGCGAGGAGGAATGTCAGACTTGTTCTGACTAAAACCCACACATGTTCCTTCCATTGCCCTTTATGTTCCGTTCCGTGGCCGCGGTATCTCTTTCGAACAACCCGACACCCCGGCAGGCGTTGGCCCTCGCAGGCCCCTCTGCACGGAACCCTTACAAACTCAACCGTCCGTTTACCTGTATGTCCGTCTTTATGTAAATGTGTGTCTATCGATAGCTCTTTCGTAAACCCACGCTACTTTCCCAAAGGGGCAGGCAGAAACTGCAGTAAGATGCATGCACACTTCTCTTGCTTCGTCCATGTTAAGAATGTCTTACTTACATCTGGTCATACACGCAAACGGTTGCAAGTACTACGATAAATTATATAAAATAATAAATCTAGGTTCCTGAAATATTTTTTAAGGCTTAACTCAAAGGATTTTTTTTGTATATAATTCGCTTCTAAAGCGTTAAAAGGATGTCCTTCCCTCTATTTTTAAAGTAAGAAGAAGAGAAAGGTATGAAAAGACTAAAAGATTTGATGTTTTACATTTTATTCTCTTTATATACCTATGTGATTTGTTCTAGCGTCACACAATCCTTACTATACTATACTTATAAAAGCGAAAGTGAGTTAGAACTCACTTTCGTCATAAAGGCGTAAAGCCACCATGACTAGACCGATTTTGATGAATTTTGGTACAGAGATAGTAGGGGCCCTGAAGACGGACATAGGCTAACTTTTTTAAAAAAAAGATTGAAAAATGAGGGAGAAAGTGGGAAAACAAGAGAAATCTTGACATTGCTATTACAATAAATTAGGCGCTTTGGCAAAAACTACAGGTAGCAGGTACCTGCAAATCAGGAAAGGGGAACTGTGTTACCCCGAATTTAACGCGGTCGCAACCGCGGGCAAAAGCTAGTTAACTTCAATTTTTTTGCAGTTTTTGAGGGTTCCGTACCTAAAAAGCAAAATAACGTCAAAATCACTTTGTTGTTCGTCTGTCTGTCCCCCTTTACCTCAGGAACGCGTGCAGGTATCAAAATGAAATTAAAATATTCAAAAGCTATGGTTGTTTACGTCGCAAGTATGTACGGAACCCTCAATGCGTGAATCCAAATCTCACTTTTTAAAAAAATCTTTCTACTTATACTTGAGTATCAGTATATAGTTACGGTACGGTGTCACGGCAGGCCACATACGACAAAAAGTTTGACCCGAACTATAGGTAGGTACATACTATTATTTATTCTGTGCTCGAACTGACCATTCACTGACCTTGAAGTAACAAAGACAATTTGAATTGATGCTATTTTAGAAGAAAAAGACACATGATCGCCGTATTAATTAATATGATACGGACACATATCGCCCATCTAGATTTAAACTGAGACAATTCGTAAATAGTGAATTTGAATCCTCGTTCCATACGCCAATAAAAATCTAATCTATCCTCAGTTGCAATTTTAATTAATTTAAGTAAGGTTTGCTGTACCTTGTGATTACGAAATTGTATATTTTTGGTTCTTCTAACCTAACAGACAGATGTGTTGCTGGGGAGTTTGTTCCGCCATTTCTTCTTCCTAGCTAAAACACTAGGAAGTCACGAAAGGTGGGGCGACTTTGTAGAATTGTCTCTTGTAATTTCTGTAGGCCTACCATGACGACTTAAAGCAGAACTTATTCCATTGAAGGAAAGAGATGGTGCTAGACACCCTGTATAACTCTGTCTCTTTCCCTCAGTAGAATAAGTTCTGTTTTAAAACGTCATGGTAGGGTAGCAGATTTATAATTTGAATAAATGATTTTTGATTTTGTAAGAAAACCTAATTTTGGGTTACGCTCGCCGTTGAACATAAGTTTTAGCATTGCAATTAGTTATTTGTATATATATTTTTATATATTTGTGTGCAATAAGAATAAGTGAATCTTATCAGTGAAGGTTGCTAGGTCATCTGCACAAGGTGGATCTGCCCGTCCCGACGGCCGTGACACACTGAGCGGGAAGATTAAGATGGAATAACAAGAAATTTAATACTAAATGTCGCGATGGCCCAGAGGTTAAGACCAAAACGCCGCGCAAACTGTTTTTGAGCATTTTTCTGGAGCTATCTACTTGTTATTTACAACGAACTGACTAAAAAAATACATTAAATTTCTCTCATCTTGATTCCATTATTGTAGATTTATTTTTATTAAATGATAAATGATAAATGATGTTTATTTTGCAAGTAGGTTTTCACAAACACTTTTACACGTCATTTTTTTTTTTAAACTAGATGAGGCCGGTGTTTCGTACCCGACTACTCTGAGAAGAAACAGCCGAAACAAACTCAGAGGTCATAGTCTCTTTTAAAGTCCAGACAAAATAATCTTGGTCAACTTACATGAGGACTATGCAGATAGTGTCTGAAATGGTCTTTTTAAGAAAGCACCACACAGATTGAGTGGACCTGTCCAGTCAGTGCAAGCATTTGTCAGTTATCGTGTAGCTCAACTCATAACCTAAGGAGCTCAACGACACGACGAACAATACCAAAAAAAGGACATTTGTGTAGGTCGCTTATAGCACTCAAACTGCCAGACCTTCGTCAAAAAACAAAGTAAATAAAAGAAATGATCCACATGGTCCTCACATTTACAATAAACAAATAAAAAATAAATAATTAATGAGATCATAATGAAATCATAAAATGTCATAAATGAAAATAATAAGAAAATAAAATGTCACTAATCATAATAATAAAAAGAATGTAAAAATAAAGTAAATATTAATGTCAAAGTATATAAAATAAAGGAATAGACAATAAATAAGTGAAACAAAGGCAAATTTTGACACTCACTGAGTAAATTAAATTGGAGCAGCTTAATCCCAAGCCTTTTTATCTTCAAGGTAATGATTCATGTTATAGTAAGCTTTGAGACATAGTTTATGTTTTATGAAAGATTTAAATTTATTGAGGCTTAGTGTTTGAATATCGCTTGGCAGTTTATTATAATAACGTATACATTGGCATGTGAAAGTACCTCCTATTTTTTTAAGCCTCGTTGCAGGAACAACAAATTTGTGTTTGTTCCTTGTATTTATGTCGTGGATATCACTGTATTTTTTAAACAATTTTATATTTTTATGCGCGTACATAATTATTAATTATTATCGCGTATTGAGTAATTATTTAGTAAATCTCCTTACCACAAAACCCCAGAAATGAGAAATAATGATCAATAACATGCATCTCCTCGTAAAGAAAACATTGTTTAATTTTGCTGCTGACACTAATGGATACTCAATTTTTTAATGGACATCATTCTTTTTTTTTTACAACGTTGCCCTGTGTTACCCCGAATAAAACGCGAGCGAAGCCGCAGGCAAAAGCTAGTATGATATAAATACATTAAAATATTTGTTTTACTGCCTCTGGTAGTATCTCAAGTGCGACTGCTGAGAATGGGGTAGTGAGTTCTATTCTTTTGCCGGGACTACGGCGCAGCGCAATGTAGGTATACCATTAGGTACACTGCTGCCTAACTCTTCGGAGATTACAGGCGTCATGTACGGGTATGTTATACAGACAAAAAAAAATCATCAAAACACTAACTACGTGACAAGGAAAGAAAGATAAACAAAACAAAATATTTCTCCTTGATCTAGCAAATGTTTGCTATATTATACGTACGTATAATGGTCAGTCGGTAGTAAAAACACCTTTATTGCTATGCACTTAAGATGCTCCCAAAGTGAAATAGTTACCGTGGACATGTGGTTGACCCAACAGGTAAAAATCGAAGGATATAGAATGATTCACTTGTTAACAATACATTGAGAAATGGTCGGCTATATTATAAAGAATCAATAAGGAAAGATCATAGTAAAAATGAATAGGTCAATTTAGTAACTTATAGATAAACTAAAAACAAAAAAAATGCGTCAAATATTCGTCCCTAATGCTGTCAGTTGGTAATGTCCTTAAGATACTGGCCGCATTGACACGTTGTATGGCAACGGTTAGCCCCTGGCCAAAATAAAAGACAATCTTATATTTAGTAAATAATAAATGTTAGTAACTAAATATAATATTCTGCTTGTTTAAAAATGTGTTCAATGGACAGGTGAGGACGCTGGGTTCCCTCTATCTGGCAGAATCTTGATGCTCCGAAATTTATTTGGCATAACACACTTAGCATAATTTTCTTTAAACGACCATTTTAAAGGCATACAAAATATTTGGTATAATTATCGTTTGGCATAATGTTTAAAACTTCGAATTAACAATGGCATACTTTTAAGATGGCAGAATTACATTTAGTATAATTACGATTCGAAGAGTTCAAATTTCGCATAATATATTATTTGGTATAATGTCACTTGGCATACTATGCAGACGGCAGTAATGGCTAGGTTAGGTTAGGTTAAAACTGTGACCCCCTACGCACGAGCCGAGTGAGCGAAGCGAGCGGTGCCGCGGCAGCGGCCGGCGAGTGCCAGAAACGACTTGCGTTAATAGAAAAAAGAGATTGTTTTAAGTAGGTTACCCGGAACTAAACTATTTAGATTAGGATACCTAATTACTTATTGAATTCAATGACATTATCTCAAATTCAATTAAACAATAACTAAGATAAATGACATTATTTTAAAGAAATAATTAATCAAAATAAATGACAACTTATAATGACAAAGATGACCCTTACTATAAACTTTTTACGATATGACAATTCTGCCGTTTAATGATCATCGATATAAAATATATTATGCCAAAAGACGATTCTGACTGTGAACTTTCTGCGATATGATGTTTCTACTTTTTAAATATTATGGATATGAAGTTTATGCCTAGAGATGATTCTGACTTACAAAATTATGAGTTTAGAATGTACGATAAATGAAGTGAAGTTTATGCCATCCGTTGTTATGCAAAATAAAATTATGACATAAAAAGTTCTGCTATAAAGGGTGGACCCGATGACGCTAGCACCCCAAACACAAGTTAAATGTCACATTGGGTCCACACTCTACCGAAGACACTTACGTTGTATAAATGAGTTGTTTAAATTAAGTGTTAATGTACAAACTAAATGTAATATCTTTTTTTATTGTGATTAGCTGTTGAGAGTAATGATATAAGTAAGTTTTTGGTTAAGTACCATTCAGTAGAATTGTTAGCAAAAACAAATAAGAACAAATAAGGATCCCAAATCCATGCTTGGGTTCATATACAGTTCAGTAATTCTAGTTTAAAATAAATTAGTAATATTATCTTTAAATAATTTCTTAACCGGAATACATTTTTCCACTATTTTTGTGATCAACAATGTCGAAAGCTTTATTAAAATCGAAAATGCCTTGAGGTACTCCTCCCAAATTCATCAGTAGTTTAGTGGGTTATTTACAGTAAGTTAATGGGATTAATAAAAAAATACCAGCTTTTGTTAAAACACATATATTTATTATTACTTATTAACTTACCGAATAGTCCTGGGTTTGATTCGAAGTTGAAGTTGTTTCTTGACTCTGAAATGACAGTCGGTGGAACTGGTGTCAGAGGTGGCAACGTGGTACCTTCTTGTGGTACACTAGGAACGTCGTCAAAGTTCACTGCGTCATTTTCAGCCGGTACTCCGGCATCTGCTGAAAGATTCAACAAAATTAGGATAACGTTTTGTCTGTAGAGGCCTGTTTGTGAGATATTAACGTTCCGTTTCTCTCAATATTTTGAAGATGACAGAGATAGACTAATATGTTAAACTGATGTAGTATGGGCACTTTAAGTGTGCAGTTTAAGATGGCGTTGAAGTCAAGAAAATTCATCGATATGTCAAACTTGGTAACTTTTGTATTTTTTTATATTTTCCCTTCTGCACAGACGAGTTGGTAGAGGTGTAGATGTTTGTTCATCACTAAATACTTTTAAGCCGTTATTTATTAATTTTACATTCGATGGCCCAGAAGTTAAGCGCCTCGGCTTTCATACATGGGATTATGGGTTCAAACCCGGTTCAATTCAAATTTAATTTCTATAGTTTATCTAAGACATCATAGACATCGGTGAAGGAAACCTAGACTTATAATTAATATAAGTCTGAAATCACCAACCCGTCTTGAGCAAGCATGGTGGTCAATGCTCGTGCCTTCTCTGTATAAGAAGAGGCCTTTGCCCAGCAGTGGGACAGCTATAAAAGCTGGTATTATAAAAATATTTTTTGCGAACCTATATGTGTCTACTAAGTCATTAAACAAGCTGTATTTACTTCGTACACTTCGTGTGATTACTATGGGATATAATTAGGATATATCAATGTAATTGTCAGTTGCAAATCTGCTTATAAATCTGGTCTACTTAAAGATGCCAAAATGCTATCATATTTTTGTCATCCATTATATCTGTTGTATCTGTGCCTCTTATTTACATTTCATAGACATCGGTGGGCAAACAGTATTAGGTGGTAGTGGTGGCTTTTTGGTGCAATCAGGTCGTAATGATTTTCTTCGAAAAAATACGATGCGGGAATTTACTTAAAAACTGGTCTAATAGAACCAGATTAAAACTAAACAGGAAAAAAAGTTCTGTCAATGTGACCTATCTTAGAATCTTTTGGATTCGTTTCAAATTAACTTTATATTAATCTTAACGACCTATAAAATTAAATTAGTTATGAATGTATTAAATCATAAATGCTTAATTGACTTTGACGATACAATACATAACCTTGTCCAGTTTTTTGAAAAATAAAATAATTATAAATCTGGAAAATGCAGATCTTTTGTAAACTTAATGAGTTGCTGCACTGACTTTATTTTTATTAGATGACATTTAAGTCGATGACCCGTTCTATAGATGACACCTACAATACCAGAGACATCGCTACTTCATAATACTGGCGCTTTTTGTTCAAAAATTCGATATGGTCAACTTGGTACATTTATTTTAGTTCTTTGTTTTTCCGCATGTACAGATAACTTGGTTGAAGTGTTAGGTTTTCTTATGTGTGACTAGACTGATAAAGGCACTGAAATCGATTTAACGAGTACGGACACGTTCTATGCATAACAACAGAAAAACGGTATTACAAAGATCTTTTGGCGCTCAAATGACGTTGACAGAAGGGCATGATAGGTGAAAAAATAAATTGACGGCATTTGTTTCTATTTTGGCCACGCAACAAAATATCTTTGGTACCGCTATAGGTATGGTGGCAGTACTTCCCCGGACAAGTTTCACAAAGAGCTTAATAACACTCATAATAATTGCAAAATAAACAGTTTTTACGAGTTAATAGGCGTATAAATAAAAAGGTGATACATTAAGTGTTGGCTCGTAGCGGTCAATGACTCCTATTAACTGACGTAATGTCAAAAGGTTATATTATAACCTAAAAAACGTGTCAAGAACCTCAACCAAAAATTGAAATAACATGGTTTATAATTAATACTTTATTCCCGTTAGACCTAGGCTCGACTGTATGATTTAATGGGAAAAAGAATTGTCAGAGAGCGTAGTATCAATAAAGATAAAGTATTTAATAAATTCACAATGTTGAAAAATCTCTCTGCGACATATATGTAGATGTAGATTGCTTATCATGGCTCAATTCGCGAGGAACCTATTTCCTGCATCACTAGTTTGTGTTCGTAAAATCCGATGGCTATTATATATTCTATTATAAATGTCAGAATAATAGTAACTTCGTCTGTCAGATCTGTTATCTTTTTCAAGCTTATACTACATAAACTGCCGAGAGTATAAAGGCTTCTTACATCCTAGAAATGCATACAAAGTACGACGGACGAATGTGAGCAATTAGTATCGAGAAAGTTTAATAAAAATTACCTTCATTATTCTCATTCTGATATCCATTATTCCCTCCATCTTGAGGTGGTTGATAGACTTCACCATTATCATAATTTGGTTGGAAATTACCAT
This sequence comes from Ochropleura leucogaster, assembly GCA_958449745.1. NCBI lineage: Eukaryota > Metazoa > Arthropoda > Insecta > Lepidoptera > Noctuidae > Ochropleura > Ochropleura leucogaster. The sequence goes on along the minus strand of OY288222.1, from coordinate 1,419,926 downwards.
TGCCTTGGTTAGGTTGGAAGTTACCATTGCCTTGGTTAGGTACGAAGTTCACATTGCCACTGTTCTGTCCATTTTCAGTATAAACTGGACGATTTGTAGGAAACGCTATTGGTCTTCCAAAGTTTTGTCCATTATTAAAGTTATTGTAGTCGTTCTGTGGGTTACCTTCAATACCTTCGACTACGTATACCGTGTCTTCTTGGTTATTAGGATTGATGACTGCTGGTCTATTAGGTTGTTGATTGAAGAAGCCTGTTAGCCTATCCCTGAATCTCCTTCCGGGGCCTAAGAAGCCATTGTTACGGTGTTCTCTTTGTGGGAAGAAACCTGTGAAAGAAAATTTGAATTGGATCATTTGTTTTATTATCATCTCTCTTTTAATTAGACTCATTGATCTAGTATTTTATTCCTACAGACAGATGTTCATGGCCCGATTGATTGAGGGGTTGAGTCAGCGTCCCCGGATTGCAAAATACTGGATCAATGTTAAGACTGCCTTCCTCCAGAGTAAAAGCGGTAAAGCTAAGCTTCAAAACTATGATTCTTTTTCCAAAAGAGCTAAATGGTGTAGCAGAGCATGTGTAATATGTGATATGTAAGAAAACTTAGCTTCGTTAAAACTTTTTTAAGCGTAACGTCCACATCTTTTTACGCGGTGTAAGAAACAGCGATGTGCATACTGATAAAATAAATTGTACGCAGAATTATAGACCGCAAAGCAAATTTTTTCTCTGTTCTGTCAGTTATTGTCATTAACAGTTTGATGTCTTATACATAAATAGATGATCGTGTAAGTACCATATGTGTTTTTTAAGATCTACGGGAATCTTCATCGCTGGTAGGTTTAAAATCATGCACAAAATTTATAGTATCAGTTTATGCATCGTTGCTCTTTTGCTTTATGTGTATGATGGAAATAAAGCCTAAGTTCAGGTAGGTGTGATAAGGAATGATGCCAAACTGCCAATGGACAAAGCTGATTCAACATTTCGCGATTGCTAACAAAAAAATCTATTGTCGTATATATACTTATCCACAACTACATACAGCATACACGTTATTTCCTGCTATGATTTACGCGTCATTCCGGTTAAATACTGGTTCCGGATTTAACTACTTTTCAAGAACGTTGTGACAATATAGATTTGACCGATTACGCTTTTTGACGTCATCTAAAATGTCATTGTGATCGTAGATCAATTACGGCGTTTTACGGCGAATATGGGAATACCTTTAGAACAACCTGAATTTGCCAACATCTGAGCAAGCGGAGTGTACGACTAAACGCCGACCGACACTACGCCGACAGACTGAACACCGACAAGACTTTACTTCGACGGGACTCTTCGCCGACAGGACTCTTCGCCGACAGGACTCTTCGCCGACATGGCTCTCTCTATTAATGCAAGTCGTTTCTGGACACAAGGAGACGTACTACGTAGGAGGTCACAGTTTTAACCTAACCTAACCTACCCATTGCGTCGCTGATGAGCCGTGTCGGCGAAGAGCCCTGTCGGCGAAGAGTCCCGTCGAAGTAAAGCCTTGTCGGTGTTCAGTCTGTCGGCGTAGTGTCTGTCGGCGTTTAGTCGTACACTTGTTTTAGTCAGTACAAGTCTGATACTCCCCCCCGCTTCGGCCAGGGCGGAGAGTTATTTGATGATTTCCCACCCGAAAAAAAGCCTGATCAGTTAGGTTCTCGATATGCGGGTAGGGTCTCAGCCCTTTATCCTTCTTCTTCTTCCATGCTTAGCTCTAACTCGTCATCTTATCAGACACATCCTTTCTTGCCATATGATTCACACAGTCCATCCATCGTTTCTTTGGTTTTCCTCTGCTCTTATACTCCACATTCATACTCACTACTTTCCTCACGACATTCATTTAAAGCTCACACGAATATTTTATGAGATCGGGTGTGTTTCGTGGATGAAAGTCTAGTCCAGGGGCAGTGTGGGTCGTTGGTAGGAACATCTAGTTGTCATCGACTTTGTCTAGTTTCCATCGGACGTTTTGCTTTGCCTTTTCTTAATGAACAATGGTGATTAACGCTTCAAATATTTTGGCATCAATACAAACGATTAAATACAGTTTTAATAGATCCACAAACAGGAAAGAATGGCAGGAAATACGTGGTCAAAACTACAATTGAAGTATTGGCGATTGTTTCGATATTAATGGTTCTGATTATAATGTAGTCACAATGAGTTCTTGTATCGTTTTATGAATCCATTGAACCAATAGAACTATATAAACTTAAATGTACGTCGTGTGTTGCAGCTACATCTAAGATACGGAGGTCTATTTATTCGCGATTCATTTACAGACTCAGTAGTTAGTGGCCCAAAATACTGACAACCAGTCTTACCATATCGTATTACCCAGTACTGACTGGATTGTGGAGGTCAGATAGGCAGATCTAATCTATCTTCATCTTAACGTTAGGTATTATTAAAATTTGAAATTTGATATTTACCATGTTTGCTTTTTATTTCGAGTTTCCGATATTTCGGCGAAGTTTCAAACGCCATGGTCACGGATGAACTGAAGTTATTGCGGGTGGATGTTTCTACCCTCTTTCTTCGTTTTTGCGTTCGTTACCACTATAACTGTCACTCACAACTCGATTTTGTTCCCAATCAATAATAATGTTAGTAACCATGTCAGTTTAAAAACTAGTATCTTAATCTCTTTTGAGTCAAAATGCATTAACATTATCGTTCTTTTGTTCCTATTTAAATAAAATGGGATCACTTTCTTCTAAACGTACAGATCTATTACCATATTTTCAGGGTTCTCCTTCTGTCAGATAATCTATCCATCTTACGCTTTACCTTCTTAGTTGTTTCCTAGCATTTTCAAGATAAGCGGTCTTATCAATAATTTAGCCGGCTTTTTGTGTCTTTCCCTCTTCTTCTACTATTACTACTTCTGTCTTCTATGTTACTAGGTACTCTCCAAATTCCTAATTTCGCCGTCAGTAAAGATATTTTTTTGGCGAAAAATATTGTCTTACCATTGCAGAACGTAGACATTACGCATGGATCAGGAAAACAGACGAATTTAGGACCTTCGTCACACTTATTGGTATACACGACGGTAGGTCAACCTATTCTAAACTATTATAACCTGATCTCTCTACTACGAATCGCTTACCGTAGTAGAGAGATCAGGTCAAAATGGTTTTGTGTAGGTTGATGTGTCGTCGTGTGTACTTAAACAGTTTTAGCTGCTCCTGCTAAAGGTTGCTGTGGATTTACAAGGTCGTGCATTGACGCCGACGATAAGTATGATCAAATAGTATGATTACATGGTTTTTAGGATTCCGTAACTCAAAAGGAAAAAAACGGAACCCTTATTAGATCACTTTGTTTTCCGTCTTTCGCTCTGTCAGTCTATCTGTCAAGATCCTTTATCTCGGGAACGCGTGACTGTATCGAGTTTAAATTAAGACCATTTATACACAAGTATGTAGTCTTTTGGAATTGTGAATCGTGATCAGGTGCTGTCAGTTGGGACTGGTCATGTTTTAGCTACCACGGTTCATTTTTGACTTATTTAGATTTATAATTAAATTTTGCTTTTTATTTACTCTGGACGCTCTTACTGTGCACATCTTTCTCACATATTTGTGACTACATCGTTCTCACATATTTGTTTAATTTCAACATGAATGATGTAAATACGATTTTGTAAAAATATTATAATTTAAAAGAGTGTCCATGGAGTTTCTTGCCCATTCTAGTCCATAGAGATCAACGCTTTGGAATGGGCAACTACAGTACTTTCACAAGTTATTATGCCTTGTGACCGGGACTGTAGATTCATTTTGTTTCTTCACATTCAAAAGTGCCTGTAATGGTCTATTTGAAATAAATGACTTGATTTGATTTGATTTGTGAAAAACACGTTTAATGAAAGATGCAAGTTTGTACGGAACGGTCGCGAGTCTGAATCGTTCTTAGCTGGTTTTTTCAATCAAAATTACTTTGTTTACATTACCAAACAGTACCCCAACCAAATGACGGAGTATTTCCACGCAGATTACTATGTACACACAACGGCACATCAACCTACACCAAACCATTTTAACCTGATCTTTCGACTATGGTGTGGGATACGTAATATAGAGATCAGGTTATAATAGTTTAGAATATGTTGAGTTGCCTTCATGTGAACTTGTTTTTTTTCTATCTACATAATAAGTCGTTATATTCAGTGTCAATTGGCACGATTCATTGTCAATGAGTAGTCACTCTATTAGTTTTATAGCGTGTAGAACTTGTTATTATTTACATAGATAACTTTGACTGAATAAAGGATCTTTGGGACACTATTTATGTAATTTAAATGCTTAGAATAGGAAGTAAAGCAAGTCTTATGATAACACGTAATACAGGAATTAGTATTATCACTAATTGTATTTTTTTGGCTGGCTTTTTTTTACTTTGTTTTTGTTATTGTAAAAGGGCTACGCGGCCTTCCCATGACGTGTTAAAGCAGAACTTATTCCGCTGAGGGAAAGGGACAGAGCTATACAGGGTGTCTAGCACCATCTCTTTCACTCAGTGAAATAAGTTCTGTTTTAAGATGTCATAGTAGGCCTACTGATCGTTCTTAATTATAGCAGCGTATTGGTTTGTAGATTGAATTCCTACTAATATTATAAAAGCGAAAGTAAGTTTATTTGTTACGTCTTCACACCTAAATGGTCAAACCGATTTTAATGAATACAATTGTAGTTGGGACCCTGGACACGGACATAGGCATTTTTTTTAAAGTGAGATAAAAGGGAGAGAGGGAAGAAAAGGGGAGAGAAAGATATCACTTAACCGGTTTTTTGTTGTTGTTATTTTGTTTTATTCCATGCGAGACAAAAAAAAATAACAACTAAAATAAAAACTACATTTTTGACGCTATGTTGATGCTAAAGATTACCTAAAACTGTTATCAATCATACATACAGTCTATTAACGTACATATACTAGTAAACATGGCTACCACTCAAGCTCTACTAAACCAGTTCATGCAGATCTATTATTGTACGAGAAATTAATGCAAAGCTTGTCCATGTAATACTGGACAGTATAGCTTAATATGCCGCCGTTTGTGCGTCACTGTTGGTCATTACAGTATCTTTAAACACCATTTTTATTACTGCAATTGGCAAAAAAACAATTGCATTGAAAACAGCAATTAATTATTTACGAATGAACATTATTAAGTCGTTTGTGTACAGTTTATATTCGAATTGAAACGCTAACTGCACGTTGTAAAATGACGTATTCTATATAAATGATACCTTCGGGTGTGATACCAATTATTTTCTTTATGTTATTGGTATGATTCAAAAAGACCTGTCATTCGTGGCTAATAATCACACTTCAATTGGTCTTAATTCCAATATTTTGGAGGAACTCGACTGTAACGATCAAGGGGGAATCACAAACAGTCTCTAATTCGTGGGGATTTTCACGTAGACTCACTGAAATCATTTAGTACACACGACGGCACATCAACGTACACATAACCATTTTAACCTGATCTCTCTACAACATGGTGCGATCTATAAGAGAGAGATCAGGTTATAATAGTTTAGTATAGGTTGACCTGCCGTCATGTGTATATCGAGAAGTACTTATAAAATGGGCCTTCGTTACCTGAAAATAAAGTCGTAGTATTCGCTTGTAGGAAAGCTAAAAAGTTGATGCCACAATTTACTAACTACATCACAGGCTCACTTACACCACTAGAACTAAGTCCTAGTCCAGGTAACGCTTCTACCTTTGAATTTCCCGCCAATTATGCTGACTGACAGTTGACATTAGTGACAGCTATCTGACTACTAGTAGAGACAGTGTTTAATCAAATTAAAAATTGTCATTCTTTGACGTTAGACTTCCCACACTTGCTATTCCAAATTCACTATTGACATAGGCAGAATAGTCGAAATCAGCTCTAATTGCCATTAAATAAAAAAAGAATAGAATAGACATTCTTTGACAGTTGTATTCAACAACACACATATTGATGTGTTGTGACAAATATAACAAAATAGGTATTTTCTCTGACTGCCTTTTGTAAAATCCGTATTCTTTTCTTTTTAAAACGTTGAACCACACTAGGAATTTCTCCTGTATCGTGGGTGTGTTTACAAACATTTAAACTCACATACACAAACAGCCAGACCCGGAACAACTATCTGTAGTCTGAATCGAACCCGCGACACGTAGCGGAGTAGTGGGTCGTTCAACCAATGCGCTAACAGTGTCGTATTAGATCATTATACATACATGTGTAAATAAAAAATACCGGATGTGGTATCAAAAGGTGCTAACTATCCGTAGCGCTTTTTTTTCTACATTCAATGAGGAAAATCACCGCCAATACAATGAGCGTACTAAGATAATTTACAGTTCCGTGTCTAGCAACGATGTTGCCATAGTTAAGTTGAACAAGTACGGTTCATAGCTCGATGCAGGGAAGTCAAGGTTAAGCTTCTATGATTTGTGGCGGGTTGTTCGAAAGAGATACCGCGGCCCCGGAACGTAAAGGGCAATAGAAGAAACATGGGTGGGTTTTAGTCAGTACAAGTCTGACTCTCCCCCCGCTCCTCCCAAAGCGGGGGAAGTTATTTGATGATTTCCCACCCCAAAAAAAAAGCTTCTATGATTTAGTATTTTAATCGACATAATCATTAATTTAGCTTTACGTAATGAATGTCTATGATATTTTCAAACAAAAAAGGTGTTTGTGTTTGTCTATGTCCGTTGAAGGGGATTCCCTCTATATTTTTTTCATTGATTTTGTTTCACTAGCTGTCTTGTTTCATCCGCGTCTTTAGTTGCTGCCCCGCTCCCATGTGTAGTAGCGTAATGTTGTATAGCATAAGTTACTTTCCGATAATTTAGCTTATTATTAAAGAAAAAATGTTTAAAATCGGACCAGTAGTTTTGGAGCCTATTCGATACAAACAAACAAATCTCCTCTAGTAATATTATTGTATTAAATTCTATTATAGATATACCTACACCGTTTTAGCACGATCCATATAATGATAATTGTACTCCAACTTTTTTTTATAAACATTTAAAATTTTCAAAAACAAAAAATTCGACGATTATTTTGAAACCATGACCAATCCACAAAACTTTTGAATTGTTAATTAATATACTAGAATTACAGGTCAAGCAGGTTATTGCTTAAGAATCAAAATTATGTTGTTTGACCACGTATTCGACTGGCATTTGTTCAGGGAGGAAGTAGGAAAAATATCTAGATGCATTATTTTAATCAATTTGAAACAGGTTTTCTCAAAAATTATAAACTTAGTAAATATCTGGTAAGTCTGCATACCAATCAATCGCAAGTAGGAAGGTACTTAGCTAATATAAAAAGTATTAAAGAAGAGATTTTTGATAAAATTTTCTTTTTTGAGGGAAAATAATCAGGCATAAGAAACCTATCATCATTCAATGCATTTAAAACCCAGCTTAGCTTGTACACACGGCGACACATCAACCTATACAAAACCAGTTTATGCGGATCTCTCAATGTACTTGAAATTTATGGTGTACGATCCGTTGTTGAGAGAGCAGCATAAACTGGTTTTGTATAGGTTGATCTGTTGCCGTGTGTACTAAACCGGAAATATCCCGAGAAATGAATGCGTTGAGTGGTGAAGTTTCAGTTAGTTTTAATTAGTTTTTGTTGTCGAATCCAATTTAGTATATCTAATATATAAAATTCTCGTGTCACAGTTTTACACGGGTAGGTCTGAGAATCGGCCAACATCTATTTTTCGTACCCCTAAGTGGGCAGCGGGTGAAACCGCTGGGCACAGCTAGTAAGTACTTAATAATTATTGTTCTCAAGTAAGTGACATGTTATGTTTTTATTGAGAACTAGCTTTCGCCCGCCGCTTTGCCCGCATTAAATTCGGAATAAGACAGTTCCCCTTTCCTGATTTGCAGGTACCTGCCACATGTAGTTTTTGCCCAAGCGCCTTATTTATTGTAATAGCAATGTTAAGGTTTTCCTTTTTTTTCCCTCTTTCTCCCTCAATTTTCACTCTTAGTCTATGTCCGTCTCCAGGGTCCCAACTATCTCTATACCAAAATTCATCAAAATCGGTTTAACCCTTTAGGCATGAAGAGGTAACAAACAAACAAACAAACTCACTATCGCTTTTACAATATTAAGTAAGGATAAAGATCTTTGAACCTAATTATCACCAAATAGTGTGTCGAGTTTCGTTTGTGACCGGTGAGTAGCAAATTTTGCAAAATGTGGTGTATCTACTACAGGTACCCGACTGCCTAACTCTTAGGAAGTAACAAGCGCGATGTTATCTCATTACCCATAGGTAATACCATAAATGCGAAGGTTCGGATGAATTTATATTTGTAAGACAAACACGGCAGAACGGTTGAACAAAACTGGATGCAATTTGGCACAGAGATATAACAGTCTGGATTAGCACAGAATATAATGAGAATTTAACCTGGGAGTACGATTTTGTGGGCAAATACTGAACTCCAAGATAAAAAATACCTAAGCTAAAATATCAAAGAGAATATACTTCAATGGATTTAATAATAGCATTATTTATTCTTCCTATACAAGTTGGTCGACAAATGAAAAATTTGCCTTTAACTACTGACTTTTTTAGAAGTCATCATCTGCCTAGCCTTTTCCAATCACAGAAGTATAAAAAAAACAGTTATCAACTGTTTCATGTTGGGGTCAACGTCCTGTACCACCGGATTCAGCTGAATCCCAGTATTTTACATGGAGCGACTGCCAACACACTCATCTGGCCATCACAACCCAATTAATACTGGGCAATACGTTACTCCTTGGTAAGACTGGTAATCAGACTTTCTTTCACTGTCAAAGCTATTTAAAAATAGAATTTTATAAATTGCCAGGACCAACGGCTTAAGGTGAAGATTTCTTGAGAACGGCCAAAAATCAGGTTTTTTAACGCAGTGTATCTCTTAAACCATACATAATTTTAATCACTGAAAAAAATATGATATTTTTAAGGCTTTTTTGCATACATTGATGGAATTCAAATTATAATTAAATATACTTAAATGTGTAAAAAAAATATTCAAACACACCTCTAAATTCTCTTTTAAAGCAGTTTATCTCTTCAATATTAATCGTAATTATAATCAAAAGTATACAATGAAATTTCTAATGCCAAACTGCGTCCAATGATGGATTGTTTTTGATTGAATAGTTAATATTTAATTTTATACAAATTTATTTGTATTTTTACGATAGACGTATGCAGTAAAGTCCAACGTCAAAATGTATGAACAAGGTCAACGACATAATACTGCGCCTTAATGTGCGTTCCGAGATGCGAAGGGAACTCTGTATGTGCTCGACATGGACAAGGCATCTACATACCAACTTAGGCAAGCACAGCTTTACCTAAATATTGATCCGAGCAGCTATTTCTTTTAAAAGGTTGCCGCATCCTTGGAATTTCTCCTGTATCGTGGGTGCGTTTACAAACATTTAAACTCACATACACAAACAGCCAGACCCGAAACAACTAACGGTTATACAAATATTTGTTCCGTGCGGGGATCAAACCCGCGACACGCAGCGCAGCAGTCGATCGCTCAGCCACTGCGCCAACCGTGTCGTAATTTCATTTAGCCACGAGGTTTTTGAAGAATTACCTAATGATTAAGCCAAGCAAGTGACGTCTTATAAGTGTGTTATCAATATTTATCTGACTCTAAGAAAAGGGGAACTCCTTCCTCCTTCACATCCGCACCATTGACCTTTTGGTCCCTCGATAACATCATTTGTAAATAATCATGCACGACAAATGATATCAAACGTAATTCTTATGTTTTTTTACTCTGAAGATCTTGTCCACGTTTTTGCTTCAAATGTACGTTATTTTTGAGTAAATTATTCGTCTACCTCCGTTGTGTTTTTTGCTAGCTTTTAGGTTTTTAATTTTGTGTTTTTGTGGAATCAATGCATTCAAAATGCAGGATCCATGACCATAATGTTCTAGCTAAGTTTTAAGACCAGTAAAGGATCTTCGCGTTCTTCCAAACAAGTTCTTCACTGATGTAGATAACCTTTTTGGTCATGAACTCGGCAATTCGAAATATAAAAAAAAAACAAATGAATCTGTTTTTACACATGTTTTGTAAAAAACAGCAGATCGTTATTATAGCAAATCGAATCAAAGTTACGAGTAATTAACTTTTTTTTTCTTCGCACTAATTGCGAGATGTAGATGTTATTGATAAAACCTTGCAGTTTTATGTAAGGTCACTCATATTTACGTATTATTATAATATTATAGTGGGTAGGGAATATGTCATTTAAGAACCATTTTTAGGCAAAAAGATTTTGCCCATTCAATTTCAAAACAATGTAAAAAAAAAGATATAAACAAAAAATACTCACCAAACTGACCAACAACAGTTTGCACACTTAAACATAGACACAAAAAAGCACAAAAACTTTTAGCCATCATCACTTAACAAATACGTCGTCTTCTGACGACCACTCTTGCGCAATTCTCACTTCGGCAACGACCGATTGTCACCGACAATCAACGAAGACTGAACTTCACGGCCGGTCTGTTGTGATATAAGCTTAATGATTGCTTACGTCACTATGATAGGAAATTCATTTATAGTGAGTTTTGGGTATTTTGTCGCCCTATCCGGAATCGGGGGTCTAGTTTGTGGTATTGACAAGTGTGATTTAAATACTAATGGTATCTTCAAGGTTGGTGTTAAATAATATGAGCTGCATCTGGTCGAACTTCATATTACGGCGCGCTTGCCTGGGGCCTTAATCTGCTATTACAATAGTGTCAGAATGGTCGATCACTGATCGCATAATGGTTAATTTTGACAAGTTTGGTAATCTGCTACATACTAAACTGTTGGTTTGTAGAAATTATAGATCTTTGGCAGGCTGACAACCAGTCTTACTAAAAGGCATTGTATCATGTATGTCCTAATACTAACGCGATTGTAAATCTATACTTAATATTATAAAGCTGAAGAGTTTGTTTGTTTGTTTGAACGCGCTAATCTCAGGGACTACTGGTTGGAATTGGAAAATTCTTTTAGTTTTTGATAGTCCACTTTTTGAGGAAAGCTATAGGCTATATAACATCACGCTACGACCAACAGGTGCTGAGCAGCGGGGGTGAAACTGCGTGGAACAGCTAGTCCTTACTAATATTATGCATCACGTGTATTCGAAAGCGATTTTCATCGCGTATCAAAATCAAGTCTAAGTCTGAATTGGGACACTGCATCCTGTTGATGACTTAAAAATGGCCTTTTTTGGGGTGAGATATCCTTACTTCCTTACTTTAATATTATAAAAGCGAAAGTGAGTTTGTTTGTTTGTTTGTTACCTCTTCACGCTTTAACGGCTAAACCGATTTTGATGAATATTGGTACAGAGATAGTAGGGAACCAGGAGATGGACATAGGCTTTTTTTTTTTAAAATGAGTGGGATATGAGGAAGAAAGAGGGAAAACTTAGCATTGCTATTACAAATCAATAAGGCGCTACCGAATTTAACGCGAACGAAGCCGCGGGCGAAAGCTAGTCATTAAATAACTTACCCCGCTCTGGGCGAAGCAGAGGAGTGTCAGACTTTTACTGACTTAAACCAATCCATGTTCCTTTTATTGCCTTTTACGTTCCGGGGCCGCGGTATCTCTTTCGAACAACGCGCAACCCCGGTTAAAAATGGCCTTAGATCATTGCTTTGTCACATCAACAGTGCTAGCAGTGGCTTCGACCAGGCCCCTAAAAATATTCCAACGACAGGATTGGAGATGGGTTATTTAGGGTTCCGTACCTTAAAAGGAAAAAACGGAACCCTGATAGGATCACTTTGTTGTCCATCTGTCTGTCACTCTGTCAACAGTGTTTATCTCGGGAACGCGTGGAGGTCTTTAGTTGAAATTAAAACCATATTCTGAAATCTGCGGCCTTGAAAAGCTGTAAAAAATAAATTCTCTAAGTCTACGTACTCAAAAAATATGGTGGTTGTAACGTAAGTTTGTGCAGAACCCTGGATGCGCGAGTTTGACACGAACTTTGCTAGTATTTTTTACATAAGTCAAAAATAGCCACCAATAATTCCTATCAGCAGGGTTACCATGACATCTTATAGCAGTTCTTATTCCTGTCTGAGAAAGAGATGGTGCTAGACACCCTGTATAGCTCTGTGTCTTTCCCTCAGTGGAATAAGTTCTGTTTTAAGCAGGGACCGTACAACCCCGAATATGAGTTAACTCTTTCGAAAGGGTTACAGATTGGACGCCTGATGTAGCGCAAAATGTTACCTCTTGGTAGTGCTACCCCTTTCATAACACTAACGTTAGGGTAACCCTATCAATAAGTTAACTAGTACAAGATGTTACCGGCTCTTGTATGATTTCCAATTGAAGCAGATAACCCTTTGAAAGGGTTTGTCGGGGTAATCAAAGGGTTTTAATTCCAAATCATTTTAAATTACTTTGGAGTGGAGGAATAGATTTTGACCTTGAAAGTTTGGAATCATATAGAATTGTTCATTAGTGTTTCTTACTCGGTTTGATCGGACGGTGCTTTCTTTTTTAAGTTCTAGTAATATCTGAATATTGAAGATGAACAAAGGTAAGTAAGTGTAAATAGAGTGTGTCTGTACATTGAATGTAATAACTCTTCCGTGATTCTAATTTATTGTGTGTGTGTGTGATTTTATTGTGATTATGAATATCGGGAGCTCACAAAAATTATAATCACGGAAGATATCCCGTAAATGGCAGTGTTATTATTGTTAAAAACCGAGAAAGTTTAAAACATATGTTTTTTAGAGCACATATATATTTCAGACAGCGAGAGAAGCTCAGACGAAAGTGAATCAATATATTTTGAGGAATTAAGGACAACCGATCCTCCATGCGTGTCAATACCGACATTGCAACCGACATTAGACGAAAATGCGTCTACTCCTGATTTGTCTTTTGAAAATGACTCTAAAGAAATGGAAGATAAGGCTATAAATACTGAAAACTCAGACAATAGCAAGGAAGATGATATTCATGAGTGTTATTCGTTTTCTTTATTAATTGCAAAATATCTAAGCAAGTTAGAAGAAGGACGACGTAACAAATGTATTCATCAAATAGTTCATATAGTCATGCAAAGTGTTCAAGAACAAAAGAAGTAATCATGATAAATTGTATATTTTAATAATAAATACCATATTTTTTATATATTTTTATTAATTCAATAACACAAAACGCCAAGACTCTCCGTCTTGGCGTTTAAAAAGCCTCGACCTCCACAACTCCGCGTGATATACAGTCTCATAACCGAAGAACGTGGGTGATGCATACGAAATGCCGTTAACAATGTACCTACGGACCTACCTATCCAGGGCGTCCAGTTCTGTTTGAGTCCATTTGAGTATGCCGAAGGAGTACTTCAAAACCGGCATGACCCAACCGTTGAAAGCACGCACCTTGTTTCCGCCTGATAAAAAACTATTAAATACTTTTCTCAGGCGGCCAAAGAAGCGCTCCTTCAACGATTGCTTCAGCAACGTTGCGTTAGCAACATTGATGCCCAGCACTTCCGACATCCCCAAATACTTGTAGGTTTCGGTTGCTGAAAGGGATCTAAGGTTTATGGAATCTGAGAGCTGGGTTCCCACAGATTCCACAATTTCCCGTCGCTTTACATGCATGACCGCATATTTGTCTACACCAAATTCCATCCTGATGGCGCTACTGAAAGTTTCAGTTACCTACCTTCAGTAGCTCTATCAGCTGCAAATCGTTGGGGACAAAGAGTTTCTGGTCATCCATGTAAAGAAGGTAAGATATAAAATGACCACAATGTGCTTAGAGGATTCAAGGCTAAGCAGAACCAAAGTGGACTCAAACTATCGCCCTGGATTCGCTCGCTCGCTCTATCCTTATCGGTTCACTATTTCTCTGAATCTGCCGACATCCTGGATAGCCAAGAACTGTACTCCATTGCCTCATACACGAGATCAGGGTGCGTAGAGTTGCGTTAACTTTATACAACTCTAGCACCCTCATGAGCCATGTATGTGTTATTATTTATTGTATGTTGAATACACATGTATTAGAATCATTTTAAGGGGTTGAAGAAGATACCAAAACTTTGAAAATCCTTGTAATTTTGATGATAATCGGTTTATTAATACCTACCTACATTTTACGAGATCGTAAGTTAATAGTTTTGTTTAATTTTAAGTTGGTAGGTTGAAATTAAATTCTTTGTTATCTGAATATTCTAGGATGTATGGGACAATTTCTCACTTCAATTTATAATACGCCCTTAGTGGAAGCACATAATTGAAAAGAAACTAGGTAGTAATAGTAGATTATTAACCAAGGGGATAAAGCAGTGTCTTCTGTCGCGGGTGACGATTTAAATCGCGAGTGTAACGAAGGATTCGAGGTTTACTCCCGAGCGTAGCGAGGGTGTTAAAAACTTAAATCACGAGCGAAGCGAGGGATTTAAGACGAGTCCTGAGTGTAGCGAGAGATTTAAGTTTACCCAAGACTAAGACAGCTTTATCACCGAGGAAAATACTCTGCTTTTCGTACCATTTGCGAAAAAATTAACACAGTAATAATATGAAATAAGCATTTATTAAAGATAATGACATTAAAAGTAAAAGTTAAGATTCGAACATTGGTCCAATTATTTATAAAGAGAGCTACACTTTTGTTTGGTACATTTATTGTTGATGAGTATGATTGCGGCAGCATTTGTACTGATGGAATCCGACAATACACTGTCACTGTTGCTTTGATTTAACAATGTATTTTTAGAACATTAACTTATTTATAAATATAAACTTAACGTTTATGTATTTGAAGAAAACAAAATCGCGGCAAATTCCTAGACTAATATGTTTTGTCGGAAAAGCAAAGGCATCAAGCTTATATGACCTCGTCGGTTTTGGGAATTTTATTTAATAGTCATAACTGCATATTAATTGCGTGTTCCTTTTTAAAAAAGATGCTTAATGCTTTATATAGGTACCTACAAACTCAATGGTGTAAACACAGATGTAGTTCAGTATTAGATAAGTATTCCAATTTTAAATCACATTCTCTCCCTAGGGGATGAATGAAATTCAGTACAACATTCTCTCCCTGTTTTTGACAGATTAAAAATGACTATTGTTATGTTCGCTTTTTGTGGCATAGAATGTCACTTTTTTGAGCCAGTGGTACGAAAAGGACACTTATGTTCCTTTATTTGAACTTGTAAGGCTGTAAAGGACAATTTGCAAAGACGATGTCGTTTACATTACATCCAAATTTTTAAAATGACTTATATTAACCACCTAAGGAGTTAAAGGACAATTGACATTTTTAATGTATTTTAACCCCAAAAATTTGTATTTTTATTTTGCTTTATTACCAAAATGAGTACGCTCTGGTAACTGAGTGTTATTTACTTCCATATTTTAACGGAACATTTTGTTTAACGTCTCAAATTATGTGGGTCGTAAAGGCATTTTATTGCGAATTTCGTAAAACGGAATATACACATCGATAGAGAATTAAAAACTGAGTAAAACTGCATCAAAAATTCATTTTCGCCAAAACTTCCTTTACGACCTTTGAGCCCAGAGGTGTCGTATCCATGTACGGCATCTCGCTTCGGTTGTGGCATTTTAGTTTGACGCAACTGCTTTTCCTTCGGGCACTAAATGATGAGTGAGACCATCGAATGACATTTATGATTCCGTAAAAAAGACAAGATTAAACATGTAACAATTCCACGTATTCCCGAAAAAAAATATACATTTAACTTTAACATCACTGCAATAGTAACCATTATCGTGTGTGCATTGACTGTGGAGTCGCTAGATCCTAGACTGCGTGTCGAGACTTGACGCGTACCTACCTGCCGAATGCATGCAGATTAGTACTTTAAAGTAGGGCACGAGGGATAAAATTACAATATTTGTAGTCCGAATGGGTTACTCTGTTACAGTCGTTGAAGGGGTAACCCGTTCAAAACGTCTTACCATTAAAAAGTATAACCTACCAAGAATGGGTTTTTGAATATACAGGTAACCAAATCGAAAGGGTTTAAAAGGGGTTATCCATTGATGAGGGTTTTCGTAAAAAAGTGTAACAAATATGAAATTGTTTTTAAAACAACACTTTGTTAAAACCCTATCAAAAACCCTTTCAATGGGTAACCAAAATGGTCCCTGGTTTTAAGACGTCATGGTAGGGTAGCAGATTATCTCACGATGGTTTTCTTTACCGCTGGTGCATTAAATTAACTCGCAATATACGGCTGACTGTGATGATTGTATTGGCACGTGAGAAACCGTTACTTGGTGATAAAGATCCTATGTTATTTATAAATCTTACTCTACCTCTACTCTTATAAACTATCTGAAAAATTAAAAAAAAATATATTTAAAAATTTTATGCATTAATGCTACTATTCACTGAAGGGCCTATCTAGACGACAATTCTATAATTACTGCCTCAACCTTACCTCAAGCATTTTGACAATATCTTGCATTTTGTTTGAAATTAACATGACATGCAACCTAGTTTTGACATTTATTGAAATTGATTGTATTTTAAAGTTATATTTAATTGAATGCATGCTATTGTGTTTATTTTTTTATTGCTACTGTGAAAATTTGATTCTACCAAATAAATGATATTTTATAAATCAAACGGAGAAATAAGAAAAAAATGTTAATACGCCTCTGGGCAAAATATAGAGGATCTACCTACCTACCTGTAACTTCTCACACTTTGTAACTTGACCTATGTTTCCAAATAAAGCATTCTGATTTTGATACATGAAATTATCTTGAAACTAGCTATACCACGGGTTCACCCGCTGGTCGGACCTTGAAATAAAAGTCGAGGTCAGTGGGTCATCTTAGGGGCGGAGATTCACAGCAATATTTATTGCTTAGAGTTACTTAGATTGATATAATGATACACCAGAGAGCTGGTTCTTTTTGGCCTACGTTTTTTTTTTTATGTATATAAAAACGTTGCCCCACACTAGGAATTTCTCCTGTGTCGTGAGTGCGTTTACAAACATTTTAATTCACATATACAAACAGCCAGACCGGAAACAACTACTTACCTGTAGGCCATATAAATATTTGGTCCGTGCGGGAATCGAATTAGCATTGCCATCCAATGTGGTAATATTGCCAGCTTTTCCTGTTGAATTTCAATTTCATGGCGTAATGGACCCCATTACGCCAGATGCATAGCCTGGGTTTATACCGGGACCGGGAGTTGACCAATAAAGCATATTATTCTATTCCAGAATTCCGTATTATGGATCGCTAAACCGTTTTCCAAAACTGTCGCCAGAGCTGATTGCCCTGTTTGTCTTAGGCGCATCGCCCACACGACCAACAGTCGAGGCGCAGTCGAGGCGCGGGCGCATTACGCGCGTCGCCTCCAAGATCAACAGTCGAGGTGCAGTTGAGGCGCAGGCACATAAGAGGCACGCCGCAACGAGATTTTCTTTACAAATGTCGTGTGGGCGACGCGCCTTAGATGATCAACGCTCTCCTGACTGCCCACCCTGAATGTGATGTGTTTGCGGATGAATGGAATAAAATCCTGCTACTTAGTATGTCTGGTGTTTTGTGAAACAAAGTAGGCAAGAGTGTCCACTGTTTCGTGTTAGTTTTAATTAAACTTATTGTAAGTTGTTTACTAGATGTTTTTTTTTCAATTTTATTTTCTGTTTCTATGTAAATTATTGTAATTGGTGTTGTACCGTTTTATTTAATTTGAAATAAATAAATGGAATAGAATATAGGTAATATGCTTTATTGCACACCAAAACTAGAAACATAACTGTTTTATAGAAATTACTAATTCTTATAAACTATCGGATTAAACAAGACTAACATTAAAATGACGTACCTAATCACATCTTATTTTATTCTACAACATTTAAGCCGCGATAAAAGATTGCCCGATTTAACTTGACAACCTCTATTTTTGGTAAAAAACGACAATTTCAAAAAAGTGAGATTACGATTTTTTCTAAATTGAGTAACTAAACTATCATTAATGCTGTCAAACTAGAATAAAGTTAAGTTGGGTCACTTCAATCAATTTCAGAATAGGAAACATCGATTGACAGTAATAAACGAAATTTTAGTGATTTTCAGGGTAGTTTTAGTTTAGTTTGTGACAGCAAAATTGACGCCAATGGCGGTCTTATCGCTAATAGCAATATTTTCTAGACAACCTTTGGATGGACTTTTAAAATAAAAATTAAAGTAAGTATGATACATAAATCGATCTAAGAAAGACTGCAGGCAGATGCTGGATGCGGCAAGCTGAAGACAGGGCGCTATGGCGCTCATTAGGGGAGGGCTATATCCAGCAGTGGACTAATATAGCCTGATGATGATGATGATGATGACAAAAATTGACCTGAGTTTCGTTCATAAATTGATCGATACCTACGTATCGATCTGTACCTAAATGATGGCACTATAAAATGTTTACAGTAAATGTAGCACTAATGACAGATATAATTTATAGTATAATCAAGTGTTTATCCATATTATGATAAATAGGTAAATTACTATAATTGCGGTTTTCCTTCAGATATTTGTGTCATTATGAAAATAAATCATGATTATTTACGTTGCAAAATAATACGATTAGATATTATTTAACATCGTATTTTCATATTAACATGTTTTCTTTTTAAACTGTAGGAAAATCGATTAGGCTAAAATTGATACAATAATATTTTGCCAGATAAACTTAATTTTAATTTTTACTAAACTTTTCCTGTTTATGTTACTTTTAAAAACTCTTTATCCACATTTATGGTATTTAAATGCCCTTGAAAATATGAACAAACTATACAAATGTAAAAACTGTGTATGTAAATAAATATTAATAACAATTTTAAGCAACAAACACATTTAAAACAAAAAATGTCCCTGAAATACTGGACAAATATTAAAAACAAAAACAATAAATAAAGAAAAGCATATAAATATAAACATTTAAAAAAACTTAAATTGTAAAAAAAAATCGGGCAAAGTACTTAGGCAGCTTGGAGCCAAAAAAAGGCACCAACTACCGAAATAATAGTTATTTCACATGTTTTTGTTTTTTTGAGCGTCACATGTTTTGCATTCTGAAAAATTAATGTCTAGCTCTAAGACTAAATTTTGTTAAGAAAAATAAACAATGGAATAAAATCTTACCTGCTTGAATTTTCTCATTCTTCTTCCTTCCTCCTACCCTAGTCTTCTTCACCACAACCTGGTATCTATTCTTGGTGTTATAAACCTGAGTAGGTGCATATCCTGTGCTGCTAATATTGCCACTGAGCGAGTAAATATTGCCTTTTTTCAGGCCGTAAGCTCCATAGTTTGGGTACCCTTGTACTGCAGCCCCATAGGTATGATAATTATTTCCTGAAGTGTACACATATTGATAACAAGGCTTAGACCCACGATAGGACGAGGAGCTAGACCATTTTTTCCCATACCCATAAGAATATTGACAGTTGGCAACACTAGGAGTCTGATATACAGGATAACCATGTCCTTCGTTGCCTCCGTTACCATGGTAACCGTGGCCATACAAGCTTTGGAATAACGCGTCCAAAGCTTCGTAATATTCCGGAGAATGGGTAGGACTCGGTGGTTTATAGACTAAAGGCGTTTTAAGACACTTCTGGGCATTTTGTGCCAGTATTAAAAACACGGGAAAAGACTGGATTAAACTACAAATAGTTCCTTCTTTGACTGTCATGGTGTACCACCGGTAGAATATCGAATAATACTGATCGGAAAATTGAAATATTTTTGTGATTTCACCTGATTTAGGTTATCTTCCGATCAGCAGTTATATGTTTCGTAAAACAGATTTTTTATTTGGTATTGTGTAAGTGTATGCATCAGTTGTTGCTAAATGATACATGTAAAACCATAAGTTATTGTGTTTTTGTATAGCGATAGTGTAATAGTGATTATGTTTCCGTTTGATATCGATATGATCTGGAGTTTCCAAAAATAATGAAGCAACTTTCTATTTTACTGGATTTGATTTTGTTCTGATGTATTACACTTTTTTTTTCTTTTTTTATGTAGGACCAGTCAATGTTCGACTCTTTATATTCGTTCTACTGCTTAACCGGTATATCCTGTGATAACCTCAATTAATTAAGGCATTATAAACTACTAGCTTTTGCCGGCGGCTTAGCCCGCGTTAATTTCGGGGTAACACAGTTCCCCTTTCCTGATTTGCAGGTACATGCTACCTGTAGTTTTTGCCCTAGCGCCTTATTTATTGCTTATGATATAATAGCAATGCAATTTTTTCCCTTTTCTTACCTCTTTCTCCCTCATTTCTCACTTAGCCTATGTCCGTTTCCAGGCTCCCAACTATCTCTGTACCAAAATTCATCAAAATCGGTGTAGATGACTACACCGATTTTGATGAATTTTAGGCGTGAAGACGTAAAAAACAAACAAACTCACTTTCGCTTTTATAATATTAGTAAGTAAGAAAGTAAGGATGTAGTTACAAACTGATTGATGTTAAGGGCACCCCTGTGGGGTACGGGTCTCGGCTTAGGGCGTCATTGAGGGAGGGCAGAAAAGGTGGCTTCGTCAAGTGGGATCACTCCACAGGGGTGCCCTTAATATTATTCAGTTTGTAACTACATCCTTTAAAGTTACAGGTTCAGTTTCGCGGGCTGGCTCATTGATCAAGGGACGTTTTGAGATGTAATACGCAGTGTTTATTGGTATTCCTAAGGGGCTGCGCAAACTGACACACTTTTTGTTGCCGACACGGCTCACCATCACGGGAAACCGTAAGTTTAATCAAATATTTTTCGGTAGCTTGCATTCGAACAAGACTCAAAACTGTCTACATTCGCGCAGCGCCATAGAAATCAAATATTCATTGGTAGCTTGTATCCGACACAAGACACAAAAGTGTTCAAGTTTGCGCATCGCCTAAATGTGTGTGACAAGGAGATAGGAAGTCAGACTAACCTAAAGCTGCCTTTGTCGTATTCTAAAAAGCATTGAATGAATCACAACTAACATTAATTTTAAAAGTCAACTTCAAACGACACAATAACTAAATTTCAACATCCATTGCTCTCTAAGTAAACAAGACTTAAACCAAATCTCTTTGTGACCCGTCAATGTATTAAATAGTTAGATATTTAATATGGCTGTCACGGAAATCTAATCCATCACTGTCAAGTAACAAGGTTGATAGACATTGGTTGGTTGACATTTTTGTTTATGTCACCTACTTTCAAGTGATACCATTTCTAGTGTGTGTTAGTCAGTAGAGAGAATAATAGTGCACTATTATATTGCTAGCTTTTGCCCGTAGCATTGCCCGCGTGTTTGACGGTTCCGTACCTCGAAAGGAAAAAAACGGAACCTTTATTACTTTGTTGTTCGTCTGTCTGTCTTTCAAGACCCATTATCTCGGGAACGCGTAAAGGTATCAAGTTGAAATAGAAACCATGGTATAGTGTTGTGACAAAAAAGGCTCTAAGTTTGACGCAGAAGATATGGCCGGTTATGTCGTAAGCTTTTATGGAACTAAAGGCGCGAGTCTGTCTCGCTCATGGTGAAAAATGCTCAAGTTAAAGATTAATCTTACATAAAAATAAACAATCCTATCGTCATGGCCCGGACGTAAAGCACCTCAACTCTTATTCATGACTCATGATGTTGTAGTTTCAAACCCGGGCAAGTACCAATTTTGTTTTAAACGTTGCCCCTGTATCGTGGGTGCGTTTACAAACATTAAAACTCACATAGCCAAACAGCCAAACCCGGAACAACTATCTGTAGGCTTTACAAATATTGGTTCCGTGCGGGAATCGAACCCGCGACACGCAGCGCGGCAGTCAATCGCTCAGCCACGGCGCCAACCGTGTCGTCAAACCAATATGACTTCTTTTTTCTTTTATTACCTTTTATTCAATTCAGGAAACATTCTGAATTGAAAAAAAGGTAACAAAGGGATTACCAGAAGTTTTTTTTTTAATAATTGCCCCATTCTGAAAACTTCTTCTGTATCGTGGGCGCGTTTACAAACATATTATAAACTCACATACACAAACAGCCAGACCCATTTTTACCATTAGTATGGATTTGGATTAGTCAGTCTAGAGAAAAATAATACTATTTTATGTTATTGTGACATTAACTGGGAATTTATAAAATGGAAATTCTCGACACACGGAATTCCGTTTCGATTTATCTGTCATTTGTAGGATTCTTTGAACATGAGTCTGACACCCACGTGGAGAACTGAACAAGGATTTGAGTGATTTGTTCAGATATTTCCTATAGATACTTTTTAAAGTGGTTCCTTTTCCCAACTATGTTAGGGTCAGCTTCCAGTCTTACCGGATGCAGCTGAATATCAGTATGTTACATGGAGCGACTGCCTATCTGACCTCCACAACCCAGTTAGTACTGGGTAACACGTTACCCCCCGGTAAGACTGGTTGTCAGACTTTCGGGACACTGACTAGCTGTAACTTTTGTCAAAGATCTACAAATGACAGCCGAGACCAACAGCTCAACGTGCTTTCCGAGGCACGGAGGTAACTCGGTATGTAACGGGTGGTCACCCATCCGCAGACCAACCTAGACAAGAGCGGCTTAACCTGATGATCGACCTGCACGGCTGCTATTATTTAGTGTGGTTCCGTACATCATAAGGAAAAAACAGAACCCTTATAAGATCACTTTGTTGTCAATCTGTTTGTCTGTCATCATGTATCTCGCGGATGAAGAAATCGAATTGAAATTAAACCATGTCCTAAAATCTGTGGTATCTTGGAGTTGTGAAAAAATCAACCTTCTAAGTCTACGCAGTGCAAAAACTACAAGTAGCAGGTACCTGCAAATCCGGAAAGTGGAACTGTGTTACCCCGAATTAAACGCGAGCGAAGCCGCGGGCAAAACCTAGTACCATATTATATCACGCTATGACTGAGGGAGAGTAGCGGGTGAAACCTCCGGGCACAGATCGTGTAATTTAACACAGAATACTAAGTATGTCGAACAAATCACCAAGTTCCAAGAAATCGCTATTAAACGCACATATAAACTTAACAATAATGTTTTCATCCTGAGTTTTTTGGCTAAAACCGTTGCCAGCTGAGAATACAGAGATTTTTTACTTAAATCCAGCAAGGTCAATGGTGTTGCGTTGATTGTTGAAGTGTTGAATCATCACAGGCCAAAATAAGATGCGAAAATATCATGCAAAATGACGAAAAAAATAGAAATAGTACACCGTGATTCAATAAAGGAAACTTTGTCATTGCGGCTGACGCGGATTTTACGGCCAAGCTGCCAGGCGAGGGTGTTATAGAGAAGAGAACAGCAGTGACAAATTTCTACGTGAATCAAACTACGTTTTTGAATACATTTACGGAGAAATTAAATAATGGATCAAAATGTACGTTTGTCATTTATCTATATGAAACTGTGATTTGAGATTTTTTCTCGCGCTTTGTTCCACTGCTAAGCAGCCTAATGTTAAAAAAAGAAATTCAAGTATTTTTGTGTGTAGAATTCAAATAAATGTCAATTTGTTTTTTAATGCACATTATTTCATAAATGGCCATGTTTCTTTGTCTGTTGATAAACACAATTATTTTTTTTATTCTATATAAAGTCCGTAAAAAATAAAATCCAATAAATCAATCCATAAAAACACCGCCGCTTTAAGGATTTCAGTTGGTTTCGTTGACTTTTTTATACAGACTTCCGGAAAGAAAGTTATTTTCCAGTTTTTATTTTAGAAGTCAGATTGTTACTAAAAGGTTTGACAGTACATACATTTAATAGACATCAAAAAAATGGTAGTAGACGATAACTCATAAACTACCCAAACAATAGAAATAAAATTGATATTTGACCACATCATAAGTTTACCCTTTCGAACACATTTTTTTTTAAAGTTGAACAAATCATGGTCAATGCAGTTGACTCACATTCTGACAACCTTTGATACATTTTGATTTACGGCCTGCTAATGTCCGGTCGGCCTTTCTCGACTGAAGGTTTGACGTTGACAATCTTGGACATGTTGTGATTTGTATGTTATAGCCTTAATTTGTAAAACCATGCTTTCGTTAAATTAAAAACGTCGCCACACTCTAAGAATTTCTCCTGTATCGTGGGCACGTTTACAAACATTTAAGCATATACATACATAAACAGCCAAACACGGAACAACTGTAAGTCATACAAATATTTGTTCCGTGCGGGAATCGAACCCGCGACACGCAGCACAGCAGTCGATCGCTTAGCCACTGCGCCAACCGTGTCGTCAAACTTACTATACTTGTGTCGTCATACTTACCTTCCTTACATTTTTTTTCCTTATTTATTTATAGAGGGTTTAATCACATAATTATGTATTGATTATGCCACCCTCATCGGTACAAACAATATAAAATTCATTTTCTAAATCCTATTTCAGCTTATTTATATAAGTTTCTTGCATCCTTTGACAAAGGGGATGCAAGAATACGGTTACACCTACCTACATCTAGTGACTTGGGTAAAATTGGAATGCTTTCGGCCTCATTTCGGACACACTCCATCAGTATATGGTAAGTACATCCAATCTTTGGCAGTCATTTGTCATGTAATAGGGGGGAGCCTATTGCCATCAACTGGGCACAAATCCAGACTCCGTATCAGCTACTGAGATATTCTTGATAGAAAACCCATTAATACTTTACCTGACACAGGAATCGAACCTAGCACCTCATGCTTAGCAGTGGCGATTGTGACTACTTTAACTGTTTTCGCTGTAGTATGGTGAAAGATAAATAGATAGATAAATAATTTATTTAATGCAACAAAAGACACAATACAGGAATTAACACAAAAACATATGAAACTGATAAAAAAGGAAAGGATTAAAAAAGAAGTAGGTATGGGAGAACTTAGATTAGTCAGCTAAAACACTAGGCAGTGGCGAAGGGCAGGGCGTTTTTGTGGGACTTGTAATGTGACGGTCAAAACATGCTGATTATCAGCCTAATTTGAACAAATGACTTTTGATTTTGATTGACCCATAGGCATTTAGACACATCACATATATTTATTAAGGTCGCCCACTACTGGGCGGTGTGTGTCTCAAGATTGCACCAAATAGGAGTCCAGCTCAGCATAATGCCAGGTGGACTACCCGACGCTGGTATTCCGCTGAACCCCGCTAGTGACACACGAATGTTAGATAAAAATACATGTTTAATGATAGGATGTATTATTGTGATGGGTATTCTTTTACAATTATAATATTCAGGTCTATAGTAACTCATGATCGGGAGTTGCGGTAACGTTCTACATTGAAGACGAACCGGTTATTACACTATGACTAACGAAGCAGTATATATATAGTATATTCAAGAATTATGTTTTCAATTAATTACTATTTATAAACTATAAATAGACACACACTTATAATAAAAATATGTCAAAGTAAAAAATGGTAAATTACAGTGCGTCAAAATATTAGTCCGCATCGCAGTCAACCGGAAAACTGCCTAGAAGGCTGGCAGCATTACCCCGTTGGATGGCAATGCAATTTTTTTCCGCAAAAAACACTCCAACCACAGTAACGAGAAGAGTCGACCAACCGCTTGGCGATTTTTCGAAATACTAGGTGGGCACTCGGACCTCATGGCCCTAGTGTTTCAACCCCAATCGGCGACACATAAATACCAATCAAATTGTGATATTTGCGCCGTTTCAGGTTTTCAGCACCTACAGCAACAGCCCCAGTGCAGCCCACAGAGCTAGGAAGCATTTAGACGAATATAAGTCCTTTCTAAATACCACACAGTTTTTCCAATACAACTGTAGGAAATGTCGCCATTCTAAATGAAACACTCACAAACCTTTCTAAGAACGGAATTATAATTATTGCCATATGACACACGGTTTTAATATGATAATTAAAATTGACCATTAATGAGTAGCTAGAAGCAACGCCCACACGCGTAAAACCGGTATTTTATGTACATAAGGTTTTTTGCTTGGTAATGGCACTGGACAATATTTGTTAAGTATTGCGTCTTATTGCAAAATCGTTGGATTTAAAAGTTTTGTATTGTAATCGTTGTGGGTTGTTCGAAAGAGAACATAACGGGCAAAAGAAAGGAACATAGGTGGGTTTTATTCAGTAAAAGGCTAACACTCCTCCCCGTTCCACCCAGAACGAGGAAAGTTTATAGATGACTAGCTTTCGCCCGCGGCTTCGCCCGCGTTATATTTGGGATAAGACAGTTCCCCTTTCCTGATTTGCAGGTACCTGCTTCCTGTAGTTTTTGCCATAGCGCCTTATTTATTGTAATAGTAATGCTAAGTTTTCCCTTTTTTCCCCTTTTCTCCCTCACATGTCACTTTTTGCCTAATTCCGTCTCCAGGGTCCCAGCTATCTCTGTACCAAAATTCATCAAAATCGGTTTAGTCATTTAGGCGTGAAGAGGTAACAAACAAACTCACTTTCGCTTTTATAATATTATTACTAGCTTTTGCCAGCGGCTTCGCTCGCGTTAAATTCGGGGTAACACAGTTAACCTTGCGCCATATTGATTTGTGATAGCAACGCTAAGTTTTCCCTTTTCTTCCCTCACATCCCACTTTAAAAAAAAAACCTATGTCTGTCTCATGGTTCCCAGCTATCTCTGTACCAACAAACAAACAAACTTACTTTCGCTTTTATAATATTAGTAAGGAAGTAAGTATTTCCCATCCGCAAAAAAGGGGGAAAAACAGGTTGGAAGTTTCTATAGGAGAATGCGATTCCTTAGTCGGGTTGACTTGACATGCTTTCACGGAACTAATCGACTATTATTGAGCAGCAGGTGAAACCGCTGGGCACAGCTCGTTAATCATATTACACTAGTATTTAACAAGTCTCTGCCATCACAAGAAAGAAGAAAGAAAAAACATTTATTAGTCGCAAATTACGACGAGCAAAAAATAACAAAAAAATAAATAAACATTCAACATGCAAAGTATCACAACATTTACAAATACATATCATATATGGGACAAAATAAAAATGCTTGCACGTCGTGACTGCGACAGGTAGGTCACCACTCAGCATGATGCTGTGCTATGGGAGCCCACAGCACAGCGCTGGTTTTCAGTGGTCAACCCGTGAGTAGAACGTACGGAAGTCAAAACAGCATACATACATGTTTTAAATCCTTCCTTACTATATATATATATATATATATACTTATCCTTACTAATATTATAAAAGCGAAAGTGAGTTTGTTTGTTTGTTTGTTTGTTACCTCTTCACGCTTTAATGGCTAAACCGATTGTGATGAATTTTGGTACATAGATAGTTGGGAACCAGGAGACGGACATAGGCTAATTTTTATTTTAAAAAAGTGGGATGTGAGGGAGAAAGAGGGAAGAAAAGGGAAAACTTAGCGTTGCTATTACAAATCAATAAGGCGCAAGGGGAACTGTGTTACCCCAAATTTAACGCGGGCGAAGCCGCGGGCGAAGGCTAGTAATTAATAAAAACACAATTAGATTCTGAATACTTAATACGATGTGCATTTGCTGGACTGCGACTGCCCTGGGCGAAGCAGTTCCTGCCATCTGATATCATAGATGTTCAAAGGCAAGCAGGTAACTTACTTACTTCTAAATATAAACATTCATCCATAGATTACCATAAGCACTTAAAATTATTTTCATATGTCGTCTTAGTTCTTGGAAGTTGAGTGAACTTTACCATGTGCCTACGTAAACACTGACTGATTCATAAGGATTTAGGAGTTGTATGGTATTGGCCATCGAGACCACAAAGTAGAACTTTGTGGTCTCGATGGTTAAACGTTGGAGATCTTATAAATCAGTTAGCAGTCTGGACTTGTGCCTAGTCGATGGCAATAAGCTCGCTCCTATAATGTAATAACATTATGGGACTTATACAATATGTATACATTATCTTGCGGAATGTGGCTGTACTGTTGGGTACATATCGGAGTACACATGGAGCGGGGGGGAGTACTAGACTTGTACTGACTAAAACCCACCCATGTTCCTTCTATTGCCCTTTACGTTCAGGCCGCGGTATCTCTTTCGAACAACCCGCAACCCCACAGGCCACGCAGGCATCTCTGCTTTGCTGACATCTGTTTGAGGCGCGCGTGGAACACTAACGCGCCGTCGACACGACCTGTCGTCAATAGACGAACGGACGGTGGGCTACCCATTGCTCACCGTCTACAGACCCGCATCTACAGTGGCCGGGAGTCGATGTTTACCCTTAGGGATTAATTTGCACAGAATATCGCCTTAGTGAGCACTAACGTTCTAAAAAGATCCCCCATGCAAAATTTGAGACTTCTAACACTTGTAATTTCCAGTAGATTTGCTATGGCTTGGTTTTTGTTTACAAAAATGGGTCCAATTATGTATAGATAATCTGGTTATAAGTACAAAAAGATGATCCTAAAATAAGTAGTTGAGAAAAGGCTAGGGAGACAAGACATTTAGTAGAAATAATTTTCTAGTCATTATCAACAGTAGTCACAAACATTACTGTTGAAAACAAATCCGGTCGAACATAGAACCTTCTCCTTTTTTTAAGTCGGTTAAGATGAACATGTGTGTAATTTGTATGGCGTTTACATACGTCATGAAATTCCCGGCTACCATGTACGGCTACATTAAAATACCATTAATTATAGATAATTTAATGACTCATTTATGTAACGATTCCTTGTAAAACTTATCAGTTCAGAATACCGGAACTTTACAAACTGACATCCGTATAGAAAACCCATCCGGTCAGCGTTTGTTTGTATGTAAGACTTGAATTTGTGATCTCATTCCGACTCTTGTCACTTATTATTATGTATTTCCGACTTTATATTCATCATTTTCCTGCCCTTGTCCCATTCTATTTGGAGTCGGCGCAACACGTTTTCTTCTTCCATTCTCCCCTATCAGACGTCACGGCATCATTTACTCCTTTTTTCCTCATATCACTTCTTACACAATCCATCCATCTTTTCTTTGACCTTCCTCTCGCTCTCCGTCCATCAACATTCAGATCCATCACTCTTTTAGTCACATGTCTATCATCCCTCCTCATCACATGTCCATACCAAGACAAACTATTGCCTTTCAATTTTTCTGTAACAGGCGCAACTTTCAAACTTCCTCGAATATATTCATTCCTTACTTTATCCATTCTTGTCACTCCACACATCCATCTCAACATTCTCATCTCCGCTACATGCAATCGTTTTTCATCCACCTATTTCCGACTTTATATTCTCGTAGTTTATTAGAAGTTGTAGTACGCGAATGTGGGTTTTAATAATCATTGATATAGATGATACTGCGGCCCCGGAATATAAAAGGCAAAAGAAGGAACGGATGGATTTTACTCAGTAAAAGTCTATCACTCCCCCCGCTCTGGGCGGAGCAGGAGAAGTTATTTGATGATTTCCAATCCGTAAAAAAGGGACCAATCGTTTCGGTATTGTCTATGTCCAGCTGTGACCAAGTTACTGATGAATATTAAAAGAGTTTCCATGACGGACGAGGGCATTCTGCTATCAGGTTTATTAATCTAAAAATTCTAAATGAAACGCAAGGCCGCGGGACAATTTCTTCGCCCCTTAACCTCAACATGCTAGTTTAAAAAAAGTTAGTCCATCTTTTGTTCATTAAAGTTACGTGAAACGTGACGTGCATTTTTCCGCAACAAGTGACGTCACACGTAACTTAAATGGGCTAGATCTTAGTAATTTTTGGTTTAATTTACTAATAAAAAAATACGTGTCCCTTATTTTTGAATAATCTAAAAGACGGACTAAATAGAATGTAATTACTTTGACCCTGGAGACTACCCTATTGCATGTTTCTTTATCACAATTTGTGTGCGTAATACATGAGTAAGTTGTATCAACCTAACGCCTTGAGAAATTACAAGTTTTTCCTTCACAAGTACCTACTTATACTTCCAATGTACAGGCATGCATTACTGGAATATATCCCTTTATGTCGAGTCCCTTTACGTCGAGTCCGAGAGTCTATTGTCTTCCAGAATATTGTAATTTTACGCTTTCTATTACCATTACGTCGAGTTTGGTTAATAGGTACAGTCAAGATATAAATTAAAAGCCAATATCATTAAAATATTGTTTTATTACTTGTTGAAATACACTATGATTACAGTACATGACACATGCGTATGTCATGATGGGACGAATGACCGCGGTGTATAAAGGCAATTTGCACTTAAGGGACAATTTGCTTTTAGCCTGAATTAAAAAGTGAAGTCTACCCATAGCAAAGGCGGCGCGCGAACGAGCCGCTTTGATATGTGCCGCGAAGGACAAGTGACTGTCGAGAATGACACCTAAGTATTTGGCTTGCTTCTCCCAGGGGATAGGCTTGCCGTACATAGTGATCGGACTGGGGATCGGGGGATTAAAGCGCGGTTTGGAGTAGATAACCGCCTGACTTTTACCGGGATTCACCTCGATTCTCCATTTCCTGAACCAAGCGCCTAGGACGTCGGCTGAGGTCTGGAGGGTACGGGCGATAGCGTTTGTACAGCGGCCAGTGTAATAAATGGCCGTGTCATCCGCGAACAGAGCTAACTGAGCTTTTTTGCTCTTGGGAATGTCGCTAGTGAACAGCGTGAAGACGAGGGGGGATAAGACGGAACCCTGAGGGACACCGGCCCTAATAGGATGAGGGGAAGAAAATGAGGCCCCTATGCGATAGCGGAAGGTGCGGTTCGACAAAAAGTCCCGTAAGATGAGCACGAGACGATCCGGCACTCCTAGTGAGTACAGCTTGTATAATAAGCCGTTGTGCCAGACTTTGTCGAAAGCTTTCGCTATGTCGAAGAATAGTACGCCCGTCATCGCCCCGCGCTGGAAACCGGCGCTCATGTGTTCGACGATGCGGTGGACCTGTTGGATACACGAATGTTCGGTCCTGAAACCGAATTGCTCGTTGGGAATGAGACTCTTAGTCTCGGCGAAATCTCTAAGTCGCTTATAAATAAGTCTCTCATAGATTTTGCCGAGTGCGTTCAGGAGACTGATGGGTCGGTAGCTCGTGGGCTCAGACTTGGGCTTGCCTGGCTTGGGGATACCGATAACAGTAGCCTCTTTCCATATCTGGGGGAAGAAGTTGTTGCTCAAGGCGCCATTGAAGATGGCCGACTGGCGAGTTGGGACGTGCAACGCTGATAACAATAGATGTGCGAAAGAGAGGTGACATCTAAATCTTACCTGATGTTCGAACTTAAGTTGCGTTAAGCTATTTAGTGATCTGTAATAATGTACCCTATATTACATATGTATTAGTCACATCGATGCAATGTCTAGATACTGCTGTACTTAATTTATGTAAAATCACCAATGCGCCATCGATTTTCAGTATGTTGCAGTCGGTAGTCTAATATAATATACTTTTTATTAACATTTTCAAAGATAATATGTTATTATTATTCATAATTCAATAGATTCAAATACAATAACACACAAAACATGTGAACCTGACTGTACTTCAAATTATGAGATTATTAAACTCGACGTAAAGGTAGTAGAAGCGGGTAATAGAAACTCGACGTTAAGGGAATAGAAACGGGTCAGAAATCATCAAGGTTCTCGGCTCTCGATGTTAAGGGAATAGAAACGGGTCAGAAATCATCAAGGTTCTCGGCTCGACGTAAAGGGATTCGACATAAAGGGAATATATCAAACCAAGTGCCTTTGATGTCTATGTGTGTGTGAATATATCCCTTTATGTCGAGTCCCTTTACGTCGAGTCCGAGAGTCTATTGTCTTCCAGAATATTGTAATTTTACGCTTTCTATTACCATTACGTCGAGTTTGGTTAATAGGTACAGTCAAGATATAAATTAAAAGCCAATATCATTAAAATATTGTTTTATTACTTGTTGAAATACACTATGATTACAGTACATGACACATGCGTATGTCATGATGGGACGAATGACCGCGGTGTATAAAGGCAATTTGCACTTAAGGGACAATTTGCTTTTAGCCTGAATTAAAAAGTGAAGTCTACCCATAGCAAAGGCGGCGCGCGAACGAGCCGCTTTGATATGTGCCGCGAAGGACAAGTGACTGTCGAGAATGACACCTAAGTATTTGGCTTGCTTCTCCCAGGGGATAGGCTTGCCGTACATAGTGATCGGACTGGGGATCGGGGGATTAAAGCGCGGTTTGGAGTAGATAACCGCCTGACTTTTACCGGGATTCACCTCGATTCTCCATTTCCTGAACCAAGCGCCTAGGACGTCGGCTGAGGTCTGGAGGGTACGGGCGATAGCGTTTGTACAGCGGCCAGTGTAATAAATGGCCGTGTCATCCGCGAACAGAGCTAACTGAGCTTTTTTGCTCTTGGGAATGTCGCTAGTGAACAGCGTGAAGACGAGGGGGGATAAGACGGAACCCTGAGGGACACCGGCCCTAATAGGATGAGGGGAAGAAAATGAGGCCCCTATGCGATAGCGGAAGGTGCGGTTCGACAAAAAGTCCCGTAAGATGAGCACGAGACGATCCGGCACTCCTAGTGAGTACAGCTTGTATAATAAGCCGTTGTGCCAGACTTTGTCGAAAGCTTTCGCTATGTCGAAGAATAGTACGCCCGTCATCGCCCCGCGCTGGAAACCGGCGCTCATGTGTTCGACGATGCGGTGGACCTGTTGGATACACGAATGTTCGGTCCTGAAACCGAATTGCTCGTTGGGAATGAGACTCTTAGTCTCGGCGAAATCTCTAAGTCGCTTATAAATAAGTCTCTCATAGATTTTGCCGAGTGCGTTCAGGAGACTGATGGGTCGGTAGCTCGTGGGCTCAGACTTGGGCTTGCCTGGCTTGGGGATACCGATAACAGTAGCCTCTTTCCATATCTGGGGGAAGAAGTTGTTGCTCAAGGCGCCATTGAAGATGGCCGACTGGCGAGTTGGGACGTGCAACGCTGATAACAATAGATGTGCGAAAGAGAGGTGACATCTAAATCTTACCTGATGTTCGAACTTAAGTTGCGTTAAGCTATTTAGTGATCTGTAATAATGTACCCTATATTACATATGTATTAGTCACATCGATGCAATGTCTAGATACTGCTGTACTTAATTTATGTAAAATCACCAATGCGCCATCGATTTTCAGTATGTTGCAGTCGGTAGTCTAATATAATATACTTTTTATTAACATTTTCAAAGATAATATGTTATTATTATTCATAATTCAATAGATTCAAATACAATAACACACAAAACATGTGAACCTGACTGTACTTCAAATTATGAGATTATTAAACTCGACGTAAAGGTAGTAGAAGCGGGTAATAGAAACTCGACGTTAAGGGAATAGAAACGGGTCAGAAATCATCAAGGTTCTCGGCTCTCGATGTTAAGGGAATAGAAACGGGTCAGAAATCATCAAGGTTCTCGGCTCGACGTAAAGGGATTCGACATAAAGGGAATATATCCATTACTGTCATTCCACGTTAATATTTCACTAGAATTTATATCAAAACAAGTTTTTTTTTTTATCTGCCGGGGATTTTAAAACAACACGTTTTAAGTAAAACATTTGTGATTATAAAGTGACGCGACTGGTTTTGTTAATAGTTACAAGTTTTTGTTTTTGTTGATCGTTGTTGATGGTCTGATGATGTTGCTAGGGAGATTTGGAGATTGAACTTTCTTGTCGAACTCGAACTTACTTTTAAAAAAACCGGTCAAGTGCGAGTCGGACACACGCACTATTGAAAAAAAAATGGTATGTAACCCCCAAAAACCGGCCAAGAGCGAGTCTGACTCGCGCCGAGGGTTCCGTACAAACTTGCTACTTAAGAAGCCATAACTTTTGACTGCGTAGAATTAAAGGGTTGATTTTTTCAAGGTACAAATGGACCACAGATTTGTTAAGTATTTATTTGAGTGCTTTTTGTGAAACTGTTGTAGGTCTTTTAGTTATTAACTAAACATGACAATTGAGACGAAATTATTGATTACCTACGTATATCTTATAATAAACTAACTAAGTAGCTTTCGCCCGCGACTTCATCCGCGTGGCATAGTTATGATCGAAAAAAAAAATCTTTCTCTCCCCTTTTCTTCTCTTTTTCTCCCCGTTTCTTAACTTTTTTTTAGCCTATGTCCGTCTCCAGAGTCCCAACTATCTCTGTACCGGTTTAGCCATTTAAACAAACAAACTCATTTCGCTTTAATACTTAATATTAGTAAGGATTGTTTGTTTTGTTTTTAGTAAAAACGTTCTTCTGCGTGTTGCGACCCGGAACGACTATCTGTAGGCCGAACAAATATTTATGCCGTGCGGGAATCGAACTCGGAACACGCAGCGCAGCAGTTACTTACACACTGTGCCAATCGTGTCGTCAAAACATTTTCATATCATCATCATCATCCTTACTAATATTATAAAAGCGAAAGTGAGTTTGTTTGTTACCTCTTCAGGCTTTAATGGCTAAACCGATTTTGAAGAATTTTGGTTCAAAAAAGGTGGGATGTGAGGGAGAAAGAGGAAAAAAAAGGAAAACTTAGTGTTGCTATTACAAATCAATAAGGCGCAAGGGGAACTGTGTTACCCCGAATTTAACGCGAGCGAAGCCGCTGGCAAAAGCTAGTTATATTATAATTTCGGAAACATTTCTTGAGCTCAATAAGCTACTTATTATCCTCATAACTATTAAACAAAGAAAATGAAGTCATTTCGGAAATGACGACCTTATCAACAATCTGTACCAGTTTGTATATTCGAAGCATGTATATTGATCAGTTACCTTCCATATTATTAATTCAAGCGGCTTACAATGAGGTCAGGGTCTGACCAGATGACCAGTCACAAGCTGACTCGAATGTAAAATATTTATATGATAAATAAACATCTTAATAAACTACTGGTTTTTAGGGTTTAGAACCACGGACGGAGAGCGAGAGGAAGGCCTAAGAAAAAATGGATGGGTTGTGTAAGGAATGATATGAAGAGGAAAGGAATAAATGATGCCGTGACGTCTGATAGGGGAGAATGGAAGAAGAAAACATGTTGCGCCGACCCCAAATAGAATGGGACAAGGGCAGGAAAGTTATGAACCACAAAAGGAAAAAACGGAACCCTTATCCTACCACTTTGTTGTTCGTTTGTGTGTCTGTCTGTCTGTCTGTCAAGACCCTTTATCTCTAGAACGCGTGGAGATACCGAGTTGAAATGCATCCTTACTAATATTATAAAAGCGAAAGTGTTCTTTTTTGTTTGTTTGTTAGGTCTTAACGCCGTTAAGGCTAAACCAATTTTGATGAATTTTTGTACAGAGATAGTTGGGACCCTGGAGACGGAAATAAGCTAACTTTTTTTTTAAGAAATGAGGGAAGAAAAGGGAAAACTTAGCATTGCTATTACAATAAATAAGGCGCAAGGACATAAGCTGCAAATCAGGAAATGGGAACTGTGTTACCCCGAATTTCGAAGCCGCGGGCAAATACTACTTAAATTTGTGGTCCTTTTATGCTATGAAAAAGTCAACCCACAAAGTCTGCGCGATCAAAAGATTATGGATAAAGTTATACGGAACCTTCGGTGCTCAGTTCTGAATCGCTCTAGGCCGGTTTTTCCAAACCGTGGTGGTAGTATTTGCTGGTTAAATTAAGTGCATTCCAAATCATGGCAAGTTTGGGAAATCCAAAGAACGATGGTCAAATGACGCATGAATTGATTGGTGGTCTACTGTTATTACAAAATCTTACCATGAACCCAGACAGATCATAATTTAAACAAGGTAGTTGCATTCTCTGTTGAGTCAGGCGCAATTGACATCTTGCTCTGATTTTATTTTATGGTGCAACACTGTCGTAATCCTAATAACTTTATTTTTTGTATTCTTTATATAATTTCAGTGATGGTTTGTATAGGATATATGCAGCTTCGAGTCCGCTCCAAGTTGTAATAAGGAAAATTACGTGAGGAAAAAATTAAGTATGAATGTGTAGTTAGTATAGCGCTTGCAACCGCGAGAAAAACGGAGCAGTTGAAAGTATAGAAGAGGTGGGCGTAAATGGTGTGCCGACCCAAAATAAATAGTATACGACAGGATAATAATAATGGCTGATACGGTATAATCAGCAGCAAAAATCATCATCTGCCTAGTCTTTTCCCAACAATGTTGGGGTCGGCTTCCAGTCTTACCGGAACCAGCTGAATACCACTATTTTAGATGGAGCAACTGCTTATGTGACCTCCATAACCGAGTTAGTTCTGCTTAATACGATACCCCTTGGTGAGACAGGTTTTCAGGACACAGACTCAGAGATCTACAAATGACACGGAGGAAACTCGGTATGTAACGGTGGTCACCCATCCACAGACCAACCTAAGCAAGCGCGGCTTAACGTAAAGACCGACCCGAGCGGCTGCTATTACTTAACCAAGAGCTCCAGCTACAAAAATATTGGATTAAAAACCTCAGTTAACAAATATTTAAAAATCGAAACCTAAATTCACACTCTAATGTGGATTTTAAACAATTGAACACCGTGGTTAGCCACAATTAGCTATAAGCAAAGATAATCGAAAATCATCCACTTGAGAGTATTTAACGTAATATAATTTAACTTCATTGATATTATTTGATCTTGAATGCACCGGAAGTTTGTTGAAAGTGTTATAAAATTTAACCTTGCACTTGCTTCGCTTACGAATGAGAATCTTCACATTTACAAGGCAAAACGTCCGTCTAATAAAGTGTTAATGAAGTCTTGTTGGTATTTTTGTTAATCATCGGCGTAATACCCCGAAGGTTTCGATAGTATGTTGATGATTGTATTCCGTTTATAACGCATTTTTGTTCCCATATTTCTTAAAAAACATTAAGCATTACAAAAAAAATATATAGTCCACCGGTATCGGGGACAGGGTCCAAGCTACCCGCGGTCAGGGCTCCAGAGAAAGGAACCTCCTAACGATAAGAGCCGTGTTCAGGAGTACCGCTTTCTGTATCAAGCCCTTGACCCATCTGCCTTATGAGAGCCTTCTTAGGTATAAGTCGAGTATAAAGTACGGCGATTGCGACAGTGCCAAAATATCGAGAACTTACAATAATCCTTATCCTTACTATAATATTATAAAAGCGAAAGTGAGTTTGTTTGTTTGTTACCTCTTCACGCTTTAATGGCTTAACCGATTTTGATGAATTTTGGTACAGAGATAGTTGGGAACCAGGAGACGGACATAGGCTAATATATTTTTGAAAAAAGTGGGATTTGAGGGAGAAAGAGGGAAGAAACGGGAAAAGTTAGCGTTGCTATTACGAATCAATAAGGCGCTACCGAATTTTACGCGAGCGAAGCCGCGGGCAAAAGCTAGTTAATAATAAACATGGTTTTGGTTAATGTCCCGCTTTCAATGCTAATCATAATCCTACTAATATTATAAACGCGCAAGTTTGTATGGATGTTTGTTACTGTTTCACGAAAAAACTAATGAAAGGATTTTAATAAAACTTTACAATAATATAGCTTGCATATCAGAATATCTCATAGTTAAAAAGATAAATTGTATATTCTATTACCACGCGAGTGAAACCACGGGGCGCAGCTAGTAAGTAACAAAAAATATTTTTCTTAAAAAAGCAGTTACTTCTACAACAAGGATCTGCATGTTTTTTAAATAACCTTCAAATATAATAATGATAAACTTCAATAAAACACAGTGTGGTATAAACATAGTATTTATTTTCCTTACAAGTTAACTATTTAAACACATTATGGCTCGCAATGGTCATTTACTTCAACTCTAACGTTTATTATATTATTTACACATTTATACAGTACATAGTTTTTGTATTGTGCTCACGTTTTTATGACTTATTAATGGATTGAAGTAGTTTATATGTGTGGACAGAACATAGTCTATGTTTAACTCGAATAATGGTTTGTTTGAAAGAAAATCTGGTCTTCGGCTATATGTAAAACATTATTAAACATATTTTTATTATGTCTTTATTTTTTATTATTGTCTTTGTATATTTGCCAATAAATGTGGGATATCAGGGATATACATGTAAGAATTTCCGAAGTTCTGATTGTAATTTCCTTTTTGTTCCGGAATTTCATCAAGCGTAAATAACTATACAAAAATAAACACATTTGAAAACATCTTAAGAAGTGGATTGCACTGAAGTTCATTTATTTTTAAATATAATTAGCATGCTTGTCGCATGTATGAAGGCAATTAATAAATATTTTAAATCTAAATAATATATCTTCGTCTAATGTTAATCGATTAGTTATGCAATCAATTGCGTGTTAATGAAAATAAAATATTTACATGAAACACAGCTTATCTGCATGATAAAGACATAACTATTTGTTTGATAGAATATTTATTAATAAACATGTGGGACGAGCAATTTATTTGTACGTTTATGTGGTCAGTTAATAAGAATCAACCTCAACAATAAAACAAGATTTTACACATCTTATGTATATTTATTTTAAAGTGACGTTGCCTCCACACTAGAGATTTTTCTTGTATCGTTAGTTTTTCAAATACAAATATTAAAACTTATATACACAAACTTACAGCCAAACCCGGAACAATTATCTTTAGGCCATACAAATATTTGTTTCGTGCAGGGATCAAACCCGCGAGACACAGCTCTGCAGGCAATCACTCAGCCTAGTGGCCGAGTGATTGTCAACGCTAGCCGTGCTGTCATGAGATTTTAACTTTATTTTACTACATAGGCTTTGTATTGTTCGTAATACTAGAATGGATGAATTATCCACTTCATGAATTTTATAAACAATAAAGTCATCTAAATAGACAAGGTTTTAATTTGATTTATAATCCACCTAAGAAGCACATTTATCTCTTAAAGACGTCATAATAAGCCACAACATATATGATTTATGTGCTAGAACCACTATGTAATAACATAAACACATATGTAGTACTCATTCCATGTGATTGATGGGTACTTTATGATAGCCAGGCAAAAGATCCCTGCTATAAACTTATTGTTTTCTTTGTTTGGTTTTGAATGTGACAATGATCTGCTAGTGCAACCCACTCTTTTAGACCAATTGATAGATAATAATGACTACAAGGCATATTATGGCTTTACTTAACTTAACTACTTACCTACATATTTACAAAATTATATAAATTAGTTTTTTATTTGGTGGAATGTATTTTGTACACTCTGTGTCAGTTTTGTTTCGTTCCTTGTATGAAACAAAGGATTATTATGCCTTCATCCTTCATAAGGATTACTTTTAACACCTTCAAATGGAATCTTAAGGCTCTCAAGTTCCACTTCAAGGTCTTAAAAACCATGTAGTTCTATGTTCATACTCTGCTAGCAAAAAATCTTTATTTTTTGCAATA
This sequence comes from Ochropleura leucogaster, assembly GCA_958449745.1. Taxonomy (NCBI): domain Eukaryota; kingdom Metazoa; phylum Arthropoda; class Insecta; order Lepidoptera; family Noctuidae; genus Ochropleura; species Ochropleura leucogaster. The sequence continues at coordinate 1,380,398 of OY288222.1, read as the reverse complement.
CATCATAGAAATGTTGTAAGCACATCAAACACTAGACAAGATTATTCTATTTTTGAGTTTTGGAAACCAGCTGCAGTAAAATGCTTATTGTTATAATCTTGTCTAGTAAATAATTTTCTTGCTTAATATAATCGTTACTTCAAGTTTTTTTGCAATAACTTATCTCACAATGTATTTTCACGGCCTTTTTAAAATTCAAAGTGTTTGTTTTGTTTACACGTATTCAATTCTCTGTATTCAATGTCGCAACTTCAGTAGTGCTTTTGCTCAGAGAACAGCATGCTCGTCAGTGCCATCGATCGACTCCCTGACTTTGATATCTCAGTCATGAACTGTATATAGTTATTCGTCCATTCAGGCCTTTATCTTCTTCCACTGTTGTTATCTTAAAAAAAAGTATACCCTTAAGTTACTCGCATGTCTACTCATCATCTTCCTACCCTTCCTTATCCCATGTAACTCGGGGATGACGCTATCTGTTACTTTACATTTTATTTGCCTGTCTTCTATCGCCATAGGTGCTGATGATCAGTTGGAGTGGTTCCTGGCGGGGTGCGGCGTGTGCGAGGAGTGCGGGGGGAGGTGCGCGTGCGCGGGGTGCGGCGGGTGGTGCGGGGGGTGCAGCGCGGGGTTGGCGACGGCGATAATGCTGTCTCCTCGCGCCGCTACCACTTGGGGACGGGATTCGTCAGCATCCTGAAATTGAGGAATTATGACCTTATTAATTAAAATTATACGATTATTAAGATAAATCGGTTCTACCTGAGACGAATGTTTTTCAAATACTACTAAGAAATTTCAATAATTACTTTTACTCCTAAAGTGCCAAACAGTAGGATATTTATTGGAAATGAGATGGTATTAAAATATTTAAAAAAATGGAATTCAATGCTTAACGGCGAGTCATATAAACAAATGTTAGCCACACTTATTTCAATTCAGTGAGCAAGATAATTAGTAACGGTACTCACCGGTGGCGGAGTACTGGTACTAGAATATGAACACCTGGAATCAGCATCGTCACTTTCAGCTTTCACGCCCCACCAGCTGGGAACGAAGAAAATCATATTTTAAACTTTAAATCATATGTTAGAAAAAAAGAGAAGAAAAAAAGATGATAAATACATCAAGGATAGAGGAGGCTTCAGGGTGGATATCGCCGTCGTGGTCCACTTTAGCAAAAGCGGCGTGACGTCCTAGTCATGTTCGCGCAAACGTGGTCAGAAAATGCACAAAACAGAGAAGAGAGATAGATAGTAGGATAAAGAAGAGACCTTGAATTAAAAAATGGCTCAAAACAGGTTTTGTTTCTGTGCTATTGAGAATAAGCTGATAAGACACGAGACAAGATATAGATCTTATTGGAGCCTTTCAAAGCTAAATCATTGAAAGAAAAGAAAAGTTCACTCGTATAACGAACAATTCTGATTAGAAACAAGATCAGGTACTCATAAATTTATAGGTACCTATTTGAATTGTTTCTGGCCGCATCTGGACTTGCTCGGACACCATTTCCTTCATCGCCTTCCTAGTTATAACAAACAAACGGTTTATTACTAATAAAGTTAATAATATGTGGAATCGTAATTTTAGTAAAATTATCTTATATCTTTTTCAAATCCATAATTAAATGTTAGAGATTAGGGTAGTTAAATACTAGTAAGCAACAGAAATAATTTTAACATACCGTGCAAACATAAAATGTTATATGAATTTTCTACTCACCAATTCAGTATTTTGCCATAACCATTCTAAAACAAAATGTACTACAGTGCATACAACATTAAAAGAATTAGAACAGGCGTTTGATTGAGTCATGCTTACCTTTAACTATAAGAATGCAAATAAAAAGTAAATGCAATCACGAATAACATTTTGAATGTATCAAATAACGTAAATAATTTCATATAATACCGAGAAATAGAAAAGATTATTAGCAACTCTGTTAAAAACTGAAGTAAGTTTTTGGAGTACCCCAGGGACGTCTTTGGCCCTTTAATTGTATGTAATTTGTTTTGCCTGAACTTCTTATTGAAACTGATAACACGAGTTATCTTATTCTACTAAGAAAAAAGTTTAGTGCTAAAACCGATCATTCCAGTTAGTAAGTATTTGCCTATTAGAATGTTATTGTTATTGCGATTTTAGACAGTGGATTATGGAATCTTTTGATTTGCAATGAGCACATCAGAACTAATAACACTACGGTTATTGCTTATAACAAAAAAGGAATTTTCCTAAAGCATACCTCAAGGTTCACATTTTAAGGAATATAAAAGATCTGAAAAATTCACTCGAATGATAGTTTAACAGTATGTTTGTTTAGGACACCTCCAATAATTTTGACTGAAATACGGTCTCTTGTTAAAGCTTATACACTAGCTACCGAATGGCAAGTGGCAAGAACCTACACACGGGTTCTGTCATCTGTTTTTTCATAAAGATTCCACAATCCACGTCTCCCGACCGGCCCATCTACTTATATCCTTTCATTTTAATGCCATTGGCTATATCCCTTTTGTTAGTGTCTGTGGCTATAGCCCCTAGTGTTAGTCGGTGAGGTCTACAGTAGGGGGCGCCACCTGTCGCGGTCGCTTCGCAGGCGTCTCGTCCTCGTCGCGGTCACGTTCCTCGCCTGTTGACGCTGTTGGTGGGAGGCTGGAACAGAAAACAAGAAAAATGTTATATGCACAAATGATCCAGCAGGGAGATGAGTAGGTGGATAATAGAGAAGTATGGAAGATAGATTAGGATAAGGATGGAAGACTTATGGCCGTGGATTTTAACAGCGACATATTAATACGATAATTAAACATTATGTCTATGTACCAAATATTTGCACGCCTAAAGTGGCAGAATATGATGAGACCTATGTTTATATTGAAGACCATAAAAATATACCATATTCCAACATGTTCTAACTTTGGCATACTAGGCTTTAATTATTGTACGTAATTATGAAATCTTGGAATATCCAAGAACCCAGATCAAGTTGCAACTTTTTTAAATGAATCTAGATTAACAACAAGATAAAAATTACTTGAGGACTATTTTTTATTTTATGAAGTAGCAACATTACTTATATTGATATGCTTTTAATCGTTCTCCTGTCGCGTTAGTGTGCTCGTGTTTAGAATACTAATCGACGCAGACAGACCTGAATGTATTTATGTATCTCACGTGCCTTTTATAAATGATCTTCATCGTCATCACGTGGTGGATACTGTTTTGTATTATTTGTTTCTACTATTATTTCGTTATATTTTATAAAGTTTTATCTTGTTGGAAATCCAATCTAGTTCTTAAATACTATCTCAAAAAAAAAGTATCTTTTTATTTATTTTTAAGGTTACTCATGGAACTTTTTTTGTTTGGGGTGGTGAATCATCAAATAACTTCCCCCGCCCTGGGCGGAGCGGGGGGGAGTGTCAGACTCGTACTGACTACCACCCATGTTCCTTTTATTACCTTTTACGTTCCGGGGCCGCGGTACCTCTTTTGAACAACCCGCAACCGGCAGGCGGAAGCCCTGGCAGGCCCCTCTGCTTTGCTGATATCTCTTTGAAGCGCGCGTGAATCACTAACGCGCCGTCGACACGGCCTGTCGTCAATAGACGGACGACGGTGAGCTACATGCTCACCGTCCACCACAGGCCCGCATCTACGGTGGCCGGGAGTCGTCTTGAGGCTCCCGACGTCCGCGCTGGCTCCCGCGTCGGCTGGGTTGGTTTGAGATTCACTCCCTCAAACGCCCGGCCACCTCTTTCGCTAGCATGATCTTCTGCTTCGCAGAAGGAGGTGACCGCTTCCCATTCCCTCTCGCTCCGGACCATGGTTTGAACCAGGGTCCAATGCGAGAGGCCGCCGCCGCCGATCGCCTCTACCAGGGCACGGCGGTGCTCACTCATAGAACTTTACGAAATGATTATAGGCATTCATTTTATTCATCATACACTCTAGCATTTTTTTTAATGTCGCAATTATGACTTTTTATTTATATTTTTAAAATTCTGGCATACTGTATACAGTGTCCGGGATTGCGGTTTGCTCAAATGATTTACCGCGGCCCCGAAACACAAAGGGCAAAAAAGGAATATGAGTGTGTCAGTACAAGTCTGATACTCCATTCCGCTCCGCCCAGAACGGGAGAAGACATTGATGACAATGATAATTTATACAATAAAAATGCTGCATGTGTAGCTAATTAAATTCTCTAGTATTTTAACGCGTTTTTAAATCGGTTTACCAAACCCTGCATGGTAACATCCAAATCTCCAATAATAATCTATCCAAGTATTCTTAGTCACAAACACACTAAAGAGAACAGCAGGGTTACCATGACATCTTATTGCAGTTCTTATTACTGTGTGAGAAAGAGATGGTGCTAGATACCCTGAATAGCTCTGTCTCTTTCCCTCATCGGAATAAGTTCTGCTTTAAGACGTCATGGTAGGGTAGCTGATTACAATTTTGTGCACGTTGCAATGCATCAGATTCTGCATCTGACCACTAAAATATTTTATTTTGAGGAAAACCACAGACAGACATCAATACTGCAAACTGTAGTTGCAACTTGAAAACCTCAACTTTCATTCTATTACTCATTTATCGAATCGTACGAGTTCAGCTATTAAAATCAAAGGATTTGAGAAAAGCTGGTCTAGGTGATACAAAATGTAGTTACTAATAAATACTATTACATTTCCTAGTACTAATTCTTATACGAATCCTTACTAATATTATAAAAGCAAAGCAAAGTGAGTTTGTTTGTTACGTCTGCAGGCCGAAAAAAAGCGATTTTGATGAATTTTGGTCCAAAAGTAGTTGGATCCTGGAAACGGACATTTAAGCTAATTTAAAAAATAGAGAGAGGAGAAAGAGGGAAGAAATTGGGAGAAAATAATTTTTTTTTTTGATCATCACGCGGGTTATAAAGTTAGCGTTAGGCCAAAATAACTACTTATGCCACGCGGATTAAGTCGCGGGCGGAAACTAGTCAAATATGTTTTGGGCAAGCACCTACATGAGAACGGCTTTCTCTGGGCATTTTACGTGGGGAGGCTTAAAAGCCATGCTCTCCAGGGCCATTATTTCAAGGAAAACTTCCAGCATCTTCTCCAGCATCGCAAAAAACACCATTATCAAAAGTATCTTTATATCTCGTATGATATATATACTCGTATAGGCTGTAGAAGCAAACTTACCCGTGTTTGGAGTAGTGCAGGCCAGCCCTCCTGACTAGCTGCCTCGCTAGAGGGAACAGCTCGTCCCTCCGTGTCAAGAGTGCCGGCACGCAGCGGCAGATCTGAGCTGCTGCTTCGTTAACCATTACCTGAGGATTTAGGAGAGAAGGAATTATTATCTGGAACTTTAAAAAAACATTGTTTTCAAATACGATATAATATCGATAACTTAGAAGTAAATTGAAATAGACAAAAACAACATGATAAAACTGTAGGCTCAGTTAACTAGGCAATAATATGTACTTTTATTTGTATTCATTATTGTCTTTTGTTTTATTTATTTTTGAAAAAGAAATATGTGTAATGAATAAAAAAAAATGCAAAAGGTATTTAATAATATGCAGGGTGAAAGGGACACGTCTCCTGTATTTTTTTTTTATCTCTATAAGTTTACAATATACGAGCTGTACCTAGCAGTTTCACCCGCCTGCTCAGTTCCTTAGTGTCGTAGCGTGATGTTATATGATCTATTCATTTCGTGAAAGCATGCCTATCCAAAACTTCAAGTCAATTCGGCCAAGTAATCGCCTTCTCCTATAAAAAAAACTTGCAACCCTGTTTCACTTCCTCAGGGGATGTATTTTACAGAATCCCGTCTTTGTGAACAACTCCGTGCTAAAAGCATCCCCCATATTAAATTTGAGACTCGTCACACTTGTAGTTTCTGATATTTCGTGATGAGTGACTCACTGATTTTCTCTTCTATAATGTTAAACAAGGATTAGAATGACTGCATTAAAACTGCTTTTAAAACTTTGATCGATTTTGGGACTATAATCAAATTTAACAACGCGTGAATCTAAAAGCTGGCCATGACCTAAAAAAACTGCTTATTTTTTTTTTTCGGAAATGATTATCTGATTTAAAAATAATCTTTAGAAAAAAATACTAACCTCATGTAGCGTCAACGGCTTCTCAGGTTTCCTCTTACAATCAAACCTGCCATATATCGCAGCGTACTTCCTGATCTCCTCCATCCGTCTCGGATCTGACTCCGGCATCATCATCACCAGCTCCAGGTCCTTGCACATCTTCTTTTTAGTGTTCTGCGGCTTCGGCTCAAGTTGAGGTAAGTGCTTGCTCAACTTCTCTGCCGCTGCCGCCAACTTTTGTACATGAACATCCAAGAGTACAGGTGTTAACTGAACTGGTGATGTGACGGAACTCGGGCTGGAACCAGCTGATGCAGGAGGACAGGCACTTTGTGGAGAGAAGGATCTAGAAACGGTGGAAGTTACAGGGGCTGCGGGAGCGGGAGACGGCGGTAACACTATTTTAGCGAATGTAGTCGTTTGGTGAACCGGACTTGCGTTGGGAGCAGACGCATTTGAGCCACAACTGTTATCAGGGGCACCGGGAGATGGACTATACATTGGTCTAGAACTTTCCGGAGAGATAACAGTCCTTGGTAAAACGTTGGGGATAGACGGAGGCATGTTAAGGAGTCTTTGGTTACATTGGATGAAAGGATTCTCAGTGGGACAGAGGTTAGGGACGATCGGTATTTGGAAGAGGGCGGGATTGTTGACCCACTCCTGAAGGGCTTTCTGTAGACGTCTAACGTGGAGCGGCTTGGAAGCCATGCCTACTAGAGCCATTATTTCCAGGAACTCTTCCTCTCCAGCGTCACAGAGCTGTTGTACATCGTCTCCACCTGGAATTTTAATATGGAAATATATAAATAATTTAAGTTTACATAAATAAATGTGGTACTTACACATGACCTAAGAATATCGCTTTGCGTATGACTCATAAACGAACAAAAGGGTCTCGGCAAGTCATTATTTATAAAACTCGATCCAAGAAAGCACGAGAAGAATAATTATTTCTCAGAGTCCAAAAAAAAAACGGACCGCGATAATCAGTTCTTTACATTCACATGACAGAAAAAACTGGACCATTGTTGGAAACAGATAGATTAGTCCCATAAACATTAATATGCAAGACTTTCTTGCGGAGTTGTGGTACCAGTTCATTTCGCTATGATTGTTCGTAACAAAAACGTGAGATACCTTAAAAAAATAAGAGCTCACACACCAGTTTTAATTTAGGCAAATATGCAAATACCTACGTGACCATTTTGCAAAGGGGCGCTGAGAAAAAAAACAAAAGAATAAGGCTGACTGGCCAAACCCTTCCTTAGCTCGAGTAATCGGCGGTATTAAAAAAGTAAAAGATTAAAAAAGTAATTTGCATGTCGACGCTGAGCGCGCGTTTTTTAGCAATATGGAGATTCTGTTGGGTGTTTTTTTACGTCGTTTTCTTTATTTCGTTATGAGAAAGTGTTTTTTCTTCAGTTCCTATGATCTTGTGTTGAGTATAAAGGGATATGTTAGTGTCTTTGATACGTTTTTTTTTTTATATTTTCTCTGATTATCTCATGCCGAATTATTTTGAGCAGAGTATTGTTTAATATTTATTATGAACTTTTTAACTGACATGGTCACTGAGAATTTTAATAACTTTTGAAACGGGATATATACCATGTTTTGAGATTCCGATATTTCGGTGCTGTTGCTGTTACATATTCGTGATCATGGCTCGACACATTTGCAACAGCGTCGAAATATAGGGAACTCGTAATAAATTATGAACATGGTAAATATCCCGTTACAAAGCTTTTTAAATAAATTTTTTATTAAGTACTCTTTAATTTTCAATACAATAATCACCATTTTCAGTAGACACGCATTTTAGAGTTTTGACAATGTTATACTACCTACTTTATACATTATTTTAAACAGTGCACCAAATCAGTGACTCTGAGGCTTCGATCAATAATATTTTAATCGAAGCTCTGGTGTGATGCCGTAACGGTCCTAACTTACATTGAAGTATAGAAGTTTCGTGAAAGAATCCTTTACGACTTGACTTTCCTAGATGGTGATCCCCTGCAATGCTTCTAACTTATACAATGAGAAAGTGAGATTGAGACTTTATCTATCAATTGTAACTTGAATGCTGATTAAAGCTCTGGTAAATGAACACGCACGCTAGTGCACGCTAGTCTTTACTTTGATACTATTTTTTGGAAATAAAAGTACCTATATCAAACATCCAACTTTATTGTCTTTAATTTTATTGGATTTGACATGGCGCGTGGTCAGCAACTATCTCATTGTAAACGCATTTCTCACTCGTATTTTTCCTAAATGTCCCTATGCTGATTTCGATTTTCTTATGCATATAGTTAATAGTTTCTTATTTATTACGGTCTGTTTCACGTATATCTTGACATTTATACCTAAATAATAGTGCGTGATAAATGACATGACTAGGAAAGGGGAGACTGCGAGACGAACTGCGCCGCAACCACTTATATTAAGCTACAGCCAGGAGAATGATGAAGGTTCATAAAACGATACCAACCCATCTCCAGCAGCGTATCGTAGTACGCCAGCAAGCTAGCTCGCTGCATCACCCTGTACAGTTGCAGCTCAGCTTCGTTGGCCGGAGCTGACGTCACCACCACTGGAATAGACAATATAGAGTGTTAGTCATAGACAACATTGGAAGTCTTGTTTGAATACCTATAGACACACACTACAGTGTACAAATAATGACGTTAAGCAAATATTTGATAGCGTCATAATTCGTATTTTGTACAGTCAAAAATAAGAAGGAACCTAAGTTATATGATATTTTTTTTTTATTTGTGATTGTTTCGAAATGTATGTGATTCTGCAAGTTCAGGTTTTTACCTTTTAATAAATTGTTAGGTATATTGTTCAAAGTTTTAAAGACATGTTAAGTTACTAGATACCTAAAGACATAATCTAAGCTAATATTATAAAGAGGAAAGATTTTCTTGTTTGTACTGAATAGCCTCCGACGTGTTTTAACCGTAGATATATTTAACCAACAGAAAGTTAAATTATCAGGAAGTAGCATAGCTATACGTATAACATCACGGTTGATAATTAGGAGCTAAGCAGCAGGTAGAACCGCAAAGTTAGTCTTTTAGTACCAACAATATCAATATATAGATATTTACTATAAGAAGAAGCGCTATAATAAGAAGACTCAAAATAGTCAACCAAATAAATTCACTATTCTTCCTATTTCACCACAAAACACGAAAAAGAAAACCAAAAACGTTCTAGAAATGAAGCCCGATCATTTGCGTGCCCCAAACAATTTGAACAGTCAAAAATCGCGTGAGGAGACGCGCATATAAAAAAATAACCCCTTTTAATACAACCCCTGCCATTACCGAAAAGAATAGAAACGAACGACCGTTAGCGGAATAAAAATAAATGAATAAGTTTTACATAAAGACTCCTTTGTTAACAAACGGGTTAACCAATGCAATGTGTGCGCGGGAAAAATATCGATCAGGGTTGCTATGAAAAAAATGTTGACACCCCTACTAGTGCACTATTGGGTTTTGTGTATTTAAAAAAAAATGTGGGGTGGTTAGACTCCACCCCGGGTTGCAGGTAAAAAAAATATGTACTACTAAAAAATGGTTGAAAAAAATTGGGAGGTCGTTAAATACGTTTTTGTGTTCGTTTATGTAAGGAACTAAGTATTATGTAGTACCTAGACAAAATTTGTGAGTATTTTTAACTATATTCTCCACTTTATTTCACGAAATAAAAATGCCTATATACTAGGTTTTATCAAACTGTTTTTTTTTAATACGATACCCAATTAAGTATTTACGTTATATATTTTGCGGCATCTAAAAATCTTTCGAAATTATTGATTTAATAAAACAAAAATCGGGAAAACACTGACATATTGGAATACTTACAAAATAGTAATCATATTTTAATTAATGTTAGTTATTGGAGTAAAAGCAACTGACAACAAAACTCTGTCAATACTAAAAGAAATAGGTACTGCAAGACTGTTTACAATAACTCTAATCATTATTATCCAAAATAAAAAAAAACAATATTATAATAAATTCAAACTTTTTTTGTTTCTACACAAAACAAAAAAAAAAGTTCACATGAAAAGTATGAGAACTCATTTCTTCAAAACTTAACCCTATCTCTTCCGACGCACTTTTTTAACGTTAAAAAAAAGTATTTCTCACTCATCCGATGTCCAAAAAACACATTAACATAATCTTTTTGAGTAAAAAAAATCGCCACAGTCGTATGCAAATTTCAATTTGATTCAGCGAAGGGGTAGCTGCGACCACAGTGCGTACTTTTGTTTTTTTTTCTCTTTAAAAAGTGGTCACGTAGACATTTGCATACGTGTATGTATTACAAGTTAATTTTATGCATCTCTCACGATGTCTTCTCGTTTTTTGCTGATTAGTAAAAAGTTTTTTCTTGTCTCCAGTTTGTTACTGCACCTTTGTTTAATTAGCGTGCGGTACTCCTTCGTGAGAAGATATGGAAAGTACTTTTTTTCTATTACTTGTACTTTTTACTGTTTTTTTTTGTTTGTACTTAATATTTATTTTTAATGATACTATTTTGCGTCTGGCATTACTTACGGTGATCTGGTTATGGTATATTTTTATTAATTTGGTATAATTTCAAGTATTGTACTAAAAATTATTAATGACCATAGTGCGTTGTCGCCGCTGTCAAACATGACATTACATTTAGGATGAAAAATCTTCATAATGGCATTATGAACAAAATTATTTAAAATCAATTAGAGTAGTTCTGTTCTCGCTTTATTGAAACACCAGAATGTTGTAAACAAATTAAATAAAACAAAAAATGCCACGGCAAGTCGCCACAACCTGTGAATTTGCACACTGAAATGGTAGTATTTTTTCTAACAAATTGTTGATCATTAAGAGCATGCAAATAGAGTCGAGTATAGGAAGAGGTGGGTTGGAATGTGCACGAGTGAGGAAAGGTGGTACTCCAACTGGTTGTAGGGTTGGTTTTATGGCATCAATTCTGGCCATTACTACTGCGGTTTTGATTATACCTATTTTGGCGTAATTTATGTTTGAGAATATTATAGATTAAAAAGTTATTATTATTGTATTTATTTGTTAGACATAGCTTAATAAGAGGTGCCGTCAATTTAAATTTTAAAGACTCTGACCAAAATCTTAATAAAATGGAATGACAAATGTATCCAAGCAATAAGCAACCTAATTGTAGAACCCTTTTTCACGATGAGACAAGATCCAAGATCCCACAAAATTCCAAATTAATATCAAATGACATAATAACTGGTAATAAACTAATTCCCGCAAAAGAAACACAAACTATTAGCATAACAAACAACTTCCTATCTAATTACCTACTCGGTTACCGCAACATACACGTGCATCTCGCACCGTGCGAAAATAACAACTAATCAACTAATTCCTCAATACGATAATTAGCTTGTGAGGGTTAAATCGAAAGGAATCGAAAAAAACTTGATCCTTTATCTATGGTGTGATCGCGCATAATTTGAACGCATCTTTATTATGACGGGATAGTCATTGTTTATTTCGCGCGCTTCTTTTTTGTTTTTATCCATTTAAATAAAATTGTTAGTAAAAAATTACTGAATATTATTAATTTCAGGAACAAATCTGAAATGAATTTATTTAGACAATGACGGCACGGTTGGCGCAGTGGCTGAGCAATGTACTGCCGCGCTGCGTCTCGCGTGTTCGATCCCCGCACGGAACAAATAATTGTATGACCTACAAGTAGTTGTTATTCCGGGTTTGGCTGTTTGCGTATGTGTGTTTAAATGTTTTAAACGCACCCACGATACCGGAAAAAATAGAGTGGGGCAAAGTATTAAAAAAAAAAACAAGAAAATCCAAATATTTATGATTTCTTTCAAAACTTTCAAAGTAAGCTCTATTAGACCTAGTTCTTTGTTTTGCAACCATTAGAGTTCTTAATAGTTGTTAGGTATGAGTTTAAACAAATCATCAAAACATGATAAAAACCATTCACAAAGCTCAAACATCTTACAAAGCGCCTTCACATCATCATGCGTAAGATTAACGGATAAACAAAAATAGTCTATTGTCAAGAATTTGAATAAGCTACAAAAGAGATTCGCTATGAAAAGGCGCTAATGACAGTCGAAGACAAAATGGCGGGGTGTGCTTACGCATGCCATTAGATCCTTTTTAGCACTTGCATGGTGATTGATATGCGCAATATTGTGCTGATAAAATATGAATATTTATGCGGTATTGTACAGGTTGGGTTCATGCGTCAAGTTTTTTTTTTTAATTTTAGTTTTTTCTCTGTTGGCAACTTCCGTGCGAATTTTGTGCCCGCGTCTGTCTGTGCATCTTGTTGAAAGTTTAATGCGTAAGTTTTTTTATGGCCGTATAAATAATATTGAATACCTATGCGTGAATCAATGCAGTAAAACAGGTTAATTATGCTTTTAATTGTATAACTACCAATCTTACGGTTTGCGCAAAAATGGGAATAAAAACGAAACGCCAGCTTTTAAACGTTCGTCTTAATCTGATTAATTGAGGTAAACTAATTACATTTAATCGTGCAGAGGTGAACTGCTTCACCTGTGCAGTGTCTCAATTTATAAAAATAGGTAATCGAAGAAGTATGTTAGTGTAATGTTAAAATTTTGCTACCGTGTACCAAAAAATGAATTTGGATGAGCAGTTAGTACCTAATTTTGCTACTGGCACAATATTTTACATAGTGAAATCAATTTACAAAAGCGGTACCGTGACAAAAATGTAAAAGGAATAAAAATATAAAGGGATTATCAAAAATTGTCTTCATCTGAGCATGAAATTCTGGATTCAATTCTTAGGTCTGACAGTTTTACTGGGGATCTCCATCTAGAATATCTCAATTACAGTCACGGAAGCTGACATTGTGGCTGGTTAATGGCAATAGGATCGCCCTTGCTATATTGGATTTTAAATAAGTATCATCATCATTTTCTTGCCCTTGTCCCATTCTATTTGTGATCGGCGCAACACGTTTTCTTCTTCCATTCTCCCCTATCAGACGTCACGGCATCATTTACTCCTTTCTCCTTCATATCATTCCTTATACAATCCATATTTTTTTTGGCCTACCTCTCTCTCTCCGATAGGATTTTAAACATGCCCGGCAAAATATAGGTAACCTAACCCTTTAGTGGATTACAGTCGCGAAGGGCATATTCGTCGACTCGCGCCTCATAAACTCGCGACTGCGCGCGAGTTAGCACCTTCTGATTTTACCTATTTTTGTTGTAGTCAACTCGCGATCGAGTGAAAATCTGACGTATTTACAGTCATCTACAAAAGACAAAACACTTCTGTAAATACGTACGGCGAATTGACGAATAAGCCTCGCGATGTTAAGTTATCTTCAAAATTAAAATTTACTTCCATATCTATCCACCTATCTATGAATCGTTATTAACCTCAAAAAGTTGTATTATCTATCATTTGTCATTTAAAGCAATAAAAATCACAATTTCTATTTGTTTCACCAAAGAATACTAAGAACAAATCTCCATCATAAAAATTCTAATTCCACATGACTTCCGCTGACGTAGGGTTAAGAAAAAACCGACAAAAGACAATGACTGGTCGATTTACATACGAGATTAGACCGAAAAAACTTTCTTCATACGGTTTGGGGTTCCACACAAAAAAGATTAAAACGTTTCTTTGTTGGAGTTTCCACAGAGGGCTGCGAAGTCGGCAAAAGTTAAAATTCGACGTCAGCTTATTTCACATTGGTAGGTACCTACTGTAGAATAATTATGCATGTTTGATTTCTTATTGTTCCTTTAATTGTATTTTTACCTTTACTTTTATTTTCATTTTGAAATCCTTATTCTTACTTCCTTACTATATATAAAAACGAAAGTGAGTTTGTTTGTTTGTTACCTCTTCACGCCTTAATGGCTAAACCATTTTTTATAAATTTTGCTACAGAGATAGTAGGGGCCCAGACGGACATAGGCTTTTGGCTTGAGGAGTGGCTACTCCTCAAAAAGGACAAGAGGCTAAAATACTTCTTAATTCCGAATTCAGATTTGATTTGAGGAAACGTTTTAAATTAGTCTTATATCAATCGGTTTGACGGATGGTTTCATAAATACGTACGGAACTACCAACGTTAGAATATGTCTCATCGAACTCATCAGTTTTTTAGATCTTTTTCCACCGATCGAAAGTGAGATTTTTCGGGCAGGTGGCACTGACCCAAACGCTTTTTCTAGTAATTAATCAGTGTTGCATCTGTTGGGTAATTACGACCACCGGCCGCATTTGAAGGGTTAATCAAATATAATAAAGAAATTAGTTTGACCGGCATGTGTTTCTCTTGGTATGCAGACTAAATTAACTGCTCAGATAATTTTGGAGGAGGTAATTATTAGTAATTAGTTCGATTCAATTATCGAATGTTTTGGAGTTTTCAGACGAATTGTGTTACCTTGCATATAGGCATTTTTAAACCACAATCAAACTGTACTGTTTCAAATGTATAGCTTAAAATAATTTGCAATAAACGTCATTTGGCTTCCAACATTTTCTCCCTCCCTGCTCCACTTAGATATTTTTTAAGAAACAAATAGAAATTAAAAAATATGTCTTTTGTAAATAAAATTGCATAAATCAGTACAGTTTCTTTTAGTAATTTTACAAACCGTTTTTGTTTTTTTCATAGAATGTCCAATTTTCAGTTTGATGGCGACATTCGATCGTTTGTTATAATTACACATCTTTTATTATCTAATTAAGGGCTTAGTATACATAAACCATTGACATAATTACCCTGTACTGTGACATGCTAAATAAAGTTAAAAGCATCAAATATCCTACCCACAATAATTCGTATTTAACAGAATTTACATCTCAAATTCTGTTAAAATAAAATTAATAATAAATTATCACAAGTTTTCTTGATCGAATACAAAAAAAAAATCACTTTCATCGAAATACTCTCGTTTCTCTTTGCTTGATTGTCAGGTGATAAAGAAAGTTTTTTCTAATAATTTCTTATCTCAAAGAAACCAATAAATTTAATTTCTCACATGTTAACAAGTTTATCAGTAGTGTATCAAAGGAAATATTTCACTTTATCGAAGTGACCGTCCGAGCGACCGAGATTGACAATAAATCGCATCAACCCAAGGGTTTTTTGTTCATATGACCCTGTTTTTTGTCTGAGTGTAGGGCTTTCACGGGAACAAAAACTACCACGAGTTGGTATGGGTAATTATCTTATCCTAAAAACGACTCGTTTTGCTTACGGATAGTTGTATTTTGACATAAGTCTCATAGAACTTATGTCAAAATACAACTATCCGTAAGCAAAACGAGTCGTTTTTAGGGTTCCGTAGTCAACTAGGAACCCTTATAGTTTCGCCATGTCTGTCTGTCCGTCCGTCCGTCCGTCCGTCCGTCCGTCCGTCCGTCCTCGCTTAACCTCTGTGACCGTTAGCGCTAGAAAGCTGAAATTTGGTACCAATATGTATATCAATCACGCCGACAAAGTGGTAAAATAAAAATTTGAAAAAAATGTTTTATTAGGGTAGCCACCCTATATGTAAAGTGGGAAGTGATTTTTTTTTTTATTTCAACCCTAACGTGTGATATATTGTTGGAAAGGTATTTAAAAATGAATAGGGGTTTTCTAAGATCATTTTTTGATAATGTCAATAATTTCGGAAATAATCGCTCCAAAAATAAAAAACAATGTGTCCCCTCTAACTTTTGAACCATAAGTCTAAAAAATATGAAAAAAATCTGAAAAGTAGAACTTTATAAGGAATTTCTATGAAAATCATTTTGAACTTGATTGACACAACAGTTTTTGTACAAAAAAGACAAAAAGTTGTACAAAATAATTTCTGGACTAAGTTTGTAGTATAATCGTATATGCAAGCTTTTTTTGTAACTTTGTTTACATATTTTATTATCCTGAACGTATCTTTGTTCAAACAAAAAAAGAATTATTGAAATCGGTTCTCGCAATACAAAATTACCACCGAAATTGCACGTCTTTGTATTAATTAGTAACCCAATTCCTCGAGAGATGGCGCTGTAGGTACTTATTACATTGGGTCGGGTATTACCAAATTGTTCGGTTGGCCTCATAACTGGGAACACCTTATTGTGACGGACGGGAAACTACGGAACCCTACACTGAGCGTGTCCCGACACGCTCTTGGCCGGTTTTTGTTTATTGGAACCGGGCATTAATATTGTGTTTTTAGTACAGTTAAATTAAAATCTTCATTTGTAGTTGAAATTAATTTCAGGTTTTGGGTATTTCCATCAGAAATTTCTCAGTAGCACCTAGCAACGACGGAGGCCTACGGCGTAGCATAGCGTACTACGCCAACTACGCCGTAGCATTATTCTTCCCGACGATTGTTTTTTCAAACTCAACTAATCTTTACTTAATAATATAAAAGCGAAAGTTAGTTTGTTTGTTACGTCTTCACGCCTAAATAGCAAAACCAATTTTGATGAATTTTGGTACAGAGATAGTTGGGAACCTAAGATGGATATAGGCTACTTTTTGTCTCTTTCTAATCCACTTCCTTAAAAGAGGAGGTGAAATTTTACATGGGACTTTTCGCAGTTTTCAAAGTAGGAGGCTAAAAATCAGTTATATGAAACGGAAACCGTGTCGGGCAAAAGCTAGTAATAATTAAATTCCATTACATTGTGGCTAGAGACAACCCTATTTCTAAACCGAGCTCTCATCCTGAGTAACAAAAAACAGGTTTGACTCGACCCCTAAGTAAATTGTAAATTGACCCAGTGCGCCACTGAACTATACACTCGTAGTTTTTATTAAACATTCATCTGTTAAAGTGAACAGTGGGAAAACGCTTTACTTTTGTTATAGTATTTAACATCTGAGGCCCATAAAATTGAAGGCAGCTAAATCCAAGTCTGTCAAATATTCAGTATCCTACAATAATCGATAACTTTGTGCAGGTAGTTACGATATTCCGTATTTTCAAACAGGTTTATAAAGAATGAGAATATCCTACTAATATCATATATGCGAATGTTTGTGAGGATAAATGGATGGATGTATGGATGTTTCACGTCAAAACGGAACGGGAACGGGATCTTGATGAAATTTACCACAGAGGCAGATTATAGTCTGGAAGAGTGGATACTTTTTTTTCGATATCACGCGGGCGATCCGTCACCAGAATTTTAAATAATAAACTCCCATTTGAGTACAGAGTGAAAATGAAATTACATTTAGCTATCATTGATTCCGACAGAGCCATTACGAACACTATTATAAGTAGTTGATAGCCTGTATGAAGAAGACGAGATATCAGACGCACGTCTGATATCTCGACTCTGATACCTGTCCACATTCTACTATCCCAGACAGTCAAACTCTCAAATCAAATGAATATCACTCTGTATATCCCACTACACTACACCACACGTTACGGTATACCGCGGCCCGGAACATAAAGAGAAGGAACATGGGTAGATTTTAGCCAGTACACATCTGATCAGCAAAAAAAATGGGCAGGAAAATGATTGAATTGTGGTAACTAGTACTGTTATTCTTAATGGGACATATCAAGCGTTGGTAATTGTACACAAGTTACATATATGCAATTATGGGATACAGTAACGCACATATAACAAACTCAAACTACACATTAAATTACGCATATCAGGGGGAAACGGGCACGTTTGGCGCAGTGGTTGAGATCCTAGCACGGAACAAATATTTGTGTGACCTACAGGTAGTTGTTTCGGGTCTGGCTGTTTGTGTATGTGAGTTTAAATGTTTGTAAATGCGCCCACGATACAGGAAAAATCCTAGTGTGGGGCAACGTTTTAAAATGATAGATTGAGTACAAAATTAAGGCAAAAATAAAACAAATAATGGCAAACATTGTTTTGAGGTATCTCGGTTTGTATATTTAAACTGGCTCTTATGGGATATCTGCCAAGATTTTCATTTGTGATGAGCACCCGATAATTCGACGCTGCTGCAAGCGCCATGAGCGCGGGATATCATTCCGTATGTTACCGTTTAGATAGTAAAAATATGTCATTTAGGCGAATTAGCTATACCAAAAATTGAGTTCAGAATTTCGGATATCTAACTAAAATCTAATATATCGTTTTGGAAACCCATTTCAACGTGCATCTTTCAGACTGACGGTCTTAAATTAACATTTCTATATTATTTTACTTTCTATCTCGAAGCTATCAAGAATCAATTCTCTAATTCCTTTGTTCTAATTTCAAAAAGCAATAAATTGGACGGCCACAAAAAGTTTTTACCCTCAAGCGCCACTTAGGACTTTTACACATGTTGCTTTGTTACCCAAAGCGTCTAATTGATACCCTAGGGCCTGAGGGTTTCGTACTTAGCACCTCTACGGCCAGTCTTTTTTCTGCGTTTTTTTAAAATAAAAAGTGCTTTTTGAAAAATTAACGCTTTTATAATACTGGTTGTGGTAGGGTTTAATTTATGAAACGAGTTAGGGCTGCCTCAGAAAAACCTCCACTTTTGTTCTCAAAGTTCGGGGCAGCGCCAAGATATTGTGCACAGTGCAATAACATTAAATACATTTAGATGTCGTACTTTAGCTATCCAATAGATAAAAAGTCTATGGTTCTTTTCTACACCATATTATCCAAGCGTTAGTTTCTTAGTAATATAAATAATTGAAATCTAATTTGAGACTAAGCTATTTGTTTTTGTAAACAAATAAAAGAACCTTAACACCATCAGCATTTGTCGTAACTTTATTATTAGTTTTCATCAATATCCAGAAAACAATATTCTAACCACACACAACTCATAAAAACATTTATTAGGTCAAAATAAAAATAATATTCAAAAATTCACTTCCGCGTCGTCTGGAGTGTGTAACAAAAAAATTAAATGTCTGGCAACCCTATCCGTCTCGCGGCTAGCCATCTGTCAGTGAATGACAGGCGCGGGTTAACCCTTCAACGGCGACCGTGTTTACACTGGGTACTATGACACGGTCTACTAATTTATTTACGTTTTAGTGTTAAATGAAATGCATTGCGAGTGTAATTTTGTTGTTTATAATATAGCATAACTTGATAAGGTTCGATATCGTTATTAGATATCGACTTTCAGAAATACTTGACTGGTTACAAGCCAATAATGAAAGAGTAGTTAGAAATTTCAGGAACAAATTGCTACTATTACAATTTCTTCATAAATACATACCTAAAAAATCGATAGCAACTTTCAACTTACAAAGCTAAAGCTTCAATTAAATAATTTTTTTTAGGATTATCTGAGAAACAATAATCATGTACCACAGTCTCAAGGGATCAATGTCCTCAAGAAAGATAGGTAGAGTTCAAAGAGACCGTTAATGTAGCAAGAAAGCATTCACATCGTATAGATAGATATCTATTTGATACTTAGATAAGCACCCCATCTGTAGAATCTTGACCATGAGATCCGTTCAACAATACAACCCTTTTCACGATTTCACCCCATCCCTTAGAAACATTACGTAACCAAACACTCTCGGTCCATCCAATAATGAACTTTTTATCTGTCCATATCCTCTCATTAAACCTCAAAACATCTTCCCGGATGTTAATTCTGAGGGTCACTTATTCCCACCAACAGCACCTTACGTACACGAAAAACAAACTAATAATTTTTAATACTAGCAACCCTTCCGTGTTTTTTTAAGTCCGAGGAACACCAGTCCATTCAGCCTCTTCCGTGAGAACGTCAAACATGACCATAGAGAAAAAGCGCGCGGTAAAAAATGAAATGGGGGCGAGTGGACAGTTGTCTTATAAAAACTTCTTGCTTAGAAATGAATAATAAATAGGTTTGATGGCGTATTATCTGATTCTAAAATGTAAAGGTGGCTTTGATGTTGCGTTTTATTTTAACGATGGACGTATTCGATTTAAATTATGTGTAAATAGTTAATAATCTGTTAGGGGTTTTATAGCTGTTAATAACTTTATATTAAATTGATCTCTGCCGCCACCAGCCAACGTGAATAATAGGTATTAGTTATGCAAAAGAAGATTATTCAGAAAAGTGTGATCATGAGCAAACTTGAACCCACTACTATGTAAAAATGTTTTCTATTAGTTTCATCGTTTAGTATAACTTTCATCATCCATCATGCTTTTGTTTCTGTATGATTAAATTCACTTGATAAGCTGAGTTTAAGATAAAATTTCCAAATTAATTTATCCGCCATCAAATTAGTTATTCCAGAATTAACTTCACATATCCCTATCTTATCAAAACAAACCGCCATTCTTTAATATCAAACATTCATTCTCACGTTCGTTTCATTAAGTTTTTTTTACTGCTTTTTTGGCTCTCATCCTCAGGCCGTCAGGCACTCCTCCCTCGACTACAGGTGTCGATATAAAAAAAACATTAACCATAGAGTGTACGTCAGTATGAGTTCCCGCGTTTTTCTGCGTCAAAAGTTTTTCAATTGAGGTTTTAATTGTTTAATGTTTTGGTTTAAAATTATGATGAAAAGGGATTGAGTATTATTAGCTTGTAAGCTGCTAAGGGAAAAGAAACCTTAAAATTGTAGAACGATCACAATATACATCTTTAAAATCGTTTTACGTAGATTAGTAACCGCTAGAATAAAAAAAATAGGCACCTAGTTACTTATTTACCTACTGTTGTTATTCGTGATCATGATGAAAATGTGCAACAATGCCTTAATAAATCATCTATTAATCGGTTACACCAGACAGCCATTTACTATTAAAATGCAACAGTCCAGAAAATTAACACGTCTTTGCAAAGGTGTCATGCTATGGCATTTGAATTTTATATTTTATTTATGCAAAGATGACAAGAAAGAAATAAGCAAATGAATTAGAACACGATCATACAATTTGTCCGTATGTCTGTCCACGACTAGACTCGACTGGCCGAAAAAACTGGAAGCGAGCAATAAAATTAAATATAATGACGAACACATCGACACATGTCACTTCCGATGCATCGGCCATTAAAATCAGTTAACCCTAAAACGCACCCGAAAACCCAATGTCTCAGATCGACAATTAAAAAGAAATAAAACAAATCCTGGCGGGAAACAACTGTTGTCATTTTTTTATTAACAGGTGGCAAAGGGTTAGTGATGTAATTCCTATAGAGAAAGCGTAACAAATAGTATGTCTAAACATGTGTTAGGTACGTTAATTAATTACTGGAGAAATTGAAAGTTACCCTTTGCCGGGGGCGATAATTTTTTCTAGTTATATTGAAATCGAATGGGCAATGAAGGATGTAATTTATTACGCTCTAGGTGTGATAATGTTTTTGTGATGTCAGCCAGGCTGTTTGAGTCAGGCAACAGTCATCGCCGTTCGTAAAAAATAAATCTGTGTCTATTGGGATATGAGAAAGAGGGAAAAATCGAGTGAATCAGCTGTTTGACATCTCGTGTAACGTCTGGAGGTCAACTGAGGATACTATTCAGTATTCCCTATATAGATGACTCCTTAGGTATACATGAAATGACAGCAAAAGAAGGATCAATTTTACCTTTGAAATTAGAGACATGATACCCTATATTGGATAATAGTTAATCTCATAAACGAAGAAAATTGTATTCTTTCATAATCTCTGCGATGCTGTAATATGCTCTTTCAATTAGTAAAATCTTCAATTTAGTTTTAAAAGCCGATGTACTTAATGTTTTCCATGATTTCGGTCATTTATTAAAAAATGGACATGCAAAAGATGCTCTTACGCATAAGAGTTATTTTAGCGACTTAAACATTTAAGTTTGAAATAAATGATTACGTCTATTCCTAGGGACAGCATCAGACAAACTCAAAAATAAATAAGAATTGAATTTAATGAAATAATTTGAATGGAATCTCATCTTAAATCTTCTTTCGCTCTTATACCTACATATTTTAATAATATGCCTATTTTAAACAAAACACGACTGACTAAAACGAAGAAGACATCAGAAATTAAGCCATACAAACCATAGCGCAAGTCATAAACAACATGTCCTTAAAAAATGATTTTTCTCAAAACAAACAAAAAGATTCGCGGCTCATTTCCTGTCATTACCAACTTTAATAAACACCGACTGTCACACATCACCTTATTCACAATAAGGTTTATAATCGCATAAATGTTACTTTAATATAAGAACCATTCTATAGATTAGGTACCTACAGCCATGTCATTTGGGTCAAACGACAGTTGGCTTTGATTTTTTCTGACTTTAGTAATACTTGTAAAGTGACTTGTAAGCTAGCAATGTAATAAATAAGTTTTCATATTTTGTGGTCATAGTCTTACTAATATCTGCGGTTTGATAAAATAAAACAAAGTGACGAAACTAGAAAAACCTTAGATAATATCCGAAATGTCTGAGTTTTCTAGTTAAAAGAAGATATAATTATTCGTGTTAATTAAAAATATATATACACATAGATCAGATGAAACGTTTGGAATGTCGTTTGTCTATATCGATCGTTTTCTTAATGCAATATAAACATAGACTTGCCAAATCAAAGCATTTGTGCAAACGAAGGCAGACAGTTTTTTGGGGTTATGAGTTTATGACTTACCAATAAGATTTTTGAAATTGGAAATATTTAGTTAAACATGCAAAATATTTTGTTCCTATGCTAGACCAAGATAAAAAGTAATAAGCTATTAAATGTCAAATTTTGTCCAATGCTGCAGACGTACAAAAAGTGTAAAATATAAGTACAAAAAGTGGTAATTCACCAAATAAAGATAATTTATTTAGGTACGTTGAGCACATATTTTATTTCCAATATCAAAAGTCATAACAATGTGATAGACATCCCCTTCAACACCTGTCGTTACAGAAATAAATATTTGTACGAATACAAACATTTGGGCGAGGTCTTTGACCTTTCTCGTACAAAAGGACGAAAAAAACCATTTCAATTCAAACCTTAACATTCAATGTCAAGATTCATTTTCAATTGTACAACGTAATCCTGTTTTTTTTTTTCGGATACGTATCGTTCGTAATTGCATGTAGCTATTTTTGTAGTCAATATCATACTTCTTAGTTTAGCAACAATTATTAATTGTATCAATATTATTCGCTAATAACGAAATTAAGTTAGCTATCCTAAAGTTTTAGAAAAATAACTTATGATTTTTATTTTTTTCCACAAAGCGAAGAAAATCCCAAAATCTGTTTTAAATTCCCTCCAAAACTAAATAAAATTCAATTATTTTAATTATCCGTTCGGATATCCGCCTTGCGTCCAACACTCCACTGCTACAATTGTCCGAAGCGGTAACATCTGCCCCACATCTGCTGATCATATCGGACCTGTCCGGTAAAAATCAACGCACAGCGGCAAACGAAGGGTTAGCTTCAAGTTTAAAAAAAGAATATCAACGGCTTAGACTTGATTAAAGATTAAGTTAGATTTAAGATTAGAGAAGCTTATAAGTATTTTGTTTTATTTTAATGAATTTTGTTTTTATACTTTAGTCATAAGATGTGCAAGACTGATTAAAATAAAAAAAAACTGGAATTACCACCGCCATCTTGTATTTTATTTAATACACGATACCTGGTGTCAATTTTACTAAATCTTTAGCAACGTATTCGTGTAAATAAAAGCTAATTTTACCTATGATACTAAACGTCATCAGCGCATTCAAAATGCACTCAAAGGCTGTCAGTGTTCTCATTGTTTTGGTTACTAGGTACTTATGTTGCCGATGACAGCTTCTAAACTCAATTTTGACAGATATGCTGATCTCGTTCGAACGAATGTTGCCATAAAGCGAAAAATTACCTTGTCCCTGTATGTTTTAAAAAAGTTTTCATAAACTGATTTGTCATCATCATTTCCCTGTCCTTGTTCCATTTTACTTGTGGTCGGCCTACATTCTCCCCTGTAAGACGTCACGGCATCATTTATGATTTTATCCTTTATATCATTCCTTACACAATCTTTTCATCTTTTCTTTGATCTTCCCCAAAAACTGATTAAAAGTAAAATATAAAAAGCTTTTTAAAAACTTTCGCGTAGTATAAATACCAAAGTAAAGCCTTAATGAATGCAAGATAAGATATTACTTATGTTTACTGTGTGTTAACAATACGTTAACATGTTGACATAATTCATTACTTTGCCGATAAACTTTACAACATGCAAGTAAATATTTTATAGTTTTGAAAACTGGTTTATATAATGTTTAGACTAATATAAGATTAAGACACTGTTACAGAAGGTTTCAAAATACGTTAACATCAAAATTTGGGTTGAAAAAAGGTCTTCAAAATACAATGCGTCCGGTCATGGATTAGTGATATTGTAGATACTTATGTAACGAGTGTTTTAATATACTATCACTTGGTTCTAATTCACTTCCCCCCTTTTTGGCAGCCATTTTGAGATTGATTGATTCTCTATGCGTGTATAAAAAATAATCATGTCAATCAAAGTTTTGGTCTTAAGAGACGAAAATAGGTTATGTCATGTTTGTTACCGTTACCGGTTACCGGACACATTGTATATTTACTACTTATCGAAAGTCAGCAGACGTTACTATAGGTGACGCAGTATTAATTTTGAGTTTAGCTAGTGTAACCTTTTTGATTCGACAGCCTGTCTACAATGTCATAACCATAGAATTTTACTAACCTAATAAAATTAGGATCGGCAAAAGAGGAAGGAATTGGGAAAGGCCTTTGCCCGGCAGTGGGACACTACAGACTAAAGAACAAAAAAAACATTTCCTAGACTGAAGAATAAAATCGAATCTATAAATAAAAGTAAAATCATGGTAATAATTATTTTACAACTAACTGGCGCCCGCGGTTTCGGCCGCGTGATATCGGAACAAAATATCCAAAGTGTTATTCCAAACTATAATTTACCTATGCACCAAATTTCATCAAGATCCGTTCAGCCGTTTTGACGTGAAAGAGTGACAAACATCCATACATCCTCACTCACAAACATTCGCATTTATAATATTAGTGCTATTAAATAGTTTCGGATACCCGTGTAGCCAATAAATGAAACTCCAGACTCCAAACTCGAAAGTCTGTCATTCTCCTAGAAAAAGCCGTGAATACGCACAAAATCGCAACAGCTGTGATTGGCACAGTATCGTTAACGATCTTAAGCACACGAGTAACCTACTTTCAAGCTCGCAAAAAAACTAACAATCGGTCTCTTATGTATGGCAACTGAGGACAAAAACATCGGGCAATTGCAGCCGATTTAATGTGAACATTATGGAAGATTGTTAATGGTTAGCTGATAAATGTTGCTGTTTGATTGTGAGGTTCTGTAGGTCGTAATATATTTATTAGTTTCTATCCGTGTCTAGACTCACTGTGACTAGATCAAATAATTTACCCTGCTCTGGTCGGAGCGAGGGATAGTGTCAGACTTTTCTGACAAAAACTCAAACATGTTTCTTCTTTTGCCCTTTAAGTTCCGGGGCCGCGGTATGTCTTTCGAACATCATGAATGAAAGCCCAATGGGCTGGTCGAAATCCTGCTTATTTTTTAAAAAAAATTATATACTTACTCTGTGGTCCTGATTTTTTTTTACTTCTAGTCAAGTGCAAGCCATTGGAGATTGGTTCGTAGTAGGTTAATAAATGAAAACATTCGTGCACAATAAATTTATCAATGGATCAAGTTCTGAAAACTTTATGTTTGTTTCACAACTCAATAGTTGTGAAATTAAAACTTGGAAATTGTATCGTAATCCTAATATAAATTAAATAAGTACGTATCGCTCATTCTTTATGTTATTTTATTTAGCTTTAATCATAATTAGTTATCTTAATTCTTAATAAAGTTATTAATATTTATCATTTTACATAGAATTGGAATTTGTAAGCCGAAGCCTTTGATGATAATCTGTGGTCGCGAACCAAAGCGCGCGAAAATAGCCACAGCGCGCCAAAAAAACAGATGCTCAACTTTCCGGACTAAAATAAACATGGACGGCGCGATTCGGCGCTAGCCACTTATTATAAATAATTAATGATTCCGTCCGCTCTTATGCACGATAAAATGCCATTACGGTTTTCATCGGTGGACTTGCAAAAAATAACGTGAGCCGCCGCCCGAACCCGTCTCAAACAAAAAACACGCTTAAAAGAGTGCGCGAGCATCGCTGAAATTCCCGCCGTTTCTTACCGCCGCCCGGTCATTTGACTCTGACCATTATCAGCGGAATTAACAACGGTAAAAAAATACACGATTCGATAAAAGTATATAGGCGTTGTCGCGGACAGTTTTTGTAATATAAATAAAGGGTACTGCGGGCGCTACGCCAGGCACCGACAGCGGGCGTAATGGCGTCAAACACGATAAATATTGCTACTCATGAAAATTCAGCGACGCATTATCCGAGCGAGTGGCCCTGAAAAACATCGGACCTCATTCCTTTCGAGATATTTCATCACATCTTAGACTAAAAAATACTTCATCGCTGCAGTTGCGCGTTTATTTTTATGCGACAAAAAACCAGAGTCATTATAATGTTCCGTTTTACGTATGTGGCAAGCGGTGCGTTATAATATCAGAAATGACAGATGCGTCATTCCAACTTAGTCAACGGACAGTAGCGTCGAGTACAAAAAAATATAAAAACACCAAGACAATTATACGATTTGCATATTCACACAGCGGTATTGTTAAATAAGCTGATTCAACGAATGAAAGAGAAAAAGAGGCTTTTTTTTTCAAATACGTTTCGCTGTTTTCGAACGCATCTTTGCGTAACCGAGTTCTTTATTCCAATTGTATGAGTGAAAAGGCATTGTTTGAGCGGGGGTGTGCTAACAGGAGCAGAAAAAAACGCTCGCACAATATCTATGCCGTTATCTCAATCATGAACCTTTTTGTATTTACTAATTGCAGTTATTTTACTTATGCTCATAAAAACCCTTGCCCACGATTCTAAGAATTTTCTATCTAAAAATCTAATCAAATATCAAAACATTTCTGCAGGTCCTTTCGCAGAAAAAAAATGGTCCGTCTAAACGCAACCGTTAGCAACACCTACTTTATATTTTACTAGCTTTCGCCCGTGGCTTCGCTCGCGTTAAATTCGGTATAACACACCAAGCAGACCTGCAGTTTTTGCTCTTGCGCCCGATTTATTTGTGATAGCAACGCAAAGTTTTCTTTTTTCTTCCCTCGTTCTCCCTCATATCTCATTTTTTTTAAATAAAAATAGCCTATGTCCACTCCTGGTTCCCAACTATCTCTGTACCAAAATTCATCAAAATCGGTTTAGCCATTAAAGCGTGAAGAGGTAACAAACAAACAAACTCACTTTCGCTTTTATAATATTAAGTATAAGGATTCTAGAAAAAGTAAGAAAAGTGCGAGTTAAAATTAAAAGCCGGGAACTTTCCGTGCCATTTTTTAAGGCTACAGATTAACTTTCAATAGACAAAATACAACCTATTCGTATTAATACCACAATATATTTGTTCTATCGAGAGGGAACTAAAGACAACGCTTAGCGACGGGGGTTATCATAAATAAACTACAAGCAGGAGTGCAGCCCACATTATACAGTAGCTTTATAACAAAAACCACGTTTTGTAAGGCCAATTTAATAAAATAATCCTTGATAGTGTTTAAAGTATTTTTTATACAACAAGTAGTGACATCTGTAGCATTGTTCTTTAATTCCAAGCTGTTACGAATCCTCGTAATGTTGCCAATGTTAAAAAATAATTAAGATGACCTTTTAACTTTGCTCGGTTTTATAATGAAAAAAAAAACATCATGTCAACCGCTTAAGTGGCGTGATATTTGACACAAGTCGAAAAACTAAAGAATTTGTAGTAGGTAT
The DNA here is from genome assembly GCA_958449745.1 of Ochropleura leucogaster. Classification (NCBI taxonomy): domain Eukaryota; kingdom Metazoa; phylum Arthropoda; class Insecta; order Lepidoptera; family Noctuidae; genus Ochropleura; species Ochropleura leucogaster. Next base: position 1,352,398 of record OY288222.1, on the reverse strand, counting down.
GTCGATATATGGTGGCCATTTGCTATATTGCCTTAAACGGAGCCAATAAAAGTAATGACAAGCGTCTTATTAAGAAAACATTTACCTGATATACCCACACACTGTAAGACTTTAGGTCTTTCAGGAAAAAGCATAATGTACAGGGTGGAATTTCGAAATGCATTGTTTTCCTTTCATTTAATTAGGTAACTTATGAAGTTTGTTAAAGAGATTTCATCCTTATTGACCCTAACGATCGATGCAATAAAAGTACAGGGTGCAACTTTTACAGATTTTAGTCGGTTCGATTACCGTGGGCGGCAAGCGATTTTTTAAAAATCTATGAGGCTGTTTTCTTTCTTTTCAAAAATAAAGAAATGTTTTCTTTGAGTAAAATTTTCTATCTAAAGTATTAAGAGTAAGTTCTTCCCGTTCAGGTAGCATCACATAATTCCACCCTGTATTTAAATTGAAACCAGTTGAAGTTTGTTTACAACACTTAGTTTTCAGTAACATGATAATATCAGCGATCTCATAATCTGCTTGCGTTTTCCCAACTATCTTGAAGTCAGCTTCCATTCTAACCGGATGCAGCTGAATACCAGTATATTACATGGAGCGACTGCCTATCTGACCTCCACAACCCAGTTAATACTGGGTAAAACGATACCCCTTGGTAAGACTGTTTGCCAGACTTTCAGACACTGACTATCTGTAACGACTGTCAAAGCACGACGTGACGGTTGGCGCAGTGGCTGAGCGATTGACTGCTGCGCTGCGTGTCGCGGGTTTGATTCTCCCACGGAACTAATATTTGTATGGCCTACAAATAGTTGTTTCGGGTCTGGCTGTCTGTGTATCCGAGTTTAAATGTTTGTAAACGCACCCACGATACAGGAGAAATTCTTAGTGTGGAGCAACGTTAAAAAAAAAAGATTCTATCATAGCTCTAACGGACCATAGACTTCATTAAATGGTTTTAATTTCAACTTGATGAATCCACGCGTACCCGAGATAAAGGTTCTTGACAGATAAACAGACAGACGGGCAACAAAGTGATCCCAAAAGGGTTCCGTATTACCTTGTAAGGTACGGAACCCTAAAAAGTTTATAAGGGCATTAGCAGGTGGTATTACAGTATCTGTCTACCCCCCATGGGATATAAGCATGGGTCCAGTATGTAAAACGAAAAAAAAAGCCACACATTACATATTCTATTAAAATGGAAAAATGTGACAGCTTATCCGGCACATTTTTCATCCGAATCAAGTTAAAAGAAAAGTTTTTGTTTCAAGAAAGGAAGCGTAAGTACAACGGCGCATACATTTGTATGTTTTAAAATATTATGTATGATATCATGCATGCTAGAGTTTCGTAAAAATTGGCTCGCATCTACATAATATGGAGATTTTGTTGTGCTTGCTTAAAGGTAAGCTCTTTCGTAGTAGGTAAGCGAAAAGTTTAAACTTTAACTTTTAAGTAAATGATAAATGATGTTTATTTTGCAAGTAGGTTTTCATAAACACTTAAACACGTCAGGCCGGTGTTTCGTACCCGACTACTCTGAGAAGAAACAGCCGAAACAAACTCAGAGGTCATAGTCTCTTTTAAAGTCCAGACAAAATAATCTTGGTCAAATTACATGAGGACCATGCAGATAGTGTCTGAAATGGTCTTTTTAAGGGGGGATTGTTCCATGTCACATACATTTGATGATCCTGATCTTCACAAAGAAACTTGCAAGCTATTTGTCCCAGACAATTACTGTCGTGGCAGCAAATTTCGTTTGCTGGTTGTTCCAACTTGCCGTACTGGTGCGCACTCCAAGTCGCCTATTCCTAGGACATTAGGGGCTATCAACGCTCTTCTAAACTGTCACACAGGTTTTGATATGTTTGCGAATGAATGGAAGGTGATACTGTTCTCGAATTTCTGTGAGAAGAACGAATAAAAAACAATAAATACATTTGTGGTAATAGGTTTTGCTCATTTGATAACTGCTTGTCTAGAATAATCTATGTTCTGTAAATGTTGTTTGTGACACACTTTCTATTTTTATCTGAAACTACTCCTTCCCAAATTCTTGCTGTATTTTCTTTTACATCAATATTGACAATTGATATTTAATACACAAATATTTACGATGAAAGAGATTTTTACAAAAGAATTATTAGTTGTTAAGATTTTTGTTCACAAATTGGATGCGCATACAAATAAATTTAACTGTAAACTCTTATAGGTATTTTAGTTAAAACTCCATCAACTTTCACCGCACAGAACTTGCACTTAACAAACATTAGTTAGCAAGGCAAGGCAAGGCCTGGCTCCGTCCCGTCTGCCCACGGAAAAAACTTCGCTAAAAATAAAAGTATTGCACCGCGCCTTAATAGGGTTCCGTGGAGATTGAGTGAAAAGCTCAGGGGTAACCAAATAGGCTCTTATTGTATTCGTTTAGAAATTCAGATCTTCGTATGATGAAGAAAAGATAGGTACTTGTTGAAAATGTTTTATCCTTATTATAAAAGCGAAAGTGAGTTTGTTTGTTTGTTACGTCTTCACGCCTAAATAGCCAAACCGATTTTCCACACAGTAGTAACCTGACATAAAATTGCCATAAACATAAACTTGTAATTGTTTCACAGTCATCACGTCATTTCTTTATAACACAATACTTAAAATACTTAAAGAAACTTCAAAAAGTTTTCAGTGATAAATACACGTATTACTGAAAATAGATTTCTAATAGATTATATCAATTTTGACTATGGATTCTGCCTATATTTGAAATTTATTATAATTGGCTGTTTGTGTATGTGAGTTTAAATGTTTGTAAACGCACCCATGTTACAGGAGAAAATTCCTAGTGTTGGGGTAAAGTAAAAAAAAATGTGCTTACAGCTTGTCAGTACCTATATAATTTCTAGTGTGGGGCAAAGTAAAAAAAAATTGCTTACAGCAGCAGTTGCTTGTCAGTATATAAAATACCAAACCAAGTAATACAATTTATAAGTATCTATATGTTCATTTGGATTGATTAAAAACATTGAAATACACTGTTGTTGGTTTAACCACTACGGAACCTCCAACTTAAAACCAAAACTCGCATTTTTTCGAACCAACCATTTTGTTTCATTTCGCTTAGTTTTTCAAGCGCACGGCAGACATAGTTATACTTTATTACGAACGGATTAAATTCAGTCAAGATTTGTTTTTATTAACTTGCATTTTTATGGAACCATTTTGCATAATGTCCCTTATTTTTACCGCGTTTTGTGCGAAACGAAAAATAATTTTGACACTTGATAGTTTTTGTTTTGAAATTTTGTTTGTTTTTCTTTGGAAGAATATGAAAGAGAATGTAACCTGTGGGATTAAGAATATATTTTAATGTATTTTCCAGGTTATCATCATCATTTTCATTCCCTTGTTTTCTATTTGGGATCGGCGCAACACGTTTTCTTCTTCCATTCACCCCTATCAGACGTCACGGCATTATTTACTCCTTTCTCCTTCATATCATTCCTTACACAATCCATCCATCTTTTCTTTTTCCTTTATCTTTCCATCCATCAACATTCATAATAATATCGATCACTCTTTTAGTCGCATGCGCTTCGTCCCTCATTCCCTACATGTCCATACCAAGACAAACGACTCCCTTTCAATAAGTCAAATATCACATAAATTATCAAAAAATCAAAAGCGTTTGTCTGTCTACAACATCATTAATACCTGCCTAGCCTTTCCGGTCAGTTCAGTCTTACCGGATGCAGCTGAATACCAGTATTTCACATGCAGTGACTGCCTATCTGACCTCCACAGCCCAGTTGAAAAGACTCGTATAAATATCTACTCTTAAATAACTATAATCAACCAAAAACAAGAAACATAAGTATCTACATTCATATCATAACTACACACAATAATAAATGCGTTTTTTAACAACATTTCCAATGAGAATGTGACAAAAACGTATGATATTCAAAGACGCACGCGATGGGAATCGAACCCGTTGCGTCGCGTAATTTGCGTTTTTCTGTGCCAAGCCTGGCGTCGGTTTGTCTTGGGATGAACGTTTTTGTCTCTGCCTCGCTTCTTGATGGTTATAGCGCGATTATGACATCTTGATAGTTATTATTATTGGAAACATACATATGGAATACTTATAAGTAAATTAAATAAATGCGTGGACATTTATTTAATTTACTTATATTTAAATACTTGACATTGAGTCTTTTTTAGGGTTCCGTAGTCAACTAGGAACCCTTATAGTTTCGCCATGTCTGTCTGTCCGTCCGTCCGTCCGTCCGTCCTCGCTTAATCTCTGTGATCGTTAGCACTAGAAAGCTGAAATTTGGTACCAATATGTATATCAATCACGCCGACAAAGTGGTAAAATAAAAATTTGAAAAAAATGTTTTATTAGGGTAGCCAGATAATTTTTTGATAATGTCATTAATTTCGGAAATAATCGCTCCAAAAGTAAAAAACAATGTGTCCCCCCCTCTAACTTTTGAACCATAAGTTTAGAAAATATGAAAAAAATCTGAAAGTAGAACTTTATAAGGACTTTCTATGAAAATTATTTTGAACTTGATTGACACAACAGTTTTTGTACAAAAAAGACAAAAAGTTGTACAAAATAATTTCTGGACTAAGTTTGTAGTATAATCGTATATGCAAGCATTTTTTGTAACTTTGTTTACATATTTTATTATCCTGAACGTATCTTTTTTCAAACAAAAAAAGAATTATTAAAATCGGTTCTCGCAATCCAAAATTACCACCGAAATTGCACGTCTTTGTATTAATTAGTAACCCAATTACCCGAGAGATGGCGCTGTAGGTACTTATTACATTGGATCGGGTATTACCGAATCGTTCGGTTGGCCTCATAACTGGCAACACTTATTGTGACGGACTGGAAACTACGGAACCCTACACTGAGCGTGGCCCGACACGCTCTTGGCCGGTTTATTAAGTTTTGCTTTAATTATCATTAAAATATGACTTGAGTGTCTCATCTACCAATGGGTGCAGCTCTGCCTTATGTTTCGGGGATAACTGATGTAATGTTATAGGTACTTGGGTGTTTTTTTAAAGGTTTTATTTCTACAAACACAATAATATTATTTTTTGGGTCTAAAAATACGACACGTTACTGAACAAAATTTATTTCAATGTCTCAAGTTTCAACATAAAATAACATCACGTGTGGAATCCCTGTAGAATTACGCAGAGTTGTTCTTTACTGTATATCCAAATTTCGCTTGCTATGTTTGTTTAATATTCAATATGTAAGTTTCAACCAGGAATGTTATGCATATGGAATTTCATGTTTCATATTCATTTTCTGGATACGGAATATAGAAATAATAAAAATAACACCGGTTCGGATTGTCCGCTAGTTTCCGTTACGAATATTTTAAATATAACAGTAAAATACAAATCATAAACAGTGCAAATTACAAATGTCATGCGTGTTTTATATGACAAGTGACAAAAACCGGTCGTTGCCAGTCATTGAAACTCCGCCTTTATTACAAACTACACGAAGCCTTGGTTTAGAATTGGGATATTCGATCTTTCTGGTTACGGATACAAAGTTCGATAACATCCCTGGTTTCAACACCCTTAATTACTAAATATGACAATTTTATAAGGATATCCTATTTACCATAAAAAGGTTAAGTTCATCTGTTTCCGATGTAAATATTCGGAGAAAGACGATTTTATAATCACTGCCACTGGCTCAAAATAACCATGTATGTATTACAATTACATACACGACGATTCTTACAAAAACTCAAATGTCAAATTCTCAAGTATCAAGACATATGAATCCACGCCACATCTAGAGCCAACCCACAAAAACGGCTAGTTGCATGGATGTCGGAAAAACCGTGGAAACGACGGAAAAAGTACGCTCACACTGGGTACTGAGAAAAACTGGCCACTGCTGTGAACGATTGTTCTTACTGTGTACCTTCTAACGTCTTGTTTTAATTAGGAAGACCCGGGGTGATTAGATGTTTTTTGGGTCACAAACATTACTTAGTTATTTTTCCGTTATTTTTGCTCATGTTTACGTTGTTTAAAATGCTTTTCTTTTACACTAGCTTTTGCCCGCGGCTTCGCTCGCGTTAAATTCGAGGTAACACAGTTCCCCTTTCCTGATTTACAGGTACCGGCTACCTGTAGTTTTTGCCCTTGCGCCTTATTTATTGTAATAGAAATGCTAAGTTTTCCATTTTCTTCCCTTTTTCTCCCTCATATAGGCGTGAAGACGTAACAAACAAACAAACTCACTTTCGCCTTTATAATATTAGTAGGAAGTAGGATGTAATTGGTTTGAGTGATCAATTTCGGGTGGGTCCAGTTGACCAAAGACTCTAAGTAGTGGCGACTACTGGTGAGGTCCTGGGTTCGAATTCCAGTTCGGGCAAATTATTGTTGAGTTTTTCTACCAGAAATTTCTTAGTAGCAGCTACAGAAACTGGATTTCGGCCCGATTGATAGGATAGGCTTGTCCCCAATTACATGGGCCTTAAATAGCAGAAATTCATGGGTATACTTTTGCCTAACGGCAGGGTTTGTGCATGTTTGTTTACGTAACGTTAAAAGAAAAAGTAAAACTTTTCTGACGTTTTTTTCATTCTGATGTTTTTTTTTTAACATGAAAGTCAACAGAAGAAGAGTACACGAAGGTACTCTAAAGAAATAAGTCGGTTTTCGCATAACAGTGAATAATTTTGTATCCCTTTTTAAGTCTAAGAAACCTGACCATTTTTGTAAAATGATTAGTTTTGAGAAGAGCGTTTATTTTGTTTGTATTCCACTAATTATACTTATGTATTCTCTACAGCTATGTGCTAAATTAATTTCTTGTAGCGACCACAATTTGCTGCCTTCTATTGCAAAAGTTTGCGGCGCGGCTGTACCAAACTTTTAAATCCGTATAAAATTCCTGGCAATTTAGTAAACGTCATATAAAATTCCGGCCACATCACACAAGCCCGTAAATACGATGAAAAGTGCCGACATTACTTTAAACTGAGCAAAAAATATAAAACATTAACAAATTAATTGCACTGCGTGACTTACTGGTCCCATTCACATTTCGTCCGATGATCTTATTGGAGCCATTCGGCTGCGGGCCGGCGGGGGCGTGCGGCGCGGGGGGCACTACCCGTCCCGTTTCCTCGCCCGGGCTTTCCATATCACACCTGTCGCTCGCACACATCAACCCGACACCCGCCAATTCGAAAACTTCACAAAAATATTGGCAACTTTTTACGAAAAAAAAAATTACATTTCAAAGATAAAAAGCCCGATATTCACAGTTCGAATTTTAAGAAATAAAAAAGAATTTTGGAACAATGGCGTGACGAACTCCGAAATTTTGGCGGTAAAGTTTGAAGGGTAGCCGTGACGTGTCGTGATGACGCGCGCGCCTCGACTGGCGGTCGCCGGCGGAGCCCTAGTGCAGCTGCATCGCCCCGCCCAGCACCCCACGCGACCCCTCCACGTGGCCCCACACTTTCCTTGCCCTCGGCTTATGTAAAAAAACATAAAGGCCTTAAATTCGGTGAGTGTGTGCGTTAAGTTTGTGTTGTACTAGTGTGCGGGGAAGGGGCCGAAAGGGTACGACTTGAGGGTCGACGGGTGATCATTATTGTGTTTTTTTTTTTAAATCAGTCGTGTTCTTATTGATCGCGCTAAGTTTAAATTTTCGGTCATGGTAAGACAACTGTGATTAAAAGTACAAGTTACCATTTCTGGCGAAGAAAACGAGGAAGATTAGTTTAGTACAAATTAGACACTAATTACATTGATTAGTTACCCGTATAGGCCATTGCCTTCTACGGGAGGAAAAGTTATTTAAAGAATTTAGAAAGGCGAAGATTTTAGAAGGGCCGACAGTACCGGCGCTGTGTCTGGACTTTTAAAAATCTCTTGTAATAGAAAAGAGATAAAACGGTGCTGTATGTTAATCAACCATGGCGAAAACAAAACATGTCTTAGAAACTCTGAGGACGGAAGAGATTCTATGTAATGCACAGATCGCACAATTAATTCATTCATGATGGATTGTTTATCTTCAGAAGGTAATTTTAAGGTGTTCAAATCGATCTGAAAGTTATACGAGTTGTATTATGTACAAAAAAAAACAAGTATGAGATGGAAAACTGGACCAAAATACGTATATTTCTGATGACCTTCCTCCAGTACATCGAGATGTTTAGAAACGTTGACTGGAATCAGTATATCAACATTAAGCGAAAAATGCTTGCGATCAAAATATGAAACGGTGATTCTTTTTAGATTTTATTCGCACGCATTTACCCGTCGGTTATGCATGCGGTCGGTACCCTAGTGTCGAAAGGGTTAGGCCCTAACCCGTGACGGTTATATAAAAACCCTAAAAAAAACCTGGCACATAATATTTGAGGGCACATCGCCCTCCGCAAGCTGGTACGAGTAAATCAACGGACGGCGGAAACGAGTTATTCATAAAATGCTCAGTTTGGACATAATACGACGGGTTCACTCGCAAAGTGTGGGCTTTTGAGTTAAATGCGGCAAAATGGGCCTCATTAAGACCCGGAGCTAATTGAGACAAAGAATTTTGAAGATGGCGCGTTGGTTGAGACAGAGATGTAACCAACAGAACAAACCTATTTTTTAAAGCTTCACTAACGTTTTTCAAGAACATTTTTTGCTTTTTACCGATCGTAATAATAGAGACTAAAAAAATGTTACTTGTAGTTATCATAAAAAAGTTGATTTGACTATTTTTTAAGGCAGTTGACATATTGAGACCAAAACAAAAGAAATCGAAAATTTTACATTTCTTCTATATTTCGACTGACGACGAATAAGTATGGGGTAACACATAGGTACGTCATACTTATTCATGTGCTAGACAAAAATACAAACAGATGCAGGAAGAGATACAATTTGCATTGTACTTCTTAGAACGAAATAATAATACATAGGGGAATGATTCAACTGCAGCGAAGTTCGCAATATGCAAATACTTAGAGGCAACGCGATAATAATAGTGAAAGGTTATAGAAAGCGAAGGGTTAGGACTGACGATGGTGACCAAATGCGATGCTTCGAGAGAGTGAAGTTATGCAATGTGTTGGGGACTCGCAAAAAATATCCATTAATACACTTCCTTGGAAGTTTGGAAGAAGTTGATGAGCAACTAGAATTAATGCAAGGAAAATAACAAATATGTAGTTGACATGGTAGCGGAGGAATGAGGGAAATGTCCGTCGTCATGAGGATATGTTTTGGATAGGAATTTGTCTGGCTACAACAGTAGAGGAAGACCAAAGTATACAGGATAAAGAACTAAGTATATGAAAGGGTGGTTGAAGAAGTTACTGTGTAAAAAAGAGTATAAAAGTATTGTGGAAAGAGATATGCTGCGTCAACATGCATAAACTGGGGCCAGAAAAAGGTAAAGTTATTGTTGGCATATACGTAAGCTAATGCTATGATCCAGAAGGTCACATTGAGGATGAGCTTTGCTAAGAAGTGCCACAGTTTTGATATTATTATTGGCATCACAGTAATCCAAAACCAAAAGCCTACTATATCGACCCCAAAAAATCAGGTAGATAAAGGCTTAAACAATTCACCTCTTCTATCTGACGAGAAAAAACATACCACAGAATGTTTCGTGTCGGTATCAAATTAAAAATGATAATCAGCTTGCAAAAGCTTAATTCGGTTGAGATACGAAAGCGGACCATTCTCGGAAATCGTAAAAAATACATAAAACTGCCGACCCAACAACGGTATACGGATGATGTTGCAAAAAATCCTATATTTCGGGTTAACAGGCCTTTGGTATATGGGTTAATATAATTTTCTTGTGGGCTTATGGGCCGAGTGTATAATTTTGTTTGTGTCTTCGTGTTTCTTTTTTTGTATTGCGAACAGGATCTCATTACTTCGCACGCTTTGCTGAGATCAAACGAATGCTGTACCGTTCTGTAATACCCAGTATTCCGATAATAACTTTGAAAAATCAAGTCAACCTGAAACGATTTACCTCTTTGGTCTCTAAATTAAAGAAGCATAGACAAAAAAAATACTGTCAAGTGATCTCGCTGCTCTAGGAAGTCATGTATTCAGCCTTTTTCACATAGTCTACAAAAAGGTGGCACCATAGTTTTCCCACAGTCTTGCCGTTAGTTTATCATCATATCGACATATTTCTAGCTATCTAGTGTTGCGACAACCTTTCACCGGCTCAAGGAAAAACCTACACTGCCTTAAGAGTCGGTCGGATATTATTTACAGAAAAAGTGAGGTCATGGAAACAGCGAGTGCCTTACCTAGGATGATGGAATGTTTCTTTTTTTTTAAAGCTTCTAGTTAAAGGGTCTTGACAGACAGACAGACGGACAACAAAGTTATCCTAATCTCAGGAACGCGTGGAGAAATTGACTTGAAATTAAAACCATATTATATATTCAAGTCTATGGTCCCGTGCTGTGAAAAATTACATATAAGATATGGCCATTTATGTTGCAAGTTTATACGGAACCCTCGGTGCGCGAATCTGACTCGCCCTTGGCCGGTTTCTCCCTCTAACTAGAATAATAATCTAGTTAAAGAACTTCAAAAAAGAGTAATCCACCAAGTCAAATTAGGTGTACGTAGAAAAATGTTTATAATAAAATCCACTTTGCTTTAAAATCACAGGGAGATACAGGGAGAGAACCTGAAACCAACGCAGCCGCCGCGGGAGTCGCTCCGAGCATCGGGCGCCGCGAGACAACTCCAGGTTGACTCTAAGCCACCGTAGATTTGGGTCTGTGAACGATGAACAATTGGTAGCTTAGCTCACCGTCCGTCCGTCTAGTGCCTACAGGCAGTGTCGACGTCGCGTTAGTGTTCCACGCCTGCCTCAAATAGTTGTCAAAAAGCAGAGAGGCTACTAGAGCCACCGCCTGGATTTCGGGCTTTTCGAAAGTGAAACCGCGGCTACCGAACACAAAGGGCAAAAGAAGGAACATGAGTGGGTTTAAATCAGTAAAAGAACTCCGCCCAGAGCGGGGAAAGTTATTTAATTATTTCCTGTTCTCCAAAAAAAACCGCCAAGGACACGCCCAGTAGTCGTAAATAACTAGTTCTTGGGCATCTGTGACTAGGTATCTAATAGAAATGTGTATATCTATATGACCAACCGTTAAAACCATGTTAAAACCGTTGTCTGTACGCCCCGCTGTTTTTCTAGCCCACACAAACAGTAAAGACACTCTCGAATGAGTATTTTCTCACGCTGACCAGCCTCTCGCTTCTCTACATACTAAGCTGTTAATTCCACACATTGCTCGCTGAACATTTTCAAATGTTAGGCAAAGATTCGAGGACTAAGTGGTGCTTTCTAGACGAGATAGGCAAAGGTATTAGTCGTCTTGACTTATCACCGTGAGAGGGTTATGACGAAAATGTGAAAGAAATGTCGAGACGGAGTGAAGTAATCAGTTTCGTGATTTTAATGAAAATCAGCAGCATATTAGAGAAGTGGAATGAGGGTATGGAAAACTTGCCTATCTGTGCGATGATACTGGCATTCATAAAATCGTTTTTGTTTAAATGTACATGACATACTTGGTTGGTCTACTCTAGATCAAACGTGAACTTTAACTTTAAAACAGATGTAATTTGTTTCACTTACTTATACAGGGTGGCCAGTTGATAGACGTCCAAAGAAAAAAATTAGATGCCTTATGTTAAGAGGTACCCGAATTACCCCCATGTAGGTATGTTCCGCGATTATTTGTAGTTTAGGAGCTAGAATTTTTTTAAGTACTATTTTCAAATTTTTTACCTAACATTGGTTTTTATTTTTTATGTCTTTATTCCTATCATTTTTAGATATTATTTTTTGTGGAATCTATTAGCGATAGCAATAGCTACCATGCAAAAAAAATCCGTTTGCCTAGGCATTGTAGAACTTACCACAAAATTAGTCCAAAGTTCAAAATTACCATTAGAGTTCGATATTCAAAAATGTTCAGAGCTTAAAAAAAATAAGTTAGTGGTGCCAGAGGAGAGTTTCTAAATGATCTTAAAAACTTCTATGGACTTTCAACAGACAAAATCGATAAAAAAATATAGAGCTTGATCAGGGACTATTTCCTGTAATTAGCGTTGATAGCAATTAAGGTATTTTTACAGTTATTGTTATAATTTGGGATTTCTTTATTTTTGCCACTTTTATGATAAAAAAATACGGTAGAAAGTTTACAAATTTTATTAAAACACGTTACAAAAGGTTTTCAAAGTGCCGCCTTACCACCAAAATGCACAATCTACATCTACGGAGGAAATTGTCTTTTAGTTGTCTAAAGGCTTCTCTGTTACATCTTACAACATTTCCCGCTTCTTCAATTTTCCGTTTTAGCTCTTCCTCATTGTAAGTGTCCCGAGCCTGGACGGCAGCTCGAGATTCTGTCTAAAATTCTATCATACAGACATATATTTTAATTAATAGCTACTTAAAAGAAAAGACTTTATTTAGTTTGTGCCACTTTTTTTGCCGATTTTCCTTCAAATTTGCCGTTGGTAATGCAGCAAAAAATTAAAAATAAAGTGTTGAAAACATTTTCTTTTGTAGACACGAGGACTTGACTAAACTTCACAAGAAGTTGTGGTAATCGGTAAATTATTGGAAAACCCCTGCTAAAAATGAAAACTCCTGCGTTGTAGTATTGAAGAACCAGAGTTTCAATGTTTCAATCAAGCGGTATGCGTGGCAGTAATAAGACCAATATGATCGGAATTCAATTCATTCAATAGCAAGATACTTTACATTACATTGCTGCTTGCAAAAACTGTTACAACAAACAGCTTGAATTAACTCGGTTTCTTACAATTCTCACACGCCTCATCAAAATTATACTAAATTAAATATTTATAATATTAGGGTTAAAACAGATATAAAAAAATATCATTATACATAAACGCCCATTCTCCAAACAAGAATTTCATCGGTAACTTTTTATCAGGCCGCAATTTTCGGAACGCGACCATCATTTCGAATCGTTTGCGCGGGAAAAACTATAAAATGGCCGACGGCGTGCGTCCGATGCAAATTGCGCGCGGAAAAAGCTCGCGAGCGGTAAAAACTGAAAGGAACTCATAGTATTTCATCGACGTCGCCAGTTATTGAGCGGGGTTAATGTTTTTGTGTAGATTCCAGTGGTGGCGACGAGGCGACTTTTTGCGCGTTGCGGAGTCTGGGAAGCGCTCGGCGGCAACTCTCGTCGCGGGCAAAAAGCAAACGAGGGCCGCCATAACGCTGCTAACCGACGCAAAAACGTTGCGACATACGGATAGAATTAATGCGGCGACTCTTTAATTTTCTTCAAGAAAGCGCGGGAGGAAATGGTGTAGGTAATGAGTGTTGCCAGACGCAAAAACTATCTGTATAATGACGTAGCTCATTTATCCAGTTTATTTTTCTGTTCTTGTTGGTACATAAGTAAAAACTGAATGTAGGAATGTTTTAAAAGCCTCATTCCTATTAGACACGATTGAAGTATGTAAGATCTAATAAGAAACGGGAGCGTATAATGGTTGTCCATTTCTAATGGGAACAGATTGCATGTAGGTAATCAATTGTGGTGACTGTATGGTCATATTTTTTGTCTTTAATATAATTTTACATTTAATGTGGTTTTACATGCATGATGGACAGAATATAAAATATATGGGATGGATATGCACTGCCGATCTAGTACGTGTTTTGCTATTATAGGTACCTACGCTATTTGAATAGTATTGGTAAAGAGACAAGGTTTTAGTTCTATAGCAGGATCTTTTATCAGATATTATCAGAATTTGAATCAAAACTGATTTAGGTAGGGATCAATGCAGACGAAGTTGAAAGCATGTTCGTACGTGAGCACCCAATGACAGCTTAGATACGGTCAAATGGGAATCTTTTTCTTTCTCCTCTTTACGAGATCATAGGGCCAGTAAGTTGTCGTGAAGGTGAATGGGGAAGCATCCCCAGTCATCTTAACGATTATTGACCTGACTGCAATTGGCTCATTTACACCAATAACTATAATTTCAAGAAAAACCTTCCTATAAAGAACATTTTATTTTAAAACTGAAAACTCGTTGCTTTTAAGTATAAATATTTGAGTCATTAAGTTAAAGCAATTTTGACGTCACAGCTTGCTTCAATCTATAGTAGGACTCTTTTTGTCACGTTTTAAAAGTATCTATTTGGTCTCAATTTTGGTATATATATACTATATTGGTAGAGTAAACTAGACCGTACTAGACAAGCTAATATGTCTTTTCGCAAAACGATGACCATGGTTGGGTGTCTTGGGTGACTTATTTAATCAATACCGGAATTCAAAGAGATTATTATAAAAACTATGATATCAAACGAAACATATAACAAGAAGGGTAGGAATAGAAACCATCTTAATGCTCACAATGATCTATTCAAAAAAGCTTTCAAGAATTTACATGGGCATAAAATAAACTTTTTATTGACGAAAAATTTACATAACTCAAAGGACAGTATATCTACTTATGCCAAACATCTGCTTATTGTTACTGTAAGTACAAGTTTTTTATTAAGTCCTATCTAGGTGCATACCTACATATCTAAGTAGTAGCTACACCACTTGAAAATGTTTTATAAGTGTTCGGTTTTTCTTTTTAAACATCAAAATGTGATTAGACTAAAATTTAATCAAAACTTTAGTTACCTAATGTGATTGATAGCCGTAGGTAAGGTACTTAAATCAATACCGACTAAACTAATAATAACAAAACAAACCTATTTCATGAAACTCAAGCGCATTTTAAGGTTCCGCAAAGCACCTTACATTTACAGATAAAGTTAGAAGTAGATAGTGAGTAATACTTCCAGAGAGGTTGTTAGATAAATATTAAATACTAGCTTTTGCCCGCGGCTTCGCTCGCGTTAAATTCGGTATAACACAGTACCTGCTACCTGCAGTTTTTACCCTTGCGCCTTATTGATTTATAATAGCAACGCTCAGTTTTCCCTTTTCTTCCCTCGTTCTCCCTCAGATCCAACTTTTTTTAAATAAAATTAGCCTATGTCCGTCTCCCAACTATCTCTGTAAAAAAAAACATCAAAAACCATTAAAGCGTGAAGAGGTTACAAACAAACAAACTCACTTTCGCTTTTATAATATTACTAAGTAAACATATTTGTTCCGAGTATATGGTTCTGCATACACTCCAAGCTATACATTTCCAGAATATCTAACAAGGCCTCGCTTAGTACAGATTTTCCAATGAGTGATCTGCATACATTGATTATGTTTGGCTTGACGTCTTGAGCAGGTACAAGGTCGGTATTTCAAGGAAATTTCAGAAAATGTATGCGTCAGTCGCTTAAAGTGAAATATAAACATTTAAAATTGAGGCCACTTGCACAATATAAAACTTATGATGAAATGTTGAGAAACCGAAGTATGCATGTAATAAAAAACGCCTGCTAGAAATTCATTAGCAATTTAATAGTCGTACACTTTGCTCCAAGCAACAACCTATGGTTTAATTTTTGTTTTAATTATACCATTTTGGCTTGTCAGCTATGATTTCGAGATGTATATTATACCTATTAGCTGAAGAAATTACAGTTGTAAGCAGCGTCTGAGTTTCCGGCATTCTTAGAATAGCAAAGCTCCAAAGCTCCTTTGCAAATATCCAAAGCTTAGAAGACCTATACCCCAAAGAGTAGATTATTCCGCAGAGGGAGTGAAAGAGCTTCAGCAGTTCCATGTGTCCATGTTGATGAGAACCGGATTTTATCACTGCGTGCGACTGTGCGATTGAGAATTGAGGAACGGTGGTTGCCAGACTACAAAACAGGATCTTGAAAATAAATTAAAAATTATATTTGTTTTTTTTTATCATTGCTCTACAGTAACTGTAATTTTTTCGAACCACAAACCCTAAAAATGGCTGAAGAATGATCTAACAGACTCTAAAATCATACGCCAATTTGCATTAAGTTTACGTGTTGTGTATGTGTACAAATTTCATTATATAAATAAACATAATCAATATCGAAATAGATAATTATATTACCTGTAACTAGATAACCTCCTTGGACATCCTTATATTATTTTTGTTTTATGGTCCGCATTCAGAACAGACACTACCGGTAGAAGTCAGTAAGAAACTTTCTATGAAAACACCATAAAATTATTATTTCAAAAGTATTTGTAAAGAACAAATTTTTTTTTCTTAATTCGCCTTATGGGATTGACATTATGACTTCTAGAATCGAAGCATTTGTGAATATGGGGGCTGTTCGGAAACAAAACGTTACTTTTTGACATTTCTCAAAAGACTAGTTTCCCGATTGGGATTTCAACATCAGATTTGAATTTTGTTTGAAGCCGAGCACCGTTCAACGGATTTTCTGACAATTTCAAATAAAGTGACGAGTTTGTAGTGAAATTACTGAAAAACAATTGTTGTGGAGTGGTTATTTGCGAATATTGTATGTGTATTGTGTTAAGATGACGACCGATAAGATTCGGAAGGACAAAAATCAAAACATTCAGGTCTCCATACGTTTGAGGTAAATATAATCGAGTTAAACTTAAACTGTTGAACTAATTCATCGTTAACGGCGTGACTCACTGGATTATTCGTTGAGTTTCTTCATTTTTCCTGTATTAACTTCTGAATTAAGCTTCCTGACATGGCATTTATTATTTATACTTGTGTAATTCTTAAACCTAGCCATGCTGGACTAAGTTAGACAAAATTGTATGACCTCAATGCAATTGAGTAAAAACCCGTCACTATAGAAAAGGATGTGTTCATCATTTTAATTACATTAAGATATCTATCATGATAAGATCATTTATATGTAAACAAACAAATGATCCGCCTCTAAATTTCACTGAACAATTAATCCATATCGGGCTGAATGACGATACAATAATGTTTACCTAATAATGTGGACATATTACTAGCTCTAATCTATCAGATGAAGTCATGAGGCGTGGCTTAAGTAGATCAATAACATCAATTAATAATGTAATCATGAAGATCATCAAACTGGCTTTAAAAGTAGTGAATATGTAGAATGTGTACTGTATGATGTGGCTAAACAAGAAAATATCTATGGAAATTGACATGCTGTGCTAACCCTATGAAGGATGATGATACTGCAATGACATGACTATGAGACTAGTAGAGTAAAAACAGTTAGATAGAATATTCTTTATTATACCATACAAATAACAAGAATAATATTAAAACTCTGCCCCTAAGACTACCCACTGACCAAACAACTTATAGATAGGGTGACACAATGGGCAGTCTTATAGCTAAAAGCGATGTTTTCAAGACAATCTTTGGACGGATTTAAAGGAGGAGAAACAGTACTGTAGGTAGTCTGTGGTGTAACATTTAGTAAGATTACACTGTATCTTAAATAAGCTCCTCTGGACCCGGGGTTGCAGGTTGGTCGAAAGAGATACCGCTGCCCCAGAACGTAAAGGGCAATAGAGGGAAAATGAGTGGGTTTAAGTCAGTACAAATCTGACACTCCCCCCCGCTAAGCCCAGAGCGGGGGAAGTTATTTGATGAATTCCCACCCCAAAAAAAGCACATTTCTGGAAGATATCTTAACATGTTAAGAAATGGGAACTACACTTATGCCCCGTTCCAATAAACAAAAACGACTCGTTTTGCTAATGGATAGTTGTATTGTGACATAAGTTCTATGAGACTTATGTCAAAATACAAATATCCGTAAGCAAAACGAGTCATTTTGTTTATTGGAACGGGGCATTAGTCATTCAAGTGGACCATTGTATGTATCACTAATCATTCAATCAAGGTTTCTTGAATCCATCACTAGAATGCAGCATCATACATACATCTCTTTTGATAATGTTTGATGGCAAAATATGTAATTTGCTTACTTACACTAATAAGTCTACATCATGTTTGTATTGTATTTACACCCCAACATGTTATAAATAACTAGCTTTTGCCCGCAGCTTCGCTCCCGTTAAATTCGGGGTAACACAGTTCCCCTTTCCTGATTTACAGGTACCTGCTGCTTGTAGTTTTTGCCCTTGTGCCTTATTCATTGTAAAAGCAAAGCTAAGTTTTTTCTTTTCTTCCCTTTTTCTGCCCTTTTTTTTTTAAAAAAAAAAGGTAGCCTATTTCCATCTCCAAGATCCCAACTATCTCTGTACCAAAATTCAGCAAAATCGATTTAGCCATTTAGGCGTGAAGACATAACAAACAAACTCACTTTCGCTTTTTTAATATTAAAGTAAGTATATAGAAACATTCCACTTTGTTACTTAATTAATAATGTTATGAACTTATGTAATACTCTTCTGCAGACCCCTAAACCAACGAGAGAAGGACATCAAGTCGTTGGGAGTGATTGAGGTGGTGAACAACCGTGAAGTGGTGGTGCGCCAGTCACAACAGACTTCACACACTAAGAAGTTCACCTTTGACCGGGCTTTTGGGCCCAATGCTAGCCAGGTAATATGATATGTATTGCACAGAGAAGAGCTTGTCCCAGCTGTGAGAATATAAAACTTTTTGTGAAATATATAACCCGAGGCTTCGCCCGTGTTATGATTGGAAAAAAGTATCCTATGTATTATTCCAGACTCTGCCAAATCTACGTCTATGCCAAATTTTATCACAATCCGTTCAGTAGTTTTTTCGTGAAAGAGGATCAAACACACATCCATACTCACAAAGTTTGGCATTTATAATATTAGTGGGAAGTAGGATTAAGCCTGTTATCTCCGAATGGCTGGGAAGCCCACATTTCCCCAGCTAAGTTGTAAGTCCAGTGCATTAAATAGCAAGCAAGCCTATTACCATGAATTGGACACAGAGATCTGGAATTGTACCTCATTAATGGTAATAGGCATACCCATAGACGCTGTTCCATAGCTACTACCAAGCTAAGGTCAAAGCCACTTATTCTGTATATCGTCATCATTCATTATTTGAGCCAGAATCACCCCATACTGGGTATATACAGGCATCCCCTTTCTTCTTGATTCTAGAGTCCTTCATTGAGCAGGATAGTCTCTATTAAGATTAAAAATATTCCATCCATTTTCAGCTCCAAGTATATCAGGAAGTGGTGAGTCCTCTTATAGAGGAGGTTCTCAATGGCTACAACTGCACAGTGTTTGCTTACGGGCAGACTGGCACCGGCAAGACACACACCATGGTTGGAGAGCATACTGGGACTGACACACACTGGCAGAATGTGAGTATACCATTTTGACCTTGTATTTTTTATCTACTAGCTTCCGTCTGCGACTTCGTCCGCGTGGCATAGTTACTTTGGGCTAATGCTAACTTTAACCCGCTTGATGATAAAAAAAAATCGTTCTCTCCCCTTTTCTTCCCTCTATCTTCCCTCTTTTCTCACTTTTTGTTGTGTCATAATCCGTCTCTAGGGTCTCAACTATCTCTTTAGGCGTGAAGACTTCTATATTATCTTTCTTCTTAATATCAATCTTTATACAACAAAAACTACACCTACAGTTGGGGATAAACTGACGTACTAATATTATAAGTAACAAAAACTACTGCATAATCTCACTTAAACCATGAACTCTTATATCCCCAGGACCCCCTAGCCGGTATAATACCCCGCGCCCTCTCCCAACTATTCGACGAGCTTCGTCTCACGAACACAGAGTACACGGTACGCGTGTCCTACCTCGAGTTGTACAATGAGGAGCTGTTCGACCTGCTCTCCAGCTCTGAGGACAACTCCAAGCTCAGGATCTACGAAGACGTGACCAGGAAGGGGTCCAATATTGTCAACGGATTGGAGGAGATTACGGTAAGTGGATCGAAAACACATCCAATCTGTTATTACCTAAAATAAAATCTTAAATCATTTATTCGAGCTAGGCTGACGATCAGCACTTTTTAAGCGTCACTAAATCAAATCAAATCATTTACTTCAATTAGATCATTACAGTCACTTTTGAATGTCAAGAAACAAAATGAATCTACAGTCCCGGTCACAAGGCATAATAACTTGTGAAAGTACTGTAGTTGCCCATTCCAAAGCGTTGATCTCGGAAGAATCATAATTCAAGAAAATCTTTTAAATTACAATATTTTTACAAAATCGTATTTACATCATTCATGTTGAGATTATACATGTGAGAACGATGTAGAAAGACATGCACAGTAAGAGCGTCCAGAGTAAATAAAAAGAAAAATTCAATTTAAAATATAAAAAAATCACTCACACACTATACTCAAGACAGTCTCCCGAAACGTGCACCCGTCGCCTTTTTTTTTTTTTTATTATTGATAGGCTCGCGTTTGACCACTATCTCACCTGATGGTAAGTGATGATTCCAGCCTCTTCCTAATGCTGGAACTTTAGCTGGAAAGAAGAAGCACTGAGAACAACTCCGCGGATTCATGATGTTGCATATCTCTAAATTAATGACACGGTTTGCGCAGTGACTAAGCGTTTGACCACTGCGCTTCGTGTCGCAGGTTCGATCCCAGTTTGGAACAAATATATGTATGATCTATAGATAGTTGTTCCGGGTCTGGCTGTTTGTGTATGTGAGTGTTAAATGCTTGTGAAGGCACCCACGATAAAGGAGAAATTCCTAGGGTTCCTAGTTAAATATTAATTCAAGTCATATTCTGTCTCAGGTTTACAACAAAAATGAAGTGTACAAGATTATGGCACAAGGACAAGAGAGGAAGAGGGTTGCCTCTACACTTATGAATGCTCAATCAAGGTATGCTGACACTTTTCCTTATCATTTTGCTTGTCTTTGCATTGATACCTTATGTGCTAATACGGTGTCAAAGGCCGTCGAAATCATGTGTTCGCAAAAAATATTCTTGTAGCTTTTTTCGGTAAATCGGAACGTTAGCGCCTATCGTTTGCTGAAAAGAATAAACACATGTATTAGGAAATCTGTAACTAAGGAAAACTCCACAATAGAGATGAGAATTCAGAGTTAATCGATAATTGTACTTAATATGTATTATTTGATACTAATTATACAAGGTGTAAAACAACCTATCACGAAGCCGTAAATCATGCATTATGTACAGACGCCTGCACATCAAGCTACTACTATCTGTCAGATTTATTTGATAGATTTTCGACTTTATTGCTCAAGTATTAGGTCTAAGGTTCATTGAGAAAAAAAAAAACAGTTTCCGGTAGCTTGACCTGCTGGCGTCTGTACATCAAACTAACTCCACGCATTTTTTTTTTTTGCTGAGCAACTATTTTTTTTTGGCCTGATATATTACTTTTTGGTAGAATCAATGTTACGCCCTCAAAACTTTGTTAAAGCGTACTTTGGCGGGGTTGGAAAGGTATTTAAATTTAAATAGAAACAAAATAAATTTGTCTTAAAAAAAAAACTTGTGACGACTTCGGTAAGGGTACTTAAATCCTTTAAAAACATATTACTAATTAAAAATCCAAATAAAAAAATAGTAGTCCACCGGTATCGGGAACAGAGTCCAATATACCTGCGATCAGGGCTCCAGATAAAGGAACCTCCTAACAATACGAGCCGTATCCAAGAGTACCGCTTTCAGTATGAAGCCCTTGATCCAGCTATCTAACGAGAGCCTGCTTAAGTATTGGTCGAGGCTCTTGACAATTAAGCCATTGTCAGATACGATTATCGGCACAATGATCGCTGAGTTCACATCCCACATGTCGGCAACCTCGCGAGCCAAGTCAATATACTTAATTTGCTTATCCTTCTCGCCTTTCACGAGGTTCTGGTCATGTGAGACTGTTATGTCTTATTTCTTATTCTTAATTAATTAAAAATAATTCTTAATACAGCAGCAGCCTACCCAATGGCAAAACTTATTTGTCGTAAGTCTTTAAAACAACAATTTTAAACGGTTTGTTTATGCTTCTTCAAATTATTTTTTTATTTTAATTAAATTAACTGTTTATCAATTGTTTTGTTCATTGGGTTGGTTTCTGCAATATTATGCTGAAGAAGCATGATCAAATATGATAAGTAACGTAGAGTATGAGGTACTGTACGCTCAGCGACTAATGCAAGGTGTACAAAACCAGTCTATGCGCATCTCTTATTGTATACAAGATCTATACAAAGCAAGGCCACGTTACACTGGACTTGTATACCTTGAGCCGTGTGTACCAGGTAGTTAATTCTAGCTTGAAGCACATCGTGTAGCCTTAGAAACTATTTTTACAAGCCAAGCATACTATTTTGATATATTATTTAGTTAGTAAGCAGGTTAAATTCATTGCTATTTAGTTGATACATGTAGTGGAGCCATTTTGTTTCGTCATAAATCAAGTCATTATACAGTACGGCCAACGAGAAGCGATACCAAATGTAAACAAAACCCATGCTAAAACCCCATCTAAAATGGCCGCCCGAATGTTGGCGAACCCGTCTTAACGTTGTCATGTTTTTGCCGGGAGAACGAGACATTACGACAAAGGCACAAGATGGAAAGAGCTAAATATTAGATTGTCAACGCCACAGTTGTTCTTTAGGTTAATGACCTTTCGTATCGCTTCTCGTTGGCCGTACTGTATTTATATAGCTACAGTATAACACTCATGTATCATACCTGCATCGTACGATCAATAACCAACTAGGACAATGCCGAATGGCCAGCGCTCAGCATAATGCTGTCGCCATAGGCCATGCACACAGACAACGCTGTTTAAGGCAAGTTGTAATCTACTTGTATATACGTACTAGCTTTCGCCCGCGTTAAATTTGGGGTAACACAGTTCCCCTTGCGCCTTATTGATTTGTAATAGCAACGCTAAGATTTCCCTTTTCTTCCCTCTTTCTCCCTCACATCCCAATTTTTAAAATAAAAATTAGCCTATGTCCGTCTTCTGGTTCCTAACTATCTATGTAGGTAGGTACCAAAATTCATCACAATCGGTTTAGCCATTAAAGCGTGAAGAGGTAACAATCAAACAAACTCACTTTCGCTTTTATAATATTAGTAAGGATTCTTGTCGGTAAAGCCAGGGAAGATCTGTTCAACTTAGGTAACTGATAAGCATGTGCTAAATGACACCTTATGTTTGAACAATAGTCATTGTTCAATCTCCGCTCTTTACGTCGTTCTTTTCACGCGATGAGTTCAAATATAAAGTATTCTTCAGTGTCCATATTGAAACTCACAAGCCAACGCTCGGGCACAGACCTCACCGCATGATGAGAACTCTTCGTGTCATCGTACGTTCCTTTTCAAATAGGACGATGCCACTAAATGTGACGCAATATTTTTTGAGTGCATCATCTTTTCACTTATTCGCATTCTCTTATTTCATATAAACCGTATATTTTATCCGCAGCCGCTCCCACACGGTCTTTACCATCGTAGTCCACATGAAAGAGAACAGCCCCGAAGGTGAGGAGCTGATGAAGATCGGCAAACTGAACCTGGTGGACCTCGCGGGGTCCGAGAACATCAGCAAGGCAGGGTCCGACAACCCCGCGAAGAAGGAACGCGCTCGGGAGTGCGTCAACATCAACCAGTCGCTGTTGACGCTCGGCAGGGTCATCACTGCGCTTGTAGAGAGGCATCCTCATATACCATACAGGTATGTATGACTAAGCTTCTGAATTCTTATTACTAAACTAGCTGACGGCCGCGGCTTCGTCCGCGTGATGATCAAAAAGGAAGTTTATTCCAAAGATTATTCCAGACTATATTCTACCTCTGTGTCAAATCCATCCATCCATCCCAGAACTGAACCAGAGTCAACTCAAAACCTCATGATCAACAGTCGCGCTTGCGATCCAACGAGGCAGTCCCAAGTCTAAATTCTCTACAAAAATAAGCATATAATAACATATATGTATAAAAAAATACAAGTTTCGTAACACCAAAGTAGTCTGCCTAACAAATGCGGGATTATCGCGTTCAAACGCTCATTTGCTCGGAAAACATTCGTCGATTGAACGCATCTGCCCTTGGGGGGGGCCCTAAATTACGGAAGGTTCTTTAGGCCACTTTTATATACCCTTTTCCCCATTGACATATCTTGAGAACAAGTAGATTTAGAACCCGTTAAAAAACTGTTTTTAAACAAATTCGCTCTCATTTCTTTTGTCCCACAAAAAAAATGCACGCTATTTTTACATCAAAAATCCTGATATTTTGCTGAACAGTTAAGGGTTCCCCAACCTCCCCTGTTCGATTAAAACACAAACCTTTTACATTATTCATCACAAAGTTCTAACATACCTTTATATAAAAAAAAACACCTCCTTTTACAGGGAATCCAAACTGACTCGTATCCTCCAAGAGTCCCTGGGCGGTCGCACCAAGACCTCAATCATCGCGACCATCTCCCCTGGACACAAAGACCTGGAGGAGACCATGAGCACCCTGGAGTATGCCCATCGCGCCAAGAATATACAGAATAAACCAGAAGTCAATCAAAAGATGACAAAGAAGGCTATATTGAAGGACTATGCCGAGGAAATTGATCGACTGAAGAGAGACTTGCAAGCTTCCAGGGATAGGAATGGTAAGGAGATACACTGTATTTGTTTGATTTTGATAAACATAACATACACATCG
Organism: Ochropleura leucogaster; assembly: GCA_958449745.1. Classification (NCBI taxonomy): domain Eukaryota; kingdom Metazoa; phylum Arthropoda; class Insecta; order Lepidoptera; family Noctuidae; genus Ochropleura; species Ochropleura leucogaster. Next base: position 1,327,777 of record OY288222.1, on the reverse strand, counting down.
ACAGTTCCTACGTACATAAGGTTAAGTCAAAAACCGAGGTTTACAGGAGAGCGTAATTTGTGTTCAACACGCCCTAGAAATAATTCTATTAGCAATAATAAATATTTTCTTTCTACAATATTTTAACAGTTTTAAGATCTTTGTGATGCTATTTATTTACACATAAGTGTTTTATTTTTTCACGTTTTCTTAGAAAAACGTTGTATTTATAATACTTGTTCTCTTATACGATTTCTAAAACAAACAATATCGATATAGCCATTAATAACAAAATAATATTATATTAGTAAGGATGTTTTGTGTAAAAAATTTTTGTGTAATGTATAATTATTCTATTCTTTCCAGGCGTATACTTAGCTAGCGAGACTTACGCGGAAATGACGCTAAAAGAAGAAGAGCAACGCAAGGAGATACAAGAGCTGCTTCTCAAAAAGCGAGCCATGGAGGAGGAGAGAGATCGCATGGAGGCGGTGTTCCAGGAGCTGAACCAGAGCCTGGAGGTGAAGAGTACGGAGCTGGCTACCACCGTCACTCAGCTTGAAGGCACAAAGAAGGAATTGGAGAGTACAACCCATGTAAGTAGATAGTGCAAGTTATGCTACAATTTATAAAAATATATTTACCAAGCTCTTGTTAGCTTTACTTGTAAAAAATTCATGTCCGATTGAGCTGAAATTTTGCATCTATGTTGTACTATTACATCACACATTTAGTTTGCTTACATAAGTATTTAACCTTATTTGTAAGTTTAGAAAACAATGTATGGTTATCTAAATGACATCATTCTAAATCCAATATGGCGAACTAGTTCTTTTTTTGCACACTTCTTAATTTGAACATTATTTTGGCAACCTTCTTCGAGATAAATCGACATTGCTGTTCTGACCAAAAACATGCGGGCAGCGGTCGGCAAAAGTTACATAAAAATGGATTTTTATGCAACTTTTGCCGACCGCTGCCTGTATCTGTCGATTTTAAACTGGCTTGCAAATAAAAGGTTGTTTTTGAAAAAAACAAATGTACATATTGGCCTGTGAAAAATAATTTTTGTTCATTGATAGTACATTTTTTGCCTAGGTATTTCTTAGTTTTCATTTCTGCGCATTACTTGAGAAAAGTCCTAAACATGCCTTGGCAACAACTTAGTAATTATGGATTTACGTATGTGTTGACACATTCGTCCGTCAAAGCCTCTTGCTGGCTGCTGCAGTAACATACTAAAGCAGGGGTCGGCAACCCGCGGCCCGTGAATGTTTTGTAAATAAGTAATAATTATTTTCAAATCAACGCATTAGGAAAGCGCGCCTTTTAACCCCTCTGCTCGGCAACACTTTGAAATGTGTCATACTAGCTGATATGCTCCTATGAATCCAATGATCTTGTTAAATGCGATCTGATTTTGGCGAAATGTAAAAGTTTGCCAAGCAGTTCATTACAATTTTTCAATTGTCAATATAGTAAAAATAAATATGCTTCTCGTCTTACAGATGAGCATTTGAGCACTATTCTTTGGTCAAAAATACCACCCCGGGACCCTATGGCTTGCACGGCAAAGCCTGGGTCCTGGCCTTGGAGGCTCTCGGGCCCCGACTACTAGGGCTCCTAAGATGCTTGCATGCTTGGAGAGAGGGGCCAGTTCCAACTTCGTTGGAAGACGGGGATGTTGGTCCTCATACAGAAGCCAAGGCGCCCTGCGGACTCTCCGTCCGCATTTCGGCCCATCGTGCTGCTCGACGAGGTGGGCAAGCTCTTTGCAAGAGTAATTGCAAACCGCCTCGTCGGGCATTTTGTGGGGACGGGACCGGATCTTACGGAGCACCAGTATGGTTTTCGCGGGGAGCGCTCGACGGTAGACGCCATCATTTGAGTAAGAGCCCTCACGACGGGGGCTGCAGCGTCTGCATCGGTGTCGGGTCAACTATGAAGTTTCTGAGAATCGTTCTCAACAGCCGGATTTTCGTGGAGCATTTCTGACGTTTGGCTCCCAAACTCGAGCGGGCTAAGGCTGCTTTCATGCGGCTCCTGCCCATTCTGAGGGGGCCAAACGCCTCCTGCAGTAGACTCTATGCCGGACTCGTGCGGTCCATGACGCGTTCTTTAGGGCGGCGCGCCGCCCACTACCTGAACGCGTTTTAGCACACAGCCATTAGGATAACCCGGCTCGCCGCCTCCAAGGAGGCGGCGAGCATCCTTGACCTTCTTGTCGGATTGCCACCATGATCTCTGGAGGCGATAGTCCTCGCGCGCCTTTACGAATGGCGCGCGTAGGCACTACACCGGGTGGAATCTCTGCTGCCGCGGCAAATTGCCGCCCAGCGGACCTCCGGTGCGATCTCATGGTGGCATGGAGAGAGCGACTTGTCGCAACCCCGTGCGTCACCACGCACGTCACCATAGTGGCGGTAAGTCCCCTCTTTGAGGAGTGGCTGGAGAGGTGCCATGGCGTCCTCACCTACCGCCTGACGCAGGTCCTCACCGGACACGGATGTTTTGGGAGGTTCCTGCACAGTGGCGGTCTGCCCAGCTTGGGCGGAACACCGCCGTGCCCTCGTGGAGGCGATCGGTGGCGGCGATCTCTCGCGTCCGGCCCTGGTTCTGTTTATAGTCCGGAGCGGAGCAGAATGGGAAGCGGTCACCTCCTTCTGCGAAGCAGTCATGCTAGCAAAGGAAGTGCCCGGGTGTCTGAGGGAGAGAACCTCAAACCAACTCGGCGACCGCTAAAGACGCCTCGGGCTTCGGGCGCCGCTAGTCTACTCTCGGCCACCTCAGAAGCGGGCCTGTGGACGGTGAGCAATGGGTAGCTCACCGTCCGTCCGTCTATTGACGACAGGCGGTGTCGATGGCGAGTAAGTTTTCCACGCGCGCCTCAAAGAGATGTCAGCAAAGCAGAAGGACCTGCCAGGGCCACTGCCTGCAGGGCTTGTGGGTTGTTTGAAATAGATACCGCGGCCCTGGACGTAAAGGGTTTTCCCTTTTACGTCCAGAAGGAACATGGGTGGGTTTTAGTCAGTACAATTCTGACACTTCCCCGAGCTACACCCAGACCGGGGGGAAGTAACTTGGTGATCTGCAAAAAAAGAGCTATTCTACGATTGGCCACGACAAATATGACTGCTAACATACACGAAATACCTCCTCCGTCCTACCGCTTCTCAAATGCAACCTCAGACATCACATTAAAATTTGTATAAAATCGGTTTCCTGTTTAGGCAGGTAGCTTGTAGTTTGCATTTCTTTATTTTTCTCTTGTTTTATAGCTATAAAGCCCAAACAAACATAATGTAAGTATAACGTGTACGAATTAAATTCCCTATGTTTGACATATTTTTTTTTATGGAATATGACCAATTATTATGAGCATTATAACTGCGGCCCGCCTTTAGATGATTTTGTCACCTTGTGGCCCTTGCTTGCCAAGAGGTTGCCGACCCCTGTACTAAAGCATTCACATGATGTGGTTATCAAATGAAATGGTCTTTTTTTTTCGGGTGGGAAATCATCCAATGACTTCCCCCGCTCTGGGCGGAGTGGGGGGGGCATGTCAGACTTGTACTGACTAAAACCCACCCATGTTTCTTCTTTTGCCCTTTACTTTCCGAGGCCGCGGTATCTCTTTCGAACAACCCGCAACCCCGGCAGGCGGAGGCTCTGGCAAGCCCCTCTGCTTTGCTGACTCTCTTTGAGGCGCGCGTGAAACACGAACGCGCCGTCGACACGGCCTGTCGTCAATCGACGGACGGACGGTGAACTACCCATTGCTCACCGCCCACAGGCCCGCATCTACGGTGGCCGGAAGTCGTCTCGCGGCGCCCGGCGCCATGGGCGTCTCCCGCGGCGGCAATGAAATGGTCTGGTAACAATACTAGAAATGAATAGACGTGCGGTTTTCTAGGAACTGGTTGAAACAAAGCAAGCATGCGAGGAGCAGCAGGTGCTGGTGTCGGCGCACTGCAGCACGGAGCTGGCGCTGTCTGCGCAGGCGCACGCGCTGCTGCACGCGGCCGACGTGGCCTGCCAACATGTGGCCTGTCTGCACGACAACGTGGACAAGCGGAAGTAAGCTTTACTACATTATCATAAAACACATTTTTCATCCAGTTATTTTTAAGTCCCATGTAAGAAAGAGTGAGCTTATTGCCATCAAGCGGGCGGACATCTAGGCTTTGTGGCTGTTTTTATTTAAGGTATCGCATATATCGATGCTTCCGACAACAAAGGTCGTAAACACCAAAATAGCACTTTTGGTAATCAACGAAAAACAAAAAATAATTTCGTTTTTGGCTTATATCTTTTTAACCTTAAAAGTTGTAAAATTGTGTTCTATACAAGAAATACATAAAATACGATGGTGTTTCATAATATATTATTGCTATTTATGTCAAAGCCTTATTTTAAAAGTTAGCTTGGACATACACCCCAGAAAATTCAAGAAGTTGGTTTTTACGACCACTAACAAATCAATGGAGAACGATTTGTCTAACGGAAGTTAGAAGTATGCACCAGTTTTTAAATACAATAGTTCTGGGTTTGGTTTTAAAAACCATATACTGAAATAAACATGAGTGTAAACACCACGATCTGATGCATTGGTATGTAACAAACATGGAAATATCTGAAGCAAATCAATGAATTTAAGACTGTAAGTTGAGTTTTCATTACTTGTAATAAAAACAATAAAATAAAACACAAATTGACATAATTAAAAAAGGTTTTTTGTTCATTGACCGTCATCGTTTAATCAAAATAATGGTTAAGCAAGGCACTAATACCGCCCGGGTGTCACCATTGTGACGATCGCCCGGAGGACACGGTGGAGCACACAGTGGCGATCTGCCCAGCGTGGACGGAGCACCGCCGTGCCCTCGTAGAGGCGATCGACGGCGGCGATCTGTCGCGTCCGGCCCTGGTTCAGGCTATGGTCCGGAGCGAGAGGGAATGGGAAGCGGTCACCACCTTCTGCGAAGCAGTAATGCTAGCAAAGGAGGTGGCCGGGCGTTTGAGAGAGAGAACATCTGCCCAACCCAGCCGCCGCGGGAGACGACTCCCGGCCACCGTAGATGCGGGCCTATGGACGGTGAGCAATGGGTAGTTCACCGTCCGTCCGTCGATTGACGACAGGCCGTGTCGACGGCGCGTTCGTGTTTCATGCGCGCCTCAAAGAGAGTCAGCAAAGCAGAGGGGCTTGCCAGAGCCTCCGCTTGCCGGGGTTGTGGGTTGTTCGAAAGAGATACCGCGGCCCCGGAACGTAAAGGGCAATAGAAGGAACATGGGTGGGTTCTAGTCAGTACAAGTCTGACATGCCCCCCCGCTCCGCCCGGAGCGGGGGTAGTCATTGGATGATTTCCCACCAATGACTTCCCTCGCTCACAAAAAGGCATTAATACAAATTCAAAGTAAAAAGTTGTCTAAAACAATCACTTAAATTTCCATTAGAGGATCTTGTACATCAATCATCATTTTTACCTTTAGGACCTGCCAGGTCCTAAAGGTATAAAAATACACTTAACTAAGTATATTATAGGCATCGTCCCCTATAATTTAATCAAACGTTTGTTACAAGATGTCTATAGTGTTCTACCTCCAACGGCGTACCTAACCAACCAGACATAATTCAAAATGTTAAGTAATCATTTTGTTTCATTGATTTCAAGAAGATTTTATAATCACGACATTTTTTTTTAAACGTATTGATAATGAATTACAAAAAAATATAAGTAAAGATTCTACCAAGCTTACTGCTCTAATAATTTTAATAAACAATGCCCATTTTCACCAACGCCCTTAAAATTTAGGTAGTTCATCTTTCTAGATCTTGTGTGTGTCGTTAGTGTCGTTGGTGAAAATGGGAAAGTGTTATCGACAAGATAATAAAAAAGTAGATGCAAAACATAATACGACGACGAGTTATAGAAAATCAGGTCTTCAAATTTCTGATTAATAATCTTCTGTCATTGGATTGGAATTCTCCAAGACCAAGTGACATTACGACAATTGTTTCTCAGCAGAGCTTACGTTTTAAAAATGATTGTGGGGTGTAATTACAATTATATATGTATTCATGTTTTTACGACCGACAGCTGTTTGTACGTTGTATTATACGACCTGCACGGTTATTCGGTTCTAAGCAATATGAGTTATACATACCCTCTTTTCTAAAAAATTTTGATTATACTAGTCAAAATTTTGGGTGTAAAAGTATTTTTTTTAGGCGAATATTTTTTTCACATTTTTAGATCGACGCAGCGCCAAAAATTAAGTAGGGCTGCATTCTTAACTCATTTTCGCCAAAATGGCGTTTACGACATTTGTTGCCGGAAGCATCGATATGACATTTAAAATTTAATAAATTGTCATTGTGGTCCCCTACGCAGAGTTCATGTATGAACAAACTATACTTGTAACAACCTCTAAACTACTTGAATTTGTATGAATATTTACCGGCACGGTTGGCTCAGTGACTGCGCGATCAACTGCTGCGCTGCGTGTCGCGGTTTCGATCTCCGAACGGAACAAATTACTGGTATTTGTTTCGGTTCTGGTTGTTTGTGTATTAGATTTTAAATGTTTGTAAACGCACCCACGATACAGGAGAAATTCCTAATGTAGGGCAACGTTTTGAAAAATGTATAACGAAATTTTGTGTACATATCAGGTACTTAGGTCTAAGAATCAGTCAACACCTATTTTTCATACCATTCTCTAGAAAAGGAGCTGAGCAGCGGGTGAAACCGCTGGGCACAGCTAGTATATACATATAAAATTTCTTAAATAAAAGCCCAATAACTCTACTCCGCCTGGCAATCTAAACCAGAGTACTCGAGCTCAGTAGGCACCACCACACCAACGAGGCAGTCGTTTTAACCCCCTACCCAGCTGTGTGCATTGATATATGTATCCAGTCATCCTTACTTAATATTATAAAAGCGAAAGTGAGTTTGTTTGTTTGTTTGTTTGTTACCTCTTCACGCTATAATGGCTGAACCGATTTGGATGAATTTTGGTACAGAGATAGTTGGGAACCAGGAGACGGACATAGGCTAATATTTTTTTGAAAAAAGTGGGATGTGAGGGAGAAAGAGGGAAGAGAAGGGAAAACTTAGCGTTGCTATTACAAATCAAAACGGCGCAAGTGGAACTGTGTTACCCCAAATTTAACGCGGGCGAGGCCGCGGGCGAAAGCTAGTTTAAATAAATAACTGTTCTTTCACAGAACTGTGGAGTCGTCGAACCTACAAATAACGCGCACGTTCCGCGAGCAGTCGCAGCAACAACGCGGCGCCATCAGTGCGGGCGTGCGACACTTTGCTGACACCGTCAACAGCGCCTTCCACAAATTGCAGACTGCGCTAGGTAAACTATTAACTAGTTGGCGTCGTCCTAATTGACAGGGCTTTCAATGGTTTGATGAAAATGGTCAGTAAAATATTGCCTGTGCTCGCGCTATGGCGCTTCAAAGGGCAGAAATCTGTATGTTTGAACTTCTTGGAGTGCTTCTCTACCATACCTTACCCTTACTTGAGAACGCTTCTGACGATTGATAGCTGACTATAAAAGAAATTATACATGAGATCGTCGAAACACGCTATTGAATTCGCCCCTGCCTTCACTCTATTATTTCAGTGTTTTGACGTGACAACGTCTTATAAATTGGTTTGCCGGGTGACACTTCAAGAAACTGCGTTACGCTCCGCTCACGTTATGCGCTCACAATGAGAGCGAGTGAGAGGCACGCGTCCCTTCCACTCGGGCATGGTTAGCCCGCCTAAGAGCGAGAGAGACAGACATATCATCCTTCTTCCTACTATACGAATGAATATTCACATTAAAATTATTTTACCTCTCACAGTCGTTGTCACGTAAAACTTTCGCCCGTATACCGACTTTACAGGCAACCAATTTTTTTTTAATGTATTCCAAAATAACTTATAAATCGGAAAATATAAAAAAAAAATACAGTTGAATTGAGAACCCTTTTTTAATTGGTTTATAAATTTTAAAAATATTTTTACAGATACATACACAAATTCGAGTACGCAGACGCAGGAGCAAAACAAACAACAACTGGAGAACTTGGTGCAGACCTTCATAGACACTATGAATGAGGTAAGATTGTTTCCTCTATTCTATGCAATAGACGCCTTTGTTTTTTTTTATAGTGTTAACTGGCTTCTTTTGGGTTAGCTTGTTTTTATTCTTAGACAAGAGTGAGCCCATTTCCATAAAAAAAAAACGAAAACATTGTAGTAGTGTCCTGTGTGATTACACTAACTTATACTTATTCTACTAGGGTAATGAAGATGTCTATACTGCTAACTTAAATTTAAATAAAAAACCTGATTGAATCTAATTTTCCATCTGTTTTTATTGCGGAGGGGAAATCATTAAATAACTTTCTCCGCTCTGGGTGGAGCGAGGTAGAGTGTCAGACTTGTACTGACTAAAACCCACCCATGTTCCTTCTATTGCCCTTCATGCTCCGGGGCCGCGGTATCTTGTTTCATGTGAGCATTTCAAAACTGGCTTTTCTTTTTTAGATAAAATCTGCGACATCAGAGAGCCACAGCGATTTGGTTGTGTCCAGTCAGTGCCATCGCTCTGCGCTGCAGGCGTCCGTGACGTCACACTGTAGTGGCGTGCAGGCCTCGCTGGCGGCCTTCCTGCACAGCTACGTGACGTCACTGCGACACGCACGTGATACCGACGTTAAGGGAAACGTCGCGGCCTTCGTGCAGCAATGGGTGAGTTGTCAGTCTTTTATAGACATTTTTACGGCACTTGAAGCGCGACATGGCTGTATTTATCGTGTAATATATTTATGTTCCGCAGTACCAGGGCGCGGCAGCTCGCGTGTCGTCGGTGGCGCGTGCGCACGCCGCGTACGGCGCCGCCACGCACGCGCACGCGGCGCGCGGTACACAGGCCGCGCGTGCGCTACGGGACCAACGCCGAGCGCGGGTGGCACGCAGGGCTAACAAGGCAAACGACTGTAGAGCGGTGAGTTTAATCAGTTTTCCTAACTATCGTGAACTCGGCTTCCAGTCTAACCATAAGCATCTGAATACCAATATTTTTTTCGAAGCAACTGTCAAACTGACCTTCATAACCTTAATAGTACCAAAATACATACACATATTATGAATCAAAAGTGATTCGTTTATGTGCAGACCCCATTAAAAGATATTCATAAAAAATATAAATTTACAACAATGTATTCCAACAGGAAATGGAAGAAGAATCAGCACGTCTCGAAAAACTCTTCTCACAACAACTTACTGACATCGAAACTGAACGACAACAAACTGAGAACAGACTCCAAGAATGGATGGAAGAAAAACGCAGACTACTAGAGGAAGAACTAGCGAAACACGTGGCTACAGAGAAACAAGCATTAGAAGACAGACTAGCAAAGAAAGTCACAGAAATAGAAGTACAGAAGAATATGTTAGCAGAACGAATGGAGCGCTACAAAAAGTGGCAGCAGATACAAGAGGAGGCAGATAAGGAGGAGTTAGAGATGGCCGAAGGAGATTTGGAAGAGAGTGAGAATGGGAGGGAGGAATGTGCTAAAGATTTCAAGAAGTATGGCAAGGAGTTTGAAGAAGGTATGTCATATGCTTTTTTTATTATTTTAGCGCATTTTTTGGTTCTCAAATTAAATGCAAAAGAATACTTCTACATTAAATTTGAGAACCTATTTATGACTATAAAAAAGACCAAACATGTGCCATTGCACATTGGTTTTTTTTATAGTCATCTTGGTAAAAGATGTATTTTGTGCTTGGATTTTTTTTAAATGATCATTTTCGACTTTTAGTGATAGTACAATGGGCTTTTTTGTATGTTACAGGCACAAATGCGATTAACGTAGACATGGAGATATTCAGTAAGAACGTGGTGGAAGTCGTGGAACACATCAACAATGAGATGCTCAGTGTGCTGGAGCAGACCAGGGCTCAACTTGAGGTATGGAACTAAATTATAGTTAATACGTATAGAAACCACCGCACACCACACTCAAAATCAAAAGTCATTTATTCAAATTAGGCTGATAATCAGCACTTTTTGATCATCACATTACAAGAGACAGTCCCACAAAAACGCCCTGCCCTTCGCCACTTCCTAGTGTTTTAGCTGGGAAGAAGAAGTGGCGGAACAAAGTCCCCAGCAACACAACTGTCTGTCACTACTGTCGAACCAACTCTTTAGTATTAGTGTGTTGTGTGTCTGTAGACGGTGAGCAATGGGTAGCTCACCGTCCGTCCGTCGACATGACGACAGGCAGGAGCAAGTGTACTACACGCGCCTCAAAGAGATGTTAAGAAGGGCCTGCCAGGGCTGCCGCTTGCCGGGACTAAGAGTTGTTCGAAAATGGTACCGCAGCCCCGCAACATAAAGGGCATAAGAAAGAACAGGGATGGGTTTTAGTCAGTAAATGTCTGGTAATCCATTCTGCTAAGCTCAAAGTGAAAGAAGTGATTTGATGTGTCAAGTGTTTTATAACTATATACTACTATTACATTAATATATAATAAAAGCGAGAAAGTGAGTTTGTTTGTTTCCTCTTCACGCTTTACCGATTTTGATGAATTTGGATACAGAGATAGTTGGGAACCTGGAGACGGACATAGGCTAATTTAAAAAAAATGTGGGTTGTGAGGGAGAAAGAGGGAAGAAAAAAGAAAACTTAGCGTTGCTATTACAAATCAATAAGGCGCAACTGAACTGTGTTACCCCGAATTTAACGCGAGCGAAGCCGCTGGCAAAAGCTGGTAACCCATAATTCGTAAACTTACAGGCAAATATGTGTAACTAGATCATACTTGAACGAAATACTTATTGTATTTGTGTTGCAGCAAGAAGTATCCAACGTGATAACAACAGACGAGGCGACGTGTGCGCAGTTCGTGCGAGAGACCGACAGTACTCTGACCAACATCGTCGACAGCACCAAGCAGATCACTGACGCGCTTGTTAACAAGATTGAGGTAAGATCTTAAATATCCCCGTATGGTTAACTTAGCCACCCGATTAAGCTGAAATTTTGCATACATGTTTAGCTTGAATGACTCAATGACGACACGGTTGGCCCAGTGACTGAGCGATCGACTGCTGCGCTGCGTGTTGCGGGTTCGATCCCCGCACGGAACCAATACTTGTATGGCCTACAGATAGTTTGTGTTGCCTGTTTGTGTATGTGAGATTGAATGTTTATATATGCACCCACGATACAGGAGAAAATACAGTAAAAAATAAATATGGTCAGCTAAGAAAAGTCATTCTAAATCCAATATGGCGGACTCCAAAAGATGGCGGATTAATTCTTTTTTTAAATTCAAATCCATTTATTTTTTGTTTGAAATGAAGGGGTTTTCTGGAAGAATACCAGAAACGTATTTTTATGATGTCTTATTAAATGTTTTTTACTATGTTTTTTTTTTACAGTCAAACACCAGCTCCGCAATCTCCCAGCTGTCCTCTGTCTCCACGTCTACCGGAGAGCTGATATCGTTGTCCCGCTCGCACCAGGCGTCTCACTGTACGGCAGTAGAACATGCGCGTGCGCAGGTGGAGAGCTTGCAAGCGCAGCTGTGTGAAGCGCTCGCGCAACACGCCGAGCTGGAGGGACGGTACCTCACGGAGGAGTATAAGGTGTACTCGCCTACAGGTTCGTTAGAGCTTAAACAATATTTATATTTTTGACTGCCCCGTTAATTTAGCGGTGTCAAGCACACAATTTTTAATACACAAACAAGTATGGTGAAAAATAAATGCCTGTAGGTAATTAAGATAAAAAAACAGCAGTTCTTCAATATGTTAAAATAGAAGCACTAATACATATACAACGAGTAACGGAATTAGCGCAAGACTAAAATACCATAAATGTAACTTCATTTAGTTAAATCTCATATAGTTTTTTTTTAATAAGATTATTTTTCCTGAGTAGGCTTCAGACGTTTGGGCACTCGAAGTCGATCCCTACGCACACACTCTAGCGCACGGCACACTACGACACACCAGCTGACTAGCAAGCGTACCGCCCATTCTGTTGTAGGTAGTTTACTTTAGTTCAACGTCCGAACAAAATACGTAATCGATCGGATTAAGTAATCACAACTTGTGATAATGACATTTATTATTAGTTATTCTGCTAGTAAAATTATGATTCCTTCTTTCCATCACACTTTCAAAGGCTTTGACTGACGTATTGGAATATTTTTGTTTAATTTTAAGATACCGCCGCGCAATCACAGATACCGGTTTACTATTTATTAAATACTATCTCTAATGCGTGGGGAAATAGGGACCATTTCGATTTCATTTTTTCGGTGCATTTAAAAGATAAGAATATTTACATGTCTTCGTCCTCTTTTTAACAAACTTTCAAAATGTCCACCTGCTCGATGCACTTTATTGCACGTTTTCTTAAGTTTAATTTTAGTCTGTTAAGCACATTAGTGGCACTTTTCACTACATTGAATGCACCGTTGGACATGTACCGTCGTTCACATAAACAAGCGATTTTATTCGACCCCACAAATCACGGAGGTAACTGCACTGTACTGCACTGTACTGGTCCTCCACGACCAATCCACCAGGGGCCATATTCCTCGAGACGTCGTCGCACGCTCCATGAGAAACGCGCGGGAGTGTTAGGATAAAACGTACTAAACTTGCGACATGCTAACTCGACATGTTGCAACAAGCCAGTGGTCATCACCTCCGGGTAATGAATATTTGTTTTTTTAAACCAATGAAATATGTGCGGTGTTCAGAACGATGTAATCAATGGTATCCCTGGTACAATGTATCTAACCCTAAGTGATGTATTTACCCTGTTGTGCAGGCCGCACGCCATCCCGCGTGGAGCTGCGCTACCCGCGGCGCCTGGCGGCCACGTCGCCGCACGAGCGCCTGCTGGCCAGGTTCCGCGCCATGAGGCAGAACAGCGATGATGTAAGTGTTGTATGTACCCGCCGTCCCGCGTGGCGCTGCGCTACCCGCGGCGCCTGGCGGCCACGTCGCCGCACGAGCGCCTGCTGGCCAGGTTCCGCGCCATGAGGCAGAACAGCGATGATGTAAGTGTTGTATGTACCCGCCGTCCCGCGTGGCGCTGCGCTACCCGCGGCGCCTGGCGGCCACGTCGCCGCACGAGCGCCTGCTGGCCAGGTTCCGCGCCATGAGGCAGAACAGCGATGATGTAAGTGTTGTATGTACCCGCCGTCCCGCGTGGCGCTGCGCTACCCGCGGCGCCTGGCGGCCACGTCGCCGCACGAGCGCCTGCTGGCCAGGTTCCGCGCCATGAGGCAGAACAGCGATGATGTAAGTGTTGTATGTACCCGCCGTCCCGCGTGGCGCTGCGCTACCCGCGGCGCCTGGCGGCCACGTCGCCGCACGAGCGCCTGCTGGCCAGGTTCCGCGCCATGAGGCAGAACAGCGATGATGTAAGTGTTGTATGTACCCGCCGTCCCGCGTGGCGCTGCGCTACCCGCGGCGCCTGGCGGCCACGTCGCCGCACGAGCGCCTGCTGGCCAGGTTCCGCGCCATGAGGCAGAACAGCGATGATGTAAGTGTTGTATGTACCCGCCGTCCCGCGTGGCGCTGCTGGCCAGGTTCCGCGCCATGAGGCAGAACAGCGATGATGTAAGTGTTGTATGTACCCGCCGTCCCGCGTGGCGCTGCGCTACCCGCGGCGCCTGGCGGCCACGTCGCCGCACGAGCGCCTGCTGGCCAGGTTCCGCGCCATGAGGCAGAACAGCGATGATGTAAGTGTTGTATGTACCCGCCGTCCCGCGTGGCGCTGCGCTACCCGCGGCGCCTGGCGGCCACGTCGCCGCACGAGCGCCTGCTGGCCAGGTTCCGCGCCATGAGGCAGAACAGCGATGATGTAAGTGTTGTATGTACCCGCCGTCCCGCGTGGCGCTGCGCTACCCGCGGCGCCTGGCGGCCACGTCGCCGCACGAGCGCCTGCTGGCCAGGTTCCGCGCCATGAGGCAGAACAGCGATGATGTAAGTGTTGTATGTACCCGCCGTCCCGCGTGGCGCTGCGCTACCCGCGGCGCCTGGCGGCCACGTCGCCGCACGAGCGCCTGCTGGCCAGGTTCCGCGCCATGAGGCAGAACAGCGATGATGTAAGTGTTGTATGTACCCGCCGTCCCGCGTGGCGCTGCGCTACCCGCGGCGCCTGGCGGCCACGTCGCCGCACGAGCGCCTGCTGGCCAGGTTCCGCGCCATGAGGCAGAACAGCGATGATGTAAGTGTTGTATGTACCCGCCGTCCCGCGTGGCGCTGCGCTACCCGCGGCGCCTGGCGGCCACGTCGCCGCACGAGCGCCTGCTGGCCAGGTTCCGCGCCATGAGGCAGAACAGCGATGATGTAAGTGTTGTATGTACCCGCCGTCCCGCGTGGCGCTGCGCTACCCGCGGCGCCTGGCGGCCACGTCGCCGCACGAGCGCCTGCTGGCCAGGTTCCGCGCCATGAGGCAGAACAGCGATGATGTAAGTGTTGTATGTACCCGCCGTCCCGCGTGGCGCTGCGCTACCCGCGGCGCCTGGCGGCCACGTCGCCGCACGAGCGCCTGCTGGCCAGGTTCCGCGCCATGAGGCAGAACAGCGATGATGTAAGTGTTGTATGTACCCGCCGTCCCGCGTGGCGCTGCTGGCCAGGTTCCGCGCCATGAGGCAGAACAGCGATGATGTAAGTGTTGTATGTACCCGCCGTCCCGCGTGGCGCTGCGCTACCCGCGGCGCCTGGCGGCCACGTCGCCGCACGAGCGCCTGCTGGCCAGGTTCCGCGCCATGAGGCAGAACAGCGATGATGTAAGTGTTGTATGTACCCGCCGTCCCGCGTGGCGCTGCGCTACCCGCGGCGCCTGGCGGCCACGTCGCCGCACGAGCGCCTGCTGGCCAGGTTCCGCGCCATGAGGCAGAACAGCGATGATGTAAGTGTTGTATGTACCCGCCGTCCCGCGTGGCGCTGCGCTACCCGCGGCGCCTGGCGGCCACGTCGCCGCACGAGCGCCTGCTGGCCAGGTTCCGCGCCATGAGGCAGAACAGCGATGATGTAAGTGTTGTATGTACCCGCCGTCCCGCGTGGCGCTGCGCTACCCGCGGCGCCTGGCGGCCACGTCGCCGCACGAGCGCCTGCTGGCCAGGTTCCGCGCCATGAGGCAGAACAGCGATGATGTAAGTGTTGTATGTACCCGCCGTCCCGCGTGGCGCTGCGCTACCCGCGGCGCCTGGCGGCCACGTCGCCGCACGAGCGCCTGCTGGCCAGGTTCCGCGCCATGAGGCAGAACAGCGATGATGTAAGTGTTGTATGTACCCGCCGTCCCGCGTGGCGCTGCGCTACCCGCGGCGCCTGGCGGCCACGTCGCCGCACGAGCGCCTGCTGGCCAGGTTCCGCGCCATGAGGCAGAACAGCGATGATGTAAGTGTTGTATGTACCCGCCGTCCCGCGTGGCGCTGCGCTACCCGCGGCGCCTATATGAATGTAATATACCGTCCTTCTACACTTATTTTAAGCTAAGTGGTCAAGTTGCAGTTAATGACAAGTCTGACAAAATTATAATGAAAAGATCATTGTAATTCTGTCAGACTTCAGCAATAAAGCTAGTATCGTTGCTGCTGCCATAATAACTACTGAAGTTTATAGTTTTTACTGCATCGTTGGTGAAAAGTAAACAACACAACTAAAATTTACTATAAAGCTATAAAAATATAGCTTATTTGTGTGTATTTTACAAGCCTCTACAGTTAAAGGAATCCATGGACAAGGTTTATAATCATTCATCTCCCTTCCCCCTAGGACTGCGTAGTAGTAGAGTCGGACGCGGAGGCGCCGGCCGCCAGCGACTCGGAGGGTTCCACGTCGGAGGACTCGGCCGTGTTCGCCGCGCCCTCGCCTCCTCTGGCACTAGCACCCAGCAACAGGAACAAGAACATCGTCAAGTGCAGCTCGGAAACTGACATTCTGTATACTATGAAGAAGGTAAACATTCAATAACAACGTTTGAAATATTCTTAGAATATGGGAAACAAGTCGAAAGGAATACTATTATAAGAAATTATTAAAACTTCATGTAAACACGTTTAATATCAATCTTAGTTTAATGTCATTTTATGTTTTTACAAACATAATATTTTTGGGACCCATACTATTATGGAATCCTTATCCTTATTAATATTATAAAAGTGAGTTTGTTTGTTTGTTACGTCTTCACGCTTAAAGGCTGAACTGACTTTGAAGAATATTGGTACAGAGATAGTTGGGACCCGGGAGTTGGACATAGGCAATTTTTTTTTACAAAGACAAACTAAAGATGTTTTACAATTTTTTTAATTGCCCCGAAATTTATTGTAACATTTCCCAATTTCTTTTCACAGGAAAATGCCAAAGAGAACGCTGACCGGTCCGTTTCACACAAGAAGCCTTCCAAGCTACCGGCGCCCTCGTCTCATAAGAAACCTCTTACGGAACGGAACGCCAACTGACGACACAGTAAATATACCCTGTAAACTGTCCTGTACCTTAGTTAAGACGGCGTCAAAATATTGTGTTCATTGTGTGTGAGAGTTGCGATTTTTTGCCGATAGAGGCGCTAAATACGCTTGGCCCTCGAAGTGCATCCTTTTTCGTACTATTGAAATAGTTCTTAAAATAGTATTCATTCTACAAAAATGTGAAAAGTGACTATTTATGCTACAATTTTCGCAAATTTGTTTGAAAAATCTCAACATTTTGCTATAATATACTGATTTGGATAGAAATATGTTATTTTTATAAGAAGTAAGTACGTATTCAGTGTGTCTATGCTTTTTTTTTTGTCGATATGTATTCATAGTTATATTAGGATAGCTGACAAACCGTAACTTGTACACACGACGGCACATCAACTTACACAAAACCATTTTAACCTGATCTCTCTACTACAGTGTGCAATTCCTGGTAGAGAGATCAGGTTATAATGGTTTAGTATAGGTTGACCTGCCGTGTACAACAAATTGACGAAGATAAAACATTATGTAGTTTAAAAAATACTATACTTTCGATGATATCGTTAGACAACCTTCCTGATATTAATCTTTTAACAAGAACTTTGTATAAAATACACAGGGTAAATAAATTAAAAGCGAAATTTTATATTCTGAAACTAAAGTTATTGTCTGCCTAATATTTTTCTAACTTTGTTGGCGTCGGCTTCCACTGTAAGTCGGCTTCAGATAGTACCAGTGTTTGACAAGGAATCACTGCGGATCTAACCTTCATAACCTAGTTTCCGACTAACAGGATACCTCTTGGTAAAAATGTCCGACTTTCAGCCCACTAAGTTATTATGTCAACTGTCGAAATAGTTAGTGTGGATTTTTAGTGCTTATAATATTTTCTCCCAATATTCATTATTTCTACTTATTAAGGAGACCAGAAGGGTTACCATGACATCTTATAGCAGTTCTTATTCCTGTGTGAGAAAGAGATGGTGCTAGACACCCTATATAGATCTGTCTCTTTCCCTCAGTGGGATAAGTTCTGTTTTAAGACGTCATGGTAGGGCAGCAGATTTTTAGAATCCATTTAAAATATTCAAAATTTAATTTCAGTGTATATTTTATTCATTTCACTTATTTTTTTATGAAATAGTTTTAATTTCACTATTATTATATTACGTTAAGATTTATAATGTTCGCTATATTATTATTTTAGATAATTATATTATTTAGTGTGCCACATATCAAATGTGTATCGATAATGTTATCGAATAGTTTGTTAGACAATATTTAACCATGTTTGAAAAGTATAAGTATAAAATTAATTTGGGAAAATGGAACCAACCTACCCATAGCTAAACGTTTTAAGATTTTCGGGTGCATTCATGATGAAAGCGGGCCTTACAATACAGCCTTTAGTACCATGTTAATACTAAAATCATTAATCAGGGTAGAAGACACAATGACGTGTACAAACAGTAAATACGTGTTCTAAGGGTTTAAATTCTTAAAATGGTCACAAAACCCAGTTAATATTGTGAATTGTCACTTTGTGACCATTTTATGAATAGGGTAGCTTCCTATTTTTTTTTAATAGAAGTCTTTTAGATTATTCAAAAATAAGGGACACGTATTTTCTATTTGCCAATTAGACCAAAAATTGCAAAGAAAGCCCATCAAAGTTACGTGAAACGTCACGTGTTGCTGCAGATTTTCGCAACAAGTGACGTCACAAGTAACTTTAATGGGCTATAACTTTGTAATTTTTGGTCTAATTGACAAATCAAAAAATACTTGTCCCTTATTTTTGAATAATCTGAAAGACGGACTAAATAGAATGTAATTATTTTGACCCTGGAGACTACCCTATTGTAACATAATTCATATTATTATCCTATTATGATACATAGGTCATTCTGAATCCGAATATAGAAATTTTTCATCAGTAATTATTTCACTGCTTACCCCGACGCATTTACCTTTAACTGTTTCTGATCGGATGCTGAACCCGCATCAAATAGTACGGTCATGCCAGAATGTACTACTGTCACTAAGGCTCTAGACAGACGGACCGCATTTCAACTGCAATCCAACTACTCCATTGAAAAGTTACATTTGGGGTTGCGTTTTTTTAGAGGACGCAATTTTATTTTTTTTATGTATAGGGGGGGGGTCTATAAATAAAATATATGACCTAATGAAAAAATTATGCGAATAAAAGTTGTTCCTCAAAAAAGGATCTACAAAAATGGTCAGATATCATGTTTTAGTAAAATGATAAAAAAAGTTACATTGAAAAAAAATTTTTTTTTCGAATTTCCGAATTTTTTTCTTATAACTTTTTATTTATAGTTCTACGACAAAAAGTTACTGGACCTAAGTTGTAGAAAATTTAATTTGCTACAAAAAATGTTAACAATTTTTTTTATCAAATAAATAGTTAGAGAGATATATCGTAAAAACCATTTCAACCCCTATTTTCAAGATGGCGGCCGTGGGACAAGGGTGGCGACCCCACAAACTTGGTTTTAGCTTTACACTGACCCTGGTAAGGCCTAAAAAATGTAACATTTCAATGGACTAAAACGCAAATTGCAATTCAAGTGTAGTTTGAATGCAGTTGACACCACTGCAATAGAACTGCAATCAAACTACACGGTAGGTTCGCAGTTAGTCGTTGTGTAGTCCACACGATTGCACGCCGACTGCAATCTGACTGCACGTTAGGTTTGCAATTCTATTGCAGTCGTGTCAACTGCATTCAAACTACAATTTGAGGTTGGATTGCAGTTTAAATGCGGTCCGTTTGTCTAGAGCCTAACAAGAATAGAATTAGTTAAATTCTGTTCCTCGTGAGTGTAATTTGAGCCTAATATAACCCAAGCCTTTTCTGTTTCCGTGTGTAATGACTACAAGCTCCATCATGTATAGAATAAAGCAAATATTTGATATATTTAATACGAAATTAGTTGACAACGCTTTTCTGTATTCACGTGAGTGTATGCTCTGAATAAATTATAATTTACTAATATAAATGTGGAGTTTTTATTTCCTATACCAAACCTCTCTCTCTCTTTCTCTCTCTCTCTCTCTCTCTCTCTCTCTCTCTCTCTCTCTCTCTCTCTCTCTCTTTAGCCCTTTTCGGTTCGGTTCTTTAACATTTTGGTGTAGACCTCCTTCAACTTCCTCCATTCCTCTCTGTGTTGCGCTCTGTGTCCAGTTCAAACCAAACCTAACAAATTCCAATCCATGCATAATTATAAAACGTTGCCCCACACTAAGGGCCTTATCATACTAGCGGATTGCGAGCGTCTTCAAAGCGAAGCGGGCGCGCAGCGAATGCGTCGCGAACACGCCGCGGCTGCTCAGCGAAGACGTCGCGGACGTGCGGCAAATTCGCAACGTTTTCGTCGCATGTTTGTAGCAAGTTAACGACGCAAAATACACTCAGTAACGTACGTCCACGGTGCTATTCGCGGCGAATTCTTTGCGCGTCCGCAATGAATTCGCAGCGCATGCGCGGCGTGTTCGTTGCGCGCCCGCTTCGCTTTGAAGACGCTCGGAATTCGCTAGTATGATAAGGCCCTAAGAATCTTCTCCTATCTATATCGTGGGTGCGTTAACAAACATTGAAACTCACATACACAAACAGCCAAATTGATGTTGGTTAAAATTGCACGAATATCAATTTTATGGTTGAGTAAATATTTTTCAATATAGTAGCCTTAAAATCAACTTATGCAGTCTCAAAAGACCGACATTGAAGACAAGAAACATCTTACTGAAAATAAAACCCAGATTAATTTTATCGTATTTATTAGCATATAGAGTACCTACATTTACAAGTAAATGAACTAAGAAAAGGCTGATTTGTATAACGCGAAGTACACGTGTTCGTAATATAACAGTAACGATTCTTAGATAGTTCCGTGAAAATATTTGCACGCCATTTGAAATGGCACACGTTTCGTGAGGCACTTATATTTAAGATCCTGCATGTATTATTTTAATTCTGTAGTACACACAGTTTGAGAAAAACAACGGTTGTTTAAATTTAAATAAAAAAACTTTGAGAGAATTAGTGTTTTCGCGAAATATCAAATCAGCCTGTTCTATCCGTTCTATAATATTTACAACCTCACAAGGAGAGATACCAGATTCCACCAGCTTTTTATGTTAGAGAAGAAGTTTTTTGGACACACAAAATGTGCAGTTTTCGTGTGGTAGTAATCACACAGAACTTCCTTTGGACCCAGTTGCGATATGCAATAAAACACCCACACAACAAAATATTTTAATGTAAATACATAGTAAAATCAATCCTCTTATGGGTGAGTATCACTTATAAATACAAACATCGAGACATATTAGGCCTTTACATACCTTACAATTTTGGTTATTTCATTTCAGACTTGGCATAATAACTATAACATTTCAATGATCTACGTTCTCGAGAATAGCAGAGATGGGTTACAAACCATCGTTGTTCTTGTATTTCGTTATTTACACTTCTCGTGGCCGCTTAGCTTTTTCAGAAATGGTTGAGCAAGGAGAAGACATGTTTCATATTTGTTTAGGACAAGCAGTCAACAACAGCGGAGACATTAGCGGCCTGTCTGTCGCTAAACAGCTACCCTACCAAGACGTCTTAAAGCAGAACTTATTCCACTGAGGGAAAGAGACAGAGCTCTTTCTCACACAGGAATAAGAACTGCTATAAGATGTCATGGTAACCCTTCAGGACTTCATTGGATTATACACACTCCGATCTAGCTAGTACGCATCTCCACAGTCTCGGTGGATACATTCTCCTTAACATCTCTCCTCTACTAACTTTCTGACATAATAAATAAGCTCGACACATAAAAACGAATGAAATTTAGACAATAATATATAATGTAAATAAGTGTTCCTTAAAGTGGTGGATTCTGGCGTAAACTATAAATAAATAGTTTATTTTATAATCCGACAATTATGGCTGGATACTCTACGAAAAACACATCTATGGTGTATTTTTAACAGCATAGCCATTTACATATAAAATAAAAATAAATAATTTAAGAGATTCTGCCTCGTTTATATTTTGAAAAACGAAAATATATATATTAGCCGCCGCATATTCAAAATCTTGTCTTTTATTATAAAGGCACGCAAAAAACGACTTAGTACAGCGAGGGCAAATCTAACGATTTCAATCTGGTAGGATGTATAAACAACTAGATATAGTGTAGGTATATGCAAATAATATAAATAATAGTTATTGTTTGGTTTTTCGTACTACAACTAAGATTATCTGTTTATTACTAACAATACATTATTTTTACGTATGTAAAGGGAAGTATGTATTCAATGATATTTTGTTCAAAGAAGGCTTTCTACAATTACCACACGATTAGATAGAAGAACTGACTTATTAGAAACAGGTAGGCATTACATATTTTTAGCAGGTCTTTCAAAATAAACTAAGGGCCTTGCTTAACCGACTGCGGCGCCCAAGTGTGTTTTATTAGCTATAAGTACTAACAAGTTTTGTAAAATCTGACGATACTGCTTAAAAAAAGGTTTACAGAAAACTTTAATAGTCTCTAAACTAGAATTGCAAGTTAAAAGTAGAAAGCCATTAATATAGTTCAAAAAATTGCCAAGAATAAAAAAACAATACAAATTCGAAAAAAAAATACAAAATAAATTCGAGTTTTCATTGACTGGGAGATGGTGGGAAAATGTCTAAATGCCGACAAAAATAAATAACATAATACTAAATAAATTAAATAAATAACTTAAGACTAAACAAGACGTTTTGTAAATATTTACATTGCAGCGTAGTCGAGAATAAACGTTCGGTCATACCGGTACGGACATTCTGTGGACTCGGGTCCGGACGCCGGACAGACAATATTACTGTCAGTGTGCTGTGTCCGAACTGGTTTAAATGAACCTTAATTCAAATACTGTGCATAAAAAGTAATAATTTAAAATAAATATTATTTAAATGCAGATATACAGTCATTTTTTTATTAATAGTAAGTCCTAATTCTACTTTATATGGACTTCAGTTGGTAAAGATTGAAAATGTAATAAAAGTGTTGCCTCTACTTCTGTGAGTATACACTAAAATGAGGCTACTGTTCAACCTAAAAAGGTTAAGTATGGATTGACGAAGCAAATTGATAACAAATTCTTTGTTCCTGTTGATTTCAATAGATAAAATGCATATTTTATTAGCTGGGCACATAATTTAATAACTGTGTGCCACTTATTTTGAAAAAACTGGCATGACTGAGTTGCCATACAAAAATATTCACATCCCACAATTATTTCTTTACACCAAATTCGCCAACAGTGCAAAAAGAGTGAGAATCTCACCTATGCGTAAATTTGTTTCTTTTTGCATCAATAACAAAAATATCCAATGTAATTATAAAAGCCGAAACACGCTAGCAACTCCGGCTTTATTCCAAAATTGCCAGCAAAATCGAGCCTTTCTTTAGAAACCCTAGATTAACTTGCTGTACTATAGGTTGTTCACGGATATGATTTGGTTGATCCAGCCGATGAATGAGGACACCTTCACGTAGACCCCTGGTACGTCTTGCCGGCCACAGCCGAAGCCCCAGGACACCAGACCCACGAGCTCATAGAAGCCATCGTCTTGACATACGAGGGGACCACCACCGTCACCCTGTGAACAGATGTCATGTGTTAGGATTTTGAACAACCATATAGAACCGTATAGAAAATCGCCTAGTACTTTGTGGCAATTATGTTCCAGAATGTAGTATCAACATAAATGCCGTTGCAAATTACCAGCCGCAAAAAAATAACGAAAGAACAGGTTTGCCGTGACGACGCAATGGCTGCGAAAAGCGCACATGCGAATTATAATGGCATAATAGACTAGGAGAGAATCAGATCCATCAGCTTGTACCATTCTTGAAAAGAATTTTTTGGTACTAACCTGGCATGCATCATTCCCTGACTCGCCACCCGCACAGAAGGAGCTGGCCGGTAGAATGAAGATCTTCTCGGTGACGGCGTTGACCTTGCGGATGCACTCAGCGTCGCTCACAATCGGCAGCTCTGCCTCGCGCACGCGCAGAGGGATGGGACCCGCTGGTAATTGAGATAAAAAAACAATGTTTAATCACATTTTTTCTAGCAATATCACCCTTTGTGGCATGTTTTATCTAACTACCACTTGTAAAAAATGACACAAGACTGCTGAAAGTTCCAGATCATTCTATTAAGCCATTTGAATAGGTTTCAAAACTGAAAACTGAAATGTTACTTTTGTAGTAAGTTCGCGTGACCTTGTCATATGGAATTGGAGCCATCGATTAATCAAGGAATTCTTTTCAATAAATCCATTTTATAATCTGGCAAGCTTAATCTCAGTGTTTCAAGCTTAGTGCGTTAATCGTCATGATATTTAAAAAGTTACGGGAATATTTTCGCATGTTTGAAACCCTCTATAAAAGTTAAATATGGCGAAAGGCGCGAGCGGCATTTCAACCGGCACTCAGTGTGTCACCTTAGTTGCGCTATAAGGCTCGCCTCGACAAATAGAGAAGAGAATGCCCAACAAGAATAAGGAACACTTACTTTCTCCCATGTACCCGTAGCCCGTGACGGTGCATCGCTTGCCGGCTGCGTGGCTCACTCCTCGAGCCGGTAGACAGACCAGGCACACTCCTGTAAAGTAATTGAAATTGTGAGCTTTTCAACACGCTTTTATTAGTTTTCTTATAAATAGGAAATATTGAATTTGAGCCACTTCCCAGTTTCCAATTGAGCAAACATTTTGCATAAATGGTTTAGTTTGGACGACAGTCACGGTTAATTAAGTGGCGTTATTCTAAATCCAATATGACGGGACTAAAACAAAAATTAACAGACTGACAATCGGCGTTTATTCTCTTGCACTTATGTTCTAACCATTTTCTTTGTTTTGTCTATTTTCTTTCAGATCTTTTCTTTCATTCAACAACCAAAAATAACAAACTACCCACCTTCTTTAAGCTCAGCCTTTCCGTGCAGTTTGAGCAACGCGATGTCATTGTCCAAGGTCTGGCTGTTGTGGTTGTGGTGGATGTAGGTCGTGGCCACCCTGAGTGTCTGGGCACCAGGGGAACCGTACTTGCGGGTCAGGTCGTGGTCGCCAACACGGACGTATATCGCGTCACCGGAGCGGACGATGCTGGAAAAGTTTATGAAACTAGTATCAAGGTTTTGGTGTAGGAGGTAGGCCTCCTTATACTATGGTTCAAGCCAGAACAAGAAGATGATTATATAACAAAAGCCTGAAATCACTTAATTCTGACACTTTTCTTCGGAATATATTCGTATAATAGATCGAAAAGATAACCCCTTTAATAATTACTGGCAATCCCTCTTAATGAAGCTGCTTACTTGGTAACACAATGCGCGGCAGTAAGCACCCACTGCGTCCCTATGAGCGCAGCCCCGCAGAGGTACTGGTTGAGCGAGTTGATGAGCGCCACCTGCCAGCACCACTCGCCGCGCTCACCGTCCTCGCCACCCATCACGCGGCCCATGCGGCGAGCTGAGCGGGATGTCGTGCCTGGAAAAGTAAATCATGTATTAGATCCCAGACTTAGATGGCTGCCAACTTTATTTCGTCATCATGATTATTACGCCTCAACAACGGCTACAAAACCCCATGCGTCTTAGTGAAAATAACCGTTAATAGAAACTGGCAGCTCGTAATAGTTTTAGATATTGTCAAAACTATCACGGACTATAACTACGCGAGTATTGGGAATGGAAAACACTAAGGTGTCCGTTTCAGTGTAAATCTACTTTTCCAATGCTTACAATACCGTCAATCACGAATTCCATTTATCAATCTTCTTTTATCGCATGATCTCTCATGAGGATTGGGAATGGTTTTCATCCTATCTCTGTGAGGAATAGCAGCTAGCTAGGTCTTGCTGGATCTCTTCCAGCTATTGTGATCTTGTAACTGGTGTCCCTCAAGGCAGTACTTTATTTCCACTTTTGTTGTTTTTATGGATCTTACTACCCAGCTTCAGTGTTCGTATAATTTCTACGCTGACGACTTACAACTCTACAATCTGGCAAGTTTTGCCAATTGATAGTAAATACATATTGGTAGCTCGACGAATTCATGGAAATTTTGATTTGATGACCTACCTTTGACTCCGCACACGTACTTGTTATATTTCTCAGTGGAAGATAGCGTTGTGCCATAATTCGGCTCGTACGGTGCTGAAATACGAAGGTAAGAAACATTTAGTTAAAATTATAAGTGTTTCCATGTTATCATTAGTAAGGGAAAGTAAATAAACCATTTATGTATAGATAAAGGATCTTTTAAATGCATTGGCTTTAGGGTGTGACGCAGAATTAGCTTGCGACGATCAGTTTTTTTTTAATAAAATCGAATAGTCTGTCTGAAGCAGGGTAAAGTCACAGGGTCCAAATGACATCTATCTCATTCACTTTTTGACCGCTCATGACGATTCGCCTAAGAGCATCAACTCCGAATAATAAAATTCACAACATAAACAAGCATTACTAAGCAGAAATTGTGAAAGACACTTTAAATTAAATTCAAGCAATTTTTACCACTACCACCAGAAATAAATACCTACATTCAATTTGACTTATTATAACGTTATTTTGAGATTCACCAATAGGCGTAGCGTGTGTGTTAGCGAGCGTGGTGTAATGCTGGTAATTGGTCGAGGGCTGCGGCAGCGGCAACGGAGCCGTGTCATTGGCTGGACGACCTCCCACCACTTCTAGCACCTTTGACTTAGGAGCACAACATTGGGTGCCTGCCTTCTTGCACTTGAATACGTCCGTCATCTCCGCGTTGCCTGTGGAAAAGGTTGTGTGAGAAAATGTCCTGTTGATAATTGGACCAAGTTGGTCTTACAGAAGGCTTAACCTTATATTACAACCTGGTACTTCTGTTATCTAACTGAAGAATTGGTTCGATTCAAGATGATCATGGTTAAGCGTGCAGCATCTCAATACTCACGGAAGCAAGTGAAGGAGAGCAACGACACGATGCAGGAGCCAGGACAGTCGGGGCGAGGGTCTGCCGGCGCTGGCGTCGTGGTGGTGGTAGTGGTGGTCGTGGTTGGACGGCGTGTGGTACGAGGTGGTACTCTGTGGATTAAACGTCAGTTTTTTATTAACGAGACACTCTTGGGCGGGTTCCTTGTTACAGGAAATCAAGGCTGTCAACTGCACTAGAAATTTACTGACTGGTTGACTTTAGATTGACCTGCTACCCTACCATGACGTCTTAAACCGAACTTATTCCAGTGAGGGAAAGAGACAGAGCTATACAAGGTGTCTAGCACCATCTCTTTCTCACACAGGAATAAGTACTGCTATAAGATGTCATGGTAACCCTGCTGATTAGAAAGAAAAGCAAACATGTCAACTGAAGAAACTGCAAAACGTAATTCAATAAATCTGGATCAACAAAAACGAGCATAATCATGATTATTACGTTGCCGGGGTTGCGGGTTATTCGATAGAGTACCGCGGCCCCGGAACACAAAGGGCAAAAATAGAGACACATGAATGGGGTTTCAGTCAGTAAAAGTCTAACACTTCCTCCTCGCCCAGAGCGGGAGCAGTTATAATATTAATTTCCACAAAAAAAAAATAGAAATCATGACTATTGTTATTTTGACGAAATCATGTTAGCAGCTAGAGAATACTTTTTTTAGGCCTACTAGCCAACGGTTAACGCAACGCATGCTTAGCTGGATGTTTATTATGACAGTGTAAACATTGTCGTCTAATGCAAGCCATGGGCCACGGTAACAAATGAACCACCCAGCCAACGTGGCAAATCTACAAACATCCTACATTGCATATGGTATTACTTACCTAGTATTATCACAGCACACGTATCCTTCAGTGCTGCACTCCGTGCGCTGCAGGATGACAGCCGGCGGGTTGCAGAAGGCGGCCATGATGTTGTGCATGCAGTGGCCGGGGCACCGCGGGAGAGGGGGCTGAAAATACAGGTCCATATCATTAGGAAGGGCCTACAATTTTTCGTAGACCTTAAAGTATGTTTTTTTATGTGATGGAATAAATTAAGGCAGATACACATAAGACATATTTTAACTTCAAAGTTCTAGTTTTCAGTCTAAAACCATGACAAAAGTTAAGACACTCCCAGAAAGCCCTGATGAGACTAAAAACTTTAAGTGTGGCGTTTACGAAAAGCGCGATAAGATTGGCGCAAGATGCGGGAGGCATATGACAGATTTAGGGATGGACTACATTCATTCATCATAGACATAGCATCAGTTTGAGCCTATTACTCCTATTTCCAAGAATGAACGTCTTCCAGCTAAGATGATTATGTTAAAAATTATGATGAGGAATTAAAAATCTCTCCACTCAAACACGAACCTTACGAACTCTTACCGGCTTAGTCGGTCGATGCGTCGTGGGCCTCCGTGTGGTTGTCTCAGCAGCCTTGTTTTCGGTGATACAGCAGACGCCCTCGTTAGGGCACACAGCATCCTCATCCACGTTGTCACAGAGCAGGGAGAACAGCGCTGAGATGCACTCGCCGTTGCACTTGTGTCCAGGTCTCTGCTTTGGAGCTGGTGTGGTTGTTAGCTGGGGAAACGGAGTGATTAATGTTTAAGAGGTTATTATTTAGGGTAAGCTCCGCCTGCCGATGTCGATTGGTAGATGGGTCAGCTTTTATGACATGCCGAAACCCTTCTGCATCAGAAAGCACGTAAAACTGGTACACGTTATATCTGCGAGTATTATTTATATTTTATGAGTATTTATAGATATCAGCATGGTGTGAAAAGACCAAGTGTGATTAGTATTTTTTTATTATGAGCCAGATGTGAATGATGGCAAAGACCTCACTTCCTTCCTCCCGTTTTTTCATGTCGTTTGCTATTTGGACACAATGCTTTTGGTTAAAATCCAGCTCCTTATGCCATCTGAGCCTACCGCGTCGCCGGGTCCTGTTGTTCGGAACCCAATCAGTTGCAATTTTCGCTCAATTTTGTTGCGAAATGTGGCAGATGTAGGCAGCCTAGTTCCACTTTGGATAGAAATTGGTGTCATTTTACAAAATAAGCAATAAGTTTTTTGCTAACTCATAACGTTAAAGTATTGACCATGCCTTACAGTTTATGTGAATAATAAATTTTCTTTTTTAGTGAGGTTTTATCAA
This sequence comes from Ochropleura leucogaster, assembly GCA_958449745.1. Taxonomy (NCBI): domain Eukaryota; kingdom Metazoa; phylum Arthropoda; class Insecta; order Lepidoptera; family Noctuidae; genus Ochropleura; species Ochropleura leucogaster. The sequence goes on along the minus strand of OY288222.1, from coordinate 1,299,076 downwards.
GAAAGCATTTTACGTATTCTATCTATAATAATATTATTACTTTCCGTTAATAAAGTACTCTGTCAAAAGCAAATATTTACCGCTGTAGTCGGCCTCTTAGTCGAGTACTTTTTCTCATTTGGCACGACGAGGTCCGGAGGAGGTCTGTCGCCATAGTTATCCTTGGAGACGCAGCAGAGCCGGCCTTTGACGCAAAGGTCTGGGGAGTCCAGGTAGGCCTCGCAGTACTGAGACAGGCGGGCTTCCACGCACACTCCGGGGCAGGCGATGTTACCTGTAACAGTGAAGGGAAGGTGGTTAGCGTCAGTTGAACATGAAAGGCACCTATAAAAGGATATCAAAAGTCATTTAAATTAAGCTGAAAGTCAGCGCCTTTGAATGTTAAATAAAACATAAGACGGTCGCCCAAAACGACCCCTTTTTATCACTTCTTTTGTGTTTGATGTGGGGAAAGGAAGGGGCAGATAAAACTCCGCAGAAAAACTTAAGTCTGTTAGGTAAGAGAGGTTGTTGTGATCATTATCTTATCAACACTCAAAACGTGAATGTACATCGTGAGGAAACCGACGTATTATACAACTGCACAATGTTGTTTTTTGGTTTCTGTACCTCAAAAGGAAAACACTAATAGGACGGTTTTGTTGTCGGTCTTTATGTCTGTATGTGAAGACCCTTTATCTCGGGAACGCGTGGAGGTATCGGGTAGTAAAATGAAAACCATATACTCAAGTCTGTGGTCCTTTGGAACTGTGAAAAAAACAACCTTCGAAATCTACGCAGTCATGAGATATGACCGCTCATATCGAAAATATGTACGGAACCCTCGGGGCGCGAGTCTGACTCGCACATGACTTACTTATTTAATATGAATACCTAAATTTGATCTGAGACCGACAATAGAACGAGCTAACCAAAAAATAAGCCTAGAACTATGAACTCGGGAATACAAACGAGCGCGCGCGCTGTACTCTCTATACAAGATGATGCAAAGCGCATCGTGGCAATGTGTGGGATATCAACAAGAAATGGGCGATAACCCTCAGTACGTCTATACAGCTGATAGAAGAAGAAAGATGGTGGAATGAGCTCGTACAGCTCTTGGGCAAACTCGCCAAAATACAGTCTGCAAAAGACCGACAAGTAACTTTGCGGCAGTGGGCCAGGCAAAGCTTGGCACCTACCTACCAGCTTACGTTACCAATGACCTTCATCGTTCAGCGCTAAACAGACAGAATTCAAAGCTGTGACCTGTATCCTGTGTCCCAGCCCCAACCCCAACAGTGGGAATCATAAAGGCTGATTATGCTAATCCTAATATTTAATAGGGTGTACCTAATAATTACCACTGTTTTTGTATTTGTCTTGCGGCGCCTGCGTGGTGGGGTCATCGTAGTCGTCGTCGGCGACCGTCGTGTGCCGCGTCGGTCGCGGACGCTGCGTCGTTAATAATGTCTCGTTGTCTGCAAAAATTAGATGGAATATAATTTAGACTTGTAAGAAAGGAGATGTCGAGTGCGGTAAAAGCATTTGTAGTGTATTCCTGTCGAATATGAAAATAAACTGGGATCATAAATAAAGTCCTATTCGTGACGAAGTTAATATTTATAAAGACTCAAAAAAATGTTTATTTATTTTTTACGTGTCGCAATTTTTCCGTCAATTGTGGGCCGATTTTGGTCCTATATGATTTTTATCGGTATTGCTTTGGCAGTTTCTGAGTTATCTTCTATATAAAATATTTTCTTCTACTATACTCTACGGATGATGCTTTTATATTTTAGTAGCAATGAAACATCAAATCTTGATAAGAATTTAACTAAAACTGCTGGAATTCAAAACGACTAGTATTTTTGGAAGTCGGTTTTTTTTTTCAAATAACTCATTAAATGAAGGTTACATTTAAATGATATCTAATGCAGTGACGATAGGCAAGGTTGTTTTAATAAGGAAATGCAGCGCACAAAATATCTCCAACCAAAAGCATTTGATCCCTTTTTTGGGGTTGGAAATCATCAAATAACTTCCCCCGCTCTAGGCGGAGCGGGGGGGAGTGTAAGACGTTTACTGACTTAAACCCACCCATGTTCCTTCTATTGCCCTTTGCGTTCCGGGGCCGCGCTATCTCTTTCGAACGACCCGCAACCCCGGCAGGCGGAGGCCCTGGCAAGACCCTCTGCAGCAATTGATCCCTTCCATTTAAAATTAATATAAATCTAACTTACTATTACTCTCATCAGCACAGCACTTCATGGAAGGGCTGGGACACTCCACCTCCTGCAGAACTTCGTTGCAGAGCAGCGCGGCGAACGTGTGCATGCAGGTGCCCGGGCAGTTCTTAGCTTCCATCTGCGTGTCCAACGAGTCTAGGAGACCTGTAAGATTAAAGGAATTAGTTAGAAGTCTTTTTCGCACTGAGTAAGTCATCGTCTTTCTAGGTTTTTCCCAACTATGTTGGGTTCGGCTTCCAGTCTTACCAGATTCTGCTGATAAAGGAATTTTGAGTTAGAAATATTTTCCGCACTGAGTCGTTACTCATCTGTATAGGTTTTTTCCCACTATATTGGGTCGGCTTCGAGTCTTACCTGATTCTGCTGAATACTAGTATTTTTACCCGACTGCCTCCACATATCTGACCTCCACAACCCAGTAAAACTAGGTAATACGATACTCCTTGGTAAGACTGCTGGTCAGAATTTCGAGGAACTGTTAAGGATCTACAAATGACTGCTGGGACAAACAGCTTAAGTTGCTTTCTGAGGCATGGAGGAAACTCAGTATGCAATGTATGGTTACATATCGACGAATTAACGTAGACAAGCACGGCTTAATCACAAGATCCGAGCGGCAGTTATTATTTAGCGAGCTCCTTGTGGTGGTCTGACAACTATCTTAAATTTTACTTTCTCGTACTGCGATATTGGATTACCATTCACCCTAAATCCTATATCGACGGGCCTGTTGGTCTAGTGGTTAGTGGCCCTGACTGCTGAGCCGGAGGTCGTGGGTTCGATTCCCACCCAGGACAAACTTTGTGTGATGAGCATGATTGTTTGTTCTGTGTCTGGGTGTGATTTATCTATAATATGTATGTATTTATAAATTATATAAGTATGTATATCAGTTGTCTGGTTACCATAACACAAGCTCTGCTTAGCTTGGGATCAGATAGCCGTGGGTGAGTTGTCCCAAGATATTTATTTATTATATTTATATTTATCCCTCTCACAATAAATGAATAGCAATAAATCCTTGACTAACATCAGCCGCTATCTAACTGGGCTATCGTCCTTAATTACTGAAACCTAATTTCCGCGTATTTTGCCGCCGTTTACAGAAATGGCAGGCGCCTGCGCCGAGTCCGTTAGTATCGTCCGCATTCTGCGCACGCGCTGCTGCGCTGGCTAGCGGCTGTAGTTGGCTACAGCTAGAGTATAGTGTACGTATGTGTGCCGTATGAGGAGGTGACGAGTTCAGTTAGCCGGTGATTTTGGAACTGGATTAGTCAGAAAAGATTTCCTTAGAAATAAAGCAAACAATAGCTTTATTTAAAACCAGCTGGTCTGTCTGTCAGATATCTCAAAATGTGCGTTTTAAAAGTAACGTATTAATTGCAAATAGGTCTTTATCCTACTAATATTATAAATGCGAATGTTTGTGAGGATGGATGTATGGATGTGTGTTACTCTTTCACGTCAAAACGACTGAACGGATCTTGATGAAATTTGGCACAGAGTTAGATTATAGTCTGGAATAACATATAGGAAACTATTTTTTCGATCATCACGCGGGCGAAACCACGGGCGCCAGCTAGTCATTAAATAGTTTAAGAAGAACATTCGTTTTATTTATAGTTCTAGGCATGTTAAACGAGAAAACAAAACTAACCAATTAACCGCCTAACAGAAGACATCCTAACACGACTTAATCTAAACTCCACGATTTTAACCATCCTTCAATAAACAATCTCAAACCATCTTAAACTAATCTCGTTTCATCTCATAACATCACTTGAACCTGTGCGGCGACATTCCTCGAGCCCCACGGTGCTCTACAACGCAGTGCCGTTAGCTCCTCCCGGCCGATGGATGGGTGACCGTCACCCCCCTCCCCCCCGGCCTGCGCCCGCGCCGCCCAGCGACCTCAAGCCACTGACACAGAATTAGTCGAAGCCAAATGAAAGGAAAACAGACGCCGACCCCGTTGATAAGCGGCAGCGGATGACATTGTAGTTCCAGTGTCGTCTGAACGAAGCATAATGTCGTCCAGAATCCGTCGTAACAAAGTCTGATGGGTCTATAAGTGTATTAGAAATTTTATTGCGTCAGTTGAATTCCCAATACGTTAAAAGAGCCTTTTACTTTCGAACAAGTCCGCCAGTGCCAGGTTTAAAGCCTGAATATACAATGGTGATTACCAGAAAAGTGCCGCAGCTATGAATCTCGACCAGTTCATCAGAAAAAAATAACATAGGAGCAAGACAAAAACCTTATTATTTCTATTAAATCATAATTTGTTATTATTTGTGTCGTGAGTTCATCCGTGATCATGGCGTTTGCAACATCGCCGAAATATCGGAAACTCGATACAAATAACAAATATGGTAAATATCCCGTTTCAAGTGTTAATTATTATGTTAATAACCATGTCAGTTTAAACACTTCTTATTTCTACCAACATAAAACTTATTACACTATAAATACACTGTTTTAATAATCTAGTTTAAACCAAGTATATTTCACAGTATATAAATTCTATTACACCGAGAACCCAAATGTAGTTATTTCACTAGTAAGTAATTCGGTTGTTGATCCTCTCTTTCTCTCATGAATTACTCCTCTTTCTGGTGGCAAACCGTTACCCGATGACCTAATGCGCGGCGGGCGGTGAAATCGACCGCAAGCGCCGAAAACGAAAGTACATGCGTGCGCGCACGACACCGGACGACGCCGGCTTCGCTGAAAGGGCGGCAGGTAGCGCCACTGACGACGGAGAAGAACGAAGAAGATTAAACGAGGTGTAACCGTTAACACCTCGTATTCCATTCATCCATTCCATCGAATACCCATCACAAAGTCGTCAGCCATGCATTATGTAGGTTAAGTAAATCTGGGAATTATTTCTGGGACGTTTTTTTGGGGTAAAAACATACTGTACGCCTTATGGTGCGTGGTATGTTTTGAGTGTTATTACCTCAAAATATTGTGTTGATGGATACATTAGATCGTACAATGGGATTTATAGCAAAGTTACCACAATAAAAACTTGCATTAAACAAAAAATACAAAAATTATCTCCCTATATCACACTAGAAGTGTCCCAGGCATGGTCTGGACCAAAATAATATTTTAATGACAGGGAGAACTTTGTGTGCCTCGTACCTTTTGGTTTCATATATCTTTGAACACCAGTTAGATAGAAAGAATATTTTTTACTAGCTAGCGCCGTTCGCTTCACCCGAAGGATCGAAAAAAATCCTGTGTTATTCCAGACTATAATCTAACTCTATGCCAAATTTTATTAAGATCCGTTCAGCTGTTTTAACGACACAAACATATATTCGCATTTATAATATTAGTAGGATTAGTTTGGTAATTATATGAATACATCGGCAGTCTTACCGCTCTTAGCGATTTCTTTCAGACATCGTTTAGATTTACTAAAGGAACCTAACCTAACTTAAGAAGACTCGAGAAACCAATGGCACAGTGACATATCTTCAAATCTTCTCAGAGTGTCGATGGGAGCAATGACAGTCCGTGCCGCCGGCGGGTAGGTGTTCCACGCTCGCTTCAAAGAGATATCAGCAAAGCAGAATAGGCCCTTTTATTTGGGGTGGGAAACCATTAAATAACTTCTCCCATTCTGGGCGGTGCGGGGGCGGGTTGTCAGACTTTTACTGACTAAAACCCATCCCTGTTCCTTCTATTGCCATCTTTCGAACAACCCGCAACCAGAGTGGGCCCTAAGGTTCAAAATAGATATCGCAACCCAGAACACAAAATGCAAAATAAGAAACACGGATGGGTTTTAGTCAGTACTAGTCTGACATTTTCTTCCACTTCGCCCAAAACGGAAGAATTTGTTTGATGATTTTCAACCAACCTGCAGAGCCATCAGGCAGAAGCCCTGACAGGACCCTCTGCTGATATCAGCCACAATAGGGACCACAAAACCAACAAAGTAGTTAATATGTCAATGTACTGATATGTATAGCCAGGCTGTACACGATAAGGTTACGCTTCTGCTAATATTTTGTTTTTTTTTTTACATGGGTGACGGAGGTGTAAAACGACCGCACCAACACACCAGGGGAGTCGCGAATTTCATCTCTTATTGAACCCCTTCAGAGAATCCTCATCTGCTTAGCTATTTCACAACTTTTTTGGGATCGAGTTCCAGTCAGCCGGATGCAGCTAAATACCAGTATTTTACATAGAGCGACTGCCTATCTGACCTCCCCCTGTTAGTACTGGGTGACTCCGTATCTCTTGGTCAGACAGTCCACTAAAAAAATCTGATAAGAAAGAATAAAATTGGTTTGTAAAAGAATCAGATCAGCAAAATATCGCAAACAACAAGTGGTCAACGAGCCAATGCAGTCACGAATGACATTGTACCCAAAATTATGAAATTCCCATCACGAATTTCGATTTTTTATCATTTGTTTCGCTATAGTAATTTAATTTTGTATTGAAGATAGTTTTATAAGCTAAAAGAAAGTCAACATGTTTTCCAAAACCTTTTCGAATTGTAAGTCGACTATTTCACTGAGAAAATAAAATAATACAAATACAATGAAATGATTATTATTATTATCTATAAATAAATTGTTTTCAAATATGTTATTAACTTAGGATAGACAAACTGGAGCCGATAACTATTTAATAATCAATAGATCAGCAAGCGGGTGCTTTCTACGGGGTCGATGACCGCGCGAAAGTCGCAGCCACGGCTATGATACAACTGCACGGTGACTCCATGTGACGAGGCCTCGCTATTTAACAATTTACAACCTTTTTACAGTGAAAATAAACTAATTTACAATTATAGGAATTAGTTTACATTAACCGTCAAATGTGAGAACAAAAGACTTCAACGCGTTTCTTTTTTTTACAATTTAAGCAATTTACTGGAATTGTAAACAAGTTTGAATTTGTAATTAGAATTATAAATTTAGGAAAAGTGTTTTTTTTCTAGATGATTTTCTTTCTCGTTATAACAACTTTGGCAACAATTGCCGCAAAAGAGTAATTACCATGGCCTACATATCCCTTCCAACATAGTTTTGTAAAAAAAACCGCTTTACCAAAAGAAAACAATAATCTAGAACATTCCGGAACTGCAAACGAAACTCAATACAGCACCTGAGCAAATAATGAAAAGCTAGTAAGATCACATTCTGTAGCCTCTCAGCCATGTTTTACATATTAATTCACTTTCAGCCGGTCGCGTGACAGTTTCACCGAGTTTCAGAAGGCGAGGCAAGGCGAAATAGTAATAGCATGTCAGTTTAAGAACATGCACGATGTCTCGTGCTTTGCTATTTCAGTTTTTATATGGCTATTATTTTAATGATGTTTGTGTTTTAAAGTTAGTTTTATGTGTTAGAATTATTGTGATGTAATGTGTTTTAAAAGTACTAACTCACCAACAATAAGATGTGGAAATAAAAAGGCTAAAATAAAATAAAAATAAAATGTGTTTTAAAGATACTAAAGTACTATATATAATAAATATATAGTACTTAAGTATTAATTATAAGTATATACTTAAGATAGTGTAGATTGTATTATAAAGAGGTATTTATTTTATTTTAGGGGGCTATCTTTAGATTTGATTCTGAAAATTATTTCATTTACAGGAATCTACAATATCCCCGAAAGTTACTGGTTTTATTTTATACTTGCCCTGCGGTTACACTCGCATGGTGATAGAATATATTTTAATGAATTGTAAGTTATGTGTTATTCTGATATGTAAACTATATTATTGTAAAGTTTCATTAAAATTCATTCGATAGTTTTTGTGTGAAAGAGTAATAAACAAACTTTTGGGTTTATAATATTAGTAGGAATAGGAAAGTAGGAAGTATGATAACGTATGGAATATTTTTTGACTATACCGACGAAGAAGCCACTAGCTGAAGCTATTGACTAAAATGATAAAAAATACCTCAAATCAAACCAAAATAACCCATTTACCTTCTAGGCACTACTCCTATTGATAGCGATGTGATTTTTTGACGCCCCGTAACTATTTTGTCATTTCGATCCTACTTAAAAAATGTAGTATAGAAAAAATACAACGAAACAAATGATTTTGCACTGAATCAGAAGAAATAATACCATCTGTTTCATCGCCATCGCGATACAATAAACTCTTAACCCCAAAACCAAGATTCCCTTACTCAAAACAAAATACAACAAAACCAGATTGTCAATACTCAATGGTTATCGAACGTGGGAGCGCTGGTCATCCACCGCAGTCCGGCGTCGTTGAGTCTGCAGGACTTTCTCTAACCCCCCCTCCTTCCCCACATTCTCTCCTCAATACCCACCCCTCTCTCTTCCCGTCCCCCTCCCCCTTCAGCCTTCCCCTCCATGGTCAAGAGCTGCAAGATTACGCGACACTGAATGTGATGGAGGTTGAATAATCTGTTATATTGCAGCGTCGTCATGTTTTTATACCTTTTTTATCAATGATGCTGATAACTGTTGGTTGTAGTTGATTTTTACGTTTTTTGTATGGAGCTGAAAGGTGGTCATGTAATCTTTGGAGTTGTTTGTTTTGCTGAAAGAATTTATTGGTTGTGTCGTTGTTGGTTTTCCTTTTTCGACTGAGCTTGTGAATAAGAATCGTTACACTCGTATGGAAGTAACTGCTGCTTATTAATTTAGCTTTATCTTATTTCTTTGTTTGATAGCATGAAATATAATTATTTTTGTTAATCATCTATCTTATGAATAAAATTCTCGTGTCACAGTTTTAGTGCCATACTGCTCCGAAACGGCTAGAATGATTTTTATGAAATTTTATTTGGGAGGTCTGAGAACTCTTTTTACCACTAGGTGATAAAACAAGCCCTCTTCACAAAAAGAGCTGAGCAGCGGGTGAACCGCTGGACACAGCTAGACTATCAATATATAAAAAAGTAAATCACTGACTCACTTATCACGAAATCGCAGAAATGACAGGTGTTAGGAGTTTAAATTTTTGCATAGGGGATTCTTTTACGACATGGACGCTCACGTAGACGGGATTTTGTAAAATTTAAACCCTAAAGGGGTAAAACAGAGTGGAAAAGTTTGTATGGGAGAATGCGATTCCTTGACTGGATTTTTATAACAAAACTACGTGCATAACACTGGGTGGAGCGAACAGTGTTACTGGGTTACCATTAAGAATCGACACGGCGAAGAGGGAGGAATGCCTGTTGCAGCTGAGGCAGCCCTGAGTCTTATTTTGAACCCGGTTTATACCCTTTTGTTTCAAGTAACTTAAACTTTATTGCCGTAATTTTATAATATGTGCAGTTGAAGCAATCACAAAAAAAAATACGAAGAATCCTAGAAACTATGTTTGTTACTCTTTTACCCAAAAACAAGTAAACGGATTTTAATAAAATTTAGCACACATATAGCTTATAACCTGATTTAACAATTGGAATACTTTTTATCCCTGTAATCTACCATTAACGAACTCCACGTGGGCTAAGCCGAGCGCATAAGCTAGTCTACAACAAATTGTTATACATACCAGCATAATATCTATGCTTCTCACTACAGAATGATTAAAGAAGTGAAATGTCACCTCGACCACTCACATGAATCATGTGGCCGCACATATCAGCGTGTCAAACGTACGCCGATTAATTAACTGGCCGACAAAGAGGCTTTCTTTTTCGTCTGCTGCTTGCCGCGGTTACGACACAGATGGGTGACTCGGTTTTTCAGGAATTGGATGTTTTGTTTAAAGATTTTGTGTGTGAGTAAGAGGAAGTGAGTTATGTTGCTATTTTCGTGGAATTTTCACAAAAAATGTTGTTAGATTAGTAACGGATTTGGGCTAGACAAAGTCTTCGGCATTTCCGATTCGTTCATCTCTAATTCCAGAATTCGAGGTTCGATTTAGAATGTATCAATTTCTAAATTTATATCTTACCTAGCTTCATATTGGTGGCATAGTTACTTTGGGCTTACGCTAAATTTAACGCTAAACAAATAAACAAACAAACTCACTTTCGCTTAATTCATGTGGTGTACAAAATAAATAGTATTGTGTTTATCCAAGATCTTGTAAAAATAATCAGATTTCAAAGACGGGCCATGAAGTTTCTTGGAGATCAACACCTTAGGATGAACAACTACAGTACTTTCAGTTATAGCGCCTTTTGACGGGACTGTAGTTTCATCCCTTTGTTTATAACAGTCCCTGCTTGTAACAGTCTAATTGAAATTTTAATTAGAGTTTTTTTTTCTATCCAAAACAGTGTTTTATCTGTCACATGTAAGTATATTGTTTTTTTTCGCCTTCATCGTCCAAAGATTGGTAATGCGTCCGCAATGTAACAACAAATAATATAAACTGAATAAACCGAACTAAAACTATCTTTTACTTGTAATCCATTCTTGAGAATCTAATTATTTGATTTAACATCACCTCTTGAACGCGTTGATGTCTTTTGCACGCGCGTAAATTTCGAGCGGAATTGGCGCAAGAATGCCATAAACCTAGTAACATTGTAGCGTTCATTGTAATTATTTTGCCGAAACTGTGGCCGGCAGTGAGTCTATGATCATTGGAACGTAAGATTTACTATCTGAGAGCTGTTTGAAGTATAGAACTCTACAATAAAATTCTTTTCACGATATTTCATCGTAGTACATGATTTTCATTTATTTTCCCATTTAAAAAAATTAGGATGCAAAATCAATATAAAACTTTAAAAAAAAAATTATTAGTTGATGAATTATAAAAGCCTGCTCCCTCCCTCTCAAAATAAATAATAAATGTTTATTTCAATAGCTTAAAAATAATCATCCTCTCAAAATAAATATATATTCCTAATAAGAGTGCAGTGAACTCCAATCTAGCTCACGAATCAACTGATTTTATACCTATGGTGATCTTACTTATCCTTATAAATTCTTAAATCCTTTTAAATTATATTAGAAAGGACTCGGAAATTGAAGTTAATTGTACTAAAATGAAGTAAAGTAAACGTTTTCCAATCACTATCAATGATAAGGTGCGTGTCTGCGCCCGCGCATGTTAACGGCGCTCGCGCATCGCACCGTTACGCGCGCCCCATATACCACGCAGCCATACTTAGCTACTATCGCACACTGTTTTCATTTTATCAAGAAAGAAAATAAATAAGAAAGGAAATTATGGATAAAAATATGTGGTGAATTATGAAGCAAGGTATCTAGAAGCTAGTCTATGATGAATAAGCTACTTAAAGCTGCGTCAAAAAGTATATTTCAGCGGTAATCTGAGACATTGTTTTTAATTAAACATGTGTGATGAAACTTTAGGTTCAACACATACTTCATATTATTTCACTAGCTGTTCCTCGCGGTTTCACCCACGCTGCTCAGCACCTGTTGGTCGTAGCGTGATGTTATATAGCCTATAGCCTTCCTCAAGAAATGGACTATCCAACACTAAAATAATTTTTCAATTCGAACCAGTACTTCCTGAGATTAGCGCGTTCAAACAAACAAACAAACTCTTCAGCTTTATAATATTATATAGTATATAGATACAGATTTTAAGTTAATTTCATTTATTTTTATGTTAATTTTTTTTTAAATAATTTTATCATCATGTTAATTTGCTATGATGAATGCTGCGTATACTTATAAAAGACAAACATACCAACACTTTTGTATTATTGCATAGTTCCTTTTAAGTTTTTATATGTAATGCTGTTGGTGTACCAAATAAATAAATAAAGCCACATCTTACATTGCTAGTAGATTTTCGAATGACGAACCATGTCAACAGAATTTTAACACTTAGTTGAAATAATGAAAATCTCATCATAATTTATTTCTGTTATTACCTCTTTTAATCATTGCTTTTGTGAGACAATAAATACAACTTTCCTGGGTAAACATCTATACTAATATTATAAAGCTGAAGAGTTTGTTTGTTTGAACGCGCTAATCTCAGGGACTACTGGTTGGAATTGGAAAATATTATTTTAGTGTTGGATAGTCCACTTCTTGAGGAAGGCTATAGGCTATATAACATCACGCTACGACCAACAGGTGTTGAGCAGCGTGGGTGAAACCGCGTGGAACAGCTAGTTATTAATATTATTTTTTTAATAATAATTTTAGTATTTTTATTAATTGCACCTACTCTGTTTTATCTCAGCATTACCCTAAGGTAAACTGGTAGAAATTGGCCAAGGTAAATAAATCTGAATCAATCTTGCACAGTCAAATAGTTTGTATGAAAATAGCGTGGCACAAACTGGTGATAAAGAAATTAGAAAGAAAGAAAATAAGTTTATTTGGCTCGTCCCATAATTGCACACTTATTTTTTTTTTAATTTTTTTTTAAACAAAGTAAGAAAACAAAAATGACATATTTAGTTCGCGTCTCACGGCAGCGTCAAAATTGTTGTTGGTTGTTGTTACGCTAAAAGTTGTTGGTAGCAAACTTTGAATTACATCGAATATAGTGGTCTACAGCCAGAAGCAAACATGGCCATCTTTAAAAATGGTCTTCACTGCCTGAATGATAAAAATGAATCCTCCTGAAGAATATTCGTATCGTAAACACAAAGACCACGAAGACAGCGTAACACAAGATGGTTCCGTACAATCAATTAGCTATACTTTCAGTTTCCGTTCAAACAAAAACGAGGAAGTTATTTTTGCACGTTGCACGAAATTCTATGAAAACGTGTAGGAAATAAATAATTTTGTGTTGTTACTATATTTAACAAAGATATTTGTAGCATGCTAAGAATGTTTTTTAGTAATCACTGTCATATAAGTTATCACGCATAGATAGATTTAAAAACGAAATGTAGAATATTATTTATAATTATTTTCTAAATTATTGGAACGTTGATCTTTGTGGGACTAGTAAGAGTCTTATAAGTGGGCCGCGGTATCTCTTTCGAACATCCCGCAACCTCGGCAGACAGTGGCCCTGGCAGCCCTCTGCTTTGTTGACTTCACGTCGATACAGCCTGTCGCGACTAAATGGACGGACGGTGAGCTACCCATTGCTCACCGTCACAGACCCTCATCTACGGTGGCCGGGAGTCGTTTTGAGGAATCCGACGCCTGGAACGCCTCCTGCGGCAGCTGGGTTGGTTTGAGGTTCATCGATAGAGCTTAATAGTTGTAGATACTCTATGTTCAGCAGTGGATAGATCAAATTACACACATTCATGAGCTTGCTTACATTCTTATATGCAGCAGATAAAATTACAGACAATCTACAAACTCTAAGATCATTGGTACACGTTCGACTTTTCCTAAAAGCGTATGTTGAATAACTATAACATATGTCTTTTTTTGTCAAATCTGTGTCAGAGCAACGCAAAGTAAATCGAATTATTTTGTGTACAAGACCGTAAATATATTCTCCACTAAAAAGGCAGTCGGTTCAAACGATGTCATTCAACTTACTAAATATGTAAAAATATAAATTAGCACCCACTCAGTCACAAATATATTCGAGCACTATGGAATGTGTGAAATTATTAAAAAAAAAAGATACAAGTAACTGTCTCGTTTTTAAGCAAGTTATATCCCTATGAGAAAGACGAAATAGTTAATTGGAAATAATGACTAAGAAAATTAAAACTAATTCTATAAACAAAGAAAATAATCGGTGCTTGAGTCTTCCGTACGAACTTGTGACATAAACGGCCATATTTTTTGACTGCATAGACTTAGAGGGTAATTTTTTCACAGTTTTAATGAACCACAAGTTTGAGTGTATGGTTTTAATTTCAACTCGATACCTACACGTGTTCTTTAGATAAAGGATCTTGAAAGACATACAGACAGATTGACAGACAGACGGATAACAAAGTGATCCAAATGGTACACTAAAAATATCCTTATGAGTTAATAAATATAATGCGAGAACTTAATCAATCAATAGATTTGTCTACTCTTATGAATATGGAACGATGTCAATCTATGTAGATAAAATATCAGCCTTAAATGTCTCTGTGATGTAACTAATAATTAATGGAATTACAATTTTTTAATTAATGCTATGACGTCTGACTGGGGAGAATGGAAGAAGAAAACGTGTTGACACGACCCTAAATAGAATGGGACAAGGGCAGGAAGAAGATGATGAACTTGCTCATAAATACATGTGGATAATTTTGAATCGATTCTTTCTACGAAGTTAATTTTCTCTCTGAATTATTGCGGTCTCTTAAAAGAAGAAAAAATATTACTAAATGATATATTTTCTAGCTAACTTTTATCCATAAATATTTTGCTAAATCTTAGTGCACTATATAACATTAAAATTTTTCTTCATTCTAAAATATTTCTTAAGCTACAAAACTTCAAACTGCATAGAGGCGTGGCACTGTGAACTGTGCCACTAACCATTAGCTAGTCTTAAGTAAAAAATACGCTTTGGAATAAATTGTGGTAGGTCAGGTATTTATCACCGCAAATAAGAATGTAATTAACATCAATCTGACCATCTTACTCATCACCTGTCTAACCGTTTCCATCTAGTCTAACCGGATGCAACCGAATACGAGAAATTCACAAGGAGTGACTGCCTATCTGACATCATGTCTCTTACAGTGCTGGACCAGAACTTTTCCGAACTTTTTCCTTTTTCTTGTTGACAATCTCAGCCTTCGGTATTTCTGTCGCGAGTTGCTAGGCTACCCTACCCTGATGTACACCAGAACAAAACTTTAACATTCAACTTTAGTCTACCCGATGTGTTAAGCCTTCTTATTTCTGGGAACCTGCATTACTTATTACAGTCGATCAAGACAAGAACACTTTAGTTTGTCACGGTAAAATTGTTCAGAAACAATCTGACCGAATGGAATATATGTCCAATTGTCCTATATACAACAACCTCCATATTCCAGGGTTTTAGTGATGAATGTGCACCACCTTGTGCGATGTACTGGTCAGAGAATTCAATTGAGAGGAACTCAATTGACACTTAAAGAAAAAGACGAATCTTGTCATTGGAAACGTGTCCGAAGAGTGTGTTTGAAAGGAATCCATTGAAATGATCATTGAAGAAGAAGACTAAAATACCTATAAACATACTAAACGAAACAGTAATTTATGGAGAACCGGCTGGTCAAAAATCTCACTAATTTCATGTCGACAAGTCATTGAAAAACAAAAGAAGCCAGAGATAGATTTTGATTTTGTTTGACACGGATTGGTTAGAATCTTTACATTGAGATTACTTACTGTAGTTCGATGGCAACAGCTGTGGATGATGATGTAAATACCCAAGCTATTACACCGGTAGCTTTAAAACCGGAACACAGCATTCAAAACTGTTTGCCTTTATATTTTACGATCATGATACTCCCCCGGACTCTCACCGCCTACTCAATGTGCATACCTATGTCCCTACTACAGTCTGTGTATATTTGTACTTCGTATTTCGTCAGTTTAATGCTCTGTTTCCGTGTCTAACAGGTAGAATGTACCCCGGATGACAGATGTGGACCAAGAAAGTTAACAGACGGACTTAAAACAATGTGTACGGACCGTAGCCGCAAATGCAATGAGATCTTTCTACCTACCCTGTTGCTGACCTCGCGTGAGGCCGTGCGATACTGTTCTCAGTTCGAAAGCTATTCTCGTCTTAAATTTCAACGCTATCTTTATCAAAATACATTTCTTTAATTACTTTTTCGTCTGTGCATTCACTTAATATTCTCAAATTAATCAACGCTACGCACAGAAGAGTTAATTGTTAGATCAAAAACCTGTTACTTGATATTTTCATTAACATATGTCCGTCATATAATTTTTGGAAAGTCTCAATACTCCGCGTACCGTTATTTTGTTGGTAACACCTTTTATAATATCTCTCTATTTAAACGGACGACACTGTTACTTAGGAATGTGAGTATTACCAACTTTTCGTATGATAGAAAACGGCGCTGTAGGAAATTAGAAAATGTTTCTAGTGCGACTGGTTGAGCTTGAGACGGAAAATTAGCACAAATAGGTAAATCATAAATGATGTTTGTTCTGTAAATTAGTTTCTTCAAGCACTTGTACACGTATTTTTTTTTATAAAAACTAGATCAAGTCGGTATCTCCTATCCAAAAATTCTGAGAAGAATCACCGGAACAAACTCTAAAAGCAGTAGTTAGTATCACAATTCAATGATAGTTCTGTTAAGTCCGTAACACACTGACCCAAAACCGGGACCTATTTAGTTTAGTTCTCACCGGAGAGCAGGGAGCTGGCGAAGGACTCCTGGCCGTGGGAGCGAGGCACTACGGCCGCGATGGCCAGCAAGACCACGCTGAGGCGCACCGCTGTCATGGTCACTGGTTGCACTGTCAGATTGCGTCTCCGCTGTCTCGCATGGCGCGTCCACTGCCCGACTCGCGCGCGCGCGCACTGCCTTCCACCACCACCAAAGTGTTTGGGTGCGTAAGCGTAGCTCAACGAGCAAGTCATACAGATGCGACTTTGAGGACCAGACTCCTATAAGGACCAATTTCACTCGGTTGAGTTGAGTGAACATGAGGTTTGTGTTGAACTAACCTTCAATGGACATTTAATTGTGTCACGATACCTTTTTTTACACAGATAGCTGGCTTCTAGAGTGATTTACACTCTTCTCTTTCATTCTCTTCAGGTGTTTTTAGCCAATTGCAAATGCGTTTGCAAACCCCATTTCATACTGCTATTATTTGCTGAAGTTATCCAGGGAAACAGAAGTACATTAGAACTAGTAAAATAGTTTTAAAGGCTCTATAATATAATAACTTTAGAAAGTGTTGTGTTTTTATATTCCACAGAGCCTGGTTAATTAACAATCACTTTCATAACACAATTTAAAAAAAAAAAACTTTCACGTAGCTGAAATCCACAAAAACAATATAGATTTTACCAACACCGATCTTCCAGAAAACTACACGCAGAACTGCATATAGGCAGAAACGATACGATTGTAATCTATCTGTCATATCTGCACATTTATAATCTGTGTCCAAATTAGCATCATTTAACGGCAAATGCTGGTTACTGCGGATCGATATTATTGCAAGCAGTGCCATCGACGGGGACACGTGATGGGCCATGAATGGCTACGTGTAACCCATGAATGACCACGTAGTATCACGCTGTGTCTTTGTGAGGAAATTGTGATCACTCCTCAGTTTCAAGAGATGAGGAGCATTCTTTTTTTAAGGAGAACCAACTGTATTCTTTCGTCTTTATATCATTTGGTAACTCTACTAATATTAATTAACTAGCTGTTCCTCGCGGTTTCACCCACGCTGCACAGCACCTGTTTCTGCACATCGTAGCGTGATGTTATATAGCCTATAGCCTTCCTCAAGAAATGAACTATCCAACACTAAAAGAATTTTCCAATTCCAACCAGTAGTCCCTGAGATTAGCGCGTTCAAACAAACAAACAAACTCTTCAGCTTTATAATATTAGTATAGATACGAAAGTTACTAATTTTTCTTGCTTTAGTGACTGACATTCTTAATTGCAACGGCAGCTGTGTGACGAGTAGACTGTAAAATATACTCTCTTTTAAGACGCGACGTCTTAAAAGAGAGTATATTTTCCTCTATCCTCACATTGCATATATAATTATATTTTACTACTTTCAACATTTTTCATATATGCTCCGGTCCTGTTTATTGTAGCTATATAGCTTACTAGCTGTGCCCAGCGGTTTCACCCGCTGCTCAGTTAGGGGCATTTAAAATAGATGTTGACCGATTCTCAGACCTACCCGATATGCACACAAAATTTCGTTTAAATCGGTCCAGCCGTTTCGGAGGAGTATGGGAACGAAAACTGTGACACGAGAATTTTATATATTAGATGTTACTCGTAGATAATGTAGCTTTAGATTGGTGAAAGAATTATTTAAATCGGTCCAGTAGTTTTGGGGTTTATCCATTACAAACATTTTGTTTTGGAGTTTATATTTTAGTTACTATTCTCTTCCTGTTCTCACACACTACTGTCTACGTTTCTTTCTTCATATTTCCTCTCGCAGGCCTGCTGGTAGAAATTTCTTTAGAAATAAGCTGTGTTTGTAGGTACTCTATGTTTTTTATGAAGTTTTCCTGTGTTTTCTCCTGTGTGTACATAAATTATTAAATAAATAAATACAAACAAAAAATCTAATCTTTTCTCTTTTTAACATTAGTGTAGATGTAGATTTACTATAGACCCTTCACAAAATCTTCGAAAACACCTTGAATTGAATTTGAAATTGAACTCGATTTTATTCAAATGGATTATAGAAATATGTTCTCGCAACAGTTTAAAGGTAAATAAACGATAACTTATCCACAAGTAAACTAAGTACAAGTAAACATCCATCTAAGGTGCGTCTACGCAGTGCCTAGCGTCGGGTCGTTTACCCCAGAGGGACCTGTCCCCATAGCTGTCACTAACTACTTTCGCGGGAACTAAGCACTTAATATAATTCATAGATCAATAGATACGTTGGTGTCTATGAAGTATTGCAACAAATTACGATCTTATCTTGAGCTCTAACTAATTGTGGAAACCGTGGTAACTGCTTTAAATTTTAAACTAATTTTCTTACTCCTTATTTGAATAATGAAGCTAAGCAAGATGGATGTCTTTGGAGAATAAGCTAAACGAGACTTAGGCCTTTTCCGAACTGGCATGCTGGGCGAAGCCTGATTAGAATAAAAACAAACATTGTCTTATAAAATAGTTCCCGCGTCTAGTTCGGTGTTCGTCTCACGGTATCGTACTACCGGGATAGAAAGTTAATCCAGCTTATAAACTATCTCTGTGCCAAATATCATCTAAATGCGTTCAGCTGATTTTGCGGGATTGGGTAACAAACATACATATATTCTCACAAAATTCCAAATTATAGTTTACTAACTGGCACCCGTGGCTTCACCCGCGTGATATAGAAAAAAAATGTTTACTTTGTGTTATTCTAGACTATAATCTACCTCTGTGCCAAATTTCATCAAGATCCGTTCAGTCGTTTTGACGTGGAAGAGTAACAAACATCTATACATTCATCCATCCTCACAAACATTCGCGTTTATAATATTAGTAAGATATATCTGTTAGATTTCCATTACTAGTAACGTTAGGAATATTAGTAGCGGCACCTCCATAATAAGCAAACTCCTGGGATCAATACGTCTCAATTGAAACAAAAGAACAATGAGTTTGCAATTTTGACAAAGACAGTAATGCATTACAATTTATTCAACACCTAACTACACTACATCACCAACTTTTACTTTTAAAGTGAGTGTCAGTTGGTCAATATTTGTCGTGTCATACACACTGAGCGTCGCTGTAATTCGCACCTATTAGGAGAGATAGTGCGCTCAATACAACACGACAAACGTTTGGGTAGGGCAGGACGGATTTAATCCCCAGCATTTTGTGTCAGAACAGTGAATCATCTAAGCTGCTAATCTTATAAAATGGATGTCAAAATAAGACCTACTTATAGAGTTACTAAACGCAAAGCTCCTTTGGGATTGTATTCTGATAGTGCACAATGAGGTTATTCAAGCCTTTTTTTTGGGGTGGGAAACCATCAAATAACTTCCCCCGCTCTGGGCGGAGCGGGAGGGCGTGTCAGACTTTTACTGACCTAAAACCCCCCCATGTTCCTTCTATTGCACTTTACGTTCCGGGGCCGAGGTATCTCTTTCGAACAACCCGCAACCCCGGCAGGCGTAGGCTCTGGCAAGCCCCTCTGCTTTATTGACTTCTCTTTGAGGCGCGCTTGAAACACGAACGCGTCGTCGACACGGCCTGTCGTCAATAGGTTATTAAAGCCTTAACAGAGTTCCTGCTCAATACCAAACGTTCTAAGAATAGACTCAAACTGTGGCGAGAAAGTGTTTCCGGGCCCTTTTCTATTACTAGCTGAAATATCCCATTTGGATATTAGCCGCCATGGTTGACCTAGAAGACCAGGAGACCTAGAGAGAGACCTTTTTAAATAGACTTCGGACACAGATTGACCAGGAAGACCAAACCAGGTGGGTTTTCATAAATGACTCTGCCTTGGAGCGTAAATTTGGTATGGCGCCACAAACGATGGGCCAGTTGGTATCGTGTCCTGATGGTATCGTTCGCACATCACAGCTGATGGACGCTACTGAAAGCGCCTCACTCGTCGCCAAATTTTAGCCTGACTCGACTTATATTTCATCGACATGCTTAGAAGTACGGGGTTATTTCGTATACTCACATTTATTTTTCCTCTATGAGATTACCACATCCTAAGACAGTTGTTCCGGGTAAGTGATCCTAATTAAAGGAACCAAATTACTTAGTAGAGCTAAAAGCAGAAGAGATCTTTATGATACAGCTTATCTTTTGGGCGAACGATACTGTCATCCAGCTTAAATGTTTTTTTAAGGTAAGCCCGCCAGACTATTCCCTAACTTCCAAAATCCAGAATCGATAATGGCATCCACCAAAAGCGTTGAGATAATGAAACTCGACGAAGCCCAGCGTATGGCACTCGTGGGCTGCAGCTGAAAACCAGCGTCAGGTGGTAACCTTGTGTTGTTTTCTTTCTTTCTTTTTCAGAGCCACAATGGTGTACTGGATCATGCAAACGAATCAGAAAAGAATAGCAAACTAGTAGGAAGTTTAACAATCATTTATTTATTATTTCAAGGGAAGAGTGAGACAGCTCCGATACAAGTACTATTGTAACTTACTGGGGCTGCCTCAATTCATGTGTGAAACAATGCTTAAGTTAAAATAAATATTTTTGTATTTTGTATTTTTTGTATTTATTGCAGACAAAATTGGCTCATACATCTTATGTACATTCCACAGACAAACATACGTATCTTTGCACAGTATAAAATGAAGTAGCTTCCGATGTACGCTTAGATCTTTTAAACTGCTCAACGGATTATCATGCAGTTTCGTTTTCAGTGATTCAAGAGGAAGGTTTATATGTGTTTATATTAGCATCTATATTACACTCGTACGGAGCGGGAGCAGGTCGCTAGTATATCAAAAATACAAATCAAGTTAGAAAATAAAACCTTACAAGCTCTGTTAGTAATTTAGCAGAACATCACTGCATTAAGAGAATACGTCCATGTAGCTCTTAGCTGTGGAAGCGTCGGAACACCTCTACCTATGGCCAAAGTCCTCTTCCAAGATAAGCTGCAGATAACACATGTCGTTGTTCGCACCTTGCCTTGAAGTTGACGTTCCGACACGACACTAGCAGATGCTCTCTCGCCACATACTTGATCTTCAGACGCACGTATTCTACGATGACCTCCACCGAAGTTATCGCGACTCTTATGCCAAAATCCGACCCGGCCCATGTCTCGCTACCCTCTCTCCAATGACACCCTAAACTGAGGCCTATACTGCAGGGTGCCCTTATCGTGCGGTCATTGATATTATAAGAAGTAGTTTGTAGCCCCGGCCGGGGCCTTAAATTTATTTGAGGTTACAACAAAAAAGTTCGGTTAAGCAATGTAAAAACTCTATGAGTTGTTAATAGGAGTGGCTTTAAAAAAAAAAATGCCTGCTTAGATTCAAATCTGTAGGAGAGGTAAGTAGACCAACCACGCAAGAAAAACTATAATTAAAATATAAAATTGTATTAAAAAGAAAAAACTGTGTATTAGCTTAAGAAAAAAAATATTTACTTTGATTAAAACTGCTAAGGAGGTTCTAATAGAACCCTTGACCGTTAGTTAGAGCCACTGAGTCATCACTGCTCACAGTTGCAGTAGCAGTATCTTAACTTAAGTACTTGAGTTTGTTACCTAACTCCTCCTAAACGGCTGGACCAAAATTTTGTGTCTATATTTCAATGGGTTCGTGGATAATTAAAAAAAAACACAATTCGACCCTAGTATCTGGCGCTGCTATCGGTATGTCTTCAAATTTGCTGTACTTTTTTTTTTTTTTATTATTGATAGGCTCGCGTTTGACCACTATCTCACCTGATGGTAAGTGATGATGTGGTCGACGATGAAGCACGCTTACCTAGAAATAACCTATTCACTCTTGACTTGAAGACCCCCAGGTTATAGCTGTCAGGAAATACAGACTCCGGCAGGGAATTCCACTCCTTAGCAGTACGCACAATGAAGGTATTCCCAAACCGTTTAGTGCGTGTGGGTGGGATGTCTACTTACAAAGGAACAAGAGAACGTTTGCTGATTCCGGTAATATAAATAGACTCGTATACTAAAATATCACGTTAGAATAGAGATGTTCTTTCATGGTCCCACCAGTGGGTCGATGGCCGTGCTTAAACCTAGCGCAACCACTGGATATTATGTTGCGCGTTTAGATAATCGAAGTGGCCTAGAATTTCGCTTCGGAATTGCCAATATTGATTAAAACTTTCTTCAGGAATTAATTTATGGTTTGGTGCGGGGTTTATTCATTAATGCTGGTTAAAGTTAACAGCTTAGAACGCGTTTAAACGTCACTTATTTATGGTTAAACAGACGCTTGTCTTAACTTTGTTTTACTACTGAAGAATCCTTTTATTCTGCATATTGAGCATATAAGTGAAAGAATACACCTAGGTAAGAAACAAACAGTCGAAAACATTTTGAAATGATATAAAATTCCATATAGGTCTACAATTATAGTCGGAGTAAAACCTAGCTCACAGAATAAAATTATTCACCCAATAAGCATAATTATGTGGACATTACGGTACATATTAGCTAGCGGGCAGTGGGTTCGACTCCGGGCAGACCTGTTTTGAACTGTAAACTAAAACAAGTGACGGTAACGGCTAGTAGTGAGAAGAGAAAGTTTGGACATCATACGTTGCTTGTCTCGGTGGTCAGCTGGAGATTTACAAGTAGTTGCCTTACTACGTAATCGTGATGCCTAGACTTTTACCAAGTCTGTTTGACTCAGCTTCAAACTATACATAATTTGAAATGACATCGACAATAACCACAGACTTAAAAAGGCTAGACACATAACATAACCGCTGACGGTTGAGAGAAAAACAAGCAAACATCATCTGCTATATCCAGGATAAAATAGGGAGTCTAAAAACATCTTCCTCTCTGAAATATCTCCTTTGTTTCGAATAATATTAGCCACGGAGTCGAAAAACATAGAATAGACGATGTCGCAGCTTAACTTTTACGCTTGGCAACAGAAAAGACAGATCATCGGCTATGAAACAACTTCTAAACGATGTTGTCGAATCTGTCGTATATTCCTGTCAAACGAAGACGTTTCCTATTTTGAAATTGATTGAATTGACACAACTTAACTAAATTATAGTTTACATAGAAAATTGCAATCTCACCATTCTGAAATTGACGGTTTTCACCAAAAATAGTGGTTGTCAAGCTGAATCGAACTATTTTTAACTTCATCAGCGGCACAAAAACGTGCCAGTAAACAAGTATTACCGTTGAGCCCCGCTGGCACAAATTTGTGCCACCAAACCCTGACCGATTTAAAACTGTATTTCTACTAAAGATAAGTCTTAAAATCAGATTACGCTTACGATAAGAGCCTGCCTGGCGGTGCTTGACGGATAGTTGACGTAAATAATGGCGGTCCTTAAGAAGTTTATCGCGATTAAAATGGTGTAGAATAAAAGTAGATGTGATTAGGTCACTTTAATATTATTCTAGTTTAATCCGATCGTTCATCAGAATCAGAACCAATAACAATGTTGCGTGTAGTCACTCACATAGATCGACCTTCAAATGTGGTTGATAGCTACATGTAGCCAAATATCGTAGGCATGTTGGATGCCTGTCCCACACCGAAACTGACACAACTCAATAAAAACGACATTTTTCAGGAGACGTAAAACAATTAGGTAGGTTATTATCTAAGATTATTTTTAGATCAAAAAGAGGTTGAAAATATCACTGTGTTAATTGTTTTATGAACAATGATAACTAAATATTCTCGATTTTTGAGTTGTTTCAGGAGGTGTGCGATATATTCAGCTGTGGATTACTTACAAAAATACACAGAATTACAGAAAATGTTAGTGCTGAGTATCAGTTTAAAATTAGTAAAAACAATTGATTTAGCAACATGAAGAGGATTAAAGATTCAAGAAACATTAATAAAATCGCAAAGTGAAACCTGTTGGTTACAACAATCTCCTTTGAACATGCATAAACATTATACAGGAATATATTCACCAATCAGCATTAATGTGCTGATGACACGTAATATCTCCAAAACAAACAAGCTAACAAGACAATAAATACATTTAAAAATCAAAACCCGTCGCAATATTTCAAGATTTCATTGACCAATAAAAGGATCACGAGCGTGCATACTTACAAGCGCTGAAGCGGCCATAAATCTCTCAAAGCAGAGGATATCGGCGTGCGCCGGCGCAGCTGAGTCAAAACATTACGGATCGTTAATTTGCGGCCTTGTGGACTCCCACCGGGGTAACGGGACTTGGCAGACGGGCTGGCCAGCACAGAATATTATGTAGAAGGTAGATTATTATAGTTTTTATTACTTATAAATATAAATTTTGTATTTAATAGACTACAATAATTGTCTTTTTGGAGTTTTTAATTGATTTTTCGAAAGGAATACGCTACCATATAGATATGAGAGCTACAAAGTCTATTAATAGGAACTTAATGACACGGGTCCTACGGGTTAATCAAACGGGTACTTTCAATGTCAGGAGTGATTTATAAGCATACAGAGTTAGAAGGTTGTCTGTACTGAGCAGTCCTTAATACGGAACACCACATAGCTTGGATTCAGACACTTTGTGCATACGATCCTCCAAAGGGGGCGACGAAGAAAAAAGAGATGACCGGTCTTTTGTCTAAGAGCTCGTCAGAACAGAAAAAAAATCGCAGGAGAAAAGCTACTTATCATCTAGAAGCCGTGAAAAGTCAGAGGGGGCTGCCAGGGCCTCCGCCTGCCGGGTTGCGGGTTGTTCGAAAGAGACCGCGGCCCCGGAATGTAAAGGCTTCTATTGCAGAAGGAACATGGGTGGGTTAGTACAAGTCCGACACTCCCCCCCGCTCCGCCCCGAGCGGGGGAAGTCATTTGATGAATTCCCACCCTAAAAAAAAAGCCGCGAAAAGTATCAGATCTACCCTCGCTTGTATCCGAAACAAACAAACGTATCTACACCCCTACTCTTTGCCTCATCACCGATATCAACAACATTACGGCTCAACTCTTTCATCGGGAGGTCCCACCGTCCCACGCATGTCCCCCACTCCCCCTCCTCGCCCCTCTCGCCTGCCATGCGCCCGCGCAGGCATGCGTGCACGCATTGATATAATTTCAATACTTTGTGGCTAACATCACATTTTAAATATAACTTTATAAATGGCACGCGGATTTTACAGTTGGTTCTCATCGTCCTGAAGTACCGTTACAAATAAAATGTACAACAATGAAATAAAAGTATCATTGGTTTTGGATGTGTTTTGATATGAGAATGAATTACGAACGTGTTAGCTGCGTGACGTAATAGTTGTACATAAATATTTGCTGACTGAAAGTACGCACATAAAATACGTCCGCGTGGAAATGTAATTATAAAAAAATATTACTTGCCTAGCCAACCCATAAGAATGGATTTACTCTTTTCGTACGGAACTTCAATCATTTTTATAATATCGGCTATCTACAAGTTAAAATCTCATCAAAATCGGTTATCACTGTGGAGATTAGCCAGAACGAACAAAAAACAAATAAGTTGTTCTTGCATGCACCGTTTCATTTGCAGAGATCATATAGGCTCCATGTAAAATACTGGAATACTGCATCTGGTTCATTTAGAAAGGCGAAACAGATGATGATGTATATCATCATATGCATTCAGTGATGATAGGTTTTTTTAAATTACAAATAAGGCTTCCTCGAGGGGTCAGTCACAACTGCGGTGACTGTATTCGCGATGCTTTCCCACAAGTCTCTAGTGGCTGCATGGTGAACACATTCTGCCATAGGGAACTTGGCAGATTCAGTCATTTAGGTTGGCTATCGACCACATAGTCTTGGGCATTCAAGTTATCGAGGAGCTCGTGGCTAAATAATAGCAGCCGCTCGGGTTAAGCCGCGCATGCCTAGGTTGGTCTGTGGATGGATGACCACCCCTTACATACCGAGTTTCCTCCGTGCGTCGGAAAGCACGTTAATCCGTTGGTCCCGGCTGTCAATTGTAGATTTTTGACAGTCGTTACAGGTAGTCAGTGTCCCTAAAGTCTGAAAAACCAGTCTTATCAAGGGACATCGTATCACCCAGTACTAACTGGGTTGTGGAGGTCAGATAGGCAGTCGCTCCATGTAAAATACTGATATTCAGCTGCATCCGGTAAGACTGGATGCCGACCCCAACATAGTTGGGAAAAGGCTAGGCAGATGATTTATGAGTCTCGTGCCTTCAACTCGACCCTGAATCACCGAAGGCTCTGGAATCATTGATGTGTCGTGTACAAAAAAACAGAAAGGATTCGTAATTGCGCAAGCGACGAATCTTTGTATAATTCAGAGTTCATTGAGTATTGACACGTGAGTCCGTCGAGCGGTTCAGCTTATCCTGAGGATGCGTGTCCAACACCACAACTCTAGGGAATCTTGCGTCGGCCCTGCATTCGTAAGGTCTAAGTCTCCGCTCCAGAGGAATATTGGGAAAACCAGGGTATTGATAGGGCGTACTTTGGTATTTTACCCGACGAAAACAGAAAAGGAAAGGTCCTCAATTCGACATGTATTTTTTTATGTATGACCTCGCATAACTTTTTTCAGAGAAATCCAATTTTAATTTTATTTAAAAGATGAAAAATGGGTTTTATTCAGTAAAATCTGACATTCCCTTCCGCTCCGCCCAAAGCGAGGTAAAATTATTTGACGATTTGACATCCATCAACCGAAATATTTAAGACATTATTTAACAGGAAGTTTCTTACCGATTCTTCTCCATAGAAAACAATCAACCCGAACCGTGCACTTTTTCTCGACGTTTTATAAGTGCCCATGTAGGCCTATGTAAAATATACAAAATAAAATAAAAGTAAACAATACAAAAATTCTCTTAAATCTTTATTATACATAATCATAATCTTACTTTATGTTATACAGGGTCATTGAAAAAATACCCGAAACCTCTTAATCCTGCCTTCATATCATGACCCTGAACAACATTTATTCTACGACTTTTCAAATTTCGAAGCATTTTTTTTCCATACAAAAAAATAAACTTAGTCAAAATTTTGCATATATCATTTATGGGGTGAGTGCGGTGACCGACGAACGAAAGGCAGCCGCCCGGCCGCGCCGGCGCGGCTAGATCAAACGGCGCGCCACGCTCAAGGAAGCGAGCGGGTGCACAGCGCGGGGTTCGGGGTGACAGTCGCATGAGTGCCTTATTCGTAAGAACACGCGTGCGCGTATACCGCTATCGAAATTCGCGCGTATTAGTAAATTAACTACATATTAGCGGTTTCATATTTTGAATTCAATTTACTTCATCCATCTGTTGATATTGAAGAATGTGTTATGTAGGTACATACTTATTAGCGTAGAACAATGCGATGTAATATTCAGGGGTCAATGTACTACTTGTATGTTGCCTACATTTATTATTTTACTCGATTTTGGCTGCTTGCACTTAATAATCGCCAATAATTGAGCAAATCTTCTGTAGGTACGGTACCTACCTTGTTAAACGCAAGTCGACAAGGTCCAATTTAACATGCGCGCGGCGCCGGCGCGGCTATCAAAATGGGTACGCGTGTAGTATACGCAAATTTTACAGACGTGAAATAAATGAAAACAAATTGTTTTTGGCTATGTTGTTTAGTTGAGGTCAAAGTCGTAGAACAAATGTTGTTCAGGGTCATGATATGAAGGCAGGATTAAGAGGTTTCGGGTATTTTTTCAATGACCCTGTATATTTTTTTATCTTACACTTTTAACTTTATTGGTATCAATCACTTATATCGACTATATCACTATATTATATAGTCGTCTATTTAGGTTCGTGTTTCGTCTCTTGGCTACGGAACCCTAAATTGAGGTAAAAAGGTGAATTTGAGCGATGCAAAACATAAAGGCCGTTCTAACCAAACCGCTCTGCGCGTCCATTTTGTTCGAAGAAATAAAATTGTTTGAATTGTGCATCGTGTCGTTGCTCCTTGGGTTAAGAGTTGAGCTACACGATAACTGACAAATGCTTGTACTGACTGGACACGTCCACTCAATCTGTGTGGTGCTTTCTTTAAAAGACCATTTCAGATACTATCTGCATAGTCCTCATGTAAGTCGACCAAGATTTTTTTGTCTGGACTTTAAAAGTCTTAACTTTAAACATCTGAGTTTGTTTCAGCTGTTTCTTCTCAGAGTCGTCGGGTACGAAACACCGGCCTCATCTAATTTAAAAAAAAAGACGAGTAAAAGTGTTTGTGAAAACCTACATGCAAAATAAACATCATTTATCATTTAAAACGCAAAGCCGCGCTTACAGATCTTTCGGTTTGCCATGAAATATGAACGCGTCGATCATGAATCGCGCGACGGATCGCTTTGGTTAGGACGCATGGGTAAAGTTAAAGCTTAGTTTGTTATACACTTTTATTTTAAACTTATTTTCAAACAGAAATACAGGCACTTTTCTTATTCAAAATCACTTTATTCAAAAACAGCTGTGTATAGCTTACCAGAAAAAATATAAACAAAAAAAAAACAAAGCTTCCTCGATTAACATTACATTAGTAGTTATGACAGAAATGACGCTTAGTCTATGGTATAAGTAACTAATCAGTATTTTTTTTTTTATTTTCATACTATACAAATCATTTCATAAATGATTTTAGTCGATTTAACAGGGTATCGTAATGATGATGCTCGATTGTTATGTCCTAAAATATGAGTTTCCCTTTTAAGAATCTAGTTAACATTATGACAAAAATAGAATACAAACTAAAAAAAACATATTTTTTACTAAACGACTTTGGCCAGTCCTATACTATTGTCAAAGGGGTAGGTCGGTTAAAGCTTAATATTAATGGCGTGACCATAGCTTAGTAGAAAAACCGACCAATGAGGTCAAGTTATTTTAAAATATAAAATGCCTATCAGATTTTCAACCAATGCCGATGCTTGGTACACACGACGACACACCAACCTATACAAAACCAGTTTATACGGATCTCTCATTGTACTTGAAATCTATGGTGTACGATCCCTTGTTAAGAGAGCAGCTTAAACTGGTTTTTGTATAGGTTGATGTGTCGTCGTGTGTACAAGCTATACTAGCGCCAATAGTTTTGTAGTTAAATTCCCCATTGTCGAGAAATATACTTTTATCTCTGAAGTACTGTACGTGTGTTCAATGAACAACTTACACAAAAAAAAACAATAACTTTCGTGGACAATGTTCGGTTCTTTTATTCTCAACAAGGCAAATAAGACAATACAGTACGGCCAACGAGAAGCGATACCAAATGTAAACAAAACCCATGCTAAAACCCCATCTAAAATGGCCGCCCGAATGTTGGCGAACCCGTCTTAACGTTGTCATGTTTTTGCCGGGAGAACGAGACATTACAAAGGCACAAGATGGAAAGAGCTAAATATTAGATTGTCAACGCCACAGTTGTTCTTTAGTTAATGACCTTTCGTATCGCTTCTCGTTGGCCGTACTGTAGATATTAAATTATAAATTTGCTAGCAAGGCAAAGACGAAGGCAATTATACCTTCGTCTTTGCCTTGTTTGGCTTGAGGTTTTAGAACCAAAGTGGAGCGAAAAAGGGACGCGCGAATATCGACCAATCACATAGGTTGAAATTTGAAATCCATTTCGCAGCTCTCGTCTCTTACCTGATTAATCCAATCTTGAAAGTCTCCTCTCCGTTTTATAGGTAAACCAACAATAAATCAATTAGAAAAATAAGTGCTTAAAATGTACTTACAGTACGGCCAACGAGAAGCGATACGAAAGGTCATTAACCTAAAGAACAACTGTGGCGTTGACAATCTAATATTTAGCTCTTTCCATCTTGTGCCTTTGTCGTAATGTCTCGTTCTCCCGGCAAAAACATGACATCGTTAAGACGGGTTTGCCAACATTCGGGCGGCCATTTTAGATGGTGTTAGCATGGGTTTTGTTTACATTTGGTATCGCTTCTCGTTGGCCGTACTGTATGTAACTTTACCTACATCTTGCTTGGCCTGTGAGCGTCCAGAACTGACAAGACAAGAAATACATATGAACACTTGGAAAGAAGATTGTTTTATTACAATTTGATTCAAGATGAGTAAACTAATTCTAAGATATGATAGTACAGACGCCTGCAGGTCAAGCTACCCGAAACTGTCAATTTTTCCCAATGAACCTTGAACCTTATACTTTAGAAATAAAGTCGAAAATCTATCAAAGAAATCTGACAGATTGTAGTAACTTGATGTGCAGGCGTCTGTACAATACTGAAGCCGAACGCAACGCGGGGTAGTCAAGCTGCTTTTCGCAGTTACGGTAGTCTTCCGAGTTATTGTACTGTTCTTGTGAATTTAGTTTTTTTAACACATACTTATAGATAGTTTATAGGTTAACTTGATAAGTGACATATTTTATGTTAGTCAGGAGCCTTACATTCTATTTCGTATTCCTTTGGACGTTTTCTATACACAAGTAGTAAAATGAAAAATTATTTGAGAAAACTGCTTAATTAATAAAAACCAAAATAAATTATTCCTGTGTTCCCTCATAGGGCGGCAATAGTGTATAATACATTTACATTTCGCTAAGTATTTAACATTTTAAACGCTATTGGCCACTTAAGTTGCAAAAGGCAACTAATTCTCTCTTCAATTCTTCTTCTTCAATCAAATAATTGTCTCGATAATTATAATCCAAAATGTCCCGTCATTGGTGAAAATTAAAAAATTACACATAATTATGATTAGCCTTGGCGTCGGGGTTGAAGAAACGAAAAAAGGTGCTGGCACACAACAAAGATACACAGCGAAAACATAACCTCCTTTTAAAGTCAGTTAAAAAATACCTGGCGATATGATATAGGGCGGGGTCATTTTTTTTTACAATAGTGGCACATTTTACCTTACTTACAAATATATAAAAAAAATAGATACAACATCTAATTCTGTTAAGTTTTTCGGAAGCATGATGATGATAAGGAACTTTTTTATAATTAAGATTACTTGGTAAGAGCAGCACACAGCTCTCGAGTATATTTTTTTTTATGACGAATCGATGACTATCTAAATTGAGACAACCCTTTTTTTGGGGTGGGAAATCATCAAATAACTTCCCCCGCTCTGGGCGGAGCGGAGGGGAGTGTCAGGCTTGTACTGACTAAAACCCACCCATGTTTCTTCCACTGCCCTTTATGATCCGGGGCCGCGGTATCTCTTTCGAACAAACCGCAACCCCGGTGAGTCTACCCTAAATTGGCGACGAGATTGGCGCTTTCAGTAAGGACCATGTACAACAGGATCGCATGGTACAATGTCAAGTGGCATCGTTTGAGGGGCAACATAACATATAGACTCCAGGGTAGTCTTCTATGGCTCCTTATGAATAGGTTTCCTCAGACGTCACACGTGCTTAACGCTCTAGAATTGTCTGTGGTGATTCTCATAACACTCGTCCGCGAGGTCGGTCGGTGTCGTGTGAAGTATCGACGCTGTACAATAATACCCGTGCTATATAAACGGGTTAATTAGTACTAAGGGTGTAAACAGACTCTGTACGCGATGCAAACATTCTGTAGGTAACAGTATACACTTAGCAAAATTCAAAAGCGATTATTTCCTGAAACAACGCTGTCTATTTTGAGATAAGACTTATTTCGTAAGAGTATGGCTTCCAAAATACTATGTTCGTGAAACCGTAAAACGTTAATCAATACAGTAGGAATAATTGCTGTTGAATTTTGGTAAATATATGTATGATATTGCTAGTGTACAGTCAGCAAAATAGGTAAATAATCACGCATGTTAGACATAGATGTTTTTGTTTTAGAAACCTATGGACGTCTTCAACTTAAATTGAATATATTTAACTAACTATATATATTTCTATCTAATTAATTTTATTTTATTCGAATACATTGATAGATTTTAAGAAAATTTCCAATATATCCGACGAGCTGGATCATTTAACTTCTTTGCTAACTATACATTAAAATTAAGTCCAAAAAAAATATTACCATATTTTTTTTGGACTTATTTTTAATGTATAGTTAATGGTTTATGGTGGGACTCGAAACACTTAAAATTGTGCTGATGAATGAATTAAACAGCACAAGTGTCATGAAGGATTTCAAAGTAACGTTATAGTGCGTTTACAATGAGAAAGTGACTGAGAACGCGCCATAATGATGACGTCATAGCAGTTAAATCAAAATTGTTTGAAAAAAATATCACGTAGGTACTATGGTAGACAATCAAACGCTGGAGACTATATCAGTAATTATTATTGATGAATAGAACACGACAAAGAGTTTAAATGATTTTAAAATTATTGAAAATTTGCCGTTGACAAAGTGACAGTTGACAGACAAAGTATCAATATGGCGCGAGTTCAGTCATATGCTCACTGTAAATGTTTTTTTTTTTAGTTAGTATGTTGATTTTTATCTCCATGATTAGAAAGTTCCCAGATATAAATCCGAACCAAAAAATATCGCAATGGTGGAGAAATCTGGTACTTTCGAATTTTTGAAGGTTCCATTTACACCATTATAGCTTTTAGAAGACATTATAAAAACATATTTAATACATGTATGATACATACACGCCAGCTGCAATAAGAAAAAACATTACTTACCCTCCTTTGCGGCGCGCAGTCGGGTAAAAAAAGCATATTTCTTAAAAAAAAAACTTGTTATGAAATAGCTCAGTTGTAAGTGGAACAAACTGGTTAGAATGAGGTAGTAAGTTCGAATCCTACTTGTTGAACTATTGGCATGAATCAACTAAAGAACAACCATGTTTAGTGAAAAGTAATCTATTTGGTAACAATTTTGTTTTTAGTTTAAAGTTGAGTGATTATTTTAATCACCGTTTATCTGTCTAGTACAGACTTAAGCTACTAAGCCGATTTTGATTATATTTTGCTGCTTAATAGCGTGGGGTACTTTTAGTGCCCTTACAACCCTAAAATAAAAAAAACAGTTCTTACAAATAAGTACGAAGTAAAGTTACAAACCTGTCTTCACTTTAACCATAAAGGCCCTTGATGAGCGCCGAAAGAATTGAAATGTAAATCAAATCATAACTCCTATTAAATTCTCTCAAATTCATTCTATTTCGACAACTACCCTGTCACTGAAGCACTGATCTATGGCTTTTCTTGGGTTCCTTACCTCAAATAGAAAAACGGAAGCCCTATCTATAGGATCTTTGTTGTCTATATATCTGTCAAAACCCGTTTTCCCGGCAATGCGTGGAGATATTGAGTAATATTTAATTTAATACCAAACACAAGTCTGCGGGTCCTCCCTTAAACACACTCTTTCCACAGCTAGTCTACGCAATCAAAAGATATGTAGCCCTACTATGACCTCTTAAAGCAGAACTTATTCCGCTGAGGGAAAGAGACAGAGCTATACAGGGTGTCTAGCACCATCTCTTTCACTCAGTGGAATAAGAATTGCTATAAGATGTCATAGTAGCCCTTATGGACGTTTATGTCGCATTTCCCATACATCCATGCAAATTGAAACAAAACCGATAGAGTACCTCCCGTCCCGAATCATGAAATTTGGAAAAAAAGTAATATCATAGAGTAAAAACCGTAAATTCGATCAAAATTTTAAAAAAATGCGATTACGAACTTAATTCCACAGTAAATAACCGCGTCCTATGTCGATGACGATAGGACAACAGTCAAAAGTTAAGTTTTCTTTTAATAAAGTTTATTTTTTCGTCAAGCAATATTCGGTACTTTCATTAGTTACCTATAAGTTTGTACGAGACCCTCGGTGCGCGAGTCCAACTCGCACTTGCAAAGTTATATTGTTATTTTGATAATTTTGAAATAATAATACTAAATAAACACACAGCCACTCCATGTTAAAACTGTTCTGCATTTGGTTTGACCACACATTGACCCCAAAATAGAAAGAGCTTTTTTTTGGAGTGGGAATTCATCAAATAACTTCGCCCGCTCTGGGCGGAGCAGGGGGGAGTGTCAGACTTTTACTGACTAAAACCCACCCATATTCCGTCTATTGTCCTTTACGTTCCGGGGCCGCGGTATCTCTTTCGAACAACCCGCAACCCCGGAACCCCGGAAAAAGGAAGAGTTTGGCAGTAATTAATCGAAATTGGGCCATGGAAGGTATGTTACGAAACCCCCATTAAGTTGGATTATTAAATCTTAGGCAGAGAACAGAAAAAAAACAACATATTTCAAGTGTCTCTATTTATGTTCTCCAACAACTTAAGTACTCATTGTAATAGAATGAAGTGAAGTCTTAATTAGAAGCTACTATTTGAGAATTCATAGAGAAAAATGCCCATGGTACTTTTTTGAAGTTTGAGTTAGGTATAACCTTACTTCGTGTTTATATAATTATTGTTAAAGGAGTAGATTTACAAAGCTTATGTTATTTTTTTTTAGATAGAGACTTTGTTTGACATCATCACACATTTTCTGTAATCCAACCATTACAGGTACATTAATTATTATGACAGAAAAAATTAATTAACCGAGGCCATATTATGAAATGTCGTAGGTAACACTTTGGCCAATGGCCTAGCATAGCATGGAGTATCAATAGAATCTAATATACTAGGTTTTTACAACTTGCCATACAGTGAACCCGTTTCAGGTACTCAATTATTACAATAAAATTACACTTTATATGTACTCTTGTTCTAGAAACCTAGAATTTTCGCAAACATGAACACGAAATACGAGCTTTGAAAAATCTAGATATAAATCTTATTATAAAAAAAACAATCATAGTTTCCAACAATTCGAAATGATTTCACTAATAACCCTGCGAATTTCACAAAGTATTTATTTTAATATTAGACAAGTTCAGAACAGCCAAGTGACTTACTGCTCACCAATCTCTTTCTTAATTATAATAAACACACACTTCCCACTAGAAGTTTTCACTCAAGATCCATCGCATTCTTCATGTAGTCATCTAACTCCTGGTCCAGCTTAGACTTTGTGCAGGCCATGTACTGCTCTAGCTGAACATCCAGCTGCTCCTTGGTCATCGACAGCTTGGATTGGGACGGGCTGCGAGTAACTGCACCTGCTGAAGAATTGTTAAGCCATGAGACAAGTACTTTAATGAAGAAATTGCTTATAATACCTCCAAAATTCAATACGGGACAATTTAATGAAGAAATTGCTTATATTACCTCCAAAATTCAATACGGGACAATTTAATGAAGAATTTGCTTATATTACCTCCAAAATTCAATACGGGACAATTTAATGAAGAAATTGCTTATATTACCTCCAAAATTCAATACGGGACAATTTAATGAAGAATTTGCTTATATTACCTCCAAAATTCAATACGGGACAATTTAATGAAGAAATTGCTTGTATTATCTCCAAAATTCAATATGGGACAATTTAATGACCAGAATTATATCACCACATTCAAATGTTACCTTAAAAAGAATGCTTTTAACAATAAGGCTGCCCATTGTGAAATGTATAATTTGTTGTATGGGGTAATTTTTATCCTGTACTGTCCTACCACTGGGCAAAAGTCTCTCCCAATTCCTACCTTCTCTAGTAAAATAGTAGCCCAAACAGCAACCAGCTGCTCCGAATGAAGAACCTTTTCACAATACGAGCTGTATCGAGGAGTACCACTTTGATTTTAATGAAGTATATATACCTGTGCCTCTTCCTCTGGTCCTCCCACGTCGCGCCACTTGAGGCCTTTGTGTCTGCTGAGCTCCAGTGTCCTGTTGCTGCATGTTATTTTGTTGCTGATTGCTACGTTGGACCCCTCTCCGCTGTTGATTTCCTCTCCGCTGTTGAGCCCCCCCACGCTGTTGGAATCCAGCGCGTAGTTGCACGCCCCCTCGTTGTTGCACGCCCCTGCGTTGTTGCACCCCCCTGCGTTGTTGAAAGCCATTGCGTTGCTGAAAGCCGTTTTGGAATTTGTTTTGCAGCTGCTGGTTGTATTGATGGAGTGCTCCTTTCCTGAAATTTATATTGAAGCTGTATATTTGCACTAAAGTTTTTAAACTATTTGGTCACCAATCATTGGTTCATTGTCTCATTAAGATTTTATATACACACTGGTCCTGGCGTGTCAGAACCATCGCCTTCCGGGGTTGCGCGTTTTTCGAAAGAGATACCGCGGTCCCGGAATACAAACGGCAAAAGGATGGGTTTTAGTCAGTAAAACTCTGACTCTCCCCCCCGTTCCGCCCAGAACAGGGTAAGTTATTTAAAGATATACCAACCACAATTCAGCGGTAACCGGTTAGACTGAAAGCCAAATCATGACATCATTGAGTCATACCGTAAGCCGCAATAACCCTTCTTTCGGCAGACAGGTAAAAACAAAAACACTCATAACTTAGTTTGATGTACAGTATCTTTTGTTGTATATGTTATATTTACCGAATGAATCGTCCGCGCTGTGCTCGCTGGTTAACCCCACGCAGCGACCTCCCGCGCCACGCGAGATTCAACAGGCTGTTTAATGATGCTGCTCCGCTGGGAAGAGAGAGAGAAACTATAAGTTGCAATGCAATTAAAAACAAATACTTTCATGGAAGCAGTGGTACCTACAGGTTCTGATTTAGGAATAGGCTAGTCTCCAGGGTCAAAGTAATTACATGCTATTTAGTCCGTTTTTAATAAGGGACACGTATTTTTTTATTTGTAAATAAGGCCAACTCGTTGCAGAAAATGTAGCAGCAACTCGTGACATCACAAGTAACTTTAATGGGCTATATCTTTGTCATTTTTATTCTAATTTACAAATAAAAAATGCGTGGTGTCCCTTATTTTTGAATAATCTCAAAGATGGACTAATAATACATTTTTTTGGAAACTATCCTATTGTGGATTGAACCTTACAATACAGATTCTGTGAAAAAGACACATAAATAGTCCTTTTAGCTCTTAGCCAGCAGCGCTGGAGATATTATAAAGCTGAAGGTTGAGCATAGACACATGTGAACCCTCTCCTTCATAGTTTGTTGGGAAATCCCCGTCGTTAGCCTAGTGGTATCAAGCGCGACTGCTCATCGTGGTCCTGTAGGGTTGGTGGACACCACATAAACTTATTGTTTTTGGTTGCACCAAGGAGTTTTCAATAAGGAGCCCTTATCGACCCCACAACCTAGGAAAACGGCAGTGCCACTGCTAACGAGCGATTTTTTTTTAAACATAATTAAAGCTCCTGGCAGAATTGTTGACATTGGCTCAATTACAAAAATAGAAAAAAATATGTTGTTTATGGTACAAACCTGAGATTGTTATTAGACTGATTCCAGCTTACTCTGCTCCTCAAACTTTGCTGGCTAAGGTTGCCGACGCTATTGGATCTAGTGAGCCCCGGCAGGTTACCCTCGCTACCGAAGCGGCGCAATCCACCTGCCTGTTGGAAACCTAGCCGCTGCCTAACTGCTTGCTGAAAATAATTGAGGAAATCATTTTTATTATAATGACTGTATGAACATTAGTCTGAATGTGGTGGAGGCAAAAGAGCCAGGTTACGGGTTTTGATTGCAGTTTTTGCCTACCCCCGTGGAAAAAGACTGGGCTGACAGAGAATTTTCAAGTCCAAAAGTCACAGTCACATCATTTATTCCATTAAACCATTTACAGGCACTTTTAAGTTGAAAGTTTAATAGTAAAAAAATAAGTAATTTCAGAACATCTTTTTTTTCCACATTTCTGTTTTCAGGGTAAGTGCCCAAAAGGCTGGATGTATTACTACATTAACCCCTTGTATGCCGGAACGTAGATCTACGCGAGACACAATGCGTAATTAATTGTGTCTGTAATACATACAAGCCGTTAAATGCAATGATAATTTGCTGTCTAAAAAAAGGGCAAGCCACGAGAAGAGTCAATCAACTGCTTGACAATATCTCGATATACTAAGTGGGCACTACAGCCTACCACTCAATTGATACAGTGGGTAAGGCAGACCCGCGGTGCAATTGTATTACCTTTTTCCTTTTTTTTGTAGATAGGAAATCATCAAATAACTTGGGGGCGTGTTAGATTTAAACTGACTAAAACCCACCCATGTTCCTACTATTACCCTTTACGTACAGGGGCCACAGTATCTCTTTTGAACAACCCGCAACCCCGGATTATTATTAAATTTGAAATTTCCCTCATTGTTCCCATGAGGGCCCAAAGATAGAATCTCAAACTGGGAAACCCCACTTACAACAACTACAATACTTGTGTATTGTAGTTGTTGTGTGCAGTTAACTTCTGTGTTGGTGAGTGACTTAAGAGTTATATTGATCATTTTTATGAATATGCACAATGGTGTACTGCAAAGACTAAGGGATCCGGAAACCAGACCCCACCCCCCCACCCCAAGAAGTGGGCTCCACATGAAGAATAAGAAGGTCATTTTTATGTAAATATTTGCTGCTCTTTGCATCTTACTTTCAATACAGTGTAACCCTTGGCTGCAAATTGCAAAAAAAAAGACAAATAGAATTTCGCAGGCTGCCCTTGCATGTAGCTTAGAAGGAGAACATAACATCACACCAATTAGTTAAAGGGTTAGACAGAGGTCTGCCATTTAAACAACCACATTTCAAATCCAGCCTATTACCATCAATTGCACACAAATCTAGACTTTGTGGCTGTTCCTGAGTAATTACTCAAAAAAACGCAAATACACTGAATCAACCCCAGGACCTCTTGCTCAACAGTCACGCTTGCAGCATTTTTGATCAGTTTAGTGAGTTCCTAAACATTGTAAACTGTGCTGGTGGCAACCAGGCACAGGGTACTCTGTGGCAAACTATTGTTGGTCAAAAAACAACATACAAATCACATTTTAACCAAACTATTTTATGTATTAGATCAAAAAGTAGCAATCAGTGCAACTAATGTTAAGATACTAGCAGTCAATAACCCAATAGATCTAGAATATTTAAATCAAAGAACAAGTGCGCAAAGCTGAAATATTACCAGCAACTAAAGAAATTATTGAATCTTGGTCGAAAAAGCAAATAGTTTTTATGTACTGTTCTCTATGACTTCTATGAGTTCCTGAGAAAGCACGTTGTATTGTATTAGCTATTTACTAATTATTACGGATCTCTTATTAATTACCCTTTTCTCCAACCGGCGTGCGACCTGCTCGATCAACCGGTTGCTGTAGTTGTAATTTTGGCTTATTATAGAGCTCGCCGAGTTTCGTCTTGTGCGGTGCATAGCAACACGATCTGGTGCCGAGTTCGCTAACAACGAAAAGCGGTCGTGGAGGCTTAGCGCCGTCGCCTGAATACCATGAACTTTCTGTATCACCATCTTGCTAAACTGTAGGTTGCAGTAAAATACAAACACAGATAACCTCAACAGCCACAGAAAACAAACTATAACTGGCACTAGTGAACGACAATCGCCATTCCTGTTGCAATAACTTGTATTTCAGCGTTATTTGATACCAATCTTCAGACAGAACAAGCAAAACCAAATATTTTTCAATGACGCTCGCGCGCTGCCAGAAAGAAATAAAATAATATTTATAATCTGTCTGTGGCAGTGCTAGGGTTGGACGTCGAGGACGATATATCGATATATTAAAAACACTCGATTTAAAATACCGCCACCTGAAATCAATTCAATGTTTTGCATATTTATCGAAATCGAGTAAACATCGATGTATCGAAGAGGCAAACCTGATGCACTCCCTGGCTCGTGGCTCCTCGTCTAAACTGTCATTATAATGGGCGGTGGCGCTTCCATCCCAACAATAGCTGAATAGCTTCCATTAATTCGGGCATGCTGGCAAGGCCTTAAGTAGAAGATATTAAAATGCATGCAGCTCACCTCTCGTTACTTCACTCACTCAATCACATCATATCACGGAAAACAAATAACGGGTGCACATATTATTTAAGTTAATAAACTGCCCAGTCCGATTTACAAAATTGTTAATCGAAAGAAACGTTGAGCGGTTGCGGATTTTTTTCAATGGCCATCACTACGCAGTGTGCGATTGCTTGCACGTTAATTATTACAAGCTGTCGTTTGGCATCCTCTTCAAATTCAAAGAGTATGCTAACGGTCCTCCACCCGCACCATTAATAAAATAAGCAGGTATTTTAATAATAGTAGGTATTTTTAAAATATTTTTTGACAGGGATGCTGGTCGATGGTTTATTTAAGTATGGTTACTTACTATTGCGGAGGTAACAGCAGCATACACAACACAACACCAATTTACCTAGAACTGTTGCGAAACGTCGAAGAGAGACCTTTTAGAGGACGTTCCCCTGACACTCCATCGCAACTATCATATTCTTCCAGTAATGTAAAATGGCTTCGTATACAGCCACATCAAGTTTCTGTTTCGTATCACACATCATCTTCCTGCTATTGTTCCATGGGGTCGGCGATCACGTGTTTTTCTTCCATTCTCCGGTTAATCATCACGTTATCATTAACTTCTTTTGCCTTGATATAATTACACATACAATGTGTTTCGTATAAACATGGGTACCAAATATAATTATACTTAAATGGCTTTATTTAACTGCAATGTCGAAATATTTCTTATGATAGAAAATCTAAATTAACGAAACCGTCGCATCAGCGAAAGTGTCAAATTGAATAAACCCGCGAAAAATGGAAACTGACTAGTGTTACGCGGCCATATTATGTTTTCTTGTATAAAAGTATTAATAAAAAGATAGAAAATGGTATTTAAAAAAATGTATCTATTATTCTTTGAGTTGGTTTTCAAGGAATACATAAAGCGAAAAGGAACGTTATTAGAGTGACATTTGACATTTTGACAGTGACATTTTCATGCCAGTCGCACTTGCACTTTCGGCGAGTTATTTGATTTTGAAGTGATTTCATAATATTTTCTAGGAAAAACGTGAATCAAAAGTGCTATAAATATTTTTAAAAGTACGTGCGCTTGATAATTATCGTAAATATATATGTTAATTACTAGTTTTGTGTGGATAAACGCGTAACTAAGCGTTGTTTACGTTACAGGTCACAAAAGGTTACGCAGAGTTCGGTAGTCATGCTGGAGGTGCTTATAAACGGTTGTCGCGAGGACTGGCGCTTCATTTCGATCCAACCACCAATGCTGGAGGATAGCAACGGAACGCCAGTCGACGAGTTCGATTGCAGCGACATGGACGCCTGCTATGAAACATTTGATAAAGATGGGTATGTTTTTAATACCCTTTACGTATATTTTTTCAGGAAACTTCAGCTTTGAAAACTGGTACTAGATGTTACCGTTATTCACAGGCCTGTGTGCTTAATTCAAGGCTGATTCCACAAGGAGTTTTCATAATGTGGAAACTTTAAAGTTCACAGTGAAAGTTGGTGCTGTATTTGTTTGTTTTCGTTGCTCTTGTGAACTTGAAATGCTTATTGATGAATGAAAGTAATATTGTGTCTGCTGTCCCTATAATTTTAGCACTAATCTCCAAATTTAAAACTTAATTTAGAATGATTTCCTGAAATGTAACTTCATGACATAAGTAGGTAACTAAAAAAAGGACATAATTTTGATAAAATAAAACTAAGACAATTACAATTTAATAGCTTATGAAGAACTAAAAATACTATTATAATAGCATGAATACTAGTTGGTACAATATTAATACATTTGTAATGCAAATTTTTAAATTACATACTTAACTTAAAATTTTATGCAGAAATAAAAGACTGAATGATTAATGAGTTTAAATTAAAATGTTTTTATTTGAATTTTTTTAAAAACGTTTTAACCATTCATTTTCTTTGTACGTAGATTAAGATTACTTTGTCCTAATTTAAATAACTTTCATTATTTAATAAACTAAATTCCTTAAGTGTCTAATGTGAATGATTAATTTCTAGTCTTTTTTTTAACAAACATCATAGTTTCTGCCAAATCATTTATTGTTAATATCTTACGTCTGAATTTCAAACCAGTTTCCCTTTTTATGGTGGACGTAAATTGATTCTGCAGCCAAGTTTGCCTCCTCATGAGACAAATCCTCATAAAGGCATAGACACAAAACTTTATACAAACACAATCAGTCTGGATCAACCTGGAAATTCTTTATAGGACCTCACTATGGGCAGACTTAAAATACTTCTCATCAAAATTCCATTATTTATATTGTATTGTTAAAAGCTGTAGGCTGTAGCATCGACATGAGTGACGGCGCATCGCGGATGCGGAATCCGCGGCACACGGTTTTATTATTCGACATGTTTGAACTTGCACGGAGTGCGAGCGGGTCGGAACAAGTGGGTGTTTATTTCGTGCGCCAGAGAATCGGCAAGCGCGATGTCCTATCGTCAACTCATCGATCAAGCACGGAAAGCACGTTAAGCTATTGGTAGTAGTAGTCCATTGGTATTAGTACGCCGCAGCGTTGAATTGTCCAACAAAATCGCGTTGTCCAACCACCTCTCTTAGCAAGGAGTATCGTAATACCCATTTCTAACTAGGTAGTGCAGGTCTGATTGGCAATCGCAACATGTTAAAATACGGTATTCAGCTGCAACCGATTAGACTGGAAGATTATCCAAAAAAGGCAATTTGCAACAGCCAATTGCAAATTGTCTTTTTTTCGGATGGAAAATCATGAAATGAAACTTCCCGCTCTGGGCGGAGCTTAAGGGAGCGTCAGACTTGTACCGACTAAAACCTATCCATGTACCTTATTTTTTTTTTGGGGTGTGTAATCATCAAATAACTTCTGACAAAAACTTCTAAGTCTGACACTCCCCCCCGCTCCGTCCAGAGCGGGGCAGTATCAGACTTTTACTGGCTAAAACCCACCCATGTTCCTTCAATTGCCCTTTACATTCGGGGGCTGCGGTATCTCTTGCGAACAACCCGCAACCCCGGATCCATGTACCTTCTGTTGCCCTTTGTGTTCCGGGCCAGGGTAACTCTTCCGAAGCAACCTGGCAGGTGCAAATTGCCTGCTTCCAACTGGCTTAATATTTGTCCATCGTCTCGTCTGCACTTTAAAGAAAACGAGAGTAAAATTCGGCAGCTCTCCCATTCAAAAACAAAGAGCATACATAGATGACGTCACAACGTCATTGCATCCAGAGATTACTCGCTTTATCGATATTTTCGTTAAGTTCGGCGTCAAGTGAATCAGTTATCGCGGCTTTATTGTTTACACATATCGATTTAATTTAATTTGGCATTGCTGCTTCTGAAGGTTGACTTTGTTATCGATATATTTAGGAAAGTTCTTTTACATAGCGTAGTTTAAATATATAACTTTAGGTCTTATGTTACCACCCGTGATCACTCACGGGTAACAACGCTCGCAATGTTATCCTTATAGGAAAAATTATTTTAAATTCACTTCTCCGAAAACTGCAATGTACCTATTTCGAACGTGCTATTTCTCATATAAAGCAACATAGGTTTTTAATTATTTTCTTATTTTACCACGAGTAGCAATAAACAACTGTTCAAATCGGCAGTGTTTTTTTTAAAGCAAGGATGCGCATCCAATCGGCAGTGTTTTTTTTAAGCAAGGAGGCGCATGTTTATAAGGCC
This sequence comes from Ochropleura leucogaster, assembly GCA_958449745.1. Lineage (NCBI taxonomy): Eukaryota > Metazoa > Arthropoda > Insecta > Lepidoptera > Noctuidae > Ochropleura > Ochropleura leucogaster. The sequence goes on along the minus strand of OY288222.1, from coordinate 1,255,143 downwards.
TGCATATATATTTTTTTATGAACAGAATATCGCAATATTGATCATTTCAGTTCTAAATTTGAGTTAAAATATTTGAATTTCTTTCTTTTTATATTAGTCTGTTTAGCAGTGTCGCATTTCTCCTTCAGTCTGTAAAAAAAAGCGCGGGAAAAAAACAATCATAGAGCGCTTCATTAATGAAACAAACTGAGTACCTACTTTACTACTTTTTCTTATGTTATTTTTTTTTCTCCGTAAATGTATTGAAATCTGTCGTTTTACAAACTTTTATTCATCATTATCAAAATATCTTTAACCTAAATCTTTTGATGAAGAAAACGGAGTCACTTTTAACTTTTTTTGATTAAGAAACAAACTTTGCATTTGCATTTCTGTAAGCTGAAGTCAGAAATCTCCACACTCTGGTTCTCGCTCTAGCAAATTATATTTCTAACCGACAGAAAGTGTCAGGAACTTGGTATAGTTCAGTTGCTGCCAGATGAGGTGCAACATTAACACTCTAAAATAAATATTTTTTTGCAAGAATCCGCGACACCGGAATACAAAAGGCAGAAGAAGGAACAGTAATTTTTAGTCAGTAAAAGTCTGACACTCCCTCCGGCTCCGCCCAGAGCCGGGAAAGTTATTTGATGATTTCCCATCCCTTAAAAAAAGATATATCATTTAACGTGAGATTATTTTACGGAATCGATTAACTAACCCATTCATAATAACACGAATGAAGTAAATACTATTTTGTAAAATATTAGAATTTAAAAGAGTGTCCATGCAGTTTCTTGCCCATTCTTCTCCATAGAGATCAACGCTTTGGAATGGGCAACTGCAGTACTTTCACAAGTTATTTTGCCTTGTGACCGGGACTGTAGATTAATTTTGTTTCTTGACATTCAAAAGTGCCTGTAATGGTCTAATTGAAATAAATGATTTGACTTGATTCCTCTCGTCTAGGGACGGGAAACTGAACCTGGATGAGTTCCGCGTGATCTGCAAGGCTCTGTTCCGGAACGACAAGGGCCACATCTACCCGCTGTCCGAGGAAAGGGCGCGCCACATCTTCCAGGTGTTCGATAAGAACGGAGACGGCTTCATTGATAAAGAAGAGTTCACCTTCTGCTGGAACCATTGGATCAAAGTGGTAAGTATTTTTAGAAAAGTTACCTATACTCGGGGATCTTGTTAAAATCGTCAGTTTTGTGTCGAAGTGTCCTTATCCTTACTTAATATTATAAAAGCCGGTAAAATGGCCGAACCGTTTTTGATGAATTTTGGTACGGAGATAGTTGAGACCCTGGAGACGGATATAGGGCTAATTTTTTTTATAAGAGATAAGAAAAGGGGGAGAAAGGGCTTTTTTAAAGACGGACAAGGGGGAGAAAGATACATTTTTTCGAACTTCACGCGGGTTATAGTTAGCGTTAGCCCAAAGTAACTATAGCACGCGGACGAAGTCGCGGACGGAAGCTAGTGGATAGTAAAATCATGTTAAAAAATTATTTAAATTGAAGAAACATATAACAGTCTTCCAAAACGCCCACCCTTCACCACTTCTTAATGTTTTAACTTGATAATTTAAATTTTAGGGTTTCGTTGCCTACATTAAAATATTGTTTGGTGCTTCGAAACCCTGTAGGAAACTTGGCAGGTTTTACTATGTACAACAGCTTACGAACACGTTGGTTTGCAATCAGCAAATTGTCCGAAACTGTTAGCTTTCTCGTTTTCCCTTTCTTTATAAACTACTAGCTTTTGCCTGCGGCTTCGCACACGTTAAATTCAGAGTAACACAGTTCTCCTTTCCTGATTTGCAGGTACCTACTACCAGTAGTTTTTGCCATTGCGCCTTATTTATTGTAATAGCAAATCTAAGATTTTCCCGTTTCCACCTTAATATCTCACTTAAAAAAAAATAGCCTATGTCCGACTCCAGGGTCTCAACTATCTCTGTACCAAAATGCATCAAAACGGTGTAGCCATTTAGGCGTTAAGACGTAACAAACAAACTAACTCAGTTTCGCTGCAGTATGGTGCGGACTGCATTAGTAAAATCTACCATTATTCTTCAATCTGGAACGTTACCTCAATTTCTGATCATGGCTGAAAGCCTTTAAGACTTTACTTTTAATATCATAGACATAGACGTATAGGACTACCCACAGACATGTTTAGTGATGGGTAGTATTACTCTGAAGCAGCTCTCTTCCAGATAAAAAAAAAACCAATAACTCTTTGCCCGGCCTAGGAATCGAACCCACAATATTTACTTCATAATTATTTTAAGAGAATTTTTCCTCGTAGATCGTGCGTCCTGTGAGCGCGTTCCTGATCGTGGACGTGCAGAACGACTTCATCTCCGGCACACTCAACATCAGCAAATGCAACGCGCAGCAGGACGGGAGTGAGGTTAGTCACTTTACTTTTTTTTTAATGTTGCCCCACTCTTGAAATTTCTCCTGTATCGTGGGTGCGTTTACAAACATTTAAACTCCGCACGACACAGGGTATCCTAGTGGAGTAAAGGCATAAACTTACGGCAATATCTTCTTAATATATATAAATCATGTGTCACGTTGTTTGTCCGCGATGCACTCCTAAACTACATAACCGATTTTAAATTAAATTTGCACACCTTGTGCAGTTTGATCCAGCTTGAAAGATTGGGTGGGTAGAAAGGTAGAAAATTTCATTGCATCGCATGCCGGGGCACAGCTAGTTGTACTGTATTTATGGGACTGAATAAGCATTTTTAGAATTTTTTAAACTCACATATACAAACAGCCAGACCGGACCAACGACGACGAATGACCAGACAGATATTGCGTTAGCACATGTCTAACTTGACATCTGCCCCACTGTGTTAGTCCAGGTAAAACCTTATTCCTACTAAAAACGAGAAACTGGTATTGTCTATTCTCTTTTACAGCAAGCCGCTTGGCAAATACCAGGGGTAATGATTTTCTACTAATAAATTAGACACTCCGACACTTAGCAATCCTAGTAGCTGTCGAAGTCTGAATTTTCTACCTTTTTGGTAGAACCGACAACAGGGTTGCAATTGCAAACTCCCAAAATAAAATTACCCCTAAATAAAGTCCTTTGAAATTCCTTCAAAAAAGTAACTACATTTTGTTACATTCTTTATGTATACATAAATTTATTAATATGTACATTTAAAATAATGTAAAATGGAGCCGCTAAATAAATCTCAATTCACTTATTTACTCCAACTTTGAGAAGAAAACTTAAGTTGGCAACCTTGAATGACGATACAAAAAAAAAACAGAACGTAAACAAGTGACAAGCAGTTTTATTAATATCTAAATACAAATCACCACCAACTTTATCAATTTGAATATGTATGTCAAATATTTGTGATAAAAAATATTATTTCATTCATTGATAGCACAAAACACTTGAGATAAAAGTTTACAAAATGATTGCCTGATATGATAAATACAAGTATTCTAGGTATGTGTAAAAATCCAATTATCTGTGTAATTGGCAACACGGAAATTGATGTATGTAGGTACAGACGACACTGAACCTTGAACCTAATACTTTAGAAATAAAGTCGAAAATCTATGAAAGAAATCTGACACGATTGTAGTAGCTTGATGTGCAGGCGTCTGTACAATCAATCAATGTTTTATTGTAAACTTGCTGTGTTCAGCGGTTTCATCCGATACTTCATTTGTTTCACTCGGGCACATCGGTCGGATGATTTTAAAGTCTACAATGGATATAAGGAGAAACTAATTTTGAATTTTATATTATACTAGCTTCTATTCGCGACTTCATCCGCGTGGCATAGTTACTTTGACCCGAGTGATGATCGAAAAAAAAAATATATCTCTCCCTTTTTTATTTTCTTTGTCCGTCTCCAGGGTCTCAACTACTTATCTCTGTACCAAAATTCATCAAAATCGGTTTGGGCATTTAGGTGTGAAGATGTAACAAACTCACTTTCGCTTTTATAATATTACTAGCTTTTGCCCGCGGCTTCGCTCGCGTTAAATTCGGGGTAACACAGTTCCCCTTGCGCCTTATTGATTTGTAATAGCAACGCCAAGTTTTCCCTTTTCTTCCCTCTTTCTCCCTCACATCCCACTTTTTTCAAGGAAATATTAGCCTATGTCCATCTCCTGGTTCCCAACTATCTCTGTACCAAAATTCATCAAAATCGGTTTAGCCATTAAAGCGTGAAGAGGTAAAAAACAAACAAACAAATAAACAAACAAACTCACTTTCGCTTTTATAATATTAGTAAGGATATTAGTAAGGATTCAAAAATAGGTTTTAGACTGTCTTAAATGAGTAGGCGTGATGGCCTCTACCACTGGGTTAAGGCACCGCCTCTCATGATGAGGTTGTGTTCAAATCCGGGCAAGTTCCAATGTAACTTACTAGAAAACAAAACATGTCCATTTCATAATGCGAAAAACTAAACCAATAAAAAAAACAATCTATTTATTTCAAACATGCATGCATCATCGTTACAATAGAATAACGCTTAATCTCTTAAAGATAAGATTGTGTGCGCTTTAGTCAACCAGTTGTTTGCTATTTTTAGTAGGCGTAGGCCCCTCCCCCATTCTAAAATTTCATCTTTTGCTTAGTTTAGTATATAAAGTCGGTCAAGTCAGGCGCTACACTAGTGTCTTTCCATTCCTGCAATATATGTGTGAAACATAGGTTATGCAGCACAACTATATCAGCGCCTCAGCGGCCTACCCTCTACGTAGGCATTAGTATTATTGTAATCTTAATCCAGTGGGGAAAAGAGACGGTGCTATCAGTGTGTATAACTCTATCTCTTTCTGACTTGTCGTCCCATTAGATAGATAGATAGATAGATAAAACATTTATTTGATGCAGCAAAAGACACAATACAGAAAAAAAGAAACACAAAAAAAAGTAAGGCAAGACACATCACATCTATACTAATATTATAAAGCTGAAGAGTTTGTTTGTTTGTTTGTTTGAACGCGCTAATCTCAGGGACTACTGGTTGGAATTGGAAAATTCTTTTATTGTTGGATAGTCCATTTCTTGAGGAAGGCTATAGGCTATATAACATCACGCTACGACCAACAGGTGCTGAGCAGCGTGGGTGAAACCGCGTGGAACAGCTAGTCACATATATTTA